>OY728160.1:257075235-258372120 GCA_963277665.1 Viscum album | reverse complement strand
CATTGTGAAACCAATGTGTTTATAAGTTTCTGATCCTTTCCTCTGAGAATTTTTATCATTTGTTCATGGCCTCTCCCCCTATAATTGTGAAGGAACCCTAGGAAACCGGAGGAGTATTTCCACCCCTCTTCTTATTTCATCAATTAGTTGGTTCTTGTTGATCCCTATTGGAAAATTGTGGGGTATTCTTCTCCCATAATTATGGGTTTCTTTGAAACATATTTTAGGAGCCCATTTCAGTGTTTTAGATTTTATTTAGGGTATTAGTTGGGATGAACATTGAGGATCCATTCATATGTTGTAGTTTTATTCATGTTTTAAAGCATGTGGCATTTATTTTGGAAATTTCTTATTCACACTATGGTGTACCCAAATTTTGAAAAGATTCATTATGGAAGGGAAACCATTTATTCCTTTATTGTGTACCATTTGGGATGGTTTTACACATATTTATCTATTGTAGTTATATGTGATGGATTAATCAAGTATATTGATGTGGATAACTGAAATTGAGGGTGCATGGAAATATGAGTGATTCACATAATTTTACAATTTTGATATTATTTTGAAATGATGAATTGTATGGGTTTCATGGCCCATCAAGAATAATGGACATTAGAAACATTGTTTTCTCTGGGTGTTATGTGTTGTAACTAAAGTTTTTGTTGTTAATTTTATGATATTTACCTAAAATGGATGTTGGATAACCACTATATTTTTCTAATGAAATGGTTTCTCCAGGATTATGGGTTGTTTGATAACACCCTTAAAATGAAATTAAATGTGAAAAATTCCCCTTATTAAATTTATAAAATGTTACATGATGTGATTTTTTTTGTGGACATTCATTTGGGGGTGTAAATGTGTGTTTTTGATGAGATGTGAGTATGATGGGTGAGAAGTGCCTATGCTATGGGGAAGTGAGGTGGTGGTTTTTTTTTATTGGGGGAGGGCGAGTAGTGGTTTCTTTTCCATGGTTTTGGGGTGGTGAGGTGGTGGTTTTTTTACAGTGATTTTGGGGATATGTGGTGGTGGTTTTTTTGTTTTTCTTTTTGGGAGGCAAGGAAGTGGTTTTTATATCCTCCTTTTAGGGCAAATGGGTGGTTATTATTCATCCATGCTTTTGAGGGGGTGAATATTTTATTTTTTCCATGCTTAGGGGTGGTGATGTGGTGGTGTGATGTGGATGATGAACTACATGTGATGTGTGGTTTCTTTCTCTTGGATTCCAAGATAGTGATGGATTAAATATTTGTTTAATAATAATTTAAATTGTATTGGTTTGGTTTACTTAATTTTATAGAAATGTTTAATTAATAAATAAATGGTAAGATGTGTGGTAAAATGAGGTAGGTGGTTAATAATGAAAAGAATGGTCTAGTGAATGGAATTCATTGAAAATTCTAAATGTGTCATGTTGTTATTTTGGTGTTATACATTTAATGGTGGCATAAAAAGTGGGGTTGTTTTTATTTGGTTACTATTTGGTTATGAACCCATACGTTGGTCTTGGTTGTGGTTATATGTATATACATGTATATTACATGTGATTTTTATACACACCCCACTCACATCGAGAACTATGTGACGAGGCCCACATAGTAAAATGGGGGGAGTGTTTTCCAACATCTCGATTATGATGATGGATGTTTTTCAACCCACTATTTCAATCTCTTTCTTACCAAACTGTAGATATATATATTCTATGATGGGAAGAGGTTTGTTTGTGTATAATGTGATGGACCATGTGTTTCTCTGGGGATGTGATGTGAAAATGTCATGGGATGGTGGACCATCTGTTTTTTGATAGATATATAATGAGACCATGTTGTGGGAGGCTTATGGTGGTTTAATAGACCTTGTGTATTCCTGAAAGATATTATTTTACCATAATATGGGGTGGTGTCTGAGGTGTTTTCTAGCATGATGTAAAGTGACTATGTAGTGAGGTGGTGATATATGTTTTTTGGATGATATGGGAGTTCCAGGATTTATGATGTTAGTATTAATGAGAAGAAAATCAATTGTAATTCTATAAGGGGTACCCTTGATCTATAATATTCTTATATGTTATTATAATTTACTAGAGTAAAATTTTGATCATTCAATGGTGAGGATGGGATGGATAGTGAACTATTTTAGGTGGTGTTCGTTCTTATGTTTTCTCACGGGTGCATTGGTATTCTTTTGTACATGTGAAGGAGAGAATTTGGTTTTCTTACTGAATATACTTGCACTCTAATCCAATGTATGTGATATTTTTTTATAGTTTATGGCAGGGTTACATAGGTCATACAAAAAATAACTAGCTTAGACCTTGGATATATGATTTGAAGTTGCTTTATATTTTCTTTGGGGTATTCACTTTAGAGACTATAATCTATATCACTTTTACTTATACATGAACTGTGAGATGGTTTGGGAATCTATTATGTTATTTTCATTGAGATTTTTGTGGAAGATTCGTCTTAAATACTGAACCAACATTATTATAGAGTGTAATTTCTCCAATTTTAGGTTATTTTTATACAACTAGAACTAGTTTCCAACTTGGGACCAATAAGAGGTGGAACTCGGGGGGTCATTATCCCTCTCCCCTCATTGAGGCATCTTTGGTGGGAGGGGTCATGACATAAATGCTCAATAATTTCATGATTCCCTTACATTTTTCAATTATCATTTCAATGAAAATTTTTTCCTTAATGTTTTTGATTTTTTCTACGTTTTAATTAAATTTTCTAAAATTGAAAAGGATTTGGAACATGAGGTATGTTTTGAAATGTGTTATTCTTAGAGGAAAGGATATTTTATTCAATAAATGTTCCATATAATATTTCAAAATAATTCCCTATCTAAGATGAAATAATTGGATGTTACTTATGCTTTTCTAGGAATATGATATGAGGGAACCACTCTAATTATTCTTCTAATTGGTTTGTTTTTATGATGTCAAGATATTTATGAAATCCATTTCTCTTCTCTGGGTTATTCTATGATAAAATTCATAAGAATAATGATTCTTTTTTCAATAGGATTTTCTATGATGAAATAATGAAATGATTATAAAACCAATCTATTTTCCACATGTTATGATATGATGAAATGTTTATGAAACCCATTTCATTTCATGGGTTATGATATGATGAATGTTTTATGATATTATGAAACACTTACATATGAATTTAATTATGTGATGGGTAGGACCTATATATTCCTATAATTCATTAGTAAATTATTTATATCACACGATATAGATAGGATTAGAATGTAGAGTGAACCAGGTTCAGTAAGGGTCTTTGTCTACTATGATGCTCTTGGGAGTGAAACATTACAACTATAATGGATTGGGAAGGGAAGAGCTTACACTATATGTAAAATGATTCCATTGGGTATAGTGGTGTGTCTATACAGGAGATGTATCCACTCAAGGATTTCCCAATCAAGATTTGGACATGAGACTTGACTAATAAGGAAATTATTTTCCTTCATTATTTCTATTCCAACATTCTAGGACTTCTGCCAATGTTATGCTTTCATGACTTGTATTGTTTGATTTCCTTTGATACATGCCTTATAGAAATTCAATTTTAATATCATGAATATGTATTTTGATCTTTGATATGAATGGGAGAGTTTTCATATGTTATTCTCATGTTCTTATACTCTTATGGTAACATTATTTTTATATAATTATATTGTTTTCCCTTACTATGAATCTAAACTCATTATTTCTTAAGTTTCCATTCCCTGGGGTATCAATATAGGTTTTATGTATGGTATATAAATAACGAGTTTTAAATGGGATTATTTTTATAGGAAAAATTGATGATCATTCAAAAGATAATAAATTTTGTAAACAGTCTACAAAGACACTTAGGTAGTGTGGTCCATAGGTGTGTGATTCTTTAATATATTGAATGTTCATATAAAAATATGTGAAATCTATTTATGAAATCCTAGGTCTTTTTACTTAATTTTTGTTGATTATCGATTGGAATAACAATTCCAGATAAATATATACCTAACATTCCATTAATATTTTCATATCCACTTTCAAATGAATGAGCCGCCTATATATGATGCATAATTGGATAACTATTCTTCTTACCATGATGTCAAAAACTATTGTAGAAATTATAGTAAACTTATACTTGAGCTATTACTTCCATGCATAAAACAGAATTCTTGATCCCCCTAGGTCAGTGACTAGTAGATAAAATCAAACAAGAATAAAAACGGAATGATTTATCCACAAGAAAGTGGAAGATAAATGATCTCAATTAGTTAGAAAAAAACCTCATGGAGAAATTACAAGAATCAATTTGGAAAAAAAATATGATAATAGTATATCATAAAAAGAAAAAAATTTGTTAATGAATGTCTCAAAACCCTTTTTAATGTGTGGATCACATATCCACTGATCACCACCACCGCTGCAATTCCTTTAAATTATGTATAACTTCCTCCCCCATGGGGAGAATTCCATTTTCTTTGATCTATAATAATATAATATTAAAACTCTCAATCATAATGGTATGGTGTGAGTAATAGATCTCATTAGTATACCACAAAAATATTTCATAATAAACTCTTCACCAATATACCATTTTGCATTCAATTTATGTAAAACATTTCCTGGAAAAAAATTAGTATATTTCAACAAAACATTCATTCAAATCCAAATATGGAAAACATATCGGAAATTATTAAATGGTATTTTTGTATAAAACATTTATATAAAATTTTATTACATATAGAAAACATTCCTATAATAATGACATGTATTATAATGCCAATCAAAAGAAAGAGCCATGATTATAAGCCTTGAGTTTTGATAGTTTATTGAAATAGGTCCCTCACACTTCTCAATCATCATCAGATATCAAGATACGTGTGAACACTCAAATCGACATCCAAATAGCTAATCGATTTTGTGAAATATATCAACACGCCATTAGGGTTCATATTAGAAAATCATGAATATTTTGGTTTAGTTATTATTGTCATTTTCAATACATTTCTAGGGAGTCTGAGTCTAATAATGAATTCCTCAATGACCCACTAACTACATAGGCTTACATGTGATTCAAAAAATAAAACAATCAATCATATGAAAATAAATCATTTCACATCATTTCATTAATCATAGTTTAAATGACCCATTTTAGTTTCAATATGCTTTTTGTTTTGAAAACAAATCATATACATTCATCAATTACAAGACTTTTAAAAAAATTATTCATTTTAATCCAATTTTCTCAAGAATCAATATAAAATTATTTCGTTAAACCCACTTTCAATTCAATCCTTCAATTTTCTTAAAATACTCCCAACCGTTTCAATTCCATTAAAATTTTTGGATTTCCAAAATACTATTTCCTTTTTAAGTAAAAATTAAATTATTAATTTTTGGGTTTAAATAAATTAAAATATAAATTCAAGTCAAGAAATATTGGGTTTCAATTATAGTTTTAATCATTATAGAACCACCAACTCTTAATCGCGTGATCAAATCAAGACCCACCAAGATAACACAAAAGAAAAAGGATGTGAAGGAGATAAAGAGATCAAACCTAGAATCAAGATCCGTCAAAAAGAATATTAGATCTATCAGTAACATGATGATATTTCACTTTATAAGGAAAAGATTAGAGGTTGTGAGAAAAAACTACATGAGAGGAGAAAAAATAACTATAAGGAGATCAAATTCAAGCATTGTTTTTTCAATCTTCCAAAATTATGTGTCAGAGGAATCCAAATCACTTATTGAGTGCCTCCAAAGACCAAAGAATCTATTTAGACTGGAATGGGGGTGTTTAATATTTTAAATGAACGTCCATGGATCATTTTATGAATTTTTTGGGAAATTAGAAACCACACCTCTTATTTAATGATTGAGTTGCATGGTTAGTACTAACCATGTTCCCTAGCTATTTTCCCTTACTGAACATTAGGATAAGGATCATGGTTTAGCTACATAGTTAAAATAACTATGTTCCAACCTTTTAAAACCCTCTATCCATATGGAGTTTAGTATGGAGGGATGTATTCATAATAATCTATAACTATGAACTCTCTTATAGTGTTATCTCATTGGTCGTATTATTTTCTAGGAAAAACCACATGGTTTTCCATAATCCTAAACCAATTGTGTACAAAATGTTAATTTTTGAAAACATTAAAAATGTAACCAAAAAAACCTGAGACAAGATATAAATATTTAATGTACAACACAAGGTTTAATAATAAATTCAATGAAAGTAATTTCATGTTAAAACATCCCCAAAATAAACTCTTTATTTCACCCTAAATCATGACAATAATATTTCATATGAAATTTATATTCCCACAGATCTATATTAAATGTATCGTGAACCCATGTCTCATGAGAATCATAACAATGCTTAAATAGAACAATAACCAAAGGTATCATCTTCCCAAGTAGTATCTTTTTTTCAGAATAAACAATCCAAACTAGGTGCTCAGTCATGTACAAATAAGGTTCCAAAACAAGATCTACCCAAATCAAGACATGATAAGTTTTAGAAAGGTACATCCTATTTTGTAATACATGAAACTTTATGTGGATTGAAGTCACCTATTTTGGATGTTTCATATGGTAAGACTCTTTTACCACCTTCCCAATAATATCAAAATTACTAAAAATCCATGGTGAAGGAATTTCAGATTTCCCAAAAATTTAGTCGCCCAACTGAGGAGAAACACACAAGAACACCTGGTCCCTAACTAAATACTCTAAATGTCATCAATGATGATCAAAAATGGATTTATATCATCCCTTTTATGACACCATTTTCTATTTAATCAAATTTATGTTCATCATTATATATAAGACCAAACTCAGTCTAAGTAAGGTTGTTTCAACAATTTTTAACCTACATTATATATATTTACAAGGATAAAAATGCAATGTGTCAAAATTATCCATTATAATAAAATACTAGTAACTATTATTGTAATAAGACACAACCAGTTCTAAATGAAAATCCCATGACCTAACAAAGTTGATAAAAAATCACATTGAATGTATTCAAAAAAATGTGTAGATCATTCTATTTAGTCATCCATGTACAGATTATATGTTGTGCACAACATACTTGGGTTCCCATATCTTCCTTGTGGCCTCTCAAAAAATGAATAATTATATAAGGATCCCTATTAAAGACTACAACATATATAACTTTATGTAAATGGTAAATATAATTTGTATAGTGACTTCCAAATACTCAACATTGTTTGTTTATCAAACCCATTTAAATTTTTATGATTTGGTTATCCTATTGATCAAAAACCATATAGAATTATTCTATAGAGGTATATAGATGAATCTAAACACAATTTCCATCAATGTCTCATCCCACATCTTGGTGACACTTTATGTGTATGAAGAAAAGATGAAGGCCTTTATTTTTCATATTTGACCTATAGGTAAGTATAATAATGATAAAAAATTTTAGTGATGTCCTATCTCATTTTGATCCAAAAAAGTCCTCACCATATATCATAGATCATATTTTTGGTTCAACGGTACACTTCCCATTGAGAATTATAGATCTCATCCATTATAGACTTTATCATAGGAAAAAATATTATATGGTTTCTACCATATTTTAATAGCATTCATGTTCTTTTGATCAACAAAACACCATATTCTGATACTACATTTCCCAAGAAAGTCACTTTCTTAATTCAGAAATATCCTTTTAAAATGTTCACAAAAAGTCAATCATTTAACAATATTTTTAGAAATTACATCATGTGACATTCATGGTATTCCTCGATATTGGATTAAACATGGATTTAATAGAAAAAACCACAAAAAATATCAATGTTATTAGGGAATATCCTTTTTGAACATTCAATAAAAAATTCATGAGAATTAATCAAACCAAAAGGAATAACAAGGTATATTCAATTGATATGCATACTCTTGAATGTAGTCTTATTAATGTCAAATAGTTGAATTCTAAAATGGTGATGAAGAAACCAATGGTAAAATTTTTAGATACACTTCAGCCCTTTAAACTACGGGAAAAAATAATCAATATATAGTAATAGATACATGTTATTTATCATAACATGTATCAGTTCCCATTAAATAAAAAAATAGGTGAAGTGTTTAATCTGTTTTCGTAAAAAAAAGAATAGTTTCTCCCCATGGTTACACACTCAGATGTAGATATCCATTCTTCAATACATCATACAAATGAGTACTCAAATCATTTCATTTAGTAGTTTCCATTGGTTAAGTTGGAATATAAAACATTCTAAGTATGAGTTACAAATTCCATAGAAAAATATACCACTTTTACATGTGGAAATCCATATAAATCAGGCGGAAACACATCAGGAAAACAAATGATAATTGGAATCAGATAAACACTCTAAAATTATTTCTCAAAGTAGAAAAAAATACACCAATATTAACCTTCCTAACCCCAAAAAGTCATATTTATTTCTAATGGAACACATGTCTAATTAAACCTAAAAACATGCACACCCAATTAGGAACAGTAAAGCTGTCCCATGTAAGATAAAAATAAATGTATGACTTATGATAAAACAACCAATCCATCTTAAAAATCATGTCAATGGGTTTCATTTTGAGAAATAGGTTATTCCAGGTATGCATGAGCTATAATACAGAGAAAACACCAAAGGAAAAAAAGTAACCCTACTCTCTCTTCATTCTAAGGGAATATTAATATACATCACATATGAAAAAATATCTATAAAAAGATTTATAGGCTTCACAGTATGGGTATATATAAATTAATGATAGGATCTGATTTAAAATAAAGTTTTCACTACAGATGAAACTATAGTAATGGTACCTCTCACTATTGCATGACCCAGATCATCTTCCTCTGGATACTCTTCCACCATGTGAAGAAGCTTCACTATATAATTTTATGGTTAGAACCTATTAGTTATTGAAGAACCTGATTTCACCACAGAAATATTTTGGTGCTGATGATCTCATTCCACTGTATTGAGAAAAATAATTTATGATTGAACTTTTGTAGGTAACCTGTGTGTCTATAAAAACTACACATCATTGGTAACTCATTGAAAACACCTTTCAATATCCTATCCTCTCCACAATAAAACCATGAAATAGGTCATTTATCAATAAATTTTGGAGGTATTAATGATTTGTACATTGAATATTGACTGTGATACCCATCATGATTTCTCTGATTTTTTATAGAACTAATAGAACTATGACATGGAGAAAAAGTAACTCCCCCCAATGATGAATTTTATTGAAGTTAAATAAGAGATATAAATCCTCTATATATAAAATATTCATATCTACTAAGGTCTACATGAAAACATAAAATAAAATATTTGATTGAACACCCATCTCAAACATTGTATCCATTTGTTTCTCTTTTCACACCATATAACGAGAAAACTGAACAAGCTCATCAAAATGGTTCTCTTTTATTTTCATAGTCATGTTACCCTATTAAGGGTTGAGAAACTACATGGTTTTCTCCAAAATCATAGATTATAGATAAAAAAAATTATGTAAAAATGGATTATAGGTCTTTCCACTCCAAGGCTTCATGTTTCATTATTGTCACTATAGAATCACACAATCTCATCATAGGCCCTTCCAACATGATTGTAGTTTCCCTCACATGATTTGAATCCATAATTCCATGAACTCAAAAAAATATCATTAATTTTAAACCAGTCATATACCTCTTAGTGATCATTATAAGCATGGAAAGATGGTGTACTTTTCATAGAAATAATTGAGAATGATTTCTGTATTCACCCATTCGAGGTTACACTACCATATCTTAAATGGTTAAAGTTTAAAATATAATTCTCATATCTTGGATAATAGAAACCACTATCTAAACATGATTATTGCCGACTGGATGATTTATCTATTGTGGTTCACCCTAATATTCCTCCTTTAGACTACTAAAACATCTCTTTAGATGCATGATTCTACAAACATCAACATGAAACACTGAATAATTATCATGAATTTTTAGATTGTTATCTAAATGAAGAGATACATGAATATTAATTACATGAACCTAATTAAAGATTGGAATTTCAGTAAAAAAATAAAAGTTATAGAAAATACTTGAATCAGATCACAGTATAACTCAAAGACAATTTCCCCAAAACCCCAAGATGACTTATGGATTATTACGATGAGATTTGGCAAGAAATATGCACATAACTACATAATAAATCCCAAAAATATTAAATCATTTCTATTGGGAAAACCCAAAATAAATTCCAATGTCATTGAAATATGTAAATCCTTGAAAAAATTTATGGTTAATTTCTTGAACCATCATAGATACCCTGGGACACAAACACCGGAGCCATTACTGACATGGATTTAATGGAATTCTCAATCTATATGAGTAAGATACTAGCACCTAGAATAAACCATGAATAAAATTTTTATAGAATTCCCCAAAAAAATTATTATAAACAATTCAAGTCATTCTTCTAAAAATCCTCAAGGATAATTCAATATAATAAAAAATTTAAAATATACACAAACCATACATCATTAAAAGATATAAGATCTTTCAAATCATGGACCAGAAAACTAATGTAAAAGGTGGATCACATCCCCACTGGTCAAATTCGTCACTCTAGGCTCTCAAATAAAGTACACCCACCACCTCCATGTGGTTCTTTCCATATACATGTATCTTTAAAAAGATAATATAAAAAATCAAAATGAAAAAGGTATGATGTGGGAAAAAGAACCCTATAGGATACCACCTTAAGATTCCATATGAAATTACATAACAATAAACCATTTATAATTTGAATTTAAATATTACAAGGCATGGGTGGGGATTTTTATATTTTCATTAAAACGTGATTTCACCTCAAAATATAAAAGATATATTAAAATATGCTTATATAAATATATGAAATAAAATATTTATATAAAAATAATTAGGATGAATAAAATAGTTCTATAAACAATGACATGTACAATCATGTCAAGAATAAAATGCACAATGTTCATTAGCACTGAGTTAAATTTGTTATTTGAAGTATAATCCCCAAAGTATTTAATCATTATCCCATATAAATATATTTTTGAAAAAAAAAATCAACACCATAATAGGGGAAACATTATGGAAAATCAATCAAAACCCCATTTGGGGAGCCATCTTGGGAAATAATTCCAAACATGTTTTAGTTTGTATTTATAGAAGCTTTTCATTTCAAGAAGTCAGAGTCCTAGCATCCCTGTATTAATCTCCAAAAAAAATAAATTATAAAATATGCAGCAAATGGTAATCATGGGGAAATATATAATTCCAAATCATTTCATTTTTCACATCTCAATTTCACAATTTTATTTTCAATAAGACTTTTCATTTGGAAACCAAATATAACGTTTGCAGAAACACATTATTTTTCAACCCATTTTTCTTTTTAATATAATTTTTATAGAATAATAATTTAATCATACCATTATTTTAATTTTTAAATTTAATCCATCATTTTTATTAAAATACAATAAGCAATTTTAATTCTATTGAATTTTGGGGAATTTAAATATTCCATTCCAATTTTAAATAAAATAATAAATCATCTTAAATCCATGTTTTTAATAAATTAAAAAAATAAAATAAATTGAATATGGAAATTTATGGTTTCTGTTATAGGATAAATATTTATAGAACTGCTTATATTTAATCACATAATGAAATCAATACCCAAAATGGGAACACTAATGAGAACTGAGGTGAGGGAGGTGTAGAAAAGAAAACTATATTCAATATCCATTAAATTATAGGTTATATATATTAATAATAGGATAATTTATCACTCTGTATATAGGAGAGGGTTTGATATTAGAAGAAACCACATTATAGGATAATAATTCCTATGAAATAGATCAAATTCAATCACCGGTTATTTATTTTGACAAGAGAACGGTTTGAATGATTCAAAATTTCTTCTAGAGAAACTCTAAAGAAAAATAAATTGATTTCAGGTTTAGTTGGGGTGTTTAGGGGTTAAATTTATGGTCCTGATTAAATTTAATAATTATTATGGGAATTAAAAAATGGAATTTATGGTTTTCTATAGGGGCTGCTTGGATAGCAGTAAATGTGCACCCTAGTCATGCTCCGATAATGGAATTCTAGATTGGGTGCACGGTTAGGCCACACAATTAAACTAATTATGTTCGAAACATGACAAAAAAACTCTATCTATAGGTTTTACTATTTAGAGGGGTCGTTGAATGATTTTCTATAACTATTCACCCCTTCCGTCGTCTCATTAAAGGACCCACTATTTGACGGGACAAATCATATGGTTTTCCCAAAGGATTCACCAACCGTTCATAGCTCCCAAAATTTCCACAATATTCAATTCTTCTCCTGAAATAACTAGAGGCTTGCTAAAAACAATGTAATGTCATAAAATGGGTAATGTAGTACCTGAAATAAGGGTACATGATGTTACACATGGATTTCGAAATAACCATTCTAAAGTTATTGAATTTACATTCAAACTTCATTAAATACTAATATTAAAAAAAAAATATTCAATTCTACATATGGTGTTCTTATATATTTTGGCTATGTAGCCATAATATTTTAGTTATTCATCTTTTATATACTCTTAATAGAATTGTTGGTTAGTTTTAAATGATTCATGTATACTTTTATTTTTTGGAACTTATCCCATTTTACATAAAAGAATTTATGGTGTAATTTTTTACAATTTTTATTGATTCAAATAAGTACCAATTAAAATAAAAATAGTAGAGTCTATTATCTCCCCCTCATAATAATCAAGGGAATCTTTATATATTTCATATATGTTTTTAATCCAATGTTTATATACATAATGGATTTTTTGTTATATTTTACCATATTTATTTAATATTATTTTTTGGAAATTATCTTCCCATGGTATAATTTAATTATCACCTAATGTTTTTAGTCCTTAATGATCACGTGGAATTAACCATATGTCTTATGGAAATCCCATCTAATATGATGGGTTGAATATTTTTTTACTGAATATTTCAAAATGGTATTATAATTGTGTGGATAACTTATTTATATCAATATTCATGTTCCTATAGAGTTTTGGTAGAATAATATTTTTGTACACTATTATTTTTAGACTTCTTATTTTGTTCCAACCTAAATGTTCTCTACCCATGATCGGATAAGGGTGGGAATTAAATTGATAAAGCATTATTGGAATGTATAAGATTTTAATATGAATGATTTCTTATGATTTTTTTGAATTTTAAAATTGGGAATGATTATTTTAAATTTTTTTAAAATAATAATATAAATTTTCTTGAATGAAATTATATAACGATATTTGAAAATATGGTTCTCCAAATTTCAGAACAATTGGAGAAAAATAAGCGGATTCCATAATAGATCTTTGATTTAGGTTTGAAATTTTTATTTATTAAATTCCATCCTATATAATATTTTTCAAAAATTAATAAACAATATTAAAATTACTCCTTATATACATCATGCCCATCATCGAGTGATGTACCTAGATATTGGTGTAGTCTCATTGGAAGGTGATTTAGTGGGATCCAATTCCTCTAAAAAGTTTACTCTTTCAATTAATCATCTTAATAATGAAGTTTATGCACCTATTAGGATGTATATATCTATATAAAAAATACAAACACAATATAGCACCAAAAAATAGTTAATCAAAAATAATAGTAGCATGTAGTAATATGAAAATGTTCACTTCAAATGTTTTTGTCTATGTGCATTATTTTTTAGTCAAATATGAAAGAAAGATGTTCCCCACAAATAATAAAATGAATAAAAATAGGGAATTTATCATCCATTACTTTTGAGGCTATCTCCAAAATTTAATTTACTATCTCCTGATATATTATTTATAAATTCTCCTATTAGTTTAAAATGAAACTCCCAATCTCCCTATTGAACAAATTCATCATATATGCTTTTGGATGTCACTGTTTCTACAAGTAATATCGTTTTTCTTTAGTAAGGGTTGTCGACACACAATATCGATTTTATATAGCAGATTGACTATCTTACATGGTCTCTAAACTCAACCTTTAGAATAATGAACACACATAAGAAGTAGGTTCCATTATGGGGTCTACATAATCTTTCAAAAAATATTTTTTATGAATAATGTATATTCAAAACTCTTCTTGGATATTAATATAACTTCAAACTTCTTTTATGTATTGATGTTTCATTCCATATAAAATTTTTATAATTATGATATCCCTCCTCAAATAATTTAAAATTTATTTTTATTTTCTTCACTATTTTAGTACTTTTTTGATATATGGGTTTCATAGGTATTCCTATTCAGAAAACATTTTAGGCTATCCCCAAACTGGGAACCCGAGCTAGCATGAAACATACATGAAATGTGTCCTCTATCGCACATGCTAAAAAAATCATTATGGGATTCACAAGAAAAACATTGTAATTAATTTACCTAATAAATAATATTAAAAAATATAAGAACGTATTTTGAAATTACCAAATGAACCATCCATATATTATATTTCCACGCCAAATCCAACGGACATTTTTATAAAATTGAAACAACCTAACATTTCATATCAAGTACACAAAACCACAAAACACCAAAATAAATAAGTACCATAGAGAAAAGTTTATAGTCGAAATGGTAAATTCATTAACCATATATAGGATTATGATATGGATAATGAATCAACTTATCAAAATAAACCCAAAATACCGAACATTATCTCTATGTATCCTCTATGGTCATCATCCCTCAATCAATCTATAATACATATTAACTCCATTAGTGATCTAAAAATGAACCTAAAATTGAAAAATAATTTCTGTATACCTCCATCATGTCATACAAGTAGGGTGTAATCCTAAAGTAGAATAGTATGAAAGAACCAAATAATCCAATCATTTCCTTTCCCCAAAACAATCGAAAAACAATAGATTTAAAAATTCATATATAAAATAGATTTTTTTACGTTAAAATAAAAAAAAAGAAAAATTTCCCAAATATTTTCTCTAAAACATTAAATAAGATTTAGAGAAACATTTAAATCCTTTATTAATTGATTATTGTTAAAAGTATAGTCTTAAAGAACCTATTTCAAAGAATAAAATTTACCACACAATAAGAAACTCTTGTTAATCAAATTAGAATAATAAATTAAAAATTAAGCTAACAATAATATTAAAATGACTATAATACAATAATGCAGTAATGAAACAGAAATCAATAAATTAAAAGCATTAAGGTATACATAGTCATGGGAAAGTCCAACACACATCCTGAATATAACCAAGAGTTACTAGAGTTGGAATCATCTTTCATCCTAGTTAATGATCGTATGTTTACAACCAACCATATTCTCAAAAATAATATCACTTGTAGAACACCAACCAATGGTCTCTAACACCATATGAGTTCTAAAACATATCGTAGGTAATAAATTCAAAAGTCTCTTATCCCTCAATATGAATCCTAGAATATAATGATGATAATATTATTTAGAGAAGATGTATATCTCACATCAAACATATCAAACATGACTCTATATAATCAAAATATATTTCTCAGACCATCTCCATATACCAAAAAATATAAAAACTATATCAAATGATATGTATTCCATAGAAGTTCTAAAATTTCAATAAAACCATTTAGAGGCATCAAATATTCCTTATAATTTTAAATTAAAAATATATTTCTAAGGAATGGAAATTTTCTTTTAAATAAATATCAAAACCCAAAATTATGCTCAATCCCTTTTTCAACAATTTATAAAATTTCCTTAAGTCATATATTAAAAAAATTAAAAATATTTTTAGAAAATATTTTAGAACCCCAGAAGTAGTGTGAGAACCAATGATTTGATAAGGAAACTCTACGATAATACCAAAAATATATGCACATACACACATATATTTTCTCATATACATAAAGATGTGTATGAATTTAGGTAAATATATGTTTATGCACTGATAGTGTGTGATGAAAATCCACCAAAAAAAAATTAAATCCACTCATCGATGTGTATAAAATTTCAAGAAAACTATTTTAGACTATAAAAAATGGAAACTACCCACTGATATCACAATTAAATTAAAAAAACAACTCACATACTTTTTGACATCTAATCATCAGTTGAAACACAAAAAAAATTGAAAGGAAACTTAAAATTGTTAGAAAAAATTTAGAAAGAATATACTTTCACAATAAAGGATAAATCATTAGAACAAATAAAAAATATAGTTATAATTAAGCCTTTAACCTATAATGATTTCTAAAACTATTAATAAATAACACATCATAATGAAACATAATATCAATATAAGCATATAAGTCCAAAATCATTTCATGATTTTCATTGTAAATGAAAAGGAAAGAAACACCTACCATGACCATGTTAAGATGAGATGAAACCCTAAAATTTGAATGTTACATAGCATGTAGATCCAACTACACATCGTATCAATAATGTTAAAAACACATAGGATCTATCCATAAAAATGGAGTTAAAATGAATAGAAACAATGCAATGGAGATAATAATAATTAAGATGGAAATAAGAAAATACAGAAAAAGTGGCCAAACCTAGATGAACATACCAAGAATCGTAGAAGGATCCAAAAAAATGCACAAGGAGAGAAAATGGATGGTTTCTTGGGAGACATTCCATGAGTCTTCATCAGGGGATTGAGAGGTGAGGCTGAATGGGCCATCATTTTCATGATCATAGACTTGAAAATTATTGTTATATGAAAACTAAAAAAAGATACACAATTAGGTGACATAGTTTTCTTAACTGTGAACTAATCATAAATGAAAATCAACATTCATCTAGATATCTTCATAGATGGAAACCATGTTTTTTAAAAACCATTCTCCAATCGTGCATAAGTTTTGGGCCTTCACCCTTATGGATCAATGACCGTGCATATTTTCCCATGGGTTTCTCAGGGTTTTTCCTAACCATGACCTAAAAATAATTAAAGACTATGAATTATCAAAAAAATGAACAAAAATAACCAATGTATTACTCTAGTAACATGGTTTCTATAAAACTAGGTGAAATAACAATGTGAAAGATAGAAAAACCAACGGAAAATTTCATATCATAATATTTTCACACCTAATCAACCTAAAAATCATTAATTAGAACAAATAAAAATAAAAAATAAGAAGAAATATAAATTTTTTGGGGTCAAAATAATCATTCACATAAAATATGCTTCCACAATAAAGTTTCCTAATGAAAAAGTAACCCAATAAACTAAATCATTTAACCTATTAAGGAATGAACCTCTCAAAAAAACGCTACCCGGACAATCCAACACCAAAAATTACTAACCATTCCCCATACTAAAATTAACAACACCAGTGACACCCTTCATAACCATGTAAAATCCAAAGTGTCTATGATCTATAATGGGTCTCCCTATCATTTAATGATTCAACTACGGTGGGGTGTTAACAAGTAAAATCCACTAAAAAAATGTGACACATGCTATTAGCAAAAGGACTAAAATGGGTGACCTAAATCATGAAAAATAAATACATTACATAGGTCACATAGGTCTCTATGAAATCATGAGATATAACATCTTTATAATGAATCTTATAAATAAGTAACATGAATTGAAATGAAGGAGAAAATAAAATGAATAATGAATCTACTGAGGGTTATATCAATGTTCAAACTAGATTACTACCAAGATTCGGATGTTGATATGGGATATCTAATTTTCTTCTTCTTTTGAGGTCCCAAACCATAAATTTTTTTAGTTTTTTCTATCCAAACACAAGAATAATCATTTTCCATATAATTAGATAAATAATTCTTATGCTTCCAAATTAAACTAAAGTATACGAATATAAGTAATATATTCATTCTAAAAGTTGAAGGTATGAGTTAAGGAGGGGACCTTTGACCTGGTTTTCACTTATCACCATATGGTGACCCATTTTTATCAACCAAAGAAGTAGGGAAACCACCTATCATGGGATACCCTTTGAAAACCAAAATGACCAAAAAAATGAACATTCCCTAATTCTATAGATTAGAAAATCCTAAATGAGTGAAAACTCTCACTAATATTAAAACTAATTCTCTTTTTAATGTGATGATCCGTTAAGGATTCTCTTGAAACAGTATCCAATGAAAATGGAATTATATCATTCAAATGGTAAACAAACTCATTCAACATCCACTGGCTCTACTGAATACCTATTAGTTCATCTACATTCCCTCAACTTTTTTAGGATGAAACCAAATAATGAAATTGGTATTAAATAATATTCATGTCAGTAAATATTCAAAAAGTATAGAAAAACCAATATCCACTAATCTAAAAATAATACCTCAATGAAACCTGAGACAACTATCACCATAAATGATTATAGATTCCCCATGGTCATAAGGATCCCTTCAACTTAATCTATCAACTCTAAACCCTCTAGTATATACAGATCACAATAAAATAAAGTAAATCACTAAGAATATCATATCTTGACCAGTATACTTTAATTTTTGTTTATATTTGACCCCTAGAATGGAGAAATTGAAAATTTTTGAGGAACAAATCTCATAATACTTCATGAATATTTTCTAAAGAATACTCAAAATATAATGAAAATAAAACAGATCAATCAATGAATACAACAACTAAATAAAACCTATCAAAAAATAGATCATAATTCCAAATTGAACCCCATTAAGTCGAGTCGCAAAACTACTCAAGAAAGGAATAAGGAAAATAAATATTTAAATATCCACTTTTCTACAACTTTTTATATTTAACAATTTAAATATCAAATTAAAACAATATTTTAAGAACAAATGTCAAATTCCAAAATCAATTTTCAAATCCCAATGTCAAACATTTACTTTAAAGCACATAATTTTACAATTAAATATCATTTACTTTATTCCAAAAACCAATGACTTTTTCTTTATTTTATTCGAAACCAACATCTATTCATTATAAACCACCAATAAAAATGCATTCAATAACATCAAGCCATTCTAAATCTTATATAAAAGGGAATGGTGGTCTTACACAACATGAAACCATTGTTTAGTGTACCATGAACCAATTATAAAACCACCGTTGGATGTTTTGATGAACTAAGGACTCAAGATCTAGATGGTTTTGTATTTTGTGAGAGAAAGTATTGTAACAATGTCTTTAATCCCATCATTATCTCCCAAGAAATATAAATCCAATGAAAAATAAATATCATAATTTACAAGATAAAAATTATTTTATAAAACATCCTATAAGGCTCAAAATTCAAGTCATACAATCTGGAAATCCATGGCAACTCAAGGATTAGAGTGAGTACAACCTCATGAAAATCTCTCTACACATACCTGTTGAGTTCTTATAGTTATAGTATAATATATCATCACTTCCCAAATTGAAAATAACCATCATAAGCTAACATATAATTTAGAAACATGGGAAGACCTACTAAAAACTTGAGGGGCGTCCCAAATCCCCATTAGTGGATAATAATAATTAAGGGACTAAAAGGAAATCATTGGTGATGATATCACTAAATTAATATCTTTAAATAATATAAAAATACTAAAAAAATATATCATGACTCAACTATATCTTTTAGATCCATGAAAAATCAAACAAATAGTTATTTAAAATTAAAATAAACAAAAAAGAAATAACCAACATATATGTCCTAAATAAGTAAAAATAAATACAAACTCTTGTCTAAAGTATTTAGATGAAATAAAAAATAAAATAATATATATAAGAGGTTGATTTGGCCAATAAATTGGTTTAACAATAGAAAATCAAAAACCCCTACATCATCTCTACAAGACCTGTAATGTCACATATATCCATGAATCCATCTATAATACTAAATCTCTCTACAATAGTTCTATAATTGAAACTTGACATTCAATATAGCTTGAGTCCACTAATACTTATTAGAAAAATTGGGTGTGTGTATAAAAAGTGTCAGTATTTAAAAACCAAAGAACCCAAACATTTCCATTACAAAAAAAAATCAGCAACAACTTGTACGAAAATATGGATAGAAAATATGTTTTAATTATTTTAAAATAGAATTTTTTACAAAAACAATCTTTAAAAACTAAACCTGATTCTTAGGAATATTTAATGACTTTATAAAATAATTCCATTAATATGTATATATTTAGAAATAATTTTTGAGAGTAAAACATTTTATCCATTCTATAAATATCAAGAGAATCAACGAAATAAAGTGCAAAAAAATGAATCTAACAGGGACATAAAAATTGGCCATAATATAGAGAAGCACTAAAGAAGAAAATTTTATTAAGTTTGAGATTTAAGGGTACAAATTATAATGTCAAATTCTAAAATATATCAATATAATACCCTATATATACTTTAGTTAGAATCATCTAATTTCCTAGTCGATGATCTTTAGTCTTTAACCACTCAAGTACTCTAAAATACCCTCATCAATGACACACCCACTTGGTATCTAACAAAATATGAAATCTAGTTCATATCATAATGTCCAAATATGAATTTCTCTCATCCCAAACTGAGACACCTTGGATCTTGTGATGATAATAGAATTTTGAGATGAGGTAACCCTCACTTCAACTATATAAAAAAATATTACACATATCCTAAATACATTGATCATGAAATCTCCCTCCACCAATACTTGAAAACACATCCTTAAAAGAAAATTCATTTATAGGGGTACAAAAATTTCAATTACACAATAATGGTTCCAACGGTGCCTTAGTATTTGAAATAAATTTTAGATTTATAAGGAATTATCTAATTCTTTTAAATCCATATCAAAAACCAAATATAATTTCAAGCCTTTTTCACTATGTTTAAAACAGATATTTAGTATTACTTTTGAAAACGAATCATAAAAATCACCTATGGAAAATATCTTATAATCTAATACATAATTTGATAACCATATATTCAATAAGTAAAATATATAAAATTTTTATAAATAGATTCTCACACACAAAAATATATATATATATATTCTTAGGAACACACAAACACACACACACCAAATATATATATATATATATATATATGCTCATGAAAATATACATATGTTTTTTTCTATGTAATAATTCACATGCATATTTGATGTGAATTTATATGGTTCTAAGAAAAACAACTAATGAATTAAATTTATTTCACCCATTAAATTGAAGGAAATTCCATGAAAACCCATCATTACACTCAATATGGAACAAACCCAAATAAATCATGATTCAATTGAGTAAAATAACTTATATAATTTTATGGAAGTGCAGACATCAATAGAAACACAAAACCTATTTGAAAGGCTAGTGAGGGACATCAACAGACTTTTATTATTCCTTAAATATTAAATTAATCCATTTCAAAATAAACCATAACTCATTAATCATTCAAATACAATATATTATTTTATAATCATAATAAATTAAATTAAAATATTATTTTAGAAGGTAATAATAATTTTATATTCTGATTTAGAAACATACTATTGAAACACATACCTTAAACACATGTGATTGAGATAAAAAACTGAGATATTGAAGATACTAGGAATGAGGGACAATCAAAAACCATAAAATCAATAGAAACAATATATATATGCTAACCCTCACCCTAGGGTGTGCGGAAATATTTAATAGAGAATGTAAACCAAGATTGAAATATGTGAAGGGATAAAATGAATCTAATATAAATAATAAATTATAAATAATTGGAGAAGGATCCTAAAAAATGCATGGTGTAACAAAGGAAAGGTGGTTTGGGAACCCATTTCACACAACCTACTCATGTGATTCAAAGTGGAAGTTTAAGGGGGATTTTTGTTTAGGTGGGTGGTTTGGGTGATTTGGGATTATGGTAAACTTCTCATGTCGTACGAATATGCTCTATGGATTACCAAACTAAGTTCCACTCTCTATAGTCTTATTAAGATGCACATATTTGGAGAAATAATGAACCAATCCTGGATATTGGATATTTAAAAATTATAGACACACATTCCTCCTCATCACATAGTTTATAAAATTTTGTACAGTTTATGCGGCTTTACGCTTATGTACTAAATCCAACACATGTTTTCCCTTGATTTTCTCTTTTTTTTTCTATCCATATTAAATGAATGTGAACAAGCCATGTGTGGATTTTCATTCTAAAATAATTATATTGTAATGGTATTCATATGATTTTATCTAAACTATTAACACAAACCAGGTAACATAAATGAAATTTCCCAAAAAATTCCAGAAAAATTTTTCCCACAAACTCGACATGAAACTCATGAACTAGATCAGCAAAAAGAAAAATAATTCAAAATTAAAAATTAAAAAATAAGGGTGTAATATGTTTTCAGGTCCCCCTTAGTGATTATCATGTCTGTAGATTCAAAATCTCATTATCCCATACTTTTAATATACATATTTTTTCTTTAAATATATGATAATGACTTTATGTATTGCATCATATTCCCAAATATTATCCTCCAAATCTTTGATATATTCTTCTTCTCTCTTCATAATTAACCAAAAAATCCTTAAATATTCCTATATATAATAAAATGGAAATAATAATGTTGAAAAAAAACATTATTTTGTTATATTTTATTATTCCTTGAATATATACTTGTGGGTTTGTTAACCATAATCTTATTCCAATAACAAATTACACAGCTAGTTATATGGGTTTTTTTCACAATTTTCCCAAAATATTCTTCAAAATTTTTTAAAAAATACCCATGATCTTATCAATTAAACTAGCCATGAATAAATTTAACAAATATCCTATATTTGATCTATATTTATGATTTTGATATATTATTAATTTAAAATTCCAAAAAATAAATTAGTTATTTTTCATAATTTATTCAATAATTCATTCTTTATTTATAATTAAATATATATATAGAACTTATATAATTTTCACAAATCCACCAAAAAATGGATAAATCATTGCTGGAACAACACTTTTTCTTGTGACTCAATTATCTTATCTATATTACTCATATTGAATCAAATTTAATCATTAACAGAATCATGATATTTTTTCATTTAATAATTTCCTATCATCATTTAAGTTATTTCACTAATATTTCAATTGAAATATTAAATTACTCAGATAATAAATTCATGCATAAGATTTTTTTGATAATATATATCAATTAAATGGGTGTAATAATATTTCATGTATTCTTGAAAGTATCTTTCATATTCCCAAAAAGATCTTATGTAAAAACATCAAATTAAATATTTTATTCCATAAGTGATATGTTATATATAACATTATAAATATAGTTTATGCTACATAATATATTATGAATTATACAAAAACCATTACATTTATATACTTTAGGGTGAAATAATGATTTATCTTTAATATAAAATGATTGATACTGTATATTAGAAATAAATCATACATATCATATATAATAAAATATGTATCATAGGGTAACTACAATATTTTTTCATTATTTCTATATAAACATAAAATTATTTGTGATCTTTGTTGTTCCATTTTTCAATTTTTTAGCTCTAAATATAAATTCCAAAGCATCTACAACCCAACTCAAAAAAGCTTCAAAAATTATCTTGAAATCTCTAAGCACTCAAAATCTCCTCAAAACAACTTAAATTATTTATAAAATAGTCAAGACTTTACAAATATCATCAAAAAAGATCCCAAATATTTTTTATATCAAATGACTCTTCAATTATAGTATTTCAATACATTCTAAACAACTTAACAATTATCCTAAATTTTCAAAAGTTAATTTTAAAAGAACTGTTTTAATTGATCACTGATAAATATAGAACATTTATCAAAAATAAAGTAGTAACATATCCATTATCATTTATCATTTCATCATCGTATCCTCTCATTCTACTTTTACAACATATTAATGGATGTCAATTATAATATTCATTCAAGATTCTTTTATTCTTTATCAGTAAGCCTATATTAACTTTAATATATTATTTATATATTCATCATTTAACAAAATAAAATATAACACGAAAAATCCATTTGAAATTTCAAAAAAAATATTAGACAAATATATTCTTTTTGGGAATTCCACTAATAGATAAAAAATAATTAATACATTCCATTTATTATTTCTTGTATTGAAAAGGGAATAAAACCAAGACACGCCTAAGGATGTAGATCAATTTTTAGTGTTAAAAATGAAAAATAATTTAAAATGTATGGGTGATGTATTTACTTCTAAGAAAATTATTGAGTCGAATAAATTAATTGAATATTTCATTTGTTCATATTTTAATCAAATGAAATTTAAATTTCATCACTTAAATGATTGAAGGGATAACTAAAAATTTGTTGGAGATGGTTGTGGATGAAGATATGTGTGGAACTCTATTGGGATGTGTTTTTAAAGGATCTTAAAAAAACAACATAATGGAAATACATTAATGTTGTTAATGGATCCTACATTTGGTAATATTAAGTACGTAAATTTATTAATAATTTCGTATGCATTTAATTTTTTCAGAGTAGTTTATTTTTATATAGAGTTCAAATGGAATGAATATATAACACCTCGGATTTTTAAAATTAGGGACTACTATAATATTCAATTAATGATATTTCTATTTAGGTTTACAATCTATATTTATGTGGTAAAGTGGGAAGAGTAAAAAGTGATTGATGTATTTTGAGATCAGGGTGTAAGTACCTTCCCTACACAGAATAGTGGGGAATAAAAGTAAAGACCCAACCCCAGTATCTAGAACCTAGTGCCTTCATTATTACATTAGTACTATAAACAAGTGATCAAATCCTAAAATACTGAACCATTTAGTAGATTTGGATAAATGGATACAAAAATATATATTACATTATATATTGAAATTAAATTAAACATAGTTACTCTATTTAAAAACTCATATTCTTTTATATTTTCCCAATATATCAATCATAATATACAACTTGGTAACCTGGGGGGAAATAAAACCTATGAAAGGGGTGTGATTAGATGCTTAGTAAGGGTAATCATACAGTGAAATCTATTGTAAATAAATATAAAAAATAATAAAGGTCATTAACAAAAAACATATTCCATTAAAATATAATCTTGAGAATATCATGGTAAGAATGAAATGTGATCAAATAATTAAATTTAAATAATCACATGAAAATTATATTAACCCATTGTAATCATACTAGTTTAATAATCATTGATTATAAATAACTAATCAAATAATATGTGAATTCATAGTATAGAACATCGTACACATACCATCAAGGCCTCGACTAAGAATTATACACAAATGGGTGAGTCCTCACCCAAAACAAGATCTATTTTGTCTCCTGAGGTTAACCAAGAAATCGAGGGGATAAAGTGGACCCCACGCAAGACTTACTAAGTACAATGAATTCTTCATATTAATGGGGTAAAATATAATCAACATATACATTAATATTAGATATATTATATGAAATGTAAATAACATTCCAAAAAAAATAAACATAATCATAAACCATCTAGTATATCATCATGAAAGGTATCAAAATATCACATATATAGTCAAAATGACCATAAAAATTTCAATAAAATATTTTAGATGGTATTTTAAGAGATAAATAAAAATAAAAAAAATCCAAATATAAATTGTTTTCATAGATTAAAATACACTAATAATATTATAAAAAAATTACTGAGATAAAACAAATTTTACATCAAAATAATTTATTTAAAAATATGTGCAATTATAAAATAAAAGGTTTTATTTGAAAATAAATTCTTAACATTTAAATTATTCGTCATGGAATTAATGTTTCAGGATAGTGTTATGATCCTATAATTTCATGTATGCTTTTGAAAAATATTTCTTTTACAATAAGAGTTGAAACATAAAATTTTTAATTTTTAAAAAAATTCCCTTTCCCCATTCATCTTCAAATACCAACTCTATTTCTCTAAGAAGTGATTTAGAGGAAGCACGTCAAGGGAGAGGTAATCTCTTCTACTGATTCTTTCAAACTTATTTATTCTTCTACTTCCACTTAAATAGTTGTTTCATTATAAAGTAATAACATCACCATAACTAATATAACGCTATGTTATTATAAATATTAAAGAACCGTATTTCACCTTCTATCCATCCTAAAAAAAACAAAATCATTGTGCTCGCATACGTACGGCTTCTTGTCTCCACATCGTGGTGTAATATGTTTTTCACTACCACCTTACTTGGATTAAAATAATAATGGAAATATTAACTATATATTAATATTATAACATTACAATAATTCTAAAATATCATACTCCATCCACTTAAAATCCATTAAATAATTTTGGGAATGATATCATCGCTCGTTCGTACGTACGACCAACCGTCTCTATGATGCGATGTGATTACTTTTACATGATCTTCATTAAACAATGATTATATACATATATTGAATGAATAAATATGATATATATTATAATAATATAATTATGTAAATTATTTAACTATAATCTACAAAGTGGAACATGAACTTATCCGATAAAATATGCATAAAAACATAAAACAACTAATACCCGAATAACGAGTAACAATGAAATGTTACTAACAAACGGATGAAAATATGATCATAAATGTTATCATAAATTTCTTTAAGATTATGTAATGAACCATTAACATTATTTAAATCATTATACTGGAGATTTATATACATAAAAAGCATATTGGACAAAAGGTAAGGGATTATTTTGTCTCTCTTTTATTTCTGTTGGACATATACCTTATAAACCATCTAATTCATTTCTGTGGTGTTTATGTTACCCATGATTATTTTTATTATTCTTATTATGAAGTTTATGATATTAACATATTCATGTGATGTTTATTATTTTATGAAAAATTTGATTAGAATGAATATAAATTATTACAGGATAATTTTTCAATCTCATTTTTATCTGAGATTGTGTATACGTAAGTATTTATTGGGGTATATTTATCATAAATGTCCATGTTTTCTAAAAATGTTTTCATAAAATGGTTAATATTCTTATATGTAATTTTAAATTCATTTTCACACATTTTTGAATTTTACTAAATGGTTTGAAAATAATATTTCATTCTTTTTCTATATGAGACACTTTTTGACTTTTTCGGTAAGAGTATTAGGAGAACGTTTTTAACTTATATAGCATGAACATATTTTTACATATTCATAAAGACTTATTTACATGAATATTCCTCTACACGTTTTCAAGTGTATTTCTAACAAAAATATTTTATTTTAAAATTTCATGACATGTTGAGAAAACAAAACTTCTTTGAAGAAGAAAGGATATTTTTCTCTGAAATTAAGTTCAAGTATTTTATAAAAATTATTTTCCATCTTAGATGACACTATTTAAATAGGTTTTTGTTTATATCTCTATTATTACTTTGATTTTATTATGTTTACTGTGAAGATATTTTTATGCAATCCATTTATTTTATATGGATTATGATAGAATGTTGTTAAAGAAATCCATTTTATTTTAGGGATTATTCTATGATGAATGATTTATGTTTTTGTGGCACATGTAAGAATGATTTCATTATGAGATGTTTGATACCTATATATCCCGATAATTAATTAAGTAAGGATTTATATCTGATTATATATACATGAATTGAACAATAAGTTAATATGGTTCATTAATACATGTCTAGAATGGTAGGTAACCCCGATTCAGTAAGGGACTTTATCCATTTTGATGGTCTTGGCAGCAATTCCTTAGATACTACAGAAATCATATTATGTTCTTATTTTTTTCCCAAAATTCCATGTTTTATTCCAATACATTTTTATCATGGTTAATGTTATTGTATGTTCTATTCCTTATGAACTACAAAGATTTATTTCAGGACTCATGATTTATATATTTAAACATTTTGTTCAGGTTTTTACATTATTATGTTTATAGTTTTTTATGTTGTCAATGATTACCCTTAATGAGCATTTGAGCTCACCCTTTTTATGTTTTCTTTTCTCCAAGATACAAAGAAAGGCTTTAGGTAGGAAATCAAAATGAGAAGATCTTTATGGGAGATGTTTAAGATCTCTCACCAAGTTAGAAGATTAGGTTCCAAGTTTCCAAAGACACTAAACTAATATGGTATTTGGGCATCTATTTGTGTCATGTATTAATCATTTTGTAATATTAATGTCATGTCCATGTACATCAGTCTTGGTTAGTTATAGTGGGTATCAGAGCAAAGTCTTAGTCAACATTTGGAAATTAGGATGTGAACACTTTAGTGAGATCCCTAGAGATATTTCTAACATATGTCTAGAGATTTCCTAAGGATAATTCAAGTATAGGTTACAGTCCTAGAGTTTTTTTTGATAATTAAGAATAACATAGGATTAAACCTAAGATATTATAGATTGAAATATTATATTTAATATTAATTATGTGTTTTTAATCTCTGATATTTATTTCTAACACTTTGCTTTATGGTCCTAGTAAATAACTAGAAATACATAGAACATTGTTTCAGATGTGGAAATTATGGGAAAAATGAAGACAATTTCCTAAGTGGAAATATCAGGAACAGAATCATGAATATGGTACGAGTGTTGGTCATACTATTGAAGTTAAAGATATTGTAAACAATATGTGAAAGGTATGTGATATTCTTCAAGTATTTTTTACATTAAACATTATAATATTAAGTTTGATAAACCTTAAAACCTGATTCATATTTAAGGAAATATGAAGATGATGGATCCTAGGTAATGGGTTAAGAATAAATTTGGATGATTGAGGTGTATATGTTTTGGATTTCAGAGATTATGTTTTATAAATAATGAAATATATAGTTATTTTCACTATAATAATTTAATTAAGGATTGTAAAGTATATTTTGAATAGTTCTATGGAGACAAAAAAGTGATTTAAGGGTAAAGTGATATATTTGGAGAATACATGATTATGGGGAAGATAAAAATTAATATGTGCCTTATTTTTAGATAATGATGTTTAGATAAAGATATGTCATATTTGAATAAGTAAATTATATGGTTTTGGTTTCTTGGGAAATAATTATGAAGTTATTGACAAGTGTTTTATTCTATCTTGGATAAAGTATACAAATTTTTGGGACATAAGGAATATATCCAATAAATTTTGGAATAAGGAAACATGCATGTATTAAATAAGGTTAAATGGTAATTTAGGTTATTACTTAAATTCAAGAGAATTCATGATGAAGTCATTAAAATGCTTAGAATTTGACCAACAAGATATAACTTATGATTTATGGGGTATAAATGAAGGTATTCACATGCTTGTTATACGACCTTTCTTGTAATTGTTTTTGTAATGTGAGTTTGGACATAAGTATTTTGGATAAGCGTAAAGGTTGGAATGGATTAAGTTGGATATAGGATAGTATTGTTTAAGGATAAAATTTTTTAAATATTATTTCTATAATTTTATAATAGTATAGTTTTAGAAAAGAGAAAACCCACAGGATGGGCGACAACCCATTTCGTTGGACAGGGCAGCAGGAATCAAACCCACAACCGAAGTGTGATAGACCCTTATCACCAACCAATGGCCTATGAGAACTCCCTAATTACTATAAATTTCATTTATTTTAATTAAGTGGTATCTTAGATAGAGTATAAGTCCATTTTTGGAACCATATACGATTAATATCACTATAGGTGGACTTATGCATATTGGATAACTTGTGAAAGATGGAATGGCCTATCATTCTATCGCATGATCTGCTAACACTTCAAGAATGAAACATTTTACTTCATTTCTAGAAATTAGTGAAGAATTAAAAAATTTCTAGGAACTAATAATGACGAAATTGTACTAAAATCAAGTAATTATTTATTCTAATGAAAAATTATTCAACTTTGGGAAAAGGAACTTGAAACCAAAAAAATGTTTTCCTAGTACCGTCTTATCTGATGAATCTGATGGTCCCTTAAATCATCAAATATTTAAGGCTTTCTGGTTGTTATCTTTCTCCTAACATTATTCTCTATCACTATCCATCATATCATGATGGTTATATTTCTCTTCCGTATCTATGTTTTGACTTCCCACCAATGTTATCTTATATGGAAACCCAGTGATGAGTTACATTGGGTAACCATTATGTTTATAACTTTCCATTTTAAAATTGAATTTTTAGTATTCCTTTTTACGATGAGGTTTCTATAAAAGAAACTTTCAAGCAATAAACCATTTATAACCCCGATGAATTTTGAGGGACAAATTAATTTTAAGGGGTGTAGAATGTAACACCACGATATTTTATGATATAGATTCCTTTTAATTTATTTGATTTCTTGTGTTGTATGCTACACCAAGATTAGCTTTTACTATACGCAACACCATATTAGCTTGAAGTAAATGCAAGACTATACATGGCTTATGTAACACACAACTTCAAGTTATTTTGATTGAATTCATTTCATTGATTATAGATTTTGTTTAATGTATAAAAGAACTATGTTTGGATTATGTTATTTGCAACGCCATAGATGTTTTATAATAAACAAAACAATGACTCGTCTTGCATTACACGCAAGAGTGACCTTCCTCGATAGGTTTCATTGTATGCAATACTGAGTTGCACTAAACAAAAATATACTATTAAAATATTATTATTTAATGGGATATAAACTAGATGTTATGAATAGTATTAACCCCACTTTGAATTTTATAAAACATAAAAATTCATCTTATGTATTTTCTAGACATTATATAAGAAAAAATTCAATTTTTTGGGATAAAAGAAGTATTTTCCAAAAAAAATGTAGTTCTGCCTCCTTTTGATTGCGCACCCACTTAAAATTTATATTTTGACACATTTATATGTTCTATTTGACAAAATAAAATTCTTATTTAGAATCCAAACATAAAAATTCTCTTTGGATTAATTATTTATATTTTTCTAAAAATTATCATGTTTTGATGAATAGTAAAGATACGCTAAATTTTAATTAAAAACAATTTTTTCCATAAAAATAAATTAAATGGCTAAATTATATTATTTAATGTTTTTAAAGTATAAATGGAATATATTTTTATCATTTAATTCAATCTTTATAATTGGAATTAATTTCACTTTTAAATTGAACATAAACACATGTCAATCTTTAGGTAAGTTGTTTCTTCTTAAAAAAATGCTTTTCATATTTTACAATGGGAATTAATTTGAAATTAATTTCTGACTATTATATGTTTTTAATTATGAAAAATTTATTCCATATTTTGAATCAATGGTTCCAAATTATGTTAATATAATGCTTTTTTTATATAATTAATAGTAACTTTGGTAATTATTTTTATTACCATGGTTAATGGTAAATCAGGTAAATTCATATAAGAAATAATATGATCAGGAGAATAAAATGATCCTAAAACATACCAAAATCCATTTTTCTGAATATATTTCTACCCTTGGCATCATAGGTTTGATACATAGTCATTTAAGGGCCACTTTACAATGAGAATGACATAGATATTAATAAAACAAATGAAAGTGACAAAATGTCCAACTCACAGTTCTTATAAGTATAAGAATTTTAATATAGGGATAACCAGGTGATATCTTCAAACATATATATTCCATGTAGAGATAAAATAATTACCTACATCATGGTAATATATTTAATGTCTTAAACATTGATGATGTAAAATATAATTAATTGATGATAAATCCATAAAATAATTTTTATTAAAATACTAATAACCATAAAAAGCACTAAACACATGACAAAATCATATTGTTCAAGTTTATATCTACCATAAGACTCCACGTACCTAAATATTTGCCCCTTTCCGATTTATAGAAGATATTATGACATTTATTTTATTTTATTTAAAGTGATGTTAAAGTTGGCACATTCATACTTTAATAAGTATAACATTTTTAATGTTATATTTCCAAGAAGATAAATTATAATACATATATTATTAATAAAGATAGTAAATTTATTTTTATCATAGTATTTTAATTAAATTATTTATTCTAAAATAATAATATTAAATAATTACACAATATTTATGTAGTGATTATTTTAATAATGAACATATCAAATAAATGTTATTAAAAATATAAAAATAAATATAATTTGGGATTATTAATTTATCCAATGAATATTATAGGAGACCTTGACCAATTAAGGATATATTAAAATATTGTTTTTTATAATGACACCATAGCTTGATAATTCTAAAAATCCATGAAATGAGTAGTATCAAAGTTGAAACAATTGATATTTTGTTAAAATAATGTTTTATAAAACTATTTAAAAATAATAAAACAATTTTTAAAATATATAATAATTTTTATATGGTCTAAATTGTTCTAAATTGTTCATTTGTGTTATAATTTAAATCAAATAAGTAAATATTTCACCCTTTTAATATTTAAACATTTGTTATCTTAATTAAAATTAAATAGAATAACTAATTTTCAATTAAAATGATAATGTCTAAATTGACATAAAAATTTGTATAAATTTTATTAGTTGATGATATTTAGATATTATAATATATTATCTTAGAATATATCTCATTTTGGAGGTATTTTGATTTGTTTTCAAATTATTATAAATTAATATTTTTGACGTTACCAAAAGTGCCCCTCACCCAATTATAAAAGGGATCTTCCTCCCTCATCTCTTCACTTCATGTTGTACCTTAAAGATCGGATATAACCTGTTATATTTCCTTATAAACTTTCCAATTTTTATTCTAGAGGTTTTTTTCATCATTAAATACCAATTCTAGTGCTCTAAGAAGAGATTTAGAGGAAGCACGTCAAGGGAGAGGTAATCTCTTTTATCGATTCATTCAAAATTCTTTATTCGTCTACATTCACTTAAGTAGTTGTTTCATTATAAATTAATAACATGAGAATAACTCATATACTAATATTTTATTATAAATATTGAAGAACCAAATTTGATCTTCTATCCATCCTATGAAATATGAAATCAATGTCCTCGCATACATACGACTTACTATCTCCACATTGTGGTGTAATATGTTTTTCACCACCACCTTACTTGGATGGGGAAAATGTTGGAAATTGTAACTAAATATTATTATTATAACATGATACTAATTCTGAAATATCATACACCATCCAATTCAAACCCATTCAATAATTTTGGGAATGATATCATTGCTCGTGCGTAAGTACGACCTACCGTCTCCATGATGAGATGCGATTAATTATACATGATCATAATTAAACCATGGTTATATTCAAAAATTGAATAAATGAATATGATATATATTATACTAATATCATTTTTTAAATTATTTAACTATAATATATGAAGTGTAACATGAACTTATTCGATAAAACCTGCATAAAAACGTAAAACCATTAATACCTGAACAAGGAGTAGTAATGAAATGTTACTAACAAAAGAATGAAAATATGATCAAAAATGTTATCGTAAAAATTATTTTGATTCTATAATAAGTTAGTAACATTATTTAAATACTTATATATGAGTTTCAAATACATACAAATCATATTGTACCTAAGGTAAGAGATTATTTTATCTTGCTTTTATTTCCATGGGACATATGCTTTATACACCATCTAATTCGTTTGTGTGGTGTTTATGTTACCCATGAATATTTTTATTATTCTTATTATGAAGGTTATTATATTTACATATTCATATGAGTTTCTTTATTTTATGATACATATTTTTCGGCTGATTATAATTTGTTAATGGATAATTTTGCAATCTCATTTTTATCTGAGATCGATTATACCTAAGTATTTACTGGGGTATATTTAACATCAATGTCCATATTTTCTAAAACTATTTTAATAAAATATTTAATATTATTCTATGTATTTTTAAAGTAATTTTTACCCATTTTTTATATATACTACATGGGTTGGAAGGAATATTTCTTTAATTTTCCATATGATATACTTTTTGACTTATTCGGCAAGAGTACAAGGAGAATATTTTTTTTAAACTTATACAGAATTAATGGATTTTTACATCTTCATAACACCTTATTTCCGTGAATCATACTCTACAATTTTTCAAGTGTATTTTCAACTAAATTATTTTCTTTTAAAATTGCACAACATTTTGTGAGAAAAATGTTTTTGATGAAAAAAGGATATTTTCCTCAAAAATTAAGTTCAAGTGTTTTATCAAAAAAAATAATCTAAGATGGCACAATTTAAATAGGGTTTTTTATATCCATATTATTACTTTGATTTTACTGTGTTTTTGATGGAATTATTTTTATTAAATACATTAATTTTATATAGATTATGATGGAATGATGTTAAAGAAGCCATTTAATTTCATTGGTTATAATATGATGAATGATTTATTTTTTTATGGAACATGTAAGAATGATTTCATTATGAGATGGGTGAGACCTATATCTACCTCTAATGAATTTGGTAAAGATTTATATCTTATGAGATAGACATGAATGGAATGGAAAGTTAATATGGTTTTGTAATACAAGGATGGAATGACATGTAAACCAGATTCAATAATGGACTTTGTCCACTATGATGGTCTTGGAAGCAATGCATTAGCTACTATAGAAATCATATTACGTGCTTATTTTTTTAACAATTCCATTTTTTATTCCAATGATATTTTATCAGGGTTAATGTTCCTTTATTATTTATTCCTTAAAAACTACCAATATTGTTTTCATGACTCGTGATTTTTATATTTAAACCTTATGTTCATGTTTTTACATTCTTATATTTTGGTTTGTTATATGTTCTCAATGTTTACTCTTATTGAGGATTTTAAATCAATATTTTTATGTTTTCTTTTCCCCAGGATACAAAGAAATGTTTTAGGTAGAAAAATAATCGGGGAAGATTATTATGGGAGATATTGAAGATCATTCACCATGTTAGAAGATTATATTACACGTTTCCAAAGACACTAAACTAATAAGGTCTTTGGATGTCTGTTTATGTCATGTATTAAGAATTCCACAAAAGTAATTTAATATCAATGCACAACAATCTTGGTTCATTATATTTTAAAATTGATTTAATTTTTTATTCTGGACCTAATACAAATTCCCAATGAGTTCACAAAGGATTTGGGGGTTGCTTGGGGCTTGTTTAGAGTTCTGAACCCAAACTAGTGGAGGAAATCACTGGGATTCCTAGTTATTAGAAACTATATGACCTATCATTCATAGTCTTTCCTAACCTATGTGAGGCCGGATAGTGGGGTGAAGTAGGGTTCACAATTTTCTCTTACCATACGCTCGAGGCCACATGCCCATGTAAACAATTGCAAACATGTTTTATAAGATTATTTCAATGTTGGAACATGATTTACATAACTGTCCATGCTAACTATGAAAAAATCCCTGACCTATAATAGAAGGTGAATGATTGGAAAATAGCTTTTCCAACTATGTGGCCACAATATATGATTTCTATTTTTGGGTGATTTAAAAAAAATCCCTTATGTGAAATGCTTTATCAGACCTCTCTATTTTTCTCTATAGCCGATAACAGGAGATCCCACCTCCATTTTGAGCACCTTTGGGGGCCTATCCCAAGAATTGAGGGAAATCCTCTTTCTGAATTCCAATCATGATTTCATTCTTCTCATTGGATCCACACCAGTAAGATCTTAATTCCTTTTTAGTCATTTTTCATTCTTCTTTCCATCAAAGACACTATTTAAATGCAGCCTCATATTCTCTATTTATAGGGAATTGATCCATTATTTATATATATTCCAATCCAGGGAAAACTAGAGGGTAATATTTTATGTGTAGAGGTGTATGAGTATAAGTTATGTGGTCTATTACTCATCCCTTAATTTTCATAATTTAATAAATTGATGTCATTTTCCATCCACCAATTTCAACAGGCATGGCCTATTAAATTCATCAGCCTCTCTTATATTCATTGTTCTCATGTTCTAGAGATTTTTTAATAAATGATAATCATGTCATTATAGGTTACAACCTCAATGTTATCCTTACCATGTAGTGTGTTTGCCTTAATTATTCCTTTTGAGGTTTCGTATGTGTGTTTGCACCACCATTTTGGTTTGCTTTGGCATAACCCTACTAATGGTAAGACTTAATTATTTAAATGACCTTATAATTCGTTTTTTACAAGACCTTGAACATGTTAGTGTCACATTACCCATATAAGGAAAGTGTTAAATATAATTAATGATCCTAAAATGTAATTGGAATGTATACTACATATATGACATGGAATCATTGAATATAATTGTAAGCCTTGGTTTCACATTCATAGCACCCCTTTCAATGTTTAATGGATTGTAGTACACTGAACCTTATTAAATTATTATTACTTATATGAAATAATAAATGGATGCATACTTAATTAATCCTTGTTGCACTAATTAAAGGCAACAGATTGAACTGAATGACTTATCGAATGGCATGATTATTACATGCAATGTTCTATTAAATAAATTAATTATATGGTACCTAATGCATATAAAACTATTCATTATTATATGAGTGGTCAGAATTGATGTCACATTGAATCCATGAGGGAATTCCCTAAGCACTTATAGATGCTATTCTAATTCATAGATGGTGGTTTCCATGGATTTTACCCACCTTGTAACCCAATCTTTTTTTATCAGTGGATGCCTGGTATGATACCGTTGGATCCCACCATAATTATTACCGAATTCCTTGGATACAATATTTGGATCCAGAGTGACGTCTACGGACTTGAGGCTCCATGTATACACCCTTGGTCCCAATCGATACTTATCACATTTTACCTTGGATGACTTCCTTAGACTCATTAGAATTATTCTTGTGGGATGCCTTGGGTATTTCCCCATGGATTACACTCTATCCCATTTAGATAGGCTATAGTTTCTTACCTGAGTTGGATCAACCCATGAGTTCATGGATGCCTTGGTTTTTACCTTGGATCCCTTTCATTATTAATGTCATCGAACATTTCCTTGTTATATCTTGGATCCATCACTATTTTTATTATGCCATGATGTATGTACTAGTTATTCCTCACATGACCTACTTTTACATAAATTGGAACTTAATTAATACATTAAATGGTTTCATGTTCATACACCAATTGATGATAAATTACGTACTTTGGTATTTACAAAACTGTACCAATTTACTTTTATATATAATTTCTTTCTCACTATTTTGGTTTATATTATATAGACTGGATGTTATAGACACTTTTGGTGGAGGCATAAAAAGATTTATTGTAACGCCCCGACCCTAGTTACCCAGAGTCGGTGCATTATTACATAACATTGGCATGATCATGAGAAAGATCAAGTCTCGAAAGACCGATTGGTTTAGTAGCCTTGGAATAACTAGATACATCCATAAATTTTTACATTACATCATAAAAAAAACATCTTGTCTACATATCCCCTCATACTATCCCTGCAGGTCATTCATAAATTACTTCTTCATAATCCTGGAAAAAAAAAATAAAACATTGAAAGGGGTGAGCTCAGATGCTCAGTAAGGATAACATTATAGCAGAAGCTTTCATAAATAATCATAAACACTTAAGGCAATTTATAACTAAAACAAAAGCCTTTGAAACTTGAACTTCAGCATAAAATGACAAAGGTAAAATGAAATAATGCCATTTACTTACTCACATGGATATTCTACTAGTCTAATGATCACATGCAATATCAATAACCACTTTCATAATGATGGAATGCATAATGCCAGACTATCATAACCACATAGCCAAGGCCTTGTGCCAAGACTACAAATAAGATTTTGCCAAGGCCTTGTGCCAAGACACTAGTTTGTCTCATGAGACCTACCGATGCATCGAGGAGCTATAGCGGGCTCCACCCATCACTTATTAAGTCCAATGCATTCCTCATATGAATAGGTTTAAGCATAAAATAAACATTCGTATTAAAACTAGCATACGAAATGTCAATACTTTAACCACAAACCATGAATGGTATAAAAATAGAACATCCACAGTCAAATATAACTCATTTGATAAAATATGGAAGATTGTATTGTATCACATTAACCTCATTCATGAATAATGAAGGATGTTGACATAGATGAAAATAATCATCAAAACTATTTGAGAGAAATATCCCCCTTTTCTTGAAAACATTTAAAAGTCACACTATTTGTCAAGAAGCCATTTAAAAATAGATTTTTGAATCAAAGTGTCCCATACCACTTTGAAACCTTTTAAAAGGATTTTTAAATTCTAAAATTTAATGTCCATATAAATAAATCCTTAAAACCATTTTTAAAACATGGACATTAATGAGAAAGATTTAGATGAATAAGTCTTTAAAACATTTAAAAATGGTATTTTAGTTAGAGATTCTAACCAAAAGAGAGACACTTGAATGAAAATAATTGAGGTAATCAAAACTTTGTAATATCATGAGAATAAAGGGAATTCATGATATACTATGTCAAAGTACATTATATACACCACAAAAAAGTGATTTGGTGTATATCAACAAAGAAGTCTCAATGGAATGTAAGTTGAGATGAAATCTCTCATAAAGGCTATATCCTTAGGTTAAGGATAAATCAACAACATAATTATGTGTGAAAAATATAAATACACTAAATATGATTGGATATTCAGTGTAAAACAATCAAAGTATATTCACACATATTTCTGTAAAAACAACACCAACGAATTGGATGTTTAACTCAACAAATGGTGAAAGAGTTAAAATTACTCTTATCAAATTCATATCAATGACTTGAGAATTTTCAATGGAGTGATTATGTGTATCAAAAGTATATCCACAAGAAGGGGAGTGGAAATTATGACATAATCAAATGAATAGTGATTCCACACATAATCTTGGGGTAATATAATCAATGAAATATGCGTAAAGCCAAATGAGTGGAAATTGAAATCTCGAATTCCCTTATTGATTAGGTAACTTAAGAAACAAACACCCATGAAAGAAAGATCATACCATGATGATGTAAATACCCATAAAATAAAGTATATTACACAATGAATACAATCATGGGTAGTACACATACACCACATGCAATAATTAAGTGGTGATCAATGGAATTCTCACGGAATTAAAAGTGAGACAAGAAACCCCTTACCACGTTAATCAACTGAGTCGCATGGCCAAAAGTTAATAACCACCAAATGATTTACAGAATAACATGAATATAAAGTGAATCATGATAATATATATCAAATGGAAGTACACAATACACCACTTTCAATAATTTAGTAGCGAACAATGGAAATCTCACGGAATTGAAAGTGAGATAAGAGAATCCCTTACTTTGTACTTTTTCCATGGTCGATGGTAGGTTTACCTCCTGTATAATGGTGAAATAATTGTTATTGAATAATACAAGAATCAGTTACTTTAATATGATATCATATATGATCTTTTAACATTGATTTGTTAATAATATCTTAGAATTATCATCATTTCAGGTGTTAACGGGTTCATTTTACTTTACATTCTTTGTTATGTGAGCCATATTCGTTATTAATGGGATGTATATTATTTATATCCAGAATGGTATCAAGTCCTTAAACATCATTTTTAAATCATCAAATGATAATTATACTTGAATGGATACGATGGAGAATGAATCGCATCGCGTTCGTGGAGACGGTAGTCCGTACGTACGCACGAATACTACTTCCATTTAATTTTTATTTTAAAAGAATCGAATCTAAATGATACATAGGTATATTACTATTCCAGTAAAATATAATATTTTATATATGTTACTTTAGTTCATTAACATCATCCTTTATACGTTCCATGTGTGGTATGAACGAGTCATATCATTTTAAGGGGGCGGTAGTCCGTACTTCCTCAAATGAAATTATCGTATGTATATACAACATGAAACGAATAATTGTATGAAATAAAATGGAATTACAGAAGCTTATATATAAAATATATATCATTAATATCATATTTAATTACAGTTCCATCCTAATGGCCACCATGAGAGGCGGTAAGATGTATTTGAACAATCATCGTTTCGTGAGGCGTTAGTTTGCCATCCACAGAAACATTATGTTCATCATCCATTAGATGGAGTTGTGTGAATGTGTAGTTTGAATCCTTCTTATAACAACATCCTAGTATATTGTTCATACTGGTGTTGTTACAAAAGAAAGGAAATAAAAAGAGTTTGGGGGTTGGAGAAGCAAAATAATTGAAAATAATTTAAGAGAAAATGTTACCTTTAATTTAGGTAACTCACTTTGGTTGGAACCAAAGGACTTCTTGAAATGCTTTCTGCCTAAGGGGAAGCTTCAAGGAGGAGGAGAGGGATGTGGGGAGCTTAGTTGGGCAGAGTTTGGACGATCCATGTTGCTTGAGAGGTGTGAGGAATGAGTAGAAGTGGTCTCCTTTTATAAGGGAGAGGAGGGGCTCTTTAGGAAAGAGTGAAAGTATTACTTTATAATATAATTATATTCGGTTTATAATGGTCCAAAAATCATTGAGGTCGAAGATAAGATGACTCATATTCTAAATAACATCAACCAATAAGAATTGGACAGGTTTTAGATAATATTTTAATCATTATAATCTTATTTATTTAAATGATTTATTAATGAGGTAAACATTGCATCATTATTGTTTCATTAATAATTTAAATTATTTGATGTCTAAAAATTATAAATAAAATATAATTATGTAGGAAATCTTTTTAGCTTTCTAATGAATATTTATAATCGAAAATCCAACATGTATAACCCTATGTAAAAATTGTTCTTTTAAAAGATGTAAGCTTATTCCATTTTTGTATTCATTTTAACTTAATCAAAATAAAGTGTCATTATCACTTTCAAGTGGATCAATGGGGTCCCAAAATTGACCCAAATATGCCCATGGTCGACCATGTATCAACCAATAGGTTTAAGACACGTTTTAGGGTAATTTAGTATTATTATAATATTATTTTGTAACCCTTATTTACCGGATTTACCCTTAACCATGGTAAATAAAATATTTACCGCAATAATTATTCAAAATGTCTAAAAATAAAAGTTACCTATTTATAAAATTTGAAAATCCTGATTCCAAATATGGAATCCATTTTTCTAAATTCAAAACACAGAAGTGGCAGAAATTAATTTAAAATTAATTCCCGCTGTCAAAACAAAAAGCGTGTTTTTAAGAGATAATAACTATCAAAAGATTGACACTTGTTTATGTTCGGTTTAATTGTAAAATTATGTCCAATGACCAAAATTATATTAAATGGTAAAAATATATTCTAAATATACTTTAAAACCACTCAAATTCATAATTTATCACTATTAATTATTTTGATTAAAAAAGTTGTTTTTAATTAAAATTTAGTAATTTTTACTATTCATCCAAATATGAAAGTTATCCGAAAAGTACCAAAATTTCACCTTAGGCTAAATTTGATATTCCGAATCCAAAAATGAAGTCCATTTTGAAATATAAAATATATATAATTTCAAAAAATTAAGTATTACTATTCATAACGGCTAGTTTGATCGGTTGTGGTGTGTGTTAAAACTCGAAGTTGCGTACACCACACGCTACTGTTTTATTCAAAGGAAAGCGTATCGTGGAAGCTTGGGATGTTTTATTTTAAATTTTTTTGATGTCCCCATTTAGTCAAAAAGTTTAAAATATTTTATTTAAAAAGGGTTCACTATTAAAAGTTGGTAAAACTACAATACTGAAGATTAATTTGTTCTTACATTATGTCTAAGAAACTCATAAAATGGATTCTAAAATTATAAGGATTATATAAAGTTTAAAATTTAGTTAATACTATTAATAACCTTTTTTGAACGGCTTGTTTGGTAAGTCATGGTGCGCTTGAACTCGGTGTTGCGTGTAGTGCAAGTTATTGAATTATTTTGAAGAAATAACACACTATGAAATCTTGGGGTGTTACATTCTCCCCTCCTTCAATAAATTGTGTCCTCGCAATTTGAAATTGTTCTTCGAAAATAAAAGGTTGAAAATAGAAAATATATTTGTGGGAAAACCCACATCGGAAATTGGTTTACTAAAATTTAGTCTTAATGAAAGGGTCACCACCAAATTATGATCTCGATTATGAGAACATTGGTGGCAATTAGAGACATATAATTGGAGGAAAAACGTAAATATTTATAGGTAGTGGTTGAGGTCATCAATCACAAACAAGTATAAAATTGAGGTCCTTAAACTCATCAATCTATGATGATTTGAAGTACCATCGGTTCAACAAAATATAGGGTATTGGGATCACACATTTTTGACATTTCAAAATATCTTAGTTGAAATCCCACATCAAAAAATGAATTAATGAGGCCTCTATTTAAAATAAAGAGTGGAAAGTATGAAGATTACCGAAAATAACACATACTAGGGTTCCATGTAGGAAAATATGGATATGGAGGAGAAATCTAACCATCAATTATCTGATGGAGAGTGGTAGAGAACGTGGCTATGAAAAGGCCAACAATCCCAAAGCCATAAATTAGTGATGATATAAGGTACCATCTAGGACAACATTTTTTTTTAAAGTTACATTACATAAGGAAGAGGAATTCATTTATGATATTGACTAAGAACATTATGAGATATACTTAAATTTTAAGTAGATTTTCATTCTTTAATAAATTTCCACCACTAACTCAATTTTTTTTAAACGATGAGTATTCAAGAAGACTTGGTCACACTGGAAGAGCTAGAATAAACTTCTATAGAATCACATGATCCATGCAGGATAAACCATATATTTACATTGTCTTTGAAGATTAATCAAAACCAAAATTGTTAGTGAATGATCTAATGATCCCCCAAAAGGATATTCATTGAGATAAATATGCACTAATCTTAATTTCTAAAATTAAACCAACAATACCCCAAAGTTAAATAGATACCATTCAATAACCAATTGTCCTTAAAATCCTTTAATATAATCCAAACTAATATTGAAACCCAAAACATAGAAGAATTTGATTATGTAGTCTCCCATGTTACATTGTATCTCCAAATGACATCAAATACTCTAAAAGTCACATACTTAAAAGTAATTAACATCATCACATATTCTCTGTTATAGGTTAATCATTTCCATAAATAACCCAAATCACTATAAATCAACAATAAAAATGTAGATAAAAATACACCATTACTCTACAAATGAAACCTCATTATATTCTATTTTCCTTGGGCATATAGTGTTCCTAACAAAACGAACATCTTCCAAAATAACATTTATCACTTAATCACCAAATCATTTTCCTATACCAAGGGTATTCATTTGATAAGACATAAGAACCCAAATCATCTTATTATTGATCAATAAAATCATTTAACAAAAAAAATAGTCATACTAACCAGGGACTTCACGTAGTCCAGTGGTAGGCGATAAATCCCAATCGCACTTTGGTTGTGGGCTCGATTCCCACAGCTTTGTCCGACGCGACGGGTTGTCACACGGTCTACGTGTTGTCCTTTTTCAAAAACTATATTCTATAATATTACCAAAATGAGATAAATTTTTCAAAATAACATAATTTAACCACAAATTTTATATCATACTTTGCATTTTCATCCCAAATTATAATAACTTATCATTTTCTCAAACCCCAATGATCATATAAAACCAAATGGTTATTTATACCTATATCCACAAGAGAAGAGACAATTATTCCTCAAATATCATTCTCACATGGCAAACTGAGGGGTTACAAATACAAGAGAAAATTATTCCAAAGTAAACCCATCAACAAGGAGTGCTAATACTTTTTAAATTTTTCTCCAACCATTTATTTCCGCATAGCTTCTTCTTTGAGCAAGAAAACATCCTATAAAATAGTACATTCACTCGGGTAATGGCCAGGTCCCCTACATTTACGGCAAATGACTGTAAATGGACTCTTGGGACCATTTTTATCTTCTTCCATAGTACTCTTCATTTTTCTTCGGCAATTCTTCACTTTATGTCCTTCCTTCCCGCACGTAAAACATTTTGTTGTCCCATTGAGACCCTTTCCTGGGTGTCTCTTTCCACAATTCGTGCATGATGAAAATTGAGGTTTCATTTCTCCATGGTCTCCATTGCTGGAGATCTTATCATTTATCACCTTTCTCTTCCTTGTTGAGTCTGGGAGTTGGTTAATATATATGTTGTCGATCACATTTTTGGAAAACTGATTTGGCATAAAGACGATATCTTTTACGCCTATCAACATTCCATTTTGTTGCTCATTTCCACCACCGTTCCCACCTTGTACATCATTCTCAAAGTCACTATGACTTCCTTGGAATCCAGCCATTGACTAAAACCAGAAAGCATTGTGTGAGTAATAGTAGTCATAAAATCATTTAGAGATTAAAATGTCACCATATTATCAATTTGAAACATATTAGGATTAACCAAGGTCATTTACTCTCATCTTATGTATATATTACTTAAATCGGTTTGTAAAGAAAATGTAAATTATCCTAAGCATATCCCCCGGGAGTGTCGTAACCAAGAGTACAGCAAGGCCCGTTGTCGTGCACCAGTTCCCGTTCGAGTCTAGCTCAAAGCGGTGTTTTCGGGTTTTACCCCTAGGTACATCTGTGCCAGAGCCGCCTCTACCTGCTCGTATCCAGACAGGGATGTATTGCTCGGAAAACTCACAAAATCTCTACAATACCAAAATTCTAAGAAGTTCTTTTATACTAATCCTCAAAGTTCATCTTAGTTCTACGTGCTCTAATCAGAGTTTATCTAAATCTAGCTACCAAGGTTTGTATTAAACTTCCTCTGATACCAACTGTAACGCCCCGACCCTAGTTACCCAGAGTCGGTGCATTATTACATAACATTGGCATGATCCTGAGAAAGATCAAGTCTCGAAAGACCGATTGGTTTAGTAGCCTTGGAATAACTAGATACATCCATAAATTTTTACATTACATCATAAAAAAAACATCTTGTCTTCATATCCCCTCATACTATCCCTGCAGGTCATTCATAAATTACTTCTTCATAATCCTGGAAAAAAAAATAAAACATTGAAAGGGGTGAGCTCGGATGCTCAGTAAGGATAACATTATAGCAGAAGCTTTCATAAATAAGCATAAACACTTAAGGAAATTTATAACTAAAACAAAAGCCTTTGAAACTTGAACTTCAGCATAAAATGGCAAAGGTAAAATGAAATAATGCCATTTACTTACTCACATGGATATTCTACTAGTCGAATGATCACATGCAATATCAATAACCACTTTCATAATGATGGAATGCATAATGCCAGACTATCATAACCACATAGCCAAGGCCTCGTGCCAAGACTACAAATAAGATTTTGCCAAGGCCTTGTGCCAAGACACTAGTTTGTCTCATGAGACCTACCGATGCATCGAGGAGCTATAGCGGGCTCCACCCGTCACTTATTAAGTCCAATGCATTCCTCATATGAATAGGTTTAAGCATAAAATAAACATTCGTATTAAAACTAGCATACGAAATGTCAATACTTTAACCACAAACCATGAATGGTATAAAAATAGAACATCCACAGTCAAATATAACTCATTTGATACAATATAGAAGATTTTATTGTATCACATTAACCTCATTCATGAATAATGAAGGATGTTGACATAGATGAAAATAATCATCAAAACTATTTGAGAGAAATATCCCCCTTTTCTTGAAAACATTTAAAAGTCACACTATTTGTCAAGAAGCCATTTAAAAATAGATTTTTGAATCAAAGTGTCCCATACCACTTTGAAACCTTTTAAAAGGATTTTTAAATTCTAAAATTTAATGTCCATATAAATAAATCCTTAAAACCATTTTTAAAACATGGACATTAATGAGAAAGATTTAGATGAATAAGTCTTTAAAACATTTAAAAATGGTATTTTAGTTAGAGATTCTAACCAAAAGAGAGACACTTGAATGAAAATAATTGAGGTAATCAAAACTTTGTAATATCATGAGAATAAAGGGAATTCCTGATATACTATGTCAAAGTACATTATATACACCACATAAAAGTGATTTGGTGTATATCAACAAAGAAGTCTCAATGGAATGTAAGTTGAGATGAAATCTCTCATAAAGGCTATATCCTTAGGTTAAGGATAAATCAACAACATAATTATGTGTGAAAAATATAAATACACTAAATATGAATGGATATTCAGTGTAAAACAATCAAAGTATATTCACACATATTCCTGTAAAAACAACACCAACGAATTGGATGTTTAACTCAACAAATGGTGAAAGAGTTAAAATTACTCTTATCAAATTCATATCAATGACTTGAGAATTTTCAATGGAGTGATTATGTGTATCAAAAGTATATCCACAAGAAGGGGAGTGGAAATTATGACATAATCAAATGAATAGTGATTCCACACATAATCTTGGGGTAATATAATCAATGAAATATGCGTAAAGCCAAATGAGTGGAAATTGAAATCTCAAATTCCCTTATTGATTAGGTAACTTAAGAAACAAACACCCATGAAAGAAAGATCATACCATGATGATGTAAATACCCATAAAATAAAGTATATTACACAATGAATACAATCATGGGTAGTACACATACACCACATGCAATAATTAAGTGGTGATCAATGGAATTCTCACGGAATTAAAAGTGAGACAAGAAACCCCTTACCACGTTAATCAACTGAGTCGCATGGCCAAAAGTTAATAACCACCAAATGATTTACAGAATAACATGAATATAAAGTGAATCATGATAATATATATCAAATGGAAGTACACAATACACCACTTTCAATAATTTAGTAGCGAACAATGGAAATCTCACGGAATTGAAAGTGAGATAAGAGAATCCCTTACTTTGTACTTTTTCCTTGGTCGATGGTAGGTTTACCTCCTGTATAATGGTGAAATAATTGTTATTGAATAATACAAGAATCATTTACTTTAATATGATATCATATATGATCTTTTAACATTGATTTGTTAATAATATCTTAGAATTATCATCATTTCAGGTGTTAACGGGTTCATTTTACTTTACATTCTTTGTTATGTGAGCCATATTCGTTATTAATGGGATGTATATTATTCATATACAGAATGGTATCAAGTCCTTAAACATCATTTTTAAATCATCAAATGATAGTTTTACTTGAATGGATACGATGGAGAATGAATCTCATCGCGTTCGTGGAGACGGTAGTCCGTACGTACGCACGAATACTACTTCCATTTAATTTTTATTTTAAAAGAATCGAATCCAAATGATACATAGGTATATTACTATTCCAGTAAAATATAATATTTTATATATGTTACTTTAGTTCATTAACACCATCCTTTATACGTTCCATGTGTGGTATGAACGAGTCATATCATTTTAAGGGGGCGGTAGTCCGCACTTCCTCAAATGAAATTATCGTATGTATATACAACATGAAACGAATAATTGTATGAAATAAAATGGAATTACAGAAGCTTATATATAAAATATATATCATTAATATCATATTTAATTACAGTGCCATCCTAATAGCCACCATGAGACGCGGTAAGATGTATTTGAACAATCATCGTTTCGTGAGGCGTTAGTTTGCCATCCACAGAAACATTATGTTCATCATCCATTAGATGGAGTTGTGTGACTGTGTAGTTTGAATCCTTCTTATAACAAAATCCTAGTATATTGTGGATACTGGTGTTGTTACAAAATAAAGGAAATAAAAAGAGTTTGGGGGTTGGAGAAGCAAAATAATTGAAAATAATTTAAGAGAAAATGTTACCTTTAATTTAGGTAACTCACTTTGGTTGGAACCAAAGGACTTCTTGAAATGCTTTCTGCCTAAGGGGAAGCTTCAAGGAGGAGGAGAGGGATGTGGGGAGCTTAGTTGGGCAGAGTTTGGATGAGACAAGTGGCTTGAGAGGTGTGAGGAATGAGTAGAAGTGGTCTCCTTTTATAAGGGAGAGGAGGGGCTCTTTAGGAAAGAGTGAAAGTATTACTTTATAATATAATTATATTCGGTTTATAATGGTCCAAAAATCATTGAGGTCGAAGATAAGATGACTCATATTCTAAATAACATCAACCAATAATAATTGGACAGGTTTTAGATAATATTTTAATCATTATAATCTTATTTATTTAAATGATTTATTAATGAGGTAAACATTGCATCATTATTGTGTCATTAATAATTTAACTTATTTGATGTCTAAAAATTATAAATAAAATATAATTATGTAGGAAATCGTTTTAGCTTTCTAATGAATATTTATAATCGAAAATCCAACATGTATAACCCTATGTAAAAATTGTTCTTTTAAAAGATGTAAGCTTATGCCATTTTTGTATTCATTTTAACTTAATCAAAATATAGTGTCATTATCACTTTCAAGTGGATCAATGGGGTCCCAAAATTGACCCAAAGATGCCCATGGTCGACCATGTATCAACCAATAGGGTTAAGACACGTTTTAGGGTAATTTAGTATTATTATAATATTATTTTTTAACCCTTATTTACCAGATTTACCCTTAACCATGGTAAATAAAATATTTACCGCCATAATTATTCAAAATGTCTTAAAATAAAAGTTACCTATTTATACAATTTGAACATCCCGATTCCAAATATGGAATCCATTTTTCTAAATTCAAAACACAGAAGTGGCAGAAATTAATTTAAAATTAATTCCCGCTGTCAAAACAAAAAGCGTGTTTTTAAGAGATAATAACTATCAAAAGATTGACACTTGTTTATGTTCGGTTTAATTGTAAAATTATGTCCAATGACCAAAATTATATTAAATGGTAAAAATATATTCTAAATATACATTAAAACCACTCAAATTCATAATTTATCACTATTAATTATTTTGATTAAAAAAGTTGTTTTTAATTAAAATTTAGTAATTTTTACTATTCATCAAAATATGAAAGTTATCCGAAAAGTACCAAAATTTTACCTTAGGCTAAATTTGATATTCCGAATCCAAAAATGAAGTCCATTTTGAAATATAAAATATATATAATTTCAAAAAATTAAGTATTACTATTCATAACGGCTAGTTTGATCGGTTGTGGTGTGTGTTAAAACTCGAAGTTGCGTACACCACACGCTACTATTTTATTCAAAGGAAAGCGTACCGTGGAAGCTTGGGATGTTTTATTTTAAATTTTTTTGATTTCCCCATTTAGTCAAAAAGTTTAAAATATTTTATTTAAAAAGGGTTCACTATTAAAAGTTGGTAAAACTACAATACTGAAGATGAATTTGTTCTTACATTATGTCTAAGAAACTCATAATATGGATTCTAAAATTATAAGGATTATATAAAGTTTAAAATTTAGTTAATACTATTAATAACCTTTTTTGAACGGCTTGTTTGGTAAGTCATGGTGCGCTTGAACTCGGTGTTGCGTGTAGTGCAAGTTATTGAATTATTTTGAAGAAATAACACACTATGAAATCTTGGGGTGTTACATTTATCTCATACCATATCTAGGTTTCCACTGGTACCTAGGTAGATCACATGTATACATGTGTTGAAAAGGGAAGCATAACACTTTAGACACTTGATTTTTTTTCTTTATTGAATTAGTATAAAGCTAGGTAGTAGATGAACGAGCTGGAGCTCGAGATGCCTGGATAGCTTTTGTATTCATTTTTTCTACTTTTTTACAGCATGTACTATATTCTACTAATATCTATATTTTCCAACATTATATATACATGACATATACCATTATCAAATTACTAGTATTATAACCAGTTGTTCCTACTTATTATTAATCAGTCAGCTTATGTTACACAATATGTTTATTTATACTGATTCCACTATTTACTTATTATATTCTAAATCTGATGTGATAGACTCTAGTAATGAGGGAATATTCTCCCTATAGACACTACCTAGTCCCTCTCTTCTAGTCTTCAAGCTCTAGAATTCAGGGAGATGTGTTTGAGGCCATGTGGCCAACCATGATCTGGTCACCTTTGAGTGGAAGCCAAGTTCGGGATGTCATGGAAGTGAGGGTCTAAGGGAGATGTGATTGAGTCCATGTGGCCAATCAGGCTCAGGGAACTGTTGATTGGAACCTGGGTATGGGACATCGCAGAATATTACCTTCATTATTTTATTCATTTCAGGTTTATATTTTCCTTTCATGCATTAAGGTAAGGGAGAATATTGATTTTTTGTTGGATGTGATCATCATTCCAACACATTCTCATTGGATTTTTCTGATTATGAGGTTGTTTATTCAATATTTTCATGTGGTATTAAAGGTTTCAATGGGTCTATAATTATTTGTTTCGAATTTTAAATTGATTTAATACTTTCTAAGACTAGAACATATTTTAGTTGTTCATGATATATTTCTGTGTAACTATATTCTCCCCTTAAGGTTGGGGATAGGATGAAATGAGTAGGAATGGGTGCATTTTCGGTTTTAATGGTTTTTAATTAATGTTTATTTCATGAAATACCCTAAAAGGGCACATGCTAGAACTCCACAAGCCCTCCTCTAATAGGAAAGGGGCTGGAGACTAGTTCCATGTAGGCATATTACATAGATGGGAGGGATTTTCCAAAAGTACCTATATGCACACACACCCAAAACACCTTTATGAAATAGTGCATAGATATAAAAAGTTGGAAACTAAAATGAATGCATAAATTTATCACAAACCAGTGTACAATAGAAGTACTAAAAGTGTAAAAAGGGATAAAAAATGACCACTAAAAACTATAAAAGTATCCATCTTGGTCAAAAGAAGGAAATCACTATCAAATGAAACAGCCAGAAAGAACCTTGTCTTAGATCTGGTTAACACCTTGTTTGATCTAGCTCAGTAAGATCCCCTTGCCTAGGGTCCTCTAATGGATCCATTGAAATACATGTAGTACGCACAAGGAACAACATGTGTGGGAAAATCCCATGCAGGAATGAGTATAAGAATACTCAGTAGGCTCTCTTAAGACCCAAATGAAAAGGGAGCAATGAAAAAGAAACTATCCACTTGACCTATCTTAAGGGAACCCAATCGATAGAGAAAATCCATATCAAACCATCATCAACCATACATGACTAGTAATATTATTCCATAAGGGGAGTTAACTGATTCACAAAAAAACACTGCAATGACTCCCAGAATCACCCAAATATACACGTCATATACTTCATATCTCATGATGTTCTAACCTCATAGCTGTATACTGGATTCTAATAAAGTGTCTAAAGGTAACACACAATAGGTAGAATACACTCCATAAGCTCATCTATCTCGTATGGAACCTTTTCGAGTGATACGCTCCATCGATAACAACCTTTTAGTTAAAACCCAAGTTCTCAACACCGAAGGTTCTTCCAATGATAACCTACATCCTACAAAAGATAAAAGAAATCAAAGTGTAGAGTCCCGATCCTAACCACTATATGTAGTTAAGGAAGCACTTCTTCAGAATATGCATAGTGTGAATCCTTTCTAATGGGAGTTAATTGATGGACCCACACCTTGCCACTGACCCACAACCGAGGGATTACTATCTCCTAACTATCCTATGAAACCTCTATTGTTGTGGTATAGAGTGGCACACATCATAATATATCTATGGAGAACTAACTTCTAACTAGGCATAACACATTACTTGGGGTGGGGATTGCTACTTGTAATTGTAGTTCATAGTCGATGGATCTCCGAATCTAGTGGAGGACCCACTCCTCGCTGCTACTCGAAGACAATGGGGTATTATTCCATAGATGAAGACCCACACTCTAGTACAATAGGGGAGTACCACTCATAGGATAGTGGAAATGAACCCTTATATGATAGAGAATTATAACTTCAATGATAGATGAATCGCACCATGATACGATTTGGGATCACCACTCAAAGGATAGATGACACACACCCTGATATATCAGAGGAGTACAGTGCCATATGTACAGGACCCACAACCTAATATGATTGGGGAGTACCACTCTACCAGTGCAATCACTATTGGTGACATGAACCCTAACACGATAGGGTAGTATAGACCCCAGGATAAAGGAACTTCTCTCTAGTACGATAGGGGAGTACCACTCTTATGGAACAATAAGTATGGGCAACCCACACCCTGGTATGATAGGGGAGTTTTTACTCCAAGGATAGAGGACCAAAACTATGTTACAATAGGGGAGTAATACTCTATCTATACATCTCATATAAAGGATCTGTGTCCCGACATGGCAGTGGAATACTGACTTCACGGATATAGGCCCTGCACCCTAGCCAAAAAGGGGAGTACACACTCTATCTGGATGATGTGTATGGTGGGACCACACCCAGGAATGATAGTGGAGCACTATCTCCTACTACAGGAACTATATGAGGAACCCACACTATAATCTCTCGTGGGAGTACCAACCACAATAGAACTACTCCTTGGGTAGAGAACCCATACCCATGATGTGGGGAGTCCCGTCTCTACCAATGTAGATAGGTAAGGGAAACTCACACCCTGATACCACTGGGGAGTACCAGTCCTAGTATCTTTATCTATGAACCACACTAGTCTACAACACTAGCCAAGTGATACTAAATGAATCATCACGCTAATCATACCACACATCACAACACTTCGATGGGTAGGGGACCCACACCCTATTACAATAGGTGATCATCTCTCTACCAGACTAAAGAGTCTAGGGGACCCATATACTAAGGTGATAAGGAAGGGTTCCAACCCCAATGTCAACCTAGTGATCCACCCTGATCACTACCAATGCTTAAGCCCCACTACTAAAATGTCATTCTCAAAACACACCACATTGTATCTTGTAGGACACTATAGAGGCCAGTATCACATTCTATGTGGAAAACCTCCTATGATAGGATAAAATCAAGACTGAATCTATGTTTTGTAGAATGAGATATGTAAGGATGAATATTTCAAGAAGATTCCAAGGAATGTACACAAAATGCATTGGGGCCCACACGACGTGTGAAATCAGCCGTGGACCTTGTTGTGTCCCCTTTTTCCATGGTTTGGATGGCCATGTAGGTGTACCCGACATGTCCTACCAGACCCATCCCCCGTTCATGTTCTTCCTCTATATGGATCGGCCACCCATGTCTCAAACATAGTGTGTACCACTTGGTACACAATGTGTGCAGGATAAATGGCCTCTTGGCCATGCCATTTTCCTTTTCCCATGTCCAGCACCCCATGCCCATGTACTTTGATAATGTACATAACATGGTCGTGTACTGTCACATGACTTCCCTAGCCATGTCCTCAGGCCACACAACATTGGGTCACTACAAGACGTGTAACCTCGGTATACAGTGTGCATTCTCCAGAAGTCATCTTCCATGAATGGGAAGAACACTTAGTGTGTCTCACTGGTTTACATAAAATGTAAATGGGAATTTCTGGGTGAGTCATCTAATTCACCCCAGTTTCCATCGAAACCAAAATATCGATCTAGAAGGCAAATATAGAAATCTTAATAGGGATATAAAACATTAAAACAACTCATAAAATGGTTATTGGTTCTAAAACACTAATACGCCTACATCATGGTGAACTGCTGAAGCTACAAGTCCTAAATGACACTCAGATCTGGATACTCCTTGACTGGATGATGATCGGCACCAAGAATGAAGATCAGCAGCACCTATTCACCTTGATTCACCATTGTTTTCCATTTTATCCAAAGTTCGATAGGAGGTTGAACCTCCCTTGTGTCATGTGAACCAAATTTTTCAGGTATGGGTATAATTTATTTAATTAAATTAAATCAATTAACTACATTTTAACACCCCTTCGCCAACTCACATCTCAATGAACTCCTGGCGCTGACAAATTTTATGTCACGCCTAATGTAAAAATGATGTTTTTAACCCAACTGTGATCTTATAATTCTAATTTGAGACTCTGATTGGGCGTTATTTTATGTTTCATTGGAAACATCACACTCATGACCAAATATTTTTAATATTTTTAATATCAACACTCTGAGGCTCCTCGGGACCCAGAATCTCGTGTCGACTCAACTCCTAGATTCATAAATAATATTAGAAATATTCCAATTTTTTATAGATAAATACCCAAGTCTTTAAATTCACCCCACCTTAAGGATTTTAATCCCTAAAAGTTGATAGCCTAGGCCCCATGTAAAGAAATTAAGCTCTCCATTGGAACTCCCACCCTAGTGAGCTCATCAACAGTTCAAATTCTTCTTACAATCACATACCTAGGGGAACCACCAAGGCCAAACCATGCTCACATCCAACTCCAGTTAGGAGTACATCGTACCAAAAAATAAGAACATGTCACCATATCAATGACAAATGGAAAACACCAAGACCCATGACCCATCTGTAGTTATAGGGTCTAGGGGTACACCACCTCACTAACCGGACACTGATACCGACGTAACCCCCCAGTTCACATCCACCACTAGGTGAACTGCACCACAACATCATCAAGTATCTCATGTTCAAAGTTGATGATGATCATATGAGGGTAACAAAAACAAAACAAGGCTTCCCAACTGTATAAAATAGGTATTACTAAGCCCTTCATCTATGAACCTCCAGCTGTGACACCGCTCTCCAATCCAAAAACATTCACCACACCCAACAGTGGAATCCCATATGAGAATGGATGGTTGGAAACCAACCCACACTAAAAATGTATCATAGGGTCTAACTCCACCTCTATCAAATGGTTCTAAAAATGTATCTCCCTCCACCAGTACTTCCAATCATAACAGTCAAGTAGAAAAGCTCCATTGGCCATGCTAGGACATGCTCTGAAACCCCATCACACAATCCTGACATGAACACACATGCTAAAGAAACTCATAAACTATACCTCAACACTATTCTCTTTGAGTGGAACTGAATCTATCAGATATATTTGATCACATCATAAAAACTCATCTCGGTGGGGAAATCATCCATCTTCCTCATAAGTCAAAGCTACATCAAAAACACCCACAAAGGGTTCTACCGACTCCCTGCATCACCATGGTCAAACCTCGAGCAAGAAGTGAGAATAAAATAGTACCTCGCTATAGTGTCTAACAATTACTTCAGTGGAAATTAGAAAGCCCATAAAGAATACCTCTATTCATCCTTGTAGCCTCTGGTTCAAAGGCCTTTGTTTCATGCAGTTGTCCTTACCCCATCCTTCATCTCCCTAAGCTTGGCTTAGACCACATAGGGTGGTGGTGCAAATAGATCAAACCATATAAAACCTCCTCCTTCTCACCCAGATCCTCTTCCATGTCCATCATCATTTTAAACTCCCAGCTCCAAATTTTTCCTCTACCAGGGTGTTTGTAGCATCCCACCCTTGGGGCCACATATCATTTCCATGAGACTATAGCCACAATACCTCAATAATGCCTCCCTAAAATCCAGAGGGTTCTGACTAGAAGTGAGGGTGTAGTGTGTGTGTGTGGAGAGAATATTCCCTCATAGATTATGCGGAGAAACATTTAAAATGATAGTTAATAAATAGTGGAAATAATAATAAGAAACAGACAACAATATATATAGAGGAAATAAACCAAGAAAGAGAAATAAATTACTAGTGGAAGCTAAATAACAATAATAGATATAATATTGATTATTATAATGATGCTATAAAAAATGAGACTGCATGGGGAACATGGGATACATACAAATACATTATGTTATAAAAAAACTACCAAATGACAAAAAACTACTACAAAATCATATTGTGTATAGGCTTGGTCCTTTGTCCCCTATACTTCATCTTAAATGTAATGACCCGACCCATTTAGGCTAGATATGGTGCATTATTACATTACAATGAAATGTTTAAAAGGAATAAAATCCTAAATAACTTATTATTTTTGTAGTCTTTGAAAAACTAGATACATACATGGAACTCATTTCACATTTGGAAAGGAAACAAAATATAAAACATAACAAAAGTTAATGAACTACAACCATGAGAACACAATAAATGATCTATTCATCATACCCTACGGAAGAAAATAATGAAAGGAGTGAGATAAAATGCTCAATAAAGGTTTCATATTGCAGAATCATGAATCAATAATAAGTGAATTATAACTAATTTTACTTAATCAATATGGCATGATGAATAAATAAAAAACACACACCATTAAAATAACTAAAAATGAAAATGCATCCATATATTTTTTCATAGTGAAAGCCTCATGGATAGTAACATTTTAATAATGAAAAAATATAGTGCTTATTATTTGGACATCATGTATCTGGCACATGAATTATAATACCATGGAGATGGATTAATTCTATGGGTAGATACCGGTCTGATTCTATTTTGGAAACAAACTCGAAGGGTTTGTCACCAAATGATTTGTCTCATGAGACCTGTAGATGCATAGAGGGTACAAATAGGTCCTTCAACAACACTACCAATCCAAATTTTTCTTTATATAATGATTTAATACAAGAATAATATGCCTTTGCAATATTGGTATTGAGTAGATGATACAGATTAATCAATATTTCCATAGTTAAAGAAACATTCCCCATAAACACCATATGTAAAACGGTATAAGAATAAGAAAATAATCACATCCATGTAACAAGTATATATATATATATAATTTAATTTCATTTTCAAATGAAAAATCATCCCAAAGGGGCATTAGTTACAAAACATAAGAATGATTAGGTGCAAAATACTAAGTAAATCACTATGAAATGGAAACTGAAACAAATTCCTTTACAACATTGTAATCAATAAAGTTAATAATCATCAAGATAATCACCAAATACCATGGATATAAAAATAATCATGATATTATATTTCAAATGGATGTGAAAAAATCCCAAATAAAATATATACCTGGAAAATAATGGAAATATACTAGAAATAAAAGTGAGATGAGAAACCCCTTACCTTATGCCTGAATGTGTTCTTCCATTTATATTAACATCCTAGATTGTGAAATTAAATCCATTATTTAATTAATTAATTCAGAACCTTATGTACATGTATTTGATTAATTATGGTTTTATTAGTTTCATTTATGGTCTTCATGATAAGTTATGAGATTGAATTATGTCATTCTGAAGTGTTTCTTTACTTGTTTTTCATGATCGGTTCGCTTGACTCTGAGTAATTGAGTTCATGTGGAATGTATATAATTATCCAGAATTGGAATTAGATGTTATTAAAGAACATACATATATGTAAATGGATATAAATATAATTCGGTTATATTTTCTAATGATGAATAATTAAATAAAATTTTAATGATAAACGCTTAGATTATTTTTATAGGTTTTCGATCACCACGATCTGACTTTATTTTATAATTAAATACCATGTGTAAAAAATGATATCAGAATATTAAATATAATATATGAAATATATTATAATCCATTTAAACCATAAAAATAGTTTCATGACCAGAATTGAAGGCGGAAATAGAAATTGAAAACTTATCGTCCTTGAATGTGATAAATTAACACATCTCGGACGGTGTTTTCATTTTTATTATAGAAGGTTGGGGAAAGACAGTAGATGATTGAATATTTCATTACAATAATAGAATTATAATAAATGTAAGGTATAGGAATTATCACAACATTTTTATGAGGGGAGGTGAGTAGAGAGAAACAAAATAATTTAACTTGTAAAAGAAGTTGAAAAGAAAAGGAAGAGAGGATTACCTCTTGAGTACTCCTCCTTGATTATCTCTTTAAGGCCATTCTTTTTAACCTTTTAGTGCAAAAAAATGTATTTGATGTTGGGGGAGGTCTTGGAATGTGTAGTTTTTAAAACATAGTGAAGCCTCAATGTTTGAGTGGTGTGAGAGGAAGAGGGGTGAGGGGCGGTTTATATAGTAGAGGAGAGGAGGGTTTTTGCATTATTTTAATCATTAGTTTATTATTTTTCCCAAGGCAAGGAATAGTACTGATTCTTGTCACCAAAAATAGTAATAAATTCATTTTATTTCAAACCAAGTTTTCTTACCTCAGTAGGACTCCATCCAAGACTCAATAAATCTTGTATTTATAATTTATCATAAATTATCAAATTTTACTATTCACAAAAATTAAAGTATTTTAGAAAAATACAAAAATTTCACCCTAACCATTTTTCAATGTGTAGAATCCAAAAATGAACTCTATTTTATGAAAATAGTTTTCTTAATATTCTGAATTTAATTTTTAATTAAAATCACCATTTACACAAACAAATACTATTTTCAAAATTATAACTGATTTTATAATACCCTGAAAAATTTACTAAGGTATTATTAAATTATCCTAAAATTATTGGAAAACAAAATATTTATTTAGGAATAAATTTTTTGAGAATGTGATTTATTTTAAATAAATTTATTAATTTAAAATTGTAATTAAATACTTATTACTCACAAAAATACCAACAATTAATTATAATATTCACCTTAATTTATAAGGTTCCTAAATTTTATTTATACCCTCATGGGTAAGGTTAAGATTACTAAGGGTCATATTACTATTCATAAAGGGCAACATTACTATTCACAAGGGTATGTTACAATTCATAAGGGTAAGTTATTATTCATAAGGGTATGTTACTATTCACCAAAAATTAAGTTAATTCTATTAGATTCCTAATATCACTCTAATCACAACCATTTATGTTTGTTTTTTGAAATTAAAATCACATATTTGGAAAATTTACGTTTAATGGCTAGGTTATGACTATCTTTTATAACCAGGTGTTGTTTCACAACAACTCAGTGTTTCATGCATTATAAGCTATATAATTAATTGGAATTATTTTTGAATAAACATACCATAAAATACTGGGGTGTTATACTAAATCCACAAATCTGTATAGCATCGATAACCACATTCTTCCCTTTATCAATAAATGTGATCATAATGTCTAGTTGGGTACCAATGGTGGCCCAAACAGGGTGCAAGTTACAATCTTAGAAGGCCACCACCCATGGTGTCTAGGAAAATCCATTTCATCCATTAAATAAATAATAAGTGTACCATAATAATGAATAATGAAGGGTGATAATTAGATAAATAATAAACACCTCTGTCTAAGTTCTTATATGGACACCTGATCGATACCACCTACTTTAGTCGAAGACGAATGTCTGAACCAAGGTCCCCATGCCAGTGAAATGGTAGATACATAGTCCATCATGAAGAAAAAAACCAAGGTAGGTAGACCCCAAGCTTGTGCTTCATCTTGGAGGTCACATTCCAATGTCATCATTTAAATATTCTCATAATAGAAATTAAAGTCATCACATATATAAGCAATCAATAAAACCGCCAAATCCATTGGTGGAGTTCCGAGCCCATCCAAGGTGATCTTTACATAATCCCAAGTGTTTTTAAAAGTGTCTCTCATATAACCAATTCCACCTATTCCATCCATAGAAACCCATACAAGAATCCATTGTATCACTCATGGCATGGTGACTTTGAGTCCATACCAAGTATCTCACATAGGGGACCAAGTAACACCTGAGGAATGACATAACCATCCTACCAACAGGACCATCCTCGATGGTCCCCTATGGATCTGGTGTCACTCATGAGTAAGGAATCATCCTGGAGAGCCCATACATGGAAATCAAATGTATCCCTCCCCGCACGTCAAGTGAATCTGAACCAAACATGGTGATTCCATCCATGACATCCATAAATCGAGAACCCATGTTCTATCTCAGCCCATTGCAGGTGATCCATAGCAACCAAGGAACATCACAAGGTAATACATAAATATAAATATAATCCTACACCATTAAATGAACATATCAATGAAAAATTATAAACAATCCAACCAAAATATACAATTTAAGTTGTACATCCATGGTATAGAGGAATAGGAACAAGGAACCACGGAACATTTTCATAATGTAAGGCACACGTATAAAGCATAGAAAATGGCTACAATAATTCTCACAAGGTAATAATGAAGAGGAAAGCATAGGGAATGAATCATAAATAGCAATATACAAAGCATGAGGCACATAGAGTATGATATGAGAAATACAGTATGAGTCTATTTATTACACCCGAGGGCCTAACTAAAAAATATAATTTATGAAATTAAATTTATTGACTTAAAAAAATTTAACCAAATAAATTCATATAGAATAATCCAACTCAAGTAATAGGGAAAAGGCCGCTTATAGTGGGAAAACCCAAAGGGATGTCCAATGACAAGGATAAAAACCCTTGTATGGTTTTCTACACAATATGTAGTCACACACGAAATGAAGCACCCATTAATTTAATTTATTAGAAACATTTGAGGCATCAATGGATGAAAATGATGAGCATCATAATTACATGTTATTTAAAATTTGATGAGACAAGTGGTACCAACCTAGAAAAAATATCATAATGTAGTATCACTCCACTCCTTCATTATTAAGGCTGGAATCAACCTAGAATGAAAGAAAATAATGAAATCTTCAAACACCCGAAAAATATGGAAACAATAGTCACACCTAAATAGTGAAATATATGGAGAATAAATATTTAAAAATAAGGTAGGGGATGGAGGAGCTTTCTGAGAGCTATCTATTGCTTTTGATGGTGAAGGATTTGGTCCCTGGATGAAGAAGATAGATCAAAAACCTATAGAGAAGGGTGGAGGAGAACGCACATGGAATAGAAGAGGAAAACCCTAATAGAGAAGAATGAGGAAAAGAGAATGTGTTTTAAATCATTTAATGGGGTAAAATAGTTAATTCACCCACAAAACAAGGGTGCACAATTGGCCAAACTGTGTTCCAACCATGCACCATGATCTGCTTCAAAGGGTAAGCCCTTATGGTTAGGTTCATGATTTATCTAACCATTAAGAGACCATGAAAAATGATCTGTCTGAAATGTCTATAGCACCATATGGTCAAATTCCAAGGGTCTCATGGTTGTAGACAAACTGTGTTGCTCTAGGTCCCCACTTTCTCCAACCGTACAGTTTGGGAAAACCATGCGGGCTAGGCGGCATGATTGATCCAGACCATACATACTAGTATTTTATCTAATTTTGGGGTTCTATGATTCAAATGATCCCTAGACACCTTAAGACATCCTTGAATTCATTAGGCATATTTATAATTCTCGTTTAAAGGAATTAATAAATGGTTCATATAATCAAGAAAATCCAGGATGTTACAACCTCCCCTCCTTATGACAACTCATCCTCGAGTTTCCCTAATGTGTGTGGTAAAATTTCATCTGAGAAAATTTTCTACCACTTCCCTTATAAATCGGCTTCCCTCTCCATATTCTCATACTGTATACGTCTGTATTTTCATAACACCTAGACTAGAGTAACTAACCTACCTTGGAGAGTCTTCATGCCTTAATCAAAAATATGTATAAGAAGCTCCTCAAAGGACGCATCTGCCTAAACCTCAATATCCTCAGGGTCAAATGAATGATATAGGTTATCATGATACTTTAAGATATTAGAAGTGTGGAGTAAATCATTCTTGTCATGGTACCTCTATGGTAACATCAACCAATAAGCTACCGACTCGACTCCACTATCTCAAGAGGCCCGAAATATCGAGGTGATTACTTTCTATATCTCCTAATTTATCAATTACACAATATAGGTGATGCATGAATAAATACATGATCTCCCACCATAAAATCCAGAGGTCTTTCAAAATGATCTATATAATACTTCTTCCTAGACTGATCTGTATCCACACACATCCAAATAAGTTAGACTTTATCAAAAGTCTCTTGAATGAGATAAGGACCCAATAGAGATTCCTTTGCTTCCTCTAGCCAGCACATTGGTTAAAGACATGGTATAACCTAGAGGGCCTCATTCATATCCATTTGAATTGTTTCCTGGAATCTATTATTTTATGAAAACTCAACCATATAAATATGTTTTTCCCATGAACCTCCATAATCAAGGATGGAGGCCCGAATCATATCCTACAACCCTTGTATCTTCTACTCATAATGCCCATCAGTTTGAGGGTGATATGTTTTACTCAAGATAACCTATGAACATAGTTCCCTTTTCATCCCTTTCTAGAACCATGATGTAAACTAGGCATCTCAGTCTGAAAAAATAGTATGTAGAGCTATATGCAGTTGTATTATCTCTTAGATGTATATCCTCCCAATATCATCAATATAGATGGTTTCTAAGTATTTTAGGAAGTGTACAACCTTGGTCAAACTGTTGATGATCACCCATACTACATCACTTCCTCAAGGGGATATCAGAAATCCTTCCATGAAGTCCATGGTGAAATCATTTCATTTAAATGCAAGAATAGATAACGTATATATAATTCCATTTGGTCACTAATGCTCAGACTTCACCTACTGACTTGTGGAGAACTGAGTGATGAATCATGATATCTACCTCTTCATTCCTGGCCACCAATACTGACGATGTATATCTATGTACAACTTGGTATCACATGATGAAATTCCCAAAAATAGGTATGTATTTCCCTCATTAGGTATTATTGTATATCCATAGGCACCCATACACTAACAGAGAAGTGTAGGGTTTCACATCCATAAACAACCCAAACCATAAGTTGGTTATCACCTATGAAAATCTCCCTCAAAATGAGGCCCCCAGAATTAGATAACTACCTCATCCGGACCCACTCCATATGGGGGGACATTACATATAAAATTGATAATAAAAGTTATCCATGTTGTTCCAGAACTTCCAGGTGAATCTATGAAAAAATTCCATCAACTACCACTCATTACTAGCCTCCTTGAAGGCTTTCATATGAGTTTTCTGACTCAAAGAATTTTCCATTACATTTCCCTTTCTAGGTGTGTAATCAAGCTCAATGCCAAAGGACTACTGATATTCCACCCACCTACACTACCTCATATCCAGGTCTTGTTATTTGGAGATTTATTTTACACTTTTATGATATTTTTAAATAATGAAACACTCACACAAAATCTATTTCCTCAAATAGTGTAGATAACGAACCATAACTACTAGCTTGAGGTTACGCGTAGGGTAATTCTACTCATAAGGCCTCAACTGGAGGGACCCATATGCCATGACAGAATTAAATTATATTATAAAGTCACCCACACTGATACTTAAAGCATAAAAAAGACTATATAACTCCATCATGGATCTAGAAAGATCTGGATTGTAACTAAAGAGAGTTTCCCATTTATCTTCTGAAAGGATGTCTCACAAGATTTTTTCTAGATGAACTAGACCCCATTCTTATTCAGGGATGTAAGAGGTGCTGCAATGTGGGATAAGTCCTAGATGAATAACCTATAATATAAATCCATACCTAATAAGTTACTTATATCAAACACATTACTAATATTCTCCCTGAAAACCACAATGATCACTTTATGTGGTTCAACAGAAACACCAACCTTATATATGATATGAACCAAGAAGTGAACCTTGCTAAACCAAAAGTGGCATTTTTTGAGCTTCGCTTATAGCTGGTGATCTTTTAGTGTACTAAAAATGATCTCAATATGGTTATAATGGTCAATTATGGTGTGAGAATACAATAATATGTCTTATATGAAGACCACTATAAAGGAATCAATATACGGGTGGAAACCCCAATTAATTAGATCCATGAAGATTAGTGGTGTGTTCTTCATACCAAACGACATAACCAGATACTTGTACAAGTTGTAACTGCTCTAGAATGAAGTTTTTCATATTTATGACCATATTACATTCTCTTGATGGTATCCTGTCATCAAATCAATCATAGAGAAAATAGTTTCCCCTCAGATATGGTTGAAGAGGTCATCAGAAAGAGGTAGTGGATATCGATTCCATACCATAAGATGGTTCAGTCAATGGTAATCCATGAAAAATTTGTGGGTGCCATATGTTTTCTTGGAGAAAAGGATTGGTGAACCCAATTTTAATGTGTTGGGTCTAATAAAACCCTTAGGATCAAGGTCTTCAAGCTCCTTTTTGTGTTCCTAGAGATAAATAGGTGTCATCCAATAAAGAGGAATGGACATTGGTGCTACAGAAATATAGTCAAAACTATGACCCTGGGATACTACCTGACTATCCTGAGCTGATCCACTTAGATGATGCTTAAGTTCTAGGGCCTAACTACCTTGTCCATGACCACTATCACATCATCTTGATCAACTAGTAGAAGTCTAATTTCTAGCCTGACATGGAGTTTTGGATCTCATACCTGATAGTGGAATAGGTATGGATCCCTTCTCACTGGATGCTGTAGGAAAATAGCAGCATAAGGAATTAAGGTGACCCATCCTACTGCAAATTCGACACTCAATTGGGTTCTTCATACACTAAGGATTTTTATGGCCTAGCTTACCACACTAGTTACAAACTGTATATATATATGATCATGTCACATAGCTAGAATTTCCCCCACATTCACTATTGAAATAGAACTTCCTACTGCCAGATCAACCCTCGCCCTGTCTCAGGACTAAACCACCCTGGCTCACATTTCTAGCATCATTGAGATTTCATTCCTTAATAAGGGCCTAATTTACAATATCTATAATAGTAGTAAACTAAAATACATTAATCATTGAGTGGAAAATGTAGCCAATCCCATACTCAAAATTCCTCGCATTCATCAACTCTTCACTAGTCATAGATCGATAAAATGCAGGAGCGTGGTGAAGTGAGTAGAATACTCCATCATGATCATAGAGTCCTATTGAAGATGCATGAACCCCCTATCATGGTCAACCCTTAGAGTCTATAGGAAGAAGTTATCATAGAAGGATGGATGTAAGTATGTTAGGACCATAACTCTATGACACATAGCTAGGTATATTATGTCTCACTAGTTCTTGGAATAATCACATCTCGAGGCTTCTGAATATGGTCGAAGATAGTACCATGGACCACCCATGACTCAGAATACTATGGTATTACATACTTAGAGATGGTGGTAGGATGATACTACTAAAATTACCATGTCAACTCTACCATAGCAGGGGCTGGTCATGGAGCACCCTGAACAGACTGTATGAATCGAAGAAAACTATCATGGAATTGAGAATCAATTCCCAATGAATGTTCAATAGGAGGTTCCTTAGGTGGAAATATAAGAGGTATCAAAAGTGTATTAGAACCCAACACCTCTGGAGTGTACTCATCACCACTCTCTCGGAATACATCATGAGGATGTCATTGTGTCCTAGCTATACAATTTCCATGTTCACTCCTCAGACAGAATTTATAACATTTAGGGAAAGTGTTTAAGAAAACAATAAATAAGGGTATGTACAAGGACTCCCTAAAACACAAAATAACCCTCAACAAGATCCTAGATCTTGTTCTAGATAAGAAAGGAAAGGTCTAAATTTATCACAGGAGGCTCGGCCTACTTCCCATTTATAAGGTTGGGTTAGGTTCATGGTCTCATATTCCTCATATAATGTGACTAATTCATTTTTAAGGTGGTATTCCATTACATTTTTTTTGTATATAATCCCCTTTTAAAGGGTTAAATTAGGTATATCACCATTCATATTTATAAGGGCCCATATGCACCATATAAGATGAAATATGGAATCCACTTAATCATAAGGATAATATGTTTCATCCCTACAAGAAGAATTAGAACACACACACACTCACTCACACACACACACACACACAGAGAGAGATATATATATCCATAAAATCACTTCAAGGAACAAAAAATAAGGTACAACAACAATCACATGAAAAATAGTAAATGCATGCTGAATATAGATATGTAATGGCATGATGCATTATAGTTTATTTCCTATTGTACATAGTAGGATGCATGACTTGATATTCCCTTATATCATTTGGATGAAGTTATATAAGTCATCATTTAAATAATACCAATATAATAAAACCATATGAAAGTGTTTCAACCAATAGTGAATTGGTATCAACCATAAATGGGATAATCAATAATTGTAATTTCCCATCCCAGGTAATTTGGGTTCTCATGTACATGGGTTTGTAATGTCCAAGAACAAGGTCAATTACAAATTCTATTAACTCTAAATATTCATTATAATATTCAAACATTAATACAAAAGGAAAAAAGGGATCTGATATCACATTGTAATGTCCCACCGCTGGTGCCACATAATGGTGAACCAATAATATATCTATAATACCTCAAGTGCACCTCCCTAAACACCTGAGGATGTCGACTAGTAGTGAGGGCCTAGGGTGTGTTTGTGGGGATACTATAACCCCATATATCAGAGTGAGAATAGTATAAAATGATAGTTAATAAATAGAATAAGTATAAATAAGAAACAGAAAACAAATAAAATAATAGAAATAAACCAAGGAAGAGAAATAAATAACCTACAAAAGCTGAATAATAGTAATAGATACCATAATAATGATGATCATGATGTAATAAGAAAAGAGTGAATGGGGAATAAGGGATACATGAATATACTTAATGATATAAAAAAGATACCAAAATACCAAAAACTACTACAACAAGCATCTCGAGCATAGGATCAGTCCTCTTCCACCCATTCTTTCTCCTAAAGTCATGAATCAGACAGTCATCAGAAGCAGTATTCTTCCATTTATCAATACTTACGATCATAATTTTTTCTTGGGTACCAAAGGTGGCCCATGTAGATTTTGATATTTAATATTAGTAGGCCACCACCCACGATGTCAAAGATAATCCATTTAGTTAAATAAATAAATGAGCAGTGTGCCATAAGAATAAATAATGTAAGGAAATAACCAAATAATAATAAACACATCAGTCTAGGTTTCTATATGGACACCTGACCGATACCACCTTCTTCAGTCAATTCCAGATGTCTGAACCAAGGTCCCTGTATAATTGACATTGTAGATACATAATAAATCATTAAGGAAACAACCACGGTAGGTTCACCCCAAGCTTATTATTTTTCATGGGAGTCACATTTCCATGTCATCATTTAAACATGATCGGAATATAAATATAATACATCACATATATACCAGTAATCAATCAACCCATCAAATCCATTGGTGGAGTCTCGTTCCCATCTAAGGAAATCTATACATAATCCCAAGGGTCTCTATGGGTGTCTCTGATATAACCAATTCCATCAAATCTATCCAAGTAAACCCATACATCCATCCCTTGTATCACTCATGGAATGGTGACTCTGAGTTCATTCCAGGTATCTCACATTAGGGACCAGTTATCAACCAAGGAATGGTATAGACATCCTACCAAAGTGTCCATACTCAGTTTCCCCCATAGGGATCTGGTGTAATTCAGGCGTATGGAATCTTCTCGAAGATCCCATACTTGGAAAGCCAATGTGTCACTCCCAGTGTGTCAAGTTAATCTGAATCGAACATGACGAGTCCATCCATGACGTCTTCAGACTGGTACCATTGTTCTCTCCCATCCCATAGCACATTATCAATAGCAACCAAGGCACATCACAGAGTAAGACATATGTATAAATATAATCATGTTCCAACAAATCAACATCTCAATGCCACATGCTAAACAAGACAACAAAAATATACAATTCAATCCAAACATCCTTGACATAGAGAAATAGGCACAAGGAACTAAGAAACATGTTCAAAATATAAGGCACACATATAAATAATAGTAAAAATTCTACAAGGATTCTCATAATGCAATAATCATGAGAAAAGAATAAGGAATAAATCATAAATTGAAAAAATACTAAGCACGAGGAACATGTACTTTTACATGACCAATAAGATATGAGTTTATGAGTTATACCCAACGACTTAAATAAAATGACTACAACTTACATTAATTCAGTATATAGATTTAATAAAATTTAACCAAGGAGAAACTCACATTGTATTAGGAAACTCATGTCATGGGAAAAAGGACATTCATGGTGGGAACACCGAAAGTGGTGGCCAAAGACAAGGAAAACAACCCAAAAATGGTTTTTTCCAAAATGTGTAGTCACATACAACATAAGGAAACCATTAATTTAATTTATTAGACACATTTAAGGAGTTTTCAGAAGGTTATGGTGAGTGGAACAATGGTGCATTATTTAAAGAGAATCAAAAAAAGGGAATGACCTAGACCACCTACACTAATGTAGTAGAACTATGCACGTCCATTATCGAGGATTGAATCAATCTAGAAAGTATGCAAATGATGAAATCGTCAAGAACCTGGAAAATATGGGAAAAGCGTCAAACCTAAATAGTGAAAAAATTAAGGTGGAACCTTGGAAAATAAGAATGATTATGGAGGAGCTTATCAAGATCTATCTATTTCTTTTGATAGTGAAGGATTTGGTTATCAGATGAAGGGTATATATCAAACCCTTATAGATATGGGAGGAGGAGGCCACACATGGAATAGCAGAGGAAAACCCCACTGAAGAAGAAGGAGGAAAATAGAAATTTTTTTAAATAATTTAATAAGGGAACAATAGTAAATTCAACCACTAAACAAGGGAACATGGTTTGGCTGCATAGTTGGCCAAACCGTGTGTCAATAGTGTGTCATGATCTAGTACAAAGAGTTATCCCGCATGGTTAAGAACATATTTTATCTAACTATGCGCAAATCATGTGAAACTACTTTATCCTATAAGTCTAAAGTACCACATAGCCATGTACTTGGGGTTGAATGGTTAAAGGAAAATTAGGAATCCCCCCCCCATTCCCCACTGTATGAAATCACACAGTTTGGGGAAACCAAGAAGGCTAGGCCACATGGTTTCTCCTAACCATGCGGCTTATTCTTTTCTTCAATTACTAGGGATCTAGGCTTTGAACGAGACTTAGATTCTCCCAAGAACTTCTAATCTCAATTAGTCATCATTATAAGGTTCATTTTAAATAATTTAAACAAAAATGGTTTTTACCTTCGAGAAAAGACAAGATGTTATAAAAGTCTATGTACTGGCTCCCTCTCAGCAGCACGATGGGTCAGACAATCCCTATTATGATGTCACCATCTGTCGCAAGCATAAAAATACCTCTCCTATGACTAAATTTATCCCTACTGAAGCTCATGCACTACATAACCACATTTATGGGTCTATGAATGGGTGTTCCTCCTACGTCGTGATCCTGTCAACTACTATCTTTCAATAGCTTCAGAAATCTCTGCCTCATAACCACCATTGTTATCCATATCCACCCATCCCTTATACAGGAAGTTCTCTATTACTAGAGCCCTATCTATTATCCCTACATAATATGGAAGGTAAAAGGAGACCAAATCTTCCCAGATGTCACTATGGAGGCCCTTATCAAAGGTTCAAGATATGAAAAAAAGATCTCAAACCATATCTAGGGAGTATCGCAAAAGGTCTGGGAACCTTAACAAGTACTATACCACAGTCATGCTACCCTACTGAATCTGTTGAGGATTATGGATACACAATTATATTAAAGTGGCTTGGTAAAACTCTTCCCAAAATATTTACTCCAACTCCACTCAAGTGAGCATCACCTAATTTTGGGTCAGCGTCACTAGATTCCACCATCATCTAGACGAACCCACAAGAAGGCTCACTGCTAGGACGACCATCTGATTGGGAGGTTTCCTCACAAGGTGGAAAACACATGGGACTAAATCAAGCCATTCATCATCCACATAAGGGTATATATCACCTCGATACATTAGATTTCACTTCCTCTAGACCTCATGTAGTTCACTCAACCTGTACACATCCTCATCCTGAAATACCAACATAACCAATAACTCAACAGGTGGTTGATCAATAGAATGAAAACCTAGAGGTACCACCTCAGAACCAATTCCCTACAGTAAAGCCTCTTCATTGGGTAGTTTTTCATCACAATCACACCATAGAACCATATCTTGTTTTCATCGTAGTGGCGTCCTGAAATAGAATCAAGACGTTCCATGATCATAGAGTGTATATGGGGAACTGACTCAAGAAGGAAAATAAACCCATAACCCAATCCTATATGATTCATGTACCATTATTTACATGCAACCATTATACTAATATACTGATTAGAAAACCGGGTTATCAGATACTTGGTGAATGGATACGTCGTACACCGCGCGAACAGTAGAACCTCTGGTCTAAGAGCCAAACTCAAAACAGCCTAACTTCATCACTATGCAACCCAAACCAAGCTCACGACACTTCGGTCTCGAAGTGGAACCAAATTTGTTACCACTCTATCATAACTCGACCTAATGGGTCCTAGTACACAACTCCACAAGGCCGCATCTAATAATACATGGTTTGAAAACTAGAACTGAGTAGGAATATCACATAGATGGGAGGACTTTAGCTAAAGTACCTATATGAACATACCCAGAAGAACCATCATGTAATAGTGCAGAGATATAAAAAGTTGGAAAATAAAATTCATGCATAAATATATCACAAACCAAAGAGCAACATAAGTACTAAAACTGTACAACGGGAAAAACAAATTCCCACTAAAATAGTCAAAGCATCCATCCTTCTTAGATGGAGGGGTTTACATTCAAAATAAAAGTTAAAAAGCTTTCCATCTCAACTCTAATAAACACCTTAGTTGGTCTATCTCACTAATATACACTTGCCTTAGATCCTCTAGGGACCCATCGAAAGTCTTATGGTATGCACAATACATAACACGTTCTGGAAAAACCTATGTAGGTGTGAGTATAACAATACTCAGTAGGCACCTCAAAAACCCAAATGAAAGGGGAGGAACAGAATGGAAATAGTCTTCTCGACCTAGAGATAGGGAATCCAATTGTGAGAGAAACTCGGTCTTGAACCATCCTCAACTATACATGGATAGTCAACTCACTAAAAAAGGGGTGTCAACCTAGATACATGACAAAACCACAAGGACTCCCATAATCAACCAGATATACATGCCTCATACTCAAATTCTCATCAGGTTCTGACCTCATTGCCAACTATAAGATTCTAATTGTGGATCTAAACATAATAAAAAATTGGTAGAACACACTCCATGGGCACATCCATCTCATATAAAACCTATATAAGAGATATTATCTATCAAGAGAAACCCATTTAAACAAACCCTAGTGCCTAGCACCAGAGGTCTTGTCAATGCTAACATGCCCCTGTGAAAGCTAAAAGAAACCCAAGTGGAGAGGCCCACTTCTAACCACTGCACACAATTGAGGGAGAACTATTCTGGACTATGCACTGGGTGAATCCTCTCTAATGAGAGACAATAGTGGGTCACACACCTTGCAACTTACCCACAACTGAGGGAGTATTATCTCTTAACCATCCTCCCAGACCTATATCACTCTTGTATAGTGTGGCATTCACCTTAGTCTGTCAATGAATCCCTAGATCCTAACCATGTATCAAACATAACTAGTGGATGGGTCACTCTTATTAGTTATTCTCCCCAACTAAGGGAGTTATAACTATAGTGGAGGACCTCTCCTCACCACTACTTGAAGATGGGGGGCACTACTCAATAGATGAGGACCCGCACCTTGGTATGATAGGGGAGTACCACTCAACGGATAGAGGTGTCACACCCTGATATGAAAAGGGATTAAAAACTCTATAGATGGTGGACACAAAACCTGATACGATAGGGGAGTACCACTAAAATGATATAGGATCCACACCATGATATGATAGGGGAGGAAAAATTCCCAGATAGAGGACCCACACACTGATATCGCAAGGGAGTACCACTATACCATTACGATCACTATGGGGGAACCACAACCTGACACGATAGTGGAGTACCGACTCTAGTCTAGTGGACCTGATCCCCTATATGACAAGAGAGTATCACTATAATAGAACAATACGTACGAAGGACCCATATCCTGGTATGGAATTGGTGTTCCCACTCTATCTATACGTCACATATGGAGGACCTATACCCTGCCATGGTAGGGGGTATAGAATCCAAGGATAGAGGACCCACACCCTAGTCCAATAGGGGAGAACCTAATCTATCTAGAAAATGAGTATAGAGGGCCCACTATAACATCCCCTAATTTACATACATGGTTATTAATTCAAAATTCAATCATACTTATTACAACATATAACAAAACCATGAAAGGACCATATAGGTATAGTGTCTTTAGAAACTGGGAAACATAAAAAACTAGTTCATAAATCATCTAGGTTGTCCCCCATTTATTTCATCATATCTAGAGTCCCTTTTTGGAATATCCTACTTAATATCCTTCTTCCTGACCTGGGGAATATAAAACACAAAAGGGTGAGCTCAAATACTCAGTAAGGGTAATCAAAAGAAATATCAAGCATATCATATTTATAAGAACATAACATTTTGAAAATCATATCCTACAAAAGAGATCATAACATGGGATAAATAATATAGGTGAAATATAATTCCAATAATCATAACTTAGAACATGAATAGTTCTTCTATACAAACATAATCATAGAAAATCATTTCTTAGTAGTCAAGACTCATTGCGAAGACTATCTTAGCGGACAAAGTCCTTTTCTGAACGGAGTTCACTCCTCGTTTCAGTCATGTTTCACTGAACGGGTTTAACCTTCCGTTCCATCCATGTCTGTCTCATGAGATATAAATCTTTACCCAATGCATTAGAGGGAGATATAGGTCCCACCCATCTCATAATGATATCATTCTTATGTGTGCCACAAAATCATAAACCATACATCATAGCATAACCATTGTAATAAAAATTGGATTCTTAAACATCACGTTATCATAACAATATTTATAAAAGGATATCGTAAAAATAATTCCATCATAAAATAATAAAATCAATGTAAAAAATGGGAATATAAATAGAACCCTATATTATCTTAGATGGAAAATAATTTGGAGAAAACACTTGAACTCCATTCTTGAGGAAAATATCCTTTCTACTTCAAAAACATTTTCCTTTCTTAACATTTCATATAATTTTGACCTAAAAGAAGTTGATTAAAAATAAAATTGAAAACTTGTAAATGAATCGTCATGGAAATAATGTTCTAAAAATACATTCATTCTGTATAAGTTAAAAAAAACATTCTTCCCATACTTTGGCTGGAAAAGTCAAAAAGTACCTCGTACGAAAAATGAAAAAAGATTCCTTTCATATCTTTTACTAAAAACTCAACAAAGGGTAAAATTGTATTTAAACAATTGTAGTTAGATGTAAATAAAATTAAATATTTAGGAAACATGGATTTGGATGTAAATATTCTCCAGTAAATTATGAAGTATAAAAAATCTCGGATAAAAATGAGATTGTGAGATTTTACCTTACCTTAAGTCTGATTTGCTTCGTAAGTGTCCGAACCTCCTGTATAATGATTTATATAATGTCATATACTTATTAAAGAATCATAAATATTTTTATGATATCATATATGGTCATATTCATAGCTTCTTATTAGTAATATTTCATTGCTACTTGTTATTTGGGTGTTTATTGCTTTATGTTCGTATGTGTGTTTTGTCGAATAAATTATTATTCCTCTTTTTAGGTTATAGAAATGTCATTTAAAGAATGGTATTATTGTAATATATATCATATTTATTCATTAAATTCATTTATATAATCATTAAGCATTGAAGATCATGTAAAACGAGTCGCATCACATCGTGGAGACGGTAGGTCGTACGTACGCACGAGCGATGATATCGTTCCCATGATCGTGGAATTGTATTCGAGTGTATGTATAATATTTCAAAAACAATATCACTTTAAAATAGTCATATATAGTCATTATTTAAACCATTATACCCATCAATGTAAGGTGGTGGTGGAAAATAGATTACACCACGGCGTGGAGACGGTATTCTGTACGTACGCACGCGCGGTGATTTTGTTTTCTATGGGATGGATAGATGGTGAAATAGGGTTGTTTCCTACTTATAATAACATATCATTATATGAGTGATACTTTTGTTATTACTTAATAATGAAACGACTAAGGAATAAGAAGTACAAGAATAAATAATGTTGAAGGAATCGGTAACGGACATTACCTCTTCTTTGAAGCGCCTCTTTGAGACCTCCTCTTAGGGCACTAAATTTGGTCTTTGAAGAATACCAAGACATCTAGGATGTTTCTAGGGAAGTGGAGAAGATAATTTTATAGGGTTTCACCTAGCTTGAAGGCTGAAATTGGTGTGAGGAGGAGAGGGAGGAGGTTCTCTTTTACAAGGGAGGAGAGGGGCACCTTTGGAAATATAAGAAATATTAGTTTATATTAAATCACACCCCCACTTAAAAACATCCAAAATGACTCATAACTAAAGATTAGATGAGATAGGGTTGAAATATCATCAACAAATAAAATTTAGACATGTTAGGAATTTATTTTAAACATTATCAACTTGATTAATCCTTATTTATCAATTTAATTTTATTTGTGGTAATAATATTCTAAATTTTAAATTATTATAAATAATTACACATGTGTTGTGAATTTTCCATAATTTGACACTTTATGACATTTTAGACCATATAAATTTTAATTTATAATTTTTAAATGTTTTTGTAATTTTTAAACAATTTTATAAGTGTTATTTTTATAAAATAACAATAGTGTCAATTTTGTCACTATTCATTTATTTGAATTTAAATAAAATATATATAGAAGATATGTTCAAAATAAAAGCTTTAATAGATTCATAAAATGAAATATGTATCGAAAAAATTAGTGTAGCATATTAAATAGTTCATATATTATTTATTTTAATATATTTAAAACCATTTATTTGATATTTTAATTAATAAAATAATTTCAACATCACTATTGTATCATAATTAATAATAATTATTTAATCCATAAAATTATAAATAAATTTATATGATGTTGATAATTGTATTATATTTCTGGATACTATTAATTTTCGAAGTTTCATTAAGTTTATCACTAAATTAAAATTATTATACTTATAAGATTTAAGAAAGTGACATGTTGTCACTTTCTTTCGTTTTAATAATAATTAAATTATCTTCATAGAAAAAAGTCCACTAAATGAATCTAATCCAACTCTTAGGTGTTATGGGTTGACTTTTAGTCATCCAATAGGATTTTGGAAGGTGTTGGGGTAATTTTATAATCTTATATTTATCCTTAATTACCCTATTTACCTTTAACTATGGTAAATAAAATTTACCGTAGCTACTATTCATAATGCTCAAAAATAAAAAGTAGCCTATTAACATAATTTGGACCCACTGATTCCAAATATGGAATCCATTTTTAAAAATTCAAAACACATAAGTTGCAATAATTAATTTAAAATTAATCCCGTTGTTAAGAAAACGTGTTTTAGAAGTTAAAACATTGTCAAAGATTGAAATGTTTTTACCTATGAATTCAATGTGAAATTAATGCTAATGAAATAAATTATATTAAATGGTACAAATATATTCTATTTATACTTTAAAACCATTAAATATTATAATTTCACCATATAAATTATCTCAATGAAAAAAGTTGTTTTTAATTAAAAATTATCGTATTTTTACTATTCATCAAAATATGAAAGTTATCAGAAAATTATCAATGATTTATCCAAAGTAAATTTTTATATCCTTATTCCAAAGAAGAATTTTATGTTGTCAAATTGAACTTATAAACATGTCAAAAACTAGATTTAATGCGGGTGCGCCATCAAAAGGTGGCAAAACTGCATTTTTTGAAAAATACTTATTTTACCCGGAAATATTATTTTGTTCTCTTACCATGTTCTAGAAAATGTGTAAGATGGATAATAATGTTATAAAATTAAAAATTTAGTTAATACTATTCATAAAGGCTAGTCCATAATAATAAATCATTGTTTAGTAAAACCCGGTATTGCGTACTACGCACACTATTGAGGAAGGTCATTATTGCGTGTAATGCAAGCCATGTTAGTATTGTGTGTTGTGAAAGATTCATTTTGTGTTGCATATAACATAAGACATAAAAAAATATTTCTCATAAAATCTCAGGGTGTTACATTCTACCCCCCTTAAAATGAATTTCGCCCTCGAAATTCTTCACTTCATTACAAACAGATGAGGATACCTCTCCCTCATCATATCCTAAAGTTCCCATGTAGCTTCTTCTAATTGGTGGTTCCTCCATAAAAATTTCACCAAGCGAGTGGTCTTGTTCCATAGGACCTTTTCGCTACGACCCAGAATCTCTATCGGTTGTTCTTCATAAGAATGATCTTGCTTCAGCGGTACAACTTCTGAGCTGAGTACATGTGAAGGATCAGATATGTACTTTCTTAGGAGAGATACATGGAACACATCGTGAACTTGGGAGAGATTCGGTGGAAGCGCCAATCGGTAAGCTAACTTCCCAACATTATCCAGTATTTTGAATGGAACGATATATCTGGGGCTCAGCTTTCCCTTCTTTCCAAATCTCATTACTCTCTTCCAAGGAGATATTCGTAAGAACACCTTATCACCCACTTAAAACTCTAGTTCTTTTCTTCGGTTGTCGGCATAACTTTTCTGTCAACTCTGAGCTGCTCTTATGTGTTGTTGAGTAGATCTGACCTTTTCTGTCATCTCATCAACAAGATTAGGTCCTAATAGCTTTCTTTCCCCTACTTCATCCCAGCAAGTTGGAGTTCTGCATTTCTTTCCATAGAGAGCTTCATTAGGATCCATCTGAATACTGGAGTGAAGGCTATTATTATAAGAAAATTCCACCAAAGATAGGTGTTGATCCCAACCACCTTTGAAATCCATAGAGCAAGCTTTCAACATGTCTTCTAGAGTTTGAATTATCCTCTCAGACTGACCGTCTATCTGAGGATGGTAAGTAGTGCTGAAACTCAACACTGTATCTAGAGCATGCTGAAGACTTCGCTAGAATTTCGAGGTAAACTTCGGATCCCGATCAGATATAATGGAATGTGGTACTCCATGAAATCTTACAACTTCCTTTGCATATATCCTGGAAAGATGATAAAGAGAAAAATCTTCTCTAATAGCAATGAAGTGTTCCGACTTTGTAAGATGATCAACTATAACCCAGATAGCATTATTGCCTTTCGATGTTATAGGAAGTCCAGTGATAAAGTCCATAGTTATGTTTTCCCATTTCCATTCAGGTATGGGTAATGGTTGTAACATCCCCTTAGACTTTTGTCTCTCATATTTAACTTGCTGACAAACCAAGCATCGAGAGACATATTCAGCAACATCTATTTTCATGCCATCCCACCAGTAGTACTCTTTTAGGTCCCTATACATCTTTGTACTTCCAGGATGAATAGAAAATGAAAAACTATGAGCCTCGTCCAGTAGCTCCTTCTTTAATTCTGGGATGGGAGGAACACAAACCCGATTCCTGAACCTTATTATCCCATCACAATCAAGGTTGAATTCAGGAACATTTCTCACCTTCTTTTGTACCTCTACATCTTCTTTCTGTGCCTCTTTAATCTTCACGTGCATAGATGGCTGAACATTCAATTGAGAACGATAAGATTTCTCCCCTTCCATTATAATTCCTAGATCCAACCATTATAAATCCATAAATATTGGATCTTTTGTGATCCTCATCATGGATAATCTTGCATGGTCTTGTCGACTTAACGCATCTACCACCTTGTTTTCTTTCCCAGGGTGGTAATGAATTGATCAGTCGTAATCCTTAATCAGCTCCAACCATCTTCTTTAACGCATATTCAGCTACTTTTGTGTGAAAATATACATTAAACTTTTATGATAAGTATAAATATCACACCTTTCACCATAAAGGTAATGCCTCGAAATCTTTAATGCAAAGATTATCGCTGCTAACTCCAAATCATGAGTTGGGTAATATTTCTCATGGATTTTCAACTGTCATGAGGCATAAGCTATAACCATATAATTTTGCATGAGAACACACCCCAGTACCTTCTTGGATACATCACTGTAGATCCCAAACCATTCTCCACTGCAAGTTAGTGTGAGCACAGGTGCACTAGAAAACCTTCTTTTTAGATCTTTGAAATTCTCTTCACATTCCACCATCTAAACAAACTTAACTCCTTTCTGAGTCAACTTGGTGAGTGGTTTATATAACCTTGAAAATTTATTCACAAAATGTCGGTAATATCCAGAGAAACCATGAAAAATTTAGATCTTAGTTACTGTTGTTGGTCTTGACCATCTTTCGATAACCTCTATTTTTGCTGGATCCACAAATATCCCCTCTTTTGAGATTATGTGACCCAAAAATGCAACTTTTTTAAGCCAAAATTCACACTTGGTAAATTTTGTATAAATCTTCTCCTTTCTTAGGGTCTTTAATAAAATCCTCAAGTGATCTTCATGTTCTTCCTTTCTCTTTGAATAGAAAAGAATATAATCTATAAAGACTACCAAAAACTGATCGAGATAGTCTCTAAAGACTCTATTCATCAGATCCATGAAGAGCGTAGGGGCATTAATAAGACCAAATGGCATCACTATAAATTCATAGTGTCCATACCTTGTACGGAAAGCCATATTTGTTATATCCTCCCTTTTGACCCTTAATTGATGATACCCTGAATGAAGATCAATCTTGGAAAAGTATTGAGATCTTCGTAGTTGGTCAAATAGGTCATCAATGCATGGGAGAGGATATTTGTTCTTGTTAGGGATCTTGTTAAGTTCTCGATAATCAATGCAGTGTCTCATTGATCCATCATTCTTCTTAACAAACAGAACAGGTGCTCCCCAAGGTGACACACTAGGGCGTACGAATCCTTTATCAATATTCTCTTAGAGTGGCTTCTTCAATTCCATCAACTCAATTGGGTCCATTCTATAAGGTGTCTTTGAAAGAGGTAAAGCACCCGGTACGAGTTCTATTGAAATCTCAACTTCACGATTTGGTGGAATACCCGGTAATTCCTCCTGAAAGACATCATCAAACTCCCGTACAATGGGAATATTATTATTCGTGAGTTTCTCTCCAACAATTTGAGATAAATAACCTTAATTTAGTGGAATCAAGACCCATAAGATGGAAGAAATTTACACTGGAAGTTTATGTTCATCCTTGCATTGATAGACGATCATAGATTGATCTGGAATATGAAATGTGACTTCTGTTATTTGGCAATTGATATGATCTCCATATAAAGAAAGCCAATCCATTCCAAGAATCAAATAAAATTCCACTATAGGAAGGATCACATGATTTGCAGGAAGCACTTTCCCACAAACATCAATCGGAGAAGAATTTAAACTTTTGATGCGACTTTTGTGCCAGTAGGAGTTTTCACAGCCAACTAAACATCTAATTGTTGAGGTAATACGGCGATAACCTTAGAAAATTTTTCAAAAATAAAAGATTGGGGGGATCCATAATCAAATAAAACATTTTCTACTTTAGATTGGATGGTAAGTTTACCTCTCACCACTTCGTTGTCATACTCTACATCGTCGATAGTAATTGCATGTGACTTTCCCTTGTCTTTGGCCTTAAGAGATTGTTGACGTCGATCATCATCATCAACCCTTGGATTTGGGCATTGATTGTCATAATTCCCCATCTCCTTGAAATTGAAACATTGAAGTGTAGTAGGTTCATTCTGTGTATCCCTTCCTTTGTTTGAATCATTAGACATCTTCTTCCCATTATTTCGACATTCAATTGCTCGATGACCTTCTTTTCCACACTTATAACATTTTCTTATCCCCTTAATATAATTTCCTCCATGTTTCTTTCGACACATTGAGCATAAGGGAAAACTCATCTTCTTTTTAGTGTGGTCTTTTGATTTTCCTTTGAATTCAATTTTCCTCTTCTTATCAAACCCACGTGACTGATGGGTTACACCAATCTCCATCTCAACATTAAGAACACATCGAACAATTTCATCATAGCTATTGAAGTCCCTTATGGATAACTCCCTTCGAAGACTTGGTTTTAAGACACTAAAGAATCGATCAATCTTACTCTCAGGTTGGATAATAATTCTAGAAGCGTACGTTGAATGTCTTGTAAAATTTGCTTCGTAGGTACCAACGGATTCATCATCCTTTTGCTTCAGTTCAAGAAGCTCCTTCTCCATCTTTGTTCGAAGAATACGAGGGAAATACCTATTGAAAAATAAGTTCTTGAACTCGTCCCATTCCATGGACTCAATTTCATCCCTTTACCTCGTATTCTTAATAATATTCCACTATTGATCAGCATCACCCACCAAACGATACACTGATAAGATGACTTTATCATGTTCATAACATTGAATAATTGAAAATATCTTTTCAGTGGTACCGATCCATTGTTCAGCACCTAATGGATCAGAAGACCCACTGAATGAAGGTGGACGCTGCCTTTTGAAGGATTCAATAGAATGTTTCTCCATACTTTGCTCATTTGGATGTCCTGCATGATTCATAGCTTGAGAAAGTTGTGTGAGCATGGCTACAAGATTCTGCATTCCAGCTCCCATAACGTTTGGTTACTCAGGGGGACAATAATTTCATTTCCCGTCGCATTCTGCATTAACACGGTTCCTTCGAGTTCCATCCATTGACTAAAACAAAGAAGAATAGTATGATCAACACTTATAATAATATGAAAACCACATAATCAAGAATAAAATTTCACACTTAAGGTCTTATCATAGGTCGTTCATGGCCATTTCTAAAACACTAAGATTATGTTCTATGTTTAGACATATCCTTGGGTTTCTTACTATGGCATTCACATCCTAGTTTCCAAAGGTTGACTATACCTTTCCTCTGATACCAACTATAATGACCCATACATTACATACATGGCTATTACATAAAAATTGAATCATACTTATTACAACATATAACAAAACCATGAAAGGACTGTATAGGTATAGTGCCTTTAGAAACTGGGAAACATAAACAACTGGTTCATAAATCATCTACGTTGTCTCCCATTTATTTAATCATATCTAGAGTCCCTTTTGGAATATCCTACTTAATATCCTCCTTCCTGGCCTAGGGAAAAGAAAATATACAAAAGGGTGAGCTCAAATTATCATTAAGGTTAAACAAAAGAAATATCAAACATATCATATTTATAAGAACATTACATTTTGAAAATCTTATCCTGTAAAAGAGATTATAACATGGGATAAATCATAGAAGTGAAATGTAATTCCAATAATCATAACTTAAAACATGATTCTTTTTTTCATACACACATAATCATAGAAAATCATTTCTTAATAGTCAATACTCATTTTCAGACTATCTTAGCGGACAAAGTCCTTTTCTGAACCGAGTTCAATCCTCGTTTCAGTCCTGTTTCACTGAACCTGTTTAACCTGCCATTCCAGCCATGTCTATCTCATGAGATATAAATCATTACCCAATGCATTGGAGGGAGATATAGGTCCCACCCATCTCATAATGATACCATTCTTATGTGTGCCACAAAATCATAAACTATACATCATAGCATAACCCATGTAATAAAAATGGTATTCTTAAACATCACGTCATCATAACATAATCCCTATAAGGATATCGTAAAAATAATTCCATCATAACATAATAAAATCAATGTAAAAATAGGGATATAAATAGAACCCTATATTATCTTAGATGGAAAATAATCTTGATAAAACACTTGAACTCCATTATTGAAGAAAATATCGTTTCTACTTCAAAAACATTTTCCTTTCTTAACATGTCATATAATTTTGAACTAAAAGAATTTTATTAAAAATAAACTTCAAAACTTGTAAAGTAAGCTTCAGGGAAATAATGTTCTAAAAATCTATTAATGCCGTATAAGTTAAAAAAAACATTCTTCCCATACTTCGGCCGGAAAAGTCAAAAAGTACATCGTACGAAAAATGACAAAAGATTCCTTTCATATCTTTTACTAAAAACTCACCTAAGGGTAAAATTGGATTTAAACAATTGTAGGTGGGTGGAAATAATATTACATATTGAGGAAACATGGATGTGGATGTAAATATTCCCCAGTAAATTATGAAGTATAAACAATCTCGGATAAAAATGAGATTGTGATATTTTCCCTTACCTTAGGTCCGATTTTCTTCGTAAGTGTCAGAACCTCCTATATAATGATTTAAATAATTTTATTGACTTATTCCATAATCATAAATATTTTTATGATATCATATATGGTCATATTCATATCATCTTATTAGTAATATTTCATTGCTACTTGTTATTCGGGTGTTTATTGCTTTATGTTCGTATGTGTGTTTTGTTGAATAAATTATTATTCCTCTTTTTAGGTTATAGACACATAATTTACAGAATGTTATTAGTGTAATATATATTGTATTTATTCATCCAATTCATTTATATAATCATTAAGCATTGAAGATCATGTAAAATGAGTCTCATCACATTGTGGAGACGGTTGGCCGTACGTACGCACAAGCGATGATATCGTTCCCATGATCGTGGAATTGTATTGGAGTGTTTGTTACTATTTCAGAATCAATATCACATTAAAATAATAATATATAGTAATTATTTACCCCATTATACCCATACAAGTAAGGTGGTTGTGGAAAATAGATTACACCATGGCGTGGAGATGGTATTCCGTACGTATGCACATGCAGTGATTTTGTTTTCCATAGGATGGATAGATGGTGAAATAGAGTTATTTCATACTTATAATAACATATTATTATATGATTGATACTGATGTTATTACTTCATAATTAAACAACTAAATAAAAATAAGTAGAAGAAGAAATAAAGTTGAAAGAATCGGTAACGGACATTACCTCTTCTTTGAAGAGCCTCTTTGAGACCTCCTCTTAGGGTACTAAAATTGGTTTTTGAAGAAGACCAGGACCTCTATGATTTTTCTAGGGAAGTGGAGAAGAGACTTTGTCAGGGTTTGGCCGAGCCTGAAGGCTCAAATTGGTGTTAGGAGGAGAGGTAGGATGTGCCCTTTTATAAGGGAGGAGAGGGGCACCTTTGGAAATATAAGAAATATTAGATTATATTAAATCCCAACTCCACTTAAAAACTTCCAAAATGACTCATATCCAAATATTAGATGAGATATGTTTGTGAGATAATCAAACAATAAAATTTATTCATGTTAGGAATTTATTTTAAGCATTATCAACTTGATTAATCCTTATTTATCAATTTAATTTTATTTATGGTAATAATATTCTAAATTTTAAATTATTATAAATAATTACATATGTGTTGTGAATTTTCCATAATTTGACACTTTATGAAAATTTATACCATAAAAATTTTATTTAAAATTTTTAAATATTTTTGTGATTTTTAAAAAATTTTATAATATGTTATTTTTATAAAATAACAATAGTATCAATTTTCACACTATTCAGTTATTTAAATTTAAATAACATATATACAAAATATATGTTCAAAATAAACGCTTTAATAGATTCATAAAATTTTATATGTATCTAAAAAATTGTTGGATCACATTAAATAGTTCATATAATATTTATTTTAATATTTGTGATACCATTTATTTGATATTTTAATTAATAAAATAATTTCAACATCACTATTGTGTCATAATTAATGATAAATATTTAATCCCTAAAAATTCTAAATAAATTCATATGATGTAGATAATTGTATTAAATTTCTGTATACTATTCATGTTCTATGTTTCATTAATTTTATCACTAAATTAAAATTATTATACTTGTAATATTTAAGAAAGTGACATGTTGTCACTTTCTTTGGTTATAATAATAATTAAATTATCTTCATGGAGAAAAGTCCATTAAATGAATCTAATACAACCCTTAGGTGATATTGGTAGACTTTTAGTAATACAATAGGATTTTGGCAGGTGTTAGGGTAATTTCATAATCTTATATTTACCCTTAATTACCCAATTTACCTTTAACTATGGTAAATAAAATTTACCGTAGTTACTATTCATAATGCCCAAAAATAAGAAGTAGCTTATTAACATAATTTTGACCCACTGATTACAAATATGGAATAAATTTTTCAAAATTCAAAACACATAAGTTTCAGCAATTAATTTAAAATTAATCCCATTGTTAAGAAAATGGGTTTTACAAGTTAAAACATTGCCAAAGATTGAAATGTTTTTACCTATTAATTCAATGTGAAATTAATGCTAATGACATAAATTATATTAAATTTTAAAAATATATTCTATTTATACTTTAAAAAAATTAAATATTATAATTTTACCATATCAATTATCTCAATGAAAAAATATGTTTTTAATTAAAAATTAGTGTATTTTTACTATTCATCAAAATATGAAAGTTATCAGAAAAATATCAAAGATTTATCAAAAGTAAATTTTTATATCCTGATTCCAAAGAAGAATTTCATTTTGTCTAATTGAACTTATATATATGTCAAAAACAAGATTTAATGTTGTTGCGCCATCAAAAGGCGGCAAAACTGCATTTTTTGAAAAATACTTATTTTACCTGAAAAATTTATTTTGTTCTCTTACCATGTTCTAGAAAATGTGTAAGATGAATAATAATGTTATAAAATTAAAAATTTAGTTAATACTATTCACAACGGCTAGTCCATAATAATATATCGTTGTTTAGTGAATCCCGATATTACATACTACACACGCAATCGAGGAAGGTTGTGATTGCGTGTAATGAAAGCCAAGTCAGTATTTAGTGTTGTGAAAGATTCATTTGGTGTTGCGTATAACATAAGACATAAAAAAAATATTTCTCATAACATATCAGGTTGTTACACCCACACCCTAACATGATAGTGGATTTCTATTTCCAACTACATGAATGATACATGGGACCTACACCATGATCAACCAGGGGAGTACCAATCCCAGAATAACTACTCCATGGGTAGGGAAATTGAACCCACGATGTGGGGAGTCCCATATCAACCAAAGTACAGAAGTAGTGGAAACAAATTCATTAATACTATAGGGGAGTACTAATCATGGAATATATCTCTAAGAACCACACTGATCTCTAGAATTTGTCAAGAACCACTGAACAGGGCATCATTCTTATCATACCTCACATCCCAAAATTTCCATCGGCGAGGGACCCAATCCATGTTACAATAGGGGAGTACCCCTATATCGTCTTGAAGAGTTTAGGTTACCCACATACTAAGGTGATATAGAAGGGTACTAACTTCTACATGAACCTAGTGATCCACCCTGATCACTACTCAAGGTTAAGAACAACTACTAAAATATTTTTCTCAAAACATGCTACAACATGAGGCCACCATCATGTTCTAAATGGGATTCTTCTCGAGATAGGCTACTTACAAGCCCAAATCAATGTTTTGGAGGAGATACGTAAGGAAAAAGATCTCTAGAATATCCCAAAGAAAGTACACGACATGCACTAGGGCCCGCATGATGTGTGAACCCACTCATGAACCTCGCCATGTCCCATTTTTTCACAAATTTCCTGGCAATTTAGGCATACACGGTGTGTACAAGATGTATCTGGTGTGTCCTACCTCACCAATCCCCCGGTCATGTTCTTCCTCCACATGGATCAACCATTAGTTTCTCACACATTTAATGTACCACCGGTCACAAGGAATTTATAGGATAAATGGACACTTTTCTATGTTTTTTTTTCAAGCCTATTTTGGGCTCCCAATTCCCGTGTACTTTGACCATGTACTTTAAACAACCGTGTAATATCACAAGACTACCCTGGCCATGTCCACATGGAACACAACATGGTTTCACTACATGGTGTGTAATCCCAATACCCAGCATGTAGTTCCCCAATGTCATCATCCCCAAATAGGAAGAACACATGGCATGTCTCATTGGTATACATTCTATGTAAATGGGAATTCTGATGGAAATTTCCCTATGATTCTGCCAATTTACCCTGATATCTCCTTAAAAATATATATCAACCTACAAGGGATCAATTGAAATCTTATTAGGGATCAAAAACCATAAAAAATGTATAAAAATGGGATTAGGACTAAAAATAAAATACAACTACCTCATGGTGAAATGCTGAAATTTTGAGTGCAAAATGATGCTTGGATCATGTTGTTCCCTGATCTGATGATGATCAGCGCAAAGAAAAGAGATCATTCATACCTCATCACCTCAATTAAACCTAATTTCATCATTAATATAAAGGGGTATATGATGTTTCAACTCCATTTAGTTATGTGGACCATGGTGTTGGGGTAGGGGTATAATTTATTTTATTAATTTAAACCAATTAACTCCCTTTTAACACCTAGTCTCCAACTCACCTCTTACTAAAATCCTTGAACAGAAAAATTTTATATTATTCCTAGGGTAAACACAATGTTATAAAAATAACTACAGTCTTAAAATTAAGATTAAAGAATATTCTCAAGAATTATTACATGTTTCAATTGAAATTGTGTGCACGGATCAAAATATATTTAATATCACTATACCAAGGCACTCTGGGCCCTGGGATCCTTTGTCGACTCAGATCATGAATTTTGAAACATTCTTAGAAATGTTACAAAGTATTACAAGAGAAGACCTAAGTCATTATAGTTTAAGGGATTATACTTATGAGTTCATTTTTTCCATTTATTTACACTACTATTCAATGATTGGGAGAGGGATAGATTAGGTAGGGGCTTGTGGTGGTTGGTTTATCCCAAGATGATACTTCTATTGTTGGATTGGATATTTAATCGGTTATTGGATGAGTTATCAGTATTTTATAGGAGGATTATGGTATTATAGTGGTTGTGGTTGGAATCTATTATTGGATTGAATATTATGTGGAGGGTAGGGTTTTAGTCCTTATACATGGCTGGGTTTTTGGATGGGTTATTGAATATCTTTCCAACGGAATATTGGATGGTCATTGTACCATGTATTGAAAGTGAATTTGTACCATGGATTCTGAAATTTTAGATCATTGACCATCACTGGTAGTCCTCCTAAAATAACATCCTTTACGTAATGTTGGGTAATTATCAGACATGTGGTCATGTTTGTCACAAATTTTTCAAATAGGGTCAACAATTTGGATTTCTTAGAACTTCTTAGAATCAATCTCCTCAACCTTTCTAGTGAGTGAAATAACTTTTTACTTGATACTTTATTCTTACCTAAGAGTTAGAATTCAACATTATTTGGGTAGATTCTCAATATATGGTAATGTTCCCATGTTTGGTTTTGTTTTTCCAGTCCTTCTAGATAATCTTATGCATCATTTAGGGCTCTATTTTGGAAGGTTCCATTAAAAATCATGTCAATGAATTGTTTATTTCCTGGACCCAACCCTTCAAAAAATATTTTAACATGTTATGGGATTGAAAATCCATGGTGAGTTACTAGGCTGAGTGTGTCTATGAACATTTCCCATGTTTCTTAAAATGACCCCTTATTTTTTATTTTTTTATAATCTTTTTAAGTGAAATTTTTTGGTGAAGGGGGAAATATTTTTTGTATAATTCTCTAAGAAATTTTTCCTAGGATTGGATTGATGTAGGTATAATATTTTTTAACCAATTATTTACTCGTTACTTTAGTGTGGAAGTAAAGAGACTCATCTTAACTGAATCAAGTTCATGTGGTGGTAAAATAGTTTCAACAATGTCATTGCACTCTTTGACATGAATGTATGTCATTTCTAACTCCATCCCTTGGATGTTTGGAAGGTGGTTTAGCACATGAGGTTTGATGATATAGTAGGATTCTCCGAGGGTATCTTGTATAATGAAACAAGGTGTATTTTTTTTAGGTTGGTGTAAGGTATTCATTCATGGTTTTATAGAATGCATTCCCTAAGTTAGGGGATGCCTCATTTGTATTTCCATTTTGGCTCCTTCCCAGGATTATGAATTGGTTTCTTTGATGACCCTACATTGGAATTGGATCAATATTTTAATTCAATGTATTAGTAATATTATTATATAATGAAAAGACACCCCTTTGTGTTATTGAATCTCCAACCCCTGAACTATTCACCCTAACAAGTCGGTTTGATTGTTCATGCGTATAGGTGGACATGTGCCAAGAAAAGGGAGTAAAAATAAAGGGGAAAAGATAATAGAAATTGAGGTGATAGAATAAAAATAGGGGATAATATAATGAGTGTTTAGATGATTTACTTGGGTCCCTATCAACAAGACCAAAATTTGGCCTTCCCCAAATTTACCCAAGTTTTTAGGGTTGATGTGGTCGCTTATAGTGTATCTTGTGTAGTCAAATCCTTAAGGACCTATGAAGACACCAGAAGACACATACATATTAATAGGTATATTTGGATACGAAGTGAAAAAACATGGGTTGATTTTATATGGGTTTAAATAATAACTAAGAGACCTATGTGAATTCAATTTAGGATGATGGTTTGATCTGAGTTATCACTTGGGGTGGATTAGATGAATTCCATTTTAGACTATTTGTATTTATTAAATTTGATATGGGTTCATTCAAAAAAGTAAAACTACCATCATTACTTACTAATATATTACCTACATACCCTTATACTAATCACATATACACTTAATGGATCATTTTTTGAGAACTCCAAGTTAAATGTTTGTATTACCACTTGAAGTGTGTGACCTTAAAATTCAACAAGGATGAAGAAGTGTTAAGACTGTAAAACGAAATTACCAATTAAAATAAGTTACTAGACATTAATAGAGTGAAAAATAACATCCAATAAAGACCCTTGTTACTCACATTCATCAATCCATAATAGGGTTATACCTCTATTGATGTTATTCTCTCAATGGAAGCAGGAATTGGACTCATGATGGCTGAATGGAAGATGAAAAATAGTTAAATAACGATCACTCCGCCATTGTGTGAAGAATTTCACTAAATGTTTTTGAATAACATAAATTATTGATGAAATGGTATCGACATGATATATGAAGAATATAATAATATAAATTGAATAATTTTATTAAATCCTAAGGTGACTTGAACAACTTAATTGAGAATGAAATGTGACTACAAAGACAAAGCGGCAACATAACACTACAATGAAACAAACACCAAGAATCCTCTAAATCCTTCAACACTAGTACATTAAATAAGAATTTAAAGAGGATTGGGTTGAGACACAAATTTTATATATATTATTACTTGATTGTGGTAGGCCTAGGGTGGTGTACAATTTTTGTAATGTAGACTTTTCCACCTTTGACTTGAAATGTCAAGTAGATTGCACGCCTCCAACAAATGTGTCCAAAAAGCATATTGATGGATGAATATGGGTGGTCAAGAGAATAAAAAATTGAATCCATAGATTTACCCTAAATTTTTTTAAAATTTTAGCACAATTTTATATTTGGTTTTTAATATATTATCAAAATGGTTGGTTGTTTCTCTGGGCCATAGAATATGGACCAGAATTTCATATTCGACTTGGGCCATTGGGAACTGCATTCAAACATAAAAATTATCTCTCGAAAATTTTGAATGAAAATTAACCTTGATTTCATATATATTTAGTTCAAAATAGAATTTAATTTATCTTGTATGTTGGCCTATATGTTCATTTTATTGGGCTGATTTTCAGTTCACTTAGCCCATAATGTTCTTGGTTCAAGGACCACTTTATTCATCTTTTCTATTGAATCTAAAATATATTTAGAAGGGTATAATTCTCCTCATATTATGGGAGGATGTAAAATAAAATATGAAAACAAGATTAACTCTATTGAGTGTTTTAGGTGGTGTTCAAAAATGTACCATGTAATAGTTAATTTTAAGTAGGAATTACAAACATGTTAAGAAAAGAAGTTCATATTGTAAAATACACTTGTAAAACTTTTTATGAACATGGAATGGCATTAATATTATAATATAAAAAATGAATATTATCCTCTTTCAATGGATAATTAGACAACAATCTTGAGAATATCCCTTAGAGGGAGCAATCGAGCACCCTCCTATTTGTTGTGTCCATGGGTTATACCAAATTACGTGACACATGAGTGTGATCCAATCACCATCAACGACATGATAGTGTGTGTAAAAAAAAGTATCAAACTAAGAAGGTTATCATTCTATGTATCTCACCAAACTAAGGTAGATAAGAATCCAAATATGAACCGTCCACCCCTAGTATAACAAATACATATTACTTAACACTCTATGTGGTATACTTAATGGGTCATTCATCAAACAGAACTCATTTTGGGCCTCATGAGCTTATTTTGTATCCTGATACATAAATATTACTCACACTAACCTTAACATTTTTTTAAAACAAATAATACTCCATGATGAACATTGATTAGGGGTAACTCAAAGTCATACATTTTGAGGTCAATTATCATCTCACTTTAGGATATATATAGACACATATATATATATGCAACAAATATAAAAGAATTATAAAGTGACTATTTCATTTTTGTATGAATTGGTATATTTAAATACTTAAAATCAATTAATATTTTTTTAAACCATTCAGAAAAACCTATCTAACATATTACATATGATAGAATGATAGATCAACCTTACATTTTTTGTACTTTCTGGGGTTTCATTAAACTCATTACATCTCAATATAATTCCTTCCTTATCACTATGTGACAAAATGATAAAACCCACCAACTAAAATTTTTAGCGAGTAACATATATGAAGCAACCCATTCTGAATAATGGTGAGACATAAGAATAATATTCATAATATTCAAGTTCTTTAACATATCCACACTCTATAACTCCCCAACATCGAATATTACACTATCAATAAATTATGTTGCATAATTATAACTCTTACTAAGTTCATCATGATTATCCTTGGAATACTTCCATCAAATTGTTTCCTTGAGATCATTTTGGTTACAAATTTACCTCTTTACATCACTTTTATCAACATATCCTTATCACCTTTAAGATATTATGTAAAATTCACTTTTAATTTTAACCGGAATAATATTTTATTTATTATACATGAACTTCTCAATCTCCAAACATTCCCTTAATAGCCTATTTGAAATCATATACTATTCATAATATCATGATAAGATACAAAAACTCCTTTGTTTTAGGAAATAAAACCTATTTTATTTTAGTATAAATATTTAACTAAAATTTATATTATATATGGTATTCTATGTGTTTAGAGGATTATTATAAAAAAATTAAAATATTTCATTGATTTTAGTGAGACCATATCTCTCATATTTTAATAAATAACTCGATAACCTATTTTATACTAGATAAAACATTTTAATCCTTTTTTGATTCAAAAAAAATGTTATAGAATCCAATGATTCATGAACCATGTGTGTTAATCTCATATTTTCTATAACAAAAATTTGTTAAGAAACAATTTTTCATATCATATATGAGAAATGCGATGAATAAGAAAATAATTTATTTAGATCCATTTTATATTGAAATATTTTTCTATAATCAAATCTTTGATGTTGAAACTCTTTGTTTCATCACTTGAATAGAAATTGAATGAATTATCAATTATTTCCTTGTTTTTTAATTTTTGTATATTTACCACACTTGTAAAACCTACATTTGATATATTATACACCTAAATGCTAGATAATTTATTTCTATAACACAAGAACTAGGTATTTAAATTCTAGGGAGCTTCTAAACTCCTTAAGATATTCTGAAAATATCCATCCTATTTAATCCTTAATCCTCCCTCTTTATAGCACTTTTAGGTTTCAATGACCATGACTGGCTACTCAAATAAAAATTATTAGAATTTCCAAATAACTTTTCTTCTTATGGATTAAACTTTTACCAATTTTCACTATTCAAATATCACTAAAACATGTACATCACATGACCTAGTTCAACTATCCTCAACATTTTGAGAATATCGGGTAAACTTTTATTGAATTTATTCATATTTTTGGAATATTTCCAATTATATTTTCAAAATGAATTGAATAACCGTATCTAGAATTAAAGGCACCTACATTTACTCCGAGTCATTCAAATATCTGATCATATTAAATATATTAGAAGGGAAAAATTCCTTTAACCATTTTGAAAACCTTAGTGGATCAATATATGATTCTCATAAGCATCTAGATTCATGTATTCAACTACTTTCAATATTGGTTACTCAAGAGGGGGATGATCTAACACATAAATGTTTTCATTCTTACTTATGAAATTTTCCTAAATTATCTGTTTAAGAAGTTTATCACATTAATATTCTTAATTATAAGGATTTATCCCAATGTTATGTTTGATAATGGTGAAATTTCTCTATTGTGGAAGCTTTTATAAGATGATTATTATGTTTTATATTCATTTAATAAGGAATTTTATTAAATGTTCTCCCAGTAAAATGATGATCACTTTTAAATTCATCATATACATCATTGGTCCAAGACTTATATTTCACTAAGTATAGATTCCACATTAGTGTTCATTTCACCCCTTAGCTATTTTTTTCCATTGTGGTAATCATATCTATATAAGCCTTCAAATAGTATCATTTATATGTATTTCCCAAAAAATTAAAACCCAATGGAAATATCAAAAATGAAGAACTACACTCTTAGACCCACCAAATTACTTTCAATCTATGGGAAAGATAATCTATGGGAACCCATCATTATCATGAAATCTACCAGAATGGATGATCAAGGTATTGAAAAATGTTTTATTTAGAAGGAATCTAACTTTTTTTTAAAATGGATTTAAACTCACTATCTTATCTCATCTATTCTCTTTACATGTATGAAAGATTCTAATGATTTTTTTTGGAATCATATTCCTTCCTCCAAATCAATATGTTCATAAAATATTGATATGTAACTCTTTACACAACTCATACCTTCTATTACTAACCCAAAACAAAATCCAACTATATTTATAAATATATAAAATCATCACATGAATTAGTTACATGAAACCCTTTCATGTAAATGATTAAAATTTTATATCAAAAGTGGCAAATAAATCAAGGGCCTCTAAGAGGCCTCATTCCATCTCTCATAGGGGCTAGGGTTTCCTCCTTCATCGCATCCCCCCCCCCTCCGGCGTTCCATGGTTGGCTCGACGTCGACTCCCTCCTCCAGAGGGGTTTGATGCAGAGGCTCCTAGCTTCGTCGACTTAGGAAAGGCACAAACCTCATCTTCTGCTCATGCTCTTCGGGAGTTGGATTTACTAGGTGACAGCCTCAAATTTGGGTGGGCGAAGGAATCTCAGCATAAAATCTTTTCTCAACTTCCTCGGGCGATGGATTTTCCACGGTTGTTGCTCAGTACTAGATATGCATCAGCCCTGGTGTGGTGCGGAGGGGGGAGGGCTACTTGGTTTGGGCTTCTGGAGATCCTGTGGGCTTCACGCAGGTCTGATTCGGTGTTTCTTGGTTCTATTTTGTGGATTGTATTGATTTGGTTGATCCTCTTGTATAGAGAGTCTTCTTCTTCCACTAACCATTATTTTTCCCCATTTTCTTTGATTTTCTAGTGCTAAACTCGGGTGAGGGTGCATCTATGATCCTGTTCTGAGAAGATCCTTGCCCAAATCAGTGTTTCTGGTTCAGAGTAGCCTGAATCTCCCCATAATTGACGTTCCTTTCATGTGGTGCTGGGAAATCCAGTCCTAGGTGATGATTGTCCGGTTTCGAGACTCTTGGATCTTCTTCCGTTTTCTCCAGCATTCGTAGTGTGGTGGGAGCCATGAGGTGTGTAATGGTTTGGCATCCATGGTGTAGGGATGTCGTGAGGCTTTATAAATTTTTGAATGTTTAGTTTTGAATAGTGAATGGTTTTTTATTTTATGGATTGACCACGAAGGTGGGAAGTCATTACACCCCGACTCGACTACTTGGAACTTGTCCTAGAGGAGGATCCAGAGTTGGCGGTTCATCTTTGCTGAGCTTTTCAGATTTGGTTGTTTGAGATGGTATGGAGTCAACCATCATATCAGGACTATGCATTGACACATGAAACATTCTCTCCAAACATCCTTGCAATGGTGGAAATCATTGTCTTGAACAAATGTTCTGGAGGGCCAACTCTATATTTATAGTCTGTTTGTAATCTAACTTTCTCCTTCAGATGTGATTTTTGTCAGTTCATGATATCTATTTGGGTTTCCCCTTCTTCCCTTAAAAGGCGGTTTTTATCAAATAATAAAAAATATTTGAAGTCCTTCGGGTCATTGTATGTAAAGGATTAAAATCATATGAAATCAAAAACCCTATAAGAGTAAGCTCAAATATACATATAATCAACCCCCACTATTTTACATAGGGCATAAGCCTCTAGTCCAGTGAGTAATCTATCACAAACTCCCTCTACCAAAGAATACATTACTCAAGAGAGATCCTTATTCCATTATAATTATTACACCTAATATTCATAAACCATAATTAGTCATTAAATTCAAGCTCATAACCTAGTACAAGACAAATTTATGGTAGATGAAAAAAAATCTATTGTCATACCTAGAATGTAAATCAATAAATTCATGTCTGAAAATTTATAGATGCAATTTAACTCCTTAAACCAAAGTATGCATACTTTCACAATATAGAATTTAAATCTATGAATAAAGAAAAGAATAAATAATAAATGAATAATTAATATATTTATGCATGATATAAATATTAATGAAGAATTCATAAATCATAAAATTATAAAAAATAATAATTATTCTATACATTATAAAAATTCCATAATTAAATAAATATAATCATTTTATATTTACTTCAATTATGAACTCCATATTATCTTTTATATGTTATTTAATTTAGATATATTATATTATATGAAATATACTCATTTTATATTCCAATTTATATTTTTTTAACAATTTATATAATCTAAATATTACATATTTTATAATATTTAGATCTTGTACAAATAAATTATCAAAAATCATTTGGACAAGGTTTAAATAATTTCTCTAATAACGTATTCAATTTGAATAATTAATAATTATTATAAACCCTTTTATATTTTTGAATTATTTTGTAATTTATAAACCCTTTATAAATCATCATTATAATTTTAATATAAACAATTTATATCTAAATTTTATGTACGTCCATGAAAATTGAAAAGGCATTTCATTCTAACATTAGGTATTATATATATATATATAATTTTTTCATAAAAATTCAATAAATCAATTAGAAAGAATTTATAATTAATTTATTTATAAATAACTTTATAAATTAATTAATATCCCAAAATACCTTTTATTAGGTTTTATAAAGAATTTTATAAACCATTTTATTCAATTAGAAATTGAATAATCAAAATAAAAACAAAACATTACTATGCCTATAATTTTTACCAATATTAGTTGAATTGTAGTATATGGTGGATATACCAAACCACTTCAAAACCTTCAATTCTACGAATCATATACTATGATTGATAATGTGGAATATGTTATTTCATAATGGCTATATAGGATTACCTTAGAGGTACACTGATCATAGAATACAATTAGTGACCAGTGTAGGATTAACCATGTGTGACCAGTGCCTATGTAAGAATAACCTACCTGTTAAAACAATATCACATTTGGAGATAGTCCTATGTATGATGAATATTGCACACCTATAACTTCTACAAGATTAACACAATGTTGTGGTTCCTATATAAGGAATACACCAAATACCTGGCTATCACAGCCTATGATATGTGGCTAGTGCCAGATTAATTCTGTGCATATCCTACATACTCTATAATATTTCCATGATATCATTTTTTACCTTTCAATCATCTATATTCTATGATATTTACTGATATAACCTTGATGATTCAAGGCTCTATTTTATAGAATATATATTATCACTATCTTCTAGTATGACTTTGTATATCACAAATTATGATATACTAAAAGTTAAAATGTTTTCACTTCATCAGTTTTAACGATATCCCATATCATACAATTAAATATAATCATAAACTAAAATATCATATATTATATGAGTTTTTATGAAATAAAAAGTCAAACATTTTTTTATCATAAGTTAAATGATATTAAAATTATATGAATTATTCTTCATTTTCAACATGATATCATAAATCAAGAGGAATGGATAGGCTCTAAAACAATTTTTGGCTGATAGAATATTGACTCTTCATAAGAAAATTCCAAAAAATATATCCATATGAACCTATTAGAGAATTCAATCAACCCAAATATTTGGTTACAAAACTCTTGGAAATAATAATATATCTCTTGTAGAGAGAGTCATACTTCATCCCAACTCATGCCTAAGAGTTCCGAAAAATTTTATAACCTTTAAACTTCTTTATACACCTGTTTGGTCTATAAGGGTAGTATAGAACTTAAATTAATTATATAAGTAATAAAAAACCTGTAAAATAAAATCAGACATTCTTTAAAATCAAACCCATATACAATAAAACTGAAGAACATATGTGTGTACATTACACCAATGATTCCTCTGTTATTGTCTTCCACCAACATTCTTAATGAGGTTTAGTTATAGATATCTATTAGACCCCATCCTCCAGAGTGTATCCTTGGGTTATATCGAATCACTCAACACTTTAACGGGGCCCTCTCACCACCCATGATATTGAAGTACCTCTCTATGGTTAAGGAAGGTAGATAATAGAGCTTCAAGATAACTATAGAAACATCCTAGATCTTTGAATTCAGTCACCACCATCCCATGGTTGAATATTTTTTATATATTCCTTGAGAAAACTTCTTATGTGGAATGAATTTACTCTTGTATTACAAAACATGAGTAAATATATTTTTAATATTTATACATTAATCATATGAATGAACCTATATTCCTTTGAATTTCATCTTAAAAAATATTAAATAAATGATATCCAAGAAGGAGGAGCTTCAAACAATGACTTATTAATATTTAACTTACAAGAAAACGAAATGAATGAATTTCCATTATAACATATCCCATGATAAACCAAAACCAAAACATATTGAATGTAATTGGTGTACACATGTTATACAATATGAAATTGTTATATAATAAATTATGATATAATCTAAAACACATCAAATGTGTGATGGATTTAGGGTATATATCCTTCAATTTCCCACTTGAACTAAAGTCTTATAGGTTTTATACCATTTCACCTTGTATTATATAATATAAAATAACTTGTGAAATCATTTGTAAAACTATTTTTGGGTATCTTTCAAAACACCATTTTAAAGCTATCATCAATTTCACCTTGTATCATAACATATGTAGTACCTTGTGAGTAATCACACAAAACTCCTTTTTAGATAATCTTTAATTTTTTAAACAAATGATATTAGTATCATTAAATAAAATCATCATTCAATCAACAACAAATTATGACCCCATGTGCCTTTGTAGAATTGAAAAAAAAATCCTGAATTCAAAAATGTAAGAATAGAGTAGCCTATATCAAATTTATAAAGGGATCTGATGTGATCTCCATCAAAAAAATTTATCTCTATACCTGTGTCCTCTAGATAAATCATATAAAAGCCTGAATTTTCGTATGATACTTTTTTCCAAGACATTTAGTGACCATCAAAGTCAATGTATTTAAATCCTATATAGTCTCCTCATACATTATTGATTCTCTTAGTATAGACTGACCTAGTTGATGAATACCTAATATGTCATTCACCTTTCTGGATGAGCATAACACATTAAACTCACTCGATAGATGAGAACATCATATATAAAATCTATGCATGTTTGTAAACATCTTTTATTTATCTCATTTGAGGACTCAAATTTCATAGTCATCATAAGTGCGGAAATGATCAACAACACACCAAACCACACCCTGATTAGTTAAGCCTCAAGGATTTCCTAAAAAGGTATAAAAGGGTGAAGGTTCTCATGCAATGTATCTATCTAACCATAGGTAGTGGGTACTCAAAATAGGAACCATGCACCCCTAGTATGCCAAATACATAGTGTATAGCACCATTAGGTATACATCATGGGTTATCAAACACCTAAAACACATTTTGGGCTACATGATCATATTTTGTATCTGGGTATGGGAATCCTACACATGATAAACTTAACATTTCATCACAAAACATAAAAATTTATGAAAAAAATGTGTTATAGATAAATAAAAATCATACTTAGGAGGTTAATTATCATTTCAATTCATGATATACATACATATATAAATATATATACATCCAACAGGAATGAATGATAAATAAAGATTATCTTTTAGTATATCTTGATACATTTACATTTTGATCCTTTAATAGTTTTATCAAAATTATAGATAAGATCCTATCTAAAAGTAAATATGATAGATTACCAGACCAACCTTATGTTTGCTACACTTTTAGAGGTTTTGTTAAACTCATTACATCTCTATGTAATTTTTTCTATATCATCGTGTGATAACTTGATGAAACCCTCCAAACAAACTCTTTTGTGATTAACATTTTTGAGGTAAGATATTTTGATTAATTGAGATACTTATGAATCATAATCATAATGTTTAACTTCATGAATGTATTTAAACTCCTTAACTAAAAAACTTACAAATATAAAATGTTCATAAATTTTGTTTTCTAATGATAAATCATTCTAATTTCATCATTATCATCCTTAGAATAATTGTATAAAACTTTTTTCCCAAGATCATTTTAGTAAAAAAAATAAATCTTTACATTAATTTCACTGGTTTATCATAAAATTCATTAGGATATGATGGGATATTCCCTTTAAATTTTGACCATCATGATATTTTATTCGTTACATTTGAACATAAAAAAGTACAAACATACTCCTACTAACCTCTCAGTCATTATATCCTCTTCATAATATCTTGCTAAGATATATAAACTATTTTGTATTAGGAAGTAAAAATTATTTCTTTTTAGTATGAATATTTAATAAATATTCATTTATTATATGGTATTATATGTGTTTGGAGAATTATTTTGTAATGATGAATTTAAAATATGTCACATATTATTGTGAGATCATATCTCTTATATTTAAACAGATATATGGATAAACTATTTTTTCTTGGATATTTTTTTTTCGATCCTTTTTGTATTCTGGAAAAAAAATTTAGAATCTAATGATTCATAAACCATGTGTATTATTTTCATATTGTAAACAAAAACTCTTTATAAAGAAACAATTTCTGTCATTAAATAATAGAAATGAGATAAAGATACACATATTTTAATTATATCCATCAGAGCTTGAAATATTTTTTTATAATCAAATATTAAATGTTGCAAATTTTGGATTCATCACATGAATGAAAACTACAATATTCATCAATTATTACCTTATTTTTTATTTTTTATATATTTAGAACACTTTTAAAACATACAGTCTATATTATATAACCTTCAAAAAGAATTTATTTCTATAACACCAGTACCTAACATTGAAATTACATGGAGTTTCCCAAATCCATTTAGATATTATATAGAATTCCATTATATGGAATCATTAATCATGTTTCTTGATAACAATTTTTTTCAACAACCTTGACTTGATACTTAAAGAAACATTATTTTACTTTACAACTTTCTTTTCTTCTATTTGTTTTAAATTTTAACCACTTATACTATAAAAAGAACACTAAAACCTAGAAATCACATTCCTTAGTTAAATTATACTCAGCATTTTGAGAACATATGAAAAATTGAATTGAATTAATTTATATTTTCATAATTTTCCCAATGATGATTCTATAATGAATTATATGACTATGTATAACTTTAAGGAAACCTCCATCACCTCCAAGACATCACTATATCCAATTATGATAAATTTATGAGAGCAGGCTGAAATTACTTTGATCATTTTAAAAACATAATTGGATCAATCTATGTTTCTCATAAACATTTAAACTCATTTTCTGAACTGCTTTAACAATTTATTACCCATGAAGGGATTTCTCTAGCATATATAATTTTTCATTTTTTAATTGATAACTTTCCTTAAGTTATCTATATTATAAGTTTATTGTATTAATTTTCTCCTTTATAAAGATTTATTCTAAATTAATGCTTGATGATGATTCCATTACTCGACAATAAAATATTTTATTAGATTAAAATCATGTTTTACATTCATTTAGAAAGGATATTTAATAAATGTTCTCCCACTAAAATGATGACCCATTTTTAATTTAATCATATCCATTAGTGTTTGAAGATCAATATTTTATTAAGTAATTATTTCATTATAGTTCTAATCTCACCACTTAGCTATTAATGTGGTCCATCATTCCAATCATATCATATATGATACTTATAGGGTTCATCGAACAACTCGTTTCCTTATCCATTATATAGATAAACATAAGAAGACTCATGTCTTATGGGTTGTGAAAATTAATTAGGAATTAAAATTTTGTTTTTGGTGAGATGTTTTTTATAATTAGGAATCTGATTAAGAATCTAAGAAACAAAGGATGTTTTTTGGAAAAGGAATGAGGCCATTATGGGTGTTTGAGAGCTCATAGAATAATCAGACAAGGGTTAGTGTGACCCGAGAATTTGAAGTGGATACATTCTATAGATTACACCACAACCATATACACTATGACATGGCATGAATTGTGGACGTTTTTTAATTATATTAAAGGTAATATCGTAACTTTGTACCCCAAAGGTTGCGTTGTGGTTATGTGGCATGTGACTGTATGTAATTGAAAGTCGGGAGACCATGTCACAATGAATATGCAACATCATAGAGGGATCTTGTGGGTGGAGGGAATATTTACCATTGGTTGAGAATGGTACATGGGTGTTTCCCCTATAGAAAATAGCCAAGGAATCCACATTATGGTGGATTTTTTGTTGTAGTTTTTATAGATTTCGGGGTGTATCAAACTATGTTGTAGGGCATGGTGCGATGGGGGAGTCCCTATCTAAAATGAAAAATAAGGGATTCTTCATATTCCTCACCATGTTGGGGGATAAATATACCATATCTGAGGAGGCCACATAATGAATTAGACCTAGACCAGTTGAAGAAGACTACAACATAGCTTGGGAGGATCCACCATTGAGGGAGCTCATGAGGGAGGGTCTCAAGCTACCCCCAAGGTGGACTACAACATGGAACCCTACTCTATGCCAAAATAGGGGGACTTGTGTTATGGGACTTATGGCCACACAATAGAAATTTGACTATCCAGTTTTCTTTAATGTGGGAACATTGATAATATACCAGTTGAACCCCATTCATTTTTACAGGGTTGATGAACTTTCCCGAGATCCCCCTTTCTTCCTAACCTTTGATCCCCCATGGACTGAGGTGATTTTGGATGCATTTTTATATAGATTTAAATTTAGTTATCATATTCCTCTCCTTATATTTTCATTTATATTAAAGTAATTTGATTATGGATGAATGGGTTAGGTTTTTTATTTTGATTCCACTAGGGAATATATGAATCATGTGAGGATTATGGGGATTTCTCTCAAATTTGAGGGGGGATGCACCGAGTTGATGTTTTCACACTATCGCATACAATTTCAATTGATGGATTTTTCATTGGATGGTATCAAGAATATTTTATAAACCTTTTGTGGGGATTTGGTCAATTTTTTAATGTGACTAGCTTACTCAAACATCATGATGGTGGGTGATGGTTGTTGGACTTCGATGACCTCAAGAAAGAGTTTTTGAGTTGTGCATAAAAGAGAGTAACTCCAAAATTAAGGTATTTTTTTCCTTTTACAAACCTCTATAATATTTGTATTTATAGATTAAATAAAATGTTTAAATAGTTGAAGTGTGTTATTAAACTAAAATTATTATAACTGGGATGAATAAAGTGTGATGGTCCATGATAGACCCTTGTGCAACAACTTGATTTCCTTGACTACTGATTTTAATGGCCTTTATTATAAACGAATTCCATGAGACACATGGACCTCAAGGAGTATAAATTAAACAACGTTAATGTAACATAGTGTCCTTAGTTTAGAAGGCTTAGACACTTTCTTATAGAGGTGAGTGTTAGACTAGGATGATTTTCCCAAGTAGGTTATGATGGAAATCTAAGATTCCTTATACCATGTAGGATAGTTGTGACGATCTAATGGTGAGTGTTCCTCTCCAAATGTGTTGCAATTACTTGGATGGGGATTTACTAGGTAGAAATTATGGTTTGGTTGGGTGTGTGAAAACTAACCTATGATAAATTAATAATGGAATGGTCTTGAGGTTGTCTCCCTTGTGTGACACTAATATGAGATAGATTATGAGGATAATTTTTCCATGTTATGATTATTATGATGTTAAGGGGTGATATTATATCTAAATTATAGGCTATATTAAAGAGATTATATTGAGATATAGAAACCCATGTTATATGCTATATTGTGACCTAGGGGACCCTAGTGGGTCCCCAGTGATGTATTTACCTAGATATGATTAGCGTAAAAATGGGTTGTGATGATTTTTGGTGTCACTTTAGATCCTAAATCAAAGATGTGATCTTTATATGACTATAAGGATGAGTACTGGTTTCACACATGATAGGTTGACCTCAATTATGTGAGATGGGTTAAGGTGATGGGTCAACCCTAATGAGATATGTTTTATGAGATTTTACGGGAATGAAAAACTTCCCTTGAAACATTAAGTTGAATCCCTCATTGGTTTTCTGGGATTCATTTTATTTAGTATAAATTTAATACTATTGGATAGTCATAGGATTCAGTTGTTAAGCCTGATATTGTATGAATGCATTAAAATATCCACATTGATTCAGCATTTGGGTATAAACAGAATTCCTAAGACATTGGTATTTGGAATCTAGGTAAATATTATTCCCTTAGACTTTTTTATTGGAATTAAATATATCCTTTTCACTGGATATCCTAGGACCTACACTGTGAAATTAGTCATGGGCCTGAAACTACTGGATTTCTTACACTGATCTCCATAATAATTGATTATATGCCTAATACTATTAGATTATTTGGGGTCATACCCTAGGAATCAATTCTTTCCCCATATTTTTTGTGGTCATGGTCCAGGTATTGTATGTCATGATCATGTGACGTGCTCATAGACACTTTATCACTAGATAAAGTCAGTATAATTGATCTTGGGTGTCACGTTAGAACCAGAATATTGACAATGGTTATTTATTTACATTTACATGGTTATTTATTTATTATCATAAGAATATAAAATATTTGTACAATTATTTTATGGTTATATATAGAACCCCTTTGGTGGTTCCCCAATGACATGTACTCACACCCTTCTAAGGCATCCATGACACATTGGTACCCATGTTGATCTTTACTAATCATAGGATTCAGTTGGGTGGAAGCTTGGTGTGACATGATCGAGTGTGATATCTCAAATGAGGCTTAGATACCAAATGAAGTGAGGATCTAGGATGATATTAGATCCACATTGATTGTATTACATTTTTTTTGTGATCGGGGTGGTGGGTGATCAGTTGACGTGTGTTGTCATGACTGTGAGTCTGTATGACTATATATCTTTTCATGAAATTTTTTATAGCTTGTTGTGATTTATATATTTTCCATACTCATATTATTATTATGGATGATGTTTTATTATTTTATGTTTATTTTTCACTATTATATAGGAGTATATTCAACCCATAGTAACCCCCTAAACCTCTAATTCTTGTTAATAGAATTTGGTATGTGGGGAGGCATACCTGATTTCCAGGGGTGACACCTCTGTTCTATGAATTGATCATTGTCCATGGACTAGGGGAGTATGTTATAAAGTGGTATCTCAGATTTTTATTCCTCATTATTTGGAGAGATGGTAGAAAAGTGATGTTTTACCAGATGTGGAATTACATTAATAATTAGGATTGGACTATGGTGTGAGTGCTTGTATGATCTTATGAATCCTTTAGGAGTTTAGGAATCAATATCAAGTGATGTTATAGTGTGTTGGTGGGTTATTCTAAGCATTTTTTTGGAAAATTTGACTCAATAAGGAATGACCAGTGTTTTCATGTGTAATTGGGTGCAGTGAGATAAAAATCACACTATAAAGGTCATTAGACCAATGAGAATGAATTTTATGTATGGGATTTCAATGGTGGGGAGTTCCAAAAATTATAATTGACCCTTATGAGAAGATCTCTATAGTGGGGAGAACTATGAGCCAAATGATAAATTGATCGATGAAATTTTAGTGTATCAGGATATACGGGCGTGGGTAAGCATTTTATTAGTGATTTAGTGGTGTTTATGAGTGGAATCGTAGGTTCTGATGAATATTCCACTTCATGTTTAATGATTCACAGTGAAAGCTAAGTTATCATTCCAGTGTAGAACACGATGATTTGATCATAAATTGATGACACAATTAGGTCAAGATTAATGGTTCAAATAATACTAAGGCTTCTTGAGCAAGACATGTTCTATGATGTGGAGGTTTTAAAGACCAGTTTCTTCAAGGTTGTGAAAATTCAAAAGGAATGTCAATTTTGTATCTGTCTAGAGATTAATTTTGATAATTTATACTCAGATTACAAATTTGATCATTTAGACATCTTGAGAGTAAATTTTTGGAAATGGATCAAGGCCCATATTGGTGTTTAGGACCTTGGAGAAGAATTAGTAAAGGGTTGGGGTCACCAGAGAGTTGAAGGTGGTAATGGGCTATAAACCACACCGTATACTTATTCCCTACAATGTGGCATGAATTTTTACCCTTCATGAATTTTCAAAAAGGGAAGAAGGACATGTCGCGGAACAAGGTTTCACTATGATGGTGTTACCTATGTGTATTTATAAAAGTTAAGGTCAAGATACTACATAACAATGGTTAGGATGCACTATTTGGGGCTCCTACTAGTGGAGAGCATTTTTTTCCCCGGGTTGGACATGGTTCCTGAGAGGTTCCACTATGAGAAATGGTGGGGAAGGCCACACCTTAGTGAATTTGTTGTTCCCATTTTGAGGGACCATGGGGAATACTATGTTGTGGTGATGGGTGTGGTTTAATGGAGGAAGAACCTATCTGAATAACCCAATAGGGGATTCCCTATGGTTCCCATCATAGTAATTGGCATTCTAAGGATAGACTGCACCATATATAATGAGGACACACTACACCAATGTTATAGCTGAGTCAAGGAAGAATATGATGCCTGTCACAACCTGACCCATTAGGGCCCACCGAGCTGGTGGCAAGCTAAGTATGACACCCCAAGCCTACCTCTAATAGGCTAGGGGATGTCGAAAAGCACTGAGAAGGTATAAATATTTTTGGGAGGACTTAGCATAAAGTACCTATACACATTCAAAGTATCTCCATGGATAAGTGTAGAGGAATAATAAAAGACTTCAACATTTAGAGTATAATCATGCACACAATAACATATAGGGAATAATTTAGAGTAAGATAATATAAAAAAAATTAAAGAGAAAAAATAAATTACCAAACTAAAATAATGTCTAAACCTGAAAAAAAAAATAGGAAAAGGAGAAATACTAAGAGTGCCCATCTCCTAAACTCTATGTCTAATCACCATACATAGTCAATGCACCCATGTATCATTATGCTCCACCGAAGTCATCAATGATTTTCCTCTCATATATATAATATAGGACACATATGGGAAAATCCCATAATGATGTGAGTGTATACATACCTAGTAGGATGGACCAAAATCCAAAGAGGTAGAAATAGAAAGATATAATAGTTTTTAGCTCAACCCAATACACATAAATGTTCATAAAGAAACCCAAGTGATGGGGAAAGTGGATCACCATCTCCATAACCCAAATAATGATGATGAGATTTTATATAGCTCTATGGGACTATATATAATTCCCAATATCATTTGAAACCATACAAGAGTATATCTGGAGAACACCAACCTCACCATTATTCTCCATAGATTAGGGGGAACTATATCAATTAGAAGATTTGTACCTTGGTGAACTAGGTGGAAACACTTTTTGGATAGAGGACTCACACCCTAGTGCATCAGGGGGTTCCAAAAAACCTAAATGAATAATATGGGGTGTGATATATGTGACATCCTGAGCCTAGTTTAATCTTGAGTAACCCAACCCAGTTGGCCACATGGCCTCAAGCACTCCTCCCCATATGCCAGAGGCTACCATCAAGTAGTGATGGCCTAAGGTGTGTCTGTGGGGAGACTATTCCATCAGTTCAGAGTAGAACACAACATATAAGATATATGATAAATAGTAGAAGCATAATAACAATGAATAAGATATAGTAATAAGGAATAAACACCCATGAAATTAATAATCATTAGAAGTTGTAAACTATTCCATATAACAAATTATGATTTCATGTCTACATAAAAGAAACATTAGAATAATTAGAATCAGGATGATGGTGTAATATATGATATATAGAAGAATAAAAAGGGGTAAAAACAATCCATGTATCTTGAGCTCTAGCTCAATCATCTTCTACCCATCTCCCTTCATATGACAAGAAAGTTAGGTGTGAAAAGAGGGATGCTTACCCTTATCCACACCTACAATAATATAGTCTTATAGGGTGACAACAGAGGCCCAGATAGGGTGTGATATAAATCTCAATAGGCCACCACTAATGGTTTCTATACTTATCCAGTATGTGAATATAATCTGTATAGTGTTTAGGTATATCAAAAGAAAAGAAATGTGATATAACTAACTTGTACCTACATCAACCTTAGCTAGTGTCTTTGATCATGTAAATAATTAATTAAATAATTATGATTTAGTTTATAATAGAATATTATTTATGAAGTTTTTAATAGGATTCTTTGGATCACATTGAATTCATAATTGGTTTCTTTGATCATGTACACAATTACTTAAATAATTATGAATTTGGGGTCGACCCAACTCCTAGTAATAAATCATGTAGTCTAGAAATAAGGGATCTTTGTGTAATCCAAGGTGTAAACCCAAGGCATTCCACTATAAAATATTCTAACTGAGTCATGAATCTCATCCATATTAATCCTGATCTAAGCATGAATGAGCTCAATGGGGTGAATCTATGGCGTTGCGTGTCTAAAGACATCAAGATTAATCAAATGAGTGTATCCAAGTCATTCTAATAATTGGAAAATATTTCAAATGAATATTTTGTAAAATTATGAGGAATTATTATAATAATACAAGGATGATATTACATGATGGGTATCTCCCATGACAATCTTCTAAATGAATCTAAATTGTGTCCGATGAGTTCTCAAGGCATTCCCTCAATAATCCAAGGCTGGTACAAGTCTCACAATTCCTATAAGGATGAAAAAGGTCCGAAGTAAGAAGTCCATTATAATCATTCCATTTATATCGTATTTAGTCATATTCCATGTAATGCTAATTCCAAATAATAATTAAATAGGTTAATTCAATTACCTTTCATTAACATGAAAAGGTGAATCAAGGACATGAAAACAAGATCAATTCAATTTATAAATGTTTAATAGGTTCATTCCATTACCTTTAATTAATAATGATAATATGTGTTAAGTACATGGAACCAATTATCATTTCAGTAACACTTTATCAAGGCCAAGTGATATATAAAATTATATAGTTTCCATTTAACAATTTATGAAATAATTATTAAAACGAACACTTACCTTAATAAAGGTCATGTAGAAAAAACTGAATGATGTACCAATTAATATCAATATATTTCAGAAAGGAATAAATAAATAACATGCCCTAAATAGATGGCCTATGTTGAGTTATTAACCTCCAACAGTGTCAAAGAGGTTTTATTAGATCCTTAGGTTACAACTGTGCATGGAAAACTATCCAAGGAGGGGACTCACATGATTCATGTGCATATTTTGAAAAACCATGCACCAACCATTCCATATGAATCTGTTTAAATTGTTTCATTTTCAAACTGGCATATGGACTAGGTCACATGGTTAAGAAAAACTATATTACCCTCTTCTTCTGACTGAAACACCATGTATAATCAATAGAAACCATATAGATTGGGCAACACGGTTTCTAATAACTATGTGTGCAAATTGTTTATTCCACCAACTGGGGTTCCAAGCTTCAAAAAATCCCTATAAACTGTTAATTCCTCCATATTATAACTATTCATTCATATTAGGTAAAAATAGTGGAGTTAAACTAAAAATAAAATGACTTATACCTCATAGAAAAACTTGGTTCTTAAAGTCTACCCCCATTAGTGAAACTCGTCCCTAATTTTCCATTCCAAGGGTGGTATAACTTATTTTTAGAATATCATTGGACTCTAATAATGTACATTGGCCTCTCACTCCCATTTCACATCCTATACATGGCCATGTTCCACATCACCCATACAAAAGGGATAAACTGACTTTAGAGGGCCTTTGTTCTCTAATAAACGATGCATATGAGATACTTTTCAAAGGAAGTATCAAAATACAATTATAAATCCTTGAGATCAAAAGTATGAGAAGGTTCAGCATGTTAACAACAAATATATGAAACATGGAAGACATCATGAATTGAAAAATACATTTATGGTAATAAAAACCGGTAGGATACCAATCCAACTCTCTCCAAGATCTCAAAAGGTCCAATAAAATGAGGCGAAAACTTCCCTTTCCCACATATCCTCATATGCCCAATTTTAGGCGACATCCATAATAAAATTTATCTCATACCCTAAACACTAGATGTCATCAATGGTGATCAACATAAGATTTCTATCTAGACTGAAGTTCCCTTCACAAGACAAAAACCTAGAAGCACTCCCTCACCTGCCTCTAACTAGCACATTGGTGAATGGAATGGCCTACCATATATGGCCTCATATGAAGGAATCCAATTTGTCTTCTAAAAGTTATTATTTTAGAAAAACTAAATGAGGTTAATGTGTTTCTACCAAGAACCACTAAAATCAAGAATTCTTGTTCATAGCATGTCCTCCAACACATGTATAGTCTATTACGACTATCCATCGGTCTAAGGGTGAAAAGATGTTCTTATAAACACCTGTGTACCCAAATATTTCTATAACCCCTATAAGAATCACAATGTGAAATGATAATCCATATCATAAATGATGGTATGAGGGACTTTGTGTAGTCGTATAATCTCACTGACATACATTCATCCCAACACATCAGCTGTGAATCTCTCATAGATAGGAAGGAAGTGGGATACCTTTTTTTAGTGAATCAAGTACTACCCAAACCACATCTCTACCTTTAAGATACCTTAGAAAACTAATAAAAAATCCAAGACAATGTCATACCATTTTCATTTCAGGACTATTAGTAGCTATAACAAGCTAGTAGACTGTTGAGGATCCTCCTTCACCATCAGATAGGTGGAACACCTAGTGAAAAACCCCACTGTCAAATATTTCATCCTAGGACACCAATACCAATGGTGCATATCATGATACATCTTGGAGATACCTGAATGTACTACCCATAGAGAAGTATGGGATTATTACATCAATGCCTATCACATGTCTTTAGGAACCCAAATACACCTATATATACATAGGATATCATCTCCATTAACAGACCAATCCAGAGGCAGGTCCTCACTAGAAATTCATTCCCATAAGACCATACCTTCATGATTTAAAAACTACCTTCTCTTCCCCCTATCAAAGAGGGAAGTGGTAACTGCTAAGGGTATAATAAAAGGCTGATTGTGACTATATTGAAACTCCATATGCATATCAAGAAGTTGGGCCCTTAACTTCTATTCATCACTAGATTCCTGAATGACATGGGATTGAGTTTTCTAGATCAGTATATTAGCTATCATATTTCCATTACCAGGTGTATAGGAAATATCAAAGTCAAAATACATAAGGTATTTGACCCATCTTTACCATATGAGATTCAACTCATGCTACATAAAGAAATTTTTAAGGCACTTATGGTCTATATAAACCACAAAATTATCTCGCATTAGTTAATGAATCCAAAAATGTAAATCCTAAATGACCACTGTAAGAATTAGTTAATGAATCAGGTAATTATAATTATGAGGTATCAAATGGAGAGTAATGTATGTAATGAATCAATCCTCTTTCATCAATATTACGCCTAGCCTGATGCATGTTCATCACATAACACTCTATAGCCTCTACAAGGCTCTGGAAGAATCCAGATTAGTGCCAAAGTAATCCTTCATTTTATCTCCTGAACATAATTATATAATAATTTAGACCACAAGACCTTCATACCCTTATTAGTCAAATTGGTATGAGATTACACAATGCATGATAAGTCCTATATAAAATTATTGAAATATCTATCCATCTCCAGTAAACTTTGTATATCAAACATGTTCCTGGGATTCTCTTAATAAAAACAACACCCACCTTTTCTGGGTCAACTTATACCCTTGATTCTAATATAATATAACATAATAAGTGGACCTCATTGATCTATAAGTAAAACTTTATGATATTAGAATATAAATAATGATATCATAGTGTATTCAGAATGATCTCAATATGTCAAGCATGGTTTGTTTGAGTACAAGAATACACTAAGATGTCATACAAAAAACATGATAATGGAATCATGGAAGTGGTGTAAAACCATATCCATTAAGTCCATGAGAAATGAGGGTATGTTCAAAAGACTGAATGACTTAAACCAAGGAATATTATAAAACATACCGACTATAGAAAGTCATATGTAGCATATTTGAAGGCTTGAATCGCATATGATGATAACCAAATCTTAGTTAGATCATTAGAAACACTATAGACATTCATATATAGTCTGTGAGATCATATATGAGAGGTAATTGATATCAATTCTTAACCGTAATATAGTTCAAGTATCATTAATCTACACATAGCCTAAGGGCCTCATCCACCTTCTTGGAGAAAATCATGAGTGAACCCCAAGAATAAGTGTTGGGTTGGATAAAACCCTTAGATTCGAAATCCTCTAACTTACTTGTGATATCATGGAGCTCCGTAGGTCACATATTATATAGAGGAATATATACAAGATCTATTCCTAGAATGAGCTCGATCATAAACTCTATCTATCTCTCTCTCTCTCTTGGGAGGTAGTCTAGAGAAGTCATCTAGGAATACATCCCTAAAACAAACCACCACTAGAGGAAAATCTATTAGATTCATCATTTTATCCTCTATATAAAGACATGTAATCTGAGATATCAATCCACGCATCTCACAATGCTCTAGTCCAGATCTACTTACCGGTACATTCCACTCACCCATGTAAAGAAAACCATCACCCTCTGGTGATGTAAAAGATACCTTACAGTGATAGTAGTCCAAAATATACTTGATAGGTTACCAACCAGTCCATATTGATAATGAAATCAATTCCTGGATTTTAGAGGATGAATAGGTCCCATAAGGAATGACAACAACCTACATTAATGAGGTAGTCTTTGCATTTGCATATACCCTCTGACCATAAAGCCAATAGTGTGTCTAGTTTCAACACCCCCTAAAGGTATATATTTTCAAGACCAAGCCTTTCCATGATTGATAAATAGATAATGGAGTTTGATGAATCTATATTAAATAATGATAATACAATAGTAGATTCTACTAGAATAATTATTGGTATAGTAGATGGTACTACCCTATTCTCTATAAGTAACTGATGTAATGAGAGAGAAAATCCTAATCCACTTACCAGAGCTACAACTGGACTACCCTAAGTAGTCTTTATCTACTACAAATGATAATCATAGGTCTGGATAACTCATCCACGAAATCCTCCTAGTATTACTCGATTATTCATACTTCATCTTCCCAACAGATGTGGCATCACTAATCCTACTCTTGAAGGTGGTCTAGTGCAGGTCCTCTTCTACTATAAATAGGAAGTGAGGTCTGAAAAAACCTCTTCAGATGACCCATCCAATCATAATAACAACACATAAGTGGGTATCTACAACGTTGTGGCTTCACATTCCCCTAGAAACTATATTGATGGCATATAATAGATCTACTAGAATGGGTACTACGACAACCATTAATTTGATGAGAAATCTTAAGGCTACACTTCCTACTACAAAAATAACTATTTATATGTCTCAATGATAAACCATTGTGTCCAGTACTATCAACTTCCCCCAAGTTCTAATTAATGGTAAGTGTCTATTTAACAATCTTGGAAAAAGGTATATAGGAAAAAGACATTCAAATGTGAGAAGATAACATACTTGATCCCATCCTTGAATCATCTTGCTCGAGATATCGCATCACCAACAAGAAGTGGAGAAAAGTGTTAAAGATTAATGAAATGGACTAAATATTCTATGAGGAACATATCACCCTGATCTAGGAACATGAACTCCCTATCTTGATTAGCTCTCAAGATCTGTGGGAAAAAAGTAATCATAGAAGCTGGTCTGAAATTCCACCCAGATAATCCTCTAATGACAAATAGATTGGGAAATCACATCCCACCACCACTTGGCAGAATCACACAACATTTAAGTGGTGAGATGACCAACCTATGGAGATGAATATCCAGAAGATGAAATATATATAAAATGGCCTCTAACCATGACTTTACAGCTTGAGGAATGCCATATTTTAGAGATATGGAAGGATTCTAATAATGGAACTCATAAGTAAGATCCCACATCATAGGTGAAGGTCATAGAGAACCCTGAATTGACTGCATCATTCATAGGAAAATATATTTAAACTGAGTGTCATTTCCTAGTTTAGGGAAACTAGGTGGTGCCTCGTGTGGAACTACCAATGGTATCACTGGTGTCTTAGGGCCCACTAACTTCAAAGCACATTCATTTCCACCCTTTTGGAACATGACTAGAGGACATTGTGTTGGAATAAGTCTATAGATTCAAAGAAAATGACTCAAAGAATGAAACCTAATGATAGGATCTCTACGAAAGAAGAATAGATTTAAAGGGTTCACTACCCAAGGTATATTATCCCAACAACCAGCTTAGAATTCCAAGATATTGATAAGTTTTCATGTTTTAATTTATAAGGGTTCTAGTATATGGAGTTTTAATTTAAATCTAAGGAGTAAAATTCTCTTTAAACTAAAATTGGCCACTTCATTTACGGGAAACCATTTTATTTATAAGTTATAATTTATATTTTTCACAAGGTCCAATTAAATTAATAGTCATTCTAAGTTTATAAATTCCCATACACTTTATAAATTTAAAATTGAAACCCATGTAATTGCAACCATCTCCCCTTTCATTCAGTCTTAGGATATATTGGGTATGATATGATGGCTTGATTTCGATGAATTTACCTTTCCAATTTAAAAGGTCCCATATGCCTTATATGTTGAAATTGGTAGTCTTGTAATGTTAGTCAAATCCCCAATCATGTAACTAGGGGTATATAGATTGCATGTGTGAATTTTTTTTTTTAAGATACAACCATTAATCCGTATAGTTAGACAAAATTTAGTTTTATGAAAACATTTTAAAAAACAAATTTTCATTTCCTTGTGGAATATTTTAATATCACAAAAATATATAAAAATGTAGGGTCACTCAATAATCACAAGAAAAACATGCAATGCAATAAATAAAATTAACCTATATTTTATGGAATATACATGGAATATAAAACACTGAGTTCTTATAATGATTAATTTAAAACTTATCCTTTCCATACTAATATAATGTAAAATCTACATAAACCATAAAAATTACAAAAATTCATGTGCATCACCCATTGGTAAAAATATATCAACTTTATTAAGCATAATACCCAACTACAATTCCCTATATCTAGGAAAATCGTTGTTTACACCAAACATTGGTTAGCTACTCCCAGGGAAACCTTATAACCAAGTTCTATCACTATAAGGACCTCGATCCCATTATCCTAGAGATGATACCTTAATTTAATACATTGGTACTATGAACAAGCGTTCGCATCCCAAAGGACTAAATAGTTTTTTTTTGAAAACCAAATACAAACATAATTTTTACTTTAAAACTTAAAAGGAAAAAACACAAAAAATATAATGGAAACACTCATAATATCTTTTTTTGTCCCTTCAATTCATTCATAATATACATCTTAACATCCTGGGGAAAAATAAAACAACAGAGAGGTCTAAGCTCAGATTCTCAGTTAGGGTAAGTAATACAGAATAAGATATCATAAATAAACATAAATGAAAAGGCATAGTGAATAAATAGAATACATTATCATAAAACGTAACATTGAGTATAATATGTCTGGAATGAAATATAATTAAATAATTCAATATAAATAATCATAAAAGAATTAATCTTAACCATGGATATTATACTAGTTGAATAATCACATGGATTATCAATTTTTAATATCATAATGATAGAATGAAAGATATTGGACATTAGAAACACACCATCGAGGACTTGTCTAAGATATATAAAAATAAATTCTTAAGGCCTTATCCAAATCCATATTTGAAATTAAATTGGCAAGGCCTCAACCATGTCTATATCTAGTTTGTCTAATGAGACCTACTGATGCATCAAAGGGATATAGCGGGCCCCACATGTCACATACTAAGTATAATTAGTTCCTCTTAATATTGGGGTGAAACATGAACAAGATATACATACATAATGTAAATAACATTCCCCAATCAGAAAATATAATCCCTAAACATTCCATGTAATATTGTGAATGGTATCAAGAAACAACATTCATAGTCAAAATGATCATAAAGCGTTTAATAAAATATTTTTGATGATATCAAAAAATATCAATCCTAATTAATCCTAATATTAAATATAGGGTGTTAAAATATATGAAATCAATCTAATAAAATCATTTATAAATTCATGAGAAAATACCCTTATTTTACTTTGCAATGAAGACTTCATTTGAAAAAACCATTTTTATTTGTCATAAAATCATTATTTAAATATTTATATCCAAGAAAATAATATTTAAGGACAATTAAATTATTGTTGAGGAAGAAATTTTGTCTAACTAAAGTGACAAAAATGTAAAAATAGTTTTTAATAAACTTTATAAGTAGGCCACTTTAGTGCAGTTTAAGAGAAAATATAAATGAGTCTTTAAAAAGAAAAAATAATAATTGTTTGTATAAAAGAAGAAATTAAAAAATATAGTTTTTAATGATAAAATAGTGATTTTATAAAAATAATGTTATCTTAAAATATATTATGCATGGTACTTAAAATGGGTAAGAAATTGAAAAGTTCTCTTTATGCAGGCTTCCCTATCAGGAGGAATTGACAAGGGAACCATATAAAATATGTTTTCCACATCAAATAAAGATGAACTGATATAGATATATGATTTTGAACATATAAATAGAATTTAAAATAATTATATAAAATTAAATAATAATTACAATGGGGTGAAGAGAGAGGAATCATAACTCGAATGAAAAATGGAGGATTAGTGAAATCCCTTACCACTTTGCAAATAGTCAAACCATATGCCCCATAAAATTGTTGGTCATAAATTAATACATTGGATAACAAGAAGATAAATTGATTAATTATATTATACATAAATTCAATGTAAAAATGAACCACACACAAGAAATAGTGGTGAATCAAGCATATCTCATATAAATAAAAGGGAGATGAGAAAAACCTTACCTTATGTTTGAAAGTGTTCTGCAATTGTACTTAATGTTTTGAATAATGAAATAAGATTAATTATAATTTTATTAATAAACTATTAATCATGTATTATATTTAGTTTAATTATATTAAGTTCGTTTTTGGTCTTTTTGATGAGTTATAGAATTCAATTTTGTCATTCAGGAGTGTTTGTTTCCTTGGTTTTCATGATTGGTTCACTTGTATACATGTATGAAAGGTCATGTAAAAAGGAAATAGTTATCCAAAAATGAAATTATATTTTATTAATGAAATTATTGTAAATTTAATGGTCCTATGTATTATGTTTATTCCAAATATGAGGATGATTCATTAAATAAAGCATTAATGATGACCTTTTAGATTTTTTTTGTGTTTTATCGATCATCTCAAACTAGTATTGTCTTGTGAATTAATATTATCTATATATACTGGTTCTATATCATTAATTTAGTTTTATAACATATATTAAATTCTTTTTTAACAATAAATATTTTTTTGAACATAATTTGATGAAAAATAGAAACAAGAAAACTCATTATCCACGAAGGTGGTAAATCAGCACCTCACGAATGATGTTTTCATTTTAGAATAAAAAGGAGAAGAGAAGAGAATTGATATTTTATATACCATTGAAATAATAAAGTTATAGTATATAAAAAATACTATAGTTATCATTTCACTTTGGACAGGGGTGGTGAGGGAAGGATAAGAAATGAAACGAAATTAAAAGAGAGAGAGAGAGAGAGATAATGTTTACCTCTTGAGTGTCACCTCCTTGAGACCCTCCTTAAGAAGATTTGGAATTTTATTTTGGAGGTAAAAGTAAGACCAAAACCTAGGGGAGATATTTTGGTGAGAAAATGGGAAAAATATAATCAATATTCAAGGCTTTGGTGGTGTAAGGAGATGGGGTGGTATTTATAGTGTTAGAGAGGGATGTTTTTTATTATTTTATTGATTGGTTTATTATTTTCTCTCAAAAATATGATTAGTGTTGACTATTGTAACAAAATAAAGTAACTAGTATATGTGATTTTGAAATAATGGGTGAATAACTCATCCATAAATCATTCAAGACTCAATAATTCATTTATTTCATGTAATGTTAAATACCGTAAATTGCTGTATATCCCAATTCATAAAAAATTAAACTAGTTTATAAAAATCCAAAAAAAATTACCCTAAACAGTTATCAATGTTCAAAATTAAAAATTGGACACCATTTTATAAAAAAAATTACAAATATGAGAAATTTATTTTTTAATTAAAATAATTATTTATTTAAAAAATACCAATTTTAAAAATATAACTGATTTTATAACACTTTGAAATATTAATTAAGGTGTCATAAAATCATCTTATAATAATAATACAACAAAATATAAATTTATGAATATGTTTTCTGAGAATATGTTTCATTTTAAATCATTATATTAATTATATATTGTAAATAAACATTTATGCTTTATAGAAATACGAACACTTAATTTATCATTTTTAAAATATTTGTTTACTTATTCAATGATATTGATATATAATATTTTAATTTATAATATACCAAAAATATTATTTTCACTTCAATAGATGAGGTTACTATTCATATCATAAATATATTATTAATATAACGTAAATGACAGTTTTAAAAAAATTGGGATTTTTACTATTCAGTAGAAAATAAATATTTCGGAAAAATTCCAAAATATCACACTAATATAATTATAACATTTAGATTTTAAATTTTTTTTCAATATAATTTATAAACATGTCAAAATTTAGTTTTTAAACATGTATGCTATTTGAAGGCGGTAAAATATACTTTTAGAAAATATATCTTTTTTTCTTAAAATTAGATTTATTCTAATCTTAGGCCTATAAAAAAATTATTGAATATAATAATATTTGATTGAATATGTAATATATAAATTTTATTAATATATTTCAATTATAGTGATTAATTAAAGATAAAATTCTATTATGGGCATAAATATATATTTTTTATTAAAACACATCCTTTATGTTCAATTGGCATTTATTTTCATTTCTAATTAATTGGTAACTGAAGAATTAATTTTAAAAACATGTTCAATCTATATTTTCATAATTTACGTAATACATTATATTCTCGTTATTTCAATGTCTAGGCCACAATAATAATATTTAATCATTTTTTTAATCTTGGTGTTTTGCGTAATGTATGCTATCGAAGAAGTTAAAATTTGAAAAGTCATACCATAAACTCATTGGATGTTACATTCTCCCCTCCTTCAATAAATTTCATCCACACAATTTGAAATCTCACTTCAGAAATAAAATGTTGATAAATGGAAATTTATTTTTGTAAATCCCACATCATAAATAGGATTTATAAAATTTCCTCTTAAACAGAGGGAAACAGAAATGTGAAGGTCACCACAAAACAAAGATTCCAAAATATGAGAACATTCATGAAAATATAGACATGGCAGAGAAATCTAACTATCATGTTTGGATTGAGAGTGATAGAAAACATGTTTTTTAAAAAGTGTACCATCACAAAAATCATAAATTTGTGATTAGAAAAATACAAATGATTTCTTAGAAGGAAAAGTAAAACAGTGATGTTTTTGTTCTAAAATCTTTTTCCTAGAATTGATGGTTTCTTTTAATATCTAAAAATGTACTTAAGAAAATATACTTCTATGATTCCTTTCCATGTCAAAAACTTATCCTTTGGTTGTTCTTTGATCTATCTCCACTTAATTTCTTTAATATAGAGATATATATTCAAGATAAATTTTTTATGCCTGAAGCGCTTTTATAAATCATATGATCCACAAGTCATTCCATCAGCATTTAAATATTTACTGAAACCAAGATGGTTAGCATAGGTTATACAATATGACAAATTATAATTTAATATTAATAAACTATATCCTTAATAAATTTTATAAGTAGTTAAACTTATGACCCATGAAAAATATGTCTATCAAAAATAATAGACTATAAGACTTCACAAATAATGTAGATCTTATTATCACATACCGAATATATGAATACCTTGATTACCATTAACCCTTATTGACAACATGCATGCTTCCAATTCAATAAAAATTAATTACTAAATTAAAATCCTTATATATCTCATGATTCTTATAACAAGAATAACATAACATAATTCTTGAATCCAAAAACACAAATACATTAATTACTCCACTTTAAATATAGTAACATCATACTCCTTGCCTTGATCCAATTTCTTTTTTTTAGCTATATTTTCTTAAATCTCTGGAAATTTATTTATATAGTGCCTCGTATCCTTATAGTTGAAACATAAACATTTAAAACTTATTTCATTCCCTTAAAATCATGATCCTGGTGACCTTTCTCTCCATACTAGTAATATACTCTCATTCCCTTTAGGCAATTACCATGGCATTTCTTTCCACAATTATCAAATGTGGGAAAACCATTATTTCCCTTTTTCCATTTATCAATATCTTTCTCCAATATTATCTTCTTCTATTACATTACCTTATATTCATAAGCCTTATAGAATTATTTATCAATCATGATAGGACATGAGACTATATCTTCAAATGATGAGAAATTTTGGGAGACCAATGCCTATAAAAGGAATGGATTTAACCCATCAAAGAAATAATCAATCTTGATCATTGGGTTATGTATTTATTCCATATAATCCCTTGCTATTACTATAATTCTAGATTCATATTTAGTAATATTTTCACCTTCCGTTTTCCTAAAAATTACAAATTACCTCTCCATATCCACTCATTGTTCATGAGGGATATTTTTTTCAAAGAAAAGTTCCTTAGAATCCTTTCATTGCATATTTTTAATTTCTTCCACCTTCTTTGTGTTTTCAATCAATGACCACCACTTATCTTCATCTCCTAAGAGACAAAAAAACTACCATGATAATATTCTCTTTTTCCTTACATCCCAAAGAGATAAATATCTTTTCTACAGAACTTATCCACTTCTCCAATACAGATGGGTTTGTAGTTCTATTGAATGATAGAGGTTGTTTTCCCATGAAGTAGTATAACATTGTTACACTAAATTGTGGATCGGGATGATCCATATGGGTAAGGTTATTGAGTATAACTTGTTTTAATTGTCCCAATATAGTTACATATTTTTCATCTCTAACTTCAACATCATTATCTTGAATATTAGGGGAATCCCAACATGAAATTCGCACATTGATATAGTTTCGATTCCATCCACTAGGTTCCATGTCTAAATAATGGAATACACTTGATTAGTTCATGAATCATACTGAATAATCTTGAACTATCAAAAACAAAACATAAATAGAAAATTCATGCATAGATAATATTATATTATTAACATGGTTTCTTTGGGGACATATTTATTTTTAAATCCATCAAAATGGTTTATAATGAAAATATGCATTATCGTAGGCATATCCCCTTGGAGTATCAAACTAGGTGTATAGTAAGGCCTATTATCGTGTACCAATTTACGCTGAGTCAGGCCTGACACGCCTTGTTGGAGTTGTTACTCCTAGGTAAATCTATTCTAGAATAACATCAACTTGTAGTATCCTGATAGGGAAGTATTTCTAAGAAGACCCACATAATCTCCACCTTACCAAAATTCTAGGATGTTATTTTACTATTATCCTCAAAGTATATCTTTAGTTTATATTACCTAATCAATGTTTTATAAATCTATTTTCCAAGGTTTCAACTAAAATTTTTCTGATACCAACTATAAATACACTGGTCCCTATAGCCCGAAGCTGGTACCTCACTTTAATGCATTGGTACAATGAACAAGAATTCGCATCCCAAAGGACCAAATAGTTTAGTATATTTGGAAAACCAAATAGAAACATAATTATTACATTACAACTTGAAAGGAAAAAAACACATCAACTCCAATGTAAACAATCATAATCTCCAAGATTATCCCTGCAATTCATTTATAATACACATCTTCACATCCTGTAGAAAATAAAACATAATAAAGTGATGAGCACATATACTTAGTTAGGGTAAGTAATATAGTAAAATATATCATAAATAAACATAAAAATAAGGCACCATGGAAAAAGAAAAACACATACCATTAAAACATAATCTTGAGCATTATATGGATAGAATGAAATTTGATTAAATAATTTAATATAAATAATCATAGGAGAATGAATCTTAACAATAAATATTCTACAAGTCAAATAATAACATGTATTATCAATTTATAATATCATAATGATGGAATGTATATTGTTGGACATAAAAAACATACCGCCGAGGCCTTGAAAAATTCTTCTGAAAATAAATGGTTAAGGCTTTAGCCAAATCCATATTTTAAAAGAATTGAGAAAGGCCTCAACCAAGTCCATATATGGTTTGTCTCTTAAGACCCATCTATTCATCAAGGGGATATAGTGTACCCCTCCCATAACATAGTAAGATAAATACATTACTCATATAAATTGGCCAAAACATAAAAAACTTATACATAAAAAATGTAAATAAAATTCCTTAATCAGTAAACATAATCACTAACCAGTTTGAGTAATATGGGGAATGATATAAAGATAGCACATCCACATTCAAACTGATCATAAACCATTTTATAAAATATGGTATATTATATAATAAATGATAAACTACAATTAATCATAATATTAAATAGAAGGTTTTGAAATAGATAAAATTACTCAAATAAAGTCATTAAAAAATTCCTAAGAGAAATACTCCTTTTACTTTTCAAAGAAGAGTTCTTTTGGAACAATAATTTTTATTTGTCATAAAATCATATTATAAACATGTCTCTCCCAAAAATGAAAAGTGAAGGAAAATGAAATTATTTTTGATGCATAAATCATGTACAACTAAAGTGAAAACTTATAAAATAGGTTTTTATGAAACTTTAGAAATGTGACACTTTAGTTTCATTTAAGAGAAAATATAAAAGAGTATATAAAAAACTCATATTTGTTTGTATAAAACCAGAAATAAAAAAATTTATTTTTTTAGGATAAAAATAGTGATTTAAAAAAATGGTGTCTTAAAATATATTATTTATGTTACTTGAAAATGGGTATGGAATTGGGAAGTTCTCTTTAATTGGGCTTGCTTATCGGGAGAAATTGAGAAGGTATCCTTATAAAACATATTTTCCAAATAAAATAAAAATGAAGTGATCACGATAAATCATTTTGGAACATATAAATATAATTTATAAGAAATATATAAAAATAAATAAGAATTACATTCGGTTAAATAGAGAGAAAGTGTAACGCGAATGAAAAATGAAAGTTCAGGGAGAATCCCTTTCCATTTTGCAAACAGTCGAACCATATTCCCCATAACATTAATGATCATAAAATAATAAATTCAATTAAATGAAGATAAGTATATTCTTTATATGATACATCAATGGGAATTATATATACTCCACTCAAAAGAAATAGTGGTGAATAAGGAATATCTCACAAAAATAAATGTGAGATGAGAAAAACACTTACCTTATGTTTGAAAGTGTTATTCACTTGTATTTAATGTCATAGATAATGAAATTAGATTCATTAATAATTTAATTCATAATTTATTAAACATGTATTTTATTTATTTTAATTTTATTAAGTTCATTCATGGAATTTTTGATGAGTTATAAGATTCGATTTCGTCATTTGGGAGTGTTCATTTTCTTGCTTTTCATGATTGGTTTACTTGTATTCATGTATGAAAGATCATGTAAAATGGAAATAGTTATACAGAATTGAAATTATATGTTATTAAATAATTTATAGGAGATTTAATTTTCTTATATATCATTTTCTTTTTCCTGATATGAAGATGATTCATTATATAAAGCATTAATGATAACCATTTAGATTATTTTGGCGTTTTATTAATAATCACAAACTAGTTTTCTCTTATGAATTAATATTATGTATATATACTAATTTGAAAACATTAATTATGTTTTATTAAATATATTAAAGTCTGGTTTAACCATAAATATGGTTTTAGGTGGAAATGAAAAAAAAACTCATCGTCCATGAAGGCGGTAAATCAGCTTCTCATGGATGATGTCTTAATTTTTTGAATAAAAAAAGAGAAGATAATTGATGGTTTATATACTATTAAAATAATAAAATTCTAGTATATAAAATATATTGTATTATCGTATCACTTTGGATAGGGTAGGTGAGGGAAGGATAATAAAAGAAAATAAATTGAAAGAGAGAGAGAGAAGATTTTACCACATGAGTGTTGCCTTATTGAGACCCTCCTTAAGAGAATTGGAAATGATCTTTTGGAGGGACCAGATAGAACAAAACATAGGGGAGAGGTTTGTGAGATGAAATTAGTAGAATATAAGAAATCTTCAAGGATTTTATGTCTGAGGAGATGATGTTGTATTTATAGTGGAGGAGAGGGGTGTTTTTTTTATTTTATTCATTACTTTATTATTTTGGCTCAAGACTATGAATAGTGTTGATTATTATGACTAAATTAGTAACCATTGCATGTTATTTTGATACAATGGGTTCTTACCTCATCCGTAATTCATCCAAGACTCAATAATTCATTTATTTACTTATAATGTTAAAAACTGTAAATTACAATATTTCACTACTCAAAAAAATTCCACTATTTTTCAAATATCCCAAAAATTCACTGTAACTATTCATCGACATGTATACTTCAAAAATGGACTAAATTTTATGAAAATAATTTCCTAAATATGATAAATTTAATTTTTAATTAAAATAATAATTTATTCGAAAAATACCAATTTTAAAAACATAAGTGATTTTAGGACACTTTGAAATACTAATTAAGGCCTCATAAAAATATATTATAATAATAAGACAAATAATATTAATGTATTAAAAAATTATTTTACTTATTTCCGGATATAAATATATAAAATTTAAATTTATAAGATTCCGAAATTTTATTTAAAATTTAATAGCTTAGGGTTCTATTCAAATCATATACAGAAAATTAATATAAAGAAAATTATAGTTTTATATAAATTAGGATTTTTTCTTATTCACTAGAAAATAAATATTTCAGAAAAATACAAAAAATTCACCCTAAGAAAATTATGTGACTAAAATTTTCAATATGAAGTTTTTTTGTTTAATATAATTTATAGAAGTTTCAAAATTTAGTTTTTAAAACTATGCTCCATTAAGAGGTCATAAAATTGTTTTTTAGAAAATACATCTTTTTATGATTAAAATTGGATTTATTCTTACCTTAAGCCTATAAAACTTATTGATTGAATTTAAAAATATTTGATTGAATATGTAATATATGAATTTACTTAATGTATTTCAATTATAGAGATTAATTGAAGATATAAATCCATTATGGTCATAAATATAATTTTTTATAAAACACATCCTTTATGTTAAATTGTTTTTTATTTTTTATTTCTAATTAATTTTTAACTAATGAATTAATTTTATGAACATGTGTAAATGATATTTTTGTAATTTAATTATTACCTTTTCTTCTCACCATTCTAATTTCTATCTCACAATAATAATATTTAATGGTTTATTAAAACATAGTGTTTTGTGTAACATAAGTTATTGAAGAAGTTAAATTTTAAAAAAAAGACTAACTATAAAATCATGGGGTGTTATAGTCACATTCACAATCTCATATATAAATCTCTAAACAATAATAAAAGAATAAAAAACCCCTATAATACCACTCTGTGACATTCTAGATCAGGTTCACTCTTGAGTAACCAAACCTTGTCAACCACATGGCCCCAAGCGCGCCACCCCGTGCACTAGAGGATGCTGACTAGCAACGAGGGATTAAGGTGTGTCTATGGGGAGACTATTACATCAGTTCATATTATATCACAATAAAGAGTATATATTATAAATATTGTAATCTTAATAATAATTAATAATACATTAGAAGTAGGAATGAACATCCATGGATTCAGTATTCATCAGATGTTGTAAAATGTATCGTATAAATAATGACGATGTCATGTCATTACAAAAGAAAAGAATGAATGCATGTCATTAGTAAGACCATGTAATACATGATATATTAAAGAATAAAAATGGGAAAAAATAATCCAATCATCCTGAGATCTATATTGGTCATTTATTACCCATCTCACATCCTAAGGTAATCAAGTTTGGTGTCCAAAGTGGGACACTTCCCCTTGTCCACACTGATAATCATATAGTCTTCCAAGGTGCCAATGACCACTCAGATAGAGTGTGTGATAAATTTAATAGTCCAACAACAACAACATATTTACAGATATAGTCTATGAATATAAATTATAAAGTGTGAAGGTATATCAAGAGTGTTGTAATCAAATATAAACAACTCATACCTGCTTCAGCCTTAGCTGGTGTGTCTGATCATATACTAATTTATTTATTTAATTATGATTTAGTTTATAATATAATAAATCCTATGAAGGTGTGAATAGTACTAAATATATTATAATAATAAAATAGGATTCATTGTGAAATCAATGCATCCTTAACCTCAGGGGTTAGGACAACTCATTTTAATAACTCTTACAGTCTAACTATATGGGGTCTTAGTGTAATCTCAGGGGCACGTCTAAGTTATTCCAATGTGTAAGAGTTTGACTAAGTCTATAGAGATCGTCCATAAAATCCTAGGCTAATAATTACTAGGCCCAATGGGATGAATCCATGGATCCATGTGTCCGAATACATCAAGATGAATCCAAGGATTGTATCCAAGGCATTCTAATGTCTATAAAATATGTCAGGTTATTCATTGATACAACACTAAAACATTCACATAATAAAATAAGTATCAGATTTCGTGGTGGTTATCTCTAATGACAATGGGTTTAATGAATTATAATGGTGTCCTCTAAGTTCTCAAGGCATTCCCTCCGGAACCTAAGATTATCTCAAGTATCATTGTATCGAAAAATATGAAAACTTTACAATGCAATATGAACATTATAATTATTCCATTTATATCATAAGTAATCATAGTTCATGTAATACTCCTTCCAAATAATCATTGAATTGGTTCATTTCATTACATTTCATTAACATGACAAGGTGAACTGAGGACATGAAACCAATATCAATTCAATTTATAATTATTTAACCAGATTGTTCAATTACCTTTCATTAAAAATGACAATATCTATTAAAGAAATGAAATCAATTATTATTTAAATTACACTTTATTGATCTCATGGGATATATAAAATTATTTTCTTTTATTTAACAATTTATGAAACAATTATTAAAACAAACACATACCTTAATAATGGTTAAGTATAACAGACCTGAATGGTGTCCCAATTAATCTCAAAATAGGATATTAAGTTATAAATAAATAACAATGTCAATTGGATTTCCACATTGATATCTCAACCTATAATGGTTTCAAAGAGGTCTTATTATACCATTAACTTACAATTTAGTCAGTAGAATTTATGGTAGATGAATTTATAGGTAAATTCCGAGTGAAACTAGTTTGCACACAACAGAAACAATTTATAGATGGGGAAACATTAAGCTATGAGTCATAGAACAGATATCTTATATATGTAGTAGATTACTTTTCTAGTATCATCTATTGGGTTGGCCTATATTGGAATAAAAAAGACAAATAGATAAAAAACTAAAAATAGGGCATTAGAGCTTGCACCAAAATAGCGACGTTGAGAAGAATAAAAACGATTAAAGGCATAAGAGTAATGAATCACTTACCAAGAGGAATACAATGAGACCAATGGTTATTTGATCCGATGTCATATTAAGGAGATACTTTGATGCCTGGGTTCGAAAAGAGGAGGAGCTCTCAATGGGAGAAGGTAAGGACTTCTATCCACTGGAAAAAATAATGAAATAGGGGTGAGGGGTTTTAATGAAGTAAGAGAAAAATATACATTTCAACCCTTTAAAACTATCTCTCATGGTTTGTATTCATGGATAGACAAACTGTTCTCTAACCATGTGTGGCCTATTGTCCAAGGAGGGGAATCACACGGTTCATGCACATAGTTTGTGAAACCATATGCCAACAGTTCCATATGCCTCTATTAAAAACTAAAGAATTTTTAGATGGGGATATGATATAGGTATCTTGTATATGAAAAAACATGTGGTCATATTATTCTCACTAAAAGACTCGACATGGTCAGTAGAAACTGTATGGACTCGACTGTATGGTTTCTACTAACCATGCGGCCTAGTTATTTCTTCGGCCATCTAGGGTTCTTGGTTCTAAACATTCCCCAGACACCCTCATTTTCTGCATATCCTTGCAATTAATTAATATTAGTTAAAAACTAATGAATTAAATTAAAAAATAAGTATTTTTACCACATATAAAAAATGGGTTCTTACAACAAGGGATTTCCATCCCCAACATCTCTCTAATGATCCTATCTGATCATTATCATCGCTCAAGCATCACCTGAAGAAGCTTCGGGATCAAGTCACCTCAAATCATATTTTCCATGGCACAATAAAGGTTACCATTATGTTATATGATAAAAAACACTTAGTATAAGATACTTGTAGGCTAAAATATAAGTCTTGAAGAAAGAGATGCAGATTTTAAAAAGTCATTGGAGAAGTACACTACCTGTACGAGGGGTCACACAGTGTGTGACCTCACCGAATCCCCTAGGAATGTTCTTACCTAGAAATGGATTTTAAATACATGTCACACTACATGATTTGTACACATGGTCACATTATGTGTATGTCTACTTCTGGTCCTAGGCATGTACACCTGGCACAAGGAATTTCTATCCATATACATATACACGGACTGCCCCCCAAGTTAGAAAGAATGTATAACCACACGACGTCCTAATCATGAGAAATGGATACACAACATATACACTTGAGTATGGTCACACGAAATGTGTGGTCGACCACATTTTGTGTGATCCTTAACTCAAAAAAAACCATATCCTTTGTAGAATCTGAAGTTCATGATGTGTGTTATTCCAGACTACATGTTATGTAGTCAGTTTTTTCATAGGATGTAAAGCCTAATATTGAAAAATACAATAGATCCACTATTGTTTCTTCAAATGTCATAGTTTTACCACCTAAAGTCAAAGTTAATCATATTTGGTTCCCAATTCATGGACATTTGTTGTCGAAAATCAAAAATCCAATCACCCATACAGGAATCCATAATGAATTCACCACTTTTCATGGTTACCAAACTCGTATCCATCCCCCGATTCCATAAATAAACCATGATATGTCTATGAATCATCAATACTTCCGTCATTTTCACAACTACCATAAATCTGGGGGTTATATCATACTCGAACTTGACTCAAAAATCTCTAACCACAACCCTGTGGGCCAACAATAAAGAATGTGAAGAGTGGTGGGGGGAGATGCACATAAATGAAAGTGATGAAAATAAATAGACTATAATATCCTGACCAATAATCCTAAATTATATAATGAGGGGGTGAAATCATGTCATAAGGATAATAAACCATATTTAATAACACAATTTTTGATCGAGACCAAGTGAATAATGGGTAAACACATATCAAAAAAAAGATAATAAAAATCCACGATTTTCAATTAATCCTAGGGAGGAACACCATAAATAATGATCCCTAGATTAATGATCGATTTATCATTGGTGAATAAAAAATTCAATAGTGATTAAGAAGGGGATCTTGCTTCATTTTTTGTCTGCCTCACGATCCTAAAATCATTCATCATCGATCCAAATTTTCAGTTGCCAACCAATATCCCCTCCTCTCTGTCTCTAATCTCCCAAGGTTATGCAATTTGACCTAGGTATTTTCTGTAACATGTTATTTAAAGAAATAGGTTTAGGTTTCTGCATTTTATATTAATAAATATATAGTTTATTTATTTTACTGAACGCACTACCAATAGATTCCTTCCATGAAACATTTGATTCCGACCAAATTTAGGTCGCACCTATGGTAAACCCCATGATCTGTAATCAACCATTGTCATGGATATTCTATTCATAGTCCCAAACAATAGCAATACCATTTATTCCAAAAATATGCCTACACATGGTATAATATTTTTAATATGTTTAATATATCAAAACTAATCCTCTCTGGGCCTCAAAAACGTTTTCTGTCTCAGTGCATGGAACAAAATAATTTCCTTAAATTATTACAAAGTCTAAAAATAAAATAATTGAGTCATTACATTCTCCTCCCCTTTATGGATTTTTTCCTTGAAAAAAACAAGCTACATAGAAAGGTGGGGGTACTGATCCTGTATATAGATCTCATGCTACTAGGAGCTCTCCTACATGGTAATCTGCAACCAAAGGACATGAACCAAGGGAATGGTCCTTCCATGTTGGATCCTCTAATACCGATAATTTATTTCCACCAGGTACTCCATTAATGTTTCTACGTCATCTATTTCAATCTCACCCCAGTCAATAATTTTTTCAGGTTCATCCATGTATTTCCTCATTGGTGACACATGGAAGACTTCATGAACTTGATCCAACTATTGGGGAAATTCCTAGTAGTAAGAAACCTCACCAACCCACCATAGGATCTCAAAAAACCCCATGAACCTAAAAGATATATTGGTTCCCCAGCTAAATGTATTAAATCATCATTGTGAGACTCAAAAGAAAAGGCAGTCTTCCTGACCAAACTCCAAAGGCCTGTGATGTCGATCTGCATAAGATTTGTGTTGGATCTAGGTTGTAATCATACTCTAGTGGATCACATGTACTTTCTCTATCATCACATTCATAATCTCTTTCCCAATAAGATATGACTTGATAATATTAGTCAAGTATAAGGGTGACCATCAGGGTCTCCCATACAGGCCCCTAAAATGTTTCACGTCGATATTACAGTGATAAAAATTGTTATAAGAAAACTATACCTATAAGGACCCAGCCTTAAACCTTAAAAAATCTTGATTTTTGATCAAGAATTTACTTTCTTTCAGACTAAGGATCTCTTCGGGTTTATAGATTTATAGAATTAGGCCATAACTATTACATTACATCTCAAAAATTACAAATTAGACACTTCTACTCAATATCCACTTTTTTCATAAACAAAAAACTCTTTAAAACAAAACATGGTTCATTTCATATTTAAACAACATGACTTCTCCATGATCCCATCCTTGACTATATTATTCTTTAAGTCCTATGAAAAACATTTAAAAACATTGGATGAGAATAAAAATATAAGTAAGGGATATAAAATAAGGAAAGAAAAAACAAGTCCATGAATACATGCAAATCAATCCAACCATACTTTTCACTCATAAAACATAATCTCTCTAACAAACATCATGAAATCATAATATTTATAAATAACTCTTATAAATCCTAAATCATAAAGGAAACTTGTGGAATCCATAACATACTTACATTGTATCTTTCAAAGCTGCATATGGAGTAACCTTCATTGTTACATTTGGAATACAAATCTTAGTATATTCCTTAAATCTATTAAGAAAAACCTTAACGTTTACCTCTATCACATTACCCAATGCATTTGAGAGCTATCGTGGGCTCACCCGACATAGGTTTATCATAGAACCACCCATATTTGGTTTATCATGTAACCAACCATCAAATTTCCATGTACCATTACATAATAATAACACATAAAGGATTGAAATTATCAACATTAAACTTATCAATCGCTAGAAATTCATTAAGATATTGAAGTATTCAATACATTTCCAAACCATTTAAAACATTTAATAAAGATATTTTTTAATCAAAGTGTCCCATAAACCATTGAAATTTTTAAAGGAATTGAAATTTTAAAAACCTTAATATCTATATAAAGAAATCCTTAAAACAATTTTAAAAACTTGGACATTAATGAGAAATATTTAGAAGATTTAATCATCAAAACATTTAAAACCATGTTTCAGTAAAATATTCCCTTAAATATTGAGAAAATAATTGAATAAAAATAATTAAAAATATAATTAAATGAAACCTATAATATAATGAGAATATGATTATTCATGATATAATATTTTAAAGTCTAGTGTATGAAACATATTAAAGTTAATTGGTTCATAACAACAAATAAGTCTCAGTGGAATGTAATTTGAGATGAAATCCATTACAAAGATCCTATAATTAGATTAAGAATAAATAAATGACATAATTATGTGTGAAAAATATAAATACAACAAATATAAGTGGATATTCAATGTAAAAATATTCAAATTCATTAACACATATTCTTCGAAAAATAAAACCAATGACATGGATATTTAACTCAATGAAATGAGATTGATTTAAGATTTTTCTTACAAAGTTCATTTTGTTAATAAAATAGATTGATTATGTGTATTAACTATAAATAAAAATAAATAAAGTATATATACAAGATATTGTATCAAAATTAATGGCTCATGTAATCATAGTGTGACGTAGTCATGTAGTATAAGATCAACCCAATGAATGGAAATTGGGTTAAGAAGTTCCCTTACCTTGAATCTTACTCATCACATATAATCGTTAAGTTACTGAATAATAAATATAGGTTAATTTATACTTTCATGAGGTCTTTTTAAATTTTATAATTACATTTATATCACTTATTATCATGTTATAAAAATTACATAATTATTTAAGTTCATATCAGTATCGATATTCAGAAATTAAGTAGAAAATGAACTTTTTTATGTAAATTGTCCATGTGGTCATAATTATATCATATAAATAAGGATATTTATGATATTTATTCATTATATATGTATTTATAATAGTCCATAACATTTGGATATAATAAATGAAATGCACCATTCATGGAGACGGTAGGTCGTACGTACGTATGAAAATTACTTTTATTTCTTTTTCATATTAAAGGAATGAAAAATAAATGATACATAGGTATATTATAATTCCATTATAATATATATTTTAAAATATGTAACATAATTTCATTAATTCCATACGTTATATATTCGATGTATGGCCTGAACGAGTCATATTACTTTGAGGGAGCAGTAGTCTGCATTTCCTCAAATGAAATTATTGTATTTACACATTATAGAAAGCTTAAAGGTATGTTGTAAATAAAAATTAAAGAATAATAGATAAAATATAAATTTAATATATATCATATATAAATAAATTTCCACCATAATTTCCACCATGAGAGGTGGTAGTAGAAAATTGAATAATCATCATTTCGGGTGGTAGTATTTCATCGTACATAGAAACAGTATGTTCATATCCATTAGATAGAGGAGTGTGTAAGTGTAGTTTGAATAATTATAATATCAAAATCATAGTATATTCAGGATAATATTCTTTTTATGTAATAAAATAATAATAATAGGATATGGAGTTGAGAAGGAAAATAAAGGAAAGGAACTTGAGAGAAGACGTTACCTCAAAATCGGGTAACTCCTTTTGATTTGAGCTCAACGGTTTCCTTGAGTTGAATTACACCAAATTGAAGTCTTCTGATAGTAAGGGAGGGATTTTTGTAGCTTATTTGATTGGAATTAGGATTATACAAGGGGATTGAGAGGTGTGAGTAAGTGGGTAGATGTGGTGTCCTTTTATAAGAGGGAGGAGGGGTACTTTAGGAATGTCATAAAATATTATTTTAATATAAATTGATTTTCAGTTTCAAATAATCCGAAACTAATTTATTTCAAATATAAGATAATATTGGGTATAAATCTCTCAAATAATAGTTTTTATACTATTTTAGGTCACAAAAGTAACCTTATCGTATATCTTTAACCCATAGTTAAAAACATTAACTTTTACCATGTCTTCCTATATATTCATAATATATGGTTACTATAGTTACTATAAAATGAAAATAGAACAAAACGTGGATCATTAATGAATATTTTTATATTTTATAAGTCAATTTTCCGAATATTATATTTTTATTACTATTATATCATTTAATAAAATATTATTTGTTTTAAAAACTCATTTATGTCAATTTTGGCACTATTTAGTAAATCATTTTTGTTAAAGTAATAACAACTTGATTTCATTTAACCAAAGGAATTAATTCAACTCTAATATGTCATAATAATATAAAAAATTAATTTATGGCATCAAAATGTTTAAATTATATTTATTTTAGTATTTATAATATCATTTATTTGAATCTTTCATTAATAAGGTAATCACTCCATTATCATTGTGTCATAAATAAATTTTTCTATTTAATGTATAAAAAAAATAAAAAAAATAAAATGATGTAGTAAATATTTATATATTAATAATTACTATTTATAGTCCAAGATATTATTTATATAACCCCACCTCAAAAAATATTTAGTAAAAGATACATGTTTATGTTATATTTCACTTTACTTTAAATTGTATATTATAAAATGTCATTTTCACACCCAAGTGGCTCCATGAGGTCCCAAAATCGACCCAAGGATGCTCATGTAGAGAAATAACTCATAAAATCGGATTATGACATGTGTTAGAGATGTTTTTTATTATTATAATATTATTTATTACCCTTATTTACCTGATTTACCATTTAACCATGGTAGAAAAAATAATTACTGAAGTTACTATTCATAATGTCAAAAAATAAAAGGTACTTATTTAAAAAATATGGAACTTATCATTCAAAATATGTAATCCATTTTTATGAATTCAATACATATAATTGGTAGCAATTAATTTAAAATTAATTCTCGTCGTCAAAACCAGAAAGCGGGTTTTTAAAAGGTAAAAACTATCAAAAGATATACATGTGTTTATGTCCAATTTTCAATGTGAAATTCCTTCCAATTACCATAATTGGATTTAATTATAAAAATATATTTCATTTGTACGTTAAAACCATTTAAAAATATGATTAAACCATATAAATAGTCTCGATTGAAAAAAGTTGTTTTCAATTAAAATTTAGCATATTTTTACTATTCATCAAAACATGATAATGACCAGAAAAATATCAAAAATTCATTCAAATTAAATATTTATGTCCCAATTAAAAATTATAATTTAATTTTTTCCAATATAACATATAAATGTTTTGAAAACTAAATTTAGATATGGTTCTCCAAAAAAAGACGGCAAAACTTCATTTTTAGAAAAATTAATCTTTTATCTGAAAAAATTGAATTTGTTCTTATATAATATCATGAAAACATATAATATGAATTTAAAACATTAAATTAAATATATAACATAAATTTTTCATTAAATAAAAATTCATAAAGAGTGATAGGATTTTATAAACGCAATTATTCTCTTTCTAAAATAGGTTTTCATAAAAACACATCCTTTATATTCAATTGGTTTTTCTTTCCATTTCAAATAAATTTAGTAACCAATTAATCATTATTTAAACATGTGTAAACCATATTTTCATAATTATATTGAAACTATTTATTCCCTCCATTCTTACGGCTAAGTGTTAATTAGAATTTAAAATAATAATATTTTTGTTGTATTATTTTTCGGTATAACTCAATGTTGTGTGCAACGTAAGATTTCGGAGAAACTCATTGTTGCATGTAGAGTACTCTATCGAAAAAAGTTTCCCCTTGAATGTCAAGTTATTTTCTTATTCATAAATTTCAATATAATGAAAAATTATTATTCTATAAATACCTGGGTCATTACATCATTCCCCCTTTTGGAAATTTCATCCTCATAAATTTGAAATTGGGCTCGAAAACTTTATTTAAAATCCCACATCAGAAAAAGATTCAACAAAACTATCACATTAAAATATAGAAAAATAGAAGTACAAAGGTCACCCATGATAACACATAATAGGATTACTTCTAGAAAAACATGGATATAGAAGAAAAACTAAGGTTAAGTTCTAATGGAGATCAATAAAAAACATGATTATAAGAAAGTTATCAACTAGAAAACCAAAAACATGTGATGGGTTAAAAGGTCATTGATTTCCAAGTAGAAAAATTAAATGGGAAATGTTTTTGTTTTAAGGGCCTATTCATAAAGTTGATGAATTTTTTTACTACATAGAATAAGAACATCAGGAAATATACTTACTTGAAATGTAGAGTTTTATCCATTAATCAAATTCCAATAGAAATTCCTCTTTTTACCAAATTGATGAGTATTTAAGATGAATTGGTCACTCTTGATGCACTGGAATCAACTTATAAAGAATCACATAATCCCAATAAGATAAACCATATATTTCCCCTATCATTATACATTAACCAAAACCAAAATGGTTTTTACAAGATTATATAATCCCCAAAAAAGAATAATCCAATCTAGGAAAGAAACCAAAAATTCAAAATGATTTGATAAAATAGTTTTCAATAATAAATCTTAACATTTACCACAAAATAACATCGAATAATCTTAAATTATCATTCTTAAAAGAAATTAACATAATAAAATATTCTAAAATAGATGTTAATCATCTCCTTAAATACTCTTATTCTCCATAATACCATAATTAAAATCATATATTCTTCCTAAATAAAATCCGACTGTTACTCCTCAAATGAAATCACATAGTATTCTATTTTCCTTAGGCATATAGTGTTCCCAAAATAGATAATGTCTACCAAAAAAACATTAATCACTTAATCACTAAATAATTTTCCTACACTAATGATATCCATTTGATAGAACATAATTTCCAAAAAATCAACATATTATTTATCCATAAAATCATTTAACCAAAAAGAATAATTCATACTTTGATTCCCGCAGCCTTTTCGGATGCGACGGGTTGTCACCCATCTTTTGGATTGTCCATTTTATAAAACTCAAAAATTACTGTAACATGATTTAACTTCAATAGTTGTATTATATTTCTCATTTTCTTACCAACTCATAATAACCTAGACATCTTAATTCTGGAATTCTTATATATATTTACATTTTTTTCACCTCCATAAAATAAAATTGTTCCTAAATAAAGAACATCGTACCTTGATCATGGTGTTCACCCAGTTTTATCGTCATCTTGTTCACATAGATAGGAGGCCCATGCATTGAAAAAATGATTTATATATACATCAAAATAATTTGGTTACATTATCCAAATACACCTTGTACAAATTGTTTTATATGTGTGTTAATAGAAAAATCGTTTTAGAAAATAATCATGTATGTCATATAATTTCAAACCATCTAATGAAACATTATTTTTATAAAACAGTTGGACTGAGTTTGAGTTAAAATTTTCAATTAATGGTCCTTTTAAAACACCATAAGTATGTGCTAAGAGACTATGTTTTAAAAGAAAATATAAATAGGTTATTCAAGGGTCTTCTTCTTCAGCACCCTTTTCAAAATTACAATACGCTTTAAAATCTTTTGATAAGGTAAAATATTTAAAAATTATATAATAATATTTACATTTATTGAATATATGAGAATATTGAAAAAATATGATTTGATTAAATACAACCCATGATCCATGATGGTATTGTGGTATAGTGGAGGTGTCTGATATTTCAAACAATTTCTTGTAAGTGATTTGTATGCTAGAAAAAGTTTCACAATCATCTGAACTTGACTTTTCAATAATTACTGAAATCATGTAATAAAGAAGAGATAGGAATGTTGTTTGAAATCTTCATCCTTAAATTTACAACTGACTTTACTTGATCTAAAAAAGTAATAAAATAAGGATTTAACTGAAAGAATAGACATAGAGACTTACCATGTGGTTATACAAAACTCATAATCCCTATAGTATTCTAAACCTTTCTCTGATACCAACTATAGGGACCCTTCCATAGACCTAAAATTATCTGGATTTTTGATCAATAATTTACATTCTTTAACATTGAGGATCTTTTCATGTTTAGAGTTTTAGATAATTAGGCAATAACTATTACATTACATCTCAATAATTACAAATTATACACTTCTACTCAATATCTATTTTTTTGTAAAACAAAAACTCTTTTAAATGTAACATGGTTTGTTTATGTTTAAAAACATGAATTTTCCTTAATCCCATCCTTGACTCTAATCTTCTATAATTACTATAAAAAAATATCAAAACATTGGATGGGAATAAAAAGCTCATTAATGTATATAAAATAAGAAAATAAAACATTAGTCCATGAATACATACAAATCATTAAAATCATACTTTTACACCATAAAACATAATCTCCTTAACATACCTCATGAAATCATAAGATTTATGAATAAATCATAGAAATAATAAATAAAAAAGGTAACATGTGGCATCCATTACTTAATTATATTATATATTTCATAGCTACATTGGTAGAAACCTTCATGGTTATGTTTGGAATACCCATCACAATATATTCCTTAAATCTCTTTGGAGAAACCTTAACATTTACCTCTGTCATGTTACCCAATGCATTGGAGAGCTATAATGGGCACACCCACCCTATGTTTATCATATAACCACTCATATTTGGTTTATCACGTAACCACCTATCAAATTTCCAAGTACCATTACAAAATCATAACACAAAAAAGATTGAAATTATCAACATTTCACTTATCAATCACAAGAAATCATTTCATGATACTGAAATATTCAACACATTTTCAAAGCAATTTAAAACATTTAATAAATAGATTTTTGAATCAATGTTTTCCATACAACATTGAAACATTTAAAGGAATTAAAATTTTAAAACATTAATGCCCATATATATAAATACGTAAAACCATTTTGAAAATATGGACATTAATGAGAAATATTTAGAAGATTAAATAATTAAAACATTTAAAACAATGTTTTAGTTAAATAATCCCTTACAACTTGAGAAAATACTTTAATAAAAATAATTAAATAATAACATTAAATGAAGCCAATAATATCATGAGAATAATGAGATTTATGATATAATATGTCAAAGGGAAGTATATAAACCATATAAAATTGGATTGGTTCATAAAAACATATAAGTCTTAATGGAATGCAATTTGAGATGAAATAACTTACAAAGATCATACCAGTAGATTAAGGATAAATCAATGAAATAATTATGTTTTAAAAATATAAATACACACAATATAAGTTTATATTCAGTGTAAAACAATCAGAGGTCATTCACGCATATTCTTGGGAAAAAACAATGACATGGATATTTAACTCAATGAAATGAGATTGAGTTAAGATTTCCCTTATAAAGATTATTTTGTTAATAGAATAGATTGATTATGTGTATTCCTTATAAATACACATAAATCAAGTATAAATACAATATTGTATATCAAAATTCATTTCTCATGTAATTATAGCGCGACATAGTCAAGTAGTAGAAGATCAACCCAAAGAATGGAAATTGGGTTAAGAAGTTCTCTTACCTTGAATATGACTCATCACGAACAATCATTAAGTTCCTGAATAATAAACTTAGGTTAATTTATAATTTATTTAAATAATTTTTCATATTTATTATTACATTTATATCACATTTTACCATGTTATAAAAATTACATAATTATTTAAGTTCATATTGGTCATTTTATCAATATTTGGTACTTGAGTTGAAAATGAACTTATTTTAATGTAAATTGTCCACGTGATCATAATTAAATTATCAAAATAATTAGATTCATGATATATATCTATATATATATATATATATAATAGTCCATAACATTTGGATATAAGAAATAAAATGCATCATTCATAGAGAAGGTAGGTCGTACGTACGCATAAACGTTACTTTCATTTATTTTTCAATTTAATGGAATGAAAAATAAATGATACATAGGTATATTATAGTTATATTATAATATATATGTCATAAATTTTACTTAAGTTTATTAAAATAATCTTTTATACGTTCTATGAATGGCATTAATGAGTCATATCACTTTGAGGGGGCGGTAGTCCGTACTTCCTCAAATGAAATTATCATATTTACATATTATGGAAAGAATAAAGGTATGTTGTAAAAAAATAAATGAATAACATAGACAATATAAATATAATATATATCATATATAAATGCATTTCCATCATAATTTCCACATTAGAGGTGGTAGGAGAAATTTGAACAATCATCGTTTTGTGAGGCAGTAGTTCACTGTACACAGAAATAGTATGTTTATATCCATTAGATGGAGGTGCGTGTAGGTTTAGTTTGAATACATCTCAAAAAAACATCCTTGTATATTTATGATACTTTTTTTTATTTAATAAGGTAATAATAAGAGAATAGGTAGTGGATAAGTAAAATAAAGGAATGGAACTTGAAAGAAGACATTACCTCATAATCGGGTAACTCCTTTTGATTTGAGACAAAATGATTTGTTGAGTTGAATTATACCTAGGTTAAGGCTTATAGGAGTATGGGAGAGATTTAGGTATCTTATTTGAGAAGAATTTTGATGATTCAAGGGGCTTGAAATGTGTGATTAAGTGGGTAGAGATAGTGGCCCTTTATAAGAGGGAGGAGGGGCACTTTTGGAGAGTCTTGAAATATTATTTTATTATAAATTTATTTTCGGTTTAAAATGGTCCCAAACTAATTTATTTCAAATATAATATGATTTTAGGTTGAAATACTCTAATCCAATAGGTTTTAGATAAGTATAGGTCACAAAAGAAACCTTATCATTTAGCATTAACCCTTAGTTAAAAACATTAACTCTTACCATGTCTTCTTGTATTTTCATAATATATGGTTACTGTATATACAATAAAATGCCAACAGAACCACAAGTCGATCATTAATTACATTTTTTAAATTTTATAAGTCATTTTTTTGAATCTTATATTTTTAGTACTATTATATCATTTAATAAAATAGTATTTTTTTTAACTCATTTATGTCAATTTTGACACTATTTAGTAATTGATTTTTGATAAAGTAATAACAACATGATTAATTAGAAAATAATAAATTAAATGAAACCTAATATTTCATAATAATATATAAAATACTTGGATGGAATGAAAATATTAAATTATATTTATTTTAAGATTTATAATATCATTTATTTTAATTTTTCATTAATAAGGTAATCACTAGATTGTCATTGTGTCATAAATAAATTTATATATTTAATGTATAAAAATTATAAATGAAATACCATGATATAGGAAATATTTTTATCTTAATAATTAATATTTATTGTAGAATATATCAGTTATATAATCCCACTTTAAATTTCGTTTTGTAAAAGATAGATGTTTATGTTATATTTCTCTTCATTTTAAATTAAATATTATAAAATGTCATTTTCACACCCAAGGGGCATAATGAGGTCCTAAAATCGACCCAAGGATGCTCATGGTCAGACATAAATCATCAAATAGGATTATTACACGTGTTAGGGTATTTTTATATTATTATAATATTATTTATTATCCTTATTTACTCGATTTACCCTTTAACCATGGAAAATAAAAATAATTACTGAAGTTACTATTCATAATGTCAAAAAATAAAAGTTGCATATTTAAAAAATTTGTAAATTCTGATTCCAAATATAGAATCCATTTTTTCAGATTAAAAAATAAAAAAAAAATTTTAAATTAATTTAAAATTAATTCTCGTTGTCAAAACAAGAAAGTGGGTTTTTAAGAAGTAAAATTTATCAAAAGATTGACATGTGATTGTGTCCAGTTTCAATTTTACATTACTTCCAATGAACATCATTGTATTAATTGATAAAAATAAATTCCATTTTTAATTTAAAACCATTAAATAATATTATATATTCATATAAACAATCTTGATGGAAAAAGTAGTTTTCAATTAAAATTTAGTGTATTTTTACTATTCATCAAAACATGATAGTAATCTAAAAATATCAAAAAATCATTCAAAGTAAATTTTTATGTAATAATTATAAATAAGAAGTTTACTGTTTCAAATATAACATATAAAGGTGTCAGAAACTAAATTCAAAAAGGGTTTGCCATCTAAAAGCTGCAAAACTGTATTTTTAGAAAAATACTTCTTTTATCTGAAAAATTGAATTCATTCTTATATCATATATAGAAAACATATATGATAAATTTAAAAAATTTAATTTAATATATAATATATATTTTTCATTACATAAATATCCATAAGGAGTGATATTATTTTATAAATGAAATTATTCTCTTTTTAAAATAGGTTTTCATACAAACACGTCCTTTGTATTAAATTGGTGTTTATTTCCATTTTAAATAAAATTGGTAACCAATGAATAATTATTTAAATATATGTAAACCATATTTTCATAATCCAGTTGATATTATTTATCCCCACCATTCCTATGACTAGGCGTTAACTACCATTTAAAATAATAATAATAATAATAATGTATTATTTTTCAGTAGAACTCAATGTTGTGTGCAATGTAAGATTTCATAGAAACCCATTGTTTCTTGTCAAATACACTTTTGCAAAATAATCCCCTTTAAAATAAAATTAATACATTATTCATAACTATTAATAGAAATGAAAAATTATTATTCTATACATGCTTGGGTCATTATAATACTAGTGGAAAGTGATCATCCAAGCTCCGGTCAAAGTCAACACACATGCCCTTGACATATCCTTAAATACTTGGATAGAATGCTTAGTTTTCACATCCTTTTGGGGGTTAAACACCATGCTAACCCATATAAGGGTCTCAAAATCCTCCTATAAACCTCTCTACAACTGTTACACGAATCAAGAATCATGGTTAGAGATGGTCGTTGTGGGTACCCCATGAATCCAGATGATCTCCCGCACATAAAACTTCCCCAAACACTCAATTAAAAATTTATCCCTAATGACAATAAAGCTTCCCATATTATTAATTCTGTTAAAAATAAAATAAATATAATCTTTGACTCTCACTTTCAATCAATATTTCATCCCACTTCAACTCTATGATCTCAATAGGTTGGGTCAGGCCTTTTAAAACGTGGTGTTCAACCTTTTTTACTAACACATAAGACATCAAGAGACAATATTGGAAATTATATGCCTTAGTTCAGCCCAAAAAACATCCATTGAAGGTCCTTATACATTTTTTCCTCACTATTATGTAAATATATAGAGGGGGTTTTAAAATCCTACATCACTTCCTCTCGCAATGTGATCAGAGCTACCATCCATCCTGGGAAAAGGATAAAATTATCCCCTCCTTTAGAAAATCCATATGTTGTGTCTCCTAAGGATATATAGTCATGTATAAATTTACAGTCGATTATACTCTCATGCACACTAAAGAAGTATAGAAGTTTACACAATCAACTAAAGAAAAAATGAACCTCTCTCTTCACCAAGTTCAGCTATAATAAATCCAACTTCTCAGATGCCTCCTCTACCAAGTAAGAATGATACTTTATGATAAAGGCATATGTCACCATGTTTCCCTCCCCAATAGTATAAAAAATCTTGAATTCATGGTCTATAATATCTCTACCTAATGTATCTGTCTCCAGTTAACATCTCTCTGGGTAAAGATATACCTATGACTCTGGTGGTCTGATTAACCAACGAAACAGTCGCCCAATAGATAATGCCTCTACATCTTCAGATCAAATAATACTACTACCAACTATAATTCATCACTTTCATAGTTCTACTCTTGGGGTCTCAATTGCCTTAACCCATTATAAAAAACCATCGACCTCTATATCAACACAATTGAACCCTTCTCTATAGGCAACATAGAACACTATTCACTTAAAGTAATTCTAACACTGCTTACTCTAGGAAAAAAGATTCCCTTTCCATGCCATGGTAGTCAAATGGGTTTCAATCCTAGAAAAATTTGTCATAAATTTCTTATAGTACCTCTCCAAGGAATGAAAAATCTGCACCATCACCACTCTCTTAGGTGGCTCCTAAGAAAGCACTACAACAATATTTAATGGGCCTATATCTTAACCATTCTTAGAGATGAAATACCCAAAAAATGAACCTTCTGGATCCAAAACTAGTACTTCACAAGCTTACCATAAAGTTGGTTCCCCAAGAGTATGTCAAGGACCATCCAAAAATTATTTTCATGCTTCTCCTCTTACACATAGTAAATGAGTATTTCATTGATGAAAAAAACTATTAATAAGTCCAAGTATGGATGGAAGATTTGGTATATAAGATAAATGATACAAATAGGATAATCCATCACATTGAAAATCATCATAAGGAACTCATAGTGTCTGTAGTGGCATCTGAATGTTGAATTCAAAATATCTTCCTCAAAAACCCTCAACTCGTGGTACACGGGCCCAAGATCGATCTTTGAGAACCAACTCAAAACTCTAATCCGGTGGAAGAAGTCATCAATCCTCTATAAGGGGTAATTTTTCATGACGGTTACCTGATTTAGGCAATGATAATCAACAAAAATCCTCAAACTCCTATCCACCATTTTTATGAACAAAATCGGGGCTTCTCAGGGGGACACATTGGGTTTGATAAAACCTTTATATTGATATCCTTTAACTATAGCCTCACATATTAGAGCTATATTGGGGTAATATCATATGATGTAGAATATATCAGTGTAGTATTATGGTGAAATTCGATGTAGAATTCTATATATCACCCCAGAAGTAGTCCCGAAACTTCTTCATGGAATATGTCAATATAGTCATCCACTATTTAAGGAAGCTATATGCTTGAAGAGCCTACCACACCACTCTCTAATCTCTCCCACTAATGAGTGATGGGTTTCAGCTTCCTTAACACTAATCTCACTCACTCATCCATGTGATCTCTCTCACCTATAAAGGAGAAGCGCATCCCTTATATCTAATGGAACCTAACCCGCCTATGATGATAGTCAATATGGGCATGCACCACAATAAACCTATTCTATAACTAAGATAAATACATATAGATTCATCATGTTTACAAATTTTTCAGGTGATAAAATCTCTCCACCAATTTCAAACATGCACTACTGGTAGATTTGGGATATCGAAGAATCACACCCAGTCAAAATCTCTAGCTATAAATGCTTGGCTAAGGTCTCAATGGGGAGTGAAAACTCTTGCATGATGGATATGGAGATGAAGGAATTAATCATTCCTAATTCTATAATTACTATATCAAGAGTATAAAAGACACATATCATACCAAAAATCATCTTGTGTATAGTCTGGTCAAGGACCTATATAACCTACAACTGCAAGCAGCCTCGTCTTCCAGCTCCATGAGCCTAGTCTTAGCCACCTAGTGGTGGTGGAGTGAGTAGCTCATATCATCATCATCCTCCAATAGCTCCTCCCTTAGAGGTTCCACCAACTCCTTTTCCAGTATGACCTCCATGGGGGCTTCCCTAACTAGGATTGGGAGAACCCTAATCACATCACCACTTCTTCCATGGAAGCACATCCCCTTCCAACCTACCCTTCTCAACATGTCATATCATAAAGTAGTTATCTATGTGATACCAGCCCTCAAAATAATAGAATATCCCTTCTCTAGGATGAATGGATCCCCTGCATGATCCCTAAGACACAGACCCATGTACCTAATATCAAGAATGGGGAGGTCTCTTGTACCCCAACTTTGATGACTAACATGTTCCAGCTACAATAGATTACTCAGGCCCCTGGTGTTTACTACTATATCTAGACACCTAACATCCCAATTTTAGGAAACTCTATATAAATAGAGCCCTATTTATCCCTTATAACAAGTAGGAATGTATAAATACACTATGCTATCACAGAAATCTATATGAAGGTCCTTCTCAAACATCTATGGCTAAAAGAAACCAGCATGCACCATATAGAGGGTTTGATGCATGAGGTCAGTGAACCACATGGAATATTAAACAACTATCATGTCACCTAGTTGCAGCTTCATAACCTCCTAAATCCAAATGAACCGTAAGAGTTAAGGGTAATACTCCTCGTGAAATAGTTTTTGTAAGTTTGACTATGAGATCATCACATCATTATTTTTCTACATAAATGGAATCCACAAGTGCCCTGTTACTCTATGAAGAAGTTCAGTCGCAAGAACAACCATCTAATTAGTTGCGGTCAAAACAAGACTAAAGACATATATCATCAACTTAAGACAATCCTAGATGGCCTAAGGGTATGTCTTATCATGGAACCTTAGTGGTCTATAACACTAGAACTTGTGTAACACATTTAAACAACATGTTTCATCATCCTAACATACTTCTACTATATACTGCTCGAAAGGTGGCGACACTTCTCCCTACCCACTTGGAGGAAACACTTGTTAATATGGTCCTTGTACTGAGGTCTTATCACTCAAATTATCTTCATCATGATCCCATATTGATAACCTGGCTGGTTATTGTTGTGGACATGTCCTAAAAGTTATCAAGATGTACCATGGTTAGAAGAGAATTTATGGATATTTGACTCAATAAGGATAATAAAAGGACTCTATAATATATAATTCATGTACTATTATATCCCTAAAACCGATGTTTCAGTATGCTAAGTTGGAAAGTAGGTAATTAGAGTCTCAGTGAATGGATATGTCATCCCCTACACCAACACTAGGTTTGTTAACCTGAAAGTTACACTCAAGACCCTCCGACTTTGTTTCCCTAAGTACCCAACCAATCCTAACTATGGATGAAACTTTATACTGACTCAATAAAGGACCACCTTTGATACCACTCTTTCATGACCCAACCCACCAGGGCCTCCTTGGTTGGAAGAAGGTTGAGTGTGACACCCCAAGACCATCGTCAATGGGCTAGGGGATGACAGTAAGCACCAAGAAGTCATAGAGTATAATGGTATTCCTTATCCTAAAGTACCTATATTCAGACACAAAACCATCTCCATAAAAAAATATATAGGAATAATAAAATACTACAACATTTAGAGTATAATCATGAATGTAATAACCTCTAGGGAATACATTATAGTATGAAAATATAAACAAAAGCACAAAGAAGAAAAATACATGCTCAAATATAAATAATTTACCAACCTAAAAAAATGAATATGGGAAATACATAGAGAGACTATCTCTTAATCTCCACACTCAACCACAGAACATGGTCAATGCACTCCAGCACCGTAATGCTCCACTAAAGTCACCATTGATCTTCCTATCATCTATATAAGACATGAAACATGTTTAACAATCCCATATAGGGGTGAATTTATAAATACCTAGTATGATTCCCTAAATTCCAAAGAGGGAGAAATATAAAGACACAATAGTAGATAAATCAGTCCAATATACATAAATTCTCATAAAGAAACCTAAGAGAGAGAGAAAGGGGACCTCCATCTCCACTACTCATCTATGAATGATGACTGTGATTGAAACTAAAAGGGTCCATTCGTAACTATTTGAAACCATACAAGAATTTATATTTAGTACCTTCGCCTCACTACTATGTTCCACAACCGTCGGGGCACTATCTCTATTAGAGGACCCATGCCCTAGTGTGTCAGTAGGTTCCAATTTCGGTATAAAGGAACCACACTTTTATGTAATAGGGAGAGTTGGTGCTCTATATAGATAGAGGACCTACACCTTAGTGCATCTAGGGGGGGTCACTCGACCCGAGTAGAGAGTATGAGGAACTCAAACCCTGGTGTGACATAGAGGATACCCACCCATATATCTCTCTGATAATCATGCCCATACAATTCCATCTCATAAGTGTCACTAGAAGAAGTTTCAGAATTGGTGATCCTCATATTATATCTTGTATTCCACAATGAAGGATAACATCACATTCTACTTGAAAATACACTAAGGATAGGCTACTTAGAGGCAAAAATATGAGTCCCTAAAAAAGAGATGGAGAAGGTAGAAGGTCCAGGGATAAGTACAAGACATGTATGATGGGTTACACGATGTGTGACCTTACATAATCAACTAGGCATGTTCACCCATAGAAATGTCTTGTAAATCCATTTCAAACTACACATCATGTAGACATAGGCTCGTAGTGTGTATTTCTACCCAGGGTCTTTGGAGTGTACACCTGACACACTGTCTGGGTGTCCAGTATATATTTACTGCATTTACCCTAGTGTACATTGAATTTTTGTCCACACGAGTTCTTGGGAATGTGAAGCTGGCACACAACATAGCCACTTGGGTAGGGTGACGTGACATGTTGTCTTGGAAACATGGAGTGTGATCCTTTACTCAATTGAAACCCTAGATGCCACAAAATCTGAAGTATACGACATGTGTAATTTCATACTACACAATACGTAGTAAGGTTTTTTACAAGTAGTAAATCATTTAATTCATAAAGAATATATATCTAATGTTTCTTCCACAAATATTTCTATTTTAATTATTTAAATTGGAGTTAAAAATATTCGTTCACCCATTCCTAACCACTACTGGTTGGAAATCAGAAATCTGATCACGTGCATAGGAATCTGTTGCATTTCTGCCACTACCTAGGGTTATGAAACCTTTATCCAACACCCAAAACCATGAATCCACCAAAATAAATTAAAAATAATAATAATTCCATCATTTTTACAACCACTATGAATTTAGAGGTTTGATCATGCTCAAACCCACCCCAAAAATGTTGAACTGTAATATTGCTGGCTAGTGGTGATGAACACCATGAATGGTGTGAATAAATGCACATAAAAATGGTGATGAGAATATTTGGTCGATGCAATCCTGACCAATAATCCTAATTTTTATAATCTAGGGGTGAAATCATGGTATAGTGATAGTAAAAAGGGTTTAATAAATTAATTTATGAAATATCCAATTTGAAGAATGGGTAACTGAAAATAAATAAAGAAAATAATTAAAATTCATGATTAGAAATTAATATAAGGGATGAAAAGAACAAATAATAAGGCCTTCCTTGATGATAGATCGAATATTGGTTAAAAATGTGTTCGCTAGTGATATAGAAGAGGATCACTCTATGTTCACCATCTGTCTCACAATCCTATGATCATTCATCATTGATCCAAGCTCCTGGTTGCAAACTGAGCACTCCAACTTCTAATCTCTAATCTCCCAAGGTTATGTAGCTAACCCTTTGGATTTACAATAACATGTATTTAAATAGAGGGTTGGGTTTTGGAATTTAAATAAAATAAAAAAATTATTTATTTATTATACTAAATGCACCTTCAATGGATATTTTCCATGAAATGTCTAATGCTGACCAACATTAGGTTGCACCTTGGGTAAACTCCACATTCCAAAATCAACCATGGTCTCATATTTTCCATATGAGGCCAAAAAATTGGGAAAATAATTTATTCCAAGAATATGTTATTGTGTGATATAATATATTTAATATATTTAATATATAAATATCGAGCCTCTCTGGGCCTCAAAAATCTCACACTAACTCAGAACTTGGCTTCAAAAATATTCCTTAAAATATTCTAATGTCTCACAAGGGAAACACAAAGTCGTTAAAATTCCATCAAGGAGACTACATAATGGAGGGTTCTTAAGATTTATGGCCTCAAGATATGCCTAAGATGGGCTATATCATGGAGCCCTACTCCATGAGATAACAAGGGGCTTTATTTTATGGCACATATACCACCACCATTGAAATGATCTCACTCTATTTTATATAGGGGTAAAATGGTAATTTCATATCCCCCATTCTATTTTTAAAGGGTAGAGATTCTCTAGGAGTTCATTTTATTTGATCCTCCCCCAATCCTCATAAACATTGATCCCCTAAGGATCAGGTTGATTTTGGATAAGTTTCAATAGTCATTTCTAATAAGTTCTTTCATTCCTCTCATATTTTTTGTTTTCCATTATATCCCTATGATTTTGGAAAAACTATGTTAGGTTTTTGGAAATGATTACACTAGATCATTGTGGAATTGGGTGAGTATGAATGTTCTTTTAATTAGTTTGAAGAGAAGACACCCTAAGATGATGTTAGCATGTTATCTCACATTGTTTTGATGGAGGTATTTTCCATGGGATACAGTCGAGGGTTTTACCTATACCTTCTATGAGAGATTGGTCTCAGTTTTAGAGAAATAAGGATTACTAGGCCTCAAAATTATGGGAGATGGTTTTTAATTCTTGGATGAGCTTGGGTGAGATTTTTCAGGATGTGAATAAAAGGGGGTAAATCTAGAATTGAGGTAAGAATTTCATTGTACATACCACTATGGTGGTATTAGTTATTTATTTAGTATGTGATATGTGTCCTCACCACTAAGGGTGATTTAATTTTTAGAATTAATAATTTTAAATTAAAATTATTTTTTTATAAAACAAAAATTATTACAAGAAGGATGACCAATGTTACAAGGGCCCTCATGTACTTATGTGCACTGCCATGATTGGCTTAGTCATTGATGGATTATTACTTTATTAATAATGTATGTCATGTGAGACTTGGACCATGATGGATGAAAATTAAACATAGTGAACATAATTTAGTGTAAATAGTGTAGGATCCTTAGACACCTCCTTATAAATGAGAGTGTTTAACTAAGATGATTGAACTAAGTAGGCTATAATGGGGTTGTGAGATTCCTTATAGGATAATCCCTAGTTATGATGAATATGGTGTAAGTTTTCCTCCCCCAATGAGATTTGATTACCTAGGTGGGTATTTTAGATATATTACATGTATTTTTGTTTGGTTTAAAAGGACTAGCCTTAATTTGAAAAGGGTATGGGCTTGAAGCTATCTCCCTTATTTGACATTGAAATGAGATATATTTCAAGGATAATGAGTTGGTGTTATGAGTATGATGATGTTGGGTGATATTATTTACTCTCATCAATATGATAAACCTGAGAGATGATATTTAGATAGATAAACTCATGTGGGGTATATGTGTTTCTATGATCTAGGGGACTACAATGGGTGACCTGGTGATGTATAGAACCTGAGAGGGTTAGTTTGGGAGTAGATTGTGATGATTTCAATTGTCAAATTTGTACTATAATCGATAATGTAAACCATATATGAGTATAGGTATGGGGATAGATTTTAGACTTAAGAGGATGGTTGTGATTAAGTGAGATAGATTTGGGGGATGGGACAACTTTTATGAAAGTATTTTATAGTATATTATGGGATGTGTGAATTTCCCTTGAGACTTTAATTGGAATTCCGAAGTGGTTTCCTAGGATTCAACCATTTAGTTGAAATGGAATGTGTAGGGTTGGTCACCACGTATTTATTTTTTGAGCCTGATACTATATGAATTCCTTGGGATGTCACGACCCGTCCCCGAGGGCCCGTGCTGTGACTACCCCAAGCCTACCTTCCATAGGCCAGGGGCTGGCGACTACAACTGAAAGCGTATTCCCTAAAACTGGGAAGGCATTTCCTTCATCAAGCGTCCACCTTCAAGCCACCTCCTATCCTGGTACTCTCGTCCTCAGTCAGCGTTGTCCGTTGTCTGCACCAAACACAATAGGGTGCGTGAATATCCCATGTATGGGTGATTATAATGATACTTATTAGGGACCCCATGACCCTAAAGGTCTCACAAAATCCACCAAGGATTAACCACACACCATGAAATCAACTAACAACCCTACTTAAGTATATGTCCATACATATACCTAAGTTATTAAGCATACCCATCTCAATTATGAAGAAAAAACAGAGTCCAAATCAAATCCCAAATCTCAACAGTTCCACAAAGGAAAGAATACCATGAAGGCAAGTACCACACATGTATTCCACACAGAAGAATACCACAAAAATTATTACCACGAAGGAAAATACCACACAGGTTCGGACTCATCTCACACTAGGTATTTCTTAGGTACAGTAGTAGAGATGATTAGATGTAACTACTGAATCATCTTACTCTGTTAAGATGCATACCCACGAAGGGTCCCTAAGTGTTGACCCACACAGGATCTCTTGGTGCTGACCCACACAACATCACTCGGTGTAGACCCACACATGATTTCTAGGTGCTGACCCACAAAGAATCGCTCAGTGTTTACCCACATAGGATCGCTCAGTGCTGACCCACACCAGATCCGTCAGTGCTAACCCACATAGGATCGCTCTTCATTCTTCACGTCACAGCCAGCAACTGGGTTCCTGCACTGGACTTGCTTGTTTCTGGGAGGCTCCGCTCCTCAATCCAATGGTTTATACTCAAACTACCATGAAGTCCCATGAAGAAGTATCAAAAAGGACCTCCAGATAATAAGGGTCTCATCAAAACAGATGGTGCATCAATCAGACGCCCGTTCTGTGGGTTATTAGCCTTTTAGTCCCGAGGGCCCAGTTGGATTTGTGCTCGATACAACCCAATCATTAACCAACATTATCCAAAACACTAGTGGGGTATACAAAAAGGACCATTTCGCTCCATGGTTTCCATCTCCACAAACAGTTCATCTAACGGACTTCTGGTACCAAAGTTATGTCCAAATGAGCGTAAATGGGTCGATGTGGGTCCAGGTCTGGTCCGACCCGGTGTGGGTCGACCCGGCCGCACCTACTGGCTCTAGACCAGTACGCAGTGTGTCCCGGCCCATTGGGTCCGGCCTGGCCCACACTGGGCGGTCTGGCCTGGCGGGCCATCCTGGGCAGTGTGGGGCAGCGAGGAGGCCGCGTGGGCCTTGAAGGCCACGGGTGGCCACGAGTGTCGCGGGGCGGCGGAGGTCGCGGGTGCCGCGGGGTGGAGGAGTCTGCGGGTGTCGCAGGGCGACGCGAGACCGAAGGTGCCACGTGGCTATGGAGGCCACGGGTGTCGCGTGGCAGCGGATATCGTGCGTGCGGTGGGGCAGCGCATTGTCGCGCGGGCTGCGGGGCGGCGGAGGTCGTGGGCATCGCGGGGCGGCATAAGGCCGCGGCGCGGCAAAGGCCATGGGTGTTGTTGGGTGGTGGAGGACATGGCGGTGCAGAGGCTGCGTGGAGGTGGAGGCCGTAGGTGGTGCAATGGCCGAGGGCGGAGGAGTGCCATGGGGCGCCGAGGTCGCGATGTGGTCGTGGCCGTGAGAGTTGGAGCGTCGCAGGGTGCGGAGGCCATGGTGCAGCGGAGCGTCGTCCCAGCGCCGGTAGCCAGCTTGGCTGGCCGCCCTTCTTTCATTGCCTTTGTCGCAGTTCTCAAGTTCCACTAGTGCCTACTTCTGGCACCGGACACCGTCACCATCTTGAATATCACTCAAATGATCCACAAGATTTTTGGAGGGGTCGGGCCATGTTTGTTTGGCCCGTACCCTCTATGTTATGGTGGTAGCATATGGATCAAGGAAGATGATTCAATTTGAGAGGGAATATATCACTAATCAATTTAAGACACACCCCTACCTCATTCAGTTGTTGAAATCGATGAGGAGGGAAGGACAATCTTTGATTGAAGACATACCGATGAAGAAGATGAAGTCAAGCACAGATGTTCTTCATTGGAGAAGCGTTATTCGTGGAAGAAGTGCAATTCTGAGTTCTCCTCTTGCCAACCCTTTCCTCTCAATTCCACCAAATGAAAAGAAGCCTACATAATAGAACAAGTTATCTATTATATTTGTTGGAATAATTTCAAATTATCTTAATTAATTAATTGATGAGTTGGTATAATAAATTAAGGGGGTGGCACAAATAAATTGGAGGAGTTCAAGAGATTTGTCTCCCATAATGATGGGAGTTCAAGGGGGTTTTAGCATCGGGTGGTCCCCACCACAATAGCTCACATGGGAGGTTAATCCTGGTTGTCCCCACCTTTATAACCTCACATGGTAGGTTTAGTTCTGGTGGTCCCCACCTGTCAACATCCACATGGGATTTCCAAATAAAATAAAATGTTACACAATTTATTTTATTTTATTCTTTCCTAAAAAATCCAAATTCTATATTTAACCCTCGACATACTACGGCCATGTTGAAGGGCCCCTTATGCGAATACCAGTATTGTGAGTTCAACGGTGCCCTCAGATTTTAATTCCGAGCACCAGTTCAAAATTTACAAAAACCTTCTTGTACGTTAACTGAACGTACCTGAAAAAAAATTCATAAATTCATTCCAGGAACTCCATGCCTAGGAATCACGCACCGTAAATTTTGGAGGACTCGTAAAATTCCCATATATTTAAGTAAAATTACATGGAAATTCTGGGTCATTACATTCTCCACACCTCAGGGCTTTGCATCCCCGTAAGACACAACTCAAACTAAGGGAACAAGTGGGGGTACTGAGCATGAATCTGAGCTTCCCACTCCCTTGTGCTATCATGGAAGTTCTCGTGCTACAAACAAACGTGCACTAGAGGTATTGACTTCCCATGAAGGACCCTCTCATATCGATCCTCAATCTATACTATAACCTCTGTAAAAGTCATCCCATCGTCGACGGCCATCTCATCGTGGTCGATGAGGTGAGAAGGTTCATGCACGTATCTCCTCTGTTGGGATACATGGAAGACATTGTGCACCCAGTGCAACTGAGGTGGAAGAGCTAAGAGGTAAGCCACCTCACCAACTCTGTTGATGACCTGAAAAGTTCCGATTAATCTCAGAGATAACTTGACGCCTCATCCAAATCTCTGTAAACCTCATCATGGCGAGACCAGTAGAAAGAAGTGGTCACCATCCTCGAACTCCAGAGGTCCCCATCTACTATCGGCATACGACTTCTGCCTACTCTATGTAGTCTTCATCTACTCTTGGATGATCTGCACCTTCTCTGTGGTAGCCTATACAATCTCTGGTCCCACTAGTGCTAACTCCCCAGGGTTAGTCCAACACAAAGGTGATCTGTAAGGTCACTCGTACAACACCTCAAAATATCTCATCCCAATTGTGAAGTGATAGCTATTGTTGTATGAAAACTCCACGAAAGGAAATTGATCCTCCCAGCGACAACTGAAGTCGAGGACGCAAGCATGTAGCATGTCCTTGAGGGTCTGAATGGTCCGCTCAATCTGGCCATCCGTCTGAGGATGGAAGGTGGCTCTTAGACGAAGCTACGTTCTGAAAGCCTCCTAAAACCCCTTCTATATCTAGGGTGTAAAAAATATATCACGATCGGAGACAATCGTTGAAGGTACTCCATGTAGCCGCACAATCTCCCGCACATAGAGGCATCCCAAGCACTCTACTAAAGCATGCCCTCTGATCGGTAGGAGGTGGGCCGACATGGTGAGTCGGTCGATGATCACCCAGATAGAGTCATGACCTCTGTATGTATGTGAAAGTCCTTTCACGAAGTCCATGGAAATCCCATTCCACTTCCAATTTGGGACCTATAAAGGCTGAACTAAGCCTACTGGTACCCGAGGATCTACCTTCACTTGCTATCAAGTGAGGCACCGGGAGACAAACTCTACTACTACTTTCATCATTCTCGGCCACCAGTGTTGTTTTCAGATATCCTGTTACATCTTCGCCACTTCTGGATATACCACTAGAGGGGATGTGTGTAACTCCCTCAACACTTCCTCCCGAAATAACACTAGTACCATGGTACGTCCTCTGAAGAAGATGAAATGCTCCCCACCTTCATAAAATCCATCAAGTGCTCGCCATGTGGATATCTGAGCACGTCATGCCTCACAATCCATGTCCCCACGCTATGCCTCCCTGACTCTCTGAAGAAGTGGGGAAGTGACTGTAAGAGACTGAAGAAAAGCTTCCCAATCCCGATCCACAAAGGATATCTGAAAAGCGGTCAGCTAATTAGTCACCTCACCTAGTAGTTGTATACCTGACCTCCTGCTGAGTGCATCTGCTACAACGTTCCCCTTCTCAGGAGTATAGACTATCTCGATGTCATAGTCCTGGAGGAACTTGATCCAACTTCGTTGTCTCAGGTTCAGGTCCTTTTGAGAGAAGATATACTTGAGACTCTTATGATCAAAGTACACTATAAAACACTATCCCATCAAGTAATGTCACCACATATTCAAGGCGAAGACCACTACTGATAACTCCAGGTCATGGGTAGCATAGTTCTTCTCATGTTGTCTCAGCTATCGAGAACCATAACCGATCAGTACTCACTCCTGCATCAAGACACATCCGAGTATGGTCACTGATGCGTCATAGTAGACTACGTTCCCTACTCCCTCCTCCAGTAGCCTCAAGACGGGTGCACTGGTCTGCCTCTTCCTTAGCTCCGGAAAACTCTACTGGCATCCCTCCAACCACACGAAGGGTATCCCCTTCTTTGTCAATGCTGATAAAGGGGCTGAAAATCAGTGGAAATCTTGAAATAATATCCAGTAGTTTCTGATCAAAGCCAAGAAACTTCGTACCTCTGTCACACTCCTGGGTGGATCTCAAGAAAGTACTACCTCAATCTTCACTAGATCCACTACAACTCTATCCTTTAAGATGACATGTCCCAGAAATTGAACCTCCTAGATCTAGAACTGGCACATTGAGAGCATACCATAAAGCTGGTGCTCTCAGATTATGTCCAGTACTGCCTGCAAATGATAGGCATACTCCTCCTCAGTAGTCGAGTAGATAGAAATGTTGTCGATGAAGACTACTACAAAGAGATCAAGGTATGGTTGAAATATCTTGTTCATGAGTCCCATTAACTCTTATGGAGCATTGGTTACACCAAATGGAATAACCAAGAACTCGTAATGGCCATACTGATATCTGAAATCCATCTTCTACAGATCCTTGTCTCATACTATGAGATGGTGATAGCCTGATCTGAGGTCTATCTTCGAGAACCACTGTGATCCCTTCAGATGATCAAAGAGGTCATCAATCCTCAGAAGTGGGTACTTGTTCTTCTCGGCCACCTAGTTCAGGAACTGATAGTCAATAGAAATCCTTAAGCTCCCATCCACCTTCTTGGTAAAAAAATCAGGGCTTCCTAAGGAGAAACATTGGGCCGTATGAACCCTTTACACTGTAAGTCCTCCAGCTGTACCTTCAGCTCAAGAAGATCCACGAGAGACATCCAATACGCTGGTGTATATATCAGTGTCTTCATAGGGTATAAGTCAATGTAAAATTCCACCTCTCTGTGTGGAGGTAGACCCGAAACATCATCAGGGAAGACATCTGCGTACTGGTCCACCACTACAGGATAACATGAACTCTCCACATCAACTTCTCTGAGGGTATGTCTAGCCAACTAATGAGTGATCAACTGCACACTCCTCTGATTAAGTCTATCATGTGCTGTAAAGGCTCCCTTATCGTCAGTGAAGGTAAATCTGGTCTCATTTGTGCGGACACACCACACTTTCTGCCAAATATAGTCTATCTGAGCATGGATTGTAGATAACTAGTCCATACCCAAGATGACATCAAAAGGCCTCGACGCTGCTACTAGGAGATCCCAGCTGAAGCTCTCGCCTCCTAGAGTAAGCTAGAACTGCCGGAACCAATGCATAATCGTCGAATCTGCTCCCGTAGAAGTATCTAGCCGTTAGGATCAAGCCAACGTCTCCATCCGAATCTCCGAGCTCCCAACATGTGTATTGGAAATAAATGAATGACTGGATCCTCTGTCTATAAGTACTGATGCTGAGGTAGAGTAGACAAAGATCGTACCTCATATCATCTCTGGAGCGCCGTGATCATAGGCCTCCGCTACCTGGAGCTGAGCTCGCCCCTGTCCTCCTGCTCACTGTGGTCCGAGTGGACCACCTGGTGGTGGTGGTGGTAAAATCTCGAATCGTCACCCACCGTGAGCTACACGAGCAGCTCCTTTTCCATGTCTTCCTGCTCCCTACATACCTCCTCAGTCAAATCTCCATATCCACCAGGGTGGTCCTTCGACCATCTACTAATCATCCGTACGGCGGGTCAGATAGTCACAATCCATGTGACCCTGCCACCGTATGCATAACACTTCATACTCTTGGCGTTACTAGCTCTACCTCGGGTGCACTGCACAACCGATCTTGAATCTTGCAGTCGTCCACCTGTTGTCATGGTCCTCTAGGAACTCTACGACATATGTATGTTGCCAGCTGCAGAAGAGTCTGCTACATGATGACTAGTAGTAGGTCTCACTACTAGTGACTTCTCAGTAAAGAAACTCACCACTAAGAGGGATCTCTCTAACACCCTCGCTTGCGTTGGGATGCTAAGTGAGATCATCGAAGCCCTGATCTCATGTCAGATTCCCTGGTCGAAGGTGCAGGCTCTGAAGAATGGGTCCCGCACCATATCAGTGGAGTAGAATTAGAGGTTGTTGAACCTCGCTGAGTACTGAGCCACAGTCATGTTGCCCCTACTGCAGATGAAGTAGCTCTTATATGCGCACTGCGCGAAGAGTCGCTGGAACAAACTCTGCATGAAACAGGATCTCGAAGTCTACCTAGAAAAGTGTCACCTCGTCGTGAGCCTAGAGCATAAAGCTCCACAATCTGCCTACTGCTGCCTGCATAACACTGGCGACAAGGATCACCATGAGATTGGATGGTGTCCCTACCAGTTGGAAGACTCTCACCATGGCCTCCAGCCAACCCTCAGCTGTTTGTGGGTTCGTCTCTCCCCTGAACCTGGGTGGCCTCTAGCATTGGAACTCGTGCAACGCGCTCAAGAAGCGTGCACTCTCTACTGCTGGGGATGGTGGAATCAGTGGACCAATAGGTAATGGTACCATTGGTTCCTCTACTGGTGCCTCTACCGGAATAGGGGCATGCACCGAGGCATCTTCATTCGGTGGGCTATCAGTGTGTACAATATCTGGAACCCAAGACAGATGTCTGTATGGAGGCATCCTGAAAGTAAAAAGGTGTGACATGGTCAAAAAAGTTATACCTGTTGAGATGACTCAAGAGATCACAAAGAAAACTCTTGAAAACACACACACTATCAGTGTTTTCGTGCACTAAGTCAGAAATCAGAAGACATGGTCCTAGTGTAAGGATACGTCAGCCGCCGCACCAACATTGGATTCCCTAAAATGATAACCACACTCACTACACTTTACACTATTGTTGTGAAAAATACCATAGTCATATGTTCTACGGTAGAACCGACTCCTCTGATACCAATTTGTCACGACCCGTCCCCAGGGGCCTCTGCTGTGACTACCCCAATCCTGTCTTCTATAGGACAGGGGCTGGGAACTAGCACCGAAGGCATATTCCCTAAAACTGGGAAAGAATTTACTTTATAACCTGTAACACACACAACCAATCACATAACAAGATACAAACTCAAGTAAACTGAATAGTAAACAGAGTGTGTATATTAAGTAAAAAGGGGCCAGAATACAAGCCCAACTGTAAAGTACATGGAAAGCCGGAAAGTACAAGATGACTGATAGATGAAAACATCTCCTGGATTGTTTTTAATGCTCCTTTCCTTCACAGATTCTAGAGAATGAAAAGGGAAATTCCATAAACACAAAGTGATTCATCCTTTTAAGAAACATCAAAAATTGACAAAGGCATGAACAATGATTTTTGTAAGCATGGGCCGCGCAGGTTCCAAGATGGTCGTGCAGGTATACCTGTGCGCCACATATTGGGCGCGTAGGTGACCTGCGCGCCCTATTTTATTTTCGCCCAAGGTCTTCAGCAGCCTATAAATACCCCTTGTGGGCCCCCCATTTCAGGGAAGAAAAATTAAAAAAGTCAGATTTGAGATCCCGGTGCCCTAGCCTCTTCATGAAGTCTTCTGAACACTTATAAGGTAATTTCATACCTGTAATGGAAGATTTAAAGATGGGGAACAAGGACTAAGTGTTGAAATTCACCAAAACTTATGCCTAAGTGTCTAACCCTTAAAGTAAATGGTCACACCTGCGCGCCACCTTATCCCTTCAACAGAACCTGTGCGCCACTCATTTGGAAGTCTTTAGGGATAATACTAATGGCTTGAGCCAAGCCTCACCCAAGTATTACCCAATGGGTTGACCAGCGCACAAGAACCCAAGTGTTGCGCAAGTGTACTTGCACGACCAAGACTTGCGCGCACCACCTGGACATCCACGCCTACCTCTTTTTGGGTGCCTTTCCTTCTTATTCACCTCTTTTCTTCAAATACACCTCTCCTCTTCAAAATTTAGCTTTTAAAACACTCTTAAAAAACATTTATTTGGCATGGTTCCTTTGATGGCTTCCTTATCTGAAAGCAATTCTGTGGAAAATCTCTTAAAACCTAGTGATTTATATATCTTTATGTAACTAAGGTTAGAGATTTCCCTCATTCAACCTCTTCCATTAATATGAGAGGATCCCTAACCTAGGACTCCTTTTTAGGACTGAGCCCCAGTCCAAGTCCCCTAACCTGGGCCTTCTTTTCAGGAGAAAGCCCCAGTCTTAGTTTCCATAGTCTGGGCCTCCTTTTCAGGAGTAAGCCACAGTCTTAATTTCCTTAGCTTGGACCTTCTTTTTAGGAGTAAGCCCCATTCTTAATTTCCTTAGCTTGGGCCTCCTTCTAAGGAGTAAGCCCCAAATTCCAAGTTCTCTAACTTGGGCCTCCTCCTTAGGAGTAATCTCTCATCATAATTTTCCTCTAACCTGGGCCTCCTTTTTAGGATTAAGCCCCAGTCATAAATTCCCCTTAACCTGGGCATCCTCCTTAGGAGTAAGCCCCAGTCTTAATTTACTTTTGATTTGGGATTCCTTCTCAGGAATAAAACCCAATCATAGGTCCCCTATAATTTGGGCATCCTCCTCAGAGGATTAAGTCCTAATTTAAGTATACAAATCTCCATAAATCACATATTCCTTTATGGACCTTGTTCCCGGGCTTCTTCTATGAAGTAAGTCACAATCCTCATCTATATAGGCATTCATACATACATAAGCCCCACATCATTTCTTATAATTGAATCTTTCGTGGCACAATCGTCAGATTTTACTGATACCTCTTGTTTCTCACACCGAGCATGACTCACGTGAGCTTAAAGAGTAAAAGTAATTATGACATCTTTTTTGGGCCATCAATCATGCATAAACCTCATACTTCTTTACTCGAACTACGTGGGTTCTGATTCCTTTTCTAAACAAAGATATGTAGGTATCCCACCTGTGGGTACGATCCCAACTCTGAAATAATCCATGCCCTTCTAAATGAAAATAAACTTCAACTGTCCCGCTGAGTGGCTTTAAAACCAGTATTCTTATCATAATGACCAAGAGATCTCTATATAATGTATTTAAGGATACCAATGACTAAGAATATCTAACAAATACAAATGATTATTTATCAATTAATAACCTCAAATACATATAAAAGACTCTCTAAATCTCATACATATCAATCATTGATTGTCAGATCTAAAGGAAAAATCATTTTCATACTTGATAATTTAATAAGGATTCATGAACATAACACAATTCTATAAAGAGAGTCCCGGAGTAGACAATAATTCACCCAAAAAAAGGTGTGATGAGTCCGACCTCCCATCAACTTGACTAATGAAAACTCTTAAGCCTCATCGGTCCACAACTAATGAGCACCTACCTTTGGAAAGTAGTTCCAAATGGATATAGAATCATGGGATGTTTCTGGTTCTATGAACAAAACCGTTAGAAACTAATTGGAATGTTTGAACATTAAACAAACGAGGTCATCCCCATTTCCAGAGAAAAACAAATAATGGTGAACCCGACGTGAATCCTTAACCAAGTTAAAATTATGTTTTACTTATTTGTTAGGCCCCTATTTAAACTGAATGGGAGGGCCAACAAAACAATCAATAACATATGTGCTCATCCAAAAGATGTAATGGACTAACATATCTTGATTATGTCTGTCATATAAAACATGAAATCTTTTCCAAGATCTTTTGTGTTACAAAAATGTCTTCTCTAGATTTCACACCTGTGAATGCCTCTATTGTGAATATCGATGCTGCTACTCCTGCTGGATCCTCATCTGCTCTGAGGACGACATCACCTACTCAGTGCCTACAACGCTAGGTTTCAAATGCACTGGTTAAGGAATACCATTATCAAAGTACCATTTCGACTCTTTAGGTCGCTCGACATTCCCTCTAAGTCAATAATTCACCCTGGTTTTCTGGACAGTGACGACTAGCGATCAAGAAATAGGTGGTGCCAACCACCGTTTCCAATCGTTTCGGGTCGTTATCCCCGGAACGCAATCACCCGTCCCTCCCATATTCTGGTGAGGTGAATTAGAAGGTCACTCAAGTACTTAATTCATGAAGACATGAGTCCTTCCTGAGGGCTCCCATCAACAATCACCACCAAACTTGTGCAGTATTGCGCCCTCAACATGATGAGGGTATCGCCTTCAAATGCTCAGCTCAGGTTCCTCATACCCGAGCACGCAAGACGAACCGCCAAAGGAGAATTCCGGTCAACAGGGAGTAGGTTCTTACTTCTGCCCCCTATGGAGAAGTCCATCAAGCCAACTTGATGGAATATAACGAGCGGTCATATACACTTGTCCATCCTGATGTTACTGCCCAGCAGACTCATCTGGCAGCAACATGCCAATCCCTCCAGGAAATTCTAGAGGAGTATTATAGGATGTCATATACACCTGTTTATAACTAATTAACTAGTCTGCAGGCTCGTCTGACTACACCCAAAGAAGGTCACCAATCTGATATGGTTCCAACTGATCAACAAGAACATACACCTGTTTACAATCAACAATTCTTTCATCAGTCTTGTCTTCCAGTATTGAAGGAAAATCATCAACCATACATGACGAGGAATACATAGTAGGCACATACACCTGACAATATTCATCCAGCCTTCCAACAGTCTCATTTGGTAGCACTCGGAAAAGTCAGTCAGAAATCTCTGATGACAAATTTGAAGCAGACTCAATTATCTACCCCCACACATGAGTACTGTCAGAATTCGCTGACAAGAAAAGGATGAAAGGAGTAGGGATACACACCTACTCCAAGAACAGAATGGACGTGTATTCTTGTTCTAGCATCCGAAGTCACCAATCACATCATAACAATGGTGAAAGAGTAGAAGAAAATCCATGCTCATATTCTAGGTGCCTGTCAGAATATTATAACAGCTTCAGCAGTATCACAGGGAAAGAAATCAAAATCTATCCCTACCAGTGGAGTGACACATCAACATATCACTCCAGAACAGACACACACCTCTGTTTCAGTCCAAAAGGGTTGTGGGGCATACTTCCCCATGTCATATGGACAAGCAAGTCAGGCACATACACCTGATTTGAGTGTAGATAATCAGCCTAACCGGACTATTTCTACTAAGAAGGCACATAAACCTACCCATAATTACCACTTTTGTCAACAAGTAGTTCCTAAATTGAGTAATAAGGGGTTTAAAAAGAAGCCACGTCCATCACAGTCATGAAATCAAGATCCAATCTGTAATAAGGCCTTTCTCGATGCTGGAGTTCATGAAGCCCTCAGACAACTATTTGTTGTAATTCAAGATTCTAATCTCTCATTTCCCAATAGTGGGAACATTAATTTTGAAGGTCTTCATCAGACACTTCCTCATGAAGTCTTGCTTCATGGGACTTCGGTCGATCTCGAAGTTTCATCTTCAGATGAGAATCATGATTACCCACTATGTGGAAAGAAGATCAAGGAGCATAAGGTTACATCTTTTGATGTAACCCACCATGGTGGTCCTCCCCATGATGATGAATTTATCTGTGAAATCCATCTCCGCAGTAGTAATTTTCATTGCCTGTAAAATCCTTCAAAGGAAAATGCAGTAACGAGAAATCCCTCTTATCTTGAGTTACTTGAAATGTGAAGCCAGTCATGTATGATTCTTTACCGCTAGTAGGTGAAATATTTTCTCAATCAGAAGATATCCCGGGGTGTAGGTCATTCTCCTAACCACCCCTGGGCCGTTCATCTTCTAGTTTGATCAATGAATTCTCTACCAATCTTGTTGAATCTGTTGAAGCAACAAGGAAGCACCAGCTTTGGTCTTACCTGGTAGAAGAATCTTCATTGAATGATATAGAGGAAGTGATGAATATGAGAAAACATATAGAGAAAGGTGAAGTTCCAATCATGTTTTGGCCTTTGGATAACTCTCATTATGACATTCTAGAGATGTTGACAGAATATTGTATTCACGATATTCATCTCAACATGTGGAAAACTCATTGTCACTTGAAAGGGAAAATATTATCTTATGATGAATATGAAAATCATTTCAATATATTAGGATAGTTACAACACCAAATTGAATTGGCATCTCTCTCAGTTTCCTGATATCCAAGGGCTGAAAATAAGCAGAGAGCCCTTCAATGTCCATGCCCTGGCGCACTAAAAAGATTCTGCCAGTTAATTTCCAATGCCCCATATGGTATTCATATCAGGGGATGGGGTGTTCATGGATCACTGCATTTCACTATACTCTCCAGTCAAGAAAGCCCACTAAAAATGGTCTCATGAACTGTTATTGCCCATTGTTGTCCACAGACAATTGGTTTTGTTTGTAATCAAAGGCTTGATCAAGAACGGGCCTCAACTAGTTCTTCCCAAATTCAGGCATACAAAGAACAAGTTGTTGAATCACTCTTGCATTAGGAAAATGAGAATATCGAACTGGCCTCTTGTTTAGAGCGGGCGTATCATCAGGTGACAGAAGGGTCAGAAATCATCCAGCGGTCATTTCAGCCAGGTGATTTGAGTGGATGTAAGTTGATGCATCCAGCCAATTTCTGGACTAAAGTCTGCAAGATCAGGAGATATTTTAAGAAAGTATCAGATGTAGTAGCTCAAGAATCACCCCATCTTGCCAGACTGGAGTCAATTTTAACCCAACCCTTGGAATCAAAAAATAGGATTCGAGGAGTTGAGCAGGGATAGAAAGAATAGCCCTAGTCCACCGGACTTGGGACTTTTTCAAATCCTCAATCTCTTCCTCAAAGAAATTTAGTCTTATCTCGATTAGGGAAGAAGCCACAAGAGGGCCGAAGAGCCGAATTATTATGAGATTCCCTCCAAATTACGGTTCGTCAAGAATTTCCTGAGGAATCAAATCAACAAAAGGCAATGTCTCATCAAGGACATGGAAAAAGGAAGTATCGCAGAAATGTCGATAGAAGGGATGCAATGCGTTATGCATTAATAAATGTCATAAATGCTGTTTTTTTATCCTCTAGAATAGGAGGGTTACTCAGAGAGATTAGATGAAGAATTTCTTACTCAAGAGGCTGTACACACAGAGGCAAATGAAGAAGGTGTGCGTACACGAAATCAAAGGCTTACCCAGAATCTAGGTATTCCTTCGAATAACCAACTTCCCCCTCTCCGAAAGGTGTCCAACAAGGGGAAAGGAAAGAATCAGGTTACATTACACCCTTCCTCTGGAGAAGGCCAATCACTCTCACTAGAGAAATTATTTTCACAACAGGAGGAAGAAATGAAGGAATTGAGGAGGTTGAATGCAGAACTGCTTCAAGGTAGTCTTCCTCCTAATTGTTCTAGAGTCAGTCAGCCAAGGGAATTTGTTAAAACTACTGAGATGGATCAAGAGTATCCTCAATTACAAGTACACCCCCATAGGTCTAATCCTACGGGTTAGGTGCAACAACAACCGAAGGTGTTATTATCAGTTACAGTACCAGCCACCACACCAGTCCAAACACTAGTTACTGCACCTGCTCACATCCAAGCTCAACCGGATGGTTATCAAAAGTTAATAACTACTATTGAGTCATTAACAGCTTGACTGAAATCTATAGAGAGAAAATGTGCACAAATTCAACCAAAAAAGAGAGCTTACCCTGAATGGGTTGTTGTAATTCCTCCACCATCAAATTTTTCTAGAACCACATTCCCGGTATTTAATGGTTCGGGAGATCCATAGAAACACTTAACACATTTTATTTCTCATTGTGACCCTATGATGGGAACCCCTCAGCAACAGGAAGTAGTTAAGCTCAGTTGGTTTGTACAGTCATTACAGGGACCTTCTATTTTCTACTGTACAAGCTTGAAATCCCAGTCGATTATCGAGTGGGAAGATCTTCATCAATGATTCCTTCTTAAATTCAGCTCATCTTTTCCAAAGACAATAGTTGTTTATCTTAAAAATTTTAAGCAAAGGTATAATTAAAGAGTTTCAGATTTCATTGCTCACTAGAAGGGATTAACATATTCCCTAAGAATAGCACTCCCTCAAGAGAAATTATTTCCAATCTGTGTGGAAAATTTGTGTGATGAATTACGCACACCATTGATCCCTGTGAAATACACATGAGGGTTTCGAGACCTTACTTCAATCGCTCAGCAGACTGAAGACTCTCTTATGAATACTAAGGATAAAAATCATGTAATTACATCATCTCTAGAAAGGAGAATGGGTATAGTAGAGACTGTCACAATTATGCTTAAACAAGCACTTGTACCTGCTTCTACTTCAAAACTATCATCTTATCGAAGGGCTCCACCTCCTGAGCGTCAAAAACAGAGGCTTTTTCATCAAGATGATCAAAGATATCAAAGACAGAAACAATTTTAGGAGTTAAAGAGAAAAGTTTATTATTTTTGAAAGGAAAAAGTTCCAGGTTACTTCATTTCGGCTCTGGAAAATAATTTGATTCAATTTCGAAGGCCCAAAAGGCTGAACAAGGAAGGAGATGAAGACCAGCCCAACTATTTCCCATTTTATCAGATGTTGGGGCATCCCATTCATCATTGTTTTGTCTTCAAAGTCCTCCTGTAAAAAATTGTGGAATCAGGACAAGTCAAATTTAAAGGTTCTTTCACTCAGGTAGCATGTGTTACTGCTACAGATCCAGAGGAAGAAGGCGAGTGGCAAGAATTAAAAACCAAAAATGCATAGAAATATGATGATTGGATTGTCAGAAAAATGATCAACCGAACTCATGCCATTTTACGAACACAATTGAAGAAACCAATTGTGTCTTCTTCAATAAATGTCATAGCAAAACCCCCTTCATCAGAAGGAAAATCCTAAACGAAACAGAATAATTCAAAGAAAGAAGATCAGTTATAAGAAGATGAGATCGTGTCAAAGCTGAAATTGTCTTTGAATCTGGCATATTTTATGCCATCTACTTCAAAGCCACGGGCACCACCCCACCAAATGGCATATCCTAAATTGCATAATCAGGCAGAGTCTTCATCAGATAGAGAGTTGATCTTTGGTTCTGTTAACATGATTCACTTAAAAGATCCTTATGCCAGTCACAGTTTTTATCATGATGAACCTGAGTTCCCTGTATCCAACAGAGGAATTAGATGGAGTTCCAGAGGTCTAGGATACAGAGGAAGATGTGGATATCCCAGAATTCACTATTCCAATTCTACCCCTGTTAGAACTGTATATGCAGCATAAACTCATAGTAGAGCCCTTCAACAGGCTCAATATGAACAAGAAAGTGCTTCCATGCATGACACATTTAGTCCTGGAACAATTATTCTGGAGGATCGGTTGGAGGTTACAACTTCTTCCTCTCAACAAGTAAATGGACCTAGTCGGTCTAATCTTACAAAGCCATGAGTATTTAGAACTCATACCCCGATACAAGTAGCATCTACTTCCAAATGTTCCTATTGGGAAACGTAGACCTTTGGATCAAATGTATGTTGTCTTGAAGCATTTGGCCCAAGTACCAGCCAAGTTATCAATTCTGGATCCTTTAAATCTATCAAAGGATCTTCGGGAGGAACTCATCGATGCTTTTTCAAGTCCTCAAGAATTCGAAACTGAAATTGTTGCGGTTGAAGTCTACCATGTAGAGAATAATCCTGTATAATTCCATGTAGTGATATCTTTCATAGATGAAGATGAAGATGATGTTGTGCATGGACATATTAGACCTTTGTATTTATCTGGAAAGGTCAATGATTTAGACATCCAAATATATTTCATTGATAATGGTTCTGGATTCAACCTCATCCTCATTCGTACACTTTGTTGATTGGGCCTCACCGAATCTGATTTATCTCCTTATACTCTGATGTTGCAAGGATATGATAAAAATGAACAAGAACCTCTGGGCAAGATCACACTCAGAACTTAGTTTGTAGATCTTGTATCCAATTCATATTTCATGGTTGTTCCTCATGACACAGCTTTCAACATTTTTCTTGGAAGACCTTGGCTACATCAACATGCGAATATCCATTCATAATACCATCAATGTCTCAAATATTGTTTCAATGGTCAAATTGGGACATTGTATGGTGATAAAGCCCCATTCAAAACATTTGAATCTCAATACATTGAGGCGAAATTCTATCACATGGAGAGAAAGGAGTTATCTATGGAAAATGAAGTTACCAAGGTTAATAATCCATATGGTTTGGAAAATATTCCAGTAAATCCATTCATAAATGTGAGTACAGATTATGTGTTTCATATTAGTCTAATTTACAAGATAGACCCAAATCCAAATACTCTTATGGAAACTTCCACAATGTCAACTAAGGAAATCAATCCAGACAGCATGGTAGAAATCGGTGATTCACCAAGCAATGGTGAAATCTCAAATTGAGATGTCTTCATTTCATCCGATAACATCCATAAATTCTATATTTCATCAACCAAACCATAAGAAGTTATAGAAATTTCAGAAATGATTGATGATGTCGATTATCAATCCCTCATCTTCGTTTTATTACCCAATGAAGACCCTTCGTCATCAATAGGGTCGGAAATGGTAGACTCTTCTTCAGGATGTTCAAATTTTAACATCTCTCTTTATCATGGAAATTATACTTCATCATATACTATGCAAGTAGAAACAGAAGAAGTAACATGTGTTGAAGAAGAAGAGGAAGATCTCAGGGATGCTCCTCCAGCATTTGAAGAGGGTATCTCTACCACTATAGATGAACTTAGAGAAATAAATCTATGTACAGAAGAAGATCCACACCCACTTTAATTAGTGCGGCCATGAATCTTGAAGAGTAGGAAATGTATATTTCATTTTTGAAGAAAATTCCAGATATATTTTCTTTGAACTATACAGAAATTCTAGGGCTTGATCCTGATGTTGCTACTCATCGTTTGGGTTTTCCAGAAGAACATCGAGTATTTAAGCAAGCCGCAAGATGAACACACCCAACTTATTCTTCCAAAATGAAATCTGAAGTGGATAAGCATATCAAATCTATCTTATTCAAAGAAGTTAAATATCCCAAGTGGTTGGCTTATATTGTCCCTTTGAAAAAGTAGAATGGATAAATTAGAGTTTGTATTGATTTCATAGATCTTAATCGGCATTGTCCCAAGGATGATTTTCCAGTTCCGATTACATAACTCTTAATTAATTCAACAGCTGGATATGAACCACTTTCCTTCATGGATGGATATTCTGGGTATAATAAAATTTTAATGGCTCCAGAAGATGAAGAATCTATATCCTTCAGAGCCTATCAGGGTATGTTTTTCTATCGGGTAATACCCTTTGGCCTGAAGAATGCAGGCACAACATATCAGCATGCCATGCAACGTATCTTCAAACCCTTTTGATGGATGTTTGTTGAATGTTATGTGGACGATTTGGTGGTTAAATCCAGACGATGTTCTAATCACTTGGCTGATATGTAAATCATATTCCACAAACTTCGACAACACAATTTGAATATGAACACCTTAAAATTTGCTTTCGGGGTAACCTCAGGAAAATATCTCGGGTTTGCTGTATTCCATCGCGGTATCGAAGTTGATCCTGAGAAGACAAAGTCAATCCTTGGTATGTCACCAACTCTAAATTTGAAGGAATTTAGAGGACTTCAAGTAAACTTAGCCTATATTCGGCGTTTCATCACCAATTTTCCAGGGAAAAGTTTACCCTTCACAAATTGATGAAGAAGGGAGTAACTTACCAGTGGACTGAAGATTGTCAAGAAGCATTCAATATTCTCAAGAAATATCTCTCGAGTACAATGGTATTAATTCCACCTATTGAAGGAAGACCACTTATTCTTTATGTGACAGCTTTAGAGTGATCATTGGGTGCCTTCCTTGCCCAGAAGAATGATGTTGGTAATGAAAACAACCTTTACTATCTCAGTCAGACTATGCATGAAGCAGAAACCCGATATTCAAGTATTGAAAAGTTTTTCCTATAATTAATCTTTGCAGCTCAGAAATTGAGACACTACTTGCAACATCATGAGGTGCAATTGGCATCTCGCAATAACCTGCTCAAATTCATCCTTAGTTTTCCAATTCTTACAGGACGCCTGGCAAGGTGGGCAGTTATTTTCCAGCAATTTGATATCCAGCATGTGTCTCAAAAGGCAATAAAGGGCCAAGCTCTGGTTTATTTTCTTGCTGAACACCCGTCAGTATAAGATACATCTTTAGATATTGAACTCCCTGATGAGTAAGTATTTTCTGTTCTATATAATCGTCAAACATGGGAAATATACTTTGATGGTGCTTCCCGAAGTCCAACAGGGAAGAAAATGGAAGATCAAAAATTCAACCAATTTGGGTTAGGAATCGTTCTTATTTCCCCAAAAAAGGCAGTGCTACACTATTCCTTATTATTGTGGGAAGGTGGTACAAATAATTAAGCATAATATCAAGCTCTAATCGTAGTATTGGAGTTGGCACTTCAAGTACAAGTGAATCACTTAAAGGTGAAAGGTGATTCAGACCTGGTAATAAAACAAGTCAATGGGGATTATTATATCAGAAAAGAAGAGTTAATCCCTTTTTATGATTACGTCAGATATTTAATGGTGGAATTTCCTTCGAAACCGACATTTTCTTATGTCTTGCGATCACAAAATGCCCAAGCAGATGCACTGGATAATATATCCACAGCCCTGGCAGATCCAAATTGGGACGAGGCAATCATTAGTATTTCCCACCATCGTACAATTTCACCTTATGTTCAAATCAGAATAGAGGAAATCAATGAAATTGGTCCCATTTCTGAACCATTTGGTCATACTACAGGATGGATGACACCTGTCAATAAATACCTTCAAAATGGAACACTTCCATCAGATAGAGCCGGTAAAGAACAAATTCGGTGACATGTGGTCAATTTTACTCTTTATGATAGCCCTAATTGCTTAGAAAAAATTCTTTACAAAAGAGGTTTTGATGGAATTCTCTTTAGAATCATTGATGGTGAAGAGACAATGGTTGTCATGAAAGAAGTACATGCGGGAGACTGTGGTGCCCATTAGTCTGGACATAGACTGTCTGATCAAATTCGAAGGCTTGGATACTTTTGGCCTTCAATGATACAAGATTTTTTTGATTTCTTGAAGAAGTTTCATTCATGCCATGTATATACCAACTTCATTCATCAACCCCCATAGTTGCTTCAGACAGCTAAATACTCGTGGCTATTTTCCACATGGGGAATGGATGTAGTGGGACCTTACCCTTCATCTACATCCAAGCAGTTTAAGTATATTCTTACTACTACTGACTTCTTTTCCAAATGGGCAGAGGAAATACCTCTCAAAAAAGTTTGTTCTAAAAGCATTTTTAGCTTCATCAAGTCTAACATCATTACCAGATTTGGTGTCCCTCATACCATATTGACGGAAAATGGCACCAACTTCTGTTCATCCAAGGTAAGGAGGTTTTATCAAGAATAAAACATGAAATCCAACCATTCATATTCGTATCATGCAAAGGCCAATGGAAAAATAGAATCCATCAATTAGACTCTTTCAAACATACTGCAAAAAGATGGTGGATAAAGATAAGAAATCATGGCCTAATAAACTCTTCCATGCTTTATGGGATTATCAAACCACCACCCGCACTGCAATGCGGTCAACTCCATATTCATTGGTATATGGAACTGTAGTAGTCTTTCCCATTGAAGTTAAATTACCTTCGCTCATAGTTTCCATTTGTGACCAGTCATCTATAGATGAACATTCTAAAAAGAGATTGGATGAATTGGAACGATTAGATTAGAAAATATTGTGCACCCTGGATCACTTGGAAGTCTATCATAATCGAATTGAACGAGCTTTCAATAAAAAAGTTTGTCTTCATTCATTCATTCAGGGAGAATTTGTATTGGCTCTTAGAACTCCAATGATACCAGGAAAGAAACCTCCCAAGCTTGAGCCAAAGTGGGATGGACCTTACTCAATACATAAGTTCTACTCTAATGGATCTTATTCTTTAATCTCAATGGATGGAGAACTCATCACGACTCCAACCAATGCGATATTCTTGAAGAAGTATTTTTTGTAACACAAATACCCATCATCCAACATTACGTTAAACTTTCATGTCCTTGCTGCAAGACATTAAAATGCACAGTCCCTTCTTCATCCAACATGACGTTAAACTATGACGTCCTAGCTACATGACGCTAAACTGTACAGAATTCCCTTACATCCAGCAAGACATTAAACTACATAACCATCATTCTAGCTATACGACGTTAAAATGTGAACCTATTCATCATACATGACATTAAATTGTGAAAAAGTCCCTAATACGTCCTAGCTACATGATGCTAAACTGTAAATCACTTCATTGTACCGCACTACGTTAAACTGTGTTGTCCATTCAACATGACATTAAACTGCACAGTCCCCAAAGTCTTTACTGCAAGACTTTAAACAACATAATCCCCTCTTTTTCCCTTACTGCAAGACATTAAACTGCATAGTCCCCTATTGTCCAACATGACATTAAAACTGTGCATCATTGGGGTTGTTGCTACCTTTTGTTTCTCACACGGAGTATGAATCATGTGAGATTAGAGTAAACTTCGACCATAACACCCTCTCTGGGCCACTAACCATGCGTAAGTACCAACACAATTTTTTAGGTTGTTGTCCTCAAAAACAAATTGATCACCAATTCATTCTTCAAATGAACTATGTGGACATTGATCATTTCCTTCTAGGTTGGGTACGTGGGAAACCTAATGAGGTTCAATACCAAAACCAATATCTTCACATAGGTTCACCTCCATCTCATACGATGTTGATTCGTGAAACTGCCCCGAGAACCAGTATTTTTTACATTGAATCACCATCATCCTTGATATATGACGTTAAACTATTCACACTTTTGTCTTGTATGAATATTAACTACAACATTATTTGACACCCTCACCTAAGAGGGAATCATTATTTACATTGATATCCAATAATGTTATATTCCAAAGACTATGTGCATACATGGAAATGTCTGAACCTTAATCTTGGGTCAAACCATCATTGCACAAAAATCCCCTTTCACCCTTCTTATGTACATACTAAATCTGTACAGAGGGTATTTCAAGAACTCCATACAGCTTGATTCCCTTCCTTATAGGATATGTAGGAATGTTTGAGCATCCCTCGAATCCAGCCCCAAGTCTTTGGGCTTAACCCCAAATTTAACTTTCATTCCCTTGGCTGAAAAATCCCACTATGAAAACATGAATGTGGTATGAAAACCCTGGTTTTCATTCACATCAGGATTATAAAACACACACTCTGTATTCATTATTATGGTCCAAGATCTATGACCCTAAACTTAGATCTCCTATACTCTCGTCGCACTTGACGTTAAACTGTATTTAAAGACCTACATTTGTCTTGATTCTCATTCTAATGAGATATGTAGTGAAGTCCAACATCTCAATTCATGACCCATCCACAACATGATTATGGTTAGAATTGGTCTGTGTATCTTTACATATATTGGACAATGCCCATTTTGATGTGTCATACTCCTAACCTTAAATATTTTCAGATCTTCATAACCCTTTTCTTGACTTCTGGTCACAAAATGTCTGATACCAAAGAGATCTTTTTCCTGACTATGCAGCATGTGCCCTTAGGCGGCCTTGCATATGTAGTCTATATAACGGACCTGTCAGCCAAAAGATGCTATTATTTGACTATACAGCCAATTCCCTTAGGTGTCCCTGCATAATTCAACCCCCTAACGGTTTTGTCAAATAGTGTTAACTTCATTCTTGGGAGAAAAACCTCTTTTTTCCTGATTCGTCTTAACGACAATATGTAGGGATCTTAAAAAATAGCAATCCTTAACATATTTGTCACATAATATTTTTCATGATCTAAATATATTTATGTCTTTGGTTTATATTTCCATTCACTACATTTGGGTCAGACCTTATTATGAGTGACATTCATCCAATTATTTGAAAATCTTGATTGGAAATATCCTCTCTATATTCAAGTACCTCTCTCCATACATCATACTCTATGATTTGGAAAAATTGAATCTCCATAAACTTTCACTCGATTTTTAGCAAGAGAAAAGTAAAATTTCTAATAGTTCTTTTCCTGACTATGCAGCACGTGCCCGTAGGTGGCCTTGCTTAAACAGACTACATTACAGACTTGTCAGCCAAAAGATTCTATTATTTGACAATGCTTCCAATTCCCTTAGGTGGCCCTGCATAATTCAACCCCCTAATGGGTTTGTTAAATAATGGTAACTTCACTCTTAAAAAATACTTATTCTAATGCCTCTTAGTCCTTTTTTCATATAATTTCTCAGATTCGAAATTTCTTAAGTCATTGTTTACATATTTTCCCCAATACTTCAGTGTGGTAATATTTATTCAAATAAATTATCAAGGAATTGAGTCAATTTTAATGCATTCGGTCAATGATATTTTAACCATAAACATTATCCTTTTTATGTTCGACATGCATGAATTTAAATTGCCCACAAAAGACAAGGTAACTCTGACCAAAAGTCATGTCCCAGCTCACTAAACATATATTTTGAATGATTTAGTTAATATTGAGCAATAATAAGATTCAACGTTTGTAGGGTTATTTATAAAAATCCTAGAAAAAATCAAACTATGCTTACTAGGAACATTTTCTTAGGTAAAATTTAAATCAGGTATCAAACAGACACAAATGATTGAAGATGAATGTGTTTTTCATTGATGCATAAGAGTTAGAAGGACATCCATAGACTGGAGTCTCTTCTCTTTTTCAGGAAATACAGAAGGCTTTCAACATAACTCTTCATTTGATTTACGACATCCCAATATTCATCAGTAGCCTCCTGGAATTCATTCATTCAACTGGATACATTAAGAGATACAGTGATACCAGCACTTCTTGGAGAAATTGTAAAAGGATGTTCTTGAGTGATGTTTGAGAAAATTTTATGCTGATCAAAAAGTGACTCTGTATCTGTCCAAGAGACTTGGATGATGGATACATGGATTTGAGAATGGAGCATTGGATGTAAAGAGCCATTTGGAGAGATTACACTTTTTAGATATGGTTCCAATTCCATGATAGTCTTCCCTCTACCAACCGGCAGCGGAAAACATTTCAGCCCATGGGTTTTCCATTTTCATATATGCAAGTAAATGGCATGCAGGAAACTTTTGAAAGTTCACACCGTTTTTGTTGCCCTTAATGCACAACATAACCGAAATATAGGAGTAGTAGTGTTGTTCCATCTCATGCAGATAATTCTTTGCCTCGGGAATGTTGACTTCTTACAGATGACCATGCCCATACAGAGGCTAGTATATGCTCTATGGAAAGTTAAGATGATACTTCTTCATGTACTTGGCCAAATTTGGAAGAGTGTTGTCACAGATATCATTGTAATCATGGCAAACAATGTTCATCATGTTATCAATTCGCTTTCTATCCAGTTCATCATCCATTCCGATTCTTCTAGGATCCATTGAATCTGCACAGAGGTCGAATAATTAACTCATAAGTAAGTTGATTTTTCATAAAATTTGTGAAGAAAAGTGAAAAAATGGATAAGGCATTAAGGCACGCAATTCTAAATGTTGGTGTGCAAGTATCATCCAGTCATGGATGTTTGGGCGGGTAGGTATCACAGTGCAAGTCCAAATACCTCTGTAGAAGCGCGACACGAATATAAGAAATGAAATCGAAGAAAATCAGCAACCTATGCGATGAGAGAAACCTGCGTGGAGAGATATCAGAAGTGTTCAAAACTGGGTGCTTTGCGTGAGAATAGCAGGCATATTTATAGGCAAGGCCACAGCCCTATGCGCCGAAGGCTCTGCGGCTCGCACCTGCGCGCCACTACCTGTGCGCTCAAAACTTGAACGTCGTTCTTCCTTGGTTTTATTCTTTACCTCAGAGTCAAATCCTCCTTCCTTTCAGATCCAACTATGAGGGGGGACTTTTTTTTACACTAATTTTCATCACAGAGTCTAATTAATGAAAAGGTAAATGCCTTAAACACAAAGTGATTCATCCTTTTAAGAAACATCAAAAATCAACAAAGGCATGAACATGGATTTCATTAAGCATGGGTCGTGCAAGATCCAATATTGTCGTGCAGGTATACCTGCGCGCCACATATTGGGCGCGCAGGTGACCTGTATGCCCTATTTTATTTTCTCCCAAGGTCTTCAGTAGCCTATAAATACCCCTTGTAGGCCCCCCATTTCGGGGATGAAAAATTCAAAAAGTCAGATTTGAGCCCCCGACACCCTTGTCTCTTCTTGAAGTCTTCCGAACACTTCTAAGGTAATTTCTTACCTAGAATGGAAGAAAAAATAGAGGGAACAAGGCATAATTTTTGAAATTCACCAACACATGCACGCCTAAGTGTCTAACCCTTAAGGGAAATGGTCACACCTACGTGCCACCTTATCCCTTCAACAGAACATGTGCGCCAATCATTTGGAAGTCTTTAGGGATAATACTAAGGGCTTGAGCCAAGCCTCACCCAAGTATTACCCTATTGGTTCAACGGTGCGCAAGTACCAAAGTGACGTGCTAGTGTACTTGCGCGACCAATACTTGCGCACCCCACCCGGACTTGCACGCCTACTTATTTTTGGTTGCCTCTCCTGCTTATTCAACTCTTTTCTTCAAATCCACCTCTCCTCTTCAAAATTTAGCCTTCAAAACAGTCTTCAAAGCCATTTTTTGGCATGGATCCTTTGTTTTCTTCTTTATCTGAAAGGAATTCTATGGAACATCTTTTAAAACTAATTTATTTACATATCTTTATGTCACTAGGTTAGATATTTCATTCATTCAACCTCATCCTTTAAGATGAGAGGATCCCTAACTCGGGCCTCCTTTTCAAGAGTAATCCCCAGTCCAAGTCCCCTAACCTGGGCCTCCTTGTTAAGAGTAATCCCCAGTCTTAGTTTCCTTAGTCTGGGCCTCCTTTTCAGGAGTAAGCCATAGTCTTAATTTCCTTAGCTTTGGCCTCCTTTTCAGGAGTAAGCCCCATTTTTAATTTCGCTATCTTGGGCCTCCTTCTAAGGAGTAAGCCCCAAATTCCAAGTTCTCTAACCTGGGCCTCCTCCTTAGGAGTAATCCCCAGTCATAATTTTCCCCTAACCTAGGCCTCCGTTTCAGGAGTAAGCCCCAATAATAAATTCCCCTTAACCTGGGCATCCTTCTTAGGAGTAAGCCCCAGTCTTAATTTACTTTTGATTTGGGCTTCCTTCTCAGGAATAAAACCCCATCCTAAGTTCCCTCTAATTTAGTCATCCTTATTAGGATTAAGTCCCAAGTTAAGTATCCAAGTCTCCATAAAGAACATATACCATTATTGACCTTGTTCCTGGGCTTCTTCTCCAAAGTAAGTCCCAATCCTCATTTATCTGGGCAGTCATACATACATAAGCCCCACATCATTTCATATAATTGCATCTTTCTTGGAAAAATCGTCAGGTTTTACCGATACCTCTTGTTTCTCACACCAAGAATGACTCACATAATCTTAGAGCGTAAAATTAATTATGACATCATTATTTTTGCCATAAATAATGCATAAACCTCATACTTCTTTAATCGAACTACGTGGGTTCTGATTCCTTTTCTAAACAAGGATACGTAGGTAGCCCACCTGTGGGTACGATCCCAACTCTGAAATAATCCTTGTCCTTCTGGATGACAATAAACTTCAAGTACCCTGCTGAGTGGCTTTAAAACCATTATGGTTATCAAAATGACTAAGAGATCTCTATATAATTTATTGAAGGATACCATTGACTAAGAATATCTAACAAATATAGATGATTCTATATCGATGAAGAATCTAAAATACATATAAAAGAATCTAAATTTCATACATATCAATCATTGATTGTCAGATCTAAAGGAAAGCTCATTTTCATACTTTTTAATTTAATAAGGATTCACAAACCAAACTTTACTGTATAAAGATAGTCCCATAGAAGACAATAATTCCCCCCAAAAAAGGTTTGATGAGTCTGACCTCCCATCATCTCGACCAATGAAAATTCTTAAGCCTAATCAGTCCACAACTAATGATCACCTACCTTTGGAAAGTACGTCCTAATGGATATAGTATCATTGGATGTTTCCGGTTCTACGAACAAAACCATTAGAAACTGATTGGAATGTTTGAACCTTAAACAAACGAGGTCATCCCCATTTCTAGAGGGAAACAATCTTCCTCCATGAATCCTACCTGAAGGGTAGTTAGAGCTCATGAATGACCATCTCTGCGGTTCCCCTCGTCTAACATCCACCTCCAAGCCACCTCTAGTCCTGGTACTCTCATCCTCAATCAGCGTTGTCCATCGTCTGCACCATACACAATAGGGTGCAGACATAGCCCGTGTAGGGGTGAGTATAACGATACTCAATGGGACCCCAAGACCCTCAAGGTCTCACAAAATCCACCACGGATTAACCACACAGCATGAAATCAACTAAAAACCCTACATAGTTATATGCCCATGCATATACCTAAGTTATTAATTATACCCATATGAATCTTGAGGAAAACATAGAGTCCAACTCAAATCCCAAATCTCAATTGTTCCGCAAAGAAAATAATACCACAAAGGCAAGTAACACACAGGTACGCCACACAGAAGAATACCACCAAGGTATTAACACGAAAAAAAATTCCACACAGGTACAAATTCATATCACACCAGTTATTTCTTAGATATAATAGTATAGATGATTAGATGTAACTACTAAATCACCTTACTCTATTAAGAGGCAGACCCACGAAGGATCCCTAAGTGCTGACCCACATAGGATCGCTCTGTGCTGACACACATAGGATTTCTCGGTGCTGACCCACATAGGATTACTACGTGTTAACCCACACAGTATCACTCCGTGATGACCCATAGAGGATCTCTCAGTGCTGACACACACAGGATCGCTCGGTGTAGACCCACATAAGATCACTCTTCATTCTTCACGTCACAGCCGGCTACTGGGTTCTTGTACTGGGATTGTTCGTTTCTGAAAGGTTCCGCTCCTAAAGCCACTAGTCGATACTCTGACTGACATGAAGTCCCATGAAGAATTATCCCAAAGGATCGCCACATCATAGGGGTCTCATCTCAATAGACGGTGCGTCAATCAGATGCACGATCTTTGAGTTATTAGCCTATTAGTCCCGAGGGCCCAGTGGGATTCGTGCTCGATCCAACCCGAACGTTCCCCAAATTTATCCAAAACTCTAGTGGGGTATACCAATGTGACTGTTTCACTCCAAGGTTTCCAGTGCTATAGATGGTTCGTCAAACGTACGTTTGGTTCCAAATTTATGGCCAAAAGAGCGTAAATGGGTCGAAGTGGGTCTGGGTGAGGTCGGACCGGTCGGACCGACCCGGCCCTACCCAGCCTGGGCCGACCTAGTTCGGGTTGACCCGGCCCGACCATCTTGGTGCAGCCTGATCTGTGGTGCGGCCCGGACCGTGCTGGGCGGCCCAGCCCATACTAGGCGATCTGAGCTGGTGGCCAGGCCTGGGAAGCGTGGAGGCCGCACGAGCTGCGAAGGCCACAGGTGGCCGCAGGTGCCATGGGGCGGCAGAGGCCACGGGCGCTGCAGAACAGCAGAGGCCACGGGTGCCACGGGGTGGCGCGAGCCTGTGGATTACTATTATGGTGTGAAAACCATTTAAAATAAAACCAAAAATTAGTGATCTATATGTATTATATTTTGAATAAATATGTTAAGTCAATGATTATGTAACCGGGTATAATAGTGAACAACTTATTGAGATTGAGATAAAAATATTAGATTTGAATTTTTTATAGTATGATAATGAAAATAAGGTTCCTACGAATGAATAATGGAGATTTAAAATGTTACACCCCCCATTTTTACGAATTATTTTCTTTCCAATAAATTAATATTTTTTGATGGATTTAAATGTATGCTACAAAATTTTAGGCTTTATTTACACAAAAAACAAATTTTGGATCATGTGACACACAATAACAAGTTTATATTGTGTTACAAACAACACATATCTTAGCATTCATTACCCAAAACACAGAGTTTAAAAAAAAATTTGAAAAATTATTAAAATATATTTATAGTTATCTCCTAGTTATTTGGATGGTTGATATGAAAAAGACCAAATGAATTGTAAAAATATAGTTTATTCATTTTTTTTAAAATTAATTATTTGTAAAAAAATTAATTAAAAATTAATTTAATAACTTTTTGAAAATAAATAAATTCATCTTATGAATTTTTTTTCTATTCATAAAAACATTTTATCTGAATAAATTAAATAGTCCAATTTTGAAAAATTAATTTAAGGAATTATATATTACATATTAAATAAATTATTCAACATTCATCTTATCTATTTTATAGGTAAGATATAATAATAAGTCAAATTTTTTTAAAAAAAATATGTATTTATTTGAAAGGGTGTTTTACCACCTTTTAATTTTGCATTTATTTTTATACAAATTTTTTGATATTTTAGGAATTCTGTAAGGAAAAAGAAATAATCATTTTTGAATGTCCATGGTAACAATTATATTTTGGGTAATTTTAGGTATTTTTCTGAGAAGGATTGTTTTTTGATGTATATTGAAAAATATTGTGTTTTAATGGAAAACATCATTTTCTTTTAATTTACCTATAATGATAAATGATATTTTAAATATGTTTTAATTTATAATTAGTTTAATAATATATCTAATAATCTAATTTATGATATTTGAATCATTTTAATATTGAAATTTTTTATACAAATATTATAAACATTTTGATCTTTTTAACAATAAAAAACCTGCTTTCTCATCACATTTGTGGGATTGATATTAAATTAAACTATACTAATTAGGTTAATTGAATTTGGAAAAAATGTATTCCATATTTATAATCTACATAATTTATATTTTCTAATAAAGAAAACATAGTTTTTGAACAAATTTTTTAGTGAAAAATGATCAATTTAATTCCAGCGATTAAGGTAAAACCGATCTTATATAGTTATTAAACACAGAATATAAGTTTTAAAATGGACTACCAACTGTTATAACGCAATTTTTTGGACATATTATTACTCATAACACAATAGGATCTATATTTATGAGTTAGTGGGATATTATATTTCACGATCTGACTTGGGTACCCTAGTATCCCGATAACAGAGTTGGTCCTGACACAACTAGAAGGGCGTTCCTGATCCCCATAGGTCGACGACTAGCACCTGGAACCATATAAACTAATTGTGGGAATTATGTTTCTACAAGAAATGTGGAAATAAAATAAGGTAAGATATTATGCATATTAATGGAAAACTCCACTCAGAGTAATGTACCAGAAGTTTAATATGTTCAACTACCAAAGTACAATAACCGAAGTATAAAAATTGTGAAAAATACCCAAAAGTACTTTAGTATATAAATCACCAACACCAAAGTTCATCTACAAGATCCACCTCCAAGAGATCACATTCCTCAACTTGAACCTAGATGGGGAAAATCGACAAACACTCGAAGGCACAAGTAAGGTGTGAGAAAAGCACGGTAGGATTTCACCCAAAGATTCCATAATAGATGCTAATATCGATTTAACCAAAATTTGGTTTCAATTTTAAAACAAATAGGTTTTGAATTAACAAATAATATGTAAAAAAATAATTATCTATAGTTTAAAAGATGTAATACCTTCATCAAATCATGCTATAATTTCAAATCATGGAAAACATTTCAAAAGATGGAATTTTCATTTAATAAAAGGATGCTTTTTATAAACATTAATTCTCACAAATGGATTAAATAGATAGTTTATATAAACAGTTTTTATAAATTCTCAGGTCATGTGAAAAAGTTTATAGAAATGTTATATATACGCATTCAAAAATGCATACATGAAAAAAACATAGTCATGTGCCAAATAGGTATGATAGTTCTAAGCTATAGGGATCTAACACTGCGAATATTACAAAGTATGTAAGTACTCCCTTTTTGGACTGTTTTAAAGGGATCTCATCCCTAATGCCAAATGAATGGGATGTTCTGATATAATGTTTTATAATGTTTAAGGATGACCATGTCAGACCCAAAATAACTCACTATCTACCTAAGGCTTTCATGGCCTCTTGTACAAAATCAATAATGGGAAATTCACATTATAAAAAATATGAAAATCACCCCATATATCATTTTAAATTTTCCAATTTTCTTATTAAAAATCATAATTGGTTTTTAATTAAAAAATTATTTCTCACCCTAATGAGTCCCTATTATTTCCATCAAAACATTTTGGGCTATTTTTTAAAAAATGGGGATTTTAAACCAAATCATGAAATTTCACAATCCAATTCACATTAGAATTCAATAATTCAACATCTAAACAATTCCATCATTTTCATCCCAAACCCCAAAATAATTTATTTCGGGGGATTTCACAAACACTCCAAATAAATTTTTAATCAATTTAAAATAAATATTTTAAATAATTCAATTCACATTAACACCAAAATTTAAATTAAATAGTTTAAATGTCTCCAAATTCCAATTCCAAGTCAAAAAATAATTCATCCTCAAAAACCCCATTTCATTACAATTGGGTTATTCAAACAAAAGGAATGAAAGAAATTTTATTCAAATCTAAATAATTTCATTTAAATCTAAAAAACTGATATTTAAACAAATCTATTATTTTCAATAAAAAATGGGTATCATAATGGAACCACCAACCAAAAACCATTAATCTCACAAGGACAAAACAGAATTGTAATTTTTTCACGAAGAATGGAGATCACAAAAATGGGAATCATATCAAGGATTAATATCCCAAAAACAAAGGGTATTAGATTTAAAAATCAATACCAAGATCTATGGAACCCTAAGGAGAAAGAGAGAGAATGTGTGAGGAAGATAATTGGAGGGGGAGACAAGACAGCTTGAGATCGACTAATATTCTCCTAGAATTATATCACTTTTGAAAGGGTTCGAGGGGCTAAGAATAATTATTGGGAGCTCCATGGAAGAGAGAATAGCATTTAGGTCGAAGGAGGTTCGTCTTGGATCTAAAAAAGGAGGCACGGTAGATTTTAATTAAAATTTCCGATCTAGAATAATCTGTCAACATGGTTTCCTGGGAAACCACGCATGGTTCGGGAAACCGTGCATAGACCATGTGGAGCCCACTTTCCAAAATGTGGAACTACTGCACAGTTTACCCTAACCATGTGTAGGCCATGTGAAAACCATTCCCCTTCTGAGAAAGCTCCATAAATATAATTAAACCACAAGAAACAACTCTAAATGAAACCCAATGAAATCCCAAATAGAAGAGGGTTTTAGGAATACCAAAAGTTACTAATGGTATGTTACACCCTCCCCACCATAGAAAATGTTTCTCTGCAAATAGCCTATGAAGAATCCTCCCCATTAAAATGATGAGTCCATTGATCCCTCACCAGTGCCCCCTCTCTATCTTCTCATGAGAATCAGAACCATGCTCCATAGCACATGAACCAAAGGTATCGTTCTCCCACAAAGTAGGTTGGTATCAAAATCAATAATCATGAAGTTCCATTCAGACATGGATAAATCATCTTCCACTTCAAGATCACGCTAAGTCAAAACATGAGATGGGTTAGATGGATACCTTCAAAGCTGCGATACCTGAACTTGTTATATTTCGAATTCAACTTTAGTGGTAGTACCAAATGGTTCACAACATTCCCCACATTCTCAAAAACCACAAAAGGTCTGACCAAATGAGGAGAAAGCTTCCCTTTCAATTAAAGTCGTCGATGACCCAACTTGGGTGAAACCCTTAAAAAACCTAGTCTCCAATAGAGAACTCCAAAGTTCAATAGTGATGATCTGTATAAGGAATTTATCAGGAATGAGATATCAACATTCTTTGAAGAATCAGTTTAATCTTTTTTGTCGTCTCTTCAAGCAATCTCAGCCCAACCAAACAATTCTAATTGATCTTCAACCAACATAACAGATATTTAAATGTTTGAAAATATAAGGCCTTAAAAGAATCCATTTTGATTGCAGATTGATAACTATCGTTATAAAAAAAATCAACCAGCCCCAAATGATCATCCCATGCTCCACCAAATTCAATAATTCATGCACAAATAATATGTTCAAGGATATGTATAGCTCTTTATGTCTGGCCATCTGACTATAGATAGTATGCCATGCTCAAATGGGTATCAGATCCTAGGGCCTCTTAAAGGCCTCTCCAAAAGATATAATTAAAATAAGGATCTCTATCATAGACTATAACAGATGGAACTCTAGGAAACCGAACAATCTCGTCCACATATAGACTTACCTGCTCCTCAACATTGGTTGTTTCATGAATGGGTATTAGTTAAGGAGATTTCGTCAGCCTATCAAACACTACCCTTATTGAATTCATCGTCAAATGGTTACATGGAATCATGACCAAATGGTCCATAGAGATATCATCCAACATTCATGTAGGGAATAGAACTGGCTGATGTATCCCCGATGGTTTCTCGTGCTCAGCTTTCACCTGTTGGCACGTATAACAACAAGTGAAAAACTCAGCAATGCCTTGCCTCATACATGGCCACCAGAATATCTACCTCATTCCATTGAACATCTTTGTGGTTCCTAGGTGCACAGCCCAGTAGGGTTTTTGGATATCCCCTATCACAGAATTCCTAATCGAAAACAGTACCACAAAATGAGTGTGATAGCATAGAATTCCCACTTTTTAAAATGACCGCAGGGAAACTGTCTCCCCACCATTAATAAAGTCTATAATGCTACAAAATTATTAATAATGTTATTGGTCCTGAAGAATCATTTCAATAAGATAGGATTTCAACTTAACACTGTCTATAGAAACCTCAACCCCTAACTCCTAAACTCCAATATGCAACTGTGCAAAGGGAGCCATAATGTTCCACTCTTCGGAAGATTCTCTCACTGACGAGGTTAGAATCTTCCTACTCAATGAATCTGCAACAACATTCCCTTTCTCCATTTTATAGGCTATTTCAAAGTCAAAAGGCTACAATTATTCCACATAGGTCCTCTATAGAAGATTCAAATATTTTAATATATATATATAACTCAAAATTATTTTTCTATGAGAACATAGTAAATCTTTCTCTATAAAGGTAATGCTACCAACTCATTAGAGCATACATCAAAACTGAATGTTAAAGGTCATGGTTCAAATAATTATTCTCTTATGGCCTAATATGATGAGCTCCATATAAAACAACATGATCTCCTTAAATAATAATTCAACCCAATCCTGAACCTGATGCATTGAAAAAAACCACATAGCTCTTCCATGCCTCTGGAAGAGTCAACAGTGGCAAAATAGTCCAAAGAACATTCAGATCACCGAATTAAATTTATAATCTCTTACTTCATACAATATATACTCCATTCTATGGAAGAGAAGTCGTCATAGAAACCAACATTGTGAATTCCATCATGAAACGATGATAGTATCTTCCTAAACCCAAGAAGATTCAAATCATGAAGACATTTTGAAGTTCTTCCCTTATCTTAACTACTTTCACCTTTTTAAGATTAACTGATACCCCATTTTCTAAAACCACTTTTCCAATTAACATCACTCCTCAAATCCATAATTTACACTTCGAAATCTTGGCATAGAGTCAGTGATTTCTCAGCAAACTCATCACTATTCTCAGATGATACACATAATCCTCATAGTATTTAGAATACACAAGGATATAATCAACAAATACCACCATAATGGTATCAAGATTCCCATGGAAAATATTTTTCATTAAATCCATGAAAACATCTTGATCATTGGTTAGACCAAATGGCATGACCAATTACTCATAATGGCTATACCTGCTCCAAAAGGTGGGTTTTTGAATGTCATATTCTTCTATCCTCATTTAATAGAAACCAGAGTGGTGATAAATTTTGTATAAACACTTATACCCCTTCAACTTATCAAAAAAATCATCAATCCATGGAAACATATAAATTTTATTTATCGTTACTCAATAGAGATTTCGATAATCAACAAAAATGCAGAGTGAACCATTAGCCTTCTTGTAAAAGAGAATCAGTGCCTCCTGGGGGGAAATGATAGGGTGTATAAAGACTTTCTCATGAATATTTTTAAATTGTGACTTTAGATTTTTCAATTCATCTGGTGACATGTGGTAATATGGAATAGATACTGGTTGGGTGCAACTCATCATGTTAATTGAAAACTCAACCTCTCTTACTGGTGGAAAACTAGAGATGTCGGATAAAAACTCATCGTGAAACTCAATGACGACTGAAGGGAGATCCCCACTCATGTATTCCTACTCAGTGTCAAAGTAAAACACTTGAATTACATTCCCCAACTCCAAATAACCAGTTACGACCCTACTCAGCCTCGAGCCTCATTCTCCTTGAAACATAAGAGACAAACCACTGGGTGTAGTGAATGAGACCCATCAAAAAAAGAAATAATTCTAGGATTTATTGGTAGTGATCCAATCCATCCCCTAGATGATGTCAAGTGATTCCATATCGAGAACCAAAAAAGTCTAAGCTAACTCAAAATATGATAAAGGGAAAACGAAAAAAGGACTACAGAGACCATGTTCTCTCTTCGTACCATGGGGTGTAGGTATATCCATTGAATAGGACAGAAGATCCATAGAAATATTAAAAAAATTAACAACATTGGTTGAAATAAACAAACAAGATACACCAGAATCAAATAAATTAGTCATTAGTGACAAATATATAGTGATGGTACCTCTCAAGGTTGCTGGACCCATTTCTAACTTCTCTAGAGACTCGTCCACAACTTGAGGAAGCATTTTTCTAGATGGTTGCGGCTGGAACCTTTTTTCATGTGGAGTATCTAATTTACCTACTATATTTGGTAGAACTGATGATATTTTCCCACTATGTAGAGTGGAATACATATTCTAGAACCTCTTCAAGTTCCCTAAATGTCCGTATGAGCCATGTTTTTTGCGTTCCTTAATGAAAACCTTCTTAGAATACCCTAGCTTAGAATAATGATAACAACCCAAAGGGCCTATTACCGGTACTTCATGAGTCTAGGAAAAAACATTTCATCTAGAACTTCCACATTAATCATCAGGCTTCCGTTTTCCCTTAATGAAACTCACACATCCAGTTGATGAAAAATAAACCCTGGAAAATCCTAAAATAAAAGCCTAGTCTATCCCATCTATCAGTGCTCTATCTAATAAATCAGAATAGAAATGAAATATCACCATGAATACCTGAGAATTGATATTTGGATTAAGAACAAATTCAAATCACCAATCCATTATAATTACATTCGACACAATATTCCTTACGAAGTACTTAAGCACAGTAAATCAGTTTGTAGACTCTGACACGAATTTATAGGCCTACTCAAGTCTGAAAAACACTATAGACATGGTATAATGCCTTGAATATAGAAAGAATTGGTTGGTGAAATGAACATTAAAATATTCCCACTCAAATACCTCATGTTTCTTCACAGTCTACATAGTGTCCCACCATCTTATACTCAGTCCTTTTAGCACAAATGTGGCACACTTTACATTTTTCTAATTGGTTGTGTCAAAAATCCCAAATTAGTGTTCAAAGTAGCTCAAAAACTACTCAACCTCTTGAGGTTCACTTCATCCCTTTAATGGTGCTGGTTTCTAGAGAATTAACTCTTGAGAAATAATCTTGGGGAGGTCTCTCTAATGTTCCATAATAGGAGACTGAATAGGAACTGAAGGTGATTCTTTTCGTAGAGCCTGGACAGTGCGCATGAAAACCTCAATCAGATTCTGTTCCACAAATGGATTCTACCACTGTGATTAAATAATAGCTTGTTCTTGGGTCTGATTCACATGTATTCTTAGATGCATGATGCTACAAATAATCATCAGACAAAAAGGAAGAAATTTGGCACTTCTCAAAATGATAAAAAATGGAAATTAATCTCAACAGAAAGGATAACCAAAATTTAGAGTTCACTATATCTAATTAAAAATAGAGAAAAGACTAAAACTAAACCTTAATACATCTTTCCCTTACCACCCTTAGTGACTTATGATTCTTTTCAGTGAGAGATATCCAAGAAATCAGTCACAAAAACCTCCTATGTCTAGATAAGATTTCATAATGCATAATGACTTTAAGACAAAGGCTCAACCTACCATTCTGATACTGCTTTGTCAAAAACCAACCCCGGTACCCTGGTAACCTGATAACCGAGTTGGTCCTAATATAGCTCTAAGGGCATTCCCGATCACCAAGGGTTGTAAAAAAGCACATGTCACCATACAAATTGAACATGGGAATGATTTTTCCGCCAATAATGTGGAAAGAAAAGAAGACAAGACAATATGAATATAAAAGGAAAACTCCATTGGGAGTGAAGTACCATATGTTAAATTGCCACAACCAGCAATGTACTTCAACCAAATAACCAAAAAGGGGAAAATAGCCAGATGTTCGTAAGGACATAACTCACCAAGACCAAAGTTCAGCAGTAGGATCCACCTCCATGAGATCCCTTTCCTTTTCTTTAACATGGAAGGAGAAAATATACAAACACCCAAAGGCACAAGTATGGTGTGAGTCAATGCTTAGTATAATTTCATCCAAATATTCCATAACATATGCAAAAATAAATTTAACCAAAATGTGCATTCAACATTAATATAATAGGTTTGGTGTTAAAAAATCATATTTTAATAAATATTGATCTGCATTCTAAAAGATGGAAATCCATTTACCCAGTCATAGTATACATTTGAGATGATGGAAAACAATTCAAAAGATGGAATTTTATTTTAATAAAATAATAATTTTCATAAGCAACGTTTATCAAAAAAATGGATTAAATAAACACTTTATATAAATAGTTTAAATATAATCTCAAGGAATGTAAACAAGTATATAATAATGGCATATATATGCATTAAAAAAATTAAAACAAGAGAACAAAATGGGCATGTTCCAAATATGTTCAATAGTTATAAGATATAGGGATCCAAAACTATGAATACGGAAATTTATGTACATACATCCCCTGAGGAATAAGGTAAAGGGATCCCATCCCCATCACATAAGGAATATGATGTGCTGATATGATATTTTATAACCTTTTAGGATGATCAAGTGACACCCAAAAGAACTCACTATCTACCATAGTCTTGTATGGGAACATTTTCAATATCAATGATGGAAAATTCACTTTCTAATAATGATACACTAAATCCCATTCTTCATTTCAAATATTCCAATATTCTCTTTAAAGACTATAACTGGGTTTTAATCAAAACATGCCTTTTAACAAAGATGAGGCCATATGGTTTCCATAAAAACATTTTAATTAATTTATAACAAAGCTAGGATTTGAATCCAAATCATCCAGTTTCACAATCTGCTTCACATTCAAATTCAATAATTCAATTTCTAAATAATTCCATAATTTTCATCCCAAACCCAAATAACATGAATCATAGTTTTTCAAAAAAATTACACCAAGTAAATGTTTCTTCAGTTTCAAATAAAAAATTAATTGATTAAATTTCTATTTAAAACAAAATTTAAATTAAACAATTTAAATTAAACAATTTAAATCTCAATAAATTCCACTTTGAAGTGAAAAAACCCATTTTTCCTCAAAAACTCTAATTCATCGAAATTGGGGTTTTCCAACAACAGAATTGAAAGAAATTTTATTGAAATATAATCAATTTAATTTAAAAAAAATAATTAAAATTTAGACAAAGCAATTAGGTTGAATAATAATTAGGCATCGTAATGGAACGACATACCAAAAACAACAAATCTGGCAACATCTATCCCAGATTAGTATTTGTCCATTAAAATGGAGATCACAAAAATGGGAATCAAACATTAAGATTAAAAAAATAAGGGTATTAGAAACACAAATAAATACCATGATCTATAGAACCCTACGGCAAAAGAGGGAGAATCTGAGAGGAAGAGAACTATAGGAAAAAAATAACTAGATTGAGATCAACAAACATTCTCTTATATTCAGATCACTCCAAGAATGGGGTCAAGGGGCCAAGAATAAATCTTGGGAGCATAAAAATTGGTAGAAATGTGTTTTTTTCAAAGGAGTTCCATCTGAGACCTAAAAAGGAGGCTTGGAAAGTTTTAATAAAAAATATAAGATCTAGAAAAACTTGTGTGTAGGGTTTCTTGGGAAACTGCACACAGTTAGGGAAAACTGTGAGTAGGCTATACAAATCCCACTCTCCAAAACATTATAGTGATTCAAGGATATGCCTAACCATGTATAGGACATGAACAAACTGTTCCCCTACCCAAAAACATCCATAATTCATAGAAAGTAACTCGAGAAAACTCTAATCCAACCCCATCCAAAGTTCAATCAAAAGAGGGGTTTAGGAATACCTGATAATAGTAACTTTATGTGACATTATTCCATGAGATTTACCTGTATTATAAGTTATTTAAATAAAAATACAACAATGTACCTTCCATTCCATTAATATTTACAAGCCTTTAGGATTGGGGAAAACCATCATATATCGGTTATAAAAATTATTTTGAAAGGTAAATGAGTTTTTTTATCATGAAAATTAATTTTATTTTTTTACATTAAATAATTAATTTAAATTCATATGAAACACCAATGCATGAATTATTTAGTTAATAATTATCTAAAATAAATGATAATAAAAATATTAAATGGGAATTAATTTGAATAAATTATTGTATTACATTAATTTTGTTGATGAATATATCATTAAACATAGGTTTGGAATTATTTATTCAAATTAAATTATTTTCATCATATTTTTTACTTCAAATTAAATTATTAATGTAAAAATTGACATTAATATTATTTTAAAGTAAATAATACTATAATAAATTATTTAAAATTACTAAAAATACTATCTTATTCCATGTGACTATTAAATGATAATAAATATATAAAATTTTCCATTAATTGACTAATTTATCTTTTATAATAATCATATTAACCCCATATATATTAAACACTTAGTTATCATGGTCAGGGTTAAAGTAGTGTTTTTACGCATCATATGCTCTTTTGTTAAAATTAATTTTTAGAACACGAGGTATTTTTATTTTATAAATTAGATATAATATTGAAAAATAAGTGGGTTGAAATTATATAATAATTATATTATCAAACTATCTATAATAGTTCAATTACCTTGGTTAGAAAATTAGTTCCCATGGTAAAAAATAAAAGGGTAAAATTCAGTATACTTAAAGAATGAGGATAAGAATTCCAAAAATGTGTTTATTTTTTTGTTTTTTGAGGTTTATCAGCCAAATAGATCATAAAATATATTTTAATTAAATTTTTTATCTGCATGAATTATGGGAGACCTTCCAATAGTGAATACTTTTGATAATTTACAGGGATGCCACTCCTCTCCTATAAAAGTGAACCAACTCTCCCCCATTTTATGCACATATCTAGACATTTGGATCAACAAATATCGAACCAAACAAAATCCCAAATTCCCTATAATTATTATAAAACCCTTACATAGGTTAAAAAGATATCCAATTAATTCCTTTTGTGAATACCAAAAGGCGATACATAAATAAGAGGCAACACTCCCCAAAAACGGTTCAGTTTTATTTCTTATTGAAACCCCTTGATTTCATGTTATATCTCACAATTATAATAATAAAATTATAATTAATATATATAGGTTTATATATTATGTGTAATACCTAAAACCACACACACTTCCATCAAATGGGTTATGAATTCATCGGTCATGTGTACAACGGACTACCACCTTGCAGACCAATGTCATTCGTTTTTTAATTACCACCTTTCAATGTTAGGAATAATTATGTAAATATTGATTCTAAATGATATATATGAAATATATGATATTATTATTCTTCTATAAATATTATACCACACAAACCGTCATTATTTACATTTCATGGGAATATGATAATATTGTTAGTGTGTACGGAAGAATAACACCACACGAAGTGATGTCATTCGTTCACACTTTCTGTAGAATGTGTGAAATATGGGTTTAATAAATATATGTGACATATATGACATAAAATTTATTATGTATTTATAATATATATATCATTTACTTTATTTATTCCAATACAGTAAGAAAACTAAAACAAAATTCATACGTACGAATAGTCTACTGTCTCCATGAATGTTGTATTTCATTTCATAGACCTAAATTTTACAGGTAACCATAAATACATATATAGTGAATATATATTATTTTTATGTTATATAATAAATTATTATAATAATTATGTTATTATCTATGTAATAAGACTAATAAAATTATAAGTCAAAACATATATGAAGAAAACAAAGTGGTTATTACTTGAAACATAACTTTAACATGGAATTTTTAATAAAAGGTCAAAAAGGCCATTTGTGAAACATATATGTTATGATATGTATGAATATTTTTCTTAAATATATTTATAATAAAATTATATTTTGTATACATGAGTTTTGAAATATTTTTATAGAAATTAAGAAATAAGGTAAGGTATTTCATTCTTATTTTTTACTTTTGTGAGACACATACTTTATTCGCCACCTCTTTATTCAAATGTGGTGTGTATAATAACCATGAATATATTTTTTTATACATATAATATGAATTATTTTTATTTAAATATCCATGTTATTATCTTTTTTTATTGGTTTTATTGTTCAAAAGTTACCAAGTATGTAACATATTTTTTCATCAATGTTTCTTTCATTAAGATGGTCGTTATAATATACAACTATTATTCTATCACAAGGTGCATATAAAGTCCACTTTTCATTTAATATCATTATTGTTTTTCATCCTAATGATATTTTATGTTTCATTTTATATTATTCATTTATGGGTATTATTATTCAATGTTACTAACGTGGTACAACTTTTATGTTACAATCTCATTATTTATCTAGATTATTTATGAATAACTCTACAATGATGATTTCTAATGATATACCTATCAATAATTATCGTTACATTACTTATTATCTAGTTATAGCATGTGAATAAATTTTTTACATCATATTCTTCTATTTATATACTAATGATTTAAAAATAATGTTTTTATAAAAAATCACCTTTTTGGTCAAATTCTATTTTATTCTAAAACATTATTTTAAAAAAAATTATTCTAATTTATTAAATAAATCTTTATGAATGATGAAAAAAAATTTGTTTGGAAATGTATTCAGTTTTGAAAATGGTTTAAATGAATTTTAAAATAATCCTTTATAAGTTTTCAAATGTTTCTTTCAATGAAAAATTTAAAAAATATTTCTTGTTAAAAAGTATTTTAAAATTTTTTTATAGTATCCTTTATATGTTTTCAAACGTTAAAATCTGAGAAAGTGATTTTAATTTTTTATGTTTAAAAGGAGTATTAAATTATTTTCAACTAATCCTTTACAATTTTTATTGTTTATTTTAAAATAAATGAATTTCAAAAAAAAATTATGTTTACAAAGTTTTTTAAATGTTTTTCAAATATTATTTTATTAGTTTTAATGGTTAATTTCAAAGAAAATTGTTTACCAAATGTTTAATGTTTTAAAAAGTATTTTTCAAAGTGGAAAATGTATTCCACTCAATAAATGTTTCATATAATAACTTCCAAATCACTTTCCATTGTAGATAAACATTATTGATGTTATATATGCCTTACTAGGGATATGGATAAATTATACAATTATTATTATTTCTCTGAATAGTTAATGATTATGATGAAAAGTTTTTTAGGAAACCCTTCTATCCAACATGGGTTATACCGTGATAATATTCTTATGAAACCCTATACTTTTTATGGGTCATGATTTGATGAGATGATAATTAAACCTTTCTCATTCTCAATGTTTATAACGTGATGAAATGTCTATGATACCCATTTCATTTGATGGGTTGTTATATAATGAATATTTATGATCTTGTGGCACACATCAATATGGTATACATCATGTAATAAGAAGTACAAATATCTCCCTTCAATATATTAATAAATCTTTTATATTTTTCATGATATAGACAATGATGTAATGGGGAGTGATACTGTTATAGTAATACATGTCTATAATTAAGAGTAAACACCTTATAGTAAAGGATTGTGTCCCTTATGAATGTTTGGGGAGTTAACGCATTACATAATATAGAAATTGTTTCCACTAGGTATTGTGGTGTGTACCCCAAGAATGTGTATCCCCATGATGTTCCCTAATACTGTTTGGAAATAAGTATCGACTTATAGGGAATTATTTTAAATTCTTATGTGTCTTACACAATTCCATGCCCTATTTATATATTATTCTATCATTGATTATATTATTTATCACTCATATATTATGAACAACCATTCATTATTCCATGGCTTAAGATTATGATCATTTATGTGTATGGTATGGTTTTCAAATAGTATTATCTTCTTAGACCCGTATATTCATGTTTTGATTATGTATATCCCTTGTGTACTCTTACTAAGAATCTGATCTCACCCTTTATTATGTTACTGTTTCCTAGGTTATGAATATATGTATTTTGTTTTTTATGTCTATGGAGGGTTCTAGTTAGTAATAACATGACAAGATATAAATTAGATCACTTATGTAAAAGTTTTAATGTTTCAAAGTTTCCAATGAAAAAAAACTACTATGGTACTCGAGCATGAGATTATATAATGTAAACAATATTCCAAAAAATGATGTATTGTCTATTCATGAAAATATTGGGTCTCTGTAATAATTTTTTTAAAAGAATATGGATTGTGATGAGATATCATAGGATGACTCAGCATGTCACTCGACCTGATCCCTCACAAGGATCAATGGGTATTCTTGATCCCCACATGCTGCAAAAAAGTATGTGGGTATTAAGAATGTGAACATGGGAATAATTTCACACTAATATAAACATAAAGAATGTTAAGGATCCCATTAATAAATCTATAATTACCCATTAATATGTTTTATTTCCACACTATTATAACAAATGGATATAATATATTGGATTAGAAATGAATCAAAGTGACTCACAACACCATAATAAAATATTATCTCATACAAGGAAGCAATAAATAAATAAACATACAATGAATGATGAAAAAACATCAATATAATACAAATAAAAATATAATTTAGATTATAATAGGATAATATATACTGGTACTAATATAAAAAATAATATAACCCAAACCACTATGAACTATCTTCTCTTGAACCACAATCACTAACCATATCATAAAACCAACAACCAACATCCCAACCCAATAAAAAATAACATACGGACCATACTAGGGATCCCAAGAGAAAACATAAGAGATGCATATAGTAAATGATGTATAATGGTTGTGGGAGAAAATTCCCAGTATTGTCTCACAAAATATTTTTTCCATTTCATTTCAAACAACATTTTAGTAATTCATGTTTGAAATATTAATTAAAAACGGGTATTTGACTTGTAATTAAATTAAATATAAATATCACGCCGTATTTTCCTATAGAAATAACCCTCATTCATAAAATAATAATTTTTGGATCCAATACTTTTTAATTGATCATTTTAGAAATAAGAAAATCGGGTCCTTTTTTAAATGTTTTATAAATAAGTATAAATTCCTCTTTCTATTTCATAAAAAATATCAAAATAAAATTTTATAATGAATAAAACACATTCCATATTATGTTTTTTTACTTCCAAATAATTTTTTAAATCAATTATTACATAAACCAAAACCATAAATAATATGGAAGAGAACATAACAAACACCCTTATGTCAATATAGAATAATAAAATTAACAACTGAAGTTATATATTTATGAAACAAAATCATGGATGGGGGATACAAAAAAGAATATAAATAAATACCATAAGTATATATAAGTAATATTTATAAATTATTGGAAACTCGTTAGAAATCATGTAACATGGTCTTAGACTTGTGACATGAACCCTTGGATAAAAAAATGAAATTTATGTCTCATTAGCCCCATTGAACATGTAGAGCCATATAAATGTCCCATGAGCGAAAATATACTATGGGTGTAAACAATATGAGAGAACTCAACTTCCATGGGAAGCGAAACCCTATCAGAATCATATTTAAGAATTAGGGGATAAATATATCTATACCACTACCCATTACCTAAGACTCACATAACATCAATCAGTATTGGTGAAAAACAAATAAATAATGTGTTTATCATATAAATAAATTTTAAATAATTTTAAATGAATATCATCTCACCTTTTTCAATCTCATAATAAGTGTCCCTATTTTATACGTGTAATAATCATAAATGGTACGACAATATAAACATCCCCCAATGGGTATGATTTGAAAAATGATAATCAAAATTCATGGGGATCAGCTGAGGGTCACACGTAATTTATAAAACTTATTTAAAGTGAAAACTATGCAATTAAAACATACTTGAGATTTCAATACACTTTAACCACATTAATAAACCATTTTATGTATCATTTAAAATATAATTTTTTAATAAAAGCATTAAAATTAAAAAACAAATTCTTTATTTTAAAAAAAATATTTTCAACAACACATTTATCCTTTCTATGTGAAAAAACGAGGTCAAATAACTTAAAATATTTTATTCAATTAAAAAAACCATCCATGCAATCATTTCAAAATACGTGAAATTAATATAAAAAATTAAAATTAAAGAAATCTCATTTAACACGTTTTTTCCAAAGGACCCATCCCTTAAAAGATTTATGAAAATCTCATTATATACCGCATAAGAACATAATTTAATATAATAATGAATATAGAGTAATCAATCACTCAATGATGTGGTATTTAATGGAAACTCAAAAAACTAGCTACATAAAATTGGGAAGAACCATTTTGAAACCATTGAAAATGAATATCTTATAATGGAAAACACCAAAATGATAATGTAAGAATCATTTGTAATCCATGGAAACCAAAACTCATAGAGTTATTTCACTACAAACCATAGTGATGGACACATTATCTCCTAGGGTCCATGAGGGATGTTTAAAATAATTATATCCAGAAGATAAAGAAGAATAAATAGAATTAAACAATTAAGGATGGAGTAACGGATAGAAATATCTTGAAATTAAATAATATTCCAAAAATCTAAAGGAATAAGGGAGGTGAGACTTCACTGCATGCACCCTAGGTCAGCTGAGCAAGAAAGAAGAAAAATGGGAAAAACACTTTGAATAGGGAGAGGGAAAAAGGACTTAACATTTTAATTAATTATATTTATCTCACATAGTTAGACCTTATGGTTTAGTAAACAGTATGTTATCCTTTTGGGGGATACTAGATAGTGAAAACAATAAGACATGATGATATGACATGGTTTAAAAATTGTGTGTCCACAGTGAAAAAATACTATGTTAATGAATTAATGAACAGAAATTATTTTCCAACTATTTACACTAACCATTATCATGTTTTTTAATATAAACCTTATGAACAAGATATCTCACAATATTTTAATTAATACTCACATGGTTTAAATAAAACAATGTGCTTCTAGTAGAGGAAAAACATACAAAAACAAAATAAAATGAAATTGTCCTAGATTTAATGGTAACAATAACCTATATTTAAGGTTAACCAAAAATGATTTACTAAACCTTTAAAAAAGTAAAATACACATGTAAAGGTCATCTATAAAACTTACCAAACAATAAAAATAACCAAAAAAAATCATGCACAAAGGAAGAATTCCAAAATGATAAAATTTCAAATGAAACTCCCAAAAAAAGTAATTACACTAGGATAAGATGAAATATTATAAAATAAACAAAATAGTAACTTGAGATTGTAACTATTGTACCTATCATTAAACATTTCCCCAAAAAACATTCATAAGCATATAATCAATGTAAAAGATAAAAACCTAAACACTAACATAAGAGTTGAGAGTTTAAATTAAAGGTTATAATGGTCTAGTGTGAATGGGACATCGGAAAAAATATACAAATTATGGAGTACACCCCGATCAAAAAATAGATCATCATGGTAAGTAATGGGAAATGAATTTGTGTCAAAAAATGAAAGGGGTTGACTAGGACCTCATACTCAAGTCTCCATCTCATGGTAAAAATAATAAGATACAGACTAACAACAACTAGTGTATAATCTCAACTGATCAACATCTATCTTATAGGCACAAACAATAAACACGTAGACTAAAATATGTCTAAAAAATAAAACCATAACTAATATAATAATCATGTGAAATTCACCATAAATAAGAATCAAGAACCGACGAATATGAACAACCACTATAGTTAACAACATCTCAATAAGAGGAATGAAAAGGACCAAGGAACACATAAAATGCAGTCCACCTCATGAACCTTAATCCACTATATTTATAGTATGCACAACCTAAAAACCATAATCACCAAAGTATAGTTATGCCCCAAGAACACTCTAAATGATTCATGCTACTAGATTTTCAAGAATGGTCTAACCACTTTAAAACCTATAATAAATATTTAAAACCATGAGAAAATATGGGTAATGATTAATGATGTCCTACCTCAAGGACGTTTATGGTTGTAACACTCTTGTTTGAGTTTGGTAAAAGTTAATAACCAGAAGAGGCACAATAAATGAAAGTTGGATCCATCCTATATTCTAAACCAAAAAACATGATTTATAACTTATATATAGACTTTACTAGGATGCATGAATAAATAATGAAAAATTAATAGATCCCATTAATATTTCCTAGACAAACTCACCAAATAGTCTGCATGTACACCCAAAAAACGATACATACAGATAATCATCATTAGATTTCTAAATTTTAAAAATCACACCTCTTTAACAAGTGTTATGAAATTAATTTTCCGAAGACACATAAACACTAAAAATATAAAGCATCATTTAGAAATTTTTCAAAATTATTTTCCAAAGAGTTTCAATTTAAGAAAATATCCAAAAAAATATTTCACAAAAGTTTACACAACATTTAAAACATATATGTTATTTAAATTAAAAACTCCCTTATACATGACAATTATTTATTATATTTATATAAAATTTTCATAAAATTCACGTCTCTTCCATATTATATCCCAATTTTTATAATTAAATCCAAAAATTTAAAAATATTTTTGGTTATTCAATTGTTTCATTTGAAGAAACCATGACTTCCAATTATAATAAAAAAACTTAAAATAAATTCCTTCAACTTGAAATCAAAACATCCTAATAAAAAGATAAAAGAGAATAGAATCTGATTTTAAAACATTTCATGGTAACTAAAATTTTATTCTTTTCTTCCTTCATAAAAGTAGTTTTTGAAAAACAATATCCCAATATAATAACCTCTTTATAACTAAAAAACTATTTAAATCATGAAATCATACTTCCAAAAACACCAAGGAAAATAAAATATATATATATATATAAATCCAACTAAAAATTTTCAAAATGTTGTAAAACATCCTTAATAAACCTCAAAAAAAAGATAGACACCGTTAAGATAAATTTGAAAAGTATGAGAGCCAAAATATTAAATTCACATGGAAAGAAAAACTATTAATAGTTTGTTCATTTGGGCTGGAAAATAGTATTCCAAATGAGAAATACCAATTTTCTTGGTTAAATAGCCTTATTCAAGGGATTCCCATAGGTTTCTTAACTATGTGATCTTACCATTATAGTGTTGTTATCTACCAATTTTCCCCCCAAAAGCATTATGTGACCCCCAAAATAATTGGTTACATGAATTTTATATTAATTCAAGAAAATTCCATGGAAACTCAAGGATTATGATGTGAAGGAGCTCATAACACTCTCCCCACATTTTAAACATGAGTTTTGACACTATAATCACAATATTAACTTATTTTCACACATAAAAAGATGAGTTATATATATCATAGTCCTTTAAGAAAAAATATATTTAAAAAATTGTAATAAATTGTCCCCAACCAACCTGACATTTCATGAAAAAACCTCATCCTGGAAGCAACAAAGCTGTCCCCCGGGCTGGATCATCACATGACCACAAGGGTGACTCTTCGTACACTAAAGGTTTATGAATTGCAGCAAGGGTATATGTAGGAAATGTGGGGAGAATATACCATCTTTATCAGAGTAATCCACCATAAATAACAAATATAGCTAGTGGAACAATATGAAATAACCAATAAACATAAAAAACTAACATCACCCAAAACTAGGTACAAACCACAACCATAAATAAACAATGTATTTCATGCTAAATAGCAATAATGTGAACAAAAACAAAAATAAATACAACCATTGAAATCCAAAAAATGGATATCACTTTAAGAATAGAACCTCGTTCATGTACATCCCAATCCTAAATCAAATCCCATGTATGGGGACCTTTCCATTATCCCAACCTGCAAGCATGATGTTTTCTCGGGTACCCAACTATGGCCCGAGCAAGGTGGGAGTACAACTCAGTAGGACACCACCAATGTTGTCTAGAAAATATCAAGTAAATATATATTACATGAATCTACAATGTAAAGAATATTTATATAAAGAAATGTTGGGTACCATTAGTTAACAAGATTCACTTAATCGATTTCTAGAAATATTCCCAATTTCAATACCTATACCAAATTTATTGTTTAGTTCACTTTTATCACATAATCAATGGGTTTTGAAGTTCCATAAACTCAATTCATATGGTAAATAACCAAGTTCCTTATATCACTTGGGATAATCACATCATCACATATAAAATACACACAACATGAAGCCTTGTCCTAGGTGGTCTCATCGAATGCAATAACTAGAGGAATAGAAATATTCCTCATCACTAATTCGTGCATTTTGGGGTAGAATTTATAACATGAGTCTAACTCGACTAGAGGGCATAGATCCTCATGTAAATATCCCACCTTATGAAGCCATGGGAAAAGGCTTATTTTTTTTATTCACCACACCTATACCACACCATAACCAAGGATAACCAATGCCAATATAAATCACAAAACCTAACAACCCATATGAGAAATACAATTATTCAATAAACCATTAAAATATTTACCATTTACATTACATACCCATTTATACCAATTCACATTTATTATCGAGAACTCAGTAATAATATTCATTAATTCTCCTACATTAACCCAATTAATATATCTAAACCTTTCTATATGTTAAATCATTTAACACATTTATCATTTCCCATGTATTAACCCACTTATGCATGTCATTTATAAATAATACATCACTTGGTACTTTACTATTACCCTCATTTAACCATTTTTATGTGAAAACAAGAAACCCTTTTCCTATTAATCACATCTATAAACAACTACCCATTTTCATTTCTTGATCGTCTTGAAATCAATTAACATGTTTACATTGATCTCTACTTAGTCATATGTCTATTTCACACTTAACATTTCCATTAAATATGTTTGGGAAGGTCGACACAGCCATTAGGTGGACCAAAATTGGTCAATTCATTCTCCATGATTTCCACTAGGATCATGAGGGGTTCTATTGGTCATTTGAACATCCATTATATCAGATCTCACTAATAGAACAAATAACAATATAATGAGAAAACAAGAACACATCCTTACATTCACAAATACATATAGAAACCCAAAAGATATAACAAGTAGACCATGTACCTAAAAGATGTTGATGAACACACTCTTAATCAAGGACATGGATTCAAATTCATTCATCCCTAGAAGAATCGTCTGAGATTCCCTTATAAAGGGTGGTTTTAGAGCTTTGGAATAAGATCGTCGATGATATAAGCCCTAATCCAAAAAAGAGAAGAAATTAGAGGATTAAACATACATGTAGTTTCAATCCCCAACCAACAGGGATATAAATGACCTAGGAATGAAGGATATCATTCCCTTGGAATCTTGGTAGGTTTTGGGTTGTTAGTAGGGTTACTGGGAGAAGTATATGAGAAAAAAAATCAATCGAGGACATAAAATACCGAAGTGGTAATTTTTTGTAAATTTTCCAAGTATTATAGTGGCACAGGGTCTACACGAATGGTTATCCAAACTAAGTACAAGCCATTATAAAAGGGATGTTCAGTCACATAGTTACCTGGAGAGACCCTCATGGTTTACAAAACATGCACAAAGTATGTGATATTCCATTGTACAAAATTTCTCAATTTAGCCTCCCACCTTGCATGGTTTGTTTAACTATGCGCCAGTCATATGCCTACTGTTCGCCTCTTACAAGTTGGCTAGATTTCTCCTTATTTCTGATTTTGAACTCTTAAGAAACCCCCAAGGCCCCTAAAACTCTTGAGAAACACATAATTATCCAAATAATAGATTTGAACCAAAATTAAAAAAACATCATACCTCCACAATGTCTTTGATATTACAACCTACAAACCTTATAAAGGATTATCCTCGAACCGCATTCCCAAAAATCACTGATCTTCCCAAGTGAATCAATTAGTCCACTACACCCATATATCCAACTAACTCTCCCATGTTTATTCCAAAACATTTACCTACTCCCAAAAATCACAAACCAAAGACAAAATCTTTCCCTAGAAAACTTCCACTCTATGATCCAAAATACGAACTTGATGATCCAAAAGGGATGCATCAGCCTCAATATCAACATCCTCAACATTAACACCTTGTGATAGATCAGGGTGATACTACCGAATCTGTTAAATATGAAAACAACATTCATTCTTCTATACCATTGTGTAATATCCAATCAATAAACGACTAGTCTAATCATCTCCACAATCTAAAACAACTCCACAATCATGGGTTCCCACTTGACCTGACTCCAAATCAGATGGTGACCCATCCTTGGAGACACCTGAAGAAACACATTATCACCCACCATAAACTCATGGGGTCTATGACATCGATCTACATATGAATTATTCCTACTCTGAGCTATTTTATATGTTTCTAAATCAAATAAACATTTTACAACATCTCTTGAATTATTCTCGGTCCCAACAACTTATAATCTATTGTATCTAACCAACACCATAGAGATCTACATGGAATCCTATAGAGAACTGTAAATGGTTCTATCCAAATCATGGATTGGAATCTATTTTTATAGGAAAACTCAACAAGTAGATAGTTTTTTTATATAAACCATTAAAATCAAGGATATAAGCTCTCAACATGTCCTCTATCAACATAATCATATGCTATGATTGGCCATCCCTCTATGGGTGAAAAGATATACTTAGAAACACTTGTGCATGAAGAGCCTTTTATAATCATTATTAGAGGCATGATGTGAATTGTGAATCATGATCTGTCACTACAATCTTTAGTACCGCTTGCAATTTCACTGACTCCTAAATGTAAAACTCAGCAAACTAATAAATAGTGAATGTATCCAGGATCAGAAACAAATGAGAATATTTAGTCATACGATCCAAAATAACCCATATTTTGACATTCTTCTATGTTTTCCTCGGAAGAACCACTACAAAATCCATCATTACATCATCCAACTTCTATTTTGGAATGGGAAAAGGCTGTAAAAAACAACACAAGTGATGATTCTTGGCCTTTAAATACTGACAGATGAGGCATCACAATATGAAACCCACAACCTCTTTCTTTATTCTCGTCCCCCAAAACCATGTATGAAGATCGCAATACATATTAGTACAACTAGGGTGCACTACCCAAATTGAACCATTAGACTCACATATAAAATCTTCTTGCATACTTGTTGACACCAAAACGTGGACAGGAACATGAAAAACCCCATCAGCTCCAACATCCCAACGTGTAGTTGAATTCCCACCTTTATGACTATCCATCATATCTAAACACTTTGGATATTAAAGAAGACTCTCTTTGACCTGGTTCAAAAAAACAACTCAATTTCTATAGATGTGAGGTCCTTCTACCCATTCCCATCTTGAATCTCCAAGTGCATCTCAACAAACAAGGCCATCATTCTCTACTCAGAGTTGGACTCTTGAACCATATGATTCTGAGTTTTCTAACTTATGGAATCAAAAACACTATTCCAATTCATCAATGTGAAAAACCAACTCATTAAAAAAACTGCATGTATTCAAACCATCTTCTCTTCCAATAATCTAAAGCATACTAGGAGAAGAAATACTTATGGATTTTTTGGATGGTACTCATTATGAACATATACCCCAAAAAGTATTGTCTCCAACATTTCAAAGCATACACCAACATGAACAAATCAATGGTCATGATTAGGGTAATTCCTTTAATGATGCTTCAACTAACATGACCCATAATCTACAGCCAATTTATCCTACATCAACACTGCCCCCATGTCCATCACTGGACAATGTGTTATTCTTACCTAGCTTGGGTAAGATAAACATTGATGTGGTTTTCAACTACTTCATTAACTCTTGAAATGAACTTTTGGATACCTCATACGACTCATAAATAAATACCTTCTTGGTTAATACTGAAATTTGGGATTCCAAATGGGAGAAATATTAAATGAATCTTTGTTAACAACAAGAGAAACCTAGAAAACACTGATCATTAGAAACAGTTTTGTATGCTCCAATGAAAAAAAAACCTTCACATTCTCTAGATCCAGCGACATTGTTTCCTAGAAGATGATGTGACCCATGAAATAAACTTTACTAATCCAGAATTGACTTCTGGATAGCATGGTGTAATTATTATTCTCTCTTAGTGTACACAAGAAGATGTTATGAGGTTTGGTATGATCATCCTGATATTTAGAGTACACCATGATATCATTGAAAAAGAAAAATATAAATTGATCTAGATTAGGATGAAATATTCCTTTCATTAAATCCATAGATATAGTCGGTGTGTTAGAAAATATGAACTGTATCACCACAAAATCATATAAATCGTACATTATCCTGAAAGAATTACATGTTAAATTGAAAGGTCTCAACCTAAACTATTGTTACCCTGAAATCAAATAAATTTTTGGAAATATTGACGAACCACTCAACTAGTCAAATATATCATCAATTTAGGAGAAGATTATACCAAATCTAAATTATGATTGGATTCAACCATCTATAGTTTAAATATAACTACAAAGATCCATCAGACTTATTGTAAAATATAACAGGATATCCTAAAGGAGACATACTTGGATGGATGAACCCTTTATTCTCAGACACCTCTAATTGAACCTTATGTTGTTGGAGTTATTTCAGTTCCATTTTGAATTATGGGATGGTGACTATTTCTTCCATAGCTAGTAACTCTATTATGAACTATAATTCCCTAACAAGTAGTAATCTTTGTAAATCCTCATAAAACACATCCTAAAACTTATCCACAATAGGAAAAAATAAAATATTCTCGACCCCTCTATCATCAAGCACAAGGGAAGACACTTGGGCCCTATGTTCCCCTAATCGCAAATAAACTGGGCCTACATGTCCCGCTTGAATATCTCATTCACCAAGTTGGACATACATGTCTCCCTCAAAAGACGAAAAGTTACCCTATGACATAAATTGTCATTATAGGGCAGATATGTTTTCAACCAATCCATACCCAAAATTAGGTCAAACCAAACATCTCAGGGGTGAAAAATTCCCTAAAAATTAGTATCCATCAACCTCGAATTAATAGCCCTTACATTGTATGATATTATCAACTCGCACCCCCCCCAATTGGGTTTCAATCGACATAATCCCACATATAGACACACTTCATTTCTAAATGAAAACCAACCAACAAAATGTCAAAATTAAGGAGTGTGCATCACATATTTCAAATAACAAAGAAGAAAGGGTGGAGGCTACATGAATTGTACCTTAAACTATAGATGGTCTAGAAACTCCACCTACCTATTTAGATTGAATCATGTGTTTTTCACCTACACATCTATCCTGAGATCTGGCCTGAGTTCCAAGCACTGTACTACACTCCTTATATGGAATCTCTCACCTTAGAGTACCACACCCACCTCTTCGACTAGTATGACCAGTATAAATCCAAATAACATTCTAATAGAGTGTGGATGACCACGTTCCGTCACTGGGTACCTGCTTTAAACATTCATCCATGCCCATATATTAAGGGTTTCTGTAGAACCTTTGGATGTTCCCCATTCTTCTACACGCTCACTACTCAACTTGTTGTTAGGGACACTGACTCCACATGTGTCCTGGCGAGCCACACTAATGACAGAGAACCTGATCTCCACCTTAAGAGACTGACCCTATTTTTGACAACTCTACACACTATATCCATGACGGAGAAACCCAAAATTAATTTTCATTCCCTAAAAAGATACACCACCCACCTTTATAACTATAACTAAAAGGCCACTTCCAGAGGCCCCCTTATGATTCCATAATGAGATATGTTCTTGATCCAAAAAATTGTAAACTTTTTAAAGGTGAATACATTTACATGGGACCTGATCTCATGTATCATTCCATCTTGGATACTTTTCTCCATAGATACCTCATCTCCTACCAACACTAAAAAGAAACATTTAATTTTAGTGAAACGAATAGAATAACCAATTATTGAAATTGTACCTGGGGTAAAACTCATAAAATCCATGGAATTTTCCTGGTACAAGGTCTCTAGGAAGAAATCCTTTAGAAACTTTTCCATTAAATATTTACATAACATTGCATTATCCTGTTCAATTTGAATGAAGATGTCCCACCAATGATTCTCTTAAACTCTCAATATATAGGCGAACAACATAACCCATTTCATAGTAATATTCTCTTGATGGTTAAGAATCATTTGGATAGTCTCTATCCATAACTCATCTTCCTCTAACCCACATGTCCCATAATGGTAGAATTTTAATGAAGCTAAAACTCCATGGTCGACTCAAACATGCTCGACACCACTAACCCCAGGCCCAATCCATCATTTTAATAATGAGATCAATATTCGAACAGAAATTGTATTCTCATCCATCCTAGATCACCATATTCTTTGGCTCCACCACTTGAGAAGCATTATTGGGAAAATTATCTTGTCAGCCAACTAACACTCATTCTAATGGTGGAATTTCTCCAAAAATTAGTACATGAGTTTTAGAACACATTACATATAACATATAAATATTTCACAGAATATGGATCAACACTATCCAAAGAAAACATTTTCATATACACTATCAAGACAGACCTTATCAAATTCCAAACCTAATTTCCACCAACCTTACCATGGGTCACTAAAAACATAGGTTAACTAACTCGCATGGTAACATGTATTTCATTAGGCACTAATTATCAACAATTTAAATTCATACAATGTAACCCATTTCCTTATGCTCATATCACATATCTTAACTTGTTATATTAAAATTTTCAAATCACTAAAAAAATTATTATAAACCATTATTTAACCAATATTAAACATTTTATTTTCTTTTTTCCATTTTCATAATTTCATTAGACTCAACTTTATTTAAATTTTCAAGGATTTGAAATGAATTCTACCTTTAAAACCGCCAAAACCCATCATGTGTTTCCCTACAATGATACATTCCACTTAAAAAAATTTGTTTTTATATTGATTAATGGATTCACATCCTCATTTCTTCATGGTCATAAGAAAAATTTAATAAATCAGTCTTATCACTAAACAAGTGCATCACCCAATGGAGAAATATCATCAAATGTAACAGTTCACATTACGAACAATAATCCCCACCCTAGAGAACGTGGTTTTCCACTCATATGTATGTTAAATTATCCCAACAACGACCACATTACCAAGGCTCGACAATTTTCTAATCTCTTATCTTCCATTCCCAAATAGTATGTCATATAAAATAAATACATTGATACGACTTTATAATTTCCTCGTTTGGGAACACACAAAATAGTGCCCCAGTCCAGGTTGCCACATAACCTCAAGATTGCCTCCCTATATGCTAATGGATTCAAAATAGTAATGAGGGTATAGGTATGTCATGTGTAGAGACTATAGAATTATTATGAGGGTAATTCAAAACTTATAAGAAATATAGATAGTAGGAAAATATTTAGGAGCTAATAAACATTCATAACGAACATCTCCTAAAAATGGGTACAGACCACAACCCTCAACAAACAAGGTATGTCAGGCTAAAATGTGACAAAGTTAATAAAATCAAAAATAAAGGCAACATGAATAATCCCCAAAATATTCATGCCTCCATGTCCATATCCTCATCCATATACATCCCAATCCTGACTCAACTCCCAAGCATGGGGCCCTAGCCCTTATCCTAAACAACATGAATTTTTCTTCTTGGGTACCCAACAGTTGCCAGATATAGGTGTGAGTAAAACTTAATAGTCCACCACCAATGGTGTCTACACAATATCAAGTCAAAATATAGTGCATGAAAGTGCTTTGTAAAGACAATGTAAATAATGAAAAGTTAGGTACCATTAGTAAACAAGGTTCACTAAATTCATTTCTATAATTCTTCCTAATTTAAATACTTAAACAAACTTCATTACATATTTCACTTTTATCACATCATAAATGGGTTTGGGATTTTCATCAACTCAAATCATAGGGGAAATAACCAACTTCCCTTTATCACTATGGATAGTCACATCATCACTTATATAAAACAGCCACATTAAATCCTATGTCATGGTGGTCCCATCGAATTCAACCATTAGGAGAATATAACTCTATCCCTTTTCCTAATTCATGCATTTTGTATTGTATTTTAGAGCCTAATTTTAACAAGAGAAATGGGTGTACATCCCCATGTCAATACCCCACTCTACCAAGCCATGGGAACATGATTATTTTTCCCTTCACCACTCATATTCCACACAACAACCAAAAATAAATGTTTCCAATAGAAATCACAAACCATAATAAGCAACATGGGAAACAACATTATTCCATATCCCATTAACACATATACTATTTATATTAGGTATCCATTTAGAAATATTTCTATTTCTTATGTGTAACATGATGAGAATATTCTCTAATTACTCTATATTAACCCAATTGATATATCCCAAAATTTCAATATGTAATTGTTTTTAAACATCAATCATTTAGATATATTAATACACTTCTGCGTTTCAAGTACAAATCACACTACACATGGTACATTACCATTAACCACATTGAACCATTTTCAAGTCATGATTTGAAATGCCATAGACATTAGCCACATATAAGAAAAAAAATACACATTTTCCTTTCATGATCATCACCAAATCGATTAACATGTAAACCTTAGGCTCTACATAACCATAATTCTACATTACACTTTAACATTTCCATGAACCATGGTGTAGAATGTCGGTGAACCTCATGGGTGGCCCTAATTTGGTAATGTCATCCTATACTACATCCCATAGGGATCATGAGGGGTTGAATTTTTCATTTGGGGACCCATTATATAAAATCTAGCTGACAGAACCAAGAACAAAACAGGAGGAAAACAATAATATGATCATGCATGAAAAAATCCATATAAAAACCAAGGGATATAACTTAGAGACCTCCTACATTGAACCCAATAATGGAAAAACTATTAATCGAATCCTTAGATCCAGATTGAAACACTTATTGAAGCCTCAGTATATATTACACTATAAAATGGGGGTTTTGAGATTCGAAATAATTTCACCTATGATACAAGACCAAATCTGAAAAATATTTAAATAGAGAGGATTAGAAATACCTTGATATTCAATCCATAACTGAAGGAAAATAAAACTAAATTGAAATGATGTACATCCATCCCTTTGAATTTTTGGAGGTTTTGGTTCATCACTAGTGTAAAAGGTAGTAGAAGAGGAGGAAACATTGGTTGAGGCTATAATATTTAAATGTGGTAATTTAGTAGTTTTCCCAACTTTTACAGGGGTGCAAGGTTTACCTTCATGGTTTTACAATCATTGCAATAACCACTATCCTTTGGATGTTGCTTCTCACGGTTACTTGGGGAGACCTACATTGTATAAAAATAGTTTGCCAACATGGAGATATTCCACTATGTAAAATTTCACAAATTGTCCTACCAACACAAAAAATTTACTTAATTGTGTTCCAGATGTGCACCAACCATGATTCATGCATTGGTTGGGCCGATTTCCCCTTCCTTCATGTTCTGACCCACCAGAACACCTCTGATGCCCGTCAAATTACATAAAAAATTAATTAACCAAAAAAACATAATTAAATTTTTTTTAAAAATTTCATACCTCGAGGTAGTCTGGGATCTTATATGTCACCTGACATAATCCATTATAAGGCCCAAAGGGTGTTCTGGATCCCCATATGTTGCAACTAGTTCCAACATATCAAGAGAATTATGTTGGGAATGATTTCACCCTTATAAAAAATAATCACGTCAAGGTTCACACTTGAAAAATTATTACGACCAATCCATAACTTATATATCAGAGTTATTATTGTAATTAGTCTCATGATAATTGAAAAGAAAGAAATCAATTTAAATCAAAGAAGAAACTAAAATTATTATATCATATATAGAATAAAAGTAGAAATAAAAATTAAATGAATTGAGAAAAAAACTCCCAAAAAAATCAACTAAAATAATGATATTGTACTCTTGGATGATATATAAGAGTCCCAAAATAGAAACCAAAAAAAATGATACATATGATTTTATCATGAACAAAAATTATTCACCTTGTTCTATATCTGACAAATGATAGTCCGAGATGATCATAAATCAAACAAGGACTGAGAAATGGAACCTTATAAAAAAGGATATGTATGCAAAAAATGATATAAGCAACGTGTGAGAAAAACAATCCAAGTAGGATTTCCCTAATGAATATTTTTTATTTCCTTTCATATAGAATTTCATTAATCCTAGTTTGAAATATAAATTACCAAATTAGGTTTGTAATTTTATTTTTATTAAATCTAAATATCATGACATAATTTATTTTATCAAATCATCCCTATTAGTAAAATAATAATGGATAGATCAACACATTTTTAATTAAGACGTTTCAAATACTAGAAATTTCCTTTAATTAAATTGATAATAAAAAAGTTTTAATTCTTCATCCTCTTTCCAAAAAATTAATCAAAAAAGATTTTTGTAATAAACACTTACCATTAATTTTTAATCTTCATAGTTTCAAATAATTTTATAATTTTATTTAAAATTGATCCAAAATCATAAATAAGGTAGTATAGAGTATAATAGACACCCATATGTCAATAGAGTATATCAAAATTATTGACCATACTAGTTATTCCGTGAAATACAGTCATAGATAGAGGATAAAAACTACGAATATAAATAAATCTCCTAGGAGAATCTCAATTAGATTTAAGCATCAAGGGAAACTATCTATTACTATAGTATCATAATCCCGGACTAGAGAAATTTACCTTAGGACAACACTAAATAACCTTTTTATCCTTATAGTCTTATAAAATAATTCATACCCTATAATGTTTTCATGACAATGAAGATACTTTAGGTACATAAAAACTAAAATTAATCAACATCCATGGAAAATAACCCCTGGAAAGAGCACAATCCACACTGTGGGTTTCATTTTTCCATACATATACTCAGTACCTTGGAATCTCATGACAACTGTTGGTGGTGGTGGGAATGAGATAAAACACCATGCCGTAATATACAAAAAAATTGAGAACATTTGAAAAAAATACATTATCACTTCAAAAACCCTTCCAATAAGTAGCATAGTTTTATACGTGTAAGAATCAATTAATGTAAAATAATATAAACATCCCCTAAGGGGTCTCAATCAATAGTGAATAATCAAAATTAAAGGGGAACAACTGAGGTTATAACACATTTTAGAATACTCCTATAAAGTTCCAACCAAGACTTTGAAACATACTTTGGATTCCAAGACACGTTATCCAAATTGATAGACCATTATAAATATCATTTAAAATATCTCATTCTTTAATTTATGAATCATGATTTTTATCCTTCATATAATAGATATGGTTTTCACATATTATATTAATATTATCAAGACCATATGGCCATTTTATGCTTACATATTACCTTATTTTACCCTTATTTATCAAATTAGCTCACCCTTTCTTATGTTTCCTTCACCTTGGTTATGAAAAAAAGGTTCTATATAGGCTATGTTTGTGAATATTACGAAACAAGAAGATCATTGTGAGGGATATTGAATATATTTCACCAAATTATAAGATTCTGTACCTATTATCAAAATAAAATAAACTATTTTTATCCTTAGGTGTTTTTTTGTGTAATGTATTGAATATTCATAAAAAATATGTAATATTAATGTATAAAAAGCAAAGGTTTCTATAGTTCACATCAGAAGAATTGTTTAGTTAACTATTTGAAACTATGATGATAAAACATTCTTGTGATCCCTATTGATATTTTTTGGGATATATCTACGTATGTATCTAAGATTAATTAAAAAGATGTTTCAATGTATAATGAAATATCCTAGAGTTTTGGTAATGGATAGTGCTTGTGGTTTTCATGTAATTGCATCCCTTTAGGGATAATAAATGTGGATGCATCTATAGAATTGAACTACCTAGATGAAATAACACTAAAAATGGAACATTATCCTCAAATAAATCATAACCTTGTACATTATAATTGTCCTTACTGATCACTTAGTTTGACACTGATGACAATTATTATTTATAAATTCATAAAATATTTACCAAACGCCATGAAGAATTTAAATAGATGATGACTATGGATGGTCTATGATAAAAATAAGGTGTTATATATTGAAAATGATGTTTCCATATATATATCTCTTGTAAATTATTTTTTATACTATGTGGTTTTCCATTTTTATTAGTTCTTATAACATTATGGTATTTTTATTCAATAACAAGAACTAGAAGGAATAACGATAATATTGAATGTGACATGAAATTTTCTTATGAGAAGTCAAATGGGATAATGGTTTCAGTCAAAAACATTGGTATTATGCCTAATTATGTTTCATGAATCACGACTAACAACATAATCCTTTACCAATCCTAAGACACCCCAATACAAATAAGCATAGAGTTTGTTGGGAGTTTGGGTAGTAAAGACAATAGAGGAACTATGATTCGATTTTTTGAATATTGATAATGTGGAAAGAATCAGTCCTATGAATGTCTCAGAGGGATGAGAATATGTCTTGGATATGGGAAATAAGGACACAATGAATTTAAATGTAAAGGAAAAAAATTAAAAATTCAGTTCACATAATGGATGAAAATAATGGTATCCCTAAGGTATCATCGACTATTACATGATTTATATGTTGAATGTATGGAAATTATTTAAATCAATGTCCTTGAGGAAAACTCGTGAAAAGAAATAGAAAGGTTATAGACATAATTTTTATATTTTTTATGATGAAGGGACTATAAGATATATATGAATTGAAGGAAGTGTAATGGAATAAGAATAAAAATCATATTTAGTGGTTTTAGAAGTTACTGTGATGGTTAAATTTATTATGTATATGATTTCATGAATTATATTATATGAATCCTGAAATATATAATAATTGTTTCAGTATAAGGTTTTCATAAATGATATTCAAGAATATGTCAAATAATTATTATTACCAAAAAATGATTTAATTGAAAGGTAAAATTTTATGGAAAACACATGATTAATGGAAGATAAGTCATAATATTTTCCTAAGGATGAGAAAAGAATGTTTATTTGTGATGAAGAGATGATTTATATGGGTAAAGTAAATTGGATATTATTGAAGACCTCATAATTTATAAAGGATATTTTGACAAAATAGTTTATGTTATAATTGATGGGGTTTTAAAAATTATTAGATATATAGAATATGATCAATAATAAATGTATTTCTTCCACTAATGAGGATGAATTCATGTTTTAATTAATGTTTTATGGTAATTCTAGCCATACAAAGCTTCAGAAGAATATACGACTAAGGTATTCAAATATTTAGCTTGTGACCATTAATATATTCTTAATAATATTTGGAGGATTAAGGTTTATTTGAGATTTGGAAATTTTGTGACATAATTTTTAAATATTAAATTTTTGATAGGTCATATTGTTAACAATTTATAAATTGTTTATATTGATCATTGGATGAGGTTTTAGAGATTCAAATATTAAATTACCATATAAATATTTATCCATATCAGATAATAATTATTATCATTTTCATAACTATAGATACAGGGATTGAATTATCATTAATTACATTACTTTATTTAGTGATTCATATAGGAAAATAAATCCATATCATGGAGTAAGAGATGATATAGACAAATATCAATCCACAGTCCATGGAAGAAATCATGCTTATAAAAAATATAAAAATTAATTATGTTTTAATATGTTCTCGGTCTTTATGTAAACAAAACACCCAAGAATAAGGAAAGGGTCATAAAATAAAACATTGCGTTGTCATCATAATTTTTGGTGATATCAATGACATTTTTTAAATATCTTTGGTTTATGGAATTTTGGTCATTAATTTTCTTATGAACAAATTCTCTATCTATATCCTTCTAAATTTGGGTGTTAGTTTTCTCTTGAATGTCCATGTTTTCACTTCCCTCCAATGTTATTCAATTTGTAAACTGATTTTGATCTATTCCATATGACTTCCCCAAATTTATTTATATTTTCAATGGAATTTTTTATTAACACTTTTTATGATTTGGTTTTTAACGATGTAATTTACAAATTTTAGACCTTTGAGGACTGAGATAATTTTTTTGGAAAAAAATATTTTTAATGGGGTACAATATAACACCTTGATATTTTTAAAAATATTTATTTTAGAATAATGTAATTTTTTTATTGATTTATATTACATGTAATACTAGGTTCATCCTGAGTTACACTCAACAATGAGTTTAAATGAAATATGACATATTATTAAAATATTATAATATGATAGATACCAGATAGTCATTTGAATTGTAGGTATAAATAAGATTAATTTAATAATGAAAATATATGATTTAAAAATTTATATAACAAGAACTCTTTTATAAAAAATTAATTAAAAATGAAAATAAATACAATTTAAAAATAAAGGAAAATTCTTTTCTCGAAAACTATTTTTATGAAGCCAACCATATATTTCAAAAATAAATTAAAAATCCAATTTTAGTTAATAATTTACTGAAAATTATATATTATATATTAATCAATATATTTAATTATCATATTGTGTCTTTTTCATATAATAGGTAATAATAAATCATGTTTTTATTAAAAATGTATTTTCCTAAAATGAAGTTCTCTATATTTTTATGCAATTTTTTTTTGAAAATAATTTTCTAGAATGTGAGAAAAATAATTTTTTATATTGAATATTACTTATTAATAATAATTTTAAAATTATCTTATGGTGAATTCTTGATAATGTTTTTTGAAAATATTATTTTTTTTATGAATAGTAAAAATCCTAAATTTTAATTGAAAACTACGATTTAGTTAAAATTATTTATAAAGTTAAATTTTATTTTATATTGGATTTAAATTAAAATTTGTTCATACATATATATACATGTTAATACAGTTTAAGTAATTTTAATAATTTTAATGAATTTTTTGATATAAAAACATCATGAACATTTGAACATTTTTCTCTTAGGAAAACCAGGCTTTTTATCTCATCAATAATATTAATTTAATATTTAAATTTTATTATATTGTGAATGGAACTTTGAAAATGGATTAAATATTTTTAATCATTAAATTTTATATTATCTAATAAGGTTAGGTTAATTTTTTACCATAAAAAAAATAGTAAAAGTACTAAAAAATATTTACAGTAGTTAAGGTAAAAATGGATTTACATTCAGGTTAAACAAAAATGATATGGGTTAAAATTACCTGAAATCATATCTAGAATAAATTTTTTGGCAATATTTAGAATCCTTAATATCATTTTATCCCTAATACTCTATTTTATACCATTTTGTCTTCTGAAAAATAAGGGTACACCTTTTTCATTTCAAATATTACAAGTGTGCCACTCACCTCACATATAAAAGACCACTCCTCTCCTATTAAAAAATTAAAACCCTTTTGGTTCAGCCATTCTCCTGACCAATTACCTACCCATATTACATAATCTTATCTTATAATATATATTTTTTTCAAAAAATACAACCTAGTATGGATTTTGGTTCAAACATGTAACACCCCAAGATTTCATAGTGTGTTATTTCTTCAAAATAATTCAATAACTTGCACTACACGCAACACCGAGTTCAAGCGCACCATGACTTACCAAACAAGCCGTTCAAAAAAGGTTATTAATAGTATTAACTAAATTTTAAACTTTATATAATCCTTCTAATTTTAGAATCCATATTATGAGTTTCTTAGACATAATGTAAGAACAAATTCATCTTCAGTATTGTAGTTTTACCAACTTTTAATAGTGAACCCTTTTTAAATAAAATATTTTAAACTTTTTGACTAAATGGAGACATCAAAAAAATTTAAAATAAAACATCCCACGCTTCCACGGTACGCTTTCCTTTGAATAAAACAGTAGCGTGTGTTGTACGCAACTTCGAGTTTTAACACACACCACAACCGATCAAACTAGCCGTTATGAATAGTAATACTTAATTTTTTGAAATTATATATATTTTATATTTCAAAATGGACTTCATTTTTGGATTCGGAATATCAAATTTAGCCTAAGGTGAAATTTTGGTACTTTTCGGATAACTTTCATATTTTGATGAATAGTAAAAATTACTAAATTTTAATTAAAAACAACTTTTTTAATCAAAATAATTAATAGTGATAAATTATGAATTTGAGTGGTTTTAAAGTATATTTAGAATATATTTTTACCATTTAATATAATTTTGGTCATTGGACATAATTTTACAATTAAACCGAACATAAACAAGTGTCAATCTTTTGATAGTTATTATCTCTTAAAAACACGCTTTTTGTTTTGAAAGCGGGAATTAATTTTAAATTAATTTCTGCCACTTCTGTGTTTTGAATTTAGAAAAATGGATTCCGTATTTGGAATCAGGATGTTCGAATTTTTTAAATAGGTAACTTTTATTTTTAGACATTTTGAATAATTATTGCGGTAAATATTTTATTTACCATGGTTAAGGGTAAATCCGGTAAATAAGGGTTAAAAAATAATATTATAATAATACTAAATTACCCTAAAACGTGTCTTAACCCTATTGGTTGATACATGGTCGACCATGGGCATCTTTGGGTCAATTTTGGGACCCCATTGATCCACTTGAAAGTGATAATGACACTTTATTTTGATTAAGTTAAAATGAATACAAAAATGGCATAAGCTTACATCTTTTAAAAGAACAATTTTTACATAGGGTTATACATGTTGGATTTTCGATTATAAATATTCATTAGAAAGATAAAAAGATTGCCTACATAATGATATTTTATTTATAATTTTTAGACATCAAATAATTTAAATTATTAATGACACAATAATGATGCAATGTTTACCTCATTAATAAATCATTTAAATAAATAAGATTATAATGATTACAATATTATCTAAAACCTGTCCAATTCTTATTGGTTGATGTTATTTAGAATATGAGTCATCTTATATTCGACCTCAATGATTTTTGGACCATTATAAACCGAATATAATTATATTATAAAGTAATACTTTCACTCTTTCCTAAAGAGCCCCTCCTCTCCCTTATAAAAGGAGACCACTTCTACTCATTCCTCACACCTCTCAAGCCACTTGGCTCGTCCAAACTCTGACCAACTAAGCTCCCCACATCCCTATCCTCCTCCTTGAAGCTTCCCCTTAGGCAGAAATCATTTCAAGAAGTCCTTTGGTTCCAACCAAAGTGAGTTACCTAAATTAAAGGTAACATTTTATCTTAAATTATTTTCAATTATTTTGCTTCTCCAACCCCCAAACTCTTTTTATTTACTTTCTTTTGTAACAACACCAGTATACACAATATACTAGGATGTTGTTATAAGAAGGATTCAAACTACACATTCACACAACTCCATCTAATGGATGATGAACATAATGTTTCTGTGGATGGAAAACTAACGCCTCACGAAACGATGATTGTTCAAATACATCTTACCGCCTCTCATGGTGGCCATTAGGATGGTACTTTAATTAAATATGATATTAATGATATATATTTTATATATAAGCTTTTGTAATTCCATTTTATTTCATACAATTATTCGTTTCATGTTGTATATACATACGATAATTTCATTTGAGGAAGTGCGGACTACCGCCCCCTTAAAATGATATGACTCGTTCATACCACACATGGAACGTATAAAGGATGGTGTTAATGAACTAAAGTAACATATATAAAATATTATATTTTACTGGAATAGTAATATACCTATGTATCATTTGGATTCGATTCTTTTAAAATAAAAATTAAATGGAAGTAGTATTCGTGCGTACGTACGGACTACCGTCTCCACGAACGCGATGAGATTCATTTTCCATCGTATCCATTCAAGTATAATTATCATTTGATGATTTAAAAATGATGTTTAAGGACTTGATACCATTCTGGATATGAATAATATACATCCCATTAATAACGAATATGGCTCACATAACAAAGAATGTAAAGTAAAATGAACCCGTTAACACCTGAAATGATGATAATTCTAAGATATTATTAACAAATCAATGTTAAAAGATCATATATGATATCATATTAAAGTAACGGATTCTTGTATTATTCAATAACAATTATTTCACCATTATACAGGAGGTAAACCTACCATCGACCAAGGAAAAAGTACAAAGTAAGGGATTCTCTTATCTCACTTTCAATTCCGTGAGATTTCCATTGTTCGCTAATAAATTATTGAAAGTGGTGTATTGTGTACTTCCATTTGATATATATTATCATGATTCACTTTATATTCATGTTATTCTGTAAATCATTTGGTGGTTATTAACTTTTGGCCATGCGACTCAGTTGATTAACGTGGTAAGGGGTTTCTTGTCTCACTTTTAATTCCGTGAGAATTCCATTGATCACCACTTAATTATTGCATGTGGTGTATGTGTACTACCCATGATTGTATTCATTGTGTAATATACTTTATTTTATGGGTATTTACATCATCATGGTATGATCTTTCTTTCATGGGTGTTTGTTTCTTAAGTTACCTAATCAATAAGGGAATTTGAGATTTCAATTTCCACTCATTTGGCTTTACGCATATTTCATTGATTATATTACCCCAAGATTATGTGTGGAATCACTATTCATTTGATTATGTCATAATTTCCACTCCCCTTCTTGTGGATATACTTTTGATACACATAATCACTCCATTGAAAATTCTCAAGTCATTGATATGAATTTGATAAGAGTAATTTTAACTCTTTCACCATTTGTTGAGTTAAACATCCAATTCGTTGGTGTTGTTTTTACAGGAATATGTGTGAATATACTTTGATTGTTTTACACTGAATATCCAATCATATTTAGTGTATTTATATTTTTCACACATAATTATGTTGTTGATTTATCCTTAACCTAAGGATATAGCCTTTATGAGAGATTTCATCTCAACTTACATTCCATTGAGACTTCTTTGTTGATATACACCAAATCACTTTTATGTGGTGTATATAATGTACTTTGACATAGTATATCATGAATTCCCTTTATTCTCATGATATTACAAAGTTTTGATTACCTCAATTATTTTCATTCAAGTGTCTCTCTTTTGGTTAGAATCTCTAACTAAAATACCATTTTTAAATGTTTTAAAGACTTATTCATCTAAATCTTTCTCATTAATGTCCATGTTTTAAAAATGGTTTTAAGGATTTATTTATATGGACATTAAAGTTTAGAAATTAAAAATCCTTTTAAAAGGTTTCAAAGTGGTATGGGACACTTTGATTCAAAAATCTATTTTTAAATGGCTTCTTGACAAATAGTGTGACTTTTAAATGTTTTCAAGAAAAGGGGGATATTTCTCTCAAATAGTTTTGATGATTATTTTCATCTATGTCAACATCCTTCATTATTCATGAATGAGGTTAATGTGATACAATACAATCTTCCATATTGTATCAAATGAGTTATATTTGACTGTGGATGTTCTATTTTTATACCATTCATGGTTTGTGGTTAATGTATTGACATTTCGTATGCTAGTTTTAATACGAATGTTTATTTTATGCTTAAACCTATTCATATGAGGAATGCATTGGACTTAATAAGTGACGGGTGGAGCCCGCTATAGCTCCTCGATGCATCGGTAGGTCTCATGAGACAAACTAGTGTCTTGGCACAAGGCCTTGGCAAAATCTTATTTGTAGTCTTGGCACGAGGCCTTGGCTATGTGGTTATGATAGTCTGGCATTATGCATTCCATCATTATGAAAGTGGTTATTGATATTGCATGTGATCATTCGACTAGTAGAATATCCATGTGAGTAAGTAAATGGCATTATTTCATTTTACCTTTTCCATTTTATGCTGAAGTTCAAGTTTCAAAGGCTTTTGTTTTAGTTATAAATTGCCTTAAGTGTTTATGCTTATTTATGAAAGCTTCTGTTATAATGTTATCCTTACTGAGCATCCGAGCTCACCCCTTTCAATGTTTTATTTTTTTTCCAGGATTATGAAGAAGTAATTTATGAATGACCTGCAGGGATAGTATGAGGGGATATGAAGACAAGATGTTTTTTTTATGATGTAATGTAAAAATTTATGGATGTATCTAGTTATTCCAAGGCTACTAAACCAATCGGTCTTTCGAGACTTGATCTTTCTCATGATCATGCCAATGTTATGTAATAATGCACCGACTCTGGGTAACTAGGGTCGGGGCGTTACAAAACATAAGGAGGATTATCGAAGAAGAGGGAACATTCTTCAATGAGTTTTTTAATTTTATTTCTTTCCTCCAACTTTTTAAATTATAATTAAAAAATAATAATATTAAAAAATAAGTAACTAAAATATAAATATACTTTTTTGTGTTATTTTCATTACCTAAAACCATCTCCACATTTATTAAAATGATTATAAGATCATAATTCGTGTGTATAGCGGACTGTCATCTTGAAAACTAATGTAGTTTTCTCCAGTTGCACCCCCCACATCTGCGTATGATGATGGATATAAAGTATATATATGATATATTTATAATAATAATACATATGGTTTCATGATATCAAAAATTACCTTTTAATTTCCATTCTATGTGGGATATGAAAATGTCGCCTGTCTATACAGTGGACTACCACCTCGTGAAGCGATGTGATTTGGTTTTTAAAAATGATTTATGTGGAAGATAATAAGGATAATGATAATGAATATATGTGATATAAGTGAAATAATTTTTATATTAATTAAATATTTATCCTTATGGAAAAAATAATATATCATTTAATTTCATACCTTTTCACTTACTAAATGATAATAACGTCGTTCGTTTATGTGTGAAATACAACCTTCATTAAGTGATGAGACAATCTCTTTTCATAACCAAAATAAATGGATGAAATTTATAAGTATTTATAATGAAATTATATTTTATTATAATATTATGGAGATTATATAAGGATAAAAAATTCATTACCTATTTTCAATATTTATAGTTTAAAAATGGAAATGATACTCATGCATATGTATGACCTACCATCTCTATGATTATAACATGTTTTATTTATCAAAACCAAAATTATTGATTGGAATTCAGAGTATAATTAATGATTACATATGATTATTATTTTATTATTCTTTCTTCATGATTTAATTGAAAAATGATCAAGTTAATTATGGAAAAACTTATAAGTGAAAACATATAAGAAACACAATGTTGTTATTTCCGAAAATATGACTCTAACAAAGAAGTGTTAATAAATATATAGTAAAATCGTGTTTTTATATAATATATATTATGATATATATTAATGTATTTATTTTTGGAATTTCTAATAATCTTATATTTATTAAAAATTCGGATTGAACATGTGTGAAAGGAGGTGATACTTAAGGTAAGAGATTTTTAGTTTCTCTTATTTAATGGAGACATATAAAAATTCTCCACTCATTTTTTTCTATGGAGAATATAAATAAACATGGAAATGTTATATAATTAATATCATTATTTAAACTATATTTATTATTTAATTTAATTTTATGATTTATTTGGGATTACTAATCAATATATTACTAATTTTGTAAGGTATTTCTGTCACATTTCTTTACTTATTTTAGATAGAATCCCTTTTCACCACCAATTTCATTTATGTGGATTATTTACTACCAATGAATTTATTTTTTTATTATTATCCTAATAATTATTTTGATTTACATATATATTGTATGGTATCTATTTCATGTGGTTTAGAGTTTAAAATTTAACAAAGCAGTAATGGTTATTTGCGTTAATTTTTTTTCTCTGAGGCATACTTCTAGTTATGAAACTATTTTATTTTATTAGTTATATATAAATACACTTTAAAATTTAGTAACATTAATTAATTTATTCCCATGATATTTTTATTTTTATTTTATCTTATTCCCTTTTGGGGATTATAGTATAATATTACCTAACTTGTAAGGGTTTAATTACACAATCTCATAATTTACCTGCATTATATGTGATTTTGTTTATGATGATAAAATACTATGATCCATATCTAATGAAATTGGAGTACTTTATTTTCCATTGGTTATTTCTAGAAAATAAACATTTTTCATTTAATTTTACACACTTTATGTACTAAATTATTCAAAATTATGTTTTTTATAGAAAATCATATGGATTTTACTCTTCGGTCAAAAACCCACTTTCTTCCAAAATGTTGTTTTCTACAAATGTTTTTATAAAATTATTTTAACATAATTAAAAATATTTATTAAATAAATATTTAGAAATAATTTCCCTTTTCCGAAATTATTTTAATGGAATCTTCATGTCATTTTCCAAACAATTCCTATTTATCATTTATAAAAAATGTAAATCGAATCGTTTTTCTAACTTGTACTATAAGAAATCTATTTTTTTCATCATGAAAATTATTATGTTTATAGATTTTTTTAATATATAAATATAATTTTAAATGAAATTGTTTTCTAAAAATGATATGTTTTGTAATGTGTTTTTGAAATGGAAACGATTGTTTCCTAAAAAAATTTGATTTGAATGATTTTTCAAAGCTTCCTTTATATGTTTTCATTATTATTTTCAAAGAATAATTTTTCAAGATGATTTTTTTAATATATTTTAAATAAAAAAATGATAATTTCTAGATAAAATTTGTTACTAGTTTTTAAAATATTCGTTTATAAGTTTTCAAGTTTATTTTCAATGAAAATGTTATTCAAAATGTAATATGTTTTAAATTTATTTTTTAAAGAAGAGTTATTTTCATCAGGAAATGTAACAAGTGATCTTTCAAATTAATTCCCCAAAAATTATGACATCCATTGACTCTATATATGACTTACTGGGTATTTCATCCAAGGATATCATTTTCTTATTCTTTCTATAAATAATTTTGATTTATGATGAATTGATGTTTAAAAACCCCACTTCTCTTCCATGAGTTATATAATGATATGGTTTTTATGAAATATGATTCTTTTTATATGTTATGCTATGATGAATGAATGAAATGATTATAAAACATGTATTTTTCAATAGATTATGATATTATGAAGTGTTTTTATTAAACCATTTCATTTCATGGGTTGTGATATGATGAATTTTTATGTTATTGCGGCAAACTTACATATGGTTTTCATTATGTGATAGGTGGGGCCTATATATGTCTATAATTAATTGAGTATTGATTTATATCCCATGAAATACACATTATTGTAAAGGGTATATAACCCATGTTAGTAGGATACATTGTCTGTTATGATGGTATTTGGAGTGATCCTTGACCACTATGACTATTTGGGGTGTAAACTCATTCCACTATGATATCCTTGGAACTTATCTTAAACATTTATTAAAATGATTTTATATTATTATTGGTATTCCAAAAATCTATGTATTATGTGAGTGTTGTGATCTCATGGAAAATTTTATTTTATTTCCTTACAATTCATGTTTTGTGAACTAAAAATATTTATTCCATCACTCGTGATTATAATATTTGATATGGAGGGTTTATTTTCCACAATTAATGATCATGTCCATACCCTTACATTCTTGGTATGGTTATGTATCTCCCCTTTTTACCCTACTGAGCATATAATATATTCCTTTCTTATGTTTCATTTCCCTATGTTATGATGAATATTTTAATGTAGGGTTATCTATTGAATATTACTAAATAAGAATACCATTATGGAATATTTTCAAGATATTTCATCAATTTATATGATTTTGTACCTAGTATCTAAAAACATTAAACTGGTATGGTCCCTAATCATGTGTCTTTTTAATGTATGTAATATTCATATAATAGATATAATATCAATGTATGAGAGTCTTAGGACTCTATAGTTAGTATTAGAGAAAATTCGTAGCTATCCTTTATAAATGTGGATGAGAGGTCATATGTGAGATACCTATGGATAATTCTTGGGATGTCTATAAGGATATGTTTAATGATGTGTTAACATATAGTAAACTACCGTATAAATTTAGTAAGGGATAAAGTGAGTGGATTCCTTGAAATTTCATCTCTATCCAGATAATAAAAGTGGATGTGGCGCTGGAATAGAGGTACATAGGGGTTATAACTCAAAAATGGTGAATTTTTATAGAAATAATTTGTCACATGGTTCATAAAAATGGGCCTTTATTCACACCTAGTTTGGGACACCCTTGGGATATTCTTTATAAATTCCCAAATTCATCATGAACCATCATGATGGAATTTAATAACTATTTTTTATTAATTAACTAGGATAAACATAAGGTTTCATAGGTTATAATGTATTTTTATTAATTTATACCTCATATAAATGATTTTTTAGATTATATGGTTTTCCATTATGAATAACATTGCTGAAACTATGTTTTTTGGTTTTTGTTAGTGATGATAACTAGAAGGATCTTGCATAACCTTGATTATGACATACAATTTTCAAGTGGGAATCCAAACGAGATTATGACTACTATAAGGTATTTTAGTTTTATTTAAAATAATATTTCATGAATTTTGATTAACATAATTATCTTTAACCAAATGCCAGGAATCACTAAATATGATAATGATAGACTTCACTGAGTGTTCAGGTAGTGTATACCATTGATGAATGAACATTTAGATTTATATATGTTTAAAATGTGTAAATAATAACTCAAAGGAGTATCCAACAGGGATAAGATGATGTTTTGGGTGTGGAAGAGAATGATTCACGGAATGTAACTTCAAAAGAAAAATGAAATTCTTAATTTACATTATGGATGAGAATAATGGTATCCCTATAGATTATTCTATTGTTGATGTTTTTAAATTTTGAATGTGTGGTAATTATAAAAATTCATAGCCAAAGGGGATATCTTTTTAATACAATTAAAAAGGATGTATGAATAATGGTTATATTTTTAATTATGATGGGAATAAAATTTCTGATGAAAGTAAATAATGGTCATGGAATAATAAGGGGAATTCAATATAATGGTTTAAATAATTTTTGGGATAATTGGAATGATTAGATGTTACAATTAAAAAAAATGTTATATGAATCATGACATATATAAGGATTGTTGGATGTAAATTTTTAAGGATATTCAATAATATATTTAATTTTACTAATGAAATAGAAAATTGATTTTATGGAATAATAATATTTTATGGAAAATAAGTGATTAAGGGAAGATACCCTTTAATATGTTCATGAGGTTGATAAAATGGTCTTTATATTTGATAAAGAGGTTATTGGTATTGATAAAATAAATTGAATAGTATTTATTACCTGAAAACAGATAAAATATTTGTTGAATTTATTTTCTATTATCATTAATCGAGTTTAAAGTATTGCAGGATATTATTAATATGATTAATAATTCAAGGTTTTCATCATGGAATCAGGAAGAATTAATTTTTTTCATTTATGTTTTAAGGTAATTCTAGATATTACCATGCTTCTTGAGAATATATAACCAAGGGATTCACATATTGTTTATGTGACAATTAAAATCTACTTAGTAATATATGTTGGTTTAATTTTAAGTTGGGTTTGGAAATTTACTAAATTTCATATAATTTTTTATTTGTAAATGTTGAAAATTTTAACAATTTGTTGAATGGTTATATTTATCTTCAGATGGGGTTTTATAGATTAATTTATTACGTAACTATATGAAGTTTTATCCATATTGAATAACAAGCATTAATGTTTGTATAACAAGATATAAAAGGAATGAATTATCGTCCTTTTTTATAATTTATTTATTACCTTAAAAATAATAAAACTCATATCATAAAGTTATATTTTTCTATGGAAATTGATCAAGGAACAAACAAAGTAAGATATTGTTCCTATGCAATAAAAATTTATCATGTAACTAATATTAATATGTCCTCAGTAATGATATAAAAGAAATTATCAAACATTAGGGAAAGGATATTTAAATTAAATATTTCTTTTTTATCATCATTTTTAATTATATAAATGACCTTTCCCAAACCACTTTGGATTATGGATTTATGGTCATTAACTTTCTCCTGACCATGGTCTCTATCACTAGCCACCAATATTTGGATGTTAATTATCTCTTCTATTTCCATTTTTTCACTTCCCACCTACGTTCTCATATTTTATAACACTGTATGTGTCATTCAAGATGAATTTATCACCTCTAGTTCTCTTTTTAAGAATGATGTTTTATTTTCCTTTTCATGTTTGGGATTTTTTTGAAAGCATTTTCAAATGTTAGAGCTTTACTAAACAAGATTAATTTAGATGGATAAATTCATTTTTAGGGGTGTAGAACGTAACAAAATGACATTTTTTAAAATATTTATCTTCAATTAAAGTTAATCATTACTTAGGACATATTAATATATATGGTTTACACATATATATCTATAATTAATTTTTTAATTACCAAATAATAATAAATTAAAATATTAAAATATTAAAAAATAAAAGAATTTTTTTGGGGAAATATTTTATAAAAACAAATATGTTTTAAATCAATAAAAACATTTGAATAATAATGTTTCAATATTTTATATATTATATATTCAATCAATTTTTTAACCAACATCTTATGTTTTTTATGGAAAATATGAAGGAATAAATCATGTTTTACTCTTAAAAAAATATTTATCAAAAATCTGTTTTATTTCCTATTTTCCCGGAACATTTTACAAAATAAAATTTTCTAAATTCCTAAAATTTATTTGAAAAAATAAAAATTGATTTTTTACTCAGCATGTCAAAAATAATTTTTTTAAATTTTTGATAATTTTTTGAAAAAATAAAATATTTGATTAACAATGGAAAATATGGATTTCTTGTTTAAAACTATATTTCCATTTAAATTATTTATAAATTTAATCTATATTTTAAAAAATATAAATTTAAAATTAGATAAATTTTTTTATTTTTAAAAAATATAATTCATTTTATTCTTTTTAATTGTTATTTCTGATATGAAAACATCTTAAACTTTTGAACATCTTCTATTTGAAAACCCCACTTTCCCGTCGCATCTGTGGGATTAATTTTAAGTTAATATTTTCCTTTTATTTTAAAAAATTTATTCCATATTTGCATTAAAAATTATTTATATTATCTAATAACATCATTATAATCTTTTACTATAATCTATAGTAAAAACAGTGGAAATTATTCACCACGGTTAAGGTAAAAATGTTTTTATTAGGAGGTGGGGGAACTAAAAAGATAAGGGTTAAATGGGATAAATAATTATGTTAAATATATTTCAATTATATATTGAGACCCTATAATGTCCATGTTTTGATAATACTCTATTTCCATACTTTTGGTATGTGGAAAACGTGGGTACACCATTTTCTTTTCAAAAATGACTTGAGTTCCACTCACCTTACATATAAAAGGATGCCATATATCCTCTCCTATGAAAACCATCAAACAAATTTTTTTGATAAATTAACATCCAGAATATAATAATAAAATTACCCCTCTAATACTATAATTCTTAGTTTCATCATATATTCATCCTAGCAAGGTTTTTGGTTAAAACCTAAGGAGGATACCAGAAGAAGAGGTTACATTCTTTGACTATAGTTTTTATTTTATTTATTCCTCAACACATTTCAATTATTATTATTAAAATATTATATAACAAGCTATGTATTTAACATATTATGTGATATTTTATAAAAAATTAATTACCTAAAACCATCTCCACTTTTAGGAAATGTGTTTCGAAATCATCTGTCTTGTGTATGGTGGACTACCATGTCATGAACTGATGTCATTTTTTTTTTCAATTACCCCCCCCCCCCCATGGTCGGGTATGAGGATTATTATAAATCATATATATTATATCCCTAATTTTATTATACATATGGATTGATTTTATCATATAAATTTTTTAGTTTCCATTATGTAGTGCATACGACAATGTCGCTTGTGTGTATGGTGAGCTGCCACCTCATGGAGCGATGTGATTCATTTCTCACTAACATTTTATATGGAAGATAATGAAGATACATTTATTGAATATATGTGATAAAAGAGACATAATAATGATATGGGGTTATTTTTTGATACCTATATGATTATGGCATGGATGATAGGACTCAAACAGGGGGGTTTTGATGACATATAAAGAAAAATCCATAAGGGGTGTTCTATGATGACTTATTTAGAAAAAAATCATGATGGGTATATTGTAAATTATTGTTAAAATTATCATGAAACTTGATCATAGACATTATAACATCAAAATTAATAATTAATGGTTAAGCAGGGGAACTAGACTAATTATCAATTATTTTATCTGTTTTTTATTCATGTATGTTGCTTATTTTTAGAATATTAGTTAATATGAAAATATCATGAAAATACTCGTATAAAATAGAACAACATTTATTGTTCCTTACTGAGTTTTTTACTCACACTATGCTTGGGTCACCACTGCACATTTCTACTGAAGAAATTTTCCACATGGTTGTGTGTATAAGTTGGGATATGGACCATGTTTTATTGAGTGGGATAGCTCAGACATGGACATAAATATTGGGATGATATTTTATTACGTATATCATGTGCCAACATATTTTCTTCATTTATATTGGTATGTATATATATTAATGAAATATTGGGTTTTTTTAAGTATGTTATTTTTTGGGATCTAAAAACATTTCATTAATTGTCATACTTATTATTTTCGTTTTCATCTCCCTTCAGTTTATTTATCTTGTGTAATTCATATTTATTTATTATATTACTAAAAACATTGATACAAGGAGTATATTCTTCATAAAACTCCACCTTAGACACCACCTACTAGTCAGTAGCCTCTGGAATACTTGGAGGCATTCAAGGGGTACATTTTTTAGCCTTGGTGTAGGAATATGTTAGTGGTCTATGGAAGTGATATGTTACATTGGTGAAATAATTTTTCCTCAGAACTAGTTGTTGGAATTGATAGATTGTGGAATTAGATATGGGGATACCAAAATCACCATTATTGTTAAAGATGTTTGAGTGTTTTTGATTTATCTTAACACATCCTTGAAAGTATTGATGTTCCTGGTTTCATTGTCAGTGTTCAGTGGTAGTGGATATATTTTATCTATAGGGGGATTTAATGATTATTAATGTGCTTCTTGTATTGATTTTTGAGATTGGAGTTATATTTATTTTTAGTAGTCTAATCATTCCATTAGTAGTGATGTTTTCAACGATTATTGAAAGTCCTTGGGTGATATAACCTCAGGCACTGTGAGGGAATAGGGCCTGAGGAATTAATATGGTACCATTGGGATCCCCATTTTATATTTTTTTCATTATCTTTGAAGTTTTAATTAAGTTCATATTTTGATTTATTTTTTCGTTTGGATTATCACGATTTGTTTTTTGGTTTTTGGTGGTGCGTAGATTTACCAATTAAACTAGAATGTTTTTTTCAAAAATAAAAAAATAGATTTAGAGAAGATAAAAAATCTAAACAAGATGGGAAAAAATTAAAAAATTGGTTCACAAATAACTTGGTCTCCCTGATCATTCTATTAATTCATGGTTTATTATTAATATGGTATATATTATATTTTATAACAACCTCATGTGATCAAACATGTCCTACCTCTATTTTTAACACCCAACCAAACCAACTGATACCACTTATAACATCCTGAGATGAGCAATGTAGTTGTATAATGCTATTAGGTTATAGGTGAACCAATATGATAACTATAGGTTGAAAAAAAAATCATAGGTATAAAAACCATAAAATTAAGGAATAATTTCCAATCATACAATGAAACCTCATCATGCCAAGGTCCTACTAAAATTTTGATAGGAGGTGTCCATAATTCAAGCATAATAACACTTATAAATACCTAAAAACATATCTCAATAAAACTATGATGTTGAAAATAATATGTAGCATGAATTCTTTTTAAAACCTAAAGTAAAATTATCCATAACTATAAATAAAATTATTCATGGTGTTTACATAAAAAATGTTTATATATCTATAAAATAGCTATACAAGAAATAATAGTAATTAAATTACTATTCCACTTGTCCTGAAAAACATTATAAGAGATACTCATTCACTAGTACGATAATTTACCTTTTCAGTCCCATTAATGAGTATAAAGTATATCTTATGTAAATAAATATATCTTTACCTTACCTATATCATACAATCATAATATCTATTCAAATTATGGTATGCATACATAGGGTGGGTATTAAAACATTGTAGGATAATCCTATAAACATTATATGCATCTTCTAAATGAGAAAATATATAATTTAAAATTAGTTTCATGAAATAAAATCCACATAAACTCTATTTCATGTAAAAAAATATACCACATTAACATTTCATACTAAATAGGGTTTCATTAAATCTAAAAAAACATGTAACTATTTCCAAAATATTTTAAAAAATACACCCTCACACCGCTTTAAATTTATGAAACTAATGGAAATATGTATCATTATCTTTAACCATTTGCTTCCTCTTATTTTATGAAGATAGATTGCATAACATTCTACTAACATCCCTACTAATGAGGACCCAAAAATAATTTCATATTCCAAAACCATCCATATCTAAAAAAGGGGACCAGTAAAATTAAGTAGGATTATATTTTTATTCTTCAAATGATAAAAAGAATCAATATTGAAATAAAAAATTCAATTTATTAACAAAAACAATTTACACAGTAATTAAAACCAAGAATTTTAAAATAATTGATTTTTAATGAAATCACACATGTCTAAAAATCCCATAATTCCGTTTACATTCACATAATCTCACAAAAATCCCACAATCAAAACCATTTTAAATGAACATATAATTCATTTTGGAATATTTAATAATAATTAAATTCAATTTTAAGTCCATAATTCCATATACATACATATAATTTTACAAAAATCCCATAATCAAAAACATTTTAAATGCACATATAATTCATTTTGATATATTTAATAATATTTAAATTAAATTTTTCATCAAATTTTATAAAATTTTCCCATAATATTATGTATCAAAGGATAGGAACCTTAAACATTACACCAAATAAAAATCACATTTTCATTATTATGATCCATCCTCTTATAGTTTTTCCTAGGTAACTATAAATAATATTCAATTTATTTTAGTAAAATCATATTATTTACCCAAACCCATTATAAACAGGTTTTAAATAATAGATTATTATGAATAGATATGAAGATGTCAAATTTGAGAGCCAGAAACCATCAATTTAGCACTAAAGCACATTACGATCAATGACTAATGATATCTAAATGGATATATGTAAAAAAATCCTCAACATTTTATAAATTAATGAAAACTAAATTTAAAATGATAAAATGAAGTCAATTTTCCAAAGAAAATAATAAAATATCAATTTTGTGGTAATTGTTTACTGAATTTATGGTTGTGTTCATTGTTCATTCAAATCATGAGACTAGCCATGGAATTGAATTTTCCATGTGTAACACCCTCAGTTTTTTTGAATTAATTTTCTTAAAATAAGTTAAATATATATTATATATATTTGGTACATGTATCACCAAGTTATTCTTGCATACACACAGCACTTGGTTAACCTGTGATACACACAACACTGAGATTTAACAAAACCATGATATATTATTAATATCGTTATTTAAAAACGGCCAATGTAACCTTTTAATTAGATATAGTTATATAAATTTTTACAAAAAAAATTTAAAATTTTAATTTTAATATTTTAAAAAAATAAAATATTTTCATAAAAAATCATTTAATTTAGGTAATTTCATTATATGTAATGAAAATTCTTTTTTCTGAAAAATGGTTTTTATTGGTTTTTATGACCGTCAAAGATATTAATTTTTTTATATTTTTATAAAATTAATTCTATTATGTAAACGTAATTTTAGAAATTATAATATCAATACTCGATTAGGGTTATTTTTTGTTATTCTTATGAAAATAGTTGTTTGTTAATGAATAGTGAGAAATGCTGAATTTTAATTGAAAACATACTTTTCATTTAAGTTAGTTATAAAGTTAATATATATTTCAAATTGGTATTAATTTAAATTTTGTTGATTTTTATATATATTAATCCAATTAGGTCTTGGTAATCAATTTTATACTGAATATTTATATAAGAACAATCTAATGTTTGGAAAATTATTTTATTAAAACAATACTTACTCATCGTATCAATGGGGTTAATTTTAAAATAAAATTTCCCACATAAGTTAAATACAATTTTAAAAATGGATTAAATATTTGGATTAAGAATAATTTTTATTATCAAATATTTTCTAAAAAATTATTTACTGAAAGGAATACTGAAAATAGTAAAAACTATTTACTATAGTTAAGGTACAGATGGGTTTCCCAAGGGGTTAAACTAAAATGATAGGTATTTAAAATGAACTTAACAATTTCCGAGACCAATTTAATGAAAATATTTCAACATTATAACATATAATATCTATATTTATCCATTTATGATCCTTGTTAAATTTGATAAACGAGGGTACATGTTTTACGTAAGAAAATATTACATGTTTACATTCACCAAACTAAATAAAGGCCACCCATTATCATCTTCTCTTCACACATTAAATCCCTTTTAGTTAATCGAAATATTTCCCAAATAACTTATCAACATCACTAATCTCATCTAATAATCATTAATTTATACATGAAATTTAATCTAGGAAGTATTTTGGTGCAAATATAAGGAGGATACCTGAAGAAGAGGTAACGTTCATCAATTAGCATTAATTGTTTATTTCTTCCTCTCTATATTTCAATTGTCATAATACTATTCTGCTATAATTTCATTAATATATTATGTAAAATACGTTATTTTAATTTTATTATCATTAACTAGTATAATATTTATTTTGAACAAATGAATTTCGAAATCATCATTCATTTTTATAACGGACTACCACCTCGTGAACCAATGCCATTAATTTTTCCATTTCCACCTATCAATATTAGACATAATGATGGATTATTTATTTATATATAATATTTATGATATTTTTAAACATATATAGTGTTTATATCACAAAAAACATTAAAATATCTAATTTGGGAATACGATAATGATTCTCATGTTGATATCGAACTACTGCCTCATAAAGCAATGTGATTCATTCATGCATTACAAGGAATTTAATAAGGATGTATTCAATGACAATCTTTGATATATATTGAAGAAACGATTATTTAATGATAATATATCATTTTAACTTATTAATTTCAATACATCAATAATAATAAAATAGTTTTCATGCATACATACAACTTCTCGTCTCCATAAATGGTGTATTTCATTTTTTCGATATATCCTTTATAGACTACTATAAATAAAAATACATTGAATATAAATGATATTGATATAATGGTTAATAGTATATAAATGTTAATATTTTTATCACATTAATAGGAATAAAAATAACCAATCAAAACATATATAAAAACAAAGATTTTATTACTTGAAAAGTAACTTTATCAGGGAATTGTTAATAAATCGGTAATAAAAGGTCATGATAAAATCATAAATGGTAATTAATATATATATATATGTATTCCTATAATATATTTATAAAAATTTAATATTTCATATATAGGATTTATCTCTATAATATATTTATAACAAATTAATATTTATTATAGACGAGGTTTGAACAAGTATGAAGAAATTCAATACTTATGGTATCATATTTTTGTTTCACTCTTCACTTCTATGTGATAGATTCCATATTTATAACCTATTTGTATTATATGCAGAATATAATTAAGAAAATTTTATTTTAGTATTATTATCCATAAACATATTTGGATTTATATATTCATTTAAAGATCTCTCTTTCATGGGGTGTATGATTCAAATGTTTCCAATGAGGTAGGGGATTTTTTTATCAATTTATCTTATATGATACATATTATTATGTTATTCACCTATATTATTTTATGAGGTGTATATACATACCCATTGAAAAATAATATCATTAATTTATTTATAAAAATTCTATTTTCTGTTTCATTTAATTATATTACTTCATGTGGATTACGTTTCATTATTAGAAATGTGGTAGAAATGTTTTTTTATAATGTCATAATTTATCAGGATTATTTATAATTATGTTTATGATGATAAAATATTATGATATATCACTCAAAAAACATGATAATTTTATTCTCCTCTAGTTATTCATGAAATTTTGAGGTAATCGTCCAATTTTCACACTCGTTCATTCATAAAATAATTGATAATATGATTTGACGATAAATAATCTCTATTTCCCTTTTTAGTTGAAAACCCTTTTAGGTCCAAAAATATGTTTTCTAAAAAATATTTCAAAAATTTTGATGAAACACTCAAAATTATTTATTAAGAACATTTTTTCCCAGATTTTAATTTTTGTAAAATGTTTGGAAAAAAATTTTCATGTTTTGTTCTAAAGAATACCCTTTAATATTTTACCTAAAGTCTATAAAGGATCTTTGTTTTTAACATTAATGACAAGATCAATATATCTTTAAGTCGTGAATAATTAGATATTTCAATAATACCATATAGTTTTTCAAAAAATATTTTCAACTAATATGTTTACACTAATATTTAATAAATTTTTTATGTTAATTAAATTAGTTCAGATTAGAATGAATTTTGAAGGTTATTTAGGTTTTGAAAAGTGATTTTTCAAACATGAATTTATATTTTCCTAATGAATTAATCCATTTATTATTTAAAAATAAATCTATACATAAGATGAAATCCATTGATGTTACTTATCATTTATTATGGATAGGATCCAAGGGTATCATTCTTATTCATTCTCTGAGTGGTTTATGTTTGTGATGACAATATGTTTATGAAACCCATTTATTTTACAACGGTTATACCATGAAAAGTTTTTATGAAACACGATTCTTTTTCTATGGGATATTATATGATGAAATAGTGAGATAATCATGAAACTTTTTGTTTTTCAAAAGGTTATGATACGATGAAATGTATATGAAACCCATTTCATTTTTTGGTTTATGATATGACGATTTCTTTGATCTAGTGGAACACATATGAATTATTTTTATTATTTGATGGTTGGGACCAACATCACCCTCCAATTAATTGGATAATAATTTATATCACATGAGATAGACTATAATATAATGGGGTTTGAATTTAATTCAGAATGTAAATTTGTCTCTTATGATGGTGTTGATAGTGAACCATGACAACTATGATGGTTTGGGAAGTGAAAAAATTCCACTATGATTTAAGGGATACCACAAGGGATTATGGTGTGTCTCTCCCAAGATGTGTATCCTCCCATGTATTTAATTGATAGGGTTTTCAATGATCCTCATATATAATGGAAATTATTTTCTATTCTAATATGTATTCCATTTTTCTAATTCTTATTATAATTTTATTCTCTCATGGATCATGTTCTTTTATTTATTTATGATTCATGCGGTGGGAATTTACAATATTTACATGACGACTCACAATTTTTATCTTTTATATACATGGTATGGTTTTCATATCTTATTCTCATGTTTTTATACCCCTTATGGTCATGTTGTTTTTATGAATTTTCCTTTTTTACCTTTATTAGGAATCTGATCTTCTCATTTCTCATGTTTAATTTCCATATGTTATAAAGAAAGATTTTATGTTGGGTATGTCTATGAAGAGTAATGAATGGGAAGATACATGTGGGAAACATTGATTATCTTTCACTAGATTTGAATAATGTGTAACTTGTCTCAAAAAACTCTAAACTATTATCATCCTAAAGTGTGTATTTTTGTAATGTATTGAATATTCCTCCAATGTTATGTAATATCAATGTACGAAAAGCCTAAAACACTATAGTTATTATCAATTGAATGGTTATGTTAACCTTTGGAATCAGGGATGAGATCATGTTTGAATTATCCCTTGGAATATTTCTTTGTATATGTCTAATGAAACATCTATGGAAAATTACAAGGATTATGAAAAAATATAGATATTTTTTTAAAAGAATGTTGTTAAAGGGTATAGAATGTTGTTTATAAGAAATATAATCCCTATCAGGATACCATATGGTGATGTGCATCTAGAATAATGGTACCTCGGAAAAATAACTCTAAAAAGGGTACATTGAGCAAGAATAGATCGTCACCTAGTTGATGATAATAGGGATTATAGGATACTTAGTTTGACACTCCTATGGGATATGATTTGGAAATTCTCGACCTCTTTATAACCATCCTGAAGTACTTATATAGATTATGGAAATGAATGACCTAGGATAAACATATTATGTCATATATTTAAAATAAGGTTTCATTATTTAGACATATTATTATTTATTTTTCATTATTATGTGGTTTTACACTATTATTATTTTCACTCACTCTATGATTTTGGTTTTAGTAGATGTTTTTAACCTGAAGGATCCATATTAATGATGATCAAGATGTATAATACATTGATTGTTCTCTTGAGCAACTAAACATTATGGGAGTTACAGTGTGAAGTATTATTGATATGATCAAACAACATTCTCAGTCTATGAATCATGATGAACATTAAAATAAGAAGAGTAGGGAACAATATTCTATTGAGTTCTTCATGGGGAAACATCCACCCTCTTTTAGTGATTCTACAAACCCACAATTCTCCGAGAAGTAGATTGGTAACTAAAATGATATTTTCCATTATCCAGTGTTCTTTGCATGAAACATTCCTTGGTACTTATATAATTTTGAAGGTGAAGTAAATTAATGGTGGAACCTTATTAAGAGCATGATTCAATAGGATGTAATTGAATCCTTATAATTGGATGAGTTTAAGAGGGTATGTTTTAGTAATTACTTCCCTCATATTCTAATAATAAGGATGGAGAATGAATTTCATGATCTGAAATAGAAGTATGGTGAACTAATTGGTACCTACAAAGGTAATTTTATAAGACTTTCATGGTATGCTTTTTATTTAAGTTTTAGTCTAGAAAGAAAAAGTTGATAGATTATTTGGTGACTTAAAACCAAGTATTTTAGGGTTATTGGATATAATATAACTTAGAAGCTACTAATAAGTTATTCAATTATAACTAAAATTTTAAATAGAAATTGGAAATTCTGATCATACTAAAGGTTTTGATATGAAAAGGTAGATCATGTCCCCTATGAACTTATATAATAATATGTTAGAAAGAAATTACAGTCACTTACTTACCATAAATTTTGTAAGAATAACCCAAGTGAATGACTAAAAGGAATAATTGGGTTATAAGAGTGTGGGTTTATTAGACATCAAGAAAGTGAATGTAGATGTGATGTTAAGAACACATTTAATTAAACGAATAACGATATATTTCAACAAAATGCACCACCCACACTCTAGTGTTTCAATTTCATGGAGTTTTGGAATTATATGAATCAATGCCCCTATACAAAGGCTAATGTGGATGATAAGACACAACAACATATAAAGATAATGGATAAAGAAAAAACTTATGTAAACATAATGGATGAGGGGAATCATGATAATTAAGGTACACTTATCATCCTCTCCTTAGTTGGTAATTTCTGGTATTTTAAGGAATGATCCCTATCAAAATATTATTATTTAACATTTTGTGAAATTTCATGTAATTTTTATTGTCCTAACCTATGATCCACTTAACCTATGCCATGATCTCGTGGGTCACTTGGTTTCTAGCATCGAACCTCATACACCAAAGGATTTCGAGTATCATTGAGGCTTTAAAGGTGGTACTATGGTGATGCATTAACTTAGATCAGATTGCAATGGTGGATATAAAAAAATCAGAAAATGTTGTAAGCATAATATAAGAAGACATAATAAATAATAAATGAAAGAATAAATAACTAAGAAAGTGAATAATATTCAATAACCCATTGGTATTGTCACATACAAGGATTTGTGGCATGCTGATGTACAAAAATGTCAATAGTGGATAGGCATATACAATCATTATATAAAAAAGATAAAAAATAAAAAACTAATCCATTATACTCTCAAGAATATGTTATGTGATCTCCTCCAATTCTCTAATTATATGTAAAGTATATCAAGCATCCATAGTAGGGAGCATGCCCTTATACATACCTATAGTCAATTAATCTACATAGGTACAAAAGGATGCTAGAGTAGGTTCTGAGATAAAAAAAATTAGAAGGACACAAGAAATGATGTATATAAGTAATCCATGTGGTATACATAGAAATAATATGGAGGGAAAAAAATTAATAATATAAAAACTAAAATAAATATACACTAGCCTGCTTAGGTTTCTAAAGGACAGCTTGCATCTCTACCTGCATTAGATGATGGCCAAAATGTGTTTTTGATATATATATATATATATATATATATAATATCTATATATTGTATAGTTATATGTTTCAAAACAAATATGGGATAAGTAAGTGGAGAAGTAAGTGGCCATATACCTAGAATACTATGTGTTGGTTGGATGGGGTCATAACACAAACATCCCTAACCAATCTGAATAATCTTATACGCTCAATAAAATGGTACATACCCTATATCCCATAATGTGTGAGAGATATCATTATCGACACTCAGGATGGTTGTGGTATTGTTATTCAATAACCCAAAAATAAGGGATATGGTGCATCATTCCCACCATCAAAATAGATTCAGTGGAGTGAGACGTCATTCTCAACAATTGATGTAAGGAAATGTGAGTTTTCAGGCCCAAATGAACCCTTACCATCATTCCATAGTCCATATCAAAGATATAATCGTATTTAAAATAATATCCATGATTAAATAACTCTAATGAATTATATTCATTAATCCCTAATATAAACAAGGTTTACAACTCTATTAAAGCTTGTATTCGATAAACAATTAGAGGAATGGTCTTGACACCCTTTTAAAACATTTTAATTTTAATCATTAAATTAATTAATGGAAAGAAAACCATAATGTGCAAGCCATTTAATTTTTGACATTCCATTTAATATATAAAAATATGGAAATTAATTTTACAAAAATCTATGAGTCATTTAGGACGTCCCGTTATCAACAATGAAACATCCAATTTGGGAAATTGAAATTATAAGTTGGTATAGGAACTTATTAGGTTTATTAAATCAAAAAAAATTATAAAATATTGAATTTATTAAGAAATAAAAACTCATTTTAGGTTCTTGGGTCCACTAATCATTTATATATGAGTGGTCCAATTTAATAAAAACTGATGCCAAACGAATAGGAGGCTTTCTAGACATTTTAAAAATTTATTTAAAAGGGAACATTCAAGCTAGCGCACCCATGGGGTGTCTATGATTTAGGTTGACATAACTATCATACTAAAATATATCCTTGGGAGTATATGAAGGTTATTATATAAACTTTTAAAGAAGAAATCAGTTATAAGGATAAGAAATACAATGGAAGGATCATGACAAAATGAAAAAGATATGGAAACACCATAGCATTATAGTAGAATGATTATACCACCTAAATAAAGTTATTTGGTGGCTCCTCATCCCATGTAGGCTTCATATTTTATGTAGGTTGGTAGAAATCAATGAAACATTACAATTCCATGAAAATAGGGGAAAATATGTTTCACCTAAATAGTGAAAACGTTCAAATGATAAAACTAAGATATGAAATTATAGGAAGGTAGCATATAACAATAGATATTCAATACCTCTAATGGATCTTGATTTGGACATCGTACATGGTATATATTATTGTTCCTAGATTGAAGAGAAATGGAATATATGGTTTGGCCAAATTGTTGCAAATGGTTCCCTGAACACTGGTAAGGGAGAGTCCTCTTATGGATAAAGCACACAGTATCTCTAACAATGCACAAACCATTTAGATATCATCTACCCAATATCTGATGTTTTTCACATGTGGGTTCACATGGGGTCTTACAGTAAAATATATTCCAGGTAGCTCATTATACTATTATTTCCTTCCCAACATGGATAGTAGAGACTATGTGGTATGGGATTCATGGTTTTTTACTAATCTTGTGGCCTAGATTATTTACCAAATTCCAAGGGTTCTGAGCTCCGAAAATGTCACTGACGCCCCTAGGACCTCTATGAATTATCTTGGCCCTAAACTTGTACATCTACTTCTATTTCACAGGTCTCATCTTATACTTGATCATTATACCATAGCACCATTACCAATGGAATGGATTTACCTTCGACTATATTCAAACTCATCAACTATACAGACTAAATAGCACTCAATGGATGCATCTAAATTCAACTTGACCTCATCGGGTTGGAAAATATGTGATGGGTCTAGATAATACCAGTGAAGCAGGGATATATGAATGAAATCATGAATAGAATAGTATCAAAAAGTAATTTCCATATGTTAACCCACTATTCCAATCCATTTTTCAACATCAAAGTGTCACATGAACCTAGGTGATAGATTTCCATGTCTCGGAAAATTTCTATAGACCAACCTAGGTGAGACTCACAAGAAAAATGTTTTCCAACCTCAAACTAAAGAGGTCACCATCATCATTTTCAATTTGAATTCCTTCTAGACTAGGTTGTCATGATGTTCTTTCTGATCAACTATACCTTCTCTATAGTCTCTTACATGATATGAGGACCAAGAATAGGTACCTCCCCTACATTTTTTCCAACACAGAGTTGAACAGTGACAGCCTTCCATAAAAGAGTTTATATGGATCCATCTTGATGATATTCAAAAAGTTGTTATTATAAGTGGACTCAACTAGGGGAATGTGTTTCTACCATGAACCCCCAAAGTCGAGGACACATTCATAAAGCATACCTATAACACCATATTTGTACATTTGTTTATCTGACAGTCTATGGGTGATATTTCATGCTCAAAAGTATATTTTTACCCAAGGCCTTCTTCATCCCCTTCTAGAACTGTGACATAAAGAGAGCATCCCTGTCAAAAATGTTTGAACATGGAGAATCATAAATATGTACAAACTCTCTGATTTACATAATCCCTAACTCATCTATCATGAATGTATCATGCACTAGTACGAAGTTTTCAACCTTCATAAAATGATTTCAATGAGTTGATCTGGGTAACCCAATATTGAAATCCTTAGATACATCATTCCATTTCCACATCGGGCTAGAAAACAATTTCAAATGTCCTCTTGAGTACTAATGTTCTACATTCACCTTCTGATAGGTGAAACACCAAGTGATAATGATAGAAATCTAATTTTTCGTAAAAGTCTATAATTATAGGCACTATATGTATTGATACATCTTGGTGACACCGAGATGAACTGCCCATACTGAGGCATGTAATTCCAACATCATCTCCTCTATGATGTATGATGGGACCCATACATGAACATGAAATAGTAAAGTATCATCCCCATCCATATTCCAAATAGAAGATATATCTTCATATAATATGATTTCCCATAGGAAAAGGTCTTCAGTATAAGATAGTTTCTGTATTCTCAAATGTTTCATAATGGTATATTTCATTACTAAGAATAAGAGTATAGTCTGACCATGATCCTCCTAAACATTAATATTCATCTCTATGAACAATCCCACTAGCATCCACTCACCACTGGTCTCTTCAACTGAATGTATATGAGTCTTCTGGATTCAGTAATCAGCCAATGTATTTCTTCTACCAAGAATATAGGCATGCATTGAGTCAAACAACTATAGGTAATCATTCCAACTACCCTATCTGAGATTTAGTTCCAGCTACATAAATATATATGTGAGGATTTTTTACCAGTGAGAACCACAATCAATTCTACAAGTAAATACACTCTTCAACATTATAGAGAGTGAACTACATATTCTAACTTGAGTTTTTGTATCGGGTAATTCTGTAAACGAGGCCTCAACAGATGAGAATCGTACACAACAAATCACTCAACCAGCATCAAAACAACACTAATCACAATTCCTAATGCACCACAATATATATTATAGAACCTTGATGGATCTCTATGAATAAATATTGGCACTGATTAAATATTCCATTCAACTTTTGAATGGATGAATCACAAGAATCTTACCATACAAATTTTCCCCATTTCATTACTAGACCTATAAGCAGTGCTCCCTGACATGAGGAATCTTGGATGAATCATATGAAATACCTATAAATTCCCAAGTAACTATGAATTTCAATTTCATTCTTGTGATTCCCCCAAGAAACTATAGCTCTTACTTTATTGGTGTCTACTAGAACTCTTGAATCTGAGACAATGTGACCCATGAAGTGGACTTTTTTGATCAAAAGGTTGCATTTACTGAGATTATCATAGATTTGGTTCTCTCTTAGTGTATTTGGCCAAATATAAAGATTGATTAAATGTTCATGTAGATAAAATAAATAAAATTTAATATCAGCAACAAATAGTACATTTATTGAATCCATATACAGGTTGAAAACCCAATTTATAAGATCTATGAAGACTGCACGTGCATTTATGAGACTGAACATTGTGACCAGAAACTTGTATAGACCGTAAATTCTCTTAAATATTGTGAAAAATATTTATAATGATTTGACAAGAACTTGAGGATAGGCAGACCACAAATCTATCTTTGAAAACACTATCTCTCCTAAAATCTATTCAAATAAGTCATCTATTCAAGGAAGTGGATATCAATTAATTACCATGATCTAGTTCAATTGATGGTAATCTATGAAAATCCTATGGTTAATATGTACACTATATGAAATAAATTCCAGTAACCTCAAGGAGAAGGGTTTGGGAGTATGATGACTTTAGCCTCCAGAAACTCAAATTTCTTATTGAGTTTGAGAAGATCCATTGGTTCCATCCTATATGGAGGAATGGTCACTAGTGACACTCCCCAAAAATAATAAATCGTGAACTACACCACTCTCAGTGAAGGTTTACTAGATATTTCATCAGGGATAACATCCCTAAAACGATCTACTACAACAAGGAAAATAGTAGGTCATAAACCCTTTTCAACCAAAAAAAAAAGATTAAAAACCTACATGGTCACACTACCCAACATTTTATTCTCATTTCCTTATCACATAGCTTTTACATCCTATTATCCCTTATACACATTTCTAATGCCCTCTGGTGATCAAAACATCACCCTTATATGATAGCATTATATAAGGGATCAATAGGGAACAAAATAGTCAATAGTAATAATTACATCAAATCCCATCATGTCAAGGATTAAAATTTTCTATATAAAGTGGTATACACCTTTCTCATTTGGGGAATCCTTTCATTGAATAAGTCCATTTGATTAGATACCTAACATGGTATCAAACAACATAACACCCTAAAAGAGTTTTATTTTGAGACCAATAATCCCCATAAGAATCCTAGGTATACATTATTGATACACACATGTGTCAAATAAAGTAGAGCCTTACATGGATTCTACTAGAATTGTGCCTCGTATAGTAGAGTGTTTGGAACTCCACTCCTCTGGAATATTATGGAATGCATGTAATTGGACATTATTGTAGCCCTAATTCACTGGCTAACTACCCTGGGCAATCCCACTCTACTGGTGGTGAGAATCTTGAGTCTGGTTACATTTTCCAAAACTGCCACCTCAGACCAACCAGCTAGTGGTATTCTAACTGACTGCTAGGGTTGATCCTACTAGCCTCGCTATAGAATGTGGGGTAGGGTGGATCCATGCTCACTCAGCGCGGATGGGATGGTCCTATAGAAGCATTGGATATGCCCTATCGTTCCGGAGCCTATGTATTCCACTATATCTCGTAAGAACTGAGGTTTAAGGTCTTCTTGCTTCCCTAAAAAATGAAACATCAGAAATATCTATGAAAGAGAAGCCTGGATATGTCTACACTCACATGAAACCTAAACGAGACCCTTATTTATACTATAAGAACAACTGATATATTTAGGATTCAAACAACCCAAACTCACAACATCAGGTTCACTCATACTATACTATATAATAAGGTCATGGTGGATGATTTAATAGATAGGGGTCGACCTAAATACATTGATCTATGACCGGATGGCATATACAGTTATATCATTGAATCACCTGGCATTCATATTATCATCACCTTATAGAGTCAGTGTAAACCACTCCATCTCTATAAAGAAACTAGAGCACTCAATGACTCAAATAGTTCCTTACTATAGGTTCAATAAATTTCTATTCCGGTCAGCACTAAGTGTTTTGGGAAAGAAATAGTCATATATGATAGTCTATAAATCCCCCCAACCATATCTCTATGGAAATATTTGTGGGTAACAACATCCCACTATCTGTTGGAATAATTTCATACCATATGAGAGGAAAGATTGATCCTCTACTATGGATGCATCTTGATATTCTTGAATATTAAAAGAGTATATTGGATCCATAACTCAATAATGTATGGTCCTCCATCTACAAAATAGTTGGGAGGATGATGTTGTTGGAACTACTGAGTCTATTCTACCACACTCGGGGTAGGTTTAACAACTCCATGCATATTCTGAAATATATATAGAAACTACTCTCAGAACTTGGCATTAGATCGCATACAAGGAATATGATGTGTTCCATAGGAGAAAAAATTGGGGGATCACTAGGAGCTTAGGGAATGGGACCTTCGGTGAGTTTTCAACAACATATTCTTGTCGTACGACTGGAAGAATTCATAGAGGCATGATTCTAAAATTCTAAAGACACACCTCAAAATATGTTTTAACATTTCAAATGACTTTAGATAGAAAACAAGAATAGTTGTAAAACATTCATACAAATAGATCATACCCATCTTTATACTCCTAAATATTAAACTGGGTAATAGATAAAGACCATAGTAGGCCATAAGGAATTAAGAGACACACCAACTACCCACTACTATGGTGGAGTTCAACTCAATGTATCTATTCCATATGTATGGGATGGTTATTGTCACTTTAAAAGACGTATTCATTTGAAATTTGTGCTTATTAAAATATTTATTTCTTGTTAAGTGGTGGAATCATATGGAATTACATTTCTGATCCATAAAATTCTATACTCCATATGAACTAAAATGTGGAATCCACACAACTCATATGTTAACATGCTCTAGCTCATGAAAATGATGTTCCATTGCTCAAAAATCCATAATTAACTACTTAAGGTATCTTTATTAACCAATACAGGAGAGTACTTTTAGGTTTTGTCTAACACATTAAGTTTCAATTATGTTTTCTTAGTCATAAAAGGATGTTCATCACAACTCTATATAAAATCAAGGGACTAACATTATGAAACATGATAATGCACTCTGAAAATATATGTGACATGGAAAAATGAATGACACATTTGTCACATTGTGACTATAATGATTCATGTAATAAAACACCCTCATTTTATTTTCCTTGATAAATAATCAACATTTTAATAATAAAAATAATAACAACACCATAAAATAATTGTGTCACCCAATAGTGAAGTTGTATCAACCATAAGAGCCACAATAAATAAATATAATTTTCTATCTTATGTAAGATGGGATTATCATTTAAATTGGTATGTTTCGTCATGGAATATGGTCATTTATAAATTAAATTAACTCATAGTCTCTTGTATAATTATTAAAAAAAATAAAAAGGATAAAAAATATTTGATACCATTTTGTGATGTCTCGACCCGTCATCTACATAACCCGTCACTCGATTTGGTGGCTCACATGGCCTCATGTATTCCTCCCCGTATGATAGAGGCCACCAACTAGTAGTGAGGTTATAAAGGTGGTATAGAGGGGAGAATATACCCTAGTATTAGATTGGAATTAAATATGTCAAAATAATCAATCAATAGTGTAAGAATAATATAATAAGACATAATCAATAAGCAGTGGAGGAATAAATAAATGAGAAACTACATAATAATCAAAATCCACTTGGGGATGTCATATACTTGGCTGCATGGCATGTTGATGTAAAAAAGGGGAATATGGGACATGAATATAGACATCTGATATAAAAAAAGTAAAAATTGAAAAAAAAACATATCCACTAGAATCTATATCATATGCTCGGTCCTCTGATCCTATTATCCAACTAGAGTTATAAATCCTCAAGAATCCATAGAAGGGAGATTTCCCTTATAAATTCCTATAAAAAAGTAATATACTCTGGTATAAAAGGGTGATAGAGTTTTTTGTGAGGAAAAATCATAGTAGGCCCCCATCAATAGTGTGTAGAAGTAATCTAAATTGTGTCCATTGAATCCATTGTGTGTAGGAACAAGTAAAATAATAGACAATGATGAATAAATAAACATCAGCCTTCTAAGGTTCCCAAAGGACACCTGACATTTCTACCTGCTTCGAATCATGGGTAGAACTAGGTTCTGAAAAGTAACTATATATATAGTAATAACATATATAGTATAGTTATATATTTCATCCACATATATGTCTAAGTACCAGAGTACTTATGTGGACATATACATGAAATACTAGGTACTGTCTAGATTCGGGTGTAACTCATATATTCATAACTCGTATAAATGAGATTAAAAGATAAATAAAAATGATACATTCAAAATATACTATGAAGTTTGAGAGATTTCATGCTTGAAACTCGGGATGGTGGATATGTGATCAAGCCCACTTCTAAAAATAAATAATGTGGTTTGTCATGACCACTATTCAAATAGAGTCAATGGTGTGAGGTTTCATGCTCCACACTTGATGTAAGGGACCATTAATTGTGATTCCTAATAAAACCTTCAACATTGTTTCATATCCTATCACTTAGGACTAATCATATTTATAATAATATCCTTGAGGAATTACCACCCATGCATAATATACATCAATAACAAACATAAAAAAGGAATAAAATTAAATTAATGAATTTGATAAAGTAAATAATATATATTTGTGTCCTTACCAACCATTATAAACCATATAATTTGAGTTATTAAATTTATTTGTGTAATGGAAAACAAGAATGATAAATCCATTAAATTTATTATATTAAATTAAATCTATAGAAATAATGAAATTATTTTTACATGGATGAAATAATCATTTAGGATATCCCATTATCTATAGGGAAACTATATACCTGGAAAATTCTAATTATATGTTGGTATAGAAAATTAGGATGTTCCTTGATACAATAAAAATTTAATGAGAGGGAAATTCCATTTATAATGTAATCCAATCACATGGGAGGTGGTTTGGTTTATAAAACCATTATATAATAGTGGGCCAATTCAATCACAACCCAATCTAGTCACTCAAGAGCCATTCTATATATTTAAACAATTAATTAAAAGGGGTGAATTAATTCTAACACACCAAAATGGTTTCTAGGATCAAGGTTGGAGTCCTCAACATACTAAACAGTGAACCTAGGGAGTATATCAAGGTGAAAATAACAATTTATAAAGAAGAAATAAATTTTGAGGAAAAACGTGGTAACGACTAGCATAAGACCCAATTTCATAGCCATGAAAACACCATATATTTTTGGTAAAATGACTAAAACAACAAACATAGGTAAATTTTCAGCTCCTCATCCTATGGAGGCCTCATATTCTATGTAGGTTGGGAGAAATCAACGAAATGATCTGACCCCCAAAAAATTAGGAAAATTAGATTTCCCAAAAATAACACTATTGAATCAAATATAAAAATAGATATGAAGGGATAAGAAGGTAGAAAATACCTCTAGCTATTAAAGATCTATTATTGAACCAAATTCAGAATTTGGATGTGGCAGATATTAAGGTTCTGAGTTGGAGGTGTAAGGGATGTTATAGGAGGAGGAAGAAGAACCCATACACTAGATTAAGTGGAGGAGAAATAGAAAATTATTTAAAATATTAATGAAGGGAAAAAATAAGTTTCTTCTTCATAATATTGGGTTCATTTTTTGGTCCATGTTTTCGCCAATCCATACAAAAATTGTGCTCATCCTACTTCTAAACGAGGTACCCCACACAGTTAAGGTGTACAGTTTCTCCAATCATGTCAAAACAATTAAAAACCCTTTTTCCATTCTCTATAATTATTCACATGAGTGTGAATTTGGTATCCCACAGTTTCATACAAAGAGTGTCAACTTACCTCTCATATTTCTCACCCCGAACAGTTATTAGATACTATAAGGGATGGGATAACAGATTTATACAAATCATGTGTCTATGATTGTTTTCCAAATTCCCAGGGTTTCGGGATCTGAACAAGCCATGGATATCCTCTTGATCCTAATGAATTGAACGGGTAACATTTTGACGGAAATTTGAAGGAATTTAATAGCAAAAAAATACTATTAACTTCATGAAAATAGAGGTCATTAAAATATTTTCACTTTGTACATGGATTCTTGAATAATGAAAACCCATTAGATATTATGTGAGTAAAAGAATAAACACAATGGATATCTGAACAAGCCATGGATATCCTCTTGAACACAATGAATCCAATGGGTATCATTTTGAGTGAAATTTGAAGGAATTTCATCCCAAAAAAATAGTATTAACTTCATGAAAACACTGGTCATTACAAGATTTTCTCTTGGTACATGGATTCTTGAATAATGAAAACCCATTGGATATTATGTCAGTACAAGAATAAACCGAAACATCCAAAGAATATTAATTATAAAATATAAAATATAATACAATCAATACATGGCGAAATAACTTTTCTATGTACATATGTCCCCATATATGATTAACTTATGCATTATGGATACCATTATTGGTTTTTGAGTTTAAGATTCACCATAAGATAAATGTCATTTACACCTCTTTTTAGGTTTCATGTGATTGGAAATTATCAAGATTAAGGATATATTCAGAGATATTTACGGTAATATAATCCTTTGGGTTTTTATAGGTTTTATTGACAAAGGATTTATGTAATAATACCGTTACAATTTCTAGAAATGTGATTAATTAGAAGGAAAAACATTTGGGCTTACCTTATATTTTATGTTGAGGTACTTATGGGGTGTAATCTATCAAATTAAAAATGTAACACACTTCTTCTCTATTTGAGAATACTTTTCTTCGGATCCAATTTCCAAAATTTACATTATGAAAGTGGCAATGTTTCACAGGGTACAAAAATTAATTATATTCTACTGAGATCATAAATATTACCTTGATGATTTAGAAAAGTCTTCAGAATTATCTTAATAAAGATTTTATATTCAGGAAAATATATTATCCTTAGAGAGATGGTCTACCTGAGATAAAAATTCAAATAGTATAGGATCTTCTAAGATATTCTTCTATGCATTTAAAAGGTTGGTATGATCTTTTACATTCAGAAGTTGTGGTTTCTTACAATAATTGCATTTAGTCGAGCATTCATATGGCTCCTTATGAAGCTATTTATAGAAATATTAGTATAACACCAAATTAGAGGAATGATATTTCTGAAATAATTATATTGAGACCATTTTCATTATATGACATGGAAGATAAGGTCAGATCCATTAAGAAAGTTTTATGAACAGAAAACATGAGAAAAATATTGTGCTCATAATCGTCTATGCAATCTCGAATTTAAAGATGGAAAGAAAGTATTTTTATGAATATCCCCATGGAATAAAGAAGGGAAAATGAATCAAAATATATATCATCCCCTTTAAAATAATTTATCATATTAGGAATGCAACTAATAATTTGGAACTTTCATTGAATCTCTCCAATATTCATGATGTATTCCATGTATCGCTCCTGATAAATACATGTCTGATCCTTCACATGTACTGAACTCAGTGGTCATATCGCTAAAGAAATGTATTTTTTTTAGTAAATGCCAATGGATATTTTATATCACAAAGATAAATTTATACAAAAAAAATCCACTCACCTAGTTAATGTTTTTTGGTGAAACCACCAGTTTAAGGAATATCTGAGGGAACTTGAGGATACTTTAAGGTATATGTATCCTCATTTATTTTTATCGGAGTGGAAAATTTTGAAGGGGAGAGTATTTTAATGGGTGGTAGAATGTAACACCAAGAAGATTTAGTAGTTATAATTTTTTGAATAAATTAAATTTATTTGATATCTTGTGTTACACACAAAACAAACTTTATCTTTCATTATATGCAACATTGGGTTATCTTACATTACACACAACATTGAGTTTTAATCAAACCATGATATATTATTAATATGGCTATTTAAAAATAAATTTTATAACCTATTCATTGAACAACGATATATTAATATTAATAATTTATTTTTAAACACCATTTATGATTGTTTTAAGAAAATGAAATATTAGACAAACAAATAATTAATTTTCAAAAAAATTATATGTTTTAAAATTATTATTTTCTCCGAAAATGAAATTTTTTATAATTTTATGTACATGATATAAAATAATGTTTCAAAATAATTGAAAAATATTAGAACAAATGAAATTATTTTTAAAAATCATCTTATAAAAATTAGATTAAGGAAACTTTTGTGGATTTTCTTTAAAAGTTTCTTTTTTTAATTAATAGTGAAAAATAATAAATTTCCATCGATAAAATGCTTTTATTAATTATTTTATAAAATTAAATTCTATTTTAAATTGGTTTTAAATTAATATTAGTAAAATTATAAATTAAATAATAAATTTTAGTTAGTTGAATTTAATTTTATATTGAATTTTGATATAATAAAATTATAATCATTTGGACATTCCATTTAAAATCTTATTGTCTCATCATATCTTCTAGATTAATTTTAATTTAAAATTTCCCACTAATATTAATGGAAAATTTTAAAATGAATTAAATATTATTGAATAAGATTAATTCATATTATCTATTATGTCAAACATATTTTCACCAAAATCAAAAGGAAAAATAGTAAAAATTATTTATTGTGGTTAAAGTAAAAGAGGGTTTACTTATGGTTAAACTAAACAGGAAAGACTAAAAATGACCCTAAACATGTCCATATACCATTTTATGGCCAAATTTAGGAATTATACCTTTACTTTCAACAATACTCCATTTCAGATCCTATGGTCAAGAGAAATCGTGGTTACACCTTTTCCTTACAAAAAAATTACAAGTGTGACACTCACCTCCCTTACAAAAGAAAATCCAAACTCCTCTCATCTTCACATATTATAAGCCTTTTTGTTTGGCTAATACCTATAAAATCACGTCCCTAATTCAATACTATCATCATATAAGCCTTATTTTTGGACATAAGTATAACCTAGGATTGTTTTTTGTGCAAACCTAGGGAGGATATGCAAATAGGAGGTAATGGTAATAAATGAGTGTTTTTATTTTATTTTTTCCAAAACCTAAAAAAATTATTATTATAGCATATTGGTATAATAAAATAAAGAAATTGTATATAATATGATGTTTTTTGTTAAGATAATTCAATATAACCATCTTCACTTCTGTCAAATGGGTTGCAAAACCGTCATCCGTGTTTACGGTAGACTACTACCTCATGAACCAATGACACTGATTTTTCCATTACTAACAATAAATATTAAAAATAAAAAAATTACTACTTAAATATGAAATTCATGAAATTACTCTACTTTTGGAATTATTATTTCATACATAAATTTATTACATCTATTTTTTTGTAATATGTTAATGTTACTCATTTGTATGGAAGACTACCACTTTGGAAGAGATATGATTCATTCATAATTTAAATCAAATGTAATAAGGATTTTTTAATGAAAATATGAAATATAAATGACATAAATATTATAATTTCATGATATTAGGTCATTTAAATTTCTATATTTTAATACTTCAAGGAAACAGAAAAGACATTCATGCACACGTAAGACCTACTGTCTCCATGAATGATTTATTTCATTTTATATCTCTATAATCTATAGATTAATATAAAAATATATAAAATGATGATATATGAAATTTATATCATTGATAGAATTATTTATATTTTTAAATATTTAACAATGTAATATGAAAAAAATAACCAATCAAAATATATAAAAAGAAAGAAATTATTACATGACATGTGAAATTAACAAGGAATTGTTATTAAATTGGTAAAAAAATTCATATGAAAATAATATATGGTATAGAATATAAAAATATTGTTCTATAATATATGTTTAATAGTATTTTATTTTTTATATTGTAGGTTTTAATGTGTAATATAGAATTGAAGACTTATGTTAAGGGATTTTCGTCTCACTTTTTACTTATGTGAGACACATGCCTTATCACTCCTATTTATTTTATGTGTTGTATATAATTCCCATGAATATATATTATGATTATTTTTTTATAAATATGGGGATTAAAATATACATTTGATGATAAATACTTCATAGTTTTTAAAGTTGAAAATTTAACAATGTGGTATAGATTTTTTTCTCAATTTTTGTTCTTTGAGATATATGATTATGTAATGCAAGAATATTATTTTAGTATGTCCGTATATAGCCCCATTGACATATAATATCATGAATTTATTTATACAAATGATATTTTATATTTAATTTAATGATATTACTTCATGGTGCTTATGATTTAATGTCACCAATGTGGCAAAGATATTATGATATAATCTCATTGTTTATTGGTATAAGTTATGATTTGGATTCCGATGAGAAAATACAATGAAAAATATCAAAATAATCCCATAAAATTTATCATACTATAGTTATTCTTGTTATTTTCAGGTAATAGTAAAATTTTCCATTCTTTGTTATCTAAAATAATCCATAAATTGTTTTTAAGGAAAATCATCTGTGTTTCCCTTTTTGGTCAAAAACCCATTTCCTTCAAAAACCATATTTTCTAAATATTCAATAAAAATTTGTTTTTATAATTATATAAATGATTTATTATTGTAATTTTACTCTTTTATTAATTTCTAAATAATTTTGAAATTAATCTTCATGTCATTTTCCAAAGAGTTATTATTTTCCTTATACAAAAAATGTGAAAATGATCTTTATTTTTAACATGCATGGAAAGAAAAATATTTCCCATTATCATAACCTATAATAATCCATTTCTTACTAGCCCATTAATTCTCCAATTTATTATAGAGGTGTTTTAAAGGTGGATAGAAGAGCATCTATGGAGGATGGAGCATTAGCGGTGTTGCAGCATGCAATTCGCATCATGTAATGTTTACACAACCTATAAAGGTGGTCACAGATTGTAAAAATGGTGAATTCAAATCTTATAATTCAACTCAGGGTGTTCCTTGAAATAAATAGATATTTTCTGAATGAAATAATATTTACTTAATAAATAAATTCCATGATTATTGAACTATTTTCACAAGATAGAAAGTTTTAGAATCATTTGGATTACAAACTGTGTAATGATTACTTGACTTGAAACTAGATGGTGTCCAACTATTATGTTATTTTATAAGAAATTTATTATCATTAATCCATATCTTGTATCCATATAATTCCAAATGATACATTGGAACCTCATTTTATATTTCCAATGTAACAACCCGATATTTTATAAGATATATTCTTTTTAATCTCTTTCATATCTTCTACTGTATGCTACACCAAGATTATCTTGCGCTATACGCAACACCATATTAGCTTGCAGTATATGCAACACTAATCTTGGATCGTGTTACACAAGTTTGTTTGATAGTAGTTATTCTATGCAACATTGAGTATATATATATATATTCAATGTATTAGTGAAATATTGTTTGATTTTATTATATGCAGCAAAAAAGGAGTCGTGTACTAAACACAACACTGACTTGGCTTGCATTACACGTAATCACGACCTTCCTTGATAGCGTGTGTTGTACGCAATACCGGGTTTTACTAAACAATGATATATTGTTATAATATTATTATGAACTAGCCATTATAAATAGTTTTAACTATATTTTGAATTTTATAACATTATTATTCATTTTACACTTTTCTAGACCATAGTATAAGAACAAAATAAATTTTTCGGGTAAAATATGTATTTTTCAAAAAATGTAGTTTGGATGCCTTTTGATGGCGCACCCACTTTAAATCTATTATTTTGAATTTTTATAAGTTCAATTTTGAAAAATAAAATTCTTCTTTGGAATCAAGAAATAAAAATTTACTTTGGATAAATTTTTCATATTATTCTGGTAACTTTAATATTTTGATGAATAGTAAAAACACGCTATATTTTAATTAAAAACGTCTTTTTTCATCGCAATAATTTATATGGTTAAATTATAATATTGAATGGTTTTAAAGTATAAATATAATATATTTTTACCATTTAATATAATTTATGTCATTATCATTAATTTTACATTGAATTCATAGGTAAAAACATTTCAGTCTTTTGCAATGTTATAACTTTTAAAACACGTTTTCTTAACAACGGGGTTAATTTTAAATTAATTTCTGAAACATTTGTGTATTGAATTTAGAAAAATGGATTCTATATTTGGAATCAGTGGGTCAAAATTATGTTAATAAGCTACTTTTTATTTTTGGGAATTATGAATAGTAATTACGGTAAATTTTATTTACCATTGTAAAATGTAAATCGTGTAATTAAGTGTAAATATAATATTATAAAATTACCCTAACACTTGTATTAATATAATTTGATGCTTAAATTTTCCCTTATGGCATATTTGGGTCTAAATGGAATCCATTAGAACCTACTTGGAGGTGATTAAGACCTTTAGTTTATTTTATTTAAAGTAAAGTGAAATATGTCTCACTCAACTTTAATAATTAAAGTATTTTTAATATAAATTTATACATAATATAAATTCGGTTATAAATACTCATTTTAAAGATAAAATGTTTTTTTTATCATGGTAATTTATTTTTAAATTTTAATAGTTATTTAATTACCTTATTATCTTATACATTAATGATGCAGAAATTATTTATTTAGTGAAAAATCAATAATATAGTTTTTGTTGAAAAAGTAATACATATCAAAAGGCCCAAAAATATGTAAAAAACTTATTATTAGGGTATATATAAACCCTAATCATTAACTGGACGAATTGTTGACCATTTATATCCTTATTAAGGTGATTATGACACTTATGATATTTTATTTTAAATGATTCCAAAGTTGTCACTTTCATAATTTAGTAAAGATAACAATTTACATGTTGTTATTTTAATATGATAAATTCATGTAAAATTATTATTATAAAATCATTGATATGTATCTTAATCAAAGGATTTTATTTTTAATTTTTATGGAAAAAATAAGTATATTAAAGAATTATACAAAAATGTTGTAGTATTATTTTATTAAGATATATACCAAATAAATGGTTTTAAAAATATTAAAATAAATATTATAGAAACAATTTAATTTTCTCCACGAATTTTATAGACAAATTTGACATGTTAGTAATCTATTATAATATTTTATTTCTAATATATCCTCTTTGTATATGTTATTTAAATTCTAATACATGAATAGTGTCAAAATTGACACTATTGTTGTTTTATAAGAATAACATATTATTAAATTTTTTAAAATTCACAAAAATATTTAAAAATTATAAATTGAAATTTCTATAGTCTACAATGTCATAAAGTATCTAATTATGGAAAATTAACAACACATAAGTGATTATTTATAACCATTTAAAATTTATAATTGTATTACCACAAATAAGCTTAAATAGATTAAATAAGGATAAATCAAAATGATAAGGTCTAAAATAAGATCAAAATAGTTCTAAATTTCATTGGTTGATGAGATTACAACCCTATATCATCTAATATTCTAATTTAGTCATTTTTGGAGATTTTTATATGGTTCTTGAATTTATATTAAACTAATAGTTTTGAGGATTCCAAAGGTGCCCCTCTCCTCCGTTATAAAAGGGCACATCCTCCCTCTCCTCCTTACACCACTTTGAGCCTTCATGCTCATCCAAACCTACCAATATTTCTTCTCCAGTTCCCTAGAAACATCCTAGAGGTCCTGGTCTACTTCAAAGACCAATCGTAGTGCCCTAAGAGGAGGTTTCAAAGAGGTGCATCGAAGAAGAGGTAATCTATGTTACCGATTATTTCAAATTTATTTCTTCTTCTACCTCCTCTTATTTAGTTGTTTAATTATATTGTAATAACATCAGTATCACTAATATACTTATATGTTATAATAAATATGAAACAACCCCATTTCACCATCTATCCATCCTAAGGAAAATGAAATCCCTGCGCGTGCGTACGTACGGAATACCGTCTCCACGCCGTGGTGTAATCTGTTTTTTCCACCACCACCTTATGTGGATGGGTATAATGGTGTAACGAATAAATAAATATGATTATTATAACATAATACTTATTCTAAGATATTAAATCATTCCCTCCAATTCTATTCAATAAATATGGGAATGATTTCATCGCTCATGCATACGAACGGATTACCGTCTCCAAAACGCGATGAGATTCATTTTCCATGTTAACAATTCAAGAAGGATTATAAAGTATATATAATAAGTAATCATGAACTATATTACATAATAATGCGACTGGATTTATATATATATATATATATATATATGTATTTCATATACTTAATTCCATTCAATTCATTAAGGAAACGAAAACAGCGTTCATGCATGCGTACGACCTACCATCTCCATGAACGGTGTATTTCATTCCTTTTATTGATCTATAATATATTTATATATGATGAATATATATTATATATAAATCATCTTTTACATTATAGAATTATTTAAATCAGGATATATGTAATAATATCATGAATGACAAGTCGAAACTCATATGATAAATGAAATGATTTTACCCAAAACATTGCTTTAACATGGAATTTACAAAAGAACGGGTAATATAAATTCATAAGTGAAAAATATATGATATCATAACAATGAATATGATTATTTAATATTTCAATGACATTATTTAAATCATTATACTGAAGTTTCGGATCCATACGAAGCATATCGGACCTAAGGTAAGGGATAACTTTTCAAATATCGTTCTTATCCAAGATTGTTTATTTGTAAGTATTTACTGGGGTTATTGTTCTGATCCATATACATGTTTCCTAAAAATGGTTTCATTTATGTTTATTGTCCTTTTTACCCATTTTTGACTTTTAATACATGGTATGTATGGAATCTTTCTTTTACGAGGTACTTTTTGACTTTTTCGACAAAAGTACAAGAAAAATGTTATTTTTAACTTATACAGCGTAAACAAATTTTTACGGTTTTATAAAGCCTTATTTCATTAATCTTCCTCCAAAATATTTCATTACTATTTACAACAAAATAATTTTCATTTAAAATTTCATGTAATTTTGTGAAACGAAAATGATTTTGAAGAATAAAGGATATTTTCCTTAAGAATTCATTTCAAGTGTTTTATCAAAACAATTTTCCATCTAAGATGACATTACTACATATGTGTATGTTTCATGTATAATGCCTCTATGATTTACATGGTTTCACTTTTCTTATGATGAAATATCCATTTTTTATATGGATTATGTGATGATGGAATGATGTTTATGAAACCCATTTTAGTCTTTGGGTTATGATGAATGTTTTAAGTTTATTTTGTGGAACAAGTAAGAATGATTTCATTATGAGATGGGTGGGACCCATATCTCCCTCTAATGCATTGGGTAACAATTTATATCTCATGAGATATACATGTCTGGAACGGTAAGTTAATCTGGTTCAGTGTTATAGGACTGAAACAAGGAGTGAACACGATTCAGAAAGGGACTTTGTCCACTAACATGGTCTGGGCAGCAATGCCTTGGGTACTATGAAAATCACAACATGTGCTGAATGGTTGCCACAATTACATGTTTTATTCCCATTATATTTTATCATGGTTTATGTTCCATTATGATATATACCTTACGTACTTCCACGATTTATGTCTTTGCTCATGATTTTGATGTTTAAATTTCATGTCCAAGTTTTTGCTTTCAAATGTTTATGGATTGTTTTATGTTCTCTATGTTTTCCCTTACTGAGCATTTGAGATCACCCTTTTTATGTTTTATTTTCCCCAGGAAATAAAGAAAGGTTTTAGGTAAGGAAACAAAAAGGTAAGATTGTTATGGGAGTTGTTAAAGAACTTTCAACATGATTAGAAGTTTATATTCCATGTTTCCAAAGACACTAAACTATTAAGATCCTTGAGTTTTTGTTTTTTTTTTGTTATGTGAGTATTCTGCAAATGTAATGTATTTTCCGTGTACTTCAAGCTTTGGGTCTCTACAGTTGGTATCAGAGGAAAGGTTTAGTCAACCTTTGGAAACTAGGATGCGAAAACATTAGTGATATCCCTAGAGATATTTCTAAGATATTTATAGGGATGTCCCTAAGGATAAGTATATGTATAGGATATAGTACTAGAACTACGGTAACGATATTATAGTTTTACCTAAGATGTTAGTTATTGAGGGCACTCCCCCTTTACTATGTTGTTTTCCCTAGCATGATTTTTTCCTCTCACACTATTCTTTTTGGGTTTTAGAAAATGGATGGAAACAGGAAGATTCACGATAATGGAGGATATAACGGACAATGGAATGATATTTTTCATGAGAAACCAAATGAGATGGGATTTTGAAGTCCAAATATCGTTATTATGCCTAATCCGAAATCTCATAATGTAACGACCCAAAATTTCATTAATGGAAAATCCATCTTGATCCAGTTAAATGTTTCTTTATGAAAAAAAATGTTTTTATAAGATGTAAACTTCTTTAGTTTTATGTTAAGATTTGTGACCGTTACTTTTATAGCCGTTGAACAGTGATCATCTGAGAAGCATAAATATAAGGCTTTAACGAAACACTTTCTACTCAGACAAAGGAAGCGATGGCCTCATCCAGTAGAATTGCCCCTTACGAAGCCCATTTGCCAGAGCTCGGAAAAGAGGTGGCGTCTTTGGGCTTTTCCCTTGACCAAGCCCAAGCTGAGCTTCATCAAGTCAAGCTCGAACGTGATCGTCTATGGGAAAAGTGGAAGTTTATTGAAATTACCACTCGAGCGATGTTATCCGAGCCGCCCCAAGAGTCTGTCACCATCGCACACCTTACCCTTAGGTCTTATGCGGCTATTTTAAGGGGTTATGTAACAAATAAGTAGCACCACGTTCATGTACATTATTTTTGTATATAATAATGAATATAATTTCTAGTCATTTTTGATACATTGTAATTAGTTTTTAAAGTACAAATGGTGTTTTTAGTTATTATTTAATTAAGAATTATATTTTATTAAATTAAAGGATTTTTGAATTAAATAATATTTTAATAAAATATTATTATTAATATTAAATTAATTTTTTATTAAATATAAATGATCTTATAATTTTATGAATGCAATTAAGATTTTTATTAAGGTTTGAAAGCCATTTCTGTCAAACCCGTGAATTTTTTTTATAAATGTCGGTTTTTATTTTAAAAGTGAAAAATCACGTATTTAGAAAATTATATAGATAAAATAAATATTATTTTTGTAATCAGGACGTCGAAATTATCTAACGGTGAATTTTTCATAATTTTCTGAGACAGTCAAATTTTTGGGTAAAAATTAAATACCATTTAAATACATAATGTGTTTTATGACATCATAATGACCCAATGGTGATGTAATAAAATACCATAATCCTTATTTTCGGCCAATATGTGTTTTATAATTAAAATAATGAGGTTTTGGGTTTGTTTGACTTACTTTTCAAAGCATTAATGGAGCCCTCAAGACTTATTCAACACTTTGCCTTTTTAAATTAATTTCCATGGGAGTGTGACTCACCTCCACATAAGCAACCCTAATTTTTTAATAAGTTCGGACCTTGGCCTTGTAAAATATTGTTTTCCTCTTTCCTTTTCCAGAAACCATGGACAAATACCATGGGATGGTTTGTGGTTTGGATTATTTTAATATAAGGGGTCCCAAACCTAAATAATAAAGAATTCTCTCACCTTTCCTATATAAACCCACCCAAGCTCCCACTTCCTCCTCACTCAAAGCCCTTGAAGTTCGTCCAACCTCTGCCCTACTCTCTCTAGAATCCTCTCAAGGTGCCCCAAGCTCCCAAGAAGCCTCTCACAAGCCTCTCTCTAGCCTTTGGAAGCACACTTCCAAGTAAGGGGTTTTCTTCCTTTCTCATTTTTGTCAATGTTATTTAAGTTGTATTGCCATTTTATTTTCAATTATGAATGTTGGGGTATGGTTTTGCACCTCTCCCATACTTCCCTGTTATTGTTTTAATTATGGGAGACCCCTTTCTCTCTCATTAAATGCCTCCCATGTACACCCGTTACTATGCCGAAATTCCGAAAGAAACCTTTTTCTCTTCTTTTATATTCAAGCAATACTTTTGTATCATGAATCTAAATTCCTTTTCAATTGTTGAGACATTTATCTATATGACCTCCTTACTGTCCATTTCATGTAAATATGATGAGGAACCCATTTCTCTCTCATCAACCTTTTTTATGAATTCTTATGTCACGCCGTTACGCTGCCGAAATCACACCGATTTTCTAAACCAATATCATTGTGTAGTGAATACCATGCCCATTTCTACATCAAGGGTATTCACCTTTATGCACATTTACTTATTGATTATAAAGTTTCATGTATGAATTCCACATCCCTTTATCGTGGAATAAATGATTATGTTTTATGAATCCATGTTTTATGATCCATGTGGCACACTTATGCATGAAATGAAATATTTAAGAAGGGTGCGCCCTTTATAGCGCTCCAATGCATTGGGTAAAGTATAGTATCATGATACATCATGTGCAATGAGTGTTTACTCATGCTAATTCAAGTGCAACGAGGGTTTACTCATGCTTCACGTGCAATGAGGGTTTACTCATGCTCCATGTGCAATGAGCCTTGGCTCATGCTAATTCAATGTTAAGTGTTGTTGCCACATTTCCATGTTATGATTATCATGCTTTATCATGCCTTTATGTTCATGTTTCTATTATGCTCTATTGATATGCCTATTTCCTAACATGTATTTTACTCCTCATGTTATTCATTGTGTACTCCCTTACTGGGCTTTATAGCTCACACTTTTCTTATGCATGTCCTCAGGTTATCCCATGCAATGCTAAGTACGAAGGAATGTAGTGGTCATGTAAAGGAAGTTTTCAATAAATATGTTGTATTTCAAGTTTAAATTTTTTATGTAATGGTCCTAAGCCCCAAATACACTAAACCTCTCGATCTTCTTTGTTGTATCAAGTGAAGTTTTATGTAATAAAGCATGTTTAAGTTGTAATAAAAAGCAGGGTTGTCATAGTTGGTATCAGAGGATAGGTTTAGTTATTTTTGGTATTAGGAAACCCTAGTAAAGCCTTAGATACAAGACTAAGTATAATAAAAACATCCCTAAGTGTTGTTAAATACTAAGTAAGTGGTTTATCAAACAAATACATCCCTGTCTGGATACGAGCAGGTAGAGGCGGCTCTGGCACAGATGTATCCTTGGGGTAAAACCCGAAAACACCGCTTTGAGCTAGACACGAACGGGAACTGGTGCACGACAACGGGCCTTGCTGCACTCTTGGTTACGACACTCTCGGGGGATATGTTTTGATAAATTCACAATCTTAGTATGAACCCTTATTAAGGGAAAAATTCCCCTAAGAATATATGTTAGAAGGAAGATCATGAAAATCCTGGATTGAATCCTATAGACTCATGAGTTAAAGAGATTAAAGTTTATTTATAAGTCATCAACTTTTGTCTTTGGATTACCCTTTATGTTTTACCCCTAACTTTCCTTTTATTCCATCCAATGGCCGGTAATAGGAGAACTCGGGCTAACAACCATTGTGAAGATCAGTGTGATGATTGTACTTATGAGATGCCCAATCCAATGGGAGCGGGAATCGCGAACTTTGTCACGCTTCTCTCTCAGCTAACTCAAGTTTTGAATAGAAACACTGGTCAAGAGGAACGTTCAACCCCCCCTAAGAAAGAACAAGTCGCTATTGAAAGCTTCATGAGACAAAGGCCTCCTACTTTTAGTGGATCATCTGATCCCACGATTACTGAACAATGGATCAACTCCATTGAAAAGATATTCTCCATCCTCCAATGCTCTAAAAAAGAGAAGGTTCTCCTGGCGGCTTATCATATGGAGGGTGAAGCTGATCAATGGTGGACATTGATCAAAAATACGAAGCTTGAGGAGGAGATCGAGGCTTTGGAATGGAAGGTATTCCGGAAGATGTTTTTCGATAAATATTTTCCACGTACCCTCCGTCTTAAGATGGAAAGGGACTTCCTTTCCCTCAAACAGAAAGATGAATATCTGTGGGAGCGTACGAGGTAAACTTCACAAGGCCTGCACGATACGCTTCCAGCTTTTTTGTTACCCCCGAATGCAAGGTTGACCACTTCTTTGGTGGGCTGAAGCCTAGCTTGCGGAAAGCATTAGCGATCCATGACTTCGATAGCTATGATGAAATTGTCCGATGTGACCTCAAGGTTGAAATGGAGATCGGAGCATCACAGGGGTATCATGGGGACAATAAGCGTAAGGTGGACTTCAATGCTGGTGGTCTGATGGATAAATCCAACGGCGCTAAGAAATTCCAGCACCCCACTTGCCAAAAGTGTGGAAAGAAGCACCCTGTAAATTGCCTTAGGGGGACAAGAAAATGCTTCAAGTGTGGAAGAGAAGGGCACCTAGCTGTTAACTGTCAGCAAGAAGGACTCGCGGCTGCGACAGAGGAGAGGAACGCTCCGTTCGAACCTCAACGCATTGTTCAATGCTTCAAATGCAAATAACCGGGTCATTTTGCGAATCAGTGCCCTAATCCAAGGGTTATCGGAGGCAATCAACAACCTCTAAGACAGCAAGGAAGATCTTTCGCCATCACTTCTGCCGAAGTGAACCCCGACAACGAAGTGGTGACAGGTACGCTAGTTATTCATTCAAGAATAGCGAATGTACTTTTTGATTCAGGTTCTACGCATTCTTTTATATCTCAAAAGCTTAGTAGAAAAATCCCTGCACCACCACAAATCATGGAAGTAAAGATGTCGGTGAGTAGGGCAAATGGGGCAATCATTGCATCCCATGAGTATAAGTCCTCCCCTATTATAATCTGTGGATTGAATTTCCCGGCGATTCTGGTCATACTCCCTTTGGTGGAATTTGATGCAATTCTTGGCATGGATTGGCTTTCCTTATATGGAGCCAACATAAATTGTCGGGAGAGGGAAATCACACTCCATATGGAGAATCGACCCCCGATTCTTTACAAGTGTCAGGAGGAAGATGAATCTCCTTTAGCTCCATCATCTCAAGCATGGATATTACTGCCTTATGAGCACGCATATCTGGGTCAGATGATTAATTCCAAGGAAGAAACCACCCGTGAAAAAAATGCCTATTGTGAGGGAATTCGCTGAAATAATTCCCGAGGAACATCCCGGTCTTCCTCCAAGAAGAGATGTTGAGTTCTCAATTGAACTTATACCTGGGGCGCTACCAATATCCAAGACTCCATATAGAATGGTTGTTGTTGATCTTGAAGAGCTGAAGAAACAACTACAGGAGAATCTGGATGAAGGGTTTATACGCCCAAGTGCATCACCATGGGGTGCACCAGTCCTCTTCGTCAAGAAGAAGGATGGGTCAATGCGGCTTTGCATCGATTATCGTGAACTTAACAAAATCACGATAAAGAACAAGTATCCTCTCCCAAGAATTGATGACTTGTTTGATCTGCTGCGTGGAGCACAATACTTCTCCAAGGTGGACTTGCAGTCGGGATATTATCAAGTAAGGGTGAAGAAGGAAGATATCCCCAAGACTGCTTTTCGTACAAGGTACGGGCACTATGAATTCATAGTAATGCCTTTCGGACTCACCAATGCTCCAGCAATTTTCATGGACCTGATTAATAGAGTCTTTAGATATTACCTAGACAAATTTGTGGTAGTCTTTATAGATGATATTCTAATATACTCCAAAACCAAGGAGGACCATGAGGAGCATTTAAAAACTGTACTACAGACTTTGCGCAAGGAGAATCTCTATGCAAAGTACAGAAAGTGTGAGTTTTGGTTGAATGAAGTCTCATTCTTGGGTCATATCATCACAAGCAATGGTATATCTGTGGACCCCTCCAAAACAGATGCAATTGAGGGATGGTCAAGGCCAACATCGGTAACTGATATCCGTAGCTTCTTGGGGTTAGCTGGATATTATCGCCGATTTGTGAGAAATTTCTCACGATTGTCCAACCCTCTTACCAAGATAACTCTAAAGGGAGTAATGTTTGCTTGGAGTGATGAATGCGAAGAAAGATTAAAGGAGTTGAAAAGCAGTCTTATCACTGCACCCGTGCTCACTTTACCCACAAGTGGGGAGCTTTTTGTGGTATTCAGTGATGCTTCGAAGAAGGGCTTAGGATGTGTGCTGATGCAGAATGATAAAGTGATATCATATGCCTCAAGGCAGTTGAAAATCCATGAGCGAAACTATCCAACGCATGATCTGGAGTTGGCGGCGGTGATCTTTGCCTTGAAAATCTGGTGGCATTATCTCTATGGAGAGAAATGTGAGATATATACTGACCACAAGAGTCTTAAATATATATTCACACAGAAAGAGATTAATATGCGCCAGAGAAGATGGATATAACTCATCAAGGATTATGACTGTTCAATAAATTACCACCCTGGGAAGGCGAACAAGGTGGCGGATCCCCTAAGTAGAAAGGATCCAGCAATTCTATCAATGATGAGAATTGAGAAGGATCCAATCTTCTTAGACTTGATGAAGATGGACGTGGGAATCATAAAGAAGGGAACATCATCATTCCTTTCACAAATGATTGCCCAAACATCTCTTTTGGAATGGTTAAAGGATGCTCAAAAGGATGATGCGGGAATCCAAGAAAAAGTGGAAGCTATCAAAAAGGGAAAATCCTCAGAGTTTAATGTTAATGAAGAAGGAATTGTGCGGTTTGGGAAAAGACTATGTGTTCCATCAAGTTCAGAGCTGAAGAAGGAACTTTTGGATGATGCACATAGTTCAAATTTCTCTATTCACCCAGGGAGCACAAAGATGTATCGAGATCTTCGAGAAAACTTTTGGTGGGATAATATGAAGAAGGAGATCGCTGAATATACATCAAAGTGCCTGGTGTGTCAGCAAGTGAAGGAAGAGAGGAAGAAGTCTAAGGGGATGATGCAACCATTGCCTATACCAGAATGGAAATGGGAGAACATCACCATGGACTTCGTCACTTGACTTCCAAGGACATCCAAAGGCAACAATGCAATCTGGGTTGTTGTGGATCGTCTTACAAAGACTGCACACTTCATTGCTATTAGAGAGGATTTATCTTTGGATCAATTGGCACGGATATATATCAGGGAAGTGGTACGGTTTCATGGAGTACCACTATCTATTGTGTCTGACCGAGATCCAAGATTTACCACTAAATTTTGGAAGAGTCTTCAACATGCTCTGAATACTGAACTGAACTTCAGTACGGCCTATCATCCTCAAACTGATGGCCAATCCGAGCGGACTATCCAAACACTTGAGGATATGTTGAGAGCGTGCTCAATGGACTTTAAAGGAGGATGGGATCAACATCTTCCTCTGGTTGAGTTCTATTATAATAATAGTTTCCAATCAAGCATCCAAATGGCACCATATGAAGCCCTGTATGGGAAAAGGTGTAGAACACCGGCATGTTGGGATGAGGTCGGTGAACGTAAGCTGCTTGGACCAGAAATGGTTGAAGAAATGGTGGAGAAGGTGAAAACCATTCAGCAGCATATCAAGGCAGCCCAGAGTCGACAGAAGAGTTATGCAGGTAATCATCGACGAGACCTTGAGTTTAAAGTTGGAGACATGGTGTTTTTACGCATATCTCCGTGGAAGAAGGTAATGAGTTTTGGAAAGAAAGGGAAGTTAAGTCCAGGGTACATCGGCCCCTTCGAGATTCTTGATCGTGTTGGGGTTGTGGCCTATCGACTAGCACTTCCACCTACTATGGCCAAGGTGCATGATTTCTTCCATGTATCCCTCTTAAGGAAGTACATACGAGACCCTTCACATGTACTCTCTTCTGAGGTGGTACAATTAGAAGACGATCTTTCTTATGAGGAGAAACGAGTGAAGATCTTAGATCGTAGAGAAAAAGTTCTATGAAATAAGATAATGCCCCTCGTCAAGGTATTGTGGAGAAACCACAAGTTTGAAGAAGCAACATGGGAGTCGGAGGATATGATGAAGCTAAGTTACCCACATTTGTTTTAGTGTGGAAAAAGGAAAATTTCGAGGGCGAAATTTCTTAAGGGGGGAATGTTGTAACGACCCAAAATTTCATTAATGGAAAATCCCTCTTGATCCAGTTAAATGTTTCTTTATGAAAAAAAAAATGTTTTTATAAGATGTCAACTTATTTAGTTTTATGTTAAGATTTGTGACCGTTACTTTTATAGCTGTTGAACAGTGATCATCTGAGTAGTATAAATATAAGGCTTTAACGAAACCATTTCTACTCAGAAAAAGGAAGCGATGGCCTCATCCCGTAGAATTTTCCCTTACGAAGCCCATTTGTCAGAGCTCAGAAAGGAGGTGGCATCATTGGGCTTTTCCCTTGACCAAGCCCAAGCTGAGCTTCATCAAGTCAAGCTCGAACGTGATCGTCTACATGAAAAGTGGAAGTTGATTGAAATTACCACTCGAGCGATGTTATCCGAGCCGCCCCAAGAGTCTGTCATCATCGCACACCTTACCCTTAGGTCTTATGCGGCTATTTTAAGGGGTTATGTAACAAATAAGTAGCACCATGTTCATGTACATTATTTTTGTATATAATAATGAATATAATTTCTAGTCATTTTTGATACATTGTAATTAGTTTTTAAAGTACAAATGGTGTTTTTAGTTATTATTTAATTAAGAATTATATTTTATTATATTAAAGGATTTTTGAATTAATTAATATTTTAATAAAATATTATTATTAATATTAAATTAATTTTTTATTAAATATAAATGATATTATAATTTTATTAATGCAATTAAGATTTTTATTAAGGTTTGAAAGTCATTTCTGTCAAACCCGTGAATTTTTTTTATAAATGTCGGTTTTTTATTTTAAAAGTGAAAATTCACGTATTTAGAAAATTATTTAGATAAAATAAATATTATTTTTCGAATCAGGATGTCGAAATTATCTAACGGTGAATTTTTAATAATTTTCTGAGACAGTCAAATTTTTGGGTAAAAATTAAATACCATTGAAATATATATTGTGTTTTATGACATCATAATGACCCAATGGTGATGTAATAAAATACCATAATCCTTATGTTCGGCCAATATGTGTTTTATCATTAAAATAATGAGGTTTTGGGTTTGTTTGACTTACTTTTCAAAGCATTAATGGAGCCCTCAAGACTTATTCAACACTTTGCCTTTTTAAATTAATTTCCATGGGAGTGTGACTCACCTCCACATAAGCAACCCTAATTTTTTAATAAGTTCGGACCTTGGCCTTGTAAAATATTGTTTTCCTCTTTCCTTTTCCAGAAACCATGGGCAAATACCATGGGATGGTTTGTGGTTTGGATTATTTTAATATAAGGGGTCCCAAACCTAAATAATAAAGAATTCTCTCACCTTTCCTATATAAACCCACCCAAGCTCCCACTTCCTCCTCACTCAAAGCCCTTGAAGTTCTTCCAACCTCTTCTCTACTCTCTCTAGAATCCTCTCAAGGTGCCCCAAGCTCCCAAGAAGCCTCTCACAAGCTTCTCTCTAGCCTTTGGAAGCACACTTCCAAGTAATGGGTTTTCTTCCTTTCTCATTTTTGTCAATTTTCTTTAAGTTGTATTGCCCTTTTATTTTAAATTATGAATGCTGGGGTATGGTTTTAAACCTCTCCCATACTTCCCTCTTATTGTTTGAATGATGGGAGACCCCTTTCTCTCTCATTAAATGCCTCCCATGTACATCCGTTACTATGCCGAAATTCCGAAAGAAACCTTTTTCTCTTTTTTTATATTCAAGCAATACTTTTGTATCATGAATCTAAATTCCTTTTCAATTGTTGAGACTTGTATATATATGACCTCATTACTGTCCATTTCTTGTAAATATTATGAGGAACCCCTTTCTCTCTCATCAACCTTTTTTATGAATTCTTATGTCATGCCGTTACGCTGCCGAAATCACACCGATTTTCTAAGCCAATATCATTGTGTAGTGACTACCATGCCCATTTATCCATCAAGGGTATTCACCTTTATGCACATTTACTTATTGATTATAAAGTTTCATGTATGAATTCCACATCCCTTTATCATGGAATAAATGATTATGTTTTATGAATCCATGTTTTATGATCCATGTGGCACACTTATGCATGAAATGAAATGTTTAAGAAGGGTGCGCCCTTTATAGCGCTCCAATGCATTGGGTAAAGTATAGTATCATGATACTTCATGTGCAATGAGTGTTTACTCATACTAATTCAAGTGCAACGAGGGTTTACTCGTGCTTCATGTGCAATGAGGGTTTACTCATGCTCCATGTGCAATGAGCCTTGGCTCATTCTAATTAAATGTTAAGTGTTGTTGCCACATTTCCATGTTATGATTATCATGCTTTATCATGCCTTTATGTTAATGTTTCTCTTATGATCTATTGATATGCCTATTTCCTAGCATGTATTGTACTTCTCATGTTATTCATTGTGTACTCCCTTACTGGGCTTTATAGCTCACCCTTTTCTTATGCATGTCCTCAGGTTATCCCATGAAATGCTAAGTACGAAGGAATGTAGTGGTCATGTAAAGGAAGTTTTCAATAAAGATGTTGTATTTCAAGTTTAAAGTTTTTATGTAATGATCCTAAGACCCAAAGACACTAAACCTCTCGATATTCTTTGTTGTATCAAGTGAAGTTTTATGTAATAAAGCATGCTTAAGTTGTAATAAAAAGCAGGGTTGTCATACATAATATGATCAATAATCTCAACTTTGGTAAGTTTCCCCACTCAGATAATAAGAGAAATATGGAGTTTCATGATGATCATAGAGGAAAGAAAGTTAAATTTCCCTCATGTAAATCATGTGGGAAGAGGCATCGGGGAGATTGTTTCAAAGGAACTGGAAGATGCTTTGGGTGTGGAAAAGAAGGACACAAAGCCAGTAAGTGCAATGGAAAAGGTTCAGTTAACACCATGGACAAGGATAATGGTACTGTTATGACATCAACAATGATTAGATGTTTTAAATGTGGAATGTATGGGCATTATGAAAACCAATCCCTAAGAGAAAATCTCATGAAGAGAATTAGAAGTGTCATATGAGTAGTATTTATGTGGATGATGATGACGAGACTACAAATGATATATAAGATGAAATAAGTGTTGAAGCTCATTCAGTTGTTTAATAAGGAAGTGGAATGATTGTATGTTTGTCAAGAGTTATGTTGAATAGTTAATGGTACTATGGAATAAAGAATCATCTATGGATTGTTACACTTTTTTTCCTAAATTATTTGAAAGTATATGTTGAATGGTACTAGTAACCATGAATGGTTATTCAGATATTTTTGGAAAGTAGATGATATGTTCATAATGAAGGGATAAGAAGATAATGAGATGTTTGATTGTATTCATGAGCTCATGACTGATATAAGGACTAAGTGATATCGTGATTTGAGTAAATAGATTTTATTATGGATTTTTGTCTGTGGAAAGAGTTAACTTTTGACACCACTCATGTTTTCACTAAGGTTCAATGGGTATTCATTTTTCAAGAGAATAAATGATTAAGTTATTCACATGTTTGTAATTTGACCAACAGGATATGTCGTATGATATATGGGGGGATAAATGATGGTATTAACATGCTCGGCAGAGGACATTTCTGGTAATTGTTTTCATTATACTATGAGCTTTGACAGATGTATTTTAGATAGGCCTAATGATTGGAATGAATTATGTTGTACATAAGCTAGTATTGTTTAAGGATATAACTTTTTTCGATATTATTGATGGAATGTTATAATAGTGTAGTTTATGAAAAGGGACAACATGCAGAATGGGTGAAAACCCATCGCGTCAGACAAGGCTGTGGGAATCGAACCCACAACCGAAGTGCGATAGGCCTCTATCGCATACCACTGGCCTACATGAAGTCCTTAGTTAGTTGAAGCTAGTTTTATTATATTAAGTGGTATGATATATGAAGTATAAGTCCATTTTAGTAACCATATTCGATTACTCTCACTATAGATGGACTTATGTATATTTAATAAATTTTACTATCCTTTTGTTTGAGACAGATGGAATGACCTATAATTCTATCGCAAGATCTGCTAACACTTTACGGAAGACAAGTTCAACTTCATTTCTTTAAGAGATGATGTGTAAATTGTTCAAGGCATTAACAACAGCAAGATTGTACCAAAATCAAGTAAGTATTTCTTCTAATTAAACAATTCTTTAACTTTAGGGAAATAATATTGAATACAAAAAATGTTTTCCTAGTGTCCTTATATCCGATGAATCAGATGGTACCTTAAAGCATCACAAATTTATGGCTTTGTGATTGTTGGATTTTTCATAGCCATGTTCTCTACCACTCTCCATCAGAACATGATTGTTAGATTTTTCTTCCATATCCATATTTTAACCTATGTTCTCTTATATAAAAACCCAGTGGTGAGTTACTTTGGGTAATCATAATGTTTCATACATTAATTTTTAAAATTAAGTTTTAGTATTCCTTTTTACGATGTGGGTTTCTATGAATAGTAAACGATTTATAACCCCGACGAATTTCGAGGGAGAAATTCATTTTAAGGGGGGTAGAATGTAACAACCCGAGATTTTATAAGATATATTATTTTTAATCTATTTCATATCTTCTACTGTACGCTACACCAATATTATCTTTCACTATACGTGACACCGTATTAACTTGCAGTATATGCAACACTAATCTTGGATCGTGTTACACACAATTTCAAGATTGTTTGACAGTAGTTATTCTACGAAACATTGAGTATATATATATATTCAATTTATTAATGAAGTATTGTTTGATTTTGTTATACACAACAACAAAAGATTCGTGCACTAAACGCAACCCTGACTTGGCTTGCATTACATGTAATCATGACCTTCCTCGATAGCGTGTGTTGTACGCAATACCGGGTTTTACTAAACAACGATATATTGTTATAATATTATTATGAACTAGCCATTATAAATCGTATTAACTATATTTTGAATTTTATAACATTATTATACATCTTACACTTTTTCAAGAACATGGTATAAGAACAAAATAAATTTTTCGAGTAAAATATGTATTTTTCAAAAAATGAAGTTTTGCCGCATTTTGATGGCGCACCCACTTTAAATCTAGTTTTTGACATGTATATAAGTTCAATATGAAAAAAATGAAATTATTCTTTGGAATCAAGAAATAAAAATTTACTTTGGATAAATTTTTCATATTATTCTGGTAACTTTAATATTTTGATGAATAGTAAAAACACGCTATATTTTAATTAAAAACAACTTTTTCATCGCAATAATTTATATGTTTAAATTATAATATTGAATGGTTTTAATGTATAATTAGAATATATTTTTACCATTTAATATAATTTATTTCATTAACATTAATTTTACATTGAATTAATAGGTAAAAACATTTCAATCTTTTGCAATGTTTTAACTTTTAAAACATGTTTTCTTAACAACGAGATTAATTTTAAATTAATTTCTGAAACTTTTGTGTATTGAATTTAGAAAAATGGATTCCATATTTGGAATCAGTGGGTCCAAATTATGTTAATAAACTACTTTTTATTTTTGGGAATTATGAATAGTAACTACGGTAAATTTTATTTACCATAGTAAAAGGTAAATCGGTTAATTAAGGGTAAATATAATATTTTAAAATTACCCTAACACTTGTATTAATATAATTGGATGCTTATATTTTGTCCTAAAGCATATTTGGGTCGAAATGGAATCCTTTAGAACCCACTTGGAGGTGATTAAGACCTTTAGTATATTTTATATAAAGGAAACTGAAATACGTCCCACTCAACTTTAGTAAATAAAGTATTTTTAATATAAATTTATATAGAATATAAATTTTTTTATAAATAATCATTTTAAAGATAATTTTGTTTTCTTTATCATGGTAATTTATATGTAATTTTTAAGATTTATTTAATTACCTTATTATCTTATACATTAATGATGTAGAAATTATTTATTTAGTGAAAAATAAATAATATAGTTTTTACTGAAATAGTAATACATATCAAAAGGCCCAAAAATCTGAACAAAACTTATTATTAGTGTATATATAAACCCTAATCATTCACTAGCCTAATTGTTGACCATTTGAATCCTTATTAAGGCGATTATGACACTTATAATATTTTATTTTAAATGATTCCAAACATGTCACTTTCATAATTTAGTAAAGATAACAATTTGCATGCTGTTATTTTAATATGATAAATTCGAGTAAAATTATTATTATAAAATATTTGATATTTATCTTCATAAAAGGATTTTATTTTTAATTTTTATGCAATAAATAAGTATATTAAATAATTATACAAAAATGATGTACAAATTATTTTTTTAAGAGATATACCAAATAAATGGTTTTCAAAATATTAAAATAAATATTATATGAACTATTTAATTTTCTCCAGGAATTTTATAGACAAATGTGACATATTAAGAATCTATTAAATATTTTAGTTCGAATATATCCTCTGTTTATATTTTATTTAAATTCTAATAAATGAATAGTGTCAAAATTGACACTATTGTTATTTTATAAAAATAACATATTATTAAATTGTTCAAAAATCACAAAAATATTTAAAAATTATAAATTTAAATTTATATAGTCTAAAATGTCATAAAGTATCTAATTATGGAAAATTGACAACACATATGTGATTATTTATAACCATTTAAAATTTAGAATTGTATTACCACAAATAAACTTAAATAGATTAAATAAGGATAAATCAAAATGATAAAGTTTAAAATAAGATCAAAATAGGTCTAAATTTGATTTTATTATTATATTAAAACCTTATATCATCTAATCTTATAATTGAGTCATTTTTGGATGTTTTTATATGGGGAATGAATTTATATTAAACTAATATTTTTTAGGAATCCAAAGGTGCCCCTCTCCTCCCTTATAAAAGGGCACCTCCTCCCTCTCCTCCTTACACCACTTTGAGCCTTCAAGCTCAGACAAACCCTAACAATTTATCTTATCCACTTCCTTAGAAACATCCTAGAGGTCTTGGTCTACTTCAAAGACCAATATTAGTGCCCTAAGAGGAGGTTTCAAAGAAACGAATACGTACGGAATACCGTCTCGACGCCGTGGTGTAATCTGTTTTCCACCACCACCGTACTTGGTAGGGTATAATCGTGTAACGAATAAATACATACAATTATTATAACATCATTCTGATTCTATGATATTAGATCAATCACTCCAATTCGATTCAATAAATATGGGAACGATATCATCGCTCATGCGTACGTACGGATTACCGTCTCCACGACGCAATGAGATTCGTTTTCCATGTTAACAATTCATGAATGATTATAAAGTATATATAATAAGTAATCATGAAATATATGAAATAATAATGCTACTAGATTTATGTATATATATATGTATGTCATATAAATAATTACATTCAATTCAATAAGGAAATGAAAATAGCGTTCATGCGTACGTACGACCCACCGTCTCCATGAACGGTGTATTTCATTCCTTTTATTGATCTATAATATATATGTATATGATGAATATATATTATATATAAATCATTTTTTACATTATATAATTATTTAATTCAGGATATAATTAATAATATCAAGAACGACAAGTCGAAACACATACGATAAATGAAATAATTTTACCCAAAACACTACTTTAACATGGAATTTACAAAAGAACGGGTAATATAAAGTCATAAGTGAAAAATATATAATATCATAACAATTAATATTATTATTTAATATGTAAATGACATTATTTAAATCATTATACAGGATGTTCGGATCCATACGAATAATATCGTACGTAAGGTAAGGGATAACTTTTCAAATATCGTTCTTATCCGAGATTGTTTATTCGTAAGTATTTACCGGGGTTATTGTTCTCATCCATGTCCATGTTTTCTAAAAATGGTTTCATGTATGTTTAATTTCATTTTTACCCATTTTTAACTTTTAATACATGGTATGTGTGGAATTTTTCTTTTATGAGGCACTTTTTGACTTTTCCGACAAAAGTACGAGAAAATGTTATTTTTAACATATACGGCGTAAACAGATTTTTACGGTTTTATAAAGCCTTATTTTCATGAAGCTTCCTCTAATGGATTTCATGACTATTTTCAACAAAATAATTTTCATTTAAAATTTCATGTAATTTTGTGAAACGAAAATGATTTTTAAGAATAAAGGATATTTTCCTCAAGAATTCATTTCAAGTGTTTTATTAAAACAATTTTCCATCTAAGATGACATTACTTCATATTTATATGTTTCATGTATAATATCTCTATAATTTACATGGTTTCACTTTTCTTATGATTAAATATCCATTTATTTTATATGGATTATGTGATAATGGGATGATGTTTATGAAACCCATTTTATTCTTTGGGTTATGATGAATGTTTTAAATTTATTTTGTGGCATATGTAAGAATGATTTCATTATGAGATGGGTGGGTCCTATATCTCATCCAATGAATTGGGTAAATATTTATATCTCGTGATATATACATGACTGGAATGGTAATTTAATCTGGTTAAGTGTTACAGGACTGAAATGAGGAGTGAACTCGATTCAGAAAGGGACTTTGTCCACTAAGATGGTCTTGGAAGTAATGTCGGGGCTACTATGGAAATCATAACATGTGCTGAATGGTTGCCACAATTACATGTTTTATTCCCATTATATTTAATCATGGTTGATGTTCCATTATGATATATTCCTTACGTACTTCCACGATTTATGTCTTTTCTCCATATTTTTATGTTTAAATTTCATGTCCATGTTTTTTTCTTTCAAATGTATATGGATTGTTTTATGTTCTCTATGTTTTCCCTTACTATGAATTTGATCTCACCCTTTCTATGTTTTATTTTCCCCATGAAATAAATAAAGGTTTTAGGTAAGGAAACAAAAAGGTAAGATCATTATGGGAGTTTTTTAAGATCTTTCAACATGATTAGATGTTTATATTCTAAGTTTCCAAAGACACTAAACTATTACAATCATTGATTTTTTGTTTTTTTGTTATGTATTAAGTATTCCGCAAATCTATTGTATTTTCCATGTATGTCAAGCTTCGGGTCTCTATAGTTGGTATTAGAGGAAAGGTTTAGTCAGCCTTTGGAAACTAGGATACGAAAAAGTTAGTGAGATCCCTTTAGATATTTCTAAGGTATGTCTAGGGATGTCCCTAAGGATAAGTATACGTATAGCATATATTCCTAGAACTACGGTAATGATATTATAATTTAACCTAAGATGTTAGATATTGAGGGTACTCCCCCTTTAATATGTTGTTTTCCCTAGCATGATTTTTGCCTCTCACACTATTCTTTTTGGGTTTTAGAAAATGGATGGAAACAGGAAGATTCACGATAATGGAGGATATGACGAACGATGGAATGATATTCTTGATGAGAAAACAAATGAGATGGGATTTGGAAGTCCAAACATCGTTATTATTCCTAATCAGCAATCTCATAATATGATCAATAATCTCAACTTTGGTAAGTTTCCCGACTCAGATAATAAGAGAAAGATGGAGTTTCATGATGATCATAGAGGAAAGAAAGTTCAATTTCCCTCATGTAAATCATTTGGGAAGAGGCATCGGGGAGATTGTTTCAAAGGAACTAGAATATGCTTTGGGTGTGGAAAATAAGGACACAAAGCCAGTAAGTTCAATGGAAAAGGTTCAGTTAACACCATGGACAAGGATAGTGTTATTGCTATGACATCAACAATGATTAGATGTTTTAAATGTGGAATGTATGGGCATTATGAAAACCAATTCCCTAAGGGAAAATCTCATTAAGAGAATCAGCAAAGTAATATCAGTAGTATTTATGTGGATGATGATGAAGAGACTACAAATGATATATGAGATGAAATAAGTGTTGAAGCTCAGTCAGTTGTTTAAGAAGGTAGCAGAATCATTGTATGTTTGTCAAGAGTTATGTTGTATAGTTAATGGTACTGTGGAATAATTAATCATCTAAGGATTGTTACACTTTTTTTCCTAAAGTATTTGAAAGTATATGTTGAATAGTACTGGTAACCATGAAAGGTTATTCAGATATTTTTGGAAAGTAGATGATATGCGCATAATGAAGGGATAAGAAGATAATGAGATGTTTGATTGTATTCATCAGCTCATGACTGATATAAGGACTATGTGATATCATGATTTGACTATATAGATTTTATTTGGGATTTTTTTATGTGGAAAGAGTTAAATTTTGACAGCACTCATGTGTTCACTAAGGTGCAATGGGTATTCATTTTTCAAGAGAACAAATGATTAAGTTATTCACATGTTTGTAATTTGACCAAAAAGACATATCATATGATATATGGGGGATAAATGATGGTATTCACATGCTCGGCAGATGACATTTCTAGTAATTGTTTTCTTTATACTATGATCTTGGACAGAAGTATTTTAGATAAGCCTAATGATTTGAATGAATTATGTTGTACATAAGTTAGTATTATTTAAGGATATAACTTTTTTCAATATTATTGATGGAATGTTATAATAGTGTAGTTTAAGAAAAGGGACAACATGCAGAACGGGCGACAACCCATCGCATCAGACAAGGTTGTGGGAATCGAACCCACAACTGAAGTGCGAAAGGCCTCTATCACATACCACTGGCTTACAGGAAGTCCATGATTAGTATAAGCTAGTTTTATTATATTAAGTGGTATGATATATGAATTATAACTCCATTTTAGGAACCATATACAATTACTCTCACTATAGATAGACTTATGTATATTTAATAAACTTTACTATCCTTTTTTTTGAGACAGATGGAATGACCTATCATTCTATTGCACGATCTACTAACACTTTATGAAAGACAAATTCAACTTCATTTCTTTAAGAAATGATGTGGTAATTGTTCAAGGAATTAAGAATAGTAATATTGTACCGAAATCAAGTAAGTATTTTTTTAATTCAACAATTATTCAAATTTAGGGAAATAATCTTGAATATAAAAAAATGTTTTCCTAGAGTCCTTATATCTGATGAATCAGATGGTACCTTAAAGCATCACAAATTTATGGCTTTGTGATTGTTGGCTTTTTCATAGCCATGTTCTCTACCACTCTCCATCAGAACTTGATGGTTAGATTTTTCTTCCATGTCCATATTTTAACCTATGTTCTCCTATATAGAATCCCAGTGATGGGTTACTTTGGGTAATCATTACATTTCATACTTTAGTTTTTAAAATTATGTTTTAGTATTCCTTTTTACGATGTGGGTTTCTATGAATAGTAAACGATTTATAACCCCGACGAATTTCGAGGGAGAAATTCATTTTATAGGGGTTAAAATGTAACAACCCGAGATTTTATAAGATATATTCTTGTTAATCTATTTCATATATTCTACTGTACGCTACACCAAGATTATCTTTCACTATACGCGACGCCGTATTAGTTTGTAGTATAAGCGACACTAATCTTGGATCGTGTTACACACAATTTCAAGTTTTTTTATAGTAGTTATTCTTTGGAACATTGAGTATATATATATTTATATATTCAATGTATTAATGAAATATTGTTTGATTTTGTTATATGCAACAAATAAGGATTCGTGCACTAAACGCAACCCTGACTTGGCTTGGATTACACGTAATCGCGACCTTTCTCGATAGCGTGTGTTGTACGCAATACCGGGTTTTACAAAACAACGATATATTGTTATAATATTATTATGAACTAGATGTTATAAGTAGTATTAACTATATTTTGAATTTTATAACATTATTATTCATCTTACACATTTTCTAGAAACATGGTATAAGAACAAAATAAATTTTTCGGGTAATATATGTATTTTTCAAAAAATGCAGTTTTGCCACCTTTTGATGGCGCACCCACTTTAAATCTAGTTTTTGAAATTTTTATGAGTTCAATTTGACAAAATAAAATTATTCTTTGGAATCAGGGAATAAAAATTTACTTTGGATAAATTTTTCGTATTATTCTGGTAACTTTCATATTTTTATGAATAGTAAAAACACGCTATATTTTAATTAAAAACAACTTTTTTCATCGCAATAATTTATATGGTTAAATTATAATATTGAATGGTTTTAAAGTATAAATAGAATATATTTTTACCAAATAATATAATGTATTTCATTAACATTAATTTTACATTGAATTCATAGGTAAAAACATTTCATTCTTTTGCAATGTTATAACTTTTAAAACACGTTTTCTTAACGGGATTAATTTTAAATTAATTTCTGAAACTTCTTTGTATTGAATTCCATATTTGGAATTAGTGGGTCCAAATTATGTTAATAAGATACTTTTTATTTTTTGGCATTATGAATAGTAACTACGGTAAATTTTATTTACCATAGTAAATGGTAAATCGGGTAATTAAGGGTAAATATAATATTATAAAATTGCCCTAATAACTGTCTTAGTATAATTGGATGCTTATATTTTGTCCTAAGGCATATTTGGGTCGAAATGGAATCCATTAGAACCCACTTGGAGGTGATTAAGACCTTTAGTTTATTTTATTTAAAGAAAAGTGAAATATGTCTCACTCAACTTTAATAATTAAAGTATTTTTAATATATATTTATACAGAATATAAATTAAGTTATAAATACTCATTTTAAAGATAAAATGTTTTTCTTTATCATGGTAATTTATTTGTAATTTTTAAGAGTTATTTAATTACCTTATTATCTTATACATTAATGATGCAGAAATTATTTTTTTAGTGAAAAATCAATAATATGGTTTTTATTGAAACAGTAATACATATCAAAAGGCCCAAAAATCTGCACAAAACATATCATTAGTATATATATAAACCCTAATCATCCACTGGACAAATTGTTGACCATTTAAATCCATATTAAGGCACTTATGACACTTATAATATTTTATTTTAAATGATTCCAAAGTTGTCACTTTCATAATTTAGTAAAGATTACAATTTACATGTTGTTTTTTTAAGATGATAAATTGAAGTAAAATTATTATTATAAAATATTTTCTATTTATCTTCATCAAAGGAGTTTGTTTTAAATTTTTATGCAAAAAATAAATATATTAAATAATTATACAAAAATGTTGTACTAATTATTTTATTAAGAGATATACCAAATAAATGGTTTTAAAAATATTAAAATAAATATTATATGAACTATTTAATGTGCTCCACGAATTTTCTAGACATATTTGACATGTTAGTAATCTATTAATTATTTTCATTCGAATATAACCTCTGTGTATATTTTATATAAATTCAAATAAATGAATAGTGTCAAAATTGTCACTATTGTTATTTTATAAAAATAACATATTATTAAATTGTTCAAAAATCAGAAAAAAAAATTTAAAAATTATAAATTGAAATTTATATATTCTAAAATTTCATAAAGTATCCAATTATGGAAAATTAACAACACAGAAGTGATTATTTATAACTATTAAATATTTAGAATTGTATTACCACAAATAAACTTAAATAGATTAAATAAGGATAAATCGAAATGATAATGTTTAAAATAAGATCAAAACATGTCTAAATTTGATTGGTTGGTGATATTACAACCCTATATCATCTAATCTTCGAATTGAGTCATTTTTTGAGGTTTTTATTGGGGGTTTGAATTTATATTAAACTAATATTTTTGAGGATTCCAAAGGTGCCCCTCTCCTCCCTTATAAAAGGGCACCTCCTCCCTCTCCTCCTTACACCACATTAAGCCTTCAAGCTCGGCCAACCCCAGCCAATTTATCTTCTCCATTTCCCTAGAAACATCATATAGGTCCTTGTCTACTTCAAATACCAATCTTAGTGCCCTAATAGGAGGTTTCAAAAAGGCGTATCGAAGAAGAGGTAATATCAGTTATCAATTCTTTCAAATTTATTTCTTCTTCTACATCCTGTTCTTTAGTTGTTTCATTATATTTTAATAAAATCAGTATCACTAATATACTGATATGTTATTATAAATATGAAACAACCCCATTTTACCTTCTATCCATCCTAAGGAAAACGAAATCATCGCGCGTGCGTACGTATGGAATACCGTCTCCACGCCGTGGTGTAATCTGTTTTTCCACCACCACCTTACTTGGATGGGTGTGCGTACGTACGGATTACCGTCTCCATGACGTGATGAGATTCATTTTCCATGTTAACATTTTAAGAATGATTATAAAGTATATATAATAATTAATCATGAAATATATTACATAATAATGCTAATTTATATATATATATATGTATTTCATATACTTAATTACATTCCTTTCAATGAGGAAACGAAAACAGCGTTCATGCGTACGCATGACCTACCGTCTCCATGAACGGTGTATTTCATTCCTTTTATCGATCTATAATATATATGTATATGATCAATATATATTATATATAAATCATGTTTTACATTATGGAATTATGTAAATCAGAATATAAGTAATAATATCATGAACGACAAGTCGAAACACATATGATAAATGAAATGATTTTACCCAAAACACTGCTTTAACATGGAATTTACAAAAGAACGGGTAATATAAAGTCATAAGTGAAAAAATATATGATATCATAACAATTAATATGATTATTTAATATGTCAATGACATTATTTAAATCATTATACAGGAGGTTCGGATCCATACAAAGCATATCAGACCTAAGGTAAGGGATAACTTTTCCAATATCGTTCTTATCAGAGATTGTTTATTCATAAGTATTTACTAGGGTTAATGTTCTCATCAATGTACATGTTTCCTAAAAATGGTTTCATGTATGTTTAATTTCCATTTTAACCATTTTTTACTTTTACTACATGGTATGTATGGAGTCTTTCTTTTACGAGTTACTTTTTGACTTTTCCGACAAAAGTATGAGAAAAATGGTATTTTTAACTTATACGGCGTAAACATATTTTTACGGTTTTATAAAGCCTTATTTTCATGAAGCTTCCTACAAAATATTTCATGAATATTTTCAACAAAATACTTTTCATTTAAAATTGCATTGAATTTTGTGAAACGAAAATGATTTTAAAGAATACAGGATATTTTCCTCAAGAATTCATTTCAAGTGTTTTATCAAAACAATTTCCCATCTAAGATGAAATTACTTCATATGTGTATATTTCATGTATAATGTCTCTGTGATTTACATGTTTTCACTTTTCTTATGATGAAATATCCATTTGTTTTATATGGATTATGTGATGATAGGATGATGTTTATTAAACCCATTTTATTCTTTGGGTTATGATGAATGTTTTGAGTTTATTTTGTGGCACATGTAAGAATGATTTCATTGTGAGATGGGTGGGACCTATATCTCCCTCCAATGAATTGGGTGAAGATTTATATCTCATTAGATATACATGGCTGGAATGGTAAATTAAATTGGTTCGGTGTTACAGGACTGAAACGAGAAGTGAACTCGATTCGGAAAGGGACTTTGTCCACTAAGATGGTCTTGGAAGCAATGCCTTGGCTACTATGGAAATCATAACATGTGCTGAATGGTTGCCACAATTACATGTTTTATTCCCATTATATTTTATCATGGTTTATGTTCCATTATGATATATGCCTTATGTACTTGCATGATTTATGTCTTTGCTCAATATTTTGATGTTTAAATCTCATGTCCAAGTTTTTGCTTTCAAATGTTTATGGATTGTTTTATGTTCTCTTTGTTTACCCTTACTGAGCATTTGAGCTCACCCTTTTTATGTTTTATTTTCCCTAGGATATAAAGAAAGGTTTTAGGTACGGAAAAAATAGGGAAGATCGTTATGGGAGTTGTTGAAGATCTTTCAACATGAATAGAATTTTATATTCCAAGTTTCCAAATACACTAAACTATTACGATCCTTGAGTTTTGGTTTTTTTGTTATGTATTAAGTATTCCTAAAAAGTAATGTATTGTCCATGTACGTCAATCTTTGGGTCTCTACATACAACACTATTCACCCTGCTTAGATCTTTCGGTTTTGGTTGATCCCCATTGGAAATTTCTGTATGTTCTTCTCACTTCTTGGTAGTTTTATCCCATTATTATTTTTGGAACACACTATAGTGTTGAATTTATGGAAAATTTCATGATTTTTGAGAAACATTAATCATACAAGAGTGTAGTGTAGTATGATCTATGGTTTCTATCATGTAGTAGTAGTTTTGGGTGTTTCTATTTCACATTATGTTGCACTGTGAGTTGGAAAAACTTCTTTGAGGTATAGAGTCTCTTATTTATTTTTATTATGTATCATCTGGGAGAGGTTTTATCTTTTTTATTCATGTTATATCATTTTCATTGATCATTCAAGGATAAATAATTTTCTAATTGAAATTAAACAAGGGTGAGTTGAATTACTCACATTCTTTATAAACTTTCTTATTATTAATATATGATAGGTTGTATGGGCTTGATGCCCTACTAAGAATTATGGAAATTGGGGGATTTTTTATGATGGATGATATGTGATTTGGATTTTAACACTATTTTTATTTATTTTATGTCACCAGAAAATGAAAATTGGATGATCCAATATATTTTTCTAATGTAATGGTTTCCCTAAGATTATGGATTTCATGGCAACACCCCTAAAATGAAGTGGAATGTTAAAATACCACATTATTAAATTTGAAAAAAGTAATTTGAGTTGTTGGTATGTGTTTCCTTGCATGTTCGTATGTGATATGAATATTTAATACGATATGGGCTATATGGGTGATATGGGGCCAGGAATTTGGGACCATGAGTTGGTTAATTTTTGACAATGTGGTTGGGGAGGAAAGGTGGTGGTCATTTCATTGTGCTTTTGGGGTGGTGAGATGATGGTTTTTTTATAGTGATTTTGGGTTGGAGAGGTGGTGATTGTTTGGCTATGCTAGTGGGATGACGAATCTATGGTTTAATGGGGATGATGAGATTCTTCTGATGTGTGGTTTCTTCGTTCTAGATTCAAAAGTGGTGGTAGAATAAGTATATATTTAATAATTATTGAAATGCCTGGGGTTTTCTCAGTTAATGGGATATAAATATTTAACGAATAAATATTTAATGGGATGTATTGTTAAATGAGTTTGGTGCATAATAATGAAATGAATAGGCTATTTAATTTAATTGGTTTGATATAACTAATGTTTATTGTGGTTTTTTTTGGTGTTATGTATTTAGGGGTGGTAGTATATGTGGGGTTGTTGTCAGGTGGTTAGTGTTTTGTTGTGGACCCATAGGATTTAATTGTGTGTAGTTGTATATATATACTTATATATTCATTGTGATTTATATACGCACTTGTCCAATGTCGAGCACTAATTTTCAACATGTGCAGAGTCACACGAGGTGAGGGGGGGTCTTTTAAAAACTCCTTGTAAAAGAATATGGATGGATATATACCTGATTTTTACTACTCTCTTATACAGGAGAGTGGATATGGACATGATGTGCTATTTTGAGGTCTATTTATGAACTATGAGATGGACCATGTGTTTCTGTGTGAGATATGATGTGAGATTACTATAGAGTGCTATCCTAGGTGTTATTGAGAAAGATGTTATGTGACCATGTTTTGGGGTAGCTTATGGTGAGGTTTGTGTATGGTAGGATGGGGAAATGAGTTTGATGTACTTCATTTTCATGATACCCTACTACTCTGGTTTAGTTTGTGATGTGGTGTGATCGTATCATGGGGTTGTATCTTAGGTGTTTTTGGTTATGATGTGATGAGATCATATTGTGGGTTGGGGGTAAATTTTATTTTAAATAGAAGGGAGTTTTAAAATTTTCAAAATTGTGGTGTGAGAGTGGAAGAACAGTGGTAAAGTATTGTGGGTGTACTCTTGATCAATATTCTTCTTATTATTATGATTTTATAATTCGCATGAATTATTTAGTGAGTGAACCTTGGTGTGTATGGGATGGATAGCTGACCAGTTTAGGTGTTGTTGGTTCTACAGTTGTCTCACGTGTGCAATAGTACTCTTCTCTCTCATGATCATGAGGGAATATGTTTATCATATTGAGTATACATGTATTCTCACTATATATATATATATATATAACTATTTTCTGATTTCATGGAGGATTATGAAAAACATTCTATGTATTGCAATATTATTTCATAGATAGTTGTTGTGTCACTACATTAGCATTGTTTTTTGAATTTATGTTGGAGTCATTTATTTGTATCCATTTTATTAATACATGCATTATGGGTTGGATATGTTTTTTTTATATAAGGAATTTTTTTGGATGATTCGTATTATATTTTGATCTTCTATTATTATAGAGGATAACTCCTCCCATTATATGATATTTTTTATACCGTTTGTGATATTCTCCAACCTGGGGCCAACTATAGGTGGGACTCTAGGGGGATTATCTATGTCCCATCACTATGATATCATTGGATGATGGGGTCCATATTGAGTGGTATAAAAGGTGATGTTTGAGATATAGGATGGGTTTTGGAGCCATTCATTGTGATGATTTCATGGGTTGTTATGTAAAATGTTCTAGTTGACCTTGGTCTGTAACATATGCCATGGAGATCAGATAGGACATGTAATTTTATCCCCCTCTCATGATCAAGTGCTTAGAATAAAATCTTGTTGAATGATAATGTGAGGTGGAACTATGTTATGGTGGAGATGTAGGAGAGGTAAATGAATCATGATGAATTCTGTTATTTTTTAAATTTAGTTATTTTAGGGTGGTTAAAATGGAAAATGATAATTAAAAGGAATGTATGTAAAATTACATACTACTCAGGAATATGATATTCTTATTTTATTATCAGTTATGAATCTCTTTCATCATTCACATGTTGATAATGTAGTGGATGTTTAGTAGGATCATATGGTTGGATAGAAGAGTGTATGTCTAGAAGAAGAGGATTGGGGTTGGTAGATGGAATTACATGCTTCTCAACAATAGGATTTGTTGAAGTTTAAGGGACATTTTTCAAATGTGGAGATATATAGTAGGAAAGAGGATCTTTAGATAACCTTTTCCTCTACCCATTTCCTTGTTGGGAAATTATACCCTTTAAAAGTCATTCATATGTAGGGAGATACATGATTGTGGTGGGTTCTATATTTTCGAGAGTGGAAAGTGGAATATGTTTCATGGGTTGACATTCGGAAGGACTTCGAAGAAGATTTAATTTATTCGATAGTGAAGGGAGTAAATAATTAAGAAATTACTTATCTTTATTAGAGAATTATATCAATTTTGGAGTTTTCAATAATTTTCAAGGACTTCATATGATTTTCCCTAGATTATTTTCTAGTTCAGGTGTCACATGTGTGACATCATGAGGAGGAACTTCATCCTTCTATCCATTATATAGTTACTCATTTTACACTGTTGATGTTTCTATAGGTTCATAAGAAAAAGGATGTGACTGGGAATATGCACTCATGAGGAGGTTTTACCTGATATGGGAATCATAGGTGTTCCTAGAGGGGATTCTTTTTCAGGGGAAATCCCCATGATTCAGGGCATTCAACATTTAGACAAGTAGGGAGTCGACCTTAGCAGTTTCCCTTTTGTCCCTCTTATCCTAGGGGTTTCCATTCTATTTTTGGATAAATAGTATCATGTGATTTGAGTGTGGGTTCATGGAAATATTTATAACTAGTACCCAGTGGTTTCCCAATTTCATTTTAGTGGAGGTGTATTGGTTCAGTGCAAACATCATTATAATTTTCTATTGAGACTATTTCAGCAGCATGAGCAGTAGGGTTATGCTCCACTGTGGGTAGATGGAGAAGAAGGAGACCTAAATCATGACATTTCTAAAGGTATAGGAATTTTAACTATGTGTTTTCATGGAATTGGTTATCATAAGAGAGATATAAGAGCAGAGTGAGGTCTGTTACATGTTGTGGATGCTTCAGTGCAAGAGATGTCTTAAATCGTCAGAGGTAAAATCAGGTTTTTAGTGCACCTATTTGTGCCATGTCTAATTTAGTAGATTCGCACTCCTTTTTCCACCCAACATATTCCACACTATGGAACCAAATAAATATTTGATTCTCATACCCATAATATTTACTATGCAACTTAGAGTCTTGAACAACTTTTTGGATGTGTGGCGAGGGTGTAGACTGATGATAGATCCACATCAATCTCATGGTTGGATTTTCTTGCTACAGATACAGCTATACAATGTTATCTGTCAGATCATATGGTTTTATTCCTTAAGTTATGTAATTTATTTCTTCTTTAATAGAGTCTTTTTTCTCATATAAGGATGGTTAGCATGACATTTTTGTTGGTCAGTGGGGTTTTCATGTGAGAAGTCAGCAAGTGGAGCCCCTTTTTATTTGATGGTCGATATGTTGATGGAATTAATAGAGGCTAGGACAGTGGAGGTCCCTTGGTTTATTGGGGGTTTATTACATGTTTCTCAAAGTTGGTTTTGATGATACCCTCTCTATATGGTTTCCAATTCTAGATAGACTTTTATCAATATGAGTCACCAGTTTTTGTTGATCCATATCATATTACCCCATAAAAGTTACCATAGTTGAGGATTATGATTGATTATCTAATGGAGAAGGGTCATATCTAGAAAATTTCTCACCCTAGGGTGCTACATTATTTTTCTCCAAGAAGGTGGATGGTAGTATAAGGTTGGGTATAGCCTACCTAGGGTTTAATCGGGTATAGGTCAAAAAATGGTATCCACTTCCAATGATATATAATCTTTATGACCAGCTAAGCGGGGTGACTTGTTTTTATAAGATATTTCTATCTTCTAGATTTTAGTACTTTATGGTGGAAGAGGTTTATTTCCTAATTAATTCCTTTATATTCAGTTATGGGAACTTCGAGTTCATAGTCATACTATTCTGGGTTGCATGGATACTATTTGTATTCATGGGGCATATGAACTCCATGTTCCATGAGGTCCTATATCAATTTTTTATCACATTCATTGATGAAATATTAATCTATTATATGTAATATTTGGATAATTTATGTCATCTTAGATTTTTTTATAGTTTCTTTGAAACTAACAACTTTATGTAATGTCTTACATGTGTATGTTTTTGACACAAGGTATACATTTATTTTGGCATATTTTGTCTCTACAGGCTGTGGAAGTGGACTAGTCAATAGGTGAGGTATTTTTTTCTTTATAAGTAAAAAAATGTGGAAAATATTTTTAGTTTTATTAGTATCCCATGATATTATCATAAGAAAATGTATTATTTCTTTCAAGTTGTTGCCCCATTTAAATGTTTTTCTAGAAATGATCAGAATTTTGATTGGAATGATCTATGGTAGGAAGTGTTTGGTTAACTAAAAGTGATGTTTGTTAGTGAATTAGTTTCATGAGGAGGGTGGGGTGTTTGAGGTGTTTTGTGATACTTTTCATATGGTGTTTGGGATTCATGTTGAAGCAATACAGGGAAGTGATATCTTATGTGTCTTGGTAGGTGTAACCTTACGATCAGAACTATATCACTGATGATGTGGAACTAACATTTATTGTAATTTCACTAATGTTTTCGTCCCACTACCTTATTAGGGAGCATTTTTTCCTTCATTGATAAAAATATTTTATTGTTATATCTTTTCTCAGTATGATCTAAATTTTCAGCACCATATTTGGATGGAGTTTCAAAAATTATTATGATTTTGATATGTTGTAAATCTAGGTAGAAGATAATATTGTCGATTAATATCTGAGAAGTAAATCATGAAAGGATTTTTTCCAAGAGTCTTGGGATTCTTGGATATCCATGGAAGAGATGGAATCCTTTTATTTGGATTCATGGGTGGATGATAATATAGGAGGATTTTTTCAGATAAAATTGAAGTGTTATTTGATGGGTCAGGTAGAGGAGTCATTATGGGGGGAATTAGAGGTAGAGGTGATTCATAATTTTTTAGCCATAGTGATGCTTTTGAGGGTTGGTTGGAGGATATTTTGAATTATATATTGTTTCATGGGATGTTTTTTATGAATGATGAAATGCATGATGGAGTCCTTTGTGTGCTCCACATCTCTATTTTTTGGTTCACCCCTGAATATGAAAGATGTACCATTTTTTGAGGATGTAGTTTCGGGGGGGGGGGGCCTAACGAAATGGTTTTTAGAAGAGTTTGTTGAGACGTTCATGGTGTTCTATTAGGTAATGGTCAAGAATCATGTTCATATTTGTTTGATGTATCTATTGGATGTTCCTAAGTGTAAATGGGATGACATATCGGTGGATTTAATTAATGGGTTCCCCAATGATCATGGAGGTTTTTATAAAAAAAATTATCATCAATTAGTAAAGATATTGGCCCACTTATTAATGATCAAATCATTGGGAGTAGAGGATGTTTTATTTTAGAGGTATGTGGATGTGGTGGTGCAGTTTCATGGAGTTATGAGGTCCATTGTCTTAAATTTGAATTTTTTTACCTCATAATTTTAGAAGGAAATACATCATGAATTTTCACTTAGTTATGGATTAATACTACTTTCCACCCCCATAAAGATGATCAAAATGAGTAGACCATCCAGAACCTTGATGATATATTGCGAGTTTTGAAGTTCGAGGTTTGTGGGTCTTGGGTATTCCAACATACTTTGGATGAGTTTTCATTCAAAAAATCTATCACTCATCAATTAGTATGACCCTATTTAATGAATTATATGAGTAGCCATATCATTCTATTTGGTGTTTGATGGAGGATGGGTTGGAATCAATTCTTGGTCCCAATGTTGTGCAGAGAACAATATAGTAGGTTTAGCTTTTTCATGATAGGATGAATTTGTTGTAGGACCGAGTAGAATTATTATTATTATCATAATAAAAGACACTTATAGTTCCAGGTTTCATACCATGTGTTATCAAAGTTTTCTCTTCAATGTGGTCAATAAATATTTAGAGGGTGTGTAGGATATCGTTTAGGTTTTTTAGGACCTTCAATTTGTTGGGGCAAGTTGGTGAGGTGGTGTATTGGACGGTGTTTCCACTGATGCTGGAGGGGATAAAAACAATATTCTACATCTCCCTAGATGTATATGTATCTTCATTATGACTCCCTTTCATTTTATGTGGTAGAATTAGATATCATTGGATGATGTGCCATTCGTGGAGCAGCTAGTAGAGAAACGGGATCATCAGAATAAGCTAGTAAAATGAAAAATAATATTATTAGTTTGTGTATTGTTGAAAAATGGTCACTAGGAGGATAGTACATAGTGGGGAGAGATAAATATGTGTTCCTAGTACCAATATATGAATTGTGTTTTTCATTTCTCTTTTTTTATTTTTGATGTGATATTTGGATCCTTCTATTTTGTGAGATGAGTTTTCTTCTGTGGTCTTTGATGTACAATGCTTGATATAGTGCTAACATATTAAAAGAGTATTACATGGTTCATAATCAAGAAATATTATACTATGATGTGTTTATACCCATCCAAGTAAGTCAATTCTTCTTAGATTAGATATTATCAATAAATAGAGGATGAAATTCCCAAATTCATATGTTCTGGGCTGTGACTTTTTTTGGTTGTGAGGGTTTTTGGTTTGGTATATATGATGTTTGGATGGTTTTGGTGGCATGGTTTTGTAGTGATGAGGTTGTGCAAGTTTCATTGTGGTAATATTTTTGGGCATTTTTATCTAGAGGTTGCATTCGGGGTATAATGATATCCTTGAGAGGTAACTCATGGGGTTATTGTTCAAACCCCATTCCATATAGACTTGGATTTGTATTATTAAAGGTGGGAATTGTTTCATATGTAAGTGTTTCTATGGTATTTTACTTACCATCCTAATACATTTCCATTTTTTTTGTTTGAGGTGTTTCATAGGAGTCCTTAGGAGGATATATGGAGGGTGGAGTTGTAGGGGTGTTGCGGAAAGGAATTTAAATCATGTACTATTTAGTAAAAAGGTAAAAAATACTAATGCATGTATAGTCTATGAATTCATTGATTTTAAATTGGATAAGGTTGGTCCATGAAATCAATACATGTCATGTTAATTAAATTCATTTCGTGTAATAAATATATGTTGAGGAGACAAAAAAATTTGATAACTGGAAAATTTTTGAAACCTGAGGATTTCAAATCCTGTAATGATTACCCATTGTGAAACCAATGTGTTTATAAGTTTCTGATCCTTTCCTTTGAGAATTTTTATCATTTTTTCATGGCCTCTCCCCCTATAATTGTGAACGAACCCTAGGAAACCGGAGGATTATTTCCATCCCTCTTCTTATTTAATCAATTAGTTGGTTCTTGTTGATCCCTATTGGAAAATTGTGGTGTGTTATTCTCCCTTCATTATGGGTTTCTTTGAAACATATTTTAGGAGCCCATTTCTGTGTTTTTGATTCTATTTAGGGTATTAGTTGGGATGAACATTGAGGATCCATTCATGTTTTGTAGTTTTATTCATGTTTTAAAGCATGTGGCATTTATTTTGGAAATTTCTTATTCACACTACGGTGTACCCAATATTTGAAAAGATTCATTAAGGAAGGGAAACCATTTATTCCTTTATTATGTACCATTAGGGATGGTTTTACACATATTTATCTATAGTAGTTATATGTGATGGATTAATCAAGTATATTGAGGTGGATAAATGAAATTGAGGGTGCATGGAAATATGAGTGATTCACATAATTTTACAATTTCGATATTATTTTGAAATGATGAATTGTATGGGTTTCTTGGCCAATCAGTAATAATGGACATTAGAAACATTGTTTTCTCTGGGTGTCATGTGTTGTAACTAAAGTTTTTGTTGTTAATTTTATGATATTTACCTAAAATGAAGTTGGATAACAACTTATATTTTTCTAATGAAATGGTTTCTCCAGGATTATGGGTTGTTTTATAACACCCTTAAAATGAAATGAAATGTGAAAAATTCCCCTTATTAAATTTATAAAATGTTACATGATGTGATTTGTTTTGTGGACATTCATTTGGGGGTGTAAATGTGTGTTTTTGATGAGATGTGAGTATGATGGGTGAGAAGTGCCTATGCTATTGGGAAGTGAGGTGGTGGTTTTTTGTTTTTGATTGGGGGAGGGCGAGTAGTGGTTTCTTTACCATGATTTTGGGGTGGTGAGGTGGTGGTTTTTTACAGTGATTTTGGGGATATTTGGTGGTGGTTTTTTGGTTTTTCTTTTTGGGAGGCAAGGAAGTGGTTTATATATCCTCCTTTTAGGTCAAAGGGGTGGTTATTATTCATCCATGCTTTTGAGGTGGTGAATATTTTATTTTTTCCATGCTTAGGGGTGGTGATGTGGTGGTGTGATGTTGATGATGAACTACATGTGATGTGTGGTTTCATTCTCTTGGATTCCAAGATAGTGATGGATTAAATATTTGTTTAATAATAATTGAAATTGTATTGGTTTGGTTTAGTTAATTTTATAGAAATGTTTAATTAATAAATAAATGGTAAGATGTGTGGTAAAATGAGGTCGGTGGTTAATAATGAAATGAATGGTCTAGTGAATGGAATTCATTGAAAATTCTAAATGTGTCATGTTGTTATTTTGGTGTTATACATTTAAAGGTGGCATAAAAAGTGGGGATGTTTTTATTTGGTTAGTATTTGGTTATGAATGCATACGTTGGTCTTGGTTGTGGTTATATGTATATACATGTATATTCCTTGTCATTTTTATACACACCCCACTCACATCGAGAAATATGTGATGATGCCCACATAGTAAAATGGGGGGAGTGTTTTCCAACATCTCTATTATGATGATGGATGTTTTTCAACCCACAATTTTACTCTCTTTCTTCCCAAACAGTAGATATATAGATTCTATGATGGGAAGAGGTTTGTTTGTGTATAATGTGATGGACCATGTGTTTCTCTAGGGATGTGATGTGACAATGTCATGGGACGGTGGACCATTTGTTTTTTGATAGATATGTAATGTGACCATGTTTTTGGAGGATTATGGTGGTTTAATAGACCTTGTGTATTCCTAAAAAATATTATTTTACAATAATATGGGGTGGTGTCCGAGGTGTTTTCTAGCATGATGTAAAGTGACTATGTAGCGAGGTTGTGATATATGTTTTTTGGATGATATGGGAGTTCTAGGATTTATGATGCTAGTATTAATGAGAAGAAAATCAATTGTAATTCTGTAAGGGGTACCCTTGATCTATAATATTCTTATATGTTATTATAATTTACTTGAGTAAAATTTTGATCATTCAATGGTGAGGTTGGGATGTATAGTGAACTATTTTAGGTGGTGTCCGTTCTGATGTTTTCTCACGGGTGCTTTGGTATTGTTTTTTACATGTGATGGAGAGAATTTAGTTTTCTTACTGAATATACTTGCACTCTAATCCAATGTATGTGAAAAAAATTTATAGTTTTTGGTAGGGTTACATAGGTCATACAAAAAATAACTAGCTTAGACCTTGGATATATGATTTGAAGTTGCTTTATATTTTATTTGGGGTATTCACTTTAGAGACTGTAATCTATATCACTTTTACTTATACATGAATTGTGAGATGGTTTGGGAATCTATTATGTTATTTTCATTGAGATTTTTGTGGATTATTCATCTTAAATACTGAACCAACATTATTATAGAGTTTAATTTCTCCAATTTTAGGTTATTTTTATACAACTGGAACTAGTTTCCAACCTGGGACCAATAAGAGGTGGAACTCAGGGGGGGGGGTCATTATCCCTCTCCCCTCATTGAGGCATCTTTGGTGTGAGGGGTCATGACATGAACGCTCAATTATTTCATGATTCCCTTACATTTTTCAATTATCATTTCAATGAAAAAAGTTTCCTTTATGTTATTGATTTTTTCTAAATTTTAATTAAATTTTCTAAAATTGAAAAGGATTTGGAACATGAGGTATCTTTTAAAAAGTGTTATTCTTATAAGAAAGGATATTTTATTCAAGAAATGTTCCATATAATATTTCAAAATAATTCCCCATCTAAGATGAAATAATTGGATGTTACTTATGCTTTTCTATGAATATGATATGAGGGAACCACTCTAATTATTCTTCTAATTGGTTTGTTTTTATGATGTCAAGATATTTATGAAATCCATTTCTCTTCTCTGGGTTATTCTATGATAAAATTCATAAGAATAATGTTTATTTTTTCAATAGGATTTTCTATGATGAAATAATGAAATGATTATAAAACCAATCTATTTTCCACATGTTATGATATGATGAAATGTTTATGAAACACATTTCATTTCATGGGTTATGATATGATTAATGTTTTATGATATTATGAAACACTTACATATGAATTTAATTATGTGATGGGTAGGACCTATATATTCCTATAATTCATTAGTAAATTATTTATATCACACGATATAGATAGGATTATAATGTAGAGTGAACAAGGTTTAGTAAGGGTATTTGTCTACTATGATGATCTTGGGAGTGAAACATTAAAAATATAATGGATTGGGAAGGGAAGATATTCCACTATATGTAAAGGTATTCCATTGGGTATAGTGGTGTGTCCATACAGGAGATGTATCCACTCAAGGATTTCCCTATCAAGATTTGGAAATGAGACTTGACTAATAAAGAAATTATTTTCCTTCATTATTTCTATTCCAACATTCTAGGACTTCTGCCAATGTTATGCTTTCATGACTTGTATTGTTTGATTTCCTTTGATACATGCCTTATAGACATTCAATTTTAATATCATGAATAAGTATTTTGATCTTTGATATGAATGGGAGAGTTTTCATATGTTATTCTCATGTTCTTATACTCTTATGGTAATATTATTTTTATGTATTTATATTGTTTTCCCTTACTATGCATCTAAACTCATTATTTCTTAAGTTTCCATTCCCTGGGGTATCAATATATGTTTTATGTATGGTATATCAATAACGAGTTTTAAATGGGATTATTTTTTATAGGAAAAATTGATGATCATTCACAAGATAATAAATTTTGTAAACAGTCTACAAATACACTTAAGTAGTGTGGTCCTTAGGTGTGTGATTATTTAATATATTTAATGTTCATATAAAAATATGTGAAATCTATTTATGAAATCCTAGGCCTTTTTACTTAATTTTTGTTGATTATCGATTGGAATAACAATGCCAGATAAATATATACCTAACATTCCATTAATCTTTTCATATCCACTTTCAAATGAATGGGTCGCCTATGTATGATGCATAATTGGATAACTATTATTCTTACCATGATGTCAAAAACTATTGTAGAAATTATAGTAAACTGATACTTGATCTATTACTTCCATGGATAAAACAGAATTCTTGATCCCCCTAGGTCAGTGACTAGTAGATAAAATCAAACAAGAATAAAAACGGAATGATTTATCCACAAGAAAGAGGAAGATAAATGATCTCAATTAGTTAGAAAACAAACCTCTTGGAGAAATTACAAGAATCAATTTGGTAAAACAATATGATAATAGTACATCATAAAAAGAAAAAAAATTGTTAATGGATGTCTCAAACCCCATTTTAATGTGTGGATCACATCTCCACTAATCACCTCCACCACTGCAATTCCCGTAAATTAAGTATAACTTCCTCCCCCATGGGGAGAATTCCATTTTCTTTGATCTATAATAATATAATATTCAAACTTTCAATCATAATGGTATGGTGTGAGTAATAGATCTCATTAGTATACCACCAAAATATTTCATAATAAATTCTTCACCAATATACCATTTTTGCATTCAATTTATGTAAAACATTTCCTGGAAAAAAATTAGTATATTTCATCAAAACATTCTTTCAACTCCAAATATGGAAAACATATCAAAAATTATTAAATGTTATTTTTGTATAAAACATTTATATAAAAAAATTTTGCATACAGAAAACATTCCTATAAATAATGACATGTATTATAATGCCAATCAAAAGAAAGAGCCATGATTATAAGCCTTGAGTTTTGATAGTTTATTTAAATAGGGCCCTCACACTTCTCAATCATCATCAGATATCAAGTTACATGTGAACACTCAAATCTACATCCAAATAGCTAACCTATTTTGTGAAATATATCAACACGCCATTAGGGTTCATATTACAAAATCATGAATATTTTGGTTTAGTTATTATTGTCATTTTCAATACATTTCTAGGGAGTCTGGGTCTAATAATGAATTCCCTAATGACCCACTAACTACCCAGGCTTACATGTGCTTCAAAAAATAAAACAATCAATCATATGAAAATCAATCATTTCACATCATTTCATTAATCATAGTTTAGATGACCCATTTTAGTTTCAATATGCTTTTTGTTTTGAAACCAAATCATATACTTTCATCAATTACAAGCCTTTTCAAAAAATTATTCATTTCAATCCAATTTCCTCAAGAATCAATATAAAATAATTTCATTAAACCCACTTTCAATTCAATCCTTCAATTTTCTTAAAATACACCCAACTGTTTCAATTCCATTAAAATTTTTGGATTTCCAAAATACTATTTCCTTTTTAAGTAAAAATTAAATTATTAAATTTTGAATTTAAATAAATTCAAATATAAATTCAAATCAAGAAATATTTGGTTTCAATTATAGTTTTAATCATTATAGAACCACCAACTCTTAATCGCGTGATCAAATCAAGACCCACAATGATAACACAAAAGAGAAAGGATGTGAAGGAGATAAAGAAATAAAACCTAGAATCAAGATCCATCAAAAAGAATATTAGATCTATCAGTAACATGATGATATTTCACTTTATAAGGATAATATTAGCGGTTGTCAGAAAAAACTACATGAGAGGAGAAAAAATAATTTTAAGGAGATCAAATTCAATCATTGTTTTTTCAATCTTCCAAAATTATGTGTCAGAGGAATCCAAATCACCTATTGAGTGCCTCCAAAGACCAATGAATCTATTTAGGGTGGAATGGGGGTGTTTAATATTTTAAATGAACGTCCATGGATCATTTTATGAATTTTTTGGGGAATTAGAAACCACACCTCTTATTTAATGATTGAGTTGCATTATTAGTACTAACCATGTTCCCTAGCTATGTTCCCTTACTGAACATTAGGATAAGGATCATGGTTTAGATACATAGTTAAAATAACTATGTCCCAACCTTTTAAAACCCTCTATCCATATGGAGTTTAGTATGGAGGGTTGTATTCATAATAATCTCTAACTATGAACTCTCTTATAGTGTTATCTCATTGGTCGTATTATTTTCTAGGAAAACCCACATGGTTTTCCATAATCCTGAACCAACTGTGTACAACATGATAATTTTTGATAACATTAAAAATGTAACTTAATAAACCTGATACAAGATAGAAATATTGAATGTACAACACAAGGTTTAATAATAAATTCAATGAAAGTAATTTCATGTTAAAACATCCCCAAAATAAACTCTTTATTTCACCCTAAATCATGCCAATAATATTTCATATGAAATTTATATTCCCACAGCTCTATATTAAATGTATCGTGAACCCATGCCTCATGAGAATCAGAACAATTCTTAAATAGAACAAGAACCAAAGGTATCATCTTCCCAAGTAGTATCTTTGTCTCAGAATAAACAATCCAAACTAGGTGCTCAGTCATGTACAAATAAGGTTCCAAAACAAGATCTACCCAAATCGAGACATGATAAGTGTTAGAAAGGTACATCCTATTTTGTAATACATGAAACTTTATATGGATTGAAGTCACCTATTTTGGATGTTTCATATGGTAAGACTCTTTTACCACCTTCCCAATAATATCAAAATTACAGAAAATCCATGGTGAAGGCTTTTCAAATTTCCCAAAAATTTAGTCACCCAACTGAGAAGAAACACACAAGAACACCTGGTCCCCAACTAAATACTCTAAATGTCATCGATGATGATCAAAAATGGATTTATATCAGACCTTTTATGCCACCATTTTCTATTTAATCAAATTTATGTTCATCATTATATATAAGACCAAACTCAGTCCAGCTAAGGTTGTTTCAACAATTTTCAACCTACATTATATATATTTACAAGGGTAAAAATGCAATGTTTCAAAATTATCCTTTATAATAAAATACTAGTAACTATTCTTGTAATAAGACACAACCAGTTCTAAATGAAAATCCCATGACATAACAAAGTTGATAAAAAATCACATTGAATGTATTCAAAAAATGTGTAGATCATTCTATTTAGTCATCCGTATACAGATTATATGTTGTGCACAACATACTTGGGTTCCCATATCTTCCTTGTGGCCTATCCAAAAATGAAAAATTATATAAGGATCCCTATTAAAGACTACAGCATATAGAACTTGATGTAAATGGTAAATCTAATTTATATAGTGACTTCCAAATACTCAACATTGGTATTTTATCAAAACCATTTAAATTTTTATGATTTGGTTATCATATTGATCAAAAACCATATATAATTATTCTGTAGAGGTATATGGATGAATCTAAACACAATGTCCATCAATTTCTCATCCCACATCTAGGTGACACTGTAAGTGTATGAAGAAAAGATGAAGGCCTTTATTTTTCATATTTGACCTATAGGTAAGTATAATAATGATAAAAAATTTCAGTGATGTCCTATCTCATTTTGATCCAAAAAAGTCCTCACCATTTATCATAGACCATATTTTTGGTTCAACGGTACACTTCCCATTGAGAATTATAGATATCATCCATTATAGAATTTATCATAGGAGAAATGTAAAAAAATAATTTCAAAGACACAAGATAACCTCCATAGATAATGTTTACCTATTGATGGTCTCCACACCATATAAATATTCCCTACTACCATGGAATTCATCATCAAGTTTTTGAACTGGAAGAATCATCTAGAGAAGAGAGTAGGTCAATATAACCCTATTCAAGAAAATATTGGTTATATCCTCCCAAACTCCCTAAAATATTAAAGAGAAAATATCTATCATGTTCCAATCTTCTGATATTTCTTTAATGGCATGAGTTGTATGTTTCATTCTCAAAGAAACAATAATGACATTCCTTATACCAAGGGTGTAGGAAACTTTTACATCAAATGATTCTAGGTACTCCACCTATCACCACTTTTGGAGATTAATTTTTTTGAGATTGAATAAATATGGTTTTTTTGTATAAATAAACATCAAGACTTTCTCTAAAAAGTTAGTTCTATGAACTTGTAAGATCATTTTTCATAGTTGTGAATTCAACATCACATGTTTGATAATTCTTCGTATATATTCAATGATTTCTGGAACTGTAGGCTACCAGATGAATCCAAATCATTAGAAAAAAACACAAAACCCAACCTAATGTATCAAAACAAAAAACATATCTATACCCAGTCATTGAAAAATTAAAAATTAGAGAATAAGTCAAAAGATGTTTAAACTCATCAAAACAACATTGAAATTTTGAGTCTCAAATGTGTTTAACTTTTTTTTGTGAGATATGACATTATAGAATCCAAATTTAGTTAATAATTAACAAACATACAGTAATACCCTTCCATTCCCGTGATAATTCATATCCAAAAAAATATTACATGGTTTCTACCATTTTGTAATATCATTCATGTTCTTATGATCAAAAAAACACCACATTCTGATACTACATTTCCCAAGAAAGTCACTTTCTTAATTCAGAAATATCCTTCTAAAATATTCACAAAAAGTCAATCACTTAACAATATTTTTAGAAATTACATCATGTGACATTCATGGTATTCCTCGGGATTGGATTAAACATGGATTTAATAGCAAAAACCACAAAAAATATCAATGTTATTAGGGAATATCCTTTTTGAATATTCCATAAAAAATTCATGAGAATTAATCAAACCAAAAGGAATAACAAGGTATATTCAATTGATATGCATACTCTTGAATGTAGTCTTATTAATGTTAAATAGTTTAATTCTAAAATAGTGATGATGAAACCAATGGTCAAATTTTTAGATACATTTCACCCCTTTAAACTACGGAAAACAATAATCAATATATAGTAATAAATACATGTCATTTATCATAACATGTATCAGTTCCCATTAAATAAAAAAATAGGTGAATTGTTTCATCAATTTTCATAAAAAAAGAACAGTTGCTCCCCATGGTGACACACTCAGATGTAGAAATCCATTCTTCAATACATCATACAAATGAGTACTCAAATCATTTCATTTAGTAGTTTCCATTGGGTAAATAGGAATATAAAACATTCTAAGTATGAGTTACAAATTCCATAGAAAAATATACCAATTTTACATGTGGAAATCCATATAAATCGGGTGGAAACACATCAGGAAAACAAATGAGAATTGGAAGGAGATAAACACTCTAAAATTATTTCTCAAAGTAGAAAAAAAATACACCAATATTAAACTTCCCAACCCCAAAAATTCATATTTATTTCTAATGGAACACATGTCCAATTAAACATAAAAACATGCACACCCAATTAGAAACAGAAAAGGTGTCCCATGTAAGATAAAAATAAATGTATTACTTATGATCAAAAAACCAAACAATCTTAAAAATCATGTCAATGGGTTTCATTTTGAGAAATAGGTTATTCCAGGTATGCATGAGCTATAATACAGAGAAAACACCAAAGGAAAAAAAGTAACCATACTCTCTCTTCATTCTAAGGGAATAGTAATATACATCACATATGAAAAAATATCTATATGAATATTTATAGGCTTCACAGTATGGGTATATATAAATTAATGATAGGATCTGATTTAAAATAAAATTTTCACTACATATGAAACTATAGTGATGGTACCTCTCACAATTGCATGACCCAGATCATCTTCCTCTGGATACTCTTCCACCGTGTGAAGAATCTTCACTATATATTTTATGGTTAGAACCTATTAGTTATTGGAGAACCTAATTTCACCATAGAAATATTTTGGTGCTGATGATCTCATTCCACTGTAGTGAGAAAAATAATTTATGATTGAACTTTTGTAGGTGACCTGCGTGTCTACACAAACTACACATCATTGGTAACTCATTGAAAACCCCTATCAATATCCTATAATCTCCATAATAAAAGCAAGACATAGGTCATTTATCAATAAATTTAGGAGGTATTAATGATTTTTACATTGAATATTGACTGTGATACCCATCATGATTTCTCTGATTTTTTATATAACTAATAGAACTATGACATGGAGAAAAAGTAACTCCCCCCAATGATGAATTTTATTGAAGTTAAATAAAATATATAAATCCTCTATCTAGAAAATATTCATATCTATTGAGGTCTACATGAAAACATAAAATCAAATATGTTATTGAACACCCATCTCAAATATTGTATCCATTTGTTTCTCTTTTCACACCATATAGAGAGAAAACTGAACAAGCTCATCAAAATGGTTCTCTTGTATTTTCATAGTCATGTTACCCTAGTAGAGGCTGAGAAACTACATGGTTTTCTCCAAAATCATAGATTATAGATAAAAAAATTATGTAAAAATGTATTATAGGTCTTTCCACTCCAAGACTTCATGTTTCATTATTGTCACTATAGAATCACACAATCTCGTCATAGGCCCTTCCAACATGATTGTAGTTTCCCTCACATGATTTGAATCCAGAATTACATGAAATAAAAAAAATATCTTTAATTTTAAACCAGTCATATACCTCTTAGTTATCATTATTACCATGGAAAGATGGTGTATTTTTCATAGAAATAATTTAGAATTATTTCTGTATTCATCCATTCGAGGTTACACTACCAGATCCTAAATGGTTATAGTTTAAAATATAATTCTCATATCTTGGATAACAGAAACCACTATCTAAATATGATTATTGTCGACTGGATGATTTATCTATTGTGGTTCACCCTAATATTCCTCCTTTAGACTACTAAAATATCTCTTTAGATGCATGATTCTACAAACATCAACATGCAACAATGAATAATTAGCAAGAATTTTTAGATTATTATCTAAATGAAGAGATACATGAATATTAATTACATGAACCTAATTAAAGATTGGAATTTCCATAAAAAAAATAAAATTTATAGAAAATACTTGAATCAGATCACAGTATAACTCAAAGACAATTTCCCCAAAACCCCAAGTTGACTTATGGATTATTATGATGAGATTTGGAAAGATATATGCACATAACTACATAATAAATCCCAAAAATATTAAATCATTTCTATTGGGAAAACACAAACTACATACCAATGTCATTGAAATATGTAAATCCTTGACAAATTTTATGGCTACTTTCTTGAACCGTCCTAGATACCCTGGGACAAAAACACCTGAGCCATTACTGACATGGATTAAATGGAATTCTCAATCTATATGAGTAAGATACTAGCACCTATAATAAACCATGAATAAACGTTTTATAGAATTCCCCCAAAAAAGTATTATAAACAATTCAAGTCATTCTTCTAAAAATCTTCAAGGATAATTCAACATAATAAAAAATTTAAAATATACACAACCCATACATCATTAAAAGATATAAGATCTTTCAAATCATGGACCAGAAAACTAATGTAAAAGGTGGATCACATCCCCACTGGTCAAATTCGTCACTCTAGTCTCTCAAATCAAGTACACCCACCACCTCCATGTGGTTCTTTCCATATACATGTATCTTCCAAAAGATAATATACAAAATCAAAATGAAAAAGGTATGATGTGGGAAAAAGAACCCTATAGGATACCACCAAAAGATTCTATATGAAATTAAATAACAATAAACCATTTATAATTTCAATTTAAATATTACAAGGCATGGGTGGGGATTTTTATATTTTCATTAAAACGTGATTTCACCTCAAAATATAAAAGATATATTAAAATATTCTTATATAAATATATGAAATAAAATATTTATATAAAAATAATTAGGATGAATAAAATAGTTCTATAAACAATGACATGTACAATCATGTCAAGAATAAAATGCACAATGTTCATTAGCCCTGAGTTACATTTGTTTTTTGAAGTATAATCCCCAAACTATTTAATCATTATCCCATATAAATATATTTTTGAAAACAAAAATCGACACCACAATAGGGGAAACATTAAGGAAAATCAATCAAAACCCCATTTGGGGAGCCATCTTGGGAAATAATTCCAAACATGTTTTAGTTTGTATTTCTAGAATCTTTTCATTTAAAGGAGTCAGAGTCCTAGCATCCTTGTATTAATCTCTAACAAAAAATAAATTATAAAATATGCAGAAAATGGTCAATCATGGGAAAATAAATAATTCCAAATCATTTCATTTTTCACAGCTTAATTTCACAATTTTATTTTCAACAAGACTTTTCATTTGAAAACCAAATATAATGTTCGCAAAAACACATTATTTTTCAACCCATTTTTCGTTTTAATCTAATTTTTATAGAATAATAATTTAATCATATCATTATTTTATCTTTTAAATTTAATCCATCATTTTTATTAAAATACAATAAACAATTTAAATTCTATTGAATTGTGGGGATTTTAAATATTCCATTCCAATTTTAAATAAAATAATAAATCATCTTAAATCCATGTTTTTAATAAATTAAAAAAATCAATTAAATTTAATATGGAAATTTATGGTTTCAGTTATAGAATAAATATTTATAGAACTGCCTATATTTAATAACATAATGAAATCAATACCCAAAATGGGAACACCAATGAGAACTGAGGTGAGGGAGGTGTAGAAAACAAAACTATATTCAATATACATTATATTATAGGTTATATATATTAATAATAGGATAATTTATCACTCTATATATAGGATAGGGTTTTATATTAGAAGAAACCACATTATAGGATAATAATTCCTATGAAATAGATCAAATTCAATCACCGGTTCTTTATTTTGACAAGAGAACGGTTTGAATGATTCAAAATTTCTTCTAGAGAGACTCTAAAGAAAAATAAATTGATTTCAAGATTATTGGGGGTGTTTAGGGGTTAAATTTATGGTCCTGATTAAATTTAATAATTATTATGGGAATTAAAAAATGGAATGTATGGTTTTCTGTAGGGGCTGCTAGGATAGCAGTAAATGTGCACCCTAGTCATGCTCTGATAATGGACTTCTAGATTAGGTCTATGGTTAGGCCACACAGTTAAACTAATTATGTTCGAAACATGAAAAAAAACTCTATCTATAGGGTTTAATATTTAAAGGGGTCATTGAATGATTTTCTATAACTATTCACCCCTTCCGTCGTCTCATTAAAGGACCCACTATTTGATGGTCCAAATCATATGGTTTTCCCAAACGATTCACCAACCGTGCATAGCTCCCAAAATTTCCACAATATTCAATTCTTCTCCTGAAATAACCAGAGGCTTGCTAAAAACAATGTAATGTCATAAAATGGGTAATGTAGTACCTGAAATAAGGGCACATGATGTTACACATGGATTTCGAAATAACGATTCAAAAGTTATTGAATTTACCTTCAAACTTCATTAAATACTAATATTAAGAGAGAAAAAAATATTCAATTCTTCATATGGTGTTCCTATATATTTTGGTTATGTAGCCACAATATTTTAGTTATTCATCTTTTATATACTCTTAATAGATTGTTTGGTTAGTTTTAAATGATTCATGTTTACTTTTATTTTTAGGAACTTATCCCATTTTATATAAAAGAATTTATGGTGTAATTTTTTACAATTTCCATTGATTCAAATAAGTACCAATTAAAATAAAAAGGGTAGAGTCTATTATGTCCCCCTCATAATAATCGAGGGAATGTTTATATTTTTCATATATGTTTTTAATCCAATGTTTATATACATAATGTATTTTTTGTTGTATTTTACCATATTTATTTAATATTATTTTTAAGAAATTTTCTTCCCATGGAATAATTTAATCATCACCTAATGTTTTTAGTCCGTAATGATCACGTGGAATTAACCAGATGTATTATGGAAATCCCATCTAATATTATGGGTTGAATATTTCGAACTGAATATTTCAAAATGGTATTATAATTGTGTGGATAACTTATTTATATCAATATTCATGTTTCTATAGAGTTTTGGTAGAATAATATTTTTGTACAAAATTATTTTTAGACTTCTTATTTTGTTCTAACCTAAATTTTCTCTACCCATGATGGGATAAGGGTGGGAATTAAATTGATAAATCTTTATTGGAATGTATAGTATTTTAATATGAATTATTTCTTATGATTTTTTTTGAATTTTAAAATTGTGAAATGATTATATTGAACATTTTTAAATATTAATATAAATTTTCTTGAATGAAATTATATAACGATATTTGAAAATAGGGTTCTCCAAATTTCAGAACTATTGGAAAAAATTAAGCGGATTCCATAATAGATCTTTGATTTATGTTTGAAATTTTTATTTATTAAATTCCATCCTATAGATTATTTTTCAAAAATTAATAAACAATATTAAAATTACACCTTATATACATCATGCCCATCATCGAGTGATGTACCTACATATTGGTGTAGTCTCATTGGAAGGTGATTTAGTGGGATCCAATTCCTCTAAAAAGTTTACTCTTTCAATTATTCATCTTAATAATGAAGTTTATGAACCTATTAGGATGTATATATCAATATAAAAAATAAAAACACAATATAGCACCAAAAAATAGTTAATCAAAAATAATAGTAGCATGTAGTATTATTACAATGTTCACTTCAAATGTTTTTGTCTATGTGCATTATTTTTTTGGGTCAAATATGAAAGAATGATGTTCCCCACAAATAATAAAATGAATAAAAATAGGGAATTTATCATCCATTACTTTTGAGGCTATCTCCAAAATTTAATTTACTATCTCCTAATATATTATTTATACATTCTCCTATTAGTTTAAAATGAAACTCCCAATCTCACTATTGAATAAATTCATCATATATGCTCTTGGATGTCACTGTTTCTACAAATAATATCTTTTTTCTTCAGTAAGGGTTGTCAACACATAATATCGATTTTATATAGCAGATTGACTGTCTTACATGGTCTCTCAACTCAATCTTCAGAATAATGAACACACATAAGAAGTAGGTTCCATTATGGGGTCTACATAATCTTCCAAAAAATATTTTTTATGACTAATGTATATTCAAAACACTTCTAGGATATTAATATAACTTCAATCTTCTTTTATGTATTGATGTTTCATGACATATAACATTTTTATAATTATGATATCCCTCCTAAAATAATTTGAAATTTATTATTATTTTCTTCACTATTTTAGTAATTTTTTGATATATTGGTTTCATAGGTAGTCCTATTCAGAAAAAAATTTAGGCTATCCCCAAACTGGGCACCCGAGCTAGCATGAAACATACATGAAATGTGTCCTCTATCGCACATGATAAAAAAACATTATGGTATTCACAAGAAAAAAATTGTAATTAATTTACCTAATAAATAATATTAAAAAAATATAAGAACGTATTTTGTAATTAAAAAATTAATCATCCATATATTATATGTCCACGCCAAATCCAACGGACATTTTTATAAAATTGAAACAACCTAACATTTCATATCAAGTACACAAAACCACAAAACACCAAAATAAATAAGTACCCTAGAGAAAACTTTATAGAGGAAATGGAAAATTCATTAACCATATATAGGATTATGATATGGATAATGAATCAACTTAACAAAATAACCCCAAAATACCGAACATTATCTCTATGTAACTTCTATGGTCACCATCCCTCAATAAATCTATAATACATATTAACTCCATGAGTGATCTAAAAATGAACCTAAAATTGAAAAATAATTTGTCTATACCTCCATCATGTCATACAAGTAGGGTGTAATCCTAAAGTAGAATAGTATGAAAGAACCAAATAATCCAATCATTTCCTTTCCCAAAAACATTCAAAAAATAGTAGATTTAAAAATTCATATATGAAATAGGTTTTTTCACGTAAAAATAAAAAAAAAGAAAAATTTCCCAAATATTTTCTCTAAAACATTAAATAAGATTTAGAGAAACATTTAAATACTTTATTAATTGATTATTGTTAAAAGTATAGTTATAAAGAACCTATTTCAAATAATAAAATTTACCCCACAATAAGAAACTCTTGTTAATCAAATTAGAATAATAAATTAAAAATTAAGCTAACAATAATATAAAAATGACCATAATACAATAATGCAGTAATGAAACAAAAATCAATAAATTAAAAGCATTAAGGTATACATAGTCATGGGAAAGTCCCACACACATCCTGAATATAACCAAGAGGTACTAGAGTTGGAATCATCTTTCATCCTAGTTAATGATCGTAAGTTTACAACCAACCATCTTCTCAAAAATAACATCACTCGTCGAATACCCACCTATGGTTTCTAACACCATATGAGATCTAAAACATATCGTAGGTAATAAATTCAAATGTCTCTTATCCCTCACTATGAATCCTAGGATAACATGATGATAATATTATTGGGAGATGATGTATATCTCACATCAAACATATCAAACATGACTCTATATAATCAAAATAAATTTCTCAAACCATCTCCCTATACCAAAAAAATGTAAAAACGATATCAAATGATATTTATTCCATATAAGTTCTAAAATTTCAATAAAACCATTTAAAGGCTACAAATATTCCTTATAATTTTAAATTAATAATATATTTCTAAGGAATGGAAATTTTCTTTTAAATCAATCTAAAAACCCAAAATTATGCTCAATCCCTTTTTCAACAATTTATAAAATGGCCTTAAGTCATATATTAAAAAAATATTTAAAAATATTTTTAGAAAATATTTTAGAACCCAAGAAGTTGTTTGAGAACCAATGATTTGATAAGGAAACTCTACGATAATACCAAAAATATATGCACATACACACATATATTTTCTCATATACATAAAGAGGTGTATAAATTTATGTAAATATATGTTTATTCACTGATAGGGTGTGATGCAAATACACCAAAGAACAAAATTATATCCACTCATCAATGTGTATAAAATTTCAAGAAAACTATTTTAGACTATAAAAAATAGAAACTACCCATTGATATCACAATTAAATTAAAAAAACAACTCACATACTTTTTGAGGTCTAATCATCAGTTGAAACATGAAATCAAATTGAAAGGAAACTTAAAATTTTTAGAAAACATTTAGAAAGAATATATTTTCACAGTAAAGGATAAATCATTAGAACAAATAAAAAATATAGTTAGAATTAAGCCTTTAACCTATAATTATTTCTAAAAATATTAATAAATAACACGTCATAATGAAAATAATATCAATATAAGCATATAAGTCCAAAATCATTTCATTATTTTCATTGTAAATGAAAAGGAAAGAAACACCTACCATGACCATGTTAAGATGAGATGAAACCCTAAAATTTGAAAGTTACATGGAATATAGATCCAACTACACATCATATCAATAATGGTAAAAACACATAGGATCCATCCATCAAAATGGAGTTATAAGAAATAGAAACAATGCAATGGAGATAATAATAATTAAGATGGAAATAAGAAAATACAGAAAAAGTGGCCAAAACCTAGATGAACATACCAAGAATCATAGAAGGATCCAAAACAATGCACAAGGAAGAAAATGGATGGTCTCTTGGGAGACATTCCATGAGTCTTCATCAGGGGATTGAGAGGTGAGGCTTAATGGGCCATCATTTTTATGATCATAGACTTGAAAATTCTTGTTATATGAAAACTAAAAAAAGATACACAATTAGGGGCCATAGTTTTCTTAACTGTGAACTAATCAAAATTGAAAATCAACATTCATCTGGATATCCTCATAGATGGAAACCATGTTTTTTAAAAACCATTCTCCAATCGTGCATAAGTTTTGGGCCTTCACCCTTATGGATCAATGACCTTGCATATTTTCCCAAGGGTTTCTCAGGGTTTTTCTTAACCATGACCTAAAAATAATTAAAGTCTATGAATTATCAAAAAAATAAACACAAATAACCAAAGTATAACTCTAGTAACATGGTTTCTATAAAACTAGGTGAAATAACAATGTGAAAGATAGAAAAACCAATGGAAAATTTCATATCATAATATTTTCACACCTAATCAACCTAAAAATCATTAATTAAAACAAATAAAAATAAAAAATAAAAAGAAATATAAAATTTTTGGGGTCAAAATAACCTTTCCCATAAAATATGCTTCCACAATAAAGTTTCTTAATGAAAAAGGAACCTAATAAACTAAATCATTAAACATATTAAGGAATGAACCTCTCAAAAAAACACTACCCGAATAATCCAACACCAAAAATTACTAACCATTCCCCATACTAAAATTAACAACACCAGTGACACACTTCATAACCATGTAAAATCCAAAGTGTCTAAGATATATAATGGGTATCCCTATCATTTAATGATTCAACTAAGGTGGGGTGTTAACAAGTAAAATCCACTAAAAAAATGTGACACATGCTATTAGAAAAAGGACTAAAATGGGTGACCTAAATCATGAAAAATAAATAAATTACATAGGTCACATAGGTATCTAGGAAATCATGAGATATAACATCTTTATAATGAATCTTATAAATAAGTAACATGAAATGAAATGAAGGAGAAAATAAAATGAATAATGAATCTACCGAGGGTTATATCAATGTTCAAACTAGATTACTACCAAGATTCGGATTTTGATATGGGATATCTAATTTTATTCTACTTTTGAGGTCCCAAACCATAAATTTTTTTAGTTTTTTCTATCCAACCACAAGAATAATCATTTTCCATATAATTAGATAAATAATTCTTATTCTTCCAAATTAAACCAAACTATAAGAATATAAGTAATATATTCATTCTAAAAGTTGAAGGTAAGAGTTAAGGGGGGCCCTTTGACCTGGTTTTCACTTATCACCATATGGTGAACCATTTTTTTCAACCAAAGAAGTAGGGAAACAACATATCATGGGATACCCTTTGAAAACCAACATGACCAAAAAAATGAACATTCCCCAATTCAATAGATTAGACAATACTAAATGAATGAAAACTCTCACTAATATTAAAACTAATTCTCTTCTTAATGTGATGATCCTTTAAGGATTCTCTTGAAACAGTATCCAATGAAAACGGAATTATATCATTAAAATGGTAAACACACTCATTCAACATCCACTGGCTCTACTAAATACCTATTAGTTCGTCTACATTCCCTCGACTTTTTTAGGATGAAACCAAAGAATGAAATTGGTCTTAAATAATATTCATGTTAATAAATCTTCAAACAAGTATAGAAAAACCAATATCCACTAATCTAAAAATAATACCTCAATGAAACCTGAGACAACTATCACCCTCAATTATTATAGATTCCCCGTGGACATAAGGATCCCTTCAACTTACTCTATCAACTCCAAACCCTCTAGTATACAAAGATCACAATAAAATAAAGTAAATCACTATGAATATCATATATTGACCAGTATACTTTAATTTTTGTTTATATTTGACCCCTAGAATAGAGAAATTGAAAATTTTGGAGGAAAAAATCTCATAATCCTTCATGAATATTTTCTAAAGAATACTCAAAATATAATGAAAATAAAACAGATCAATCAATGAATACAACAACTAAATAAAACCTGTCAAAAACTGGATCATAATTCCAAATTGAACCCCATTAAGTTGAGTCACAAAACTTCTCAAGAGAGGAATAACGCAAATAAATATTTAAATATCCACTTTTCTACAACTTTTTATATTTAACAATTTAAATATCAAATTAAACCAATATTTTAAGAACAAATTTCAAATTCCAAAATCAATTTTCAAATCCCAATGTAACACATTTACTTTAAATCACATGATTTTACTATTAAACATCATTTACTTGATTCCAAAAACCAATGAATTTTTTTTATTCCATTCAAAACCAAGATCTATTCATTATAAACCACCAATAAAAATTCAGTCAATAACATCAAGCCATTATAAATCTTATATAAAAGGGAATGGTGGTCTTACACAACTTGAAACCGTTGTTTAGTGTACCATGAACCAATTATAAAACCATCGTTGGATGTTTTTAAGAATTAAGGACTCAAGATCTAGATGGTTTTGTAGTTTGTGAGAGAACGTATTATAACAATGTCTTTAATCCCATCATTATCTCCCAATAAATATAAATCCAATGAAAAATAAATATCATAATTTACAAGATAAAAATTATTTTATAAAACATCTTATAAGGCTCAAAATTCAAGTCATATAATCTGGAAATCCATGGCAACTCAAGGATTAGAGTGAGTAAGACCTCATGAAAATCTTTCTACACATACCTGTTGAGTTCTTATAGTCATAGTATAATATATCATCACTTCCTAAATTGAAAATAACCATCCTAAGATAACATATAATTTTGAAACATGGGAAGACCCACTACAAACTTGAGGGGCATCCCAAATCCCCATTAGTGGATAATAATAATTAAGGGAATAAAAGGAAATCATTGGAGATGATATCACTAAATTAATAGCTTTAAATAATATAAAAAATACTAAAAAAATATATCATGACTCAACTATATCTTTTACATCCATGAAAAATCAAACAAATAGTTATTTAAAATTAAAATAAAGAAACAAGAAATAACCAACATATATATCCTAAATAAGTAAAAATAAATAAAAACTCTTGTCTAAAGTATTTAGATGAAATAAAAAATAAAATAATAGATATAAGAGGTTGATTTGGCCAATAAATTGGTTTAACAATAAAAAACCAAAAACCCCTACATCATCTCTACAAGATCTATAATGTCACATATATCCATGCATCCATCTATAATACTAAATCTCTCTACAATAGTTCTATAATTGAATCTTGACATTCAATATATCTTGAGTCCACTGATACTTATTAGAAAAATAGGGTGTGTGTATAAAAAGTGTCAGTATTTAAAAACCAAAGAACCCAAACATTTCCTTTAAAAAAAATCAGCAACAACTTGTACGAAAATATGGATAGAAAATATGTTTTAATTACTTTAAAATAGAATTTTTTTACAAAAACAATCTTTAAAAACTAAACATGATTCGTAGGAATATTTAATGACTTTATAAAATCATTCCATTAATATGTATATATTTAGAAATAATTTTTGAGAGTAAAACATTTTATCCATTCTATAAATATCAAGAGAATCAACGAAATAAAGTGAAAAAATGAATCTAAAAGGGACATAAAAATTGGCCATAATATAGATAAGCACTAATGAAGAAAAATTTTTTAAGTTTGAGATTTAAGGGTACAAATAATAATTTACAATTCTAAAAGATATCAATATAATACCCTATATATACTTTAGTTAGAATCATCTAATTTCCTAGTTGATGATCTTTAGTCTTTAACCACTCAAGTACTCTAAAATACCCTCATCAATGACACACCCACTTGGTATCTTACAAAATATGAAATCTAGTTCATATCATAATGTCCAAATATGAATTTCTCTCATCCCAAACTGAGACACCTTGGATCTTGTGATGATAATAGAATTTTGAGATGAGGTAACCCTCACTTCAAACATATAAAACAATATTACACATATCCTAAATACATTGATCATGACATCTCCCTACACCCATACTTGAAAACACCTCCTTAAAAGAAAATTCATTTATAGGGGTACAAAAATATCAATTACACAATAATGGTTCCAACGGTGCCTTAGTATTTGTAATAAATTTTAGATTTATAAGGAATTATCTCATTCTTTTAAATCCATATCAAAAACCAAATATAATTTCAAGCCTTTTTCACTAAGTTTAAAACAGGTATTTAGTATTACTTTTGAAAAAGAATCATAAAAATCACCAATGGAAAATATCTTATAATCTGATACATAATTTGATAACCATATATTAAATAAGTACAATATATAAAATTTTTATAAATAGATTCTCACACACACAAATATATATATATATACATATATATTCTTAGGAACACACAAACACACACACACCCAAATATATATATATATATATATATGCTCATGCAAATATACATATGTTTGTTTCTATGTAATAATTCACATGCATATTTGATGTGAATTCATATGGTTCTAAGAAAAACAACTAATGAATTAAATTTATTTCACCCATTAAATTGAAAGAAATTCCATGAAAACCCATCATTACACTCAATATGGAACAAACCCAAATAAATCATGATTCAATTTAGTAAAAGAACTCATATAATTTTATGGAAGTGAGAACATCAATTGAAACACAAAACCTATTTGAAAGGCTATTGAGGGACTTCAACAGACTTTTATTATTCCGTAAATATTAAATTAATCCATTTCAAAATAAACCATAACTCATTAATCATTCAAATACAATATATTATTTTATAATCATAATAAATTAAAATATAATATAATTTTAGAAGGTAATAATCATTTTATATTCTGATTTAGAAACAAATTATTGAAACACATACCTTAAACACATGTGATTGAGATAAAAACTGATATATTGAAGATACTAGGAATGAGGGACAATCAAAAACCATAAAATCAACAAAAAAAATACAGATATGCTAACCCTCACCCTAGGGTGTGGGGAAATAGTAAATAGAGAATATAAACCAAGAGTGAAATATGTGAAGGGATAAAATGAATCTAATATAAATAAGAAATTATAAATAATTGGAGAAGGATCCTAAAAAATACATGGTGTAACAAAGGAAAGGTGGGTTGGGAACCCATTTCACCCAACCTACTCATGTGATTCAAAGTGGAAGTTGAATGGGGATTTTTGTTTAGGAGGGTGGTTTGGGTGATTTGGGATTATGGTAAACTTCTCATGTCATACGAATATGCTCTATGGATTACCAAACTAAGTTCCACTCTCTATAGTCTTATTTAGATGCACATATTTGGAGAAATAATGAACCAATCATGCATATTGGATATTTAAAAATTATAGACACACATTCCTCCTCATCACATAGTTTATAAAATTTTGTACAGTTTATGTGGCTTTACGCTTATGCACTGAATCCAACACACGTTTTCCCCTGATTTTATCATGGTTTTTTCCTATCCATGTTAAATGAATGTGAACATGCCATGTGTGGATTTTCCTTCTAAAATAATTCTATTGTAATGGTATTCATATGATTTTATCTAAACTATTAACACAAACCAGGTAACATAAATGAAATTTCCCAAAAAATTCAAGAAAACTTTTTCCCACAAACTCGACATGAAACTCATGAACTAAATCAGAAAAAAGAAAAATAATTCAAAATTAAAAATTAAAAAATAAGGGCGTAATATGTTTTCAGGTCCCCCTTAGTGATTACCAGGTCTCTAGATTCAAAATCTCATTATCCCATACTTTTAATCTTTATATTTTTCCTTTAAATATATGATAATTACTTTATGTATTGTGTCATATTCCCAAATATTATCCTCCATATCTTTGCTATATTCTTCTTCCCTCTTGATAATTAACAAAAAACTCCTTAAATATTCCTATATATAATAAAAAGGAAACATTAATGTTGAAAAAAAACATTATTTTGTTATATTTCATTATTCCTTGAATAGATACTTGTGGGTTTGTTAACCATAATTTTATTCCCATAACAAATTCCCCAACTAGTTATATAGGTTTTTTTCACAATTTTCCCAAAATATTCTTCAAAAAATTTTAAAAAATACCCATGATCTTATCAATTAAACTAGAGATGAATAAATTTAACCAATATCCTATATTTGATATATATTTATGATTTTGATATATTATAGATTTAAAATTACAAAAAATCAATTAGTTATTTTTCATAATTTATTCATTAATTCATTCTTTATTTATAATTAAATATATTTACAAAACCTATATATTTTTCACAAATCCACAAAAAAATGGATAAACCATTGCTGGAACAACACTTGTTCTCGTGACTAAATTATCTTATCTATATTACTCATATTGAATCAAATTTAATCATTGAAAGAATCATGATATTTTTTTCATTTAATAGTTTCCTAGAATCATTGAAGTTATTTCACTAATATTTCAATAGAAATATTAAATTACTCAGATAATAAATTCATGCATAAGATTTTTTTGATCATATATATCAATTAAATGGGTGTAATAATATTTCATGTATTCTTAAAAGTATCTTTCATATGCCCAAAGAGATCTTATGTAAAAACATTAAATTAAATATTTTATTCCATAAGTGATATGTTATATATAACATTATAAATATAGTTTATGCTACATAATATATTATGCATTATACAAAAACCATTACATTTATATATTTTAGGGTGAAATAATGATTTATCTTTAATATAAAATGATTGATACTGTATATTAGAAATAAATCATACATATCATATGAAATAAAATATGTATCATAGGGTAACTACAAGATTTTTTTCATTATTTCTATATAATCTTAAAATAATTTGTGATCTTTGTTGTTCCATTTTTCAATTTTTTATCTCTAAATATAAATTCCAAAGCATCTACAACCCAACTCAAAATAGCTTCAAAAATTATCTTGAAATATCTAAGCACTAAAAATCTCGTCAAAATAACTTAAATTATTTATAAAATAGTCATGACTTTACAAATATCATCAAAAAAGTTCCCAAATATTTTTTATATCAAATAAATCTTCAATTATAGTATTTCAATACATTCTAAACAACTTAACAATTATCCTAAATTTTCAAAAGTTAATTTTAAAAGCACTGTTTTAATTGATCACTGATTAATATAGAACCTTTATCAAAAATAAAGTAGTAACATATCCATCATCATTGATCATGTCATCATCGTATCCTCTCATTCTACTTTTACAGCATATTAATGGATGTCAATTATAATATTCATTCAAGATTATTTTATTCTCTATCAGTAAGCCTATATTAACTTTAATAGATTATTTATATATTCATCATTTATCAAAATAAAATATAACACTAAAAATCCATTTGAAATTTCAAAAAAAAATATAAAACAAATAAATTCTTTTTGGGAATTCCACTAATAGATAAAAATTAATTAATACATTCCATTTATTATTTCCTATATTGAAAAGGGAAGAAAACGAGGACAGTCCTAAGGATGTAGATCAATTTTTAGTGTTAAAAATGAAAAATAATTTAAAATGTATGGGTGATGTATTTCCTTTTAAGAAAATTATTGATTCGAATAAATTAATTGAATATTTAATTTTTTGATATTTTAATCAAATGATATTTAAATTTCATCACTTAAATGGTTAAAGGGATATCTAAAAATTTGTTGGAGATGGTTGTGGATGATGGTATGTGTGGAACTCTATTCGGATGTGTTATTAAAGGATCTTCAAAAAACAACATAATCCAAATACATTAATGTTGGTAATGGATCCTACATTTGGTAATATTAAGTATGTAAATTTATTAATAATTGCGTATGCAATTAATTTTTTCAGAGTATTTTATTTTTCTATAGAGTTGAAATGGAATGAATATATAACACTTCAGATTTTTAAAATTAGGGACTACTATAATATTCAATTAATGATATTTCTATTTAGGTTTACAATCTATATTTATGTGGTAAAGTGGGAAGAGTAAAAATTGATTGATGTATTTTGAGATCAGGGTGTAAGTACCTTCCCTACATAGAATATTGGGGAATAAAAGTAATGACCCCAACCCCAGTATCTAGAACCTAGTGCCTTCATTATTACATTAGTACTCTAAACAAGTGATCAAATCCTAAAAGACTGAATCATTTAGTAGATTTGGATAAATGGATACAAAAATATATATTACATTATATATTGAAATTAAATTAAACATAGTTACTCTATTTAAAAAATCATATTCTTTTATATTTTCCCAACATATCAATCATAATATAAAACTTGGTAATTTGGGGAGAAATAAAACCGATGAAAGGGGTGTGATTAGATGCTCAGAAAGGGTAATCATACAGTGAAATCTATTGTAAATAAATATAAACAATAATAAAGGTCATTAACAAAAAACATATTCCATTAAAATATAATCTTGATAATATCATGGTAAGAATGAAATGTGATCAAATAATTAAATTTAAATAATCACATGAAAATTTTATTAACCCATGGTAATCATACTAGTTTAATAATCATTGATTATCAATAACTAATCAAATAATATGTGAATTCATAGTATAGAACATCATACAAATACCATCAAGGCCTCGACTAAGAATTATACACAAATGGGTGAGTCCTCACCCAAAACAAGATCTATTTTGTCACCTGAGGTGAACCAAGAAATCGAGGGGACAAAGTGGACCCCACGCAAGACATAATAAGTACAATGCATTCTTCATATTAATGGGGTAAAATATAATCAACATATACATTAATATTAGATATATTATATGAAATGTAAATAACATTCCAAAAAAATAAACATAGTCATAAACCATCTAGTATATCATCATGAAAGGAATCAAAATAGCACATATATAGTTAAAATGACCATAAAAATTTCAATAAAAAATTTTAGATTTTATTATAAGAGATAAATAAAAATAAAAAAATCTAAAAATGAATTTTTTTTCATAGATTAAAATTCACTAATAAAATTATAAAACAATTAATGAGATAAAACAAATTTTACATCAAAATAATTTATTTAAAAAGATGTGCATTTATAAAATATTTTATTTTATTTGAAAATAAATTCTTAACATTTAAATTATTCCTCATGGAATTAAGGTTTCAGGATATTGTTATGATCCTATAATTTCATGTATGCTTTTGAAAAATATTTATTTTACAATAAGAGTTGAAACATAAATTTTTTTTTTTAAATCCCATTTCCCCATTCATCTTCAAATACCAACTCTAGTTCTCTAAGAATAAATTTAGAAGAAGCACGTCAAGGGAGAGGTAATCTCTTCTACTGATTCTTTCAAACTTATTTATTCTTCTACATCCACTTAAATAGTTGTTTCATTATAAAGTAATAACATCAGCATAACTAATATAATGCTATGTTATTATAAATATTAAAGAACCGTATTTCACCTTCTATCCATCCTAAAAAAACAAAATCATTGTGCTCGCATACGTACGGATTCTCGTCTCCACGTCGTGGTGTAATATGTTTTTCACCACCACCTTACATGGATTAAAATAATAATGGAAATAATAACTATATATTAATATTATAAAATAACACTAATTCTAAAATATCATACTCTATCCACTTAAAAACCATTCAATAATTTTGGGAATGATATCATCGCTCGTTCGTACGTACGACCTACCGTCTCTATGATGCGATGTGATTCCTTTTGCATGATCTTCATTAAACTATGATTATATACATATATTTAATGAATAAATATGATATATATTATAATAATATAATTATGTAAATTATTTAACTATAATATACAAAGTGGAACATGAACTTATTCGATAAAATATGCATAAAAACATAAAACAGCTAATACCCGAATAACGAGTAACATAGAAATGTTACTAACAAACGGATGAAAATATGATCATAAATGTTATCATCAAATTTTTTACGATTCTATAATGAACCATTAACATTATTTAAATCATTATACTGGAGGTTTATATACATAAAAATCATATTGTACATAAGGTAAGGGATTATTTTTTCTCACTTTTATTTATGTTGGACATATGCCTTATAAACCATCTAATTCTTTTGTGTGGTGTTTATGTTACCCATGTTTGTTTTTATTATTCTTATTATGAAGGTTATGATATTAAAATATTAATATGTTGTTTATTATTTTATGATACATTTGATTAGAATGAATATAAATTATTACAGGATAATTTTTCAATCTCATTTTTATCTGAGATTGTGTATACGTAAGTATTTACTGGGGTATATTTATCATCAATGTCCATGTTTTCTAAAAAAAAATTCATAAAATGTTTAATATTCTTATATGTAATTTTAAATTCATTTTCATACATTTTTTAATTTTACTAAATGGTTTGAAAATAATATTTCATTCTTTTTCTATATGAGGCACTTTTTGACTTTTCCAGTAAGAGTATTAGGAGAACGTTTTTAACTTATATAGCATGAACATATTTTTACATATTCATAAAGACTTATTTACATGAATATTCCTCTACACGTTTTCAAGTGTATTTTCAACAAAATTCTTTTATTTTAAAATTTCATGATATTTTTAGAAAACAAAACTTCTTTGAAGAAGAAAGGATATTTTCCTCTGAAATTAAGTTCAAGTATTTTATAAAAATTATTTTCCATCTTAGATGACACTATTTAAATAGGGTTTTGTTTATATCTCTATTATTAATTTGATTTTATTATGTTTACTATGAAGTTATTTTTATGAAATCCATTTATTTTATATAGATTATGATAGAATTTTGTTAAAGAAATCCATTTTATTTCAGGGATTATGCTATGATGAATGATTTATGTTTTTGTGGCACATGTAAGAAGGATTTCATTATGAGATGTTTGATACCTATATATCCCTCTAATTAATTAAGTAAGGATTTATATCTCATTATATATACATGACTTGAACAATAAGTTAATATGGTTCATTAATACATGTCTAGAATGGTAGGTAAACCCGATTCAGTAATGGACTTTATCCATTTTGATGGTCTTGGAAGCAATTCCTTAGATACTATAGAAATCATATTTTGTTCTTATTTGTTTTCCACAATTCCGTGTTTTATGCCAATACTTTTTTATCATGGTTAATGTTATTGTATGATCTATGCCTTATGAACTACAATGATTTATTTCAGGACTCGTGATTTTTATATTTAAACATTATGTTCAGGTTTTTACATTCTTATGTTTATAGTTTTTTTATGTTGTCAATGATTACCCTTAATGAGCATTTGAGATCACCCTTTTTATGTTTTCTTTTCTCCAAGATACAAAGAAAGGCTTTAGGTAGGAAATAAAAATGAGAAGATCTTTATGGGATATGTTTAAGATCTCTCACCAAGTTAGAAGATTAGGTTCCAAATTTCCAAAGATACTAAACTAATATGGTATTTGGGCATCTATTTGTATCATGTATTAATCACTTTGTAATATTAATGTCATGTCTATGTACATAAATCTTGGTTAGTTATAGTAGGTATCAGAGAAAAGTCTTAGTCAACATTTGGAAATTAGGATGTGAACACTTTAGTGAGATCCCTAGAGATATTTCTAAGATATGTCTAGAGATTTCCTAAGGATAATTCAAGTATAGGTTAAAATCCTAGAGTTTTTTTTGATAATTAAGAATAGAATAGGATTAAACCTAAGATATTATAGATTGAAATATTATAAGTAATTTTACTTATGTGTTTTTAATCTCTGATATTTATTTCTAACACTTTTATTTATGGTCCTAGTCAACAACTAGAAATACATAGAACATTGTTTCAGATGTGGAAATTATGGGAAAAATGAAGATCAATTTCCTAAGTGGAAATATCATGAACAAAATCATAAAGATGGTACGAGTGTTGGTCATACTATTGAAGTTAAAGAGATTGTAAAAAATATGTGAAATGTATGTGATATTCTTCAATTATTTTTTACATTAAACCTAAGAATCTTAAGTTTGATAAACCATAAAACCTGATTCATATTTTAGGAAATATGAAGATGATGGATCCTAGGTAATGGGTTAAGAATAAATTTGGATGATTGAGGTGTATATGTTTTGGATTTCAAAGATTATGTTTTATAAATAATGAAATATATAGTTATTTTCACTATAATTTAATTAAGGATTGTAGAGTATATTTCGAATAGTTCTATGGAGACAAAAAAGTTATTTAAGGGTAAAGTGATATATTTGGAGAACACATGATTAAGGGGAAGATAAAAATTAATATGTAACTTATTTTTAGATAATGATGTTTAGATAAAGATATGTCGGATTTGAATAAATAAGTAAGATGGTGTTGGTTTCTTGGGAACTAATTATGGAGTTATTGACAAGTGTTTTATTCTCTCTTGGATAAAGTATACAAATTTTTGGGACATAAGGAATATATCCAATAAATTTTGGAATAAGGAAACATGCATGTATTCAATAAGGTTATATGGTAATTTAGGTTATTACTTAGATTCAAGAGAATTCATGATGAAGTCATTTAAATGCTTAGAAGTTGACCAACAAGATATAACTTATGATTTATGTGGTATAAATGACGGTATTCACATGCTTGTTATACGACCTTTCTTGTAATTGTTTTTGTAATGTGAGTTTAGACATAAGTATTTTGGATAAGCCTAAAGGTTGGAATGGATTAAGTTGGATATAGGATATTATTGTTTAAGGATAAATTTTTTTTAATATTATTTCTATAATTTTATAATTGTATAGTTTTAGAAAAGGGAAAACCCACAGGATGGGCGACAACCCATTTCGTTGGACAAGGAAGTAGGAATCAAACCCACAACCGAAGTGTGATAGACCTTTATCACCAACCAATGGCCTATGAGAAGTCCCTAATTACTATAAATTACGTTTATTTTATTTAAGTGGTATCTTAGATGAAGTATAAGTCCATTTTTGGAACCATATACGATTAATATCACTATAGGTGGACTTATGCATATTGGATAACTTCTGAATGATGGAATGACCTATCATTCTATCGCATGATCTACTAACACTTCAAGAAAGAAACATTTTACTTCATTTATAGAAATTAGTGAAGAATTAAAAAAAATTCTAGGCACTAATAACGATGAAATTGTACCAAATTCAAGTAATTATTTATTCTAATGAAAAATAATTCAACTTTGGGAAAAGGATCTTGAAACCAAAAAATGTTGTCCTAGTACTGTCTTATCTGATGAATCTGATGGTCCTTTAAATCGTCCAAGATTTAAGGCTTTCTGGTTGTTATCTTTCTCCTAACATTATTCTCTATCACTATCCATCATAAATTGATGGTTATATTTCTCTTCCGTATCTATGTTTTGAATTCCCACCTATGTTATTTTTATATGGAAACCCAGTGATGAGTTACATTGGGTAACCATTATGTTTATAACTTTCCATTTTAAAAATGAAGTTTTAGTATTCCTTTTTACGATGTGGTTTCTATAAAAGAAATTTTCAAGTAATAAACCATTTATAACCCTGATGAATTTTGAGGGAAAAATTCATTTTAAGGGGGGTAGAATGTAACACCACGATATTTTATGATATAGATTCCTTTTAATTTCTTTGATTTATTATGTTGTATGCTACACCAAGATTAGCTTGTACTATACGCAACACCATATTAGCTTGAAGTAAATGCAAGACTATACATGGCTTATGTAACACACAACTTCAAGTTATTTTGATTGAATTCATTTCATTGATTATAGATTTTGTTTAATGTATAAAAGAACTATGTTTGGATTATGTTATTTTCAACACCATAGAATTTTTATAATAAACACAACAATGACTTGGCTTGCATTACACGCAAGAGTGACCTTCCTCGATAGCTTTTATTGTATGCAATACTGAGTTGCACTAAACAACAATATACTATTAAAATATTATTATTTAATGGGATATAAACTAGATGTTATGAATAGTATTAACCCCATTTTGAATTTTATAAAACATAAAAATTCATCTTATGTATTTTCTAGAAAAGATATAAGAAAAAATTCAATTTTTTGGGGTAAAAGAAGTATTTTTCAAAAAAAAATGTAGTTCTGCCTCCTTTTGATTGCGCACCCACTTAAAATTTATAATTTGACACATTTATATGTTCTATTTGACAAAAGAAAATTCTTTTTTAGAATCCGAACATAAAAATTTTCTTTGGATTAATTATTTATATTTTTCTAAAAATTATCATGTTTTGATGAATAGTAAAGATACGCTAAATTTTAATTAAAAACAACTTTTTCCATCAAAATAAATTAAATGGTTAAATTATATTATTTAATTTTTTTAAATTATAAATGTAATATATTTTTATCATTTAATTAAATTTTGCTAATTGGAATTTATTTCACTTTTAAATTGAACATAAACACATGTCAATCTTTAGTTAAGGTTTTTCTTCTTAAAAAAATGATTTTCATATTTTACAATGCGAATTAATTTCAAATTAATTTCTGACAATTATATGTTTTTAATTATGAAAAATTGATTCCATATTTGTAATCAATGGTTCCAAATTATGTTAATATAATGCTTTTTTTTATATAATGAATAGTAACTTTGGTAATTATTTTTATTACCATGGTTAATGGTAAATCAGGTAAATTCGTATAAGAAATAATATGATAAAGAGAATAAAATGATCCTAAAACCTACCAAAATCCATTTTTATGAATAAATTTCTACCCTTGGAATCATATGTTCGATACATAGTCATTTAAGGGCCACTTGACAATGAGAATGACATATATATTAATAAAACCAATGAAAGTGACAAAATGTCCAACTCATAGTTCTTATAAGTATAATAATTTTAATATAGGGATAACCAGGTGATATCTTCGAACATATATAGTCCATGTAGAGATAAAATAATTACCTACATCATGGTAATATATTTAATGTCTTAAACTTTGATGATGTAAAAATTAATTGATTGATGATAAATCCATACAATAATTTTTATTAAAATACTAATAACCATAAAAAGCACTAAACACATGAAAAAATCATATTGTTAAAGTTTATATATACCATAAGACTCCAAGTACCTAAAAATTTTCCCCTTTCATATTTATAGAAGATATTATGACATTTATTTTATTTTATTTAAAGTGATGTTAAAGTTGGAACATTCATACTTTAATAAGTATAACATTTTTAATGTTAGATTTCCCAGAAGATAAATTATAATACATATATTATTAATAAATATAGTAAATTTATTTTTATCATATTATTTTAATTAAATTTTTTATTCTAAAATAATAATATGAAATAATTACACAATATTTTTGTAGTGATTATTTTAATAATGAACATATCAAATAAGTGTTATTAAAAATATAAAAATAAATATAATTTGGGATTATTAATTTTTCCAATTAATATTATAGATGTCCTTTACCAATTAAAGAAATATTAAAATATTGGTTTTTAGAATGACACATTATCTTTATAATTCTAAAAATCCATGAAATGAGTAGTATCAAAGTTGACACAATTGATATTTTGTTAAAATAATGTTTTATAAAACTATTTAAAAATAATAAAACAACTTTTAAAATATATAATAATTTTTATATGGTCTAAATTGTTCTAAATTATTCATTTATGTTATAATTTAAATCAAATAATTAAATATTTCACCCTTTTAATATTGAAACATTTGTTATCTTAATTAAAATTAAATAGAATAACTAATTTTCAATTAAAATGACAATGTCTAAATTGACATAAAAATTTGAATAAATTTTATTTTTTGATGATATTTAGATATTATAATATATTATCTTCGAATATATCTCATTTTGGAGGTATTTTGATTTGTTTTCAAATTATTACAAATTAATATTTTTGACGTTACCAAAAGTGCCCCTCACCTCAATTATAAAAGGGATCTTCCTCCCTCATCTCTTCACTTCATGTTGTACCTTATAGATCGGATATAACCTGTTATATTTCCTTATAAACTTTCCAATTTTTATTCTAGAGGTTTTTTGCATCTTTAAATACCAACTCTAGTGCTCTAAGAAGATATTTAGAGGAAGCACGTCAAGGGAGAGGTAATCTCTTTTATCGATTCATTCAAACTTCTTTATTCTTATACTTTCACTTAAATAGTTGTTTCATTATAAATTAATAACATGAGGATAACTCATATACTAATATGTTATTATAAATATTAAAGAACCAAATTTCATCTTCTATCCATCCTATGAAATATGAAATCAATTTGCTCGCATACATACGACTTACTATCTCCACATTGTGGTGTAATATGTTTTTCACCACCACCTTACTTGGATGGGAAAAATTATGGAAATTATAACTAAATATTATTATTATAACATGATACTAATTCTGAAATATCATACACCGTCCACTTCAAAACCATTCAATAATTTTGGGAATGATATCATTGCTTGTGCGTAAGTACGACCTACCGTCTCCATGATGAGATGCGATTAACTATACATGATCTTCATTACGCCATGGTTATATACATAAATTGAATGACTAAATATGATATATATTATACTAATATCATTTTTTAAATGATTTAACTATAATATATGAAGTGTAGCATGAACTTATTCGATAAAACATGCATAAAAACCTAAAACCATTAATACCTGAACAAGGAGTAGTAATGAAATGTTACTATCAAAAGAATGTAAATATGATCAAAAATGTTATCGTAAAAATTATTTTGATTCTATAATAATTCAGTAACATTATTTAAATACTTATACAAGAGTTTCAAATACATACAAATCATATTGTACCTAAGGTAAGAGATTATTTTATCTTGCTTTTATTTCCGTGGGACATATGCTTTATACACCATATAATTCTTTTGTGTGGTGTTTATGTTACCCATGAATATTTTTATTATTCTTATTATGAAGGTTATTATATTTATAAATGCATATGATTTTCATTATTTTATGGTACATTTTTTGGCTGATTATAAATTTTTAATGGATAATTTTGCAATCTCGTTTTTATCTGAGATCGATTATACCTAAGTATTTACTAGGGGCATATTTAACATCAATGTCCATGTTTTCTAAAAATATTTTAATAAAATATTTACTATTATTATATGTATTTATAATGTAATTTTTACCCATTTTTTATATTTACTACATGGGTTGGAAGGAATATTTCTTTAATTTTCCATATGAGTTACTTTTTGACTTATTCGTCAAGAGTAAAAGGAGAATATTTTTTTAACTTATACAGAATTAATGGATTTTTACATCTTCATAACACCTTATTTCCATGAATCTTACTCTACAATTTTTCAACTGTATTTTCAACTAAATTCTTTTCTTTTAAAATTGCACAACATTTTGTGAAAAAAACGTTTTTGATGAAAAAAGGATATTTTCCTCAAAAATTAAGTTCAAGTGTTTTATCAAAAAAAATCTAAGATGGCACAATTTAAATAGGTTTTTTTTATATCCATATTATTACTTTGATTTTACTGTGTTTATGATGGAATTATTTTTTTGAAATACATTTATTTTATATAGATTATGATGGAATGATGTCAAAGAAGCCATTTATTTCATTGGTTATACTATGATGAATGGTTTATGTTTTTATGGAACATGTATGAATGATTTCATTATGAGATGGGTGAGGCCTATATCCACCTCTAATGAATTGGATAAAGATTTATATCTTATGAGATAGACATGACTGGAATGGAAAGTTAATATGGTTCTGTAATACAAGGATGGAATGACAAGTAAACCAGATTTAGTAATGGACTTTTTCCACTATGATGGTCTTGGAAGAAATGCATTAGCTACTATTGAAATAATATTACGTGCTTATTTTTTTCACAATTCCATGTTTTATTCCAATGATATTTTATCAGGGTTAATGTTCCTTTATTATTTATTCCTTACAAACTGCCAATATTATTTTCATGACTTGTGATTTTTATATTTAAACTTTATGTTCATGTTTTTACATTCTTATATTTTGGTTGGTTATATGATCTCAATGTTTACTCTTATTTAGGATTTTAAATCAATATTTTTATGTTTTCTTTTCCCCAGGATACAAAGAAAGGTTTTATGTAGGAAAATAATCGGGGAAGATTATTATGGGAGATGTTGAAGATCATTCACCATGTTAGAAGATTATATTACACGTTTCTGAAGACACTAAACTAATAAGGTCTTTGTATGTCTGTTTATTTCATGTATTAAGTATTCCAAAAAAGTAATTTAATATCAATGAACGTCAATCTTGGTTCATTATATTTTAAAATTGCTTTAATTATTTATTCTGGACCTAATACAAATTCCCAATGAGTTCACAAAGGTTTTGGGGGTTTCTGGGGCTTGTTTAGAGTTTCGAACCCAAACTGGTGGAGTAAATCACTGGGATTCCTAATTATTAGAAACCATATGACCTAGAATTCATAGTCTTTCCTAACCTATGTGAGGCTGGATAGTGGGGTGAAATAGGGTTCACAATTTTCTCTTACCATACGCTCGAGGCCACATGCCCATGTAAACAATTGCAGACATGTTTTATTGGATTTTTTCATTTTTGGAACATGATTTACAGAACTGTCCATGCTAAATATGAAAAAATCTCTGACCTATAATAGAAGGTGCATGATTGGAAAATAGTTTTTCTAACTATGTGGCCACAATATGTGATTTCTATTTTTGGGTGATTTTAAAAAAATCCCTTATGTGAAATGCTTTATCAGACCTCTCCTCTATTTTTCTCTATAGCAGATAACAGGAGATCCCACCTCCATTTTGAGCACCTTTGGAGGCCTATCCCAAGAATTGAGGGAAATCCTCCTTCTGAATTCCAATCATGATTTCATCCTTCTCGTTGGATCTACACCAGTAAGATCTTAATTCCTTTTTAGTCATTTGTCATTCCTCTTTCTATCAAAGACACTATTTAAATGCAGCCTCATATTCTCTATTTATAGGTAATTGATCCATTCTTTATATATATTCCAATCCAAGGAAAACTAGAGGGTAATATTGGATGTGTAGAGGTGTATGAGTATAAGGTATGTGGTCTATTACTCATCCCTTAATTTTCATAATTTACTAAATTGATGTAATTGTCCATGCACCAATTTCAACAGGCATGGCCTATTAAATTAATCATCCCCTCTTATATTCATCGTTCTCATGTTCTATATATTTTTTAATAAATGATAATCATGTCATTATAGGTTACAACCTCAATGTTATCCTTACCATGTAGTGTGTTTCCCTTAATTATTCCTTTTGAGGTTTCTTATGTGTGTTTGCACCACCATTTTGGTTTGATTTGGAATAACCCTACTAATGGCAAGACTTAATTATTTAAATGACCTTCTAATTCGTTTTTTACAAGACCTTGAACATGTTAGTGTCACATTACCCGTATAAAGAAAGTGTTAAATTTAATTAATGAATCTAAAATGTAATTGGAAAGTATACTACGTATATGACATGGAATCATTGAATATAATTGTGAGCCTTGGATTCACATTCATAGCACCCCTTTCAATGTTTAATGGATTGTAGTACACTGAACCTTATTAAATTATTATTAATTATATGAAATAATAAATGGATGCATACCTAGTTAATCCTTGTTTCACAAATTAAAGGAAACAGATTGAACTGAATGACTTATCGAATGGCATGATTATTACATGCACGGTTATATTAAATAAATTAATTATATGGTACCTAATGCATATAAAACTATTCATTATTATATGAGTGGTTAGAATTGATGTCACATTGAATCCATGAGGGAATTCCCTAAGCACTTATGGATGCTATTCTGATTCATAGATGGTGGTTTCCATGGATGTTACCCACCTTGTAACCCGATCTTTTTTTATCAGTGGATGCCCGATATGATACCGTTGGATCCCTCCGTAATTATTACCGGATTCCTTGGATACAATATTTGGATCCAGAGTGACGTCTACGGGAAATGAGGCTCCATGGATACACCCTTGGTCCCAATCGATACTTATCACATTTTACCTTGGATGACTTCCTTAGACTCATTAGAATTATTCTTGTGGGATGCCTTGGGTATTTCTCCATGGATTACACTCTATCCCATTTAGATAGGCTATAGTTTCTTACCTGAGTTGGATCAACCCATGAGTTCATGGATGCCTTGGTTTTTACCTTGGATCCCTTTCATTATTAATGTCATTACACAATTCCTTGTTATATCTTGGATCCTTCACTATTTTTATCATGTCATGATGTAAGTACAAGTTATTCCTCACATGACCTACTTTTACATAAATTGGAACTTTATTAATAAATTAAATGGTTTCATGTTCATACACCAATTGGTGATAAATTAAGTACTTTGGTATTTACATTATTATACCACTTTACTTTTATATATAATTTATTTCTCACTATTTTGGTTTATATTTTATAGACTGGATGTTATAGACACTTTTGGTGGAGGCCTAAAGAGATTTATCTCACACCCTATCCAGGTTTCCACTAGTACCTAGGTAGATCACATGTATACATGTGTTGAAAAGGGAAGTGTACCACTTTAGAAACTTGATTTTTTTTCTTTATTGAATTAGTATTGAGCTAGGTAGTAGATGAACGAGTTGGAGCTCGAGATGCCTGGATAGCTTTTGGATTCATTTTTTATACTTTTGTACAGCATGTACTGTATTCTACTTGTATCTATATTTTCCAACATTATATATACATGACATATACCATCATCAAATTACTAGTATTATAACCAGTTGTTCCTACTTATTATTAATCAGTCAGCTTCTGTTACACAATATGTTTATTTATACTGATTCCACTATTTACTTATTATATTCAAAATATGATGTGATAGACTCTAGTAATGAGGGAATATTCTCCCTATAGACACTAACTAGTCCCTCTCTTCTAGTCTTCAAGCTCTAGAATTCCGGGAGACGTGTTTGAGGCCATGTGGCCAACCATGATCCGGTCACCTTTGAGTGGAAGCCATGTTCGGGATGTCATGGAATTGAGGGTCTAAGGGAGATGTGATTGAGTCCATGTGGCCAATCAAGCTCAGGGAACTGTTGACTGGAAACTGGGTATGGGACATCGCAGAATATTACCTTCATTATTTTTTTCATTTCAGGTTTATATTTTCCTTTCATGCATTAAGGTTAGGGAGAATATTGATTTTTTGTTGGATGTGATCATCATTCCAAAACATTCTCAATGGATTTTTCTGATTTTGAGGGTGTTTATTCAATATTTTCACGTGGTATTAATGCTTTCAATGGGTCTATAATTATTTGTTTCGAATTTTAAATGGATATAATACTTTTTAAGACTAGAACATATTTTAGTTGTTCATGATATATTTATGTGTAACTATATTCTCCCCTTATGGTTGGGGATTGGATGAAATGAGTAGGCATGGGTGCATTTTCAGTTTTAATGGTTTTTAATTAATGTTTATTTCAGGACATACCATAAAAGGGCACATGCTACAACTCCACAAGCCCTCCTCTAATAAGAAAGGGGCTGGAGACTAGTTCCAAGTAAGCATATTACATACATGGGAGGGATTTTCCAAAAGTACCTATATGCACACACCCACAAACACCTTTATGAAATAGTGCATATATATAAAAAGTTGGAAACTAAAATGAATGCATAAATTTATCACAAACCGGTGTACAATAGAAGTACTAAAAGCGTAAAAAGGGATAAAAAATGACCACTAAAAACTATAAAAGTATCCATCTTGGTCAAAGGAAGGAAATCACTATCAAATGAAACAGCCAGAAAGAACATTTTCCTAGATCTGGTTAACACCTTGATTGATCTAGCTCAGTAAGATCCCCTTTCCTAGGGTCCTCTAATGGCTCCATTGAAATACATGTAGTATGCACAAGGAACAACATGTGTGGGAAAATCCCATGCAGGAATGAGTATATGAATACTCAGTAGGCTCCCTTAAGACCCAAAAGAAAAGGGAGTAATGAAAAAGAAACTATCCACTTGACCTATCTTGAGGGAACCCAATCGATAGAGAAAATCCATATCAAACCTTCCTCAACCATACATGACTAGTAATATTAGTCCATAAGGGGTGTTAACTCATTCACAAAAAAACACTGCAAGGACTCCCAGAATCACCCAAATATACACGTCATATACTTCAAGTCTCATGATGTTCTAACCTCATAGCTATATACTGGATTCTAATAAAGTCTCTAAAGGTAACACACAACAGGTAGAATACACTTTACAAGCTCATCCATCTCGTATGGAACCTTTTCGAGTGATACGCTCTATCAATAACAACCTTGTAGTTAAAACCCATGTTCTCAACACTGAAGGTTCTTCCAATGATAACCTACATCCTACAAAAGATAAAATAAATCAAGGTGGAGAGTCTCGATCCTCACCACTATATTTAGTTAAGGAAGCACTTCTTCAGAATATGCACAGTGTGAATCGTCTCTAATGGGAGTTAATTGATGGACCCACACCTTGCCACTGACCCACAACCGAGGGATTACTATCTCCTAACTATCCCATGAAACCTCTATTGTTGTGGTATATAGTGGCCCACACCTTAATATATCTAGGGATAACTAGCTTCTAACTAGGCATAACACATTACTTGGGGTGGGGATTGCTACTTGTAATTGTACTTCATAGTTGAGGGAGCTCTAAATCTAGTGGAGGACCCACTTCTTGCTGCTACTTGAAGACAAGGGGGTACTATTCCATAGATGAATACCCACACTCCAGTACAATAGGGGAGTACCACTCATAGGATAGTGGACCTGCACCCTTATATGATAGAGAAGTATAACTTCATTGATAGATGAATCGCACCATGATACGATTTGGGATCACCACTCAAAGGATAGATAACACACACCCTGATATGTCAGAGGAGTACAGTGCCATATGTACAGGACCCACAACCTAATATGATTGGGGAGTACCACTGTACCAGTTCAATCACTATGGGTGACATGAACCCTAACATGATAGGGTAGTATAGACCCCAGGATAAAGGAACTTCTCTCTAGTATGATAGGGGAGTACCACTCTTATGGAACAATAAGTATGGGCAACCCAAACCCTGGTATGATAGGGGAGTTTTTACTCCAAGGATAGAGGACCAACACTATGTTACAATAGGGGAGTAATACTCTATCTATACATCTCATATAAAGGATCTGTGTCCTGACATGGAAGTGGAATACTGACTTCACGGATATAGGCCCTGCTCCCTAGCCAAAAATTGGAGTACATACTCTATCTGGATGATGTGTATGGTGGGACCACACCCTGGAATGATAGCGGAGCACTATCTCCTACTACACGAACTATATGAGGAACCCACACTATAATCTCTCGTGGGAGTACCAACCACAAAAGAACTACTCCTTGGGTAGAGAACCCATACCCATGATGTGGGGAGTCCCGTCTCTACCAATGTAGATAGGTAAGGGAAACTCACACCCTGATACCACTGGGGAGTACCAGTCATAGTATCTTTATCTATGAACCACACTAGTCTACAACACTAGCCAAGTGATACTAAATGAATATTCGTGCTAATCATACCACACATCGCAACACTTCCATGGGTAGGGGACCCGCACCCTATTACAACAGGTGATCATCTCTCTACCAGACTAAAGAGTCTAGGGGACCCATATCCTAAGGTGATAAGGAAGGGTTCCAACCCCAATGTCAACCTATTGATCCACCCTGATCACTACCAAAGCTTAAGCCCCACTACTACAATGTCATTCTCAAAACACGCCACATTGTATCTTGTAGGACACTATAGAGGCCAATATCACATTCTTTGTGGAAAACCTCCTATGATATGATAAAATAAAGCCTGAATCTAAGTATTATAGAATGAGATATTTAAGGATGAATATTTCAAGAAGATTCCAAGGAATGTACACAAAATGCATTGGGGCCCACACGACGTGTGAAATCACCCGTGGACCTAGTTGTGTCCCCTTTTTTCATGGTTTGGATGGCCATGTAGGTGTACCCGACATGTCCTAGTAGACCCAACCCTCGATCATGTTCTTCCTCTACAAAGATCGGCCACCCATGTCTCAAACATAGTGTGTACCACTAGGTACACAATGTGTGCAGGATAAATGGCCTCTTGGCCTTGCCATTTTCCTATTCACGTGTCCAGCACCCCATGCCCATGTACTTTGATAATGTACATAACATGGTCATGTACTATCACATGACTTCCCTATCCATGTCCTCAGGCCACACAACATTGGGTCACTACAAGACGTGTAACCTCATTATACAGTGTGAATTCTCCAGAAGTCATCTTCCATGAATGGGAAGAACACTTGGTGTGTCTCACTAGTTTACATAACATGTAAATGGGAATTTCTGGGTGAGTCATCTAATTCACCCCAGTTTCCATCAAAACCAAAATATCGGTCTAGAAGGGATATCTAGAAATCTTAATAGGGATATAAAACATTAAAACAACTCTTAAAAAAGGTTATTAGTTCTAAAACTCTAATACGCCTACATCATGGTGAACTGTTGAAGCTACAAGTCCTAAACGACACTCAAATCTGGATACAACTTGACTGGATGATGATCGGCACCAAGAATGAAGATCAGCAGCACCTATTTACCTCAATTCACCCTTGTTTCCCATTTTATCCAAAGTTTGATAGGTGGTTGAACCTCCCTTGTGTCATGTGAACCAAATTTTTCAGGTATGGGTATAATTGATTTAATTAAATTAAATAAATTAACTACCTTTTAACACCCCTTTGCCAACTCACATCTCAATGAACTCCTGGCGCTGACAAATTTTATGTCACGCCTATTGTAAAAATGATGTTTTTAACCAAAATTTGATCTTAGAATTCTAATTTGAGACTCTGATTGGGCGTTATTTTATGTTTCAATGGAAACTTCACACTCATGACCAAATATTTTTAATATTTTTAATATCAACACTCTGAGGCTCCTCGGGACCCAGAATCTCATGTCGACTCAACTCCTAGATTCATAAATAATATTAGAACTATTACAATTTCTTATAGGTAAATACCCAAGTCTTTAAATTCACCCCACCTCGAGGATTTTAATCCCTAAAAGTTGATAGCCTAAGCACCATGTAAATAAATTAAGCTCTCCATTGGAACTCCCACCCTAGTGAGCTCATCAACGGTTCAAATTCTTCTCACAATCACATACCTAGGGGAACCACCAAGGCCAAACCATGCTCACATCCAACTCCATTCAGGACTATATCGTACCAAAAAATAAGAACATGTCGCCATATCAATGGCAAATGGAAAACACCAAGACCCATGACCAATCTGTAGTTATAGGGTCTAGGGGTACACCACCTCACTAACCCGACACAGATACCGATGTAACCCGCCAGTTCACATCCACCACTAGGTGAACTGCACCATAACCTCATCAAGTATCTCATGTTCAAAGTTGATAATGATCATATGAGGGTAACAAAAACAAAACAAGGCTTCCCAATTGTATACAATAGGTCTTACCGAGCCCTTCATCTACGAACCTCCAGCTGTAACACCGCTCTCCAATCCAAAAACATCACCACACCCAATAGTGGAATCCCATATGAGAATGGATGGTTGGAAACCAAACCACACTAAAAATGTATCATACGGTCTAACTCCACCTCTATCAAATGGTTCTGAAAATGTATCTCCCTCCACCAGTACTTCCCATCATAACAGTCAAGTAGAAAAGCTCCATTGGCCATGCTAGGACATGCTCTGAAACCCCATCACACAATCCTGACATGAACACACATGCTAAAGAAACTCATAAACTATACCTCAACGCTATTCTCTTTGAGTGTCACTGAATCTGTCAGATAGATTTGATCACATCATAAAAACTAATCTCGGTGGGGAAATCGTCCCTCTTCCTCATAAGTCAAAGCTACATCAAAAACACCCACAAAGGGTTCTACCGACTCCCTGCGTCACCCTGGTCAAACCTCGAGCAAGAAGTGAGAATAAAATAGTACCTCACTATAGTGTCTAACAATTACTTTAGTGGAAATTAGAAAGCCCATAAATCATACCTCTATTCATCCTTGGAGCCTCTGGTTCAAAGGCCTTTGTTGCTTGCAGTTGTCCTTACCCCCCATCATTCATCTCCCTAAGCTTGGCTTAGACCACATAGGGTGGTGGTACAAATAGATCAAACCATATAAAACCTTCTCCTTCTCACACAGATCCTCTTCCATGTCCATCATCATTTTAAACTCCCAACTCCAAATTTTACCTCTACCGGGGTGTTTATAGCATCCCACCCTTGGTGCCACATATCATTTCCCCGAGACTATAGCCACAATACCTCAAGAATGCCTCCCTAAAATCCAGAGGGTTTTGACTAGAAGTGAGGGTGTAGTGTGTGTGTGTGGAAAGAATATTCCCTCATAGATCAGGCTGAGAAACATTGAAAATGATAGTTAATAAATAGTGTAAATAATAATAAGAAACAAACAACAACATATATAGACGAAATAACCCATGAAAGTGAAATAAATTACTAGTGGAAGCTAAATAACAATAATAGATATAATATTGATTATTATAATGATGCTATAAAAAATGAGACTACATGGGGAACATGGGATACATACATATACATTATGTTATAAAAAAACTACCACATGACAAAAAACTACTACAAAATCATATTGAGTGTTGGCTTGGTCCTCTTTCCTATATTCTCCATCTTAAATGTAATGCCCCGACCCATTTAGGCTAGATATGGTGCATTATTACATTACAATGAAATGTTTAAAAGGAATAAAATCCTAAATAAGTTATCAGTTTTGTAGTCTTTGACAAACTAGATACATACATGGAACTCATTTCACATTTGGAAAGGAAACAAAATATAAAACATAACAAAATTTAATGAACTACAACCATGAGAACACAATAAATGATCTATTCATCATAACCTACAGAAGGAAATAATGAAAGGCATGAGATCAAATTCTCAATAAAGTTTTCATATTGCAGAATCATGAATCAATAATAAGTGAATTATAACTAATTTTCCTTAATCAATATGGCATCATGGATAAATAAAAAACACACACCATTAAAATAACTGAAAATGAAAATGCATCCATATATTTTTTCATAGTGAAAGCCTCATGGATAGTAACAATTTTATAATAAAAAAATATAGTGCTTATTATTTCGACATCATGTATCTGGCACATGAATTATAATACCATGCAGATGGATTAATTCTATGGTTAGATATCGGTCTGATTCTATTTTGGAAACAAACTCGAAGGGTTTGTCACAAAATGATTTATCTCATGAGACCTGTAGATGCAGAGAGGGTACATATAAGTCCTTGAAAAACACTACCAATCCAAATTGTTCTTTATACAATGATTTAATACAAGAATAATATGCCTTTGCAATATTCATATTGAGTAGATGATACAGATTAATCAATATTTCAATAGTTAAAGAAACATTCCCCATAAACACAATATGTAAAACGGTATAAGCATAAGAAAATAATCATATCCATGTAACAAGTATATATATATATAATTTCATTTCATTTTCAAATGAAAAATTATCCCAAAGAGGTAGTAGTTACAAAACATAAGAATGATTAGGTGCACAATACAAAGTAAATCACTATGAAATGGAAACTGAAACAAATTCCTTTAAAACATTGTAATCAATAAAGTTAATAATAATCAAGATAATCACTAAATACCATGGATATACAAATAATCATGATATTATATTTCAAATGGAAGTGAAAAAATTCCAAATACAATAAATACCTGGCAAATAATGGAAATATACTAGAAATAAAAGTGAGATGAGAAACCCCTTACCTTATGCCTGAATGTGTTCTTCCTTTTATATTAACATCCTAGATAGTGAAATTAAATCCATTGTTTAATTAATTAATTCAGAACCTTATGTACATGTATTTGATTAATTATGGTTTTATTAGTTTCATTTATGGTCTTCATGATAAGTTATGAGATTGAATTATGTCATTCTGAAGTGTTTGTTTACTTGTTTTTCTTGATCGGTTCACTTGACTATGAGTAATGGAGTTCATGTGGAATGTATATAATTATCCAGAATTGGAATTACATGTTATTAAAGAACATAAATATATGTAAATGATTATAAATATAATTCGGTTATATTTTCTAATGATGAATAATTAAATAAAATTTTAATGATAAATGCTTAGATTATTTTTATAGGTTTTCGATCACCACGAGCTGACTTTATTTTATAATTAAATAACACATGTAAAAAATGATATCAGAATATTAAATATGATATATGAAATATATTATAATCCATTTCAACCATAAAAATAGTTTCATGACCATAATTGAAGGCGGAAATAGAAATTGAAAACTTATCGTCCTTGAATGTGATAAATTAACACATCTCGGACGGTGTTTTCATTTTTATTATAGAAGGTTGGGGAAAGACAGTTGATGATGAAATATTTCATTACAATAATAGAATTATAATAAATGTAAGGTACAGGAATTATCACAACATTTTGATGAGGGTAGGTGATTAGAGAGAAACAAAATAATTTAACTTGTAAAAGAAGTTGAAAAGAAAAGGATGAGAGGTTTACCTCTTGAGTACTCCTCCTTGATGATCTCTTTAAGGCCTTTATTTTTAACCTTTTAGTGAAAAAAATGTATTTGATGTTGGGGGAGGTCTTGGAATGTGTATTTTTTAAAACATAGTGAAGCCTCAAAGTTTGAGTGGTGTGAGAGGAAGAGGGGTGAGGGGCGGTTTATATAGTGGAGGAGAGGAGGGTTCTTGCATTATTTTAATCATTAGTTTATTATTTTTCCCAAGGAAAGGAATAGTACTGATTCTTGTGACCAAAAATAGTAATAAATTCATTTTATTTCAAACCATGTTTTCTTACCTCAGTAAGACTCCATCCAAGACTCAATAAATCTTGTATCTATAATTTATCATAAATTATCAAATTTTACTATTCACAAAAATTAAAGTATTTCAGAAAAATACAAAAATTTCACTCGAACCATTTTTCAATGTGTAGAATCCAAAAATGAACTCTATTTTATGAAAATAATTTTCTTAATATGTTGAATTTAATTTTTAATTAAAATCACCATTTACACAAACAAATACTGGTTTTAAAATTATAACTGATTTTATAATACCCTGAAAAATTAACTAAGGTATTATTAAATTATCCTAAAATTATTAGACAACAAAATATTTATTTAGGAATAAATTTTTTGAGAATGTGATTTATTTTAAATAAATTTATTATTTTAAAATTGTAATTAAATACTTATTAATCACAAAAATTCCAACAATTAATTATAATATTCACCTCCATTTATAAGGTGCCTAAATTTTATTTATACACTCATGGGTAAGGTTAAGATTACTAAGGGTCATATTACTATTCATAAGGGTAACATTACTATTCACAAGGGTAAGTTACAATTCATAAGGGTAAGTTATTTTTCATAACGGTATGTTACTATTCACCAAAAATTAAGTTAATTCTATTAGACTCCTAATATCACTCTAATCAAAACCATGTATGTTTGTTTTTTGAAATTAAAATCACATATATGGAAAATTTACGTTTAATGGCTAGGTTATGACTATCTTTTATAACCAGGTGTTGTTTCACAATGACTCAGTGTTTCATGCATTATAAGCTATATAATTAATTGAAATTATTTTTGAATAAACATACAATAAAATATTGGGGTGTTATACTAAATCCACGAATCTGTATAGTATCTAGAACCACATGCTTCCCTTTATCAATAAATGTGATCATAAAGTCTAGTTGGGTACCAATGGTGGCCCAAACAGGGTGCAAGTTACAGTCTTAGAAGGCCACCACCCATGGTGTCTAGGAAAATCCATTTCATCCATTAAATAAATAATAAGTGTACCATAATAATGAATAATGAAGGGTGATAATTAGATAAATAATAAACACCTCTGTCCAAGTTCTTATATGGACACCTGATTGATACCACCTACTTCAGTTGAAGACGAATGTCTGAACCAAGGTCCCCATGCCAGTGAAATGGTAGATACATAGTCCATCATGAAGAAGAAAACCAAGGTAGGTAGACCCCAAGCTTGTGCTTCATCTTGGAGGTCACATTCCAATGTCATCATTTAAACATTCTCATAATAGAAATTAAAGACATCACATATATAAGCAATCAATAAAAGCGTCAAATCCATTGGTGGAGTTCCGAGCCCATCCAAGGTGATCTTTACATAATCCCAAGTGTTTTTAAAAGTGTCTCGCATATAACCAATGCCACCTATTCCATCCACATAAACCCATACAAGCATCCATTGTATCACTAATGGCATGGTGACTTTGAGTCCATACCAAGTATATCACATAGGGGACCAAGTATCACCCGATGCATGGCATAGCCATCCTACCAACAGGACCATCCTCGATGGTCCCCTATGGATCTGGTGTCACTCATGAGTAAGGAATCATCTTGGAGAGCCCATACATGGAAATCAAATGTATCCCTCCCCGCACGTCAAGTGAATTTGAACCAAACATGGTGATTCCATCCATGACATCCATAAATCGAGAACCCATGTTCTATCTCGGCCCATTGCAGGTGATCTATAGAAACCAAGAAACATCACAAGGTAATACATATATATAAATATAATCCTACACCATTAAATGAACATATCAATGAAAAATTATAAACAATCCAACCAAAATATACAATTTAAGTTGTACATCCATGGTATCGAGGAATAAGAACAAGGAACCACGGAACATTTTCATAATGTAAGGAACACGTATAAAGCATAGAAAATGGCTACAAGAATTCTCACAAGGTAATAATGAAGAGGAAAGCATAGGTAATGAATCATAAATAGCAATATACATAGCATGAGGCACATAGAGTATGATATGAGAAATACAGTATGAGTCTATGCATTACACCCAAGGGCCTAACTAAAAAAATATAATTTACGAAATTAAATTTATTGATTTAAAAACATTTAACCAAATAAATTCATATAGAATAATCCAACTCAAGTAATAGGGAAAAGGCCTCTTATGGTGGGAAAACCCAAAGGGATGTCCAATGACAAGTATAACAACCCATGTATGGTTTTCTACACAATATGTAGTCACACACGAAATGAAGAACCCATTAATTTAATTTATTAGACACATTTGAGGCATCAATGTAAGCAAACGATGAGCATCATAATTACATGTAATTTAAATTTTGATGAGACAAGTGGGACCAACCTAGAAAAAATATCATAATGTAGTATCACTCCACTCCTTCATTATTAAGGCTGGAATCAACCCAGAATGCAAGAAAATAATGAAATCATCAAACACCTGAAAAATATAGAAAAAATATTCACACCTAAATAGTGAAATATATGGAGAAGAAATATTTAAAAATAAGGTAGGGGATGGAGGATCTTTCCGAGAGCTATATATTTCTTTTGATGGTGAAGGATTTGGTCCCTGGATGAAGGAGATAGATCAAAACCCTATAGAGAAGGGTGGAGGAGCACGCATGTAACGCCCCAATGCTAGTTTCCCAGAGTCGGTGCATTATTACATAACATTGGCATGATCACAAGAAAGATAAAATCTCGAAAGACCGATTGGTTTAGTAGCCTTGGAAACACTAGATATATTCATAAGTTTTACATTACATCATAAAATGAAAAACTACTACAACAACATAATGTCTCCATAATCCACACTCATATCCCCACATAATATCCCTGCAGGTCATTCATAACTTACTTCTTCACTTCCTGGGAAAAATAAAACATAGAAAAGGGGTGATCTCAAATGCCCAGTAAGGATAACAATATAGCGGAAACTTTCATAAATAAGAATAAACATTTAAGGCAATGTATAACTAAAACAAAAGCCTTTCAAACATGAACATTCAACATGGTATGGCATAAATAAAATGAAATAATGACATTTACTTATTCACATGGATATTCTACTAATCGAATAATCACATGCAAAAATCAATAACCACTTTCATAATGTTGGAATGCATAATGCTGAATTTTAATTTCTTTGTCAAGGCCTCATCCCAAGACCTTGGGGCTAACTGTAACCGGAACCCAACCCGGAGTGCCAATAATAACCGGACACCAACCCGGAGTGCCTCTAATAACCGGACACCAACCCGGAGTGCCTCTAATAACCGGAGACCAAACTGGAGGGCTTACTTTTACCAGTCCCTAACCTGGAGGGCTTACTTTTACCAGTCCCCAACCTGGAGGGCTTACTTTAACCAGTCCCCAACCTGGAACATACTTTTCCAACACATTCATATGAAGTAAAGGTTGAAATATAACATAAACATTCTTATTGGAACTAGCATACGAAATGTCAATAATTTCACCATAAACTATGAATGGTATAAAATCAGCACATCCACAGTCAAACATACCACAAAAGCTTCAATACAATATAGAAGTTTTGTATCATAATAAATAAACTTCACATAAGCGTAAAATCCATCAAAGGATGTTGACATAGATGAAATCAAAAGACTTTTTAGAGAAATATCTATTTCTATTTTTGAAATCATTTAAGATCCATATAAAATAAAACATTTTCTTGAAAATATTCTTATAATCTTGTAAGGAAAGCTTTGAATATTTTATAACGGCGGAAAATAGCCGTACCCGCCGTATAAGTTAAAAAAACATTATTACCTTAATTCTGTCGAAAAGGTTAAAAAGGACCTTGTTTTGAAAACGACGGAAAGATTCCTTTATAAACCTCTTATAAAAGTCAAACAAGGGTATAAATGACTTTAACCCATATTCTTGTAAATAATAAATATGTTTTGAAATACATTTAGAAGAAACATGGATGTGGATGATAAAGAAATCCCAGTAGATTATTACGTATAAACAACCTCGGATAATGAAGAGATTGTGAAATAACCCTTACCTTGTACTTTTCCTTGGATGGGGTAGGTTAACCTCCTCTTCTTCGGGTTCTTCCTTTTGATTTGATCAAAAGAGATCCTTAGGTTGGCTTTTTGATCAAACTAAGGCCTCTAGGTTGTAGTGAGGGATGTTGGGGGAGTATTTGGGCAGAGTTTGGCCGAACCAAAAGGCTTTTAAGGTGTGAAGAAATGAGAAGGAGGAGTGGCCTTTTATAAGAGGGGTGAGGGGCACCTTTGGAAAAGCTAGAAATATTAATTTATAATAATTTCATATTCGGTTTCTAATGGATCCAAAGTTGATTATTGAAAGTTTAAGGTGGGGATAGGTCGAAAACCACTCAACCAATAGAATTTAGACAGGTTTGGGTACTTATATTAACCTTATCTTTAAGTATTAACTCTAAGTTAATTAGTTTCACTTTTACAATGTCTCTTTGTATTTTTATAAAATATGGTTAATAAACATACTAGATACATCCAAGAGACCCCCAAGTGGTCCATTAATGATGAAACTATCATGATATAAGTCTCTTGGCCGAACCTTAGATTTTTAGGAATTTAATATCAATTAATAATATAATATTTGTTTTAAGAACTCTTTTATGTCAATTTGACACTATTCAATAGTTGATTTTTGTGAAACTCATAAAAGATTGATTACTTCGAACAAAGTCAATTAACTCAATCCTAATATATCATATTATCCTTGAAAATTAGTTTAATTCATTAAAAGTTTCATATTATATTTATTTGGGTATTTATAATATCAATTATTTTAATTTTTCACTATTATAGTAATTACTGCATCATCATTGTGTCACAAATAAAATAAATTATTTAATGTCTAAAAATTATAAATAAAATATCATTATGTAGGAAATCTATTTATATTTATAATGAATATTTATAATCTAAAATCCAACATATATAACCCTATGTAACAATTGTTTTTCTAAAAGATATATGCTTGTGTCATTTTTGTATTCATTTTAACTTAATTAAAATAAAGTGTCATTATCACTTTCAAGTGGATCCATGGGGTCCCCAAATCGACCCAAAGATTCCCATGGTCGACCATGTATCAACCAATAGGGTTAAGACACGTTTTAGGGTAATTTAGTATTATTATAATATTATTTTTTAACCCTTATTTACCGGATTTACCCTTAACCATGGTAAATAAAATATTTACCGCAGTAATTATTCAAAATGTCTAAAAATAAAAGTTACCTATTTACACAATTTGAAAATCCTGATTCCAAATATGGAATCCATTTTCCTAAATTCAAAACACAGAAGTCACAGAAATTAATTTAAAATTAATTCCCGATGTCAAAACAAAAAGCGTGTTTTTAAGAAATAATAACTATCAAAAGATTGACACTTGTTTATGTTCGGTTTAATTGTAAAATTATGTCCAATGACCAACATTATATTAAATGGTAAAAATATATTCTAAATATACTTTAAAACCACTCAAATTCATAATTTATCACTATTAATTATTTTGATTAAAAAAGTTGTTTTTAATTAAAATTTAGTAATTTTCACTATTCATCAAAATATGAAAGTTATCTGAAATGTACCAAAATTTCACCTTAGGCTAAATTCGATATTCCAAATCCAAAAATGAATTCCATTTTGAAATATAAAATATATATAATTTCAAAAATTAGGTATTACTATTCGTAATGGCTAGTTTGATTGGTTGTGGTGTGTGTTAAAACTCAAGGTTGCGTACAACACACGCTACTGTATTATTCAAAGAAAACGTACCGTGGAAGCTTGGGATGTTTCATTTTAAATTTTTGATGTCCCCATTTAGTCAAAAAGTTTAATATATTGTATTTAAAAAGGGTTCACTATTAAAAGTTGATAAAAGTGCAATACTGAAAATGAATTTGTTCTTGCATTATGTCTAAGATACTCATAATATGGAAAAATTATAAGGATTATATAAAGTTTAAAATTTATTTAATACTATTCATAACCTCTTTTGAATGGATTTTTGGTAAGTCATTGTGCAAGTGAACTCGGTGTTGCGTGTAGTGCAAGTTATTGAATTATTTTGAAGAAATAACACATTATGAATTCTTGGGGTGTTACATTCTCCCCTCCTTCAATAAATTGTGTCCTCGCAATTTGAAATTGTTCTTCGAAAATAAAAGGTTGAAAGTAGAAAATATATTTGTGGGAAAACCCACATTGGAAATTGGGTTACTAAAATTTAGTCTTAATATGAGGAAAAGAGAAATCAAAGGGTCACCACCAAATTATGATCTCGATTAGGAGAACATTGATGGCAATTAGAGACATATAATTGGAGGGAAAACGTAAATATTTATAGGTAGTGATTGAGGTCATCAATCACAAACAAGTGTAAAATTGAGGTCCTTAAATTCATCAATCTATGATGATTTGAAATACCATCGGTTCAACAAAACATAGGGTATTAGGATAACACATTTTTGACGTTTCAAAATATCTTAGTTGAAATCCCACATAGAAAAATGAATTAATGAGGCCTCTATTTAAAATAAAGAGTCGAAAGTATGAAGATTACCGAAAATAACACATACTAGGATTCCATGTAGGAAAATATGGATATGGAAGAAAAATCTAACCATCAATTATCTGATGGAGAGTGGTAGAGAACATGGCTATGAAAAGGCCAACAATCCCAAAGCCATAAATTAGTGATGATTTAAGGTACCATCTAGGAAAACATTTTTGTTCTAAGTTGCTTTTCTTAATGTTGAGGAATTTATTTATGAGATTGCCTAAGATCATAAGGAGATATACTTACTTTATAATTAGATTTTTATCCATTAATAAATTTCTACCACAAACTCATCTTTCACTCTAAAAGATAATAGAATGTAAAAAAAATTCTATTTACACTATTCATATAGGGTTCCAAAATAAAAGAATTTATAATTCATCTACATGTTATTTTAATAAAAACTAAATTATTTAATCCAGGACATCTCGTGGGCCAGTGGTAGGTGATACACCCTTGTCGCCCTTCGGTTGCGGGTTCAAGTCTCGTAGCCTTGCCGGACGCGACGGGTTGCCGCCTGACCTCCGGGTTGTCCTTTTATGGAAATCCAAAATAATCCAAACTAGAACAATCCAAAATACTTCTATACAAACTCATAGTCTAACATTTATAAGGAAGGTAAACATAATATAGATCATTTTTACCCCGTAATAGCATATGAATACCTTCATCATGTATTACCATATTCCTTATTGATTACATTCATGCTCCCTTATTCCATATAGAATGCTGGATATACTTCATTAATCCAAAAATGTTTTAAACCCCAACAATGATGGAATATACAAATCATTAATCAGTTCCAAGGTATTCAAGAATATCCAATATAATTTATCCAAAACAATCACATATTATTCCAAAATCACTACCTCAGTATCAGAACTATATTATGATTTATCATTCTCTCAACCATATATTTTCCAAAAATTTATCCTGCTATTGAGTCACTTTTCTTTGTTCCACACAATCTCAAGTCCTTAATGAAGTAGTACTTCAGTACAATCCTTATATACTCCATAATTATTATAACAAGTACAATGTTGATACAACACTCAATTGACATAATCAACATAAGAACTCTAATCATTCCTCTTCATCTGTGGTAGTATCATAACTTGATTATTATCCAATAACATCATTTGTAGCATAGTCTGATGACTTGGACATAGGTTCGCATAGTGTCCAAACTCCTTGCAAATGAAGCATTGTACATTTGAAACCATTTTCTTACCCTTGCAGTCACGTACTTTGTGCCCTTTTCCTCCACACTTATAACAAACTCCCATTCCTTTCAGGCAAGTTCCAGGGTGTTTCTTTCCACAGTTACCACATGTGGGAAAATTCTTCTTTTCCCTCTTCCCTTTATCTTTTTTTCTCTCTTCCATCCTTTTCTTCTCTTGCTTTCCTTCAAAGCCATAGGACTCAGTAAACTCTTTACTTATCTTATCAAAACATGATATTATTTATTCATATGATGATAATACATGGGAGGCTATTTCTCTTATAAATTATAGCTTAAGACCATGAAAGATATGATCCTTCCTTCTCTTTGGATCATGTGCATTTCTGGAGTTCTCATTCCTTCTACTGGGCGCCATTTCTAAACAATGGCATACACTAGATCAGTTTATGAATCAAAATACATAATCTCATACTTATAAAACACTTAACGTAAATTGAACTATTTATGGATATAATCCATAATAATAAAAATGTCTCCTTTGAGGATGTATATACTTATAAACGCTTCATAATGGTTTGTAATGAAAATGAGAATTATCCTAAGCATATCCCCCGGGAGTGTCGTAACCAAGAGTGCAGCAAGGCCCGTTGTCGTGCACCAGTTCCCGTTCGAGTCTAGCTCAAAGCGGTGTTTTCGGGTTTTACCCCTAGGTACATCTGTGCCAGAGCCGCCTCTACCTGCTCGTATCCAGACAGGGATGTATTGCTCGGAAAACTCACAAAATATCTACAATACCAAAATTCTAGGAAGTTCTTCTACACTAATCCTCAAAGTTCATGTTAGGTCTACGTGCTCTAATCAGAGTTTATCTAAATCTAGCTTCCAAGGTTTGTACTAAACTTCCTATGATACCAACTATAACACCCCGACGCTAGTTTCCCAGAGTCGGTGCATTATTACATAACATTGGCAAGATCACAAGAAAGATCAAATCTCGAAAGACCGATTGGTTTAGTAGCCTTGGAAACACTAGATATATTTATAAGTTTTACATTACATACTAAAATGAAAAACTACTACAACAACATAATGTCTCCATAATCCACACTCATATCCCCACATAATATCCCTGCAGGTCATTCATAACTTACTTCTTCACTTCCTGGGAAAAATAAAACACAGAAAAGGGGTGAGCTCAAATGCCCAGTAAGGATAACAATATAGCGGAAACTTTCATAAATAAGAATAAACATTTAAGGCAATGTATAACTAAAACAAAATCCTTTCAAACATGAACTTTCAACATGGTATGTCATAAATAAAATGAAATAATTCCATTTACTTATTCACATGGATATTCTACTAATCGAATAATCACATCCAAAAATCAATAACCACTTTCATAATGTTGGAATGCATAATGCTGAACTTTAATTTCTTTGTCAAGGCCTCATCCCAAGACCTTGGGGATAACTGTAACCAGAACCCAACCCGGAGTGCCTCTAATAACCGGACACCAACCCGGAGTGCCTCTATTAACCGGACACCAACCCGGAGTGCCTCTAATAACCGGAGACCAAACCAGAGGGCTTACTTTTACCAGTCCCTAACCTGGAGGGCTTACTTTTACAAGTCCCCAACCTGGAGGGCTTACTTTAACCAGTCCCCAACCTAGAACATACTTGTCCAACACATTCATATGAATTAAAGGTTGAAATATAACATAAACATTCTTATTGGAACTAGCATACGAAATGTCAATAATTTCACCATAAACTATGAATGGTATAAAATTAGCACATCCACAGTCAAACATATCACAAAACCTTCAATACAATATAGAAGTTTTGTATCATAATTAATAAACTTCAAATAAGCGTAAAATCCATCAAAGGATGTTGACATAGATGAAATCAAAAGACTTTTTAGAGAAATATCTCTTTCTATTTTTGAAATCATTTAAGATCCATATAAAATAAAACATTTTCTTGAAAATATTCTTATAAGCTTGTAAGGAAAGCTTTGAATATTTTATGACGGAGGAAAATAACCGTACCCGCCGTATAAGTTAAAAAAACATTCTTACCTTAATTCTGTCGAAAAGGTTAAAAATGACCTTGTTTTGAAAACGACGGAAAGATTCCCTTATAAACCTCTTATAAAAGTCAAACAAGGGTATAAATGACTTTAACCCATATTCTTGTAAATAATAAATATGTTTTGAAATAAATTTCGAAGAATCATGGATGTGGATGATAAAGAAATCCCAGTAGATTAGTACGTATAAACAACCTCGGATAATGAAGATATTGTGAAATAACCCTTACCTTGTACTTTTCCTTGGATGGGGTAGGTTAACCTCCTCTTCTTCGGGTTCTTCCTTTTGATTTGATCAAAAGGGATCCTTATGTTGGCTTTTTGATCAAACTAAGGCCTCTAGGTTGTAGTTAGGGATGTTGGGAGAGTATTTGGGTAGAGTTTGGCCGAACGAAAAGGCTTTGAAGGTTTGAATAAATGAGAAGGAGGAGTGCCCTTTTATAAGAGGGGTGAGGGGCACCTTTGGAAAAGCTAGAAATATTAATTTATAATAAATTTATATTCGGTTTCTAATGGCTCCAAAGTTGATTATTCAAAGGTTAAGGTGGGGATAGGTCGAAAACCACTCAACCAATAGAATTTATACAGGTTTGGGTACTTATATTAACCTTATCTTTAAGTATTAACTCTAAGTTAATTAGTTTCACTTTTACAATGTCTCTTTGTATTTTTATATAATATGGTTAATAAACTTACTACATACATCCAAGCGACCCCCAAGTGGTCCATTAATGATGAACCTATCATGATATAAGTCTCTTGGCCGAACCTTAGATTTTTAGGAATTTAATATCAATTAATAATATAATATTTTTTTTAAGAACTCTTTTATGTCAATTTGACACTATTCAATAGTTGATTTTTGTGAAACTCATAACAGATTGATTACATCGAACAAAGTAAATTAAATAAATCCTAATATATCATATTATCCTTGAAAAGTAGTTTAATTCATTAAAAGTTTCATATTATATTTATTTGGGTATTTATAATATCAATTATTTTAATTTTTCACTATTATAGTAATTACTGCATCATCATTGTGTCATAAATAAAATAAATTATTTAATGTCTAAAAATTATAAATAAAATATAATTATGTAGGAAATCTTTTTATCTTTCTAATGAATATTTATAATCTAAAATCCAACATATATAACCCTATGTAACAATTGTTTTTCTAAAAGATATATGCTTGTGTCATTTTTGTATTCATTTTAACTTAATTAAAATAAAGTGTCATTATCACTTACAAGTGGATCAATGGTGTCCCCAAATCGACCCAAAGATTCCCATGGTCGAACATGTATCAACCAATAGGGGTAAGACACGTTTTAGGGTAATTTAGTATTATTATAATATTATTTTTTCACCCTTATTTACCGGATTTACCCTTAACCATGGTAAATAAAATATTTACCGCAGTAATTATTCAAAATGTCTAAAAATAAAAGTTACCTATTTACACAATTTCAACATCCTGATTCCAAATATGGAATTCATTTTCCTAAATTCAAAACACATAAGTGGCAGAAATTAATTTAAAATTAATTCCCGCTGTCAAAACAAAAAGCGTGTTTTTAAGAGATAATAACTATCAAAAGATTGACACTTGTTTATGTTCGGTTTAATTGTAAAATTATGTCCAATGACCAACATTATATTAAATGGTAAAAATATATTCTAAATATACTTTAAAACCACTCAAATTCATAATTTATCACTATTAATTATTTTGATTAAAAAAGTTGTTTTTAATTAAAATTTAGTAATTTTCACTATTCATCAAAATATGAAAGTTATCTGAAATGTACCAAAATATCACCTTAGGCTAAATTCGATATTCCGAATCCATAAATGAAGTCCATTTTGAAATATAAAATATATATAATTTCAAAAATTAGGTATTACTATTCATAACGGCTAGTTTGATTGGTTGTGGTGTGTGTTAAAACTCAAGGTTGCGTACAACACACGCTACTGTATTATTCAAATAAAACATACCGTGGAAGCTTGGGATGTTTAATTTTAAATTTTTGATGTCCCCATTTAGTCAAAAAGTTTAAAATATTGTATTTAAAAATGGTTCACTATTAAAAGTTGATAAAAGTGCAATACTGAAAATGAATTTGTTCTTGCATTATGTCTAAGATACTCATAATATGGAAACAATTATAAGGATTATATAAAGTTTAAAATTTATTTAATACTATTCATAACCTCTTTTGAATGGATTTTTGGTAAGTCATTGTGCAAGTGAACTCGGTGTTGCGTGTAGTGCAAGTTATTGAATTATTTTGAAGAAATAACACATTATGAATTCTTGGGGTGTTACAACGCACATGGAATAGAAGAGGAAAACCCCAATAGAGAATAATGAGGAAAATAGAAAGTGTTTTAATTCATTTAATAGGGTAAAATAGTAAATTCACCCACAAAACAAGGGTGCACAATTGGACAAACTGTGTTCCAATCGAGCACCACGATCTACTTCAAAGGGTAAGCCCTTATGGTTAGGTTCATGATTTATCTGACCATTAACAGACCATGAAAACATGATCTGTCCGAAACGTCTATAGCACCATATTGTCAAATTCCAAGGGTCTCATGGTTGTAGAAAAACTGTGTTGCTCTAGTTCCCCACTTTCTCCAACCGTATGGTTTTGGAAAACCGTGCTGGCTAGGCGGCATGATTTATCCAAACCATACAGCCTAGTATTTTATCCAATTTTGGGGTGCTATGATTCAAATGATCCCTAGACACCTTAAGACATCCTTGACTTCATTAGGCATATTTATAAGGCTCGTTTAAAGGAATTAATAAATGGTTCATATAATCATGAAAATCCATGATGTTACAACCTCCCCTCCTAATGACAACTCATCCTCTAGTTTCCCTAATGAGTGTGGTAAAATTTCATCTGAGAAACTTTTCTACCACTTCCCATAAAAATCGGATTCCCTCTCCCTATTCTCATACTGTATACGTCTGTATTTTCATAAAACCTAGACTAGAGTAAATAACCTACCTCGGAGAGTCTTCATGCCTTAATCAAAAATATGTATAAGAAGATCCTCAAAGGACACATTTGCCTACATCTCAATATCCTCAGGATCAAATGAATGATATAGGTTATCATGATACCTTAATATATTAGAGGCGTGGAATAAATCACTCTTGTCATGGTACCTCTATGGTAACATCAACCTATAGGCTACCGACTCGACTCCACTATCTCGAGAGGCCCGAAATATCGAGGTGATTACTTTCTCTATCTCCTAATTTATCAATGACACAATATAGGTGATGCATGAATAAATACATGATCTCCCACCATAAAATCCAGAGGTATTTCAAAATGACCTATATAATACTTCTTCCTAGACTGATCTGTATCCACACACTTCCAAATAAGTTAGACTTTATCAAAAGTCTCTTGAATGAGATAAGGAACCAATAGAGATTCCTTTGTTTCCTCTAGCCAGCACATTGGTGAAAGACATGGTATAACCTAGAGGGCCTCATTCAGATCTATTTGAATTGTTTCCTGGAGTCTATTATTTTATGAAAACTCAACTAGATAAATATGCTTTTCCCATGAACCTCCAGAATCAAGGATGGAGGCCCGAATCATATCCTACAACACTTGTATCTTCTACTCATAATGCCCATCGGTTTGAGGGTGATATGTTTTACTCAAGATAACCTATGAACATAGTTCCTTTTTCAGCCCTTTCTAGAACCACGATGTAAACTAGGCATCTCGGTCTGAAAAAATAGTATGTGGAGCTATATACAGTTGTATTATCTCTTAGATGTATAGCCTCCCAATATCATCAATATAGATGGTTTCTATGTTTTTTAGGAAGTGTACAACCTTGGTCAACCTATTGATGATCACCCGTACTACATCACTTCCTCAAGGGGATATCAGAAAGCCTTCCATGAAGTCCATGGTGAAATCATTTCATTCACATGCAAGAATAGATAAAGTCTATATAATTCCATTTAGTAACTAATGCTCAGACTTCACCTACTAACTAGTGGAGAACTGAGTGATGAATTGGGATATCTACCTTTTCATTCCTGGCCACCAATATTGACGATGTATATCTATGTACAACTTGGTATCACATGATGAAATTCCCAAAAGTAGGTATGTAATTCCCTCATTAGGTATTATCGTATATCCAAAGGCACCCATACACTAACAGAGAAGTGTAGGGTTTCACATCCATAAACAACCCAAACCATAGGTGGGTTATCACCTATGACAATCTCCCTCAAAATGAGGCCCCCAGAATTAGACAACTACCACATCTGGACCCACTCTTTATGGGGGGACATTACTTCTAGAATTGATAATAAAAGTTACCCATGATGTTCCAGAACTTCCAGGTGAATCTATGAAAAAATTCCATCAACTAACACTCATTACTAGCCTCCTTTAAAGCTTGTATATGAGTTTTTGGACTCAAAGAATTTTCCATTACATTTCCCTTTCTAGGTGTGTAATCAAGCTCAAAGTCAAAGGACTACTGATATTCCGCCCACCTACACTACCTCATATCCAAGTCTTGCTATTTGGAGATTTATTTTACACTTTTATGATATTTTTAAATAATGAAACACTCACAGAAAATATATTTATTCCAATAGTGTAGATAATGAACCATAACTACTAGCTTGAGGTTATGCGTAGGGTAATTCTACTCATAAGGCCTCAACTGGAGGGACCCATATTCCACGACAGAATTAAATTATATTATAAATTCACCCATACTAATACTTAAAGCATAAAAAACACTATATAAATCCATCATGGATCTAGAAAGATCTGGATTGGAACTAAAGAGAGTTTCCCATTTATCTTTTGAAAGGATTTCTCACAAGATTTTGTCTAGATGAACTACACCCCATTCTTATTCAGGGATGTAAGAGGTGCTGCAATGTGGGATAAGTCCTAGATGAATAACCTATAATATAAATCCATACCTAATAAGTTACTTATATCAAACACATTACTAATATTCTCCCTAAAAACCAAGATGATCACTTTATGTGGTTCAATAGATACACAAACCTTATATATGATATGAACCAAGAAGTGAACCTTGCTAAACCAAAAGTGGCATTTGTTGAGATTTGCTTATAGCTGGTGATCTTTTAGTGTACTAAAAATGTTCTCAATATGGTTAGAATGGTCACTTATGGTGTGAGAATACAATAATATGTCTTATATGAAGACCACCATAAAGGAATCAATATACGGGTGGAAACCCCAATTAATTAGATCCATGAAGATTAGTGGTGTGTTCTTCATACCAAATGACATAACCAGATACTTGTACAAGGTGTAACTCCTCTAGAATGATGTTTTTCATATGTATGCCCATCTTACATTCACTTGATGGTATCCTGTCCTCAAATAAATCTTAGAAAAAATAGTTTCCCCTCAGATATGGTTGATGAGTTCATCAGAAAGAGGTAGTGGATACCGATTCCTTACCATAAGATGGTTCAGTCAATGGTAATTCATGAAAAATTTGTGGGTACCATATGTTTTCTTGGAGAAAAGGATTGGTGAACCCAATTTCAATGTGTTGGGTCTAATAAAACCTTTAGCATCAAGGTCTTCAATCTGCTTTTTGAGTTCCTAGAGATAAATAGGTGTCATCCAATAAAGAGGAATGGACATTGGTGCTATATAAATATGGTCAAAACTATGACCCTGAGATGCTACCTGACTATCCTGTGTTGATCCACTCAGTTGATGCTTAAGGTCTAGGGCCTAACTACCTTGTCCATAACCACTATCACATCATCTTGATCAACCAGTAGAAGTCTAATTTCTAGACTGAACTGGAGTTGTGGATCTCATACCTGATAGTGGAATAGGTATGGATCCCTTCTCACTGGATGCTGGAGGAAAATAGCAGCATAAGGAATAAAGGTGACCCATCCTACTCCAAGCTCGACACTCAATTGGGTTCTTTATACACTAAGGATTTTTATGGCCTAGCTTACCACACTAGTTAAAAACTGTAGATATATATTATCATGTCACATAGCTAGAATTTCCCCCACATTCAATATTGAAATAGAACTTCCTACTACCAGATCAACCCTCGCCCTGTCTCAGGACTAAACCACCCTGGCTCACATTTCTAGAATCATTGAGATTTCATTCCTTAATAAGGGACTAATTTAAAATATCTGTAATAGTAGTAAACTAAAATACATTAATCATTGAGTGGAAAATGTAGCCAAGCCCATACTCAAAATTCCTCGCATTCATCAACTCTTCACTAGTCATAGATCGACCAAAATGCAGGAGCGTGGTGAAGTGAGTAGAATACTCCAGCATGAACATAGAGTCCTTTTGAAGATGCATGAACCCCCTATCATGGTCTACCCTTAGAGTCTATAGGAAGAAGTTATCATAGAAGGATGGATGTATGTATGCTAGGACCATACCTCTATGACACATAGCTAGGTATATTATGTCTCACTAGTTCTTGGAATAATCACATCTCGAGGATTCTGAATATGGTCTAAGATAGTACCATGGACCACCCATGACTCAGAATCCTATGGTATTACATACTTAGAGATGGTGGTAGGATGATACTACTGAAATTACCATGTCAACTCTACCATAGCAGGGGATGGTCATGGAGAACCCTGAACAGACTGCATGAATCGAAGAAAACTATCATCAAATTGATAATCAATTCCCAATGAATGTTCAATAGGAGGTGCCTCAGGTGGAAATATAAGAGGTATCACAAGTGGCTCAGAACCCAACACATCTTGAGTGTACTCATCACCACTCTCTTGGAATACATCTTGAGGATTTCATTGTGTCCTAGCTATACAATTTCCATGTTCACTCCTCAGACAGAATTTATAACATTTAGGGAAAGTGTTTAAGAAAACAATAAAGAAGGGTATGTACAAGGACTCCCTAAAACACAAAATAACCCTCAACAAGATCCTAGATCTTTTTCTAGATAAGAAAGGAAAGGTCTAAATGTATCACAGGAGACTCGGCCTACTTCCCATTTATAAGGATGGGTTAGGTTCATGGTCTCATATTCCTCATATAAAGTGACTAATTCATTTTTAAGGTGGTATTCCATTACATGTTTTTGTATATAATCCCCTTTTAAAGGGTTAAATTAGGTATATCACCATTCATATTTATAAGGGCCCATATGCACCATATATGATGAAATATGACATCCACTTAATCATAAGAATAATATGTTTCATCCCTACAAGAAGAATTAAAACACACACTCACTCACTCACTAACACACACACACACACACACACACACACACATATATATATATATCCATAAAATCACTTCAAGGAACAATAAATAAGGTACAACAACAATCACATGAAAAATAGTAAATGCATGTTGAATATAGATATGTAATGGCATGATGCACTATAGTTTAATTCCTATTGTATATAGTAGGATGCATGACTTGATATTCTCTTATATCATTTGGATGAAGTTATATAAATCATCATTTCAATAATACCAATATAATAACACCATAAAAAAGTGCTTCAACCAATAGTGAATTAGTATCTACCATAAATGGGATAATCAATAATTGTGATTTCCCATCCCATGTAATTTGGGTTCTCATGTACATGGGTTTTTAATGTCCAAGAACAAGGTCAATTACAAATTCTATTAACTCGCAATATTCATTATAATATTCAAACATTAATACAAAAGGAAAAAAGGGATCTGATATCACATTGTAATGTCCCACCCCTAGTGCCACATACTGGTGCACCAATAATATATCTATAATACCTCAAGTGCACCTCCCTAAACACCTGAGGATGTCGACTAGTAGTGAGGGACAAGGGTGTGTTTATGGGGATACTATAACCCCATATATCAGAGTGAGAATAGTATAAAATGATAGTTAATAAATAGAAGAAGTATAAATAAGAAATCGAAAACAAATAAAATAATAGAAATAAACCAAGGAAGAGAAATAAATAACCTAAAAAAGCTGAATAATAGTAGTAGATACCGTAATAATGATGATCGTGATGTAATAAAAAAAGAGTTAATGGGGAATAAGGGATACATGAATATACATAATGATATAAAAAAGCTACCGAAATACCAAAAACTACTACAACAAGCATCTCGAGAATAGGATCAGTCCTCTTCCACCCATTCTCCATCCTAAAGTCATGAATCAGACAGTCATCAGAAGCAGTATTCTTCCATTTATCAATACTTACGATCATAATGTTTTCTTGGGTACCAAAGGTGGCCCATGTAGGTTTTGATATTTAATCTTAGTAGGCCACCACCCACGATGTCAAAGATAATCCATTTAGTTAAATAAATAAATGAGTAGTGTGCCATAAGAATAAATAATGTAAGGAAATAACCAAATAATAATAAACACATCAGTCTAGGTTTCTATATGGACACCTGAACGATACCACCTACTTCAGTCAATGCCAGATGTCTGAACCAAGTTCCCTGTATAATTGACATTGTAGATACATAATAAATCATAAAGGAAACAACCAAGGTAGGTTCACCCCAAGCTTATTATTTGTCTTGGGAGTCACATTTCCCTGTCATCATTTAAACATGATCGGAATATAAATATAATACAACACATATATACCAGTAATCAATCAACACATCAAATCCATTGGTGGAGTCTCGTTCCCATCCAAGGAAATCTATACAGAACCCCAAGGGTCTCTATGGGTGTCACTGATATAACCAATTCCATCAAATCTATCCAAGTAAACCCATACTTCTATCCCTTGTATCACTCATGGAATGGTGACTCTAATTTCATTCCAAGTATCTCACATTAGGGACCAGTTATCAACCAAGGAATGGTATAGACATCCTACCAATGTGTCCATACTCAGTTTCCCCCATAGGGATCTGGTGTCATTCAGGCATATGGAATCTTCTCGGAGATCCCATACTTGGAAAGCCAATGTGTCACTCCTAGTGTGTCAAGTTAATCTGAATCGAACATGATGAGTCCATGACGTCTTCAGACTGGTACCATAGTTCTCTCCCAGCCCATAGCACATTATCTATAGCAACCAAGGAACATCACAGAGTAAGACATATGTATAAATATAATCTTGTTCCAACAAATCAACATCTCAATGCCACAAGCTAAACAAGACAACAAAAATATACAATTCAATCCAATCATCCTTGACATAGATAAATAGCCACACAGAACTAAGAAAAATGTTCAAAATGTAAGGCACACATATAAATAATAGTAAAAATTCTACAAGGATTCTCATAATGCAATAATCATGAGAAAAGAATAAGGAATAAATCATAAAGCGAAAAAATACTAACCACGAGGAACATGGACTTTTACGTGACCAATAAGATATGATTTTATGAGTTATACCCAACGGCCTAACTGAAATGCCTACAACATACATTAATTCAGTATATAGATTTAATAAAATTTAACCTTGGAGAAACTCACATTGTAGTAGGAAACTCATGTCATGGGAAAAAGGACATTCATGGTGGGAACACTGAAAGGGGTGTCCAAAGACCAGGAAAACAACCCAAAAATGGTTTTTTTCCAAAATGTGTAGTCACAAACAACATAAGGAACCCATTAATTTAATTTATTAGACACATTTGAGGGGTTTTCAGAAGGTTATGGTGAGTGGAATAATGGTTCATTATTTAATGTGAATCAAAAAATGGTAATGACCTAGACCACCTACACCGATGTAGTAGAACTATGCACATCCATTATCGAGGATTGAATCAATCTAGAAAGTATGAAAATGATGAAATCGTCAAGCACTTGGAAAATATGGGAAAAGCGTCAAACCTAAATAGTGAAAAAATTAAGGTGGAACCTTGGAAAATAAGAAAGATTATGGAGGAGCTTATCAAGATATATCTATTTCTTTTGATAGTGAAGGATTTGGTTATCAGATGAAGGGTATATATCAAACCCCTATAGATATGGGAGGAGGAGTCCACACATGGAATAGCAGAGGAAAACCCCACTAAAGAAGGAGGAGGAAAATAGAAATTGTTTTAAATAATTTAATAAGGGAACAATAGTAAATTCACCCACTAAACAAGGGCACATGGTTTGGATGCACAGTTGGCCAAACCGTGTGACAATAGTGTGTCATGATCTAGTACAAAGAGTTATCCCGCATGGTTAAGAACATATTTTATCTAACTATGCACAAATCATGTGAAACTACTCTATCCTATAAGTCTAAAGTACCACATAGCCATTTACATGGGGTTGAATGGTTAAAGGAAAACAAGGAATCCCCCCCCCCATTCCCCACTGTACGAAATCACACAGTTTGGGGAAACCATGAAGGCTAGGCCACACGGTTTCTCCTAACCATGCGGCTTATTCTTTTCTTCAATTACTAGGGATCTGGGCTCTGAATGAGACTTAGATTCTACCAAGAACTTCTAAACTCAATTAGTCATCATTATAAGGTTCATTTGAAATAATTTAAACAAAAATGGTTTTTGCATTTGAGAAAAGACATGATGTTATAGAAGTCTATGTACTGGCTCTCTCTCAGCAGCACGATGGGTCAGACAATTGCTATAATGATGTCACCATCTGTCGAAAGCATAAAAATACCTCTCCTGTGACTAAATTTATCCCTATTGAAGCTCGTGCACTACATAAACACGTTTATGGGTCTATGAATGGGTGTTCCTCCTACGTCGTGATCCTTTCAACTACTATCTTCCAATAGATGCAGAAATCTCAGCCTCATAACCACCATTGCTGGCCATATCCACCCATCCCTTATACAGGAAGTTCTCTATTACTAGAGCCCTATCTATTATCCCTACATAATATGGAAGGTACAAGGAGACCAAATTTTCCTAGATGTCACTATGGAGGCCCTTATCAAAGGTTCAAGATATGAAAAATAGATCTCAAACCATATCTAGGGAGTATCGCAAAAGGTCTGGGAACCTTAACAAGTACTATACCACAGTCATGCTACACTACTGAATCTGTAGAGGATTATGGATACACAATTATATTAAAGTGTCTTGGTAAAACTCTTCCTAAAATATTCACTCCAACTCCACCCAAGTGACCATCACGTAATTTTGGGTCAGCGTCACTAGATTCCACCATCATCTAGACGAACCCTATAGAAGGCTCGCTGCTAGGACCACCATCTGATTGGGAAGTTTCCTCAAAAGTTGGAAAACACATGGGACTAAATCAAGCCATTCATCATCCACATAAGGGTATAGATCACCCCGATACATTAGATTTCACTTCCTCTAGAACTCGTGCAGTTCACTCAACCTGTACACATCCTCGTCCTGAAATACCAACACAACCAATAACTCAACAGGTGGTTGATCAATAGAATGAAAACCTAGAGGTACCACCTCAGAACCAATTACCTACACTAAAGACTCTTCATTGGGTAGTTTTTCATCAAAATCACACCATAGAACCATATCTGGTTGTCATCGTAGTGGCGTCCTGAAATAGAATCAAGACGTTCCATGATCATAGAGTGTATATGGGAAGCTGACTCAAGAAGGAAAATAAACCCATAACCCTATCCTATATGATTCATGTACCATTATTTCCATGCAACCATTGTACTAATATACTTATTAGAAAACCAGGTTTTCAGATACTTGGTGAATGGATACGTCGTACACCGCGCGAATAGTTGAACCTCTGGTCTAAGAGCCAAACTCAAAACACCCTAACTTCATCACTATGCAACCCAAACCAAGATCACGACACTTTGGTCTCGAATTGGAACTAAATTTGATACCACTCTATCATAACTCGACCTAATGGGGCCTAGTACACAACTCCACAAGGCCTCATCTAATAAGACATGGTTTGAAAACTATAACTGTGTAGGAATATCACATAGATGGGAGGACTTTAGCTAAAGTACCTATATGAACATACCCACAAGAACCATCATGTAATAGTACAGAGATGTAAAAAGTTGGAAAATAAAATGCATGCATAAATATATCACAAACCAAAGTGCAACATTAGTACTAAAACTGTAAAAAGGGAAAAACAAATTCCCACTAAAATAGTAAAAGCATCCATTCTTATTAGATGGAGGGGTTTACTTTCAAATTAAAAGTTAAAAAGCTTGTTATCTCAACTCTAATAAACACCTTAGTTGGTCTATCTCAGTAATCTCCACTTGCCTTAGATCTCTAGGGACCCATCGAAAGACTTATGGTCTACACAATACACAACACGTTCCGGAAAATCCTATGTAGGTGTGATTATAACAATACTCAGTAGGCACCTCAAAAACCCAAATGAAAGGGGAGGAATGGAATGGAAATAGTATTCTAGACCTAGCCATAGGGAATCCAATTGTGAGAGAAACTCGGTCATGAACCATCCTCAACTATACATGGATATTCAACTCACTAAAAAAGGGGTGTCAACCTAGATACATGACAACACCACAAGGAATCCCAGAATCAACCAGATATACATGCCTCATACTCAAATTCTCATCAGGTTCTGACCTCATTGACAACTATAAGATTCTAATTGTGGATCTAATGGTAATATAAAATTGGTAGAACACACTCTATGGGCACATCCATCTCATATGAAACCTATATAAGAGATATTCTATATTAAGAGCAACCCACTTAGACAACCCCTAGTGTCTAGCACCAGAGCTCTTGTAAATGCTAACATGCCCCTGTGAAAGCTAAAAGAAACCCAAGTGGAGAGGCCCACTTCTAACCACTGCACACAATTGAGGGAGAACTATTCTGGACTATGCACTGGGTGAATCCTCTCTAATGAGAGACAATAGTGGGTCCCACACCTTGCAACTTACCCAAAACTAAGGGAGTATTATCTCTTAACCATCCTCCTAGACCTATATCACTCTTGTATAGTGTGGCATGCACCTTAGTCTATCAATGAATCCCTAGATCCTAACCATGTATCAAACATAACTAGTGGATGGGTCACTCCTCTTAGTTATGCTCCCCAACTAAGGGAGCTATAACTATAGTGGAGGACCTCGCCTCACCACTACTTAAAGATGGGGGGCACTACTCTATAGATGAGGACCCACACCTTGGTATGATAGGGGAGTACCACTCAACGGATAGAGGTCTCACACCTTGATATGAAAAGGGATTAAAACTCCATAGATGGAGGACCCACAACCTGATACGATAGGGTAGTACCACTAAAATGATATAGGATCCACGCCATGATATGATAGGGGAGGAAAAATTCCCAGATAGAGGACCCACACACTGATATCGCAAGGGAGTACCACTATACCATTACGATCACTATGGGGGAACCACAACCTGACATGATAGGGGAGTACCAACTCTAGTCTAGTGGACCTGCTCCCCTATATGACAAGGAAGTATCACTCTACTAGAACAATACGTATGAAGGACCCACATCCTGGTATGGCATTGGTGTTCCCACTCTATCTATACGTCACATATGAAGGACCTGTACCCTACCATGGTAGGGGAGTGTAGAATCCAAGGATAGAGGACCCACACCCTAGTCCAATAGGGGAGAACGTAATCTATCTAGAAAATGAGTATAGAGGGCCCACTATAACAGACCATAATTTACATACATTGTTATTAGTTCAAAATTCAAGCATACTTATTACAACATATAACAAAACCATGAAATGACCGTATAGGTATAGTGTCTTTAGAAACTCGGAAACATAAAAAACTGGTTCATAAATCATCTAGGTTGTCTCCGATTTATTTCATCATATATAGAGTCCCTTTTTCGAATATCCTACTTAATATCCTTCTTCCTGACCTGGGGAAAATAAAACACAAAAGGGTGAGCTCAAATGCTCAGTAAGGGTAAACAAAAGAAATATCAAGCATATCATATTTATAAGAACATAACATTTTGAAAATATTATCCTAAAAAGAGATCATAACATGGGATAAATAATAGAGGTGAAATGTAATTCCAATAATCATAACTTAAAACATGAAGATTTTTGGTATACAAACATAATCATAGAAAATCATTTCTTAGTAGTCAAGACTCATTTCCAAGACTATCTTAGCGGACAAAGTCCTTTTCTGAACCGAGTTCACTCCTCGTTTCTGTCCTGTTTCACTGAACTGGTTTAACCTGCCGTTCCAGCCATGTCTATCTCATGAGATATAAATCTTTACCCAATGCATTAGAGGGAGATATAGGTCCCACCCATCTCATAATGATACCATTCTTATGTGTGCCACAAAATCATAAACCATACATCATAGCATAACCCGTGTAATAAAAATGGGATTCTTAAACATCACATTATCATAACATAATCCATAAAAGGATATCGTAAAAATAATTCCATCATAACATAATAAAATCAATGTAAAAAATGGGGATATAAACAGAACCCTATATTATCTTATATGGAAAATAATTTGGAGAAAACACTTGAACTCCATTCTTGAGGAAAATATCCTTTCTACTTCAAAAACATTTTCCTTTCTTATCATGTCATATAATTTTGAACTAAAATAAGTTAATTAAAAATAATCTTGAAAACTTGTAAAGTAAGCTTCATGGAAATAATGTTCTAAAAATCCATTCATGTTTTATAAGTTATAAAAACATTATTCCCATACTTTGGCTGGAAAAGTCAAAAAGTACCTCGTACAAAAAATGACAAAAGATTCCTTTCATATCTTTTACTAAAAACTAAACGAAGGGTATAATTGGATTTAAAAAATTGTAGGTGGATTTAAATAATATTACATATTGACGAAACATGGATGTGGGTGTAAATATTCCCCAGTAAATTATGAAGTATAAAAAATCTCAGATAAAAATGAGATTGTGAGATTTTCCCTTACCTTAAGTCTGATTTGCTTCGTATGTGTCTGAACCTCCTGTATAATGATTTAAATAATGTCATTGAATTATTACAGAATCATAAATATTTTTATGGAATAATATATGGTCATATTCATATCATCTTATTAGTAATATTTCATTGCTACTTGTTATTCGGGTGTTTATTGCTTTATGTTTGTATGTGTGTTTTGTCGAAAAAATTCGTATTCCTCTTTTTAGGTTATAGACACCTAATTTCCAGAATGGTATTAGTTCAATATATATCATATTTATTCATTAAATCCATTTTTATAATCATTAAGAATTGAAGATCATGTAAAACGAGTCGCATCACATCGTGGAGACGGTAGGCCGTACGTACGCACGAGCGATGATATCGTTCCCATGATCGTGGAATTGTATTAGAGTGTATGTATAGTATTTCAGAACCAATATCACATTAAATGAGTCATATATAGTAATTATTTACACCATTATACCCATCCAAGTAAGGTGGTGGTGTAAAATATATTACACCACGGCGTGGAGACGGTATTCTGTACGTACGCACGCGCGATGATTTCATTTTCCATGGGATGGATAGATGGTGAAATAGGGTTGTTTCCTAGTTATAATAACATATCATTATATGATTGATACAGATTTTATTACTTCATAATGAAACAAATAAGGAATAAGAAGTATAATAATAAATAAAGTTGAAGGAATCGGTAACGGACATTACCTCTTCTTTGAAGCGCCTCTTTGAGACCTCCTCTTAGGGCACTAAAATTGGTCTTTGAAGAATACCAGGACCTCTAGGATGTTTCTAGGGAAGTGGAGAAGAGAATTTGGCTGGGCTTGGCCAAGCTTGACGGCTCAAATTGGGGTGATGAGGAGAGGGAGGAGGTTCCCTTTTACAAGGGAGGAGAGGGGCACCTTCGGAAATATAAGAAATATCAGTTTATATTAAATCCCAACCCCACTTAAAAACTTTCAAAATGACTCATATCTGAATATTAGATGATATAGGGTTGAAATATCATCAAAAAATAAAATTTATACATGTTAGGAATTTATTTTAAACATTATCAACTTGATTAATCCTTATTTATCAATTTAATTTTATTTGTGGTAATAATATTCTAAATTTTAAATTATTATCAATAATTACACATGTGTTGTGAATTTTCCTTAATTTGACACTTTATGACATTTTAGACCATATAAATTTTAATTTATAATTTTTAAAAAATTTTGTGATTTATAAACAATTTTATAATATGTTATTTTTATAAAATAACAATAGTGTCAATTTTGACACTATTCATTTATTTGAATTTAAATAAAATATATACAAAGGATATGTTCAAAATAAAAGCTTTAATAGATTCATAAAATGAAATATGTATCTACAAAATTGGTGTAGCACATTAAATAGTTCATATATTATTTATTTTTATATTTTTAAAACAATTTATTTTATATTTTAATTAATAAAATAATGTCAACATCACTATTGTATCATAATTAATGATAATTAATTAGTCCCTAAAATTATAAATAAATTTATATGATGTATATAATTGTATTATATTTCTGTATACTATTAATTTTCAATGTTTCATTAAGTTTATCACTAAATTAAAATTATTATACTTATAAGATTTAAGAAAGTGACATGTTGTCACTTTCTTTGGTTTTAATAATAACTAAATTATCTTCATAGAGAAAAGTCCACTAAATGAATCTAATCTAACCCTTAGGTGATATGGGTTGACTTTTAGTCATCCAATAGGATTTTGGTAGGTGTTGGGATAATTTTATAATCTTATATTTACCCTTAATTACCCGATTTACCTTTAACTATGGTAAATAAAATTTACCGTAGTTACTATTCATAATGCTCAAAAATAAAAAGTAGTCTATTAACATAATTTAGACCCACTTATTCCAAATATGGAATCCATTTTTAAAAATTCAAAACACATAAGTTGCAGTAATTAATTTCAAATTAATCCCGTTGTTAAGAAAACGGGTTTTATAAGTTAAAACATTGTCAAAGATTGAAATGTTTTTACCTATGAATTCAATGTGAAATTAATGCAAATGAAATACATTATATTAAATGGTAAAAATATATTCTATTTATACTTTAAAACCATTAAATATTATAATTTCACCATATAAATTATCTCAATGAAAAAAGTTGTTTTTAATTAAAAATTAGTGTATTTTTACGATTCATCAAAATATGAAAGTTATCAGAAAAATATCAATGATTTATCCAAAGTAAATTTTTATATCCTGATTCCAAAGAAGTATTTTATGTTTTCAAGATGAACTTATAAACATGTCAAAAACTAGATTTAATGTCGGTGTGCCATCAAAAGGTGGCAAAACTGCATTTTTTGAAAAATACTTATTTTACCCGAAAATATTATTTTGTTCTCTTACCATGTTCTAGAAAATGTGTAAGATGAATAATAATGTTATAAAATTCAAAATTTAGTTAATACTATTCATAATGGCTAGTCCATAATAATATATCATTGTTTAGTGAAACCCGGTATTGCGTACTACACGCGCTATTGAGGAAGGTCGTTACTGCGTGTAATGCAAGCCAAGTTAGTATTGTGTGTTGTGAAAGATTTATTTTGTATTGCGTATAACATAAGACATAAAAAAATATTTCTCATAAAATCTCAGGGTGTTACATTCTACCCCCCTTAAAATGAATTTCTCCCTCGAAATTCGTCACTTCATTACAAAAAGATGAGGATACCTCTCCCTCATCATATCCTCAAGTTCCCATGTAGCTTTTTCTAATTGGTGGTTCTTCCATAAAACTTTCACTGAGTGAGTGGTCTTGTTCCGTAGGACTTTTTCGCTACGATCCAGAATCTCTATCGGTTGTTCATCATAAGAAAGATCTTTCTCCAGCGGTACAACTTCTGAGCTGAGTACATGTGAAGGATCAGGTATGTACTTTCTTAGGACAGATACATGGAACACATCGTGAACTTGGGAGAGATTCGGTGGAAGCGTCAATCGGTAAGCTACCTTCCCAACATGATACAGTATTTTGAAAGGACCGATATATATGGGGCTCAGCTTTACCTTCTTTCCAAATCTCATTACTCTCTTCCAATGAGATATTCGTAAGAACACTTTATCACCCACTTCAAACTCTAATTATTTTCTTCGGTTGTCGGCATAACTTTTATGTCGACTCTGAGATGCTCTTATGTGTTGTTGAATAGATCTGACCTTTTCTACCATCTCATCAACAAGATCAGATCCTAATAGATTTCTTTCCCCTACTTCATCCCAGCAAGTTGGAGTTCTGCATTTCTTTCCATAGAGAGCTTCATTAGAAGCCATCTGAATACTAGAGTGAAAGCTATTATTATAAGAAAATTCAACCAAAGATAGGTGTTGATCCCAACCACCTTTGAAATCCATAGAGAAAGCTCTCAACATGTCTTCTAGAGTTTGAATTTTCCTCTCAGACTGACCATCTATCTGAGGATGGTAAGCAGTGATGAAACTCAACTCTATATCTAGAGCATGCTGAAGACTTCTCCAGAATTTCGAGGTAAACTTCGTATCCCGATTAGATATAATGGAAAGTGGTACTCCATGCAATCTTACAACTTCCTTTGCATATATCCTGGAAAGATGATAAAGATAAAAATCTTCTCTAATATCAATGAAGTGTGCCGACTTTGTAAGACGATCAACTATAACCTAGATAGCATTATTTCCTTTGGATGTTTTAGGAAGTCCAGTGATAAAGTCCATAGTTATGTTTTCCCATTTCCATTCTGGTATGGGTAATTGTTGTAACATCCCCTTAGACTTTTGTCTCTCATATTTAACTTGCTGACAAACCAAGCACTGAGAGACATATTCAGCAACATCTTTTTTCATGTCATCCCACCAGTAGTACTCTTTTATGTCCCTATACATCTTTGTACTTCCAGGATGAATAGAAAATGAAAAACTATGAGCCTCGTCCAGTAGCTCCTTCTTTAATTATGGGATGGGAGGAACACAAACCCGATTCCTGAACCTTATTATCCCATCACAATCATGGTTGAATTCAAGAACATTTCTCACCATCTTTTGTAACTCTACATCTTCTTTCTGTGCCTCTTTAATCTTCACGTGCATAGATGGTTGAATATTCATTTGAGAAAGATAAGATTTCTACCCCTCCATTATAATTCCAAGATCCAACCATTGTAAATCCATAAATATTGGATCTTTTGTGATCCTCATCATGGATAATCTTGCATGGTCTTGTCGACTTAATGCATCTGCCACCTTGTTTGCTTTCCCAGGGTGGTAATGAATTGATCAGTCGTAATCCTTAATTAGCTCCAACCATCTTCTTTGACGCATATTCAGCTCCTTTTGTGTGAAAATATACTTTAAACTTTTATGATCAGTATAAATATCACACCTTTCACCATAAAGGTAATGCCTCCAAATCATTAATGAAAAGATTATCGCTGCTAACTCCAAATCATCAGTTGAGTAATTTTTCTCATGGATTTTCAACTGTCATGAGGCATAAGCTATCACCATATCATTTTGCATGAGAACACACCCCAGTCCCTTCTTGGATGCATCACTATAGATCACAAACCTTTCTCCACTACAAGGTAGTGTGAGCACAGGTGCACTAGCTAACCTTCTTTTTTGCTCTTTGAAATTCTCTTCACATTCCTCCGTCTAAACAAACTTAACTCATTTCTGAGTCCACTTGGTGAGTGGTTTAGATAACCTTGAAAAATCATTCACAAAACGTCGGTAATATCCAGCCAAACCATGAAAACTTTAGATCTCAGTTACTGTTGTTGGTCTCAACCATCTTTCGATAACCTCTGTTTTTGCTGGATCCACAAATATCCCCTCTTTTGAGATTATGTGACCCAAAAATGGAACTTTTTGAAGCCAAAATTCACACTTGGTAAATTTTGCATAAATCTTCTCCTTTATTAGGGTATTTAATAAAATCCTCCAGTGATCTTCATGTTCTTCCTTACTCATTGAATAGATAAGAATATAATCTATAAAGACTACCACAAACTGACCGAGATAGTCTCTAAAGACTCTATTCATCATATCCATAAAGAGCGCAGGGGCATTAGTAAGACCAAATGGCATCACTATAAATTCATAGTGTCCATACCTTGTACGGAAAGTCGTCTTTGGTATATCCTCCCTTTTAACCCTTAATTGATGATAACCTGAACGAAGATCAATCTTGGAAAAGTATTGAGCTCCGCGTAGTTGGTCAAATAGGTCATCAATGCATGGGAGAGGATATTTGTTCTTGATAGTGATCTTGTTAAGTTCTTGATAATCAATGCAGTGTATCATTGATCCATCTTTCTTCCTAACAAACAGAACAGGTGCTCTCCAAGGTGATGCACTAGGGCGTATGAATCCTTTATCAAGATTCTCTTAGAGTGTCTTCTTCAATTCCTGCAACTCAATTGGATCCATTCTATAAGGTGTCTTTGAAATGGGTAAATCACCGGGTATGAGATCTATTGAAATGTCAACTTCACGATTTGGTGGAATACCCGGTAATTCCTTCGGAAAGACATCGTCAAACTCCCGTACAATGGGAATATTATTATTAGTGAGTTTCTCTCCAACAATTTGAGATAAATAACCTTCATTTAGTGGAATCAAGACCCATAAGATGGAAGAAATTTCCACTGGAAGGTTATGTTCATCCGTGCATCGATAGACGATCATAGATTGATCTGGAATATGAAATGTGACTTCCCTTATTTGGAAATTGATATGATCTCCATATAAAGAAATCCAATTAATGCCAAGAATCACATAAAATTCCACTATAGGAAGGATCACATGATTTTAAGGTAGCACTTTCCCACAAACATCAATCGGAGAATAATTGTAATCTTTTGATGCGACTGTTGTGCCAGTAGGAGTTGTCACAGCCAACTCAACATCTAATTGTTGAGGTAATACGGCGATACCCTTATAAAATTCTTCAGAAATAAAAGAGTGGGGGGATCCATAATCAAATAAAACATTTTCTACTTTATATTGGATGGTAAGTGTACCTCTCAGCACTTCGTTGTCGTACTCCACATCGTCGATAGTAATTGCATGTGACTTTCCTTTGTCTTTGGCCTTAAGAGTTTGTTGACGTCGATCATCATCATCAACCCTTGGATTTGGGCATTGATTTTAATAATTCCCCATATCCTTGAAATTGAAACATTGAAGTGTAGTAGGTTCATTCTGTGTATCCCTTCCTTTTTTGGCATCATTAGACATCTTCTTCCCATTATTTCAACATTCAATTGCTCGATGACCTTCTTTTCCACACTTATAACATTTTTTTATCCCCTTAAGACAATTTCCTCCATGTTTCTTTCCACACTTTGAGCATAAGGGAAAACTCATCTTCTTTTTAGTGTGGTCTTTATATTTTCTTTTGAATTCCATTTTCCTCTTCTCATCAAACCCATGTGACTGATGGGATACACCAATCTCCATCTCAACCTTGAGAGCACATCGAACAATTTCCTCATAGCTATTGAAGTCCCTTATGGCAAACGCCCTTCGAAGACTTGGTTTTAAGACACTAAAGAATCGATCGATCTTACTCTCATGTTGGATAATAATTCCGGAAGCGTACGTTGATAGTCTTGTAAAATTTGCTTCATAGGTACCAACGGATTCATCATCCTTTTTCTTCAGTTCAAGAAACTCCTTCTCCATCTTTGTTCGAAGAATACAAGGGAAATACCTATTGAAAAATAATTTCTTGAACTTGTCCCATTCCATGGACTCAATTTCATCCCTTTGCCTCGTATTCTTTATAATATTCCACTATTTATCAGCATCACCCACCAAACGATACACTGATAAGATGTCTTTATCATGTTCATAACATTGAAGAATTGAAAATATCTTCTCATTGGTACAGATCCTTTGTTTAGCCACTAATGGATCAGATGACCCACTGAATGACGGTGGACGCTGCCTCCTGAAGGATTCAACAGAATGATTCTCCTTACTTTGCTCGTTTGGAATTCCAGCATGATTCATAGCTTGAGAAAGTTGTGTGAGCATGGCTACAAGATTCTGCATTCCAGCTCCCATAACGTTTGGTTACTCAGGGGGACAATAATTTCATTGCCCGTCGCATTCCGAATTAACACAGTTCCTTCGAGTTCCAGCCCTTGACTAAAACAAAGAAGAATAGTATGAGAAACACTAATTATAATATGAAAACCACATAATCAAGAATAAAATTTCACACTTAAGGTCTTATCATAGGTTGTTCATGGCCATTTCTAAAACACTAAGATTGTGTTCTATGTTTAGACATATCCTTGGGTTTCTTACTAAGGCATTCAAATCCTAGTTTCCAAAGGTTGACTATACCTTTTCTCTGATACCAACTATAATGACCCATACTTTACATACATGGTTATTACTTAAAAATTGAAGAATACTTATTACAACATATAACAAAACCATGAAAGGACTATATAGGTATAGTGTCTTTAGAAACTGAGAAACATAAACAATTGGTTCATAAATCATCTACGTTGTCTCCCATTTATTTCATCATATCTAGAGTCCCTTTTGGCATATCCTACTTAATATCCTTCTTCCTGACCTGGGGAAAAGAAAATATACAAAAGGGTGAGCTCAAATGATCATTAAGGTTAAACAAAAGAAATATCAAACATATCATATTTATAAGAACATTACATTCTGAAAATATTATCCTGTAAAAGAGATCATAACATGGGATAAATCATAGAAGTGAAATGTAATTCCAATAATCATAAATTAAAACATGATGCTTTGTGCCATACACACATAATCATAGAAAATCATTTCTTAGTAGTCAAGACTCATTTTTAAGACTATCTTAGCGGACAAAGTCCTTTTCTGAACCGAGTTCAATCCTCGTTTCAGTCCTGTTTCACTGAACCTGTTTAACCTACCGTTCCAGCCGTTTCTATCTCATGAGATATAAATAATTACCCAATGCATTGGAGGGAGATATAGGTCTCACCCATCTCATAATGATACCATTCTTATGTGTGCCACAAAATCATAAACTATACATCATAGCATAACCCATGTAATAAAAATGGGATTCTTAAACATCACGTCATCATAACATAATCCCTAAAAGGATATCGTAAAAATAATTCAATCATAACATAATAAAATCAATTTAAAAATATGGATATAAACAGAACCCTATATTATCTTAGATGGAAAATAATCTTGACAAAACACTTGAACTCCATTCTTGAAGAAAATATCCTTTCTACTTCAAAAACATTTTCCTTTCTTAACATGTCATATAATTTTGAACTAAAAGAATTTGATTAAAAATAAACTTGAAAACCTGTAAAGGAAGCTTTAGGGAAATAATGTTCTAAAAATCCATTAATTCCGTATAAGTTAAAAAACATTCTTCCCGTACTTTGGCCGTAAAAGTCAAAAAGTACGTCGTACGAAAAACGACAAAAGATTCCTTTCATATCTTTTACTAAAAACTCACCTAAGGGTAAAATTGGATTTAAAAAATTGTAGGTGGACGGAAATAATATTACGTATTGAGGAAACATGGATGTGGATGTAAATATTCCCTAGTAAATTATGAAGTATAAACAATCTCGGATAAAAATGAGATTGTGAGATTTTCCCTTACGTTAGGTCTGATTTGCTTCGTAAGTGTCAGAACCTCCTATATAATGATTTAAATAATGTTATTGAATTATTCCAAAATCATAAATATTTTTATGATATCATATATGGTCATATTCATAGCTTCTTATTAGTAATATTTCATTGCTACTTGTTATTCGGGTGTTTATTGCCTTATGTTCGTATGTGTGTTTTGTCGAATAAATTCTTATTCCTATTTTTAGGTTATATACACATCATTTCCAGAATGTTAATAGTGTAATATATATTTTATTTATTAATTCAATTCATTTATATAATCATAAAGCATTGAAGATCATGTAAAACGAGTCGCATCACATCGTGGAGACGGCTGGCCGTACGTACGCACGAGCGATGATATCGTTCCCATGATCGTGGAATTGTATTGGAGTGTTTGTATACTATTTCAGAATCAATATCACATTACAATAATCATATATAGTCATTATTTACACCATTATACCCATCCAAGTAAGGTGGTGGTGGAAAATATATTACACCACGACGTGGAGACGGTATTCTGTACGTATGCACGCGCGGTGATTTTGTTTTCCGTAGGATGGATAGATGGTGAAATAGAGTTATTTCATACTTATAATAACATATAATTATATTATTGATACTGATGTTATTACTTAATAATTAAACAACTAAATAAAAATAAGTAGAAGAAGAAATAAAGTTGAAAGAATCGGTAACGGACATTACCTCTTCTTTGAAGAGCCTCTTTGAGACCTCCTCTTAGGGCATTAAAATTGGTTTTTGAAGAAGACCAGGACCTCTAGGATTTTTCTAGGTAAGTGGAGAAGAGGCTTTTTCAGGGGTTGGTTGAGCTTGAAGGCTCAAATTGGTGTTAGTAGGAGAGGGAGGAGGTTCCCTTTTATAAGGGATGAGAGGGGCACCTTTGGAAATATAAGAAATATTAGTTTATATTAAATCCCAACCCCACTTAAAAACTTCCAAAATGACTCATATCCGAATATTAGAGGAGACATGGTTGTGATATCATCAAAAAATAAAATTTAGTCATGTTAGGAATTTATTTTAAGCATTATCAACTTGATTAATCCTTATTTATCAATTTAATTTTATTTGTGGTAATAATATTCTAAATTTTAAATTATTATAAATAATTACATATGTGTTGTGAATTTTCCATAATTTGACACTTTATGAAATTTTAGACCATAAAAATTTAATTTATAATTTTTTTAAAAAAATAGTGATTTTTAAACAATTTTTTAATATGTTTTTTTATAAAATAACAATAGTTTCAATTTTGACACTATTCAGTTATTTGAATTTAAATAACATATATACAAAATATATGTTCAAAATAAAAGCTTTAATAGATTCATAAAATGTCATATGTATCTAGAAAATTATTGGATCTCATTAAATAGTTCATATAATATTTATTTTAATATTTTTAATACCATTTATTTGATATTTTAATTAATAAAATAATTTCAATATCACTATTGTGTCATAATTAATGATAATTATTTAATCTCTAAAAATTCTAAATAAATTCATATGATGTAGATAATTGTATTAGATTTCTTGAGACTATTCATTTTCTATGTTTCATTAATTTTATCAATAAATTAAAATTATTATACTTGTAATATTTAAGAAAGTGACATGTTGTCACTTTCTTTGGCTTTAATAATAATTAAATTATCTTCATTGAAAAAAGTCCATTAAATAAATCTAATCCAACCCTTAGGTGATAATGGTAGACTTTTAGTCATACAATAGGATTTTGGCAGGTTTTAGGTTAATTTTATAATCTTATATTTACCCTTAATTACCCGATTTACCTTTAACTATGGTAAATAAAATTTACCGTAGTTACTATTCATTATGCCCAAAAATAAGAAGTAGCCTATTAACATAATTTTGACCCACTTGTTACAAATATGGAATATATTTTTCAAAATTCAAAACACATAAGTTTCAGTAATTAATTTAAAATTAATCCCATTGTTAAGAAAACGGGTTCTAGAAGTTAAAACATTGCCAAAGACTGAAATGTTTTTACCTATTAAATCAATGTGAAATTAATGATAATGACATAAATTATATTAAATGTTAAAAATATATTCTATTTATACTTTAAAACCATTAAATATTATAATTTTACCATATCAATTATCTCAATGAAAAAGATGTTTTTAATTAAAAATTAGCGTATTTTTACTATTCATCTAAATATGAAAGATATCAGAAAAATATCAAAGATTTATCCAAAGTAAATTTTTTTATCCTGATTCCATAGAAGAATTTCATTTTGTCTAATTGAACTTATAAATATGTCAAAAAAAAGATTTAATGTGGGTGCACCATCAAAAGGCGGCAAAACTGCATTTTTTGAAAAATACTTATTTTACCCGAAAAATTTATTTTGTTCTCTTACCATGTTCTAGAAAATGTGTAAGATGAATAATAATGTTATAAAATTAAAATTTTAGTTATTACTATTCACAACGGATAGTCCATAATAATATATCATTGTTTAGTGAATCATGGTATTACGTACTACACACGCTATCGAGGAAGGTTGTGATTGCGTGTAATGCAAGCCAAGTCAGTATTTAATGTTGTGAAAGATTCCTTTGGTGTTGCGTATAACATAAGACATAAAAAAATATTTCTCATAAAATCTCAGGGTGTTACACCCACACCCTAACATGAAAGTGGATTTCTGTTTCCAACTACATGAATGATACAGGGGACCTACACCCTGATAAATCAGGGGAGTACCAATCCCAGAATAACTACTCCATGGGTAGGGAAACTGAACCCACGATGTGGGGAGTCCCATATAAACCAAAGTAGAGAATTAGTGGAAACAAAATCTTTAAAACTATAGGGTATTACTAATCATAGTGTATATCCCTAAGAACCACACTGATCTCTAGAATTTGTCAAGAACCACTGAACAGAGCATCATTCCTGTCATACCTCACATCACAAAATTTCCGTCGGTGAGGGACCCAATCTATTTTACAATAGGGGAGTACCCCTATATCGTCCTGAAGAGTTTAGGTTACCCACATCCTAAGGTGATATAGAAGGGTACTGACTTCTACATCAACCTAGTGATCCACCCTGATCACTACTCAAGGTTAAGAACAACTACTAAAATATTTTTCTCAAAACATGCTACAACATATCTTATAGGCCACTACAGAGGCCACCATCATGTTCTAAATGGGATTCTTCTCGATATAGGCTACTTACAAGCCCAAATCAATGTTTTGGAGGAGATACGTAAGGAAAAAGATCTCCAGAATATCCCAAAGAAAGTACACGACATGCACTAGGGCCCGCATGATGTGTGAACCCACTCATGAACCTCGCCATGTCCCATTTTTTCACAAATTTCCTGGCCATTTAGGCATACACGGTGTGTACAAGATGTATCTGGTGTGTCCTACCTCACCAATCCCCCGGTCATGTTCTTACTCCACATGGATCAACCATTAGTTTCTCGCACATTTAATGTACCACCAGTCACAAGGAATTTATAGGATAAATGGACACTTTTCTATGTTTTTTTCTCAAGCCTATTTTGGGCTCCCTATTCCCGTGTACTTTGACCATGTACATTACACAACCATGTACTATCACAAGACTACCCTGTCCATGTCCACATGCAACACAACATGGTTTCACTACATGGTGTGTAATCCCAATACCCAGCATGTAGTTCCCCAAAGTCATCATCCCCAAATAGGAAGAACACATGGCATGTCTCATTGGTATACATTCTATGTAAATGGGAATTCTGATGGAAATTTCCCTATGATTCTTCCAATTTACCCTGATATCTCCTTAAAAATAAATATCAACCTATAAAGGATCAATTGAAATATTATTAGGGATCAAAAACCTTAAAAATGAATAAAAATGGGATTAAGACTAAAAATAAAATACAACTACCTCATTGTGAAATGCCGAAATTTTGAGTGCAAAATGATGCTTGGATCATGTTGTTCCCTGACCTGATGATGATCAGTGCAAAAAAAGAGATCATTCATACCTCATCACCTCAATTAAACCTAATTTCATCATTAATATAAAGGGGTATATGATGTTTCAACTCCATTTAGTTATGTGAACCATGGTGTTGGGGTAGGGGTATAATTTATTTTATTAATTTAAATCAATTAACTCCCTTTTAACACCTAGTCTCCAACTCACCTCTTACTAAAATCCTTGAGCTGACAAATTTTATATTATTCCTAGGGTAAAAACAATGTTATAAAAATAACTATAGTATTAAAATTAAGATTCAAGAATATTCCCAAGAATTATTCCATGTTTCAATAGAAATTGTGTGCATGGGTAAAAATATATTTAATATCACTGTACTAAGGCACTCTGGGCCCTGGAATCCTTTGTCGAATCAGAGCATGAATTTTGAAACATTCTTAGAAATGGTACAAATTATTACAAGAGAAAACCTTAGTCATTATAGTTTAAGGGGTGATACTTCTGAGTTCATTTTTTCCATTTATTTACACTATTATTCAATGATTGGGAGAGGGATAGATTAGGTAGGGTCTTGTGCTGGTTGGTTTATCCCAAGATGATACTTCTATTGTTGGATTGGATATTTAATGGGTTATTGGATGAGTTATCATTATTTTATAGGAGGATTATGGTATTATACTGGGTGTGGTTGGAATCTATTATAGGATGGAATATTATGTGGAGGGTAGGGTTTTAGTCCTTATGTATGGCTGGGTTTTTGGATGGGTTATTGAATATCTTTCCAATGGAATATTGGATGGTCATTGTACCATGTATTGAAAGTGTTTTTGTACCATGGATTCTGAAATTTTAGATCATTGACCATCACTGGTGGTCCTCCTAAAATAAGAACCTTTATGTAACGTTGGGTAATTATCAGACTTGTGGTCAGGTTTGTCACAAATTTTTCAAATAGGGTCAATAATTTGGATTTCTTAGAACTTCTTATAATCGATCTCCTCAACCTTTCTAGTGAGTGAAATAACTTTTTACTTGATACTTTATGCATACCAAAGAGTTATAATTCAACCTGATTGGGGTATATTCTTAATATATGGTAATGTTCCCATGTTTGGTTTTGTTTTTCCAGTCCTTCTAGATAATCTTATGCATCATTTGGGGCTCTATTTTGGAAGGTTCCATTAAAAATCATGTCAATGAATTGTTTATTTCCTGGACCCAACCCTTCAGAAAATATTTTAACATGTTATGGGATTGAAAATCCATGGTGAGTTACTAGGCTGAGTGTGTCTATGAACATTTCCCATGTTTCTTAAAATGACCCCTTATTTTTTATTTTTTTATACTCTTTTTAAGTGACATTTTTTGGTGAAGGGAGAATTATTTTTTGTATAATTCTCTAAGAAATTGGTCCTAGGATTGGATTGATGTAGGTATAAGATTTTTTAACCAATTATTTACTCGTTACTTTAGTGTGGATGTAAAGAGACTCATCTGAACTGAATCAAGTTGATGTGGTGGGAAAATAGTTTCAACAATGTCATTGCACTCTTTGACATGAATGTATGGCATTTCTAACTCCATCCCTTGGTAGTTTGGAAGGTGGTTTAGCACATGAGGTTTTATGATATAGTAGGATTCTCTGAGGGTATCATGTATAATGAAACAAGGTTTATTTTTTTAGGTTGGTGTAAGGTATTCATTCATGGTTTTATAGAATGCATTCCATAAGTTAGGGGACGCCTCATTTGGATTTCCATTTTGGCTACTTCCCAGGATTATGAATTGGTTTCTTTGATGACCCTACATTGGAATTGGATCAATATTTGAATTCAATGTATTAGTAATATTATTATATAATGAAAAGACACCCCTATGTGTTATTTAATCTCCAACCCCCGACCTATTCACCCTAACAAGTCGATTTGATTGTTCATGTGTATAGGTGGACATGCGCCAACAAAAGTGAATAAAAATAAAGGGGAAAAGATAATAGAAATTGAGGTGATAGAATAAAAATGGGGGATAATATAATGAGTGTTGAGATGATTTACTTGGGTCCCTATCAACAAGACCAAAATTTGGCCTTGCCTAAATTTACCCAAGTTTTTAGGGTTGATGTGGTCGCTTATAGTGTATCTTGAGTATTCAAATCCTAAAGGACCTATGAAGACACCAGGAGACACATACATATTAATAGGTAGATTTGGATACGAAGTGGAAAAATTTGGGTTGATTTTATATGGGTTTAAATAATAACTATGAGACCTATGTGAATTCAATTTAGGATAATGGTTTGATCTGAGTTATCACTTGGGGTGGATTGGATGAATTCCATTTTAGACTATTTGTATTTATTAAATTTGATATGGGTTCATTCAAAAAAGTAAAACTACCATCATTAATTACTAATATATTACCTAAATACCCTAATACTAATCACATATACACTTAATGGATCATTTTTTGAGAACTCCATGTTAAATGTTTGTATTACCACTTGAAGTGTGTGACCTTAAAATTCAACAAGGATGAAAAAGTGTTAAGACTATAAAACAAAATTACCAATTAAAATAAGTTACTAGACATTAATAGAGTGAAAAATAAAATCCAATAAAGACCCTTGTTACTCAATTTTATCAATCCATAATAGGGTTATACCTCTATTGATGTTATTCTCTCAATGGAAGCAGGAAGTGGACTCATGAAGGCCGGATGGAAGATGAAAAATAGTGAAATAACGATCACTCCACCATTGTTTGAAGAATTTCACTAATTTTTTTTGAATAACATAAATTATTGACGAAATGGTATCGACATGATATATGAAGAATATAATAATATAAATTGAATAATTTTATTAAACCCTAAGGTGATTTGGACAACTTAATTGAGAATGAAATGTGACTATAAAGAAAAAGCGGCAACATAACACTACAATGAAACAAACACCAAGAATCCTCTAAATCCTTCAACACTAGAACATTAAATAAGAATTTAAAGAGGATTGGGTTGAGACACAAATATTATATGTATTCTTACTTTATTTTGGTAGGCCTAGGGTGGTGTAAATTTTTTGTAATGTAGACTTTTCCACCTTTGACTTGAAATGTCATGTAGATTGCACGCCTCCAACAAATGTGTCCCAAAATCATCTAGATGGATGAATATGGGTGGTCTAGAGCATAAAAAATTGAATCCATAGATTTACCCTAAAATTTTTTAATATTTTAGCACAATTTTATATTTGGTTTTTAATATATTATCAAAATGGTTGGTTGTTTCTCTGGGCCATAGAATATAGACCAAAATTTCATATTCGACTTGGGCCATTAGGAACTGCATTCAAACATAAAACTTATCTCTAGAAAATTTTGAATGAACATTAACCTTGATTTCATCTATATTTAGTTCAAAATAGAATTTAATTGATCTTGTATCTTGGCCTATATGTTCATTTTATTGGGCTGATTTTCAGTTCACTTAGCCCATAATGTTCTTGGTTCAAGGACCACTTTAGTAATCTTTTCTATTGAATCTAAAGTATATTTAGAAGGGTATAATTCTTCTTATAGTATGGGAGGATGTAAAATAAAATATGAAAACAAGATCAACTCTATTCAGTGTATTAGGTGGTGTTCAAAAATGTACCATGTAATAGTTAATTTTAAGTAGGATTTACAAACATGTTAAGAAAAGAAGTTAATATTGTAAAATACACTTGTAAAACTTTTTATGAACATGGAATGACATTAATATTATAATATAAAAAAATATTATCCTATTTCAATGGATAATTAGACAAAAATCTTGAGAATATCCCTTATAGGGAGCAATCAAGCACCCTCCTCTATGTTGTGTACAGGGGTTATACCAAATTACGTGACACTTGAGTGTGATCCAATCACCATCAACGACATGATAGTGTGTGTAAGAAAAGTATCAAACTAAGAAGGTTATCATTCTAAGTATCTCGCTAGCCTAAGGTATAGAAGAATCCAAATATGAACCATCCACCCCTAGTATAACAAATACATATTACTTAACACTCTATGTGGTATACTTAATGGGTCATTCATCAAACAGAACTCATTTTGGGCCTCATGAACTTATTTTGTATCCTGATACATAAATATTACTCACACTAACCTTAATATTTTTTGAAAACAAATAATACTCCATGATGAACATTGATTAGGGGTAACTCAAAGTCATTCATTTTGAGGTCAATTATCATCTCACTTCAGGATATATATAGACACATATATATACATATGAAACCAATATAAAAGAATTATAAAGTGACGATTTCATTTTAGTATGAATTGGTATATTTAAATACTTAAAATCATTTAATATTTTTTTTAAACCATTCAGAAGAACCTATCTAACGTATTACATATGATAGAATGATAGATCAACCTTACATTTGTTGTACTTTCTGGGGTTTCATTAAACTCATAACATCTCAATATAATTCCTTCCTTATCACTATGTGAAAAAATGACAAAACCTACCAACTAAAATTTTTAGCGAGTAACATATATGAAGTAACCCATTCTGAATAATGGTGAGGCATAAGAATAATATTCATAATATTCAAGTTCTTGAACATATCCACACTCCATAACTCCCCAACATCCAATATTATGCTATCAATAAATTATGTTGCATAATTATAACTCTTACTAAGTTCATCATGATTATCCTTGGAATAGTTCCATCAAATTGTTTCCTTGAGATCATTTTGGTTACAAATTTACCTCTTTACATCACTTTTATCAACATATCCTTATCACCTTTAGGATATTATGTAAAATTCACTTTGAATTTTAACCGGAATAATATTTTATTTATTATACATGAACTTCTCAATGTCCAAACATTCCCTTAATAGCCTATTTGAAATCATATACTATTCATAATATCATGATAAGATACAAAAACTCCTTTGTTTTAGGAAATAAAAGCTATTTTAATTTAGTATAAATATTTAATTAAAATTTATATTGTATATGGTATTCTATGTGTTTAGAGGATTATTATAAAAAAATTAAAATATTTCATGGATTATAGTGAGACCATATCTCTCATATTTTAATAAATAACTCGATAACCTATTTTATACTAGATAAAACATTTTAATCCTTTTTTATTCAAAAAAATGTTATAGAATCCAATGAATCATGAACCATGTGTGTTAATCTCATATTTTCTATAACAAAAATTTGTTAAGAAACAATTTTTCATATCATATATGAGAAATGCGATGAATATGAAAATAATTTATTTAGATCCATTTTATATTGAAATATTTTTCTATAATCAAATCTTTGATGTTGAAACTCTTTGTTTCATCAATTGAATAGAAATTGAAAGCATTATCAATTATTTCCTTGTTTTTTAATTTTTGTATATTTACCACACTTGTAAAACATACATTTGATATATTAAACACCTAAATACTAGATAATTTATTTCTATAACACAAGAACTGGGTATTTAAATTCCAGGGAGTTTCCAAACTCCTTAAGATATTCTGAAAAAAATCCATCCTACTTAATCCTTAATCCTCCCTCTTTATAGCACTTTTAGGTTTCAATGACCATGACTGGCTACTCAAAGAAAAATTATTATAATTTCCAAATAACTTTTCTTCTTATGGATTAAACTTTTACCCATTTTCACTATTCAAATATCACTAAAACATGTACATCACATGACCTAGTTCAACTATCCTCAGCATTTTGAGAATATCTGGTAAACTTTTATTGAATTTATTCATATTTTTGGAACATTTCCAATTATATTTTCAGAATGAATTGAATAACCATATCTAGAATTAAAGGAACCTACATTTACTCAGAGTCATTCAAATATCTGATCATATTAAATATATTAGAAGGGAAAAAATTCCTTTAACCATTTTGAAAACCATAGTGGATCAATCTATGATTCTCATAAGCATCTAGATTCATGTATTGAACTACTTTCAAGATTGGTTACTCAATAGGGGAATGATCTAACACATAAATGTTTTCATTCTTACTTATGAAATTTTCTTAAATTATCTGTTTAAGAAGTTTATCACATTAATATTCTTAATTATAAGGATTTATCCCAATGTTATGTTTGATAATGGTGAAATTTCTCTATTGTAGAAGCTTTTATAAGATGAGTATTATTTTTTATATTCATTTAATAAGAAATTTTATTAAATGTGCTCCCACTACAATGATGATCACTTTTAAATTCATCATATACATCATTGGGACAAGACTTATATTTCACTAAGTGAAGAGTCCACATTAGTGTTCATTTCACCGCTTAGCTATTTTTTTCCATTGTGGTAGTCATATCTCTATAAGCCTTCAAATAGTATCATTTATATGTATTTACCAAAAAATTAAAACCCAATGAAAATGTCAAAAATGAAGAACTACACTCTTAGACCCACCAAATTACTTTCAATCTATGGAAAAGATAATCCATGGGAACCCATAATTATCATGAAATCTACCAGAATGGATGATCAAGGTATTGAAAAATGTTTTATTTAGAAGGAATATAAAAAATTTTATTTTTAAAATGGATTTAAACTCACTATCTTATCTCATGTATTCTCTTTACATGTATAAAAGATTCTAATGATTTTGTTTGGAATCATATTCCTTCCTCCAAATCAATATGTTCAAAAAATATTGATATGTAACTCTTTACACAACTCATACCTTCTATTACTATCCCAAAACAAAATCCAACTATATTTATAAATATTTAAATTCATCACATGAATTAGTTACATGAAACCCTTTCATGTAAATGATTAAAATTTTATATCAAAAGTGACAAATAAATCAAGGGCTTCTAAGAGGCCTCATTACTTCTCTCATAGGGTCTAGGGTTTCCTCCTTAATCGCATCCCCCCCCCTTCGGCGTTCCATGGTTGGCTTGATGTCGACTCCCTCCTCACGAGGGGTTTGATGCAGAGGCTCCTAGCTTCGTCGACTCAGGAAAGGCACAAACCTCATCTTCTGCTCATGCTCTTCGGGAGTTGGATTTACTAGGTGATAGCCTCAAATTAGGGTGGGCGAAGGAATATCAGCATAAAATCTTTTCTCAACTTCATCGGGCGATGGATTTTCCACGGTTATTGCTCAGTACTGGATATGCATCAGCCCTGGTGTGGTACGGAGGGGTGAGGGATACTTGGTTTGGGCTTCTGGCGATCCTGTGGGCTTCACGCAGGTCTGATTCAGTGTTTCTTGGTTCTATTATGTGGATTGTATTGATTTGGTTGATCCTATGGTATAGAGAGTCTTCTTCTTCCACTACCCATTGTTTTCCCCCATTTTCTTTGCTTTTCTAGTGCTAAACTCGGGTGAGGGTGCATATATGATCCTATTCTGAGAAGATCCATGCCCAAATCAGTGTTTCTGGTTCAGAGTAGCCTGAATGTCCCCATAAGTGACGTTCCTTTCATGTGGTGCTGGGAAATCCAGTCCTAGGAGATGATTGTCTAGTTTCGAGACTCTTGGATCTTCTTCTGTTTTCTCCAGAATTCGTAGTGTGGTGGGAGCCATGAGGTGTGTAATGGTTTGGCATCCATGGTGTAGGGATATCGTGAGGCTTCACAAATTTTTGAATGTTTAGTTTTAAATAGTGAATGGTTTTTTATTGTATGGATTGACCACGAAGGTGGGAAGTCATTACACCCCGACTCGACTACTTGGAACTTTTCCTAGAGGAGGATCCAGAGTTGGTGGTTCAACTTTGCTGATATTTTCAGATTTGGTTGTTTGAGATGGTATGGAGTCAACCATCATATCAGGACTATGCATTGACACACGAAACATTCTATCTGAACATCCTTGCAATGGTGAAAAGCATTGTCTTGAACAAATGTTCTGGAGGGCCAACTCTATATTGATAGTCTGTTTGTAATCTACCTTTCTCCTTCAGATGTGATTTTTGTAAGTTCATGATATCTATTTGGGTTTCCCCCTTCTTCCCTTAAAAGGTGGTTTTTATCAAATAATAAAAAATATTTGAAGGCCTTCGGGTCATTGTATGTAAAGGATTAAAATCATATGAAATAAAAAAACCCTATAAGAGTAAGCTCAAATATACATATAATCAACCCCCACTATTTTACATAGGGCATAAGCCCCTAGTCCAGTGAGTAATCCATCACAAACTCCCTCTACCAAAGAATACATTACTCAAGAGAGATCCTTATTCCATTATAACTCTTACACCTAATATTTATAAACCATAATTAGTCATTAAATTCAAGCTCATAACCTAATACAAGACAAAGTTAAGGTAGATGAAAAAAAACTATTATCATACCTAGAATGTAACTCAACAAATTCATGTATGAAAATTTATAGATGCAATTTAACTCCTTAAACCAAAGTATGCATACATTCACAATATAGAATTTAAATATATGAATAAAGAAAAGAATAATTAATAAATGAATAATTAATATATTTATGGATGATATAAATATTAATGAAGAATTCATAAATCATAAAATTATAAAAAATAATAATTATTCTATACATTATAAAAATTCCCTAATTAAATAAATATAATCATTTTATATTTACTTCTATTGTGAACTCCATATTATCTTTTATATGTTATTTAATTTAGATATATGATATTATATGAAATATACTCATTTTATATTCCAATTTATAATTTTTTGAACAATTTATATAATCTAAATATTACATATTTTATAATATTTAGATCTTGTACAAATAAATTATCAAAAATCATTTGGACAAGGTTTAAATAATTTCTCTAATAACGTATTCAATTTGAATAATTAATAATTATTATAAACCCTTTTATATTTTTTAATTATTTTGTAATTTATAAACCCTTTATAAATCATCATTATAATTTTAATATAAACAATTTATATCTAAATTTTAAGTAAGTCCATGAAAATTGAAAAGGAATTTAATTCAAACATGAGGTATTATATATATATATATATAATTGTTTCATAAAAATTCAATAAATCAATTAGAAACAATTTATAATTAATTAATTTATAAATAACATTATAAATTAATTAATATCCCAAAATACCTTTTATTAGGTTTTATAAGGATTTTATAAACCATTTTATTCAATTAAAAATTGAATACTCAAAATAAAAACAAAACATTACGATACCTATAATTTTTATCAATATTAGTTGAATTGTAGTATATGGTGGATATACCAAACCACTTCGAAACCTTCAATTCTACGAATCATATACTATGATTGATAATGTGGGATATGTTATTTAATAATGGATATATAGGATTACCTTAGAGGTACACTGATCATAGAATACAATTAGTGACCAGTGTAGGATTAACCATGTGTGACCAGTGCCTATGTAAGAATAACCTACCTGTTAAAACAATATCACATTTGGAGATAGTCCTATGTAGGAGGAATATTTCACACCTATAACTTATACAAGAATAACACAATTTTGTGATTCCTATATAAGGAATACACCAAATACCTGGCTATCACAGCCTATGATATGTGGCTAGTGCCAGATTAATTCTGTGCATATCCTACATACTCTATAATATTTCCATGATATCATTTTTTACCTTTCAATCATCTATATTCTATTATATTTACTAATATAACCTTGATGATTCAAGGCTCTATTTTATATAACATATATTATCACTATCTTCTAGTATGACTTTGTATATCATAAATTACGATATACTAAAAGTTAAAATGTTTTCAATTCATCACTTTTAATGATATTCCATATCATAGAATTAAATATAATCATAAACTAAAATATCATATATTATATGTGTTTTTATGAAATAAAAAGTCAAACATTTTTTTATCATAAGTTAAATGATATTAAAATTATATGAATTATTCTTCATTTTCAACATGATATCATAAATCAAGAGGAATGGATAGGCTCAAAAACAATTTTTGGCTAATAGAATATTGAAACTTCATAAGAAAATTCCAAAAAATATATCCATATGAACTTATTAGAGAATTCCATCACCCCAAATATTTGGTTACAAAACTCTTGGCATCAATAATAGAGCTCTTGTAGAGAGAGTCAAACTTCATCCCAACTCATGCCTAAGAGTTCCGAAAATTTTTCTATCCTTTAACCTGTTTTATACACCTATTGGGTTTATAAGGGTAGTATAGAACTTAAATTAATTATATAAGTAATTAAAAAACCTATCAAATAAAATCAAACATTCTTTAAAATCAAAACAATATACAATAAAACTGAAGAACATATGTGTGTACATTACACCAATGATGCCTCTGTTATTGTCTTCCACTAACATTATTAATGAGGTTTAGTTATAAATATCTATTAGACTCCATCCTCCAGAGTGTATCCTTGGGTTATATCGAATCACTCAACACTTTAACGGGGCCCTCTCACCACCCATGATATTTAAGTACCTCTCTATGGTTAAGGAAGGTAGATAATAGAGCTTCAAGATAACTATAGAAACATCCTAGATCTTTGAATTCAGTCACCACCATCCCATGGTAGTAGATTTTTTATATATTCCTTGAGAATACTTCTTATGTGGCATGAATTTACTCTTGTATTACAAAACATGAGTAAATAGATTTTTAATATTTATACATTAATCATATGAATGAACCTATATTCCTTTTAATTTCATCTTAAAAAATATTAAATAAATGATATCCAAGAAGGAGGAGCTTCAAACAATGACTTATTAATATTTAACTTACATGAAAACGAAATGAATGAATTTCCATTATAACATATCCCATGATAAACCAAAACCAAAACATATTGAATGTAATTGGTCTACACATGTTATACCATATGAAATTTTTATATAATAAATTATGATATAATCTAAAACACATCAAATTTGTGATGGATTTAGGGTATATATCCTTCAATTTCCCACTTGAACTAAAGTATTATAGGTTTTATACCATTTCACCTTGTATTATATAATATAAAATAACTTGTGAAATCATTTGTAAAACTATTTTTGGGTATCTTTCAAAACAATATTTTAAATCTATCATCAATTTCACATTGTATCATAACATATGTAGTACCTTGTGAGTAATCACACAAAACTCCTTTTTAGATAATCTCTAATTTTTTTAAAGAAATGATTTGAGTATCATTAAATACAATCATCATCCAATCAACCACAAATTATGACCCCATGTTCCGTTGTAGAATTGAAAAAAAAAATCTTGAATTCAAAAATGTAAGAAAAGAGAAGCCTCTATCAAATTTATAAAGGGATCTGATGTGATCTCCATCAAAAAACTTTATCTCTATACCCGTGTCCACTAGATAAATCAGATAAAAGTCTGAATTTTCGTATGATACTTTTTTCCAAGACATTTAGTGACCATCAAAGTCAATGTATTTCAATCCGATATAGTCTCCTCATACATTATTGATTCTCTTAGTATAGACTGACCTAGTCGATAAATACCTAATATTTCATTCACCTTTCTAGATTAGCATAACACATTAAACTCACTCGATAGATGAGAACATCATATATAAAATCTATGCATGTATGTAGACATCTTTTATTTATCTCATTTGAGGACCCAAATTTCATAGTCATAATAAGTGCGGAAATGATCAACAACACACCAAACCACACCCTGATTAGTTAAGCCTCGAGGATTTCCTAAAAAGGTATCAAAGAGTGAAGGCTCTCATGCAATGTATCTATCTAACCATAGGTACTGGGTACTGAAAATAGGATCCATGCACCCCTAGTATGCCAAATACATAGTGTATAGAACAATTAGGTATACATCATGGGTTATCAAACACCTAAAACAAATTTTGGGCTACATGATCATATTTTGTATCTGGGTATGGGAATCCTACTCATGATAAACTTATCATTTCATCACAAACAATAAAAATTTATGGAAAAATGTGTTATAGATAACCCAAAATCATACTTAGGAGGTTAATTATCATTTAAATTCATGACATACATACATATATAAATATATATACATCCAACAGGAATGAATGATAAATAAATATTATCTTTTAGTATATCTTGATACATTTACATTTTGATCCTTTAATATTTTTATCAAAATTATAGATAAGTTCCTATATAAAAGTAAATATGATAGATTACCAGACCAACCTTATGTTTTCTAGACTTTTAGAGGTTTTTCTAAACTCATTACATCTCTATGTAATTTTTTCTATATCATCGTGTGATAACTTGATGAAACCCTCCAAACAAACTCTTTTGTGATTAACATTTTCGAGGTAAGATATTTTGAATAATGGTGATACTTAGGAATCATAATCATAATGTTTAACTTCATGAATGTATTTAAACTCCTTAACTAAAAAACATACAGATATAAAATGTTCATAAATTTTGTTTTCTAATGATAAATCATTCTAATTTCATCATTATCATCCTTAGAATAATTGTATAAAACTTTTTTCCCATGATCATTTTATTAAAAAAATAAATCTTCACATTAATTTCACTAGTTTATCATAAAATTCATTAGGATATGATGGGATATTCCCTTTAAATTTTGACCATCATGATATTTTATTCATTACATTTGAACATTAAAAAGTACAAAAAATACTCCTACTAACCTATCAGTCGTTATATCCTCTTCAGAATATCTTGCTAAGATATATAAACTATTTTTTGTTTGGAAGTAAAAATTATTTCTTTTTAGTATGAATATTTAATAAATATTCAATTATTATATGGTATTATATGTGTTTGGAGAATTATTTTGTAATGATGAATTTAAAATGTGTCACATATTATGGTGAGATCATATCTCTTATATTTAAACAGATCTATGGATAAACTATTTTATCCAGGATAATTTTTTTTCGATCCATTTTGTATTCTGGAAAAAAAAATTAGAATCCAATGATTCATAAACCATGTGTATTATTTTCATATTGTAAACAAAAACTCTTTATAAAGAAACAATTTCTCCCATTATATAATATAAATGAGATAAAGATACACATATTTTAATTATATCCATCGGAGCTTGAAATATTTTTTTATAATCAAATATTAAATGTAGCAAATTTTGGATTCATCACATGAATGAAAACTACAATCTTCATCAATTATTACCTTATTTTTTATTTTTTATATATTCAGAACACGTTTAAAACATACAGTCTATATTATATAACCTTCAAAAAGAATTTATTTCTATAACACGAGTACCTAACATTGAAATTCCATGGAGTTTCCCAAAACCATTTAGATATTATATAGAATTCCATTATATGGAATCATTAATCATGTTTCTTGATAACAATTTTTTCAACAACCTTGACTTGATACTTGAAGAAACATTATTTTACTTTCCAACTTTCTTTTCTTATTTTTGTTTTAAATTTTAACCACTTATACTATAAAAAGAACAATAAAACCTAGAAATCACATGCCTTAGTTCAATTATCCTCAGAATTTTGAGAATATATAGAAAATTTGTCTTGAATTCATTTATATTTTCATAATTTTTCCAATGATGATTCTATAATGAATTATATAACTATGTATAGCTTTAAGAAAACCTCCAGCATCTCCAAGACATCACTATATCCAATTATGATAAATTTATGAGAGGAGGATGAAATTACTTTGATCATTTTAAAAACATAATTGGATCAATCTATGTTTCTCATAATCATTTAAACTCATTTGTTGAACTGCTTTAACAATTTATTACCCATGAAGAGGTTTCTCTAGCATATATAATTTTTCATTTTTTAATTGATAACTTTCCTTAAGTTATCTATATTATAAGTTTATTGTATTAATTTTCTCCTTTATAAATATTTATTCCAAAATAATGCTTGATGATGATTCCATTACTCGACAATAAAATATTTTATTAGATTAAAATCATGTTTTACATTCATTTAGTAAGGATATTTAATAAATTTTCTCCCACTAAAATGATGACCCATTTTTAATTTAATCATATCCATTAGTGTTTCAAGATCAATATTTTATTAAGTAATTATTTCACTATAGTTCTCATCTCACCACTTAGTTATTAATGTGGTCCATCATTCCAATCATATCATATATGATACTTATAGGGTTCATCGAACAACTCGTTTCCTTATCCATCATATAGATAAACAAAATAAGACTTGTGTCTTATGGGTTGTGAAAATTAATTAATAATTAAAATTTTGTTTTTGGTGAGATGTTTTTTTATAATTAGGAATCTGATTAAGAATCTAAGAAACAAAGGATGTTTTTTTGAAAAGGAATGAGGCCATGATGGGTGTTTGAGAGCTCATAGAATAATCAGACAAGGGTTGGTGTGCCCGAGAACTTGAAGTGGATACATTCTATAGATTACACCACAACCATATACACTATGACATGGCATGAATTCTGGACGTTTTTTAATTCTATTAAAGGTAATATCATAACTTTGTACCCCAAATGATGCGTTGTGGTTATGTGGCATGTGACTGCATGTAATTGAAAGTCGGGAGACCATGTCACAATGAGTATTCTACATCATAGAGGGATATTGTGGGTGGAGGGTATATTTACCATTGGTTTAGCATGGTACTTGGGTGTTTCCCCTATAGAAAATAGCCAAGGAATCCATATTATGGTGGATTTATGGTTCTAGTTTTTATATATTTCGGGGCGTATCAAACTATGTTGTAGGGCATGGTGAGATGGGGGAGTCCCTATCTAAAATGACAAATAAGGGATTCTTCATATTCATCACCATGTTGGGGGATAAATATACCATATCTGAGGAGTCCACACAATGAATTAGACCTGGACCAGTTGAAGAAGACTACAACATAGCTTGGGAGGATCCACCATTGAGGGATCTCATGAGGGAGGGTCTCAAGCTACCCCCAAGGTGGACTACAACATGGAACCCTACTCAATGCCAAAATAGGGGGACTTGTGTTATGGGACTTATGGCCACACAATAGAAATTTGACTATCCAGTTTTCTTTAATGTGGGAATATTGATAATATACCAGTTGAACCCCATTCATTTTTAGAGGGTTGAGAAACTTTCTCGAGCTCCCCCTTTCTTCCTAACCTTTGATCCCCCATGGACTGAGGTGATTTTGGATGCGTTTTTATAGAGATTTAAATTTAGTTATCATATTTCTCTCCTTATATTTTCATTTATATTAAATTAATTTGATTACGGATGAATGGGTTAGGTTTTTTATTTTGATTCCACTAGGGCATATATGAATCATGTGAGGATTAAGGGGATTTTTCTCAAATTTGAGGGGGGATGCACCGAGATGATGTTTTCACACTATCACATACAATTTTAATGGATGGATATTTCATTGGATGGTATCAAGAATATTTTATAAATCTTTTGTGGGGATTTGGTCAATTTTTTAATGTGACGAGGATACTCAAACATCATGATGATGGGTGATGGTTATTGGACTTCGATGACCTCGGTAAAGAGTTTTTGAGTTGTGCATAAAAGAGCGTAACTCTAAAATTAAGGTATTTTTTCCCTTTTACAAACATCTATAATATTTTTATTTATAGATTAAATAAAATTTTTAAATAATTGAAGTGTTTTATTAATCTAAAATTATTATAACTGGGATGAATAAAGTGTGATGGTCCATGATAGACCCCTGTGCAACAACTTGATTTCCTTGACTACTGATTTTAAAGGCCTTTATTATAAATGAATTCCATGAGACACATGGACCTCAAGGAGTATAAATTAAACAAAGTGAATGTAACATATTGTCCTTAGTTTAGAAGGCTTAGACACTTTCTTATAGAGGTGAGTGTTAGACTAGGATGATTGTCCCAAGTAGGTTATGATTGAAATCTAAGATGCCTTATACCATGTAGGATAGTTGTGATGATCTAATGGTGAGTGTTCCTCTCCAAATGTGTTGTAATTACATGGATGGGGATTTCCTAGGTAGAAATTATGGTTTGCTTGGGTGTGTGACAACTAACCTAGGATAAATCAATAATGGAATGGTCTTGAGGTTGTCTCCCTTATGTGACACTGATACGAGATAGATTATGAGGATAATTATGCCATGTTATGATTATTATGATGTTAAGGGGTGATATTATATCTAAATTATGGGATATATTAAAGAGATTATATTGAGATATAGAAACCCATGTAGGGATTCTATGCTATGTTGTGACCTAGGGGACCCTAGTGGGTCCCCAGTGATGTATTTACCTAGATATGATTAGTGTAAAAATGGGTTGTGATGATTTTTGGTGTCACTTTAGATCCTAAATCAAAGATGTGATCTTTATATGACTATAGGGATGAGTACTGGTTGCACACATGACAGGTTGACCTCAATTATGTGAGATGGGTTAAGGTGATGGGTCAACCCTAATGAGATATTTTTGTATGAGATTTTACAGGAATGAAAAAATTCCCTTGAAACATTAATTTGAATCCCTCATTGGTTTTCTGGGATTTATCTTTTTAGTATAAATGTAATACTGTTGGATGGTCATAGGATTCAGTTGTTAATCCTGATATTGTATGAATTCATTAAAATATCCACTTTGATTCACCATTTGGGTATATATAGAATGCCTAAGACATTGGTATTTGGAATCTAGGTAAATATTATTCCCTTAGACTTGTTTATTGGAATTAAATATATCCTTTTCACTGGATAACCTAGGACCTACACTGTGAAATTAGTCATGGGCCTGATACTACTAGATTTCTTACGTTTATCCCCATAATAATTGATTATATGCCTAATACTATTAGATTCTTTGGGTTCATACCCTAGGAATCAATTATTTCCCCATATTTTTTATGGTCATGGTCCAGGTATTGTATGTCATGATCATGTGACATGCTCATAGACACTTTATCACTAGATAAAGTTGGTATAATTGATCTTGGGTGTCACGTTAGAACCAGAAGATTGATAATGGTTATTTATTTACATTTACATGGTTATTTATTAATTATCATAATAATATCAAATATTTGTACAATTATTTTATGGTTATATATAGAACCCCTTTGGTGGTTCCCCAATGACATGTACTCACACCCTTCTAAGGCATCCATGACACATTGGTACCCATGTTGATCTTTACTAATCATATGTTTCAGTAGGGTGGAAGCATGGTGTGACATGATCGAGTGTGATATCTCAAATGAGGCTTAGATAGAAAATGAAGTGAGGATCGAGGATGATATTAGAGCCTCATTGATTGTATTACTTTTTTTTTGATCGGTGTGGTGGGTGATCAGTTGACGTGTGTTGTCATGACTGTGAGTCTGTGTGACTATATATCTTTTCATGAAATTTTTTATAGCTTGTTGTGATTTATATATTTTCTATACTCTTATTATTATTATGGATGATCTTTTATTATTTTATGTTTATTTATCACTGTTATATAGGAGTATATTCAACCCATAGTAACCCCCTAAACCTCTAATACTTGTTAATAGACTTTGGTATGTGGGGAGGCATACCTGATTTCCAGGGGTGACACCTCTGGTCTATGAATTGATCATTGTCCATGGACTAGGGGAGGATGTTATAAAGTGGTATCTTAGATTTTTATTCCTTGTTATTTGGAGATATGGTAGAAAAGTGATGTATGATTGTGCTAAATATTAGGATGAATCTCATTCTGGTTCTTCATTGACACCTTTTCCAATGAGAAGTCCATGTTACCAGGGATGTGGTATTATTATTCATTATTTCTATTTTATAGTTATATTATTTCACCTATCAGGATGCACTTGAATTTTTAGATTAATTATTTATTCTGGTTTTGGATCTTGGCCCATTAGCATGTGTCTATGTACAAACATCATATTTGGCATGTAGAATTCACATGAAATACATGTCTTGTATGTGATTGATATACTGATATGTAGGGTTAAGTATTTTAAAATATCAATAACAAACTATATAAAATTTTACTATTTAACTTATTGGTGGAATTCTATTCTACTAAATCATAATATATTTCTTTTGATAACATGTCATTGGAATTCAACAGTGAGATTCTCCTTAATGGAAGCTGTAGATCCCATTTATAATGGGATATATAATGACCCTTTTCATTCCATTAAATGCATTGTATGCACTGGTGATTAACCCCTTGTGGAGGATTATGGTATTAGTTATGAAAATGAAAATGGTTTCGGCTACTTTATGTGTCAAAACCAACCTATATAGAGTTTTCCCATATAGCTTACATGTGGAATTATACAAAACCGAATCATATGGATATAGTATACTCAAAATAGATCATTAGGGTATGATTATATTATAAAAATTTGTGCTTGGATGATATTTTATTCCTCGTGCGGGGGGGGGGGGGGGGGGGTAGTCCCATATGCAGATGCCGAGAGAGAATTAAAACATTGGTAGGTAGATGTCTTGGCATGTGATGCCTAATATGTATATGAAAAATCCTTATAGGAGTGAGTTTTTTGCCACATGATTTTCCTTATAATATATGATATAGGTTTACAAAGGTTTCCCCATGTCATTTAACCTATGGGAGATATCATTTTTGAGCTAGGTGGGAGATCCTAGTGCTCTAACGTATGGATCAAAATATTGGTGAGTCAGGTATTATGGTTGATATGAGTTGTGAAGTGAGAGGGTGTTTTTAGTGAGGGGTTAGACCAATATTATGATTAAAAATAAATATAAGAATAATGGGAATTGACTCGAGTTATGATATTAATGAAAAGGCAGTATTTTTTGGTATATGATATAGGCTGGTGAGATGCTTTGGGATTTCTTGACAAAAATCATGTGAGGTGTTTTCGATATAGAGGTACAAATTTGGAGGAAAGTATCAGTTGAATTCCTTGAGCTATTGGTTTTTGGGTGTGGTTCTAATTTTTTTTTTGAATTATGGTCCTAGATGGATAGATTTAGGATAGATATAGAATGTGTATATTCTTCTAGATTGAGATGATTTCTTTTTTGGGGGTGATAAAGTGATAAACCTTGGCATGGGTGAATGATTCGATTTTGGAAGAGGAGCACTGAGGGAGATTCTTATTGGATGATATTAAAAAAATAATGATCATTTTCATTGATTTAAGAAAATGAGCCTAGGGATGGTGACATGTGACTCATTATAGCATGAGTTGTTTTTTGTGACTGAGTAGTACAAGAGCATACACTCATTGGGTTTCGGTTGAGGTCAATGTATCATGCATGTTTATAACACATGGTGTCATTTTAGATCTTAATCTATGAAAAATCATGTCTGGGTTGAAGACCAATGGTTTTGTTGAAATGATTTGGTAATGGTTTCTTGGATCATTAAAGTGAATTAAATATTTCCCTCTATGATGATGATGACTCTATGGATGGTTGCAGTCAAGGGCATACAATACAGATGAGGATTGATCAGGAAGAGAAACATACATGTTATTATAGAACCAATTGAGGTTTTCCTTGAGGGTATTTATAAGGGAATCCATATAGCTGGTAGTTAACTATAAATTATTTTGGGGGTGGTTTTATCCTTGATATAAATGGAATTTTTGTAGATTCCTACGATGAAATTCCTCGTGAGTCATGAAGATATCGGTGATTGATGTTTTTTTTGTTTCATGGGTATGAGTATAAAAGATATGTCCAATAATTACATGTGGTAATGTATGGGGCATGGGACCTAGAGGAATATCCCCCATTTGGTTAGGTTTGTATTATTTATGGGAATAGGTGTTGGATATTCAAGGTGAAATTTAAATAGTGGAGAGATAATGAATCCAATTTTATCTTGTGCCCCATTAAATACAAGATTTGAGGCAAGGATGAGACATCAGATGGAGTACATGAATTAGAATTATATTTGGGATAATTTAGATGTGATCCAAGAATGAATGAAATTGGATATGTGTCAGTGTTTAGGGTGAGAGAATAGGATATAATTTGTTTCATTGGTGAACCATATGTGGAATTACATTAATAATTAGGATTGGACTATGGTGTGAGTGCTTGGATGATCTTAGGAATCCTTTAGGAGTTTAGGAATCAAGATCAAGTGATGTGGTAGTGTTTTGGTGGGTTATACTAAGAATTTTTTTGGAAAATTTGACTCAATAAGAAATGACTAGTGTTTTCATGTGTAATTGGGTGCAGTGAGATAAAAATCACACTATGAAGGTCATTAGACCAATGAGAATGAATTTTATGTATGGGATTTCAATGGTGGGGAGTTCCAAAACTTATAATTGTCCCTTATGAGAAGATCTCTATAGTGGGGAGAACTATGAGCCAAATGATGAATTGATCGATGAAATTTTAGTGTATCGGGATATACGGGCGTGGGTAAGCATTGTATTAGTGATTTAGTGGTGGTTATGAGTAGTGTCTTAGGTTTTGATGAATATACCACTTCATGTTTAATGTTTCACAATGAAAGCTAAGTTATCATTCCAGAGTAGAACACGATGATTTGATCATGAATTGATGACACAATTAGGTCAAGATTAATGGTTCAAATAATACTAAGGCTTCTCGAGCAAGACATGTACTATGATTTGGAGGTTTTAAAGACCTATTTCTTCAAGGTTGTGAAAATTAAAAAGGAATGTCAATTTTGTATCTGTTTAGAGATTAATTTTGATAATTTATACTCAAATTACAAATTTGATCATTTAGACATCTTGAGAGTAAATTTTTTGAAATGGATCAAGGCACATATTGGTGTTTAGGACCTTGGAGAAGAATTAGTAAAGGTTTGGGGTCACCAAAGAGTTGAAGGTGGTAATGGGCTATAAACCACACCCTATACTTATTCCCTACAATGTGGTATGAATTTTGACCCTTCGTGAAATTTAAAAAAGGGAAGAAGGACATGTCGCAGAACAAGGTTTCACTATGATGGTGTTACCTATGTGTATTTATACAAGTGAAGGTAAAGAGACTACATAACAGTGGTTAGGATGCACTATGGGGGGCTCTTACTAGTGGAGAGCATTTTTTTCCCGGGTTGGACATGGTTCCTGAGAGTTTCCACTATGAGAAATGGTGGGTAAGGCCGCACCTTAGTGAATTTGTGATTTCCATTTTGAGGGACCATGGGAAATACTATGTTGTGGTGTTGGGTGTGGTTTAATGGGGGGAGAACCTATCTGAATAACCCAGTAGGGTATTCCCTATGGTTCCCATCATAGTCATTGGCATTCTAAGGATAGACTGAACCATATATAAGGAGGACACACTACACCAATGTTATAGCTGAGTCAAGGAAGAATATGATGCCTGTCACAACCTGACCCATTAGGGCCCACCGAGTTGGTGGCAAGCTAAGTGTGACACCCCAAGCCTACTTCTAATAGGCTAGGGGATTTCGAAAAGCACTGAGAAGGTATAAATTTTTTTGGGAGGACTTAGCCTGAAGTACCTATACACATGCAATGTATCTCCATGCATAAGTGTAGAGGAATAATAAAAGACTACAACATTTAGAGTATAATCATGCACACAATAACATATAGGGAATAAATTAGAGTAAGATAATATAAAAAATTGTAAAGAGAAAAAATAAATTACCAACCTGAAATAATGTCTAAACCTGAAAAAAAAAATAGGAAAATGCGAAATACTAAGAGTGAACATCTCCTAAACTCTATGTCTAATCACCAAACATGGTCAATACACCCATGTATCATTATGCTCCACCGAAGCCATCAATTATTTTCCTCTCATATATATAAGATAGGACACGTATGGGAAAATCCCATAATGATGTGAGTGTATACATACCTAGTAGGATGGACCAAATTCCAAAGAGGTAGAAATAGAAAGATATAATAGTTTTTAGCTCAACCCAATACACATAAATGTTCATAAAGAAACCCAAGTGAGGGAGAAAGTGGATCACCATCTCCATAACCCAACTAAAGATGATGAGTTTTTCTATAGCTCTATGGGACTATATATAATTCCCAATATCATTTGAAACCATACAAGAGTCTATCTGGAGAACACCAACCTCACCATTATTCTCCATGGATTAGGGGGAACTATATAAATTAGAAGATTTGTACCTTGGTGAACTATGTGGAAACACTTTTTGGATAGAGGACTCACACCCTAGTGCATCAGGGGGTTCCACAAAACCTAAATGAATAATATGGGGTGTGATATATGTGACATCTTGAGCCTAGTTTAATCTTGAGTAACCCAACCCAGTTGGCCACATGGCCTCAATCACTCCTCCCCATATGCCAGAGGCTACCACCAAGTAGTGATGGCCTAAGGTGTGTCCGTGGGGAGACTATTCCATCAGTTCAGAGTGGAACACAACATATAAGATATATGATAAATAGTAGAAGCATAATAACAATGAATAAGATAGAGTAATAATGAATAAACACCCATGAAATTAATAATCATTAGAAGTTGTAAACTATTCCATATAACAAATTATGATTTCATGTCTACATAAAAGAAACATTAGAATACTTAGAATCAGGATGATGGTGTAATATATGATATATAGAAGAATCAAAAGCGGTAAAAAAATCCATGTATCTTGAGCTCTAGCTCAGTCATCTTCTACCCATCTCCCTTCATATGACAAGAAAGTTAGGTGTGAAAAGAGGGATGCTTACCCTTATCCACACCTACAATAATATAGTCTTATAGGGTGACAACAGAGGCCTAGATAGGGTGTGATATAAATCTCAATAGGCCACCACTAATGGTGTCTATACATATCCAGTATGTGAATATAATCTGTACAGTGTTTAGGTATATCAAAAGAAAAGAAATGTGATATAACTAACTTGTACCTACATCAACCTTAGCTGGTGTCTTTGATCATGTAAATAATTAATTAAATAATTATGATTTAGCTTATAATAGAATATTTTTTATGAAGTTGTTAATAGGAATCTTTGGATCACATTGAATTCATAATTGTTTTATTTGATCATGTACACAATTACTTAAATAATTATGATTTTGGGGTCGACCCAACTCCTAGTAATAAATCATGTAGTCTAGAAATAAGGGGTTTGTGTGTAATCCAAGGGGTAAACCCAAGGTATTCCACTATAAAATATTCTAACTGAGTCATGAATCTCATCCATATTAATCCTGATCTAATCATGAATGAGCTCAATGGGGTGAATCTATGGCGCTGCGTGTCTAAAGACATCATGATTAATTAAATGAGTGTATCCAAGTCATTCTAATAATTGGAAAATATTTCAAATAAATATTTTGTAAAATTATGAGGAATTATTATAATAATACAAGGATGAGATTACATGATGGGTATCTCCCATGACAATCTTCTCAATGAATCTAAATTTTGTCCTATGAGTGCTCAAGGCATTCCCTCAATAATCCAAGGCTGGTACAAGTCTCACGATTCCTATAAGGATGAAAAAGGTCTGAAATAAGAGGTCCATTATAATCATTCCATTTATATCGTATTTAGTCATATTCCATGTAATGCTAATTCCAAATAATCATTAAATAGGTTAATTCAATTACCTTTCATTAACATGAAAAGGTGAATCAAGGACATGAAAACAAGATCAATTCAATTTATAAATGTTTAATTGGTTCATTCCATTACCTTTAATTAATAATGATAATATGTGTTAAGGACATGGAACCAATTATCATTTCAGTAACACTTTATCAAGGCCAAGTGATATATAAAATTATATAGTTTCCATTTAACAATTTATGAAATAATTATTAAAACGAACACTTACCTTAATAAAGGTCATGTAGAAAAAACTGAATGATGTAACAATTAATATCAATATATATCAGCAAGGAATAAATAAAGAACACACCCTAAATAGATGGCCCATGATGAGTTATTAACCTCCAACAGTGTCAAAGAGGTTTTATTAGATCCTTAGGTTACAACCGTGCATGGAAAACTATCCAAGGAGGGGACTCACATGATTCATGTACATATTTTGATAAACCATGCACCAACCATTCCATATGAATCTGTTTAAATTGTATCATTTCCAAACTGGCATGTGGACTGGGTCACATGGTTAAGAAAAACTATATGACCCTCTTCTTCTGACTGAAACACCATGTATAATCAATAGAAACGATATAGATTGGGCAACACGGTTTCTAATAACTATGTGTGCAAATTGTTTATTCCAACAACCGGGGTTCCAAGCTTCAACAAATACCCATAAACTGTTAATTCCTCCATATTATTACTATTTATTCATATTAGGTAAAAATAGTGGAGTTAAACTAAAAATAAAAGGACTTATACCTCATAGAAAAACATGGTTCTTAAATTCTACCCCCATTAGTGAAACTCGTCCCTAAGTTTCCATTCCAAGGGTGGTATAACTTATTTTTAGAATATCTTTGGCCGCTAAGAATGTACATTGGCCTCTCACTCCCATGTCACATCCTATACATGGCCATGTTTCCACATCACCCATACTAAAGGGATAAACTGACTTTAGAGGGCCTTAGTTCTCTAATCAATGATGCATATGAGATACTTTTCAAAGGAAGAATCAAAATAAATTTATAAATCCTAGAGATCAAAAGTATGAGAAGGTTCAGCATGTTAACAACAAATATGTGAATCATGGAAGACATCATGAATTGAAAAATACATCTATGGTAATAGAAACCGGTAGGATACCAATCCAACTCTTTCCAAGATCTCAAAAGGTCCAATAAAATGAGGCGAAAACTTCTCTTTCCCACATATCCTCCTATGCCCAATTTTAGGCGATATCCATAATAAAATTTATCTCATACCCTAAATACTAGATGCCATCAATGGTGATCAACATAATATTTATATCTAGACTAAAGTTTCCTGCACAAGACAATAACCTAGAAGCACTCCCTCACTTTCCTCTAACTAGAACATTGGTGAATGGAATGGCCTACCATATATGGCCTCATATTATGGAATCCAATTTGTCTTCTAAAAGTTATTATTTTAGAAAAACTAAATGAGGTTAATGTGTTTCTACCAAGAACCACTAAAATCAAGAATTCCTATTCATAGCATGTCCTCCAACACATGTATAGTCTATTACGACTATCCATCGATCTAAGGGTGAAAAGATTTTCTTATAAACACCTGTGTACCCAACTATTTCTATAACCCATACAAGAATCACAATGTGAATTGAGAATCTCTGTCATAAATGATAGTATGAGGGACTTTGTGTAGTCATATAATCTCACTAACATACATTCATACCAACTCATCAGCTGTGAATCTCTCATAGATAGGAAGGAAGTGGGATACCTTTTTTTAGTGAATCAATTACTACCCAAACCACATCTCTACCTTTAAGATACCTTAGTAAACCAATAAAAATCCATCGTAATGTCATACCATTTTCATTTCAGGACTATTAGTATCTATAACAAGCTAGTAGACTGTTGGGGATCCTCCTTCACCATCAGATAGGTGGAACACCTAGTGAAAAAACCCACTATCAAATATTTCATCCGAGGACACCAATACCAATGGTGCATATCATGATACATATTGGAGATACCTGAATGTACTACCCACAGAGAAGTATGGGATTATCAAATCAATGCCTATCAAATGTATTTAGGAACCCAAATACACCTATATATACATAGGATATCATCTCCATCAACAGACCAATCCAGAGGCAGGTCCTCACTAGAAATACATTCCCATAAGACCATACCTTCATGATTTAAAAACTACCTTCTCTTCCCCCTATAAAAGAGGGAAGTGGTAACTGCTAAGGGTATAAGAAAAGGCTGATTATGACTCTCTTGAAACTCCATATGCATATCAAGAAGTTGGACCATTAACTTCTATTCATCACTAGATTCCTAAATGACATGGGATTGAGTTTTCTAGATTAGAATATCAACTATCATATTTCCATTACCAGGTGTATAGGCAATATCAAAGTCAAAATACATAAGGTATTAAACCCATCTTCACCATCTGAGATTCAACTCATTCTACATAAATAAATTTTTAAGGAACTTATGGTCTATATAAACCACAAAATTATCTCCCATTATTTAATGAATCCAAAAATGTAAATCCTAAATGACCACTGAAAGAATTAGTTAATGCATCAGGTAATTATAATCATGAGGTATCAAATGGAGAGACATGTATGTAATGAATCAATCCTCTTTCATCAATATTACACCTAGCCTGATGCATGTTCATTACATAACACTCTATAGCCTCTACAAAGCTCTGGAAGAATCTATATTAGTGCCAAAGTAATCCTTCATTTTATCTCATGAACGTAATTATAGAATAATTTAGACCACATGACCTTCATACCCTTATTAGTCAAATTGGTATGAGATTACACAATTCATGATAAGTCCTATATAAAATTATTGAAATATCTATCCATCTCTAGTAAACTTTGTATATCAAACATGTTCCTGGTATTATCTTAATAAAAACAACACCCACCTTTTCTGGGTCAACTTATACCCTTTATTCAAACATAATATAACATAATAAGTGGACCTCATTGATCTATAAGTAAAACTTTATGATATTAGAATATAACTAATGATATCATAGTGTATTCATAATGATCTCAATATGTCAAGCATGGTTTCTTTGAGTACGAGAATACACTAAGATGTCATACAAAAAACATGATAATGGAATCATGCTAGTGGTGTAAAACCAAATCCATTAAGTCCATGAGAAATGAGGGTATGTTCATAAGACTGAATGACTTAAACCAAGGACTCTTATAAAACATACCGACTATAGAAAGTCATATGTAGCATATTTGAAGGCTAGAATCACATATGATGATAACCTAATCTTAGGTAGATCATTAGGAACACTATAGACATTCATATATAGTCTGAGAGATCATATATGAGAGGTAATTGATATCAATTCTTAACCGTAATATAGTTCAATCATCATTAATCTACACATAGCCTAACGGCCTCATCCACCTTCTTGGAGAAAATCATGAGTGAACCCCCAGAATAAGTGTTGGGTTGGATAAAACCCTTTGATTCGAAATCCTCTAACTTACTTGTGATATCATGGAGCTCAGTATGTCACATATTATATAGAGGAATATATACAAGATCTATTCCTAGAATGATCTCGATCATAAACACTATCTATCTCTCTCTCTCTCTCTCTTGGGAGGTAGTCTAGAGAAGTCATCTAGGAAGACATCCCTAAAACAAACCACCACTAGAAGAAAATCTATTAGATTCATCATTTTATCCTCTATCTAAAGACAAGTAATCCGGTCTATCTCTCCACTCATCTCACAATGCTCTAGTCCAGATCTACTTACCTGTACATTCCATTCACCCTTGTAAAGATAACCATCACCCTCTGGTGATGTAAAAGATACCTTATAGTGATAGTAGTCCAAAATATACTTTATAGTTTACCAACCAGTCCATCTTGATAATGAAATCAATTCCTGGATTTTCGTGGATGAATAGGTCCCATAAGGAATGACAACAACCTAAATTAATGAGGTAGTCTTTGCATTTTCATATACCCTCTGACCATATAGCCAATAGTGTGTCTCGTTTCAACACCCCCTAATGGTATATATTTTCAAGACCAATCCATTCCATGATTGATAAATAGATAATGGATTGTGATGAATCTATATTAAATAATGATAATACAATAGTAGATTCTACTAGAATAATTATTGGTATAGTAGATGGTTCTACCCTATTCTCCATAAGTAACTGATGTAATGAGAGAGAAAATCCTAATCCACTTACCAGAGCTGCAACTGGACTACCCTAAGTAGTCTTTATCTACTAGAAATGACAATCATAGGTCTGGATAACTCATCCATGAATTCCTCCTAGTCTTACTTGATTATTCATACTTCATCTTCCCAACTGATGTGGCGTCACTAATCCTACTCCTGAAGGTGGTCTAGTGCAGGTCCTCTCCTACTATAAATAGGAAGAGAGGTCCGAAAAAACCTCTTAAGATGACCCATCCAATAATAATAACAACACATAAGTGGGTCTCTACCACACTGTGTCTTTACATTCCTCTAGCAACTATATTGATGGCATTTAATAGATCTACTAGTATGGGTACTACGACAACCATTAATTTGATGAGAAATCTTAAGTCTACACTTCCTACTATAAAAATAACTATTTCTATGTCTCGAGGATAAACCATTGTGTCCAGTACTATAAACTTCCACCAAGTTCCAATTAATGGTAAGAGTCTATTTAACAATCTTGGAAAATGTATATAGGAAAAATACATTCAAATGTGAGAAGATGACATACTTGATCCCATCCTTGAATCAACTTGCTCGAGATATCTCATCACCAACAAGAAGTAGAGAAAAGAGTTAAAGATTAATGAAATGAACTTAATATTCTATGAAGAACATATCACCCTGATCTAGGAACATGAACTCCCTATCTTGATTAGCTCTCAAGATCTGTGGGGAAAAAGTAATCATAGAAGATGGTCTGAAATTCCACCCAGATAATCCTCTAATGACAAATAGATTGGGAAATAACAACCCACCACCACTTGGAAGAATCAGACAACATGTAGGTGGTGACATGACCAACCTTTGGAGATGAATCTCCAGAATATCAAATATATATAAAATGGCCTCTAACCATGACTTTACAGCTTGAGGACTGCTATCTTTTGGAGATATGGCAAGATTCTAATAATGGAACTCATAAGTAAGATCCCACATCATAGGTGAAGGTTATAGAGAACCCTGAATTGACTTCATCATGCATAGGAAAATATATTTAAACTAAGTGTCATTTCCTAGTTTAGGGAAAGTAGGTGGTGCCTCGTGTGGAACTAGCAATGGTATCACTGGTGTCTTAGGGCCCACTAACTGCGAAGCACATTCATTTCCACCCTTTTGGAACATGACTAGAGGACATTGTTTTCGAATAAGTCTATAGATTCAAAGAACATGACTCAAAGAATGAAACCTAATGATAGGATCTCTACGAAAGAAGAATAGATTAAAAGGGTTCACTACCCAAGGTATATTATCCCAACAACCAGCTTAGAATTCCAAGATATTGATAAGTTTTCATGTTTTAATTTATAAGGGTTCTAGTATATGGAGTTTTAATTTAATGTTAAGGAGGAAAATTCTCTTTAAATTAAAATTGGACACTTCATTTATGGGAAACCATTTTATTTATAAGTTATAATTTATATTTTGCACAAGTTACAATTAAATTGATAGTAATTCTGAGTTTATAAATTCCCATACACTTTATAAATTTAAAATTGAAACCCATGTAATTGCAACCATCTCCCCTTTCATTCGGTCTTAGGATATATTGGGTAAGATATGATGGCTTGATTTCGATGAATTTACCTTTCCAATTTAAAAGGTCCCATATGCCTTATAAGTTGAAATCGGTAGTCATGTAATGTTAGTCAAATCCCGAATCATGTAACTTGGGGTATGTAGATTACATGTGTGAAATTTTTTTATTTAAGAAACAACCATTAATCCATATAGTAAGAAAAAATTTTGGTTTATGAAAACATTTTAAAAAACAAATTTTCATTTCCCTGTGGAATATTTTAATATCACAAAAATATATAAAAATGTAGGGTCACTCAACAATCACAAGAAAAACATGCAATGCAATAAATAAAATTAACCTATATTGTATGGAATATACATGGAATATAAAACACTAAGTTATTATAATGATGAATGTAAAAATTATCCTTTCCATACTAAGATAATGTAAAATCTACATAAACCATAAAAATTAAAAAAAATCATGTGCATCACCCATTGGTAAAAATATATCAACTTTATTAAGAATAATACCCAACGAAAATTCCCCATATCTAGGAAAATTGTTGTTTACACCAAACATTGGTTAGCTACTCCCAGGTAAAACTTATAACCAAGTTCTATCACTATAAGGACCTCGATCCCATTATCCTAGAGATGATACCTTAATTTAATACATTGGTACTATGAACAAGAGTTCGCATCCCAAAGGACTAAATAGTTTTTTTTAAAACCAAATACAAACATAATTGTTAATTTACAACTTAAAAGGAAAAAACACAACAAATATAATGGAAAAACTCATAATCTCTTATTTTATCCCTTAAATTCATTCACAATATACATCTTAACATCCTGGGGAAAAATAAAACATCAGAGAGGTCTAAGCTCAGATTCTCAGTTAGGGTAAGTAATACAGAATAAGATATCATAAATAAACATAAATGAAAAGACATAGTGAATAAATAGAATACATTATAATAAAACATAATATTGACTATAATATGTCTGGAATTAAATATAATTAAATAATTCAATATAAATAATCATAAAAGAATTAATCTTAACCATGGATATTCTACTAGTTGAATAATCACATGGATTATCAATTTTTAATATCATAATGATAAAATGCACGATATTGGACATTAGAAACACACCATGGAGGACTTTTCTAAGATATATAAAAATAAATTCTTAAGGCCTTATCCAAATCCATATTTGAAATTAAATTGGCAAGGCCTCAACCAAGTCTATATCTAGTTTGTCTCATGAGACCTAATGATGCATCAAAGGGATATAGCGGGCCCGACAGGTCTCATACTAAGTATAATTAGTTCCTCTTAATATTAAGGTGAAACATGAAAAAAATATACATACATAATGTAAATAACTATCCTCAATCAAAAAATATAAATCCTAAACATTCCATGTAATATGGTGAATGGTATCAAGAAAGAACATTCATAGTCAAAATTATCATAAACCGTTTAATAAAATATTTTTTATGATATCAAAAAATATCAATCCTAATTAATCCTAATATTGAACATAGGGTGTTAAAATATTTGAAATCACCCTAATAAAATCATTTAGAAATTCATGAGAAAATACCCTTTTTTACTTTGCAATGAAGAGTTCATTTGGAAAAACCATTTTTATTTGTCATAAAATCATAATTTAAATATTTATATCCCAAAAAATAATAGTTAAGGACAATTAATTTATTTTTGAGCAAGAAATTTTGTCTAACTAAAGTGAAAAAAATGTAAAAATAGATTTTAATAAACTTTATAATTAGGCCACTTTAGTGCAGTCTAAGAGGAAATATAAATGAGTCTTTAAAAAGAAAAAATCATAATTGTTTGTATAAAACAAGAAATTAAAAAATATATTTTTTAATGATAAAATAGTGATTTTATAAAAATAATTCTATCTTAAAATAGATTATTGATGGTACTTAAAATGGGTAAGAAATTGAAAAGTTCTCTTTATGCAGGCTTCCCTATCGGGAGGAATTGACAAGGGAACCATATAAAATATGTTTTCCAAATCAAATAAAGATGAACTGATAGAGATATATGAGTTTGAACATATAAATAGAATTTAAAATAATTATATAAAATGAAATAATAATTACAATGGTGTGAAGAGAGAGAAATCATAACTCGAATGAAAAATGGAGGTTTAGGGAAATCCTTTACCACTTTGCAAATAGTCAAACCATATGGCCCATAAAATTATTGATCATAAATTAATACAGTGTATAAAATGAAGATAAACTGATTAATTATATTATACAAAAATTCAATGTAAAAATGAACCACACACAATAAATAGTGGTGAATCAAGCATATCTCATATAAATAAGGGAGATGAGAAAAACCTTACCTTATGTTTGAAAGTGTTCTGAAATTGTACTTAATGTTTTGAATAATGAAATAAGATTCATTATAATTTTATTAATAAACTATTAATCATTTATTTTATTTATTTTAATTATATTAAGTTCGTTTTTGGCCTTTTTGATGAGTTATAGAATACAATTTTGTTATTCAGGAGTGTTTGTTTCCATGGTTTTCATGATTGGTTCACTTGTATACATGTATGAAAGGTCATGTAAAAAGGAAATAGTTATCCAAAAATGAAATTATATTTTATTAATGAAATTATTGTAAATTTAATGGTCTTATATATTATTTTTATTCCAAATATGAGGATGATTCATTAAATAAAGCGTTAATGATGACCTTTTAGATTTTTTTTGTGGTTTATCGATCATCACAAACTAGTATTGTCTTGTGAATTAATATTATCTATATATACTGGTTCTATAACATTAATTTAGTTTTATAACATATATTAAATTCTTTTTTAACCATAAATATTTTTTTGACCATAATTTGATGAAAAATAGAAACAAGAAAACTCATTATCCACGAAGGTGGTAAATCAGCATCTCACGAATGATGTTTTCATTTTAGAATAAAAATGGGAACAGAATAGAATTGATATTTTATATACCATTGAAATAATATAGTTATAGTATATTAAAAATACTATAGTTATCATTTCACTTAGGACAGGGGTGGTGAGGGAAGGATAAGAAATGAAATGAAATTAAAAGAGATGGAGAGAGAGATAATGTTTACCTCTTGAGTGTCACCTCCTTGAGACCCTCCTTAAGAAGATTTGGAATTGTATTTTGGAGGTAAAAGTAAGACCAAAACGTAGGGAAGAGATTTGGGAGAGAAAATTGGAAAAATATAAGCAACATTCAAGGCTTTGGTGGTGTAAGGAGATGGGGTGGTATTTATAGTGTTGGAGAGGGGTGTTTTTTATTATTTTATTGATTGGTTTATTAATTTTTCTCAAAAATATGATTAGTGTTGACTATTGTAACAAAATAAAGTAACTAGTATATGTGATTTTGAAATAATGGGTGAATAACTCATCCATAAATCATTCATGACTCAATAATTCATTTATTTCATGTAATGTTAAATACCGTAAATTATTGTATTTCCCAATTCATAAAAAATTAAACTAGTTTATAAAAATCCAAAAAATTTACCCTAAACAGTTATCAATGTTTAAAATTAAAAAATGGACTCCATTTTATAAAAAAAATTACAAATATGAGAAATTTATTTTTTAATTAAAATAATTATTTATTTAAAAAATACCAATTTTAAAAATATAACTGATTTTATAACACATTGAAGTATTAATTAAGGTTTCATAAAATCATATTATAATAATAAGACAACAAAATATAAAATTATGAAAATATTTTCTGAAAATATTTTTCATTTTAAATCATTATATTAATTATATAATGTAAATAAACATTTATGATTTATAGAAATACGAACACTTAATTTATCATTTTTAAAATATTTGTTTATTTATTCAATGATATTGATATATAATATTTTAATTTATAATATACCAAAATATTATTTTCACTTCAATAGATGAGGTTACTATTCATATCATAAATATATTATTAATATAACGTAAATGACAGTTTTAAAAAAATTGGGATTTTTACTATTCACTAGAAAATATATATTTCGAAAAAATTCCAAAATTTCTAACTAATATAATTATAACATTTAGATTTTAAAAAAAATTCAATATAATTTATAAACCTGTAAAAATTTAGTTTTTAAACATGTATGCTATTTAAAGGCGGTAAAATTTACTTTTAGAAAATTTATCTTTTTTTGCTTAAAATTAGATTTATTCTTATCTTAAGCCTATCAAAAAAATTATTGAATAGAATAATATTTGATTGAATATGTAATATATAAATTTTATTAATATATTTCAATTATAGTGATTAATTAAAGATAAAATTCTATTATGGTCATAAATATATTTTTTTTATTAAAACACATCCTTTAGGTTCAATTGGCATTTATTTTCATTTCTAATTAATTGGTAACTGAAGAATTAGTTTTAAAAACATGTTCAATCTATATTTTCATAATTTACTTAATCCATTATATTCTTGTTATTTCAATGTCTAGGCCATAATAATAATATTTAATCATTTTTTTAATCTCGGAGTTTTACGTAATATATGCTATAAAAGAAGTTAAATTTTGAAAAGTCATACCATAAACTATTTGGATGTTACATTCTCCCCTCCTTCAATAAATTTCATCCACACAATTTGAAATCTCACTTCAGAAATAAAATGTTGATACATGGAAATTTATTTTTGTAAATCCCACATCATAAATAGGATTTATAAAATTTCCTCTTAAAAAGAGGGAAACAGAAATGTGAAGGTCACCACAAAACAAAGATTCCAAAATATGAGAACACTCATGAAAATATAGACATGGATGATAAATCTATCTTTCATGTTTGGATGGAGAGTGATAGAAAACATGGTTTGAAAAAGCGTACCATCATAAAAATCATAAATTTGTGATTAGAAAAATACCAATGATTTCTTAGAAGGAAAAGTAAAAAAGTGATGTTTTTGTTCTAAAATCCTTTTCCTAGAATTGATGGTTTCTTTTAATATCTAAAAATGTACTTAAGAAAATATACTACTTTGATTCCTTTCCATGTCAAAAACTTATCCTTTGGTTGTTCTTTGATCTACCTCCACTTAATTTCTTTAATATAGAGATATATATTCAAGATAAATTTTTTATGCCTGAAGCACTTTTATAAATCATTTGATCCACAAGTCATTCCATCAGCATTTAAATGTTTACTAAAACCAAGATGGTTGTCATAGGTTATACAATATTATAAATTATAATTTAATATTAATAAATTATATCCTTAATAAATTTTATAAGGAGTTAAACTTAAGACCCATGAAAAATATGTCTATCAAAAATAATAGACTATAAGACTCCACAAATAATGTAGCACTTATTATCACATACCAAATATATGAATACATTGATCACCTTTAACCCTTATTGACAACATGCATGCTTCCAATTCAATAAAAATGAATTACTAAATTAAAATCCTTATATATCTCATGATTCTTATAACAAGAATAACATAACATAATTCTTCAATCCAAAAACACAAATACATTAATTACCCCACTTTAAATATAGTAACATCATACTCTTTGCCTTGATCCAATTTCTTTTTTTAGTTATATTTTCTTAAATCTTGGGAAATTTATTTATATAGCTCCTCGTATCCTTATAGTTGAAACATAAACATTTAAAACTTATTTTATTCCCTTAAAATCATGATCCTGGTGACCTTTCTCTCCATACTTGTAAAATACTCTCATTCCCTTTAGGCAATTACCATGGCATTTCTTTCCACAATTATCAAATGTGGGAAAACGATTATTTCCCTTTTTCCATTTATCAATATCTTTCTCCAATATTATCTTCTTCTCTTACTTTACCTTAAATTCATAAGCCTTATAGAATTATTTATCTATCATGATAGGACATGATATTATATCTTCAAATGATGAGAAATTTTGGGAGACCAATGCCTATAAAAGGAATGGATTTAACCCATAAAAGAAATAATCAATCTTGATCATTGTTTTATGTATTTAGTCCATAGAATCCCTCGCTGATACTATAATGTTAGATTCATATTTAGTAATATTTGCACCTTCCTTTTTCCTCAAAATTAGAAATTACCTCTCCATATCCACTCGTTGTTCATGAGGGATATTTGTTCAAAGAAAAGTTCCTTAGAATCCTTTCATTCCATATTTTTAATTTCTTCCTCATTCTTTGTGTTTTCAATCAATGACCACCACTTATCTTCATATCCTAAGAGACAAAAAACTACCATGATAATATTCCCTTTTTCCTTGCATCCCAAAGAGATAAATATCTTTTCTACAGAACTTATCCACTTCTCCAATACAGATGGGTTTGTAGTCCCATTGAATGATGGAGGTTGTTTTCCCATGAAGTAGTATAACATTGTTACACTACATTGTGGATCAGGATGATCCATATGGGTAAGGTTATTTATCATAACTTGGTTTAATTGTACCAATATAGTTACATATTTTTCATCTCTAACTTCGACATCATTATCTTGCATATGAGGGGAATCCCAAGATGAAATTCGCACATTGATATAGTTTTGATTCCTTCCACTAGGTTTTATTTCTAAATAATGGCATACACTTGATTAGTTCATGAATCATACTGCATAATCTTGAACTAGCAAAAACAAAACATAAAAAGAATGTTTATGTATAGCTAATATTATATTATTAACATGGTTTCTTTGGGGACATATTTATTTTTAAATCCTTCAAAATGGTTTATAAAGAAAATATGGATTATCGTAGGCATATCCCCTTGGATTATCAAACTAGGTGTATAGTAAGTCCTATTATCGTGTACCATGTTACGCCGAGTCAGGCCTGACACACCGTGTTGGAGTTGTTACTCCTAGGTAAATCTATTCTAGAATAACATCAACTTGTAGTATCTGGATAGGGAAGTATTTCTAAGAAGACCCACATAATCTCCACCTTACCAAAATTCTAGGATGTTCTTTTATTATTATCCTCAAAGTATATCTTTAGTTTATATTCCCTAATCAATGTTTTATAAATCTATTTTCTAAGGTTTCTACTAAAATTTCTCTGATACCAACTATAAATACCCTGACCCCTGTAGCCCGAAGCTGGTACCTCACTTTAATGCATTGGTACAATGAACAAGAATTCGCATCCCAAAGGACAAAATAGTTTAGTATATTTGGAAAACCAAATACAAAAATAATTATTACATTACAACTTGAAAGGAAAAAAACACATCAACTCCAATGTAAATAATCATAATCTCCATGATTATCCCTAAAATCCATTTATAATACACATCTTCACATCCTGTGGAAAAATAAAACATAATAAAGTGATGAGCTCATATACTTAGTTAGGGTAAGTAATATAGTAAAATATATCATAAATAAACATAAAAATAAGGCACCATGAAAAACTAAAAACACATACCATTAAAACATAATCTTGATCATTATATTGATAGAATGAAATTTGATCAAATAATTTCATATAAATAATCATATGAGAATGAATCTTAACAATAGATATTATACAAGTCAAATAATAACATGAATTATCAATTTATAATATCATAATGATGGAATGTATATTGTTGGACATAAAAAACATACCGCCGAGGCCTTGAAAATTACTTCTGAAAATAAATGGTTAAGGCTTTAGGCAAATCCATATTTTAAAAGAATTGAGAAAGGCCTCAACCAAGTCCATATCCTGTTTGTCTCATGAGACCCATCTATGCATCAAGGGGATATAGTGTACCCCTCCCATAACATTGTAAGATAAATACATTACTCATATAAATTGGGAAAACATAAAAAGACTTATACATAAAAAATGTAAATAACATTCCTTAATCAGAAAACATAATCACTAACCAGTTTGAGTAATATGGGCAATGATATAAAGATAGCACATCCACATTCAAAATGATCATAAACCATTTAATAAAATACCGTATATTATATAATAAATGATAAATTACAATTAATCATAAGATTCAATAGAAGGTTTTGAAATAGATAAAATTACTCAAATAAAGTCATTCAAAAATTCCTAAGAGAAATACTCCTTTTACTTTTCAAAGAAGAGTTCTTTTGGAACAATCATTTTTATTTATCATAAAATCATATTGTAAACATTTCTATCCCAAAAATGAAAAGTGAAGGAAAATGAAATTATGTTTGATGCATAAATTATGTCCAACCAAAGTGAAAACTTATAAAATAGGTTTTTATGAAACTTTAGAAATGTGACACTTTAGTGTCGTTTAAGAGAAAATATAAAAGAGTATTTAAAAAAACTCATATTTGTTTGTATAAAACCAGAAATGAAAAAATTTATTTCTTTAGGATAAAAATAGTTATTTAAAAATATGGTGTCTTAAAAATATATTATTTATGTTACTTGAAAATGGGTATGGAATTGGGAAGTTCTCTTTAATTGGGCTTGCTTATCGGGAGAAATTGAGAAGGGTTCCTTATAAAACATATTTTCCAACTAAAATAAAAATGAAGTGATCAAGATAAATCAGTTTGGAACATATAAATATAATTTATAAGAAATATATAAAAATAAATAATAATTAAATTCGGGTAAATAGAGAGAAAGTGTAACCCGAATGAAAAATAAAGGTTCAGGGAGAATCCCTTTCCATTTTGCAAACAGTCAAACCATATTCCCCATAACATTAATGATCATAAAACAAATAAATTTAATTACATGAAGATAAATATATTCTTTATATGATACATCAATGGGAATTATATATACTCCACTCAAAAGAAATAGTGGTGAATAAGGAATATCTCACAAAAATAAATGTGAGATGAGAAAAACACTTACCTTATGTTTGAAAGTGTTCTGCACTTGTATTTAATGTCATATATAATCAAATTAGATTCATTAATAATTTAATTAATAATTTATTAAACATGTATTTTATTTATTATAATTTTATTAAGTTCATTCATGGAAATTTTGATGAGTTATAATATTCGATTTCGTCGTTTGGGAGTGTTCGTTTTCTTGATTTTCATGATTGGTTTACTTGTATACATGTATGAAAGATCATGTAAAATGGAAATAGTTATACAGATTTGAAATTATATGTTATTAAAGACCTTATAGAAGATTTAATTTTCTTATATATCATTTTCTTTTTCCTGATATGAAGATGGTTCATTATATAAAGCATTAATGAAAAACATTTAGATTATTTTGGCGTTTTATTGATAATCACATACTAGTTTTGTCTTATGAATTAATATTATGTATCTATACTAATTCCAAAACATTAATTATGTTTTATTAAATATATTAAAGTCTGTTTTAACCATAAATATGGTTTTAGGACCATATTTTAAGGTGTAAATGAAAAGAACTCATCGTCCATGAAGGCGGTAAATCGGCTTCTCATGGATGATGTCTTAATTTTTCGAATAAAAAAAGAGAAGATAATTGATGGTTTATATACTATTAAAATAATAAAATTCTAGTATATAAAAGATATTGTAGTATCATATCACTTTGGATAGGGTAGGTGAGGGAAGGATAAAAAAAGAAAATAAATTGAAAGAGATAGAGAGAAGATTTTACCACTTGAGTGTTTCCTTATTGAGACCCTCCTTAAGAGACTTGGAAATGATCATTTGGAGGGACTAGATAAAACAAAACATATGGGAGAGGTTTGTGAGATGAAATTAGTAGAATATAAGAAATCTTCAAGGATTTTATGTTTGAGGAGATGATGTGGTATTTATAGTGGAGGAGAGGGGTGTTTTTTTATTATTTTATTCATTACTTTATTATTTTGGCTCAAGACTATGAATAGTGTTGATTATTGTGACTAAATTAGTAACCATTGTATGTTATTTTGATACAATGGGTTCTTACCTCATCCATAATTCATCCAAGACTCAATAATTCATTTATTTACTTATAATGTTAAAAACTGTAAATTATAATATTTCACTACTCAAAAAAATTCAACTATTTTTCAAATATCCCAAAAATTCGCCGTTACTATTCATCAACATGTATACTTAAAAAATGGACTAAATTTTATGAAAATAATTTCCAAAATATGATAAATTTAATTTTTAATTAAAATCATCATTTATTCGAAAAATACCAATTTTAAAAATATAAGTGATTTTAGGACACTTTGAAATACTAATTAAGGCCTCATAAAAATATATTATAATAATAAGACAAAAAAAATATTAATTTATTAAAAAATTAGTTTACTTATTTCTTGATATAAATATATCAAATTTTAATTTATAAGATTCCCAAATTTTATTTAAAATTTAATAGCTTATGTTTCTATTCAAATCATATACAGAAAATTAATATAAAAAAATTACAGTTTTATAAAAATTAAGATTTTTTCTTATTCACTGGAAAATAGATATTTCAGAAAAATACAAAAAAATCACCCTAAGAAAATTATGTGACTAAAATTTTCAATATGAAATTTTTTTTTAATATAATTTATAGAAGTATCAAAATTTAGTTTTTAAAACTATGCTCCATTAACAGTTCATAAAATTGTTTTTTATAAAATACATCTTTTTATGCTTAAAATTGGATTTATTCTTACCTTAAGCCTATAAAACTTATCGATTGAATTTAGAAATATTTGATTGAATATGTAATATATAAATTTACTTAATGTATTTCAATTATAGTGAGTAATTGAAGATATAATTCTATTATGGTCATAAATATAATTTTTTATAAAACACATCCTTTATGTTAAATTGGTTTTTATTTTTTATTTCTAATTAATTTTTAACTAATGATTTAATTTTATGAACATGTGTAAATGATATTTTTTTAATTTAATTAATACCTTTTCTTCTCCCCATTCCAATTTCTATCTCACAATAATAATGTTTTATGGTTTATTTAAACTTAGTGTTTTATGTAACATAAGTTATTGAAGAAGCTAAATTTTAAAAAAAGACCAACTGTAAAATCATGGGGTGTTATAGTCACATTCCCAATCTCATATATAAATCTCTAAACAATAATAAAAGAATAAAAAACCCCTATAATACCACTCTGTGACATTCTAGATCAGGTTCACCCTTGAGTAACTGAACCTTGTCAACCACATGGCCCCAAGCGCGCCACCCCGTGCACTAGAGGATGCTGACTAGCAACGAGGGATTAAGGTGTGTCTATGGGGAGACTATTACATCAGTTCATATTATATCACAATAAACAGTATATATGATAAATATTGTAATCTTAATAATAATTAATAATACATTAGAAGTAGTGATGAACATCCATGGATTCAATATTCATAAGATGTTGTAAAATGTATCATATAAATAATGATGATGTCATGTCTTTAAAAAAGAAAAAAATGAATGCATGTCATTAGTAAGACCATGTAATACATGATATATTAAAGAATAAAAAAGGGAAAAAATAATCCAAGCATCCTGAGATCTATATTGGTCATTTATTACCCATCTCACATCCTAAGGTAATCATGTTAGGTGTCCAAAGTGGGACACTTCCCCTTGTCCACACTGATAATCATATAGTCTTCCAAGGTGCCAATGACCGCTCAGATAGAGTGTGTGATAAATTTAATAGTCTAACAACAAAAACATCTATACAGATCTAGTCTATGAATATAAATTATAAAGTGTGAAGGTATATCAAGAGTGTAGTAATCAAATATAAACAACTCATACCTGCTTCAGCCTTAGCTGGTGTCTCTGATCATATACTAATTTAATTATTTAATTATGATTTAGTTTATAATATAATAAATCCTATGAAGGTTTCAATAGTACTAAATATATTATAATAATAAAATAGGATTCATTGTGAAATCAAGGCATCCTTAACCTCAGGGGTCAGGACAACTCATTTTAATAACTCTTACAGTCTAACTATATGGGGTTTGAGTGTAATCTCAGGGGCACGTCCAATTTATTCCACTGTGAAAGAGTTTGACTAAGTCTATAGAGCTCATCCATAAAATCCTAGGCTAATAATTACTAGGCCCAATGGGATGAATCCATGGATCCATGTGTCCGAATACATCGAGATGAATCCAAGGAATATATCAAAGGCATTCTAATATCTATAAAATATGTCAGGTTATTCATTGATACAACACTAAAACATTCACATAATAAAATAAGTATCATATTTCATGGTGGTTATCTCTAACGACAATGGGTTTAATGAATTATAATGGTGTCCTCTAAGTTCTCAAGGCATTCCCTCCGGAACCCAAGATTATCTCAAGTATCATTATATCGAAAAATATGAAAAATTTAAAATACAATATGAACCTTATAATTATTCCCATTATATCATATGTAATCATAGGTCATTTAATACTCCTTCCAAATAATCATTGAATAGGTTCATTTCATTACATTTCATTAACATGACAAGGTGAACTGAGGACATGAAACCAATATCAATTCAATTTATAATTATTTAACAGGATTGTTCAATTACATTTCATTAAAAATGACAATATCTATTAAAGAAATGAAATCAATTATTAATTAAATTACACTTTATTAATCTCACGTGATATATAAAATTATTTTATTTTATTTAACAATTTATGAAACAATTATTAAAACAAACACTTACCTTAATAAAGGTTAAGTATAACAAACCTGAATGGTGTCCCAATTAATCTAAAAATAGGATATTAAGTTATAAATAAATAACAATGTCAATGTGATTTCCACATTGATATCTCAACCTGTAATGGTTTCAAAGAGGTATTATTATACCCTTAACTTACAATTTAGTCAGTAGAATTTATGGAAGATGAATTTATAGGGAAATTCCGAGTGAAACTAGTTTCCACACAACAGAAACAATTTATAGATGGGGAAACTTTAAGCTATGATTCATAGAACAGATATCTTATATATTTAGTAGATTACTTTTCTAGTATCATCCATTGGGTTGTCCTAGACTGGAATAAAAAAGAGAAATAGATAAACAAACTAAAAATAGGGCATTAGAGCTTGCACAAAAATAGTGACGTTGAGAAGAATAAAAATGATGAAAGGCATAAGAGTAATGAATCACTTACCAAGAGGAATCCAATGAGACCAATGGTGATTTGATCGGATATCATATTAAGGAGATACTTTGAAACCTGGGTTCGAAAAGAGGAGGAGCTCTCAATGGGAGAAGGTAAGGACTTCTATCCACTGGAAAAAATAAAGAAATAGGGGTGAGGGGTTTTAATGAAGTAAGCGAAAAATATACATTTCAACCCTTTAAAACTAGTTCTCATGGTTTGTATTCATGGTTAGACAAACTATTCTCTAACCATGTGTGGACTATTTTCCAAGGAGGGGGATCACACGGTTCATGCACACAGTTTGAGAAACCATATGCCAACAGTTCCATATGCCTTTGTTAAAAACTAAAGAATTTTTAGATGGGAATATGATATAGGCATATTGTATATGAAAGAACACGTGGTCATATTATTCTCACTAAAAGACTCGACATGGTCAGTAGAAACTGTATGGACTCGACTGTATGGTTTCTCCTAACCATGCAGCCTAGTTATTTCTTCGACCATCTAGGGTTCTTGGTTCTGAACATTCCCCAGACACCCTCATTTTCTTCATATCCTTACAAGTAATTAATATTAGTTAAAAACTAATGAATTAAATTAAAAAAATAAGTAGTTTTACCTCATATAAAAAATGGGTTCTTACAACAAGGGATTTCCAGCACCAACATCTCTCTAATGATCCTATCTGATCATTACCATCGCTCAAGCATCAGCTGAAGAAGATTCAGGATGAAGTCACCTCAAATCATATTTTCGATGGCACAATAAAGGTTACCATTATGTTATATGATAAAAAAACTTATTATATGATACTTGTAGGGTAAAATATAAGTCTTGAATAAAGAGATGCATATTTTAAAAAGTCATTGGAGAAGTACACTACCTGTACAAGGGGTCACACAGTGTATGACCTCACCAAATACCCTAGGAATGTTCTTACCTAGACATGGATTTTAAATAAATGTCACACTACATGATTTTTACACATGGTCACATTATGTGTAAGTCTACTTGTGGTCCTAGGCATATACACCTGGCACAAGGATTTTCTAGCCATATACATATACACGGCATGCCCCCCAAGTTAGAAAGAATGTATAACCACACGACCTCATAAGCATGAGAAACTGACACACAACATATACACTTGAGTATGGTCACACGCAATGTGTGGTCGACCACATTTTGTGTGATCCTTAACTCAAACAAAACTATATCCTTTGTAGAATCTGAAGTTCATGATGTGTGTTATTCCAGACTACATGTTATGTAGTCAGTTTTTTCATAGGATGTAAAGCCTAATATTAAAAAATACTATAGATCCACTATTGTTTCTGAAAATATCATAGTTTTACCACCTAAAGTCAAAGGTAATCATCTTCAGTCCCCAATTCTTGGACTTTTGTGGTTGAAAATCAAAAATTCAATCACCCATACGGGAATCCATAATGAATTCACCGCTTCCCATGGTTACCAAACTCGTATCCATCACCTGATTCCATAAATAAACCATGATCTATCTATGAATCATCAATACTTCCATCATTTTCACAACTACCATAAATCTGGGGGTTAGATCATACTCGAACTTGACTCAAAAATCTCTAACCACAACCCAGTGGGCCAACAACAAAGAACGTGAAGAGTAGTGGGGAGAGATGCACATAAATGAAAGTGATGAAAATAAATAGACTATAATATCCTGAACAATAATCCTAAATTATATAATGAGGGGGTGAAATCATGTTATAATGATAATAAACCATATTTAATAACACAATTTGTGATCGAGACCAAGTGAAGAATGGGTAACCACATATCAAAAAAGAAGATAATAAAAATCCATGATTTTCAATTAATCCTAGGGAGGAAAACCATAAATAATGATCCCTAGATTAATGATCGATTTATCATTGGTGAATAAAAATTCAATAGTTATTAAGAAGGGGATCTTGCTTCATTTTTTGTCTACCTCGCGATCCTAAAATCATTCACCATCGATCCAAATTTTAGGTTGCCAACCAATATCACGTCCTCTCTATCTCTAATCTCCCAAGGTTATGCAACTTGACCTAGGGATTTTCTGTAACATGGTATTTAAAGAAATAGTTTTAGGTTTCTACATTTAAAATTAATAAATATATAGTTTATTTATTTTACTGAATGCACTACCATTAGATTCCTTCCACGAAACATTTGATTCCGACCAAATTTAGGTCGCACCTAGGGTAAACCCCATGATCTGTAATCAACCATTGTGTTGGATATTATATTCATAGTCCCAAACAATATCAATACCATTTATTCCAAAAATATTCATGCACATGATATAATATTTTTAATATGTTTAATATATCAAAACTAATCCTCTCTGGGCCTCATAAACGTTTTCTGTCTCAGTGCATGGAACAAAAAAATTTCCTTAAATTATTACAAAGTCTAAAAATACAAGAATTGAGTCATTACATTCTCCTCCCCTTTATGGATTTTTTCCTTGAAAAAAACAAGCTACATATAAAGGTGGGGGTACTGAGCGTGTATATAGATCTCATGCTACCAGGAGCTCTCCTACATGGTAATCTGCAACCAAAGGACATGAACCAAGGGAATGGTCCTTCCATGTTGGATCCTCTAATTCCGATATTTGATTTCCACTAGGTACTCCATGAATGTTTCTACATCATCTATTTCTATCTCACCCCAGTCAATAATTTGTTCAGGGTTATCCATGTATTTCCTCATTGCTGACACATGGAAGACTTCATGAACTTGATCCAACTATTGGGGAAATTCCTACTAGTAAGAAACCTCACCAACCCACCATAGGATCTCAAAAAACCCCATGAACCTAAAGGATATATTGGTTCCCCAGCTAAATGTATTAAATCATCATTGTGGTGAGACTCAAAAGAAAAGTTAGTCTTCCTGACCAAACTCCAAAGGCATGTGATGTCGATATGCATAAGATTTGTGTTGGATCTAGGTTGTAATCATACTCTAGTGGATCACCTGTACTTTCTCTATCATCACATTCATAATCTCCTTCCCAATAAGATATGACTTGATAATATTAGTCAAGTATAAGGGTGACCATCAGGGTCTCCCGTACAGGCCCCTAAAATGTTTCATGCCGATATTACAGTGATAAAAATTGTTATAAGAAAACTATACCTATAAGGACCCAGCCTTAAACCTTACAAAATCTTGATTTGTGATCAAGAATTTACTTTCTTTCACACTGAGGATCTCTTCAGGTTTATATATTTATAGAATTAGGCCATTACTATTACATTATATCTCAAAAATTACAAATTAGACACTTCTACTCAATATCCACTTTTTTCATAAACAAAAAACTCTTTAAAACAAAACATGGTTCATTTCATATTTAAACAACATGACTTCTCCATGATCCCATCCTTGACTATATTATTCTTTAAGTCCTATGAAAAACATTTAAAAACTTTGGATGAGAATAAAAAGATAAGTAAGGGATATAAAATAAGGAAAGAAAACACAAGTCCATGAATACATGCAAATCAATCCAACCATACTTTCCACTCATAAAACATAATCTCTCTAACATACATCATGAAATCATAATATTTATAAATAACACGTAGAAATCCTAAATCATAAAGGTAACTTGTGGCATCCATAACGTACTTACATTGTATCTTTCAAAGCTGCATATGGAGTAACCTTCATGGTTACATTTGGAATACAAATCATAGTATATTCCTTAAATCTCTTAGGAAAAACCTTAACGTTTACCTCTATCACATTACCCAATGCATTTGAGAGCTATTGTGGGCTCACCCGACATAGGTTTATCATAAAACCACCCATATTTGGTTTATCATGTAACCAACCATCAAATTTCCATGTACCATTACATAATCATAACACATAAAAGATTGAAATTATCAACATTAAACTTATCAATCGCTAGAAATTCATTAAGATATTGAAATATTCAATACATTTCCAAGCCATTTAAAACATTTAATAAAGATATTTTTGAATCAAAGTGTCCCATAACCCTTTGAAATTTTTAAAGGAATTGAAATTTTAAAAACATTAATGTCTATATAAAGAAATCCTTAAAACAATTTTAAAAACATGGACATTAATGAGAAATATTTAGAAGATTTAATAATTAAAACATTTAAAACAATGTTTTAGTAAAATATTCTTTTAAAATTTGAGAAAATAATTGAATAAAAATAATTAAAAATATAATTAAATGAAACCTATAATATAATGAGAATATGTAGATTCATGATATAATATTTTAAAGGCTAGTGTATGAAACATATTAAAGTGAATTGCTGCATAACAACAAATAAGTCTCAGTGGAATGTAATTTGAGATGAAATCCATTACAAAGATCCTATAATTAGATTAAGAATAAATAAATGACATAATTATGTGTGAAAAATATAAATACACCCAATATAAGTGGATATTCAATGTAAAAATATTCAAAGTCATTAACACATATTCTTCAAAAAATAAAACCAATGACATGGATATTTAACTCAATTTAATGAGATTGAGTTAATATTTTTCTTACAAAGATCATTGTATTAATAAAATAGATTGATTATGTGTATTAACTATAAATACACATAAATAAAGTATATATACAAGATATTGTATCAAAATTAATGGCTCATGTAATCATAGTGTGATGTAGTCATGTAGTATAAGATCAACCCAATGAATGGAAATTGGGTTAAGAAGTTCTCTTACATTGAATCTTACTCATCACATATAATCGTTAAGTTACTAAATAATAAATATAGGTTAATTTATACTTTCTTGAGATATTTTTAAAGTTTACAATTACATTTATATCACTTATTATCATGTTATAAAAATTACATAATTATTTAAGTTCATATCGGTATCGATATTCAGTAATTAAGTCGAAAATGAACTTTTTTTTATGTAAATTGTCCACGTGGTCATAATTATATCATATAAATAATGATATTAATGATATATATTCATTATATATTTATTTATAATATTCCATAACATTTGGAGAAAAGAAATGAAATGCACCATTCATGGAGACAGTAGGTCGTACGTACGTATGAAAATTACTTTTATTTCTTGGTCATATTAAAGGAATGAAAAATAAATGATACATAGGTATATTATAATTCCATTATAATATATATGTCAAATATGTTACATAATTTCATTAATTTCATCATTAATATATTCCATGTATGGCCTGAACGAGTCATATTACTTTAAGGGAGCAGTAGTCTGCACTTCCTCAAATGAAATTATTGTATTTACACATTATAGAAAGCTTAAAGGTATGTTGTAAATAAAAATTAAAGAATAATAGATAAAATATAAATTTAATATATATCATATATAAATACATTTCCATAATAATTTCCACCATGAGAGGTGGTAGTATAAAATTGAATAATCATCATTTCAGGTGGCAGTAGTTCATCGTACATAGAAACAGTATGTTCATATTCATTAGATAGAGGAGTGTGTAAGTGTAGTTTGAATAATTATAATATCAAAATCATAGTATATTCAGGATAATATTTTTTTTATGTAATAAAATAATAATAATAGGATATGGAGTTGAGAAGGAAAATAAAGGAAAGGAACTTGAGAGAAGACGTTACCTCAAAATCGGGTAACTCCTTTTGATTTGAGCTCAACGGTTTCCTTGAGTTGAATTACACCAATTTTAAGCCTTCCGATAGTAAGGGTGGGATTTTGGTAGATTTTTTTATTGGAATTAGGATTATACAAGGGGATTGAGAGGTGTGAGTAAGTGGGTAGATGTGGTGTCCTTTTATAAGAGGGAGGAGGGGTACTTTAGGAATGTCATAAAATATTATTTTAATATAAATTGATTTTCAGTTTCAAATAATCCAAAAACTAATTTATTTCAAATATAAGATAATATTGGGTCTAAATTCTCTCAAATAATTGTTTTTATACTATTTTAGGTCACAAAAGTAACCTTATCATATATCTTTAACCCATAGTTAAAAACATTAACTTTTACCATGTCTTCCTATATTTTCATAATATATTGTTACTATAGTTACTATAAAATGAAAATAGAACAAAAAGTGGATCATTAATGAATATTTTTATATTTTATAAGTCAGTTTTCCGAATATTAAATTTTTATTACTATTATATCATTTAATAAAATATTAATTTTTTTAAAAACTCATTTATGTCAATTTTGACACTATTTAGTAATTGATTTTTGTTAAAGTAATAACAAATTGATTTCATTAAACCAAAGGAATTAATTCAACTCTAATATGTCATAATAATATCAAAAATTAATTTATGGCATCAAAATGTTTAAATTATATTTATTTTAGTATTTATAATATCATTTATTTGAATCTTTCATTAATAAGGTAATCACTCCTTTATCATTGTGTCATAAATAAATTTTTCTATTTAATGTATAAAAAATATAAAAACAATAAAATGATGTAGAAAATATTTATATATTAATAATTACTATTTATATTCCAAGATATTATTTATATAACCCCACATCAAAAAATATTTAGTAAAAGATACATGTTTATGTTATATTTCACTTTACTTTAAATTGTATATTATAAAATGTCATTTTCACACCCAATTGGCTCCATGAGGTCCCAAAATCGACCCAAGGATGCTCATGTAGAGACATAACTCATAAAATAGGATTAGGACATGTGTTAGAGATGTTTTTTATTATTATAATATTATTTATTACCCTTATTTACCAGATTTACCATTTCACCATGGTAGAAAAAATAATTACTGAAGTTACAATTCATGATGTAAAAAATAAAAGGTACTTATTCAAAAAATTTGGAACTTATCATTCCAAATATTTAATCCATTTTTATAAATTCAATACATATAATTGGTATCAATTAATTTAAAATTAATTCTCGTCGTCAAAACCAGAAATTGGGTTTTTAAAAGGTAAAAACTATCAAAAGACTGACAGGTGTTTATGTCCAATTTTCAATGTGAAATTCCTTCCAATTACCTTAATTGGATTAAATTATAAAAATATATTTCATTTATACTTTAAAACCATTAAATAATATGATTTAACCATATAAATAATCTCGATGGAAAAAAGTTGTTTTCAATTAAAATTTAGCATATTTTTACTATTCATCAAAACATGATAATGACCAGAAAAATATCAAAAACTCATTCAAATTAAATATTTATGTCCCAACTCTAAATTATAATTTAATTTTTTCCAATATAACATATAATGGTTTTGAAAACTAAATTTAAAAATCGTCCCCAAAAAAAGGTGGTAAAACTTCATTTTTAGAAAAATTATTCTTTTATCTGAAAAAATTGAATTTGTTCTTATCTAATATCTTGAAAACATTTAATATGAATTTAAAACATTAAATTAAATATATAACATAAATCTTTAATTAAATAAAAATTCATAAAGAGTGATAGGATTTTATAAACGCAATTATTCTCTTTTTAAAATAGGTTTTCATAAAAAAACATCCTTTATATTCAATTGGTTTTTATTTCCATTTAAAATAAATTTAGTAACCAATGAATCATTATTTAAACATGTGTAAACCATATTTTCATAATTCTATTGAAACTATTTATTCCCTCCATTCTTACGGCTAAGTGTTAATTAGAATTTAAAATAATATTATTATTATTGTATTATTTATCGGTATAACTCAATGTTGTGTGCAACGTAAGATTTAGGAGAAACTCATTGTTGCATGTAGAGTACTCTATCGAAAAAAGATTCCCCTTTAATGTCAAATTATTATCTTATTCATAAATTTCAATATAATGAAAAATTATTATTCTATAAATACCTCGGTCATTACATCATTCCCCCTTTTGGAAATTTCATCCTCATAATTTTGAAACTGGGCTCGAAAACTTTATTTAAAATCCCACATCAGTAAAAGATTCAATAAAACTATCACCTTAAAATATAGAAAAAGATAAGTACAAAGGTCACCCATGATAACACATAATAGGATTCCTTCTAGAAAAACATGGATATGGAAGAAAAACTAAGGTTAAGTTCTAATGGAGATCAACAAAAACACAATTAGAAGAAAGTTATCAACCAGAAAACCAAAAACATGTGATGGGTTAAAAGTTCTTTGATTTCCAAGTAGAAAAAGTAAATGGGAAATGTTTTTGTTTTAAGGGCCTATTCATATAGTTGATGAATTTTTTTACTACATATAATAAGAACATCAGGAAATATACTTACTTGAAATGTAGAGTTATCCATTAATCAAATTCCAATAAAAACACATCTTTTTACCAAATCGATGAGTATTTAAGATGAATTGGTCACTCCTGATGCACTAGAATCATCTTATAAAGAATCACATAATCCTCAAAAGATAAACCATATATTTCCCCTATCATTAGACATTAACCAAAACCAAAATTGTTTTTACAAGATTAGATAATCCCCAAAAAAGAATAATCCAATCTAGGAAAGAAACCCAAAATTCAAAAGGATTTGATAAAATAGTCTTCAATAATAAATCTTAACATTTACCACAAAATAACATAGAATAATCGTAAATTATCATGCTTAAAAGTAATTAACTTAATAAAATATTCTAAAATAGATATTAATCATCTCCTTAAATACTCTTATTCTCTATAAAAAAATAATTAAAATCATATATTCTTCCTAAATAAAATCCAACCATTACTCCTCAAATGAAATCACAAAGTATTTTATTTTCCTTAGGCATATAGTGTTACCAAAAGAGAGAATGTCTACCAAAAAACATTGATCACTTAATCACCAAATAATTTGCATACACTAAGGATATCCATTTGATAGAACATAATTTCCAAAAAATCAACATATTATTGATCAATAAAATCATTTAACCAAAAAGAATAAGTCATACTTGGATTCCCGCAGCCTTGTTGGATGCGACGGGTTGTCACCCATCTTTTGGATTGTCCATTTTATAAAACTCAAAAATTACCCTAACATGATTTAACCTCAATAGTTGTCTTATATTTCTAATTTTCTTACCAACTCATAATAACTTAAACATATTAATTCATGAATTATTATATATATTTACATTTTTTTCAACTCCATAAAATAAAATTGTTCCTAAATAAAGAACATCGTACCTTGATCATGGTGTTCACCCAGTTTCATCGTCATCTTGTTCACGTAGATAGGAGGCCCATGCACTGAAAAAATGATTTATAGATACATCAAAATAATTTGGTTACTTTATCCAAATACACCTTGTATAACTTGTTTTATATGTGTGTTAATAGAAATATGGTTTTAGAAAATAATCATGTATGTCATATAATTTCAAACCATCTAAGGAAACATTATTTTTATAAAACAGTTGGACCGATTTTGAGTTAAAATTTTCAATTAGTGGTCCTTTTAAAACACCATAAGTATGTGCTAAGAGACTATGTTTTAAAAGATAATATAAATAGGTTATTCAAGGGTCTTCTTCTTCATCACCCTTTTCAAAATTAAAATACGCTTCAAAATCTTGTGATAAGGTAAAATATTTAAAAATTCTTTAATAATATTTACCTTTATTGAAAATATGTGAATATTGAGAAAATATGATTTTATTAAATAGAACCCATGATCCATGATGGTATTTTGGTATAGTAGAGGTGTTTGATATTTCAAACGATTTCTTGTAAGTGATTTGTATGCAATAAAAAGTTTCACAATCATCTGAACTTGACTTTTCAATAATTATTGAAAGCATGTAATCAGGAAGAGATAGGAATGTTGTTTGAAATCGTCATCCTTAAATTTACAACTGACTTTACTTGATCTAAAAAAGTAATAAAATAAGGACTTAACTGAAAGAATAGACATAGAGACTTACCATGTGGTTAGATAAAACTCATAATCCCTATATTAGTCGAAACCTTTCTCTGATACCAACTATAGGGACCCGTCCATAGACCTAACATTACCTGGAGTTTTGATCAAGAATTTACTTTCTTTAACTTTGAGGATCTTTTCATGTTTAGAGTTTCAGATAATTAGGCAATAACCATTACATTACATCTCAAGAATTACAAAGTATACACTTCTACTCAATATCCATTTTTTTGTAAAACAAAAGCTCTTTAAAATGTAACATGGTTTGTTTTATGTTTAAAAACATGAATTTTCCTTAATCCCATCCTTGAGTCTAATATTCTATAATTACTATGAAAAAAAATTCAAAACTTGAGATGGGAATAAAAAGCTCAGTAAGGTATATAAAATAAGAAAATAAAACATTAGTCCATAAATACATACAAATCATTGAAATCATACGTTTCACTCATAAAACATAATCTCCTTAACATACCTCATGAAATCATAAGATTTATGAATAAATCATAGAAATAATAAATAAAAAAGGTAACATGTGGCATCCATAACTTAATTATATTATATATTTCATAGCTACATTGGTAGTAACCTTCATGGTTATGTTTGGAATACACATCACTATATATTCCTTAAATCTCTTTGGAGAAACCTTAACATTTACCTCTGTCACGTTACCCAATGCATTGCAGAGCTATAACAGGCACACCCACCCTATGTTTATCATAGAACCACTCATATTTGGTTTATCACGTAACCACCTATCAAATTTCCAAGTACCATTACAAAATCATAACACATAAAAGATTGAAATTATAAACATTTCACTTATCAATCACAAGAAATCATTTCATGATACTGAAATATTCAATACATTCCCAAAGCAATTTAAAACATTTAATAAATAGATTTTTGAATCAAAGTTTTCCATGCCACATTGAAACTTTTAAAGGAATTAAAATTTTAAAACATTAATTCCCATATATATAAATACTTAAAACCATTTTGAAAATATGGACATTAATGAGAAATATTTAGAAGATTAAATAATTAAAACATTTAAAACAATTTTTTAGTTAAATAATCCTTTACAACTTGAGAAAATACTTTAATAAAAATAATTAAAGAATAACATTAAAATAAGATAATAATATCATGAGAATAATGAGATTTATGATATAATATGTCAAATGGAATTATATAAACCATATAAAATTGGATTGGTTAATAAAAACATATAAGTCTCAATGGAATGTAATTTGAGATGAAATACCTTACAAAGATCATACCAGTAGATTGAGGATAAATCAATTAAATAATTATGTTTTAAAATTATAAATACCCCCAATATAAGTTTATATTCAGTGTAAAACAATCTGAGGTCATTCACGCATATTATTGGGAAAAAAACAATGACATGGATATTTAACTCAATGAAATGAGATTGAGTTAAGATTTCCCTTATAAAGATCATTTTGTTAATAGAATAGATTGATTATGTGTATTCCCTATAAATACACATTAATAAAGTATAAATACAATATAGTATATCAAAATTCATTTCTCATGTAATTATAGCGCGACATAGTCAAGTAGTAGAAGATCAACCCAAAGAATGGAAATTGGGTTAAGAAGTTCTCTTACCTTGAATATGACTCATCACGAACAATCATTAAGTTCCTGAATAATAAACTTAGGTTAATTTATAATTTATTGAAATAAATTTTCAAATTTATTATTAAATTTATCACTTTTTACCATGTTATAAAAATTATATAATTATTTATGTTCATATTGGTCATTTTATCAATATTTGGTACTTGAGTTGAAAATGAACTTATTTTGATGTAAATTATCCACGTGGTCATAATTAAATTATCAAAACAATTATATTCATGATATATATCCATATATATATATAATATTCCATAACATTTGGATATAAGAAATAAAATGCATCGTTCATAGAGATGGTTGGTCGTACGTACGCATGAACGTTACTTTCATTTATTTTTCAATTTAATCGAATGAAAAATAAATGATACATAGGTATATTATAGTTAAATTATAATATATATGTCATAAATTTTATATAAGTTTATTAAAATAATCTTTTATAAGTTCTATGAATGGAATTAATGAGTCATATCACTTTGAGGGGGCGGTAGTCCGCACTTCCTCAAATGAAATTATCATATTTACATATTATGGAATGAATAAAGGTATGTTGTAAAAAAATAAATGAATAACATAGAAAATATAAATATAATATATATCATATATAAATGCATTTCCATCATAATTTCCACATTAGAGGTGGTAGGAGAAATTTGAACAATCATCGTTTTGTGAGGCAGTAGTTCATTGTACACAGAAATAGTATGTTTATATCCATTAGATGGAGGTGCGTGTAGGTTTAGTTTGAATAATTCTCAAAAAAACATCCTTGTATATTTATGATACTTTTTTTGTTATTTAATAAGGTAATAATATAAGAATAGGTTGTGGATAAGTAAAATAAAGGAATGGAACTTGAAAGAAGACATTACCTCATAATTGGGTAACTCCTTTTGATTTGAGCCAAAATGATTTGTTGAGTTGAATTCAACCTAGGTTAAGGCTTCTAGGAGTATGGTAGATATTTAGGGATCTTATTTGAGAAGAATTTTGATGATTCAAGGGGCTTGAAATGTGTGAGTAATTGGGTAGAGATGGTGGCCCTTTATAAGAGGGAGGAGGGGCACTTTTGGAAAGTCTTGAAATATTATTTTATTATAAATTTATTTTCGGTTTAAAATGGTCCCAAACTAATTTACTTCAAATATAATATGATTTTCGGTTGAAATACTCTAATCCAATATGTTTTAGATAAGTCTAGGTCACAAAAGAAACCTTATCATTTAGCATTAACCCTTAGTTAAAAACATTAACTCTTACCATGTCTTCTTATATTTTCATAATATATGGTTATTGTATATACTATAAAATGCCAAAAAAAACACTAGTGGATCATTAATTTCATTTTTTAAATTTTATATGTCATTTTTCCGAATCATATATTTTTAGGACTATTATATCATTTAATAAAATAGTATTTTTTTTAACTCATTTATGTCAATTTTGACACAATTTAGTAATTGATTTTTGTTAAAGTAATAACAACATGATTAATTAGAAACAAATAAATTAACTGAAACCTAATATTTCATAATAATATATAAAATACTTGGATGGCATGAAAATATTAAATTATATTTATTTTAATATTTATAATATCATTTATTTGAATTTTTCATTAATAAGGTAATCACTAGATTGTCATTGTGTCATAAATAAATTTATATATTTAATGTATAAAAATTATAAATAAAATACCATGATATAGGAAATATTTTTATCTTAATAATTAATATTTATTGTAGAATATATCAGTTATATAATCCCACTTTAAATTTGGTTTTGTAAAAGGTACATGTTTATGTTATATTTCTCTTCATTTAAAATTAAATATTATAAAATGTCATTTTCACACCCAAGGGGCATAATGAGGTCCTAAAATCAACCCAAGTATGCTCATGGTCATACATAAATCATCAAATAGAATTATTACACGTGTAAGGGTAGTTTTATGTTATTATAATATTATTTATTATCCTTATTTACTCGATTTACCCTTTAACCATGGAAAATAAAAATAATTACTGAAGTTACTATTCATAATGTCAAAAAATAAAAGTTACATATTTAAAAAATTTGTACCTTCTGATTCCAAATATAGAATCCATTTTTTCAAATTAAAAAATAAAAAATTTGTTTAAATTAATTTAAAATTAATTCTCGTTGTCAAAACAAGAAAGTGGGTTTTTAAGAAGTAAAATTTATCAAAAGATTAACATGTGATTACGTCCAATTTCAATTTTACATTACTTCCAATGAACATAATTGTATTAATTGATAAAAGTTAATTCCATTTATAATTTAAAACCTTTAAATGATAATATATATTCATATAAACAATCTTAATGGAAAAATTAGTTTTCAATTAAAATTTAGTGTATTTTTACTATTCATCAAAACATGATAGTAATCTGAAAATATCAAAAAATCATTCAAAGTAAATTTTTATGTAATAATTATAAATAAGAAGTTTAATTTCTCAAATATATCATATAAAGGTGTCAAAAACTAAATTCAAAAAGGGTTCGCCATCAAAAAGCTGCAAAACTGTATTTTTAGAAAAATAATTCTTTTATCCAAAAACTTGAATTCATTCTTATATCATATATAGAAAAAATATATGATGAATTTAAAAAATTTAATTTAATATATAATATATATTTTTCATTACATAAATATCCATATTGAGTTATATGATTTTATAAATGAAATTATTCTCTTTTTAAAATAGGTTTTCATATAAACACGACCTTTGTATTCAATTGGTTTTTATTTCCATTTTAAATAAAATTGGTAACCAATGAATAATTATTTAAACATGTGTAAACCATATTTTCATAATCCAGTTGATATTATTCATCCCCACCATTCATATGACTAGTCGTTAGATACCATTTAAAATAATAAAAATAATAATGTATTATTTTTCAGTAGAACTCAATGTTGTGTTCAATGTAAGATTTCGGAGAAACCCATTGTTTCCTGTAAAATACACATTCGAAAAATAATCCCATTTAAAATAAAATTAATATATTATTCATAAATATTAATAGAAATGAAAAATTATTATTCTATACATACTTGGGTCATTACAATACTAGTAGAAAGTGATCATCCAAGCTCTGGTCAAAGTCAACACACATGCCCTTGACATATCCTTCAATAATTGGATAGCATGCTTAGTTTTCACATCATTTTGGGGGTTAAAACCCATGCTAACCCATATAAGGGTCTCAAAATCCTCCTATAAACCTCTCTACAACTGTTACATGAATCAAGAATCAGGGCTAGAGATGGTCATTTTGGGTACCCCATGAATCCAAATGATCTCCCGCACATAAAACTTCCCCAAACACTCAATTAAACATTGATCCCTAATGACAATAAAGCTTCCCATATTATAAAGTCTGTAAAAAATAAAATAAATATAATCTTTGACTCTCACTTTCCATCAATATTTCATCCCACTTCAACTCTATGATCTCAATAGGTTGGGTCAGACCTTTTAAAACAAGGTGTTCAACCTTTTTTACTAACACATAAGACATCAAGTGACAAAATTGGAAATTATATGCCTTAGTTCAGCCCAAAAAACATACATTGAATGTCATTATACATTTTTTCATCACTAGTATTTAAATCTATAGAGGGGGTTTTAAAATCCTACATCACTTCCTCTCGCAACGTGATCATAGCTACCATCCATCCCGGGAAAAAGATAAAATTATCCCCTTCTTTAGAAAATTCATATGGTGTGTCTCCTAAGGATATATAGTCGTGTATAAATTTACAGTCGATTAAACTCTCATGCACACTAAAGAAGTATAGATTTTTACACAATCAACTAAAGAAAAAATGCACCTCTCTCTTTACCAAGGTCATCTATAATAAATCCAACTTCTCAGATGCCTCCTCTACCAAGTAGGAATGATACTTTATGATAAAGGCATATGTCACCATGTTTCCCTCCCCAATAGTATAAAAAATCTTGAATTCATGGTCTATAATATCTCTAACTAATGTATCTGTCTCCAGTTAACATATCTCTGGGTAAAGATATACCTAAGACTCTGGTGGTCTGATTAACCAACGAAACAGTCGCCCAATAGATAATGCCTCTACATCTTCAGATCAAATAATACTACTACCAACTATAATTCATCACTTTCATAGTTCTAATCTTGGGGTCTCAATTTCCTTAACCCATTATAAATAACCATCGACCTCTATAACAAAACAATTGAACCCTTCTCTATAGGCAACATAGAACACTATGCACTTAAAGTCATTGTAACACTACTTACTCTAGCAAAAAAGATTCCCCTTCCATGCCATGGTAGTCAAATGGGTTTCAATCCTAGAAAAATCTATCATAAATTTCTTATAGTACCTCTCCAAGAAATGAAAAATCTTCACCTTCACCACTCTCTTAGGTGGATCCTAAGAAAGCACTACATCAATATTTAATTCGACTATATCTTAACCATTCTTAGAGATGAAATACCCAAAAAAATGAACCTTTTGGATCCAAAACTAGTACTTCACAATCTTACCATAAAGTTGGTTCCCCAAGAGTTTGTCAAGGACCATCCAAAAATTATTTTCATGCTTCTCCTCTTACACATAGTAAATGAGTATTTCATTGATGAAAACAACTATTAATAAATCCAAGTATGGATGGAAGATTTGGTATATAAGATAAATGATACAAATAGGATAATCCATCACATTGAAAGTCATCATAAGGAACTCATAGTGTCTGTAGTGGCATCGGAATGTTGAATTAAAAATATCTTCCTCAAAAACCCTCAACTGGTGGTACACGGGCCCAAGATCGATCTTTGAGAACCAACTCAAAACTCTAATCTGGTGGAAGAAGTCCTCAATCCTCCATAAGGGGTAATTTTTCATGACGGTTACCTGATTTAGGCAATGATAATCAACAAAAATCCCCAAACTTCTATCCACCTTTTTTATGAACAAAATTGGGGCTTCTCAGGGGGACACATTGGGTTTGATAAAACCTTTATATTGAGATCCTTTAACTATATCCTCACATATTAGATCTATATTGGGGTCATATCATATGATGTAGAATATATCAGTGTAGTATTATGGTGAAATTCGATGTAGAATTCTATATCTCACCCCAGAAGTAGTCCCGAAACTTCTTCATGGAATATGTCAATATAGTCATCCACTATTGAAGGAAGCTATATGCTTGAAGAGACTACCACACCATGCTCTAATCTCTCCCACTAATGAGTATAGGTTCCAACTTCCTTAACACTAATCTCACTCACTCATCCATGTGATCTCTCTCACCTATAAAGGAGAATCGCATCCATTATATCCAATGGAACCTAACCCACATATGATGATAGTCAATATGGGCATGCACCACAAAAAAATATTCTATAACTAAGATAAATAGATATAGATTCATCATGTTTACAAATTTTTCAGGTGATAAACTCTCTCCACCAATTTCAAACATGCACTACTAGTAGATTTGGGATATCGAAGAATCACACCCAGTCAAAATCTCTAGCAATAAATGCTTGGCTAAGGTCTCAATGGGGAGTGAAAACTCTTGCATGAGGGATATGGAGATGAAGGAATTAATCATTCCTAATTCTATAATTACTAGATCAAGAGTATAAAAGACACATATCATACCTAAAATCTTCTTGTGTATAGTCTGGTCAAGGACCTATATAACCTGCAACTGCCAGCAGCCTCGTCTTCCAGCTCCATGAGCCTAGTCTTAGCCACCTAGTGGTGGTGGAGTGAGTAGCTTATATCATCATCATCCACCAATATCTCCTCCCTTCAAGGTTCCACCGACTCCTTTTCCAGTATGACCTCCATGGGGGCTTCCCTAACTAGGATTGGGAGATCCCTAATCACATCACCACTTCTTCCATGGAAGTACATCCACTTCCAACCTGCCCTTCTCAACATGTCATATCATAAAGTAGTTATCTATGTGATACAAGCCATCAAAATCATAGAATTTCCCTTCTCTAGGATGAATGGATCCCCTGCATGATCCCTAAGCCACATACCCATGTACCTAATCTCAATAATGGGGAGGTATCTTATACCCCAACTTTGATGACTAACATCTTCCAGCTACTATAGATTACTCAGGCCCATGGTGTTTACTACTATATCTAGACACCTAACATCCCAATTTTAGGAAACTCTATATAAATAGAGCCCTATTTATCCCTTATAACAAGTAGGAATGTATAAATACACTATGCTATCACAGAAATCTATATGAAGGTCCTTCTCAAACATCTATGGCTAAAAGAAACCAGCATGCACCATATAGAGGGTTTGATGCATGAGGTTAGTGAACCACATGGAATATTAAACAACTATCATGTAACCTAGTTGCAGCTTCATAACCTCCTAAATCCACATAAACCATAAGAGTTAAGGGTAATACTCCTCGTGAAATAGTTTTTGTAAGTTTTACTATGAGATCATCACCTCATTATTTTTCTACATAAATGGAATCCACTAGTGCCCTGTTACTCTATGAAGAAGTTCAGTCGCAAGAACAACCATCTAATCAGTTGCAGTCAAAACAAGACTAAAGACATATATCATCAACTTAAGACAATCCTAGATGTCTTAAGGGTATGTCTTATCATGGAACCTTAGTGGTCTATAACACTAGAACTTGTGTAACACATTTAAACAACATGTTTCATCATCCTAACCTACTTCTACTATATACTACTCGATAGGTGGCGACACTTCTCCCTTCCCACTTGGAGGAAACACTTATTAATATAGTCCTTGTACTGTGGTCTCATCACTCAAATTATCTTCATCATGATCCCATATCGATAACATGGCTGGTTATTGTTGTGGAGATATCCTAAAAGTTATCAAGATGTACCATGGTTAGAAGAGAATTTATGGATATTTGACTCAATAAGGATAATAAAAGGACTCTATAATATATAATTCATGTACTATTGGATCCCTAAAACCTATGTATTAGTATTCTAAGTTGGAAAGTAGGTAATTAGAGTCTCAGTGAATGGATACGTCATCCCCTACACCAACACTAGGTTCGTTAACCTAAAAGTTACACTCTAGACCCTCCGACATTGTTTCCCAAAGTACCCAACCAATCCTAACTATGGATGAAACTCTACACTGAATCAAGGAAGGACCACCTTTGATACCACTCTTTCATGACCCAACCCACCAGGGCCTCCTTGGTTGGAAGAAGGTTGAGTGTGACACCCCAAGACCACCTTCAATGGGCTAGGGGATGACAGTAAGCACCAAGAAGACATAGAGTGTAATGGTATTCCTTATCCTAAAGTACCTATATTCACACACAAAACCATCTCCATAAAAACATATATAGGAATAATAAAATACTACAACATTTAGAGTATAATCATGAATGTAATAACCTCTAGGAAATACATTATAGTATGAAAATATAAAAAAAAAGCATAAAGAAGAAAAATACATGCTCAAATATAAATAATGTACCAACCTAAAAAAAGGAATATGGGAAATACATAGAGAGACTATCTCTTAATCTCCACACTCAACCACAGAACATGGTCAATACACTCCAGTACCGTAATGCTCCACTAAAGTCACCACTGATCTTCCTATCATCTATATAAGACATGAAACATGTGTAACAATCCCATATAGGGGTGAATTTATAAATACCTAGTATGATTCCATAAATTCCAAAGAGGGAGAAATAGAAAGACACAACAGTAGATAAATCAATCCAATATACATAAATTCTCATAAAGAAACCTAAGCGAGAGAGAAAGGGGATCTCCATCCCCACTACTCATCTAAGAATGATGACTATGCTTGAAACTAAAAGGGTCCATTTGTAACTATTTGAAACCATACAAGAATTTATATTTAGTACCTTCACCTCACTACAGTGTTCCACAACCGTCGGGGCACTATCTCTATTAGAGGACCCATGCCCTAGTGTGTCAGTAGGTTCCACTTTGTGTATAAAGGAACCACACTTTTATGTAATAGGGATAGATGGTTCTCTAGATAGATAGAGGACCTACACCTTAGTGCATCAAGGGGGGTCACTCGACCCGAGTAGAGAGTATGAGGAACTCACACCCTGGTGTGACATAGAGGACACCCACCCATATATCTCTCTGATAATCATGCCCATACAATTCCATCTCATAAGTGTCACTAGAAGAAGTTTCAGAATTGGTGATCCTCATATTATATCTTGTATGCCACAATTAAGGATAACATCACATTCTACATGAAAATACACTCATGATAGGCTACTTAGAGGCCAAAATATGAGTCCCTAAAAAGAGATGGAGAAGGTAGAAGGTCCAGGGACAAGTACAAGACATGTATGATGGGTCACACGATGTGTGACCTTACATAATCAACTAGGCATGTTCACCCATAGAAATGTCTTGTAAATCCATTTCTAACTACACATCATGTAGACATAGGCTCGTAGTGTGTATTTCTACCCAGGGTCTTGGGAGTGTACACCTGACACACTGTCTGGGTGTCCAGGTATATATTTATAGCATTTACCCTAGTGTACATTGAATTTTTGTCCACACGAGTTCTTGGGAATGTGAAGCTGGCACACAACATACCCACTTGGGTAGGGTCACGTGACATGTTGTCTTGGAAACATAGAGTGTGATCCTTTACTCAATTTAAACCCTAGATGCCACAAAATCTGAAGTAAACGGCATGTGTTCTTTCGTACTACACAATACGTAGTAAGATTTTTTACAAGTAGTAAAGCATTTTATTCATGAATAATATATATCTAATGTTTCTTCCACAAATATTTCTATTTTAATGATTTAAATTGGAGTTAAAAATATTCGTTCATCCATTCCTAACCACTACTGGTTGGAAATCAGAAATCTGATCACGTGCATAGGAATCTGTTGCATTTCTGCCACTACCTATGGTTAAGAAACCTTTATCCAACACCCAAAACCATGAATCCACCAAAATAAATCAAAAATAATAATAATTCCATCATTTTTACAACCACTATGAATTTAGAGGTTTGATCATGCTCAAACCCACCCCAAAAATGTTGAACTGTAATCTTGCTGGCCAGTGGTGGTGAACACCAAGAATGGTGTGAAGAAATGCACATAAAAATGGTGATGAGAATATTTGGTCGATGCAATCCTGACCAATAATCCTAATTTTTATAATCAAGGGGTGAAATCATGCTATAATTATAGTAAAAAGGGTTTAATAAATTAATTTTTGATCAATCCCATTTGAAGAACAGGTAACTGAAAATAAATAAAGAAAATAATTAAAATTCATGATTAGAAATTAATATAAGGGATGAAAAGAACAAATAATAAGGCCTTCCTTTATGATAGATCGAATATTGGTTAAAAATGTGTTCGCTAGTGATATAGAAGAGTATCACTCTATGTTCACCATCTGCCTCACAATCCTATGATCATTCATCGTTGATCCAAGCTCCTGGTTGCAAACTGAGCACTCCAACTTCTAATCTCTAATCTCCCAAGGTTATGTATCTAACCCTTTGGATTTACAATAACATGTATTTAAATAGAGGGTTGGGTTTTGGAATTTAAATAAAATAAAAAAACTATGTATTTATTTTACTAAATGCACCTTCAATGGACGTTTTCCATGAAATGTCTAATGCCGACCAACTTTAGGTTGCACCTTGGGTAAACTCCACATTCCAAAATCAACCATGGTCTCATATTTTCCATATGAGGCCAAAAAATTGGGAAAATAATTTATTCCAAAAATATGTTATTGCGTGATATAATATATTTAATATATTTAATATATAAACATAGAGCCTCTCTGGGCCCCAAAAATCTCACACTAACTCAGAACTTGGCTTCAAAAATATTCCTTAAAATATTCTAAAGTCTCACAAGGGAAAAACAAAGTCGTTAAAATTCCATCAACGAGACTACATCATGGAGGGTTCTTATGATTTAGGGCCTCAAGATATGCCTAAGGTGGGCTATATCATGGAGCCCTACTCCATGAGATAACAAGGGGCCTTATTCCATGGCTCATATACCACCACCCTTGAAATGATCTCACTCTATTTTATATAGGGGTAAAATGGTAATTTCTTATCCCCCATTCTATTTTTAAACGGTAGAGATTCTCGAGGAGTTCATTTTATTTGATCCTCCCCCAATCCTCATAAACTTTGATCCCCTAAGGATCAGGTTGATTTGGGATAAGTTTCAATAGTAATTTCATATAAGTTCTTTCATTCCTCTCATATTTTTTTGTTTTCCATTATATCCCTATGATTTTGGAAAAACTATGTTAGGTTTTTGGAAATGATTACACTAGATCATTATGGAATTGGGAGAGGATGAATGTTCATTTAATTAGTTTGAAGAGAAGACACCCTAAGATGATGTTATCATGTTATCTCACATTGTTTTGATGGAGGTATTTTCCATGGGATACAGTCGAGGGTTTTACCTAGACCTTATATGAGATATTGGTCTCAGTTTTAGTGAAATAAGGATTATTAGGCCTCAAAATGATGGGAGATGGTTTTTAATACTTGGATGAGCTTGGGTGAGATTTTTCAGGATGTGCATAAAAGGGGGTAAATCTAGAATTGAGGTAAGAATTTCCTTGTACATACCACTATGGTGGTATTAGTAATTTATTCAGTATGTGATATGTGTCCTCACCACTAAGGGTGATTTAATTTTTAGAATTAATATTTTTAAATTAAAATTATTTTTTTTATAAAACTACAATGATTACAAGAAGGATGATCAATGTTACAAGGGCCCTCGTGTACTTATGTACACTACCATGATTGGCTTAGTCATTGATGGATTATTCATTTATTACTAATGTATGTCATGTGAGACATGGACCATGATGGATGAAAATTAATCATACTGAACATAATTTAGTGGAAATAGTGTAGGATCCTTAGACACCTCCTTATAAATGAGATTGTTTTTCTGAGATGATTGAACTAAGTAGGCTATAATGGGGTTGTGAGATTCCTTATAGGATAATCCCTAGTTATGATGAATATGGTGTAAGTTTTCCTCCCCCAATGAGATATGATTACCTAGGTGGGTATTTTATATATATTACATGTATTTTTGTTGGGTTTAAAAGGTCTATCCTAGGTTAATTTGAAAAGGGGATGGGCTTGAAGCTATCTCCCTTATTTGACATTGAAATGAGATATATTTCAAGGATAATGAGTTGGTGTTATGATTATGATGATGTTGGGTGATATTATTTACTCTCATAGATATGATAAACCTGAGAGATGATATTTAGATAGATAAAATCATGTGGGGTATATGTGTTTCTATGATCTAGGGGACTACAATGGGTGACCTGGTGATGTATAGAACCTGAGAGGGTTAGTTTGGGAGTAGATTGTGATGATTTAAATTGTCAAATTTGTACTATAATCGATTATGTTAACCATATATTAGTATAGGTATGGGGATAGGTTTTAGACTTAAGAGGATGGTTGTGATTATGTGAGATAGATTTGGGGGATGGGACAACCTTTATGAAAGTATTTTATAGTATATTATGGGATGTATGAATTTCCCTTGAGACTTTAAGTGGAATTCCCAATTGGTTTCCTAGGATTCAACCATTTAGTTGAAATGGAATGTGTAGGGTTGGTCACCACATATTTATTTTTTGAGCCTGATACTGTATGAATTCCTTGGGATGTCACGACCCGTCCCCCAGGGCCCGTACCGTGACTACCCCAAGCCTGCCTTCCATATCCTAGGGGCTGGCGACTAGAACTGAAAGCGTATTCCCTAAAAATGGGAAGGCATTTCCTTTATAACATGTAACACACACAACCAATCACACATCAAGATATGAACTTAGGTAAACTGAATAGTAAACAAAGTGAGTACAGTAAGTTATAATGGGAAAGAATACAAGCCCAACTAGAAATTACAAGGAAAACTGGAAGGTACAAGATGACTGATAGATGAAAACAGCTCTTGGATCTTTCACCATGAATCATACCTGAAGGGTAGGTACAGCTCACGAATGGTCATCTCTGCTGTTCGCCTCATCAAACGTCCACCTTCAAGCCACCTCCTATCCTGGTACTATCGTCCTCAGTCAGCGTTGTCCGTTGTCTGCACCAAACACAACAGGGTGCGTGAATAGCCCATTTATGGGTGATTATAATGATACTTATTAGGGACCCCATGACCCTCAAGGTCTTACAAAATCCACAAAGGATTAACCACAAGTCATGAAATCAACTAACAACCCTACTTAAGTATATTTCCATACATATACCTAAGTTATTAAGCATACCCATCTCAATCATGAGGAAAAAACAGAGTCCAAATCAAAGCCCAAATCTCAAAAGTTCCACAAAGGAAAGAATACCATGAAGGAAAGTACCACACAAGTATTCCACACAGAAGAGTACCACCAAAGTATTACCACGAAGGAAAATACCACACAGGTTCGAACTCATATCACACTAGGTATTTGTTAGGTACAGTAGTAGAGATGATTAGATGTAAATACTGAATCATCTTACTCTGTTAAGAGGCAGACCCACGAAGGATCCCTAAGTGCTGACCCACACATGATCGCTCGGTGCTGACCCACACAACATCACTCAGTGCAGACCCACCCAAGATTTCTAGGTGCTGACCCACAAAGGATTGCTCAGTGTTTACCCACATAGGATCGCTCGGTGCTGACCCACACCGGATCCCTCAGTGTTGAGCCACACAGGATCGCTCTTCATTCTTCACATCACAGCCAACAACTGGGTTCCCGCACTGGACTTGCTTGTTTTCGGGATGCTCTGCTCTTCAATCCAATGGTTGATACTCCAACTACCATGAATTCCCATGAAGAAGTATCACAAAGTAACTCCAGATAATAGGGGTCACATCACAACAGACGGTGCATCAAATGGACGCCCGTTCTGTGAGTTATTAGCCTTTTAGTCTCAAGGGCCCAGTTGGATTTGTGCTCGATACAACCCAATCATTACCCAACATTATCCAAAACACTAGTGGGGTATACAAAAAGTACCATTTCTCTCCAAGGTTTCCATATCCACAAACAGTTCGTCTAACGGACTTCTAGTACCAAATTTATGGCCAAAAGAGCGTAAATGGGTCGATGTGGGTCCGGGTCCGGTCCGACCCGGTGTGGGTCGACCCGGCCCCACCCGCTGGGTCTAGACCAGTATGCAGTGTGGCCCAGCCTACTGGGTCTGGCCTGGCCCACACTGGGCGGTCCGGCCTGGCGGGCCATCCTGGGCAGTGTGGGGCGGCGCAGAGGTCATGTGGGCCTTGAAGGCCACGGGTGGCCACGAGTGTCCCCGGGCGGTGGAGGTCGTTGGTGCCGCGGGGTGGAGGAGTCCGCGAGTGCCATAGGGCGACGCGAGACCGAAGGTGCCGCGTGGCGGTGGAGGCCACGGGTCTCACGTGGCAGCGGAGACCGTGCGTGCTACAGGGCGGCGCATTGTCGTGCGGGCTGCGGGGCGGTGGAGGTCGTGGGCACCGCGGGGCGGCATAAGGCTGCGGTGCGGCAAAGGCCATGGGTTTTGTTGGGCGGTGGAGGACACGGCGGCGCAGAGGCCGCGTGGCAGCGGAGGCCGTAGGCGGCGCAATGGCCGAGGGCGGAGGAGTTCCATGGGGCGCCGAGGTCGCGATGTGCTGGTGGCCGTGAGAGGTGGAGCACCGCAAGGTGCGGAGGCCATGGTGCAGTGGAGCGTCTTGCCTGCGCCAGTCTTCGGCTTGACTGGCCGCCCTTCTTTCATCGCCTTTATCGCAGTTCTCGAGTTCCACTAGTTCCATCTTCTGGCACCGGACATCGTCACCATCATGAATATCACACAAAATATCCACAAGATTTTTGGAGGGGTCGGTCCATGTTTCTTTGGCCCGTACCCTCTATGTTAGGGTGGTAGCATATGGCTCAAGGAAGATGATTCAATGTGAGAGGGAATTTATCACTGATCAAATTAAGACACACCCCTACCTCATTTGTTTGTTGACATCGATGAGGAGGGAAGGACAGTCTTTGATTGAAGACATCCTGAGGAAGAAGTTGAAATCAAGCATCGACGTTCTTCATTGGAGAAGCGTTATTTGTGGAAGAAGTGTAATTCTGAGTTCTCCTCTTGCCAACACTTTCCTCTCAATTCCACAAAAATGAAAATAGCCCACATAATAGAACAAGTTATATATTATGTTTTTTGGAATAATTTCAAATTATCTTAATTAATTAATTGATGAGTGGGTATAATAAATTAAGGGGGTGGCATAAAGAAATTGGAGGAGTTCAAGAGATTTTTCTCCCATAAAGATGGGAGTTCAAGGGGGTTTTATCCTAGGGTGGTCCCCACCACAATAGCTCACATGGGAGGTTAATCCTGGTTGTCCCCACCATTATAACTTCACATGGGAGGTTTAGTTCTGGTGGTCCCCACCTGTCAACATCCACATGGGATTTCCAAATAAAATAAAATGTTACACAATTTATTTTATTTTATTCTTTCCTAAAAACCCAAATTCTATATTCAACCCTCAACATACTACGGCCAAGGTGAAGGTCCCCTTATGCGAATACCAGTGTTGTGAGTTCAACGGTGCCCTCAGATTTTAATTCCGAGCACCGGTTCAAAATTTACAAAAACCTGCTCGTATGTTAACTGAACGTACCTGAAAAACAAATTCATAAATTCATTCCAGGCACTCAATGCCTTGGAATCACGCACCGTCAATTTTGGCAGACTCGTAAAATTCCCATATATTTAAGGAAAATTACATGGAAATTCTGGGGCTTTAAATTCTCCACACCTCAGGGCTTTGCATCCCCGTAAGACACGACTCAAAATAAGGGAACAAGTGGGGGTACTGAGCATGAATCTGAGCTTCCCACTCCCTTGTGCTCTCCTGGAGGTTCCCGTGCTACTAACAAACATGCACCAGAGGTATTGACTGTCCATGAAGGACCCTATCCTATCGATCCTCAATCTCTACTAGAACCTCCATAAAAGTAATCCCATCGTCGACGTCCATCTCATCGTGGTCGATGATGTGAGAAGGTTCATGCACGTATCTCCTATGTTGGGATACATGGAAGATGTTGTGCACTCGGTGCAACTGAGGTGGAAGAGCTAAGAGGTAATCCACCTAACCAACTCTATTGATGACCTGAAAAGTTCCGATTAATCTCAGAGATAACTTGTCACCTCATCCAAATCTCTATAAACCTCATCATAGTGAGACCAGTAGAAAGAAGTGGTCACCATCCTCGAACTCCAGATGTCCCCTTCTACTATCGGAATACGACTTCTGCCTGCTCTATGTAGTCTTCATCTGCTACTGGATGATCTTCACCTTCTCTGTGGTAGCCTATACAATCTCTGGTCCCACTAGTACTGACTCCCCTAGGTCAGTCCAGCACAAAGGTGACCTGCAAGGTCACTCGTACAACACCTCAAAAGGTCTCATCCCAGTGTTGAAGTGATAGCTATTGTTGTATGAAAACTCCACCAAAGGAAATTGATCCTCCCAGCGACCACTGAAGTCGAGGACGCAAGCATGTAGCATGTCCTCGAGGGTCTGAATGGTCCGCTCAGTCTGGCCATCCATCTGAGGATGGAAGGTGGTTCCCAGACGAAGCTACGTCTTGAAATCCTCCTAAAACCCCTTCTATATCCAGTGTGTAAAAAATATATCATGATCGGAGACAATCATTGAAGGTACTCCATGTAGCCGCACAATCTCCTGCACATAGAGGCGTCCCAAGCACTCTACTGAAGCCTGCTCTCTGATCGGTATGAGGTGGGCCGACATGGTGAGTCATTTGATGATCACCCAGATAGAGTCATGACCTCTGGATGTATGTGAAATTCCTTTCACGAAGTCCATGGATATCCCATACCACTTACAATTTGGGACCTCTAAAGTCTGAACTAAGCCCGCTGGTACCCGAGGCTCTACCTTCACTTGCTGTAAAGTGAGGCACCGGGAGACAAACTCTACTACTACTTTCATCATTCCCGGCAACCATTGTTGTTGTCATATATCATGTTACATCTTCACCACTTCTGGATATACCACTAGATGGGATGTGTGGAACTCCCTCAACACTTCCTCCCGAAATAACACTAGTACCATGGTACGTCCTCTGAAGAGGATGACATGATCCCCACCTTCATAAAATCCATCAAGTGCTTTCCCTATGGATATCTGAGCACGTCAAGCCTCACAGTCCATGTCCCCACGCTATGCCTCCCTGACTCTCTGAATAAGTGGGAAAGTGACTGTAAGAGACTAAAGAAAAGCTGCTCAATCCCGATCCACAAAGGATATCTGAAAAGCGGTCAGCTGCTTCGTCACCTCACCTAGTAGTTATATACCTGACCTCCTGTTGAGTGCATCTTCTACAACGTTCCCCTTCTTAGGAGTATAGACTATCTCGATGCCATAGTCCTGGAGGAACTTTAGCCAACTTCGTTGTCTCAGGTTCAATTCCTTATGAGAGAAGATATACCTGAGACTCTTGTGATCAAAGTACACTATAAAACTCTATCCCATCAAGTAACGTCACCACATTGTCAAGGCGAAGACCACTTCTGATAACTCCAGGTCATGGGTAGCATAGTTCTTCTCATGTTGTCTCAGATATCGAGAACCATAACCGATCAGTACTCTCTCCTGCATCAAGACACATCCGAGTATGGTCACTGATGCATCATAGTAGACTACGTTCCCTACGCCCTCCTCCGGTAGCCTCAAGATGGGTGCACTGGTCTGCCTCTTCCTCAGCTCCGGAAAACTCTACCGGCATCCCTCCAACCACACGAAGGGTATCCCCTTCTTCATCAATGCTGATAAAGGGGATGAAACTCAGGGGAAATCTAGAAAAAATATCCAGTAGTTTCTGATCAAAGACAAGAAACTTCGTACCTCTGTCACACTCTTGGGTGGCTCTAAAGCAAGTACTGCCTCAATCTTCACTGGATCCACTACAAATCCAGCCTCTAAGATGAAATGTCCCAGAAAGTGAACCTCTCAGATCTAGAACTGGAACATTGAGAGCATACCATAAAGTTGGTGCTCTCATATTTTGTCCAGTACTACCTGCAAATGATAGGCATACTCCTCCTCAGTAGTCGAGTAGATAAAAATTTTGTCGATGAAGACTACTACAAAGAGATCAAGGTATGGTTGAAATATCTTGTTCATGAGTCCCATTAACTCTTCTAGAGCATTGGTTACACCAAATGGAATAACCAAGAACTCGTAATGGCCATACTGATATATGAAATCCATCTTCTACACATCCTTGTCTCGTACTCTGAGCTGGTGATAGCCTGATCTGAGGTCTATCTTCGATAACCACCGTTCTCCCTTCATCTGATCAAAGAGGTTGTCAATCCTCAAAAGTGGGTACTTGTTCTTCTCGGCCACCTAGTTCAGGAACCGATAGTCAATAGAAATCCTTAAGCTCCCATCCACCTTCTTGGTAAAAAAAATCAGGGCTTCCTAAGGAGAAACACTGGTCCGTATGAACCCTTTACGTTGTAAGTCCTCCAGCTATACCTGCAGCTCACAAAGATCCACAAGAGACATCCAATACGCTGGTGTATATATCAGTGTCTTAATAGGGTACAAGTCAATGTAAAATTCCACCTCTCTGTGTGGAGGTAGACCCAAAACATCATCAGGGAAGACATCTGCATACTGGTCCACCACTACAGGATAACTTCAACTCTCCACATCAACTGCTCTGAGGGTAAGGCTAGCCAACTAATGAGTGATCAACTGCACACTCTTCCGATTAAGTCTATCATGTGTTGTAAAGTCTCCCTTATCATCGGTGAAGGTAAATCTGGTCTCATCCGTGTGGACACACCGCACTTTCTTCCAAATATAGTATATCTGAGCATGGACTATAGATAACTATTCCATACCCAAGATGATGTCGAAAGTCCTCGATGCTGCTACTAGGAGATCCCAGCCGAAGCTCTCACCTTCTAGAGTATGCTCGCACTGCCGGAACCAATGCGTAATCGTTGAATCTGCTCCCGTAGAAGTATCTAGCCGTTAGGATCAAGCCAACGTCTCCATCCAAATCTCCGAGCCCCCAAAAAGTGTAGTGGAAATAAAAGAATGACTGGAACCTCTGTCTATAAGTACTGCTGCTGAGGTAGAGTAGACACAGATCGTACCTCGTATCATCTCTGGAGCGACGTGATCGTAGGCCTCAGCTACCTGGAGCTGACCTCGCCCTTGTCCTCCTGCTCACTGTGGTTAGGGTGGACCACCTGGTGGTGGTGGTGGTAAAATCTCGAATCGTCACCCACCGCGAGCTGCACGAGTAGCTCCTTTTCCATGTCTTACTGCCCCCTACAGTCCTCCTCAGTTGTAACGCCCCGACCCTAGTTACCCAGAGTCGGTGCATTATTACATAACATTGGCATGATCATGAGAAAGATCAAGTCTCGAAAGACCGATTGGTTTAGTAGCCTTGGAATAACTAGATACATCTATAAATTTTTACATTACATCATAAAAAAAACATCTTGTCTTCATATCCCCTCATACTATCCCTGCAGGTCATTCATAAATTACTTCTTCATAATCCTGGAAAAAAAACATTGAAAGGGGTGAGCTCGGATGCTCAGTAAGGATAACATTATAGCAGAAGCTTTCATAAATAAGCATAAACACTTAAGGCAATTTATAACTAAAACAAAAGCCTTTGAAACTTGAACTTCAGCATAAAATGGAAAAGGTAAAATGAAATAATGCCATTTACTTACTCACATGGATATTCTACTAGTCGAATGATCACATGCAATATCAATAACCACTTTCATAATGATGGAATGCATAATTCCAGACTATCATAACCACATAGCCAAGGCCTCGTGCCAAGACTACAAATAAGATTTTGCCAAGGCCTTGTGCCAAGACACTAGTTTGTCTCATGAGACCTACCGATGCATCGAGGAGCTATAGCGGGCTCCACCCGTCACTTATTAAGTCCAATTCATTCCTCATATGAATAGGTTTAAGCATAAAATAAACATTCGTATTAAAACTAGCATACGAAATGTCAATACTTTAACCACAAACCATGAATGGTATAAAAATAGAACATCCACAGTCAAATATAACTCATTTGATACAATATGGAAGATTGTATTGTATCACATTAACCTCATTCATGAATAATGAAGGATGTTTACATAGATGAAAATAATCATCAAAACTATTTGAGAGAAATATCCCCCTTTTCTTGAAAACATTTAAAAGTCACACTATTTGTCAAGAAGCCATTTAAAAATAGATTTTTGAATCAAAGTGTCCCATACCACTTTGAAACCTTTTAAAAGGATTTTTAATTTCTAAACTTTAATGTCCATATAAATAAATCCTTAAAACCATTTTTAAAACATGGACATTAATGAGAAAGATTTAGATGAATAAGTCTTTAAAACATTTAAAAATGGTATTTTAGTTAGAGATTCTAACCAAAAGAGAGACACTTGAATGAAAATAATTGAGGTAATCAAAACTTTGTAATATCATGAGAATAAAGGGAATTCATGATATACTATGTCAAAGTACATTATATACACCACATAAAAGTGATTTGGTGTATATCAACAAAGAAGTCTCAATGGAATGTAAGTTGAGATGAAATCTCTCATAAAGGCTATATCCTTAGGTTAAGGATAAATAAACAACATAATTATGTGTGAAAAATATAAATACACTAAATATGATTGGATATTCAGTGTAAAACAATCAAAGTATATTCACACATATTCCTGTAAAAACAACACCAACGAATTGGATGTTTAACTCAACAAATGGTGAAAGAGTTAAAATTACTCTTATCAAATTCAAATCAATGACTTGAGAATTTTCAATGGAGTGATTATGTGTATCAAAAGTATATCCACAAGAAGGGGAGTGGAAATTATGACATAATCAAATGAATAGTGATTCCACACATAATCTTGGGGTAATATAATCAATGAAATATGCGTAAAGCCAAATGAGTGGAAATTGAAATCTCAAATTCCCTTATTGATTAGGTAACTTAAGAAAAAAACACCCATGAAAGAAAGATCATACCATGATGATGTAAATACCCATAAAATAAAGTATATTACACAATGAATACAATCATGGGTAGTACACATACACCACATGCAATAATTAAGTGGTGATCAATGGAATTCTCACGGAATTAAAAGTGAGACAAGAAACCCCTTACCACGTTAATCAACTGAGTCGCATGGCCAAAAGTTAATAACCACCAAATGATTTACAGAATAACCTGAATATAAAGTGAATCATGATAATATATATCAAATGGAAGTACACAATACACCACTTTCAATAATTTAGTAGCGAACAATGGAAATCTCACGGAATTGAAAGTGAGATAAGAGAATCCCTTACTTTGTACTTTTTCCTTGGTCGATGGTAGGTTTACCTCCTGTATAATGGTGAAATAATTGATATTGAATAATACAAGAATCAGTTACTTTAATATGATATCATATATGATCTTTTAACATTGATTTGTTAATAATATCTTAGAATTATCATCATTTCAGGTGTTAACGGGTTCATTTTACTTTACATTCTTTGTTATGTGAGCCATATTCGTTATTAATGGGATGTATATTATTCATATCCAGAATGGTATCAAGTCCTTAAACATCATTTTTAAATCATCAAATGATAATTATACTTTAATGGATACGATGGAGAATGAATCTCATCGCGTTCGTGGAGACGATAGTCCGTACGTACGCACGAATACTACTTCCATTTAATTTTTATTTTAAAAGAATCGAATCCAAATGATACATAGGTATATTACTATTCCAGTAAAATATAATATTTTATATATGTTACTTTAGTTCATTAACACCATCCTTTATACGTTCCATGGGTGGTATGAACGAGTCATATCATTTTAAGGGGGCGGTAGTCCGCACTTCCTCAAATGAAATTATCGTATGTATATACAACATGAAACGAATAATTGTATGAAATAAAATGGAATTACAGAAGCTTATATATAAAATATATATCATTAATATCATATTTAATTACAGTGCCATCCTAATGGCCACCATGAGAGGCGGTAAGATGTATTTGAACAATCATCGTTTCGTGAGGCGTTAGTTTGCCATCCACAGAAACATTATGTTCATCATCCATTAGATGGAGTTGTGTGAATGTGTAGTTTGAATCCTTCTTATAACAACATCCTAGTATATTGTGGATACTGGTGTTGTTACAAAAGAAAGGAAATAAAAAGAGTTTGGGGGTTGGAGAAGCAAAATAATTGAAAATAATTTAAGAGAAAATGTTACCTTTAATTTAGGTAACTCACTTTGGTTGGAACCAAAGGACTTCTTGAAATGCTTTCTGCCTAAGGGGAAGATTCAAGGAGGAGGAGAGGGATGTGGGGAGCTTAGTTGGGCAGATTTTGGACGAGCCAAGTGGCTTGAGAGGTGTGAGGAATGAGTAGAAGTGGTCTCCTTTTATAAGGGAGAGGAGGGTCTCTTTAGGAAAGAGTGAAAGTATTACTTTATAATATAATTATATTCGGTTTATAATGGTCCAAAAATCATTTAGGTCGAAGATAAGATGACTCATATTCTAAATAACATCAACCAATAAGAATTGGTTAGGTTTTAGATAATATTTTAATCATTATAATCTTATTTATTTAAATGATTTATTAATGAGGTAAACATTGCATCATTATTGTGTCATTAATAATTTAAATTATTTGATGTCTAAAAATTATAAATAAAATATAATTATGTAGTAAATCTTCTTAGCTTTCTAATGAATATTTATAATCGAAAATACAACATGTATAACCCTATGTAAAAATTGTTCTTTTAAAAGATGTAAGCTTATGCCATTTTTGTATTCATTTTAACTTAATCAAAATAAAGTGTCATTATCACTTTCAAGTGGATCAATGGGGTCCCAAAATTGACCCAAAGATTCCCATGGTCGACCATGTATCAACCAATAGGGTTAAGACACGTTTTAGGGTAATTTAGTATTATTATAATATTATTTTTTAACCCTTATTTACCGGATTTACCCTTAACCATGGTAAATAAAATATTTACCGCAATAATTATTCAAAATGTATAAAAATAAAAGTTACCTATTTACACAATTTGAACATCCTGATTCCAAATATGGAATCCATTTTTCTAAATTCAAAACACAGAAGTGGCAGAAATTAATTTAAAATTAATTCCCGCTGTCAAAACAAAAAGCGTGTTTTTAAGAGATAATAACTATCAAAAGATTGACACTTGTTTATGTTCGGTTTAATTGTATAATTATGTCCACTGACCAAAATTATATTAAATGGTAAAAATATATTCTAAATATACTTTAAAACCACTCAAATTCATAATTTATCACTATTAATTATTTTGATTAAAAAAGTTGTTTTTAATTAAAATTTAGTAATTTTTACTATTCATCAAAATATGAAAGTTATCCGAAAAGTACCAAAATTTCACCTTAGGCTAAATTTGATATTCCGAATCCAAAAATGAAGTCCATTTTGAAATATAAAATATATATAATTTCAAAAAATTAAGTATTACTATTCATAACGGCTAGTTTGATCGGTTGTGGTGTGTGTTAAAACTCGAAGTTGCGTACAACACACGCTACTGTTTTATTCAAAGGAAAGCGTACCGTGGAAGCTTGGGATGTTTTATTTTAAATTTTTTTGATGTCCCCATTTAGTCAAAAAGTTTAAAATATTTTATTTAAAAAGGGTTCACTATTAAAAGTTGGTAAAACTACAATACTGAAGATGAATTTGTTCTTACATTATGTCTAAGAAACTCATAATATGGATTCTAAAATTATAAGGATTATATAAAGTTTAAAATTTAGTTAATACTATTAATAACCTTTTTTGAACGGCTTGTTTGGTAAGTCATGGTGCGCTTGAACTCGGTGTTGCGTGTAGTGCAAGTTATTGAATTATTTTGAAGAAATAACACACTATGAAATCTTGGGGTGTTACATTCTCCCCTCCTTCAATAAATTGTGTCCTCGCAATTTGAAATTGTTCTTCGAAAATAAAAGGTTGAAAATAGAAAATATATTTGTGGGAAAACCCACATCGGAAATTGGTTTACTAAAATTTAGTCTTAATGAAAGGGTCACCACCAAATTATGATCTCGATTATGAGAACATTGGTGGCAATTAGAGACATATAATTGGAGGAAAAACGTAAATATTTATAGGTAGTGGTTGAGGTCATCAATCACAAACAAGTATAAAATTGAGGTCCTTAAACTCATCAATCTATGATGATTTGAAGTACCATCGGTTCAACAAAATATAGGGTATTGGGATCACACATTTTTGACATTTCAAAATATCTTAGTTGAAATCCCACATCAAAAAATGAATTAATGAGGCCTCTATTTAAAATAAAGAGTGGAAAGTATGAAGATTACCGAAAATAACACATACTAGGGTTCCATGTAGGAAAATATGGATATGGAGGAGAAATCTAACCATCAATTATCTGATGGAGAGTGGTAGAGAACGTGGCTATGAAAAGGCCAACAATCCCAAAGCCATAAATTAGTGATGATATAAGGTACCATCTAGGACAACATTTTTTTTAAAGTTACATTACATAAGGAAGAGGAATTCATTTATGATATTGACTAAGAACATTATGAGATATACTTAAATTTTAAGTAGATTTTCATTCTTTAATAAATTTCCACCACTAACTCAATTTTTTTTAAACGATGAGTATTCAAGAAGACTTGGTCACACTGGAAGAGCTAGAATAAACTTCTATAGAATCACATGATCCATGCAGGATAAACCATATATTTACATTGTCTTTGAAGATTAATCAAAACCAAAATGGTTAGTGAATGATCTAATGATCCCCCAAAAGGATATTCATTGAGATAAATATGCACTAATCTTAATTTCTAAAATTAAACCAACAATACCCCAAAGTTAAATAGATACCATTCAATAACCAATTGTCCTTAAAATCCTTTAATATAATCCAAACTAATATTGAAACCCAAAACATAGAAGAATTTGATTATGTAGTCTCCCATGTTACATTGTATCTCCAAATGACATCAAATACTCTTAAAGTCACATACTTAAAAGTAATTAACATCGTCACATATTCTCTGTTATAGGTTAATCATTTCCATAAATAACCCAAATCACTATAAATCAACAATAAAAATGTAGATAAAAATCCACCATTACTCTACAAATGAAACCTCATTATATTCTATTTTCCTTGGGCATATAGTGTTCCTAACAAAACGAACATCTTCCAAAATAACATTTATCACTTAATCACCAAATCATTTTCCTATACCAAGGGTATTCATTTGATAAGACATAAGAACCCAAATCATCTTATTATTGATCAATAAAATCATTTAACAAAAAAAATAGTCATACTAACCAGGGACTTCACGTAGTCCAGTGGTAGGCGATAAATCCCAATCGCACTTTGGTTGTGGGTTCGATTCCCACAGCTTTGTCCGACGCGACGGGTTTTCACACGGTCTACGTGTTGTCCTTTTTCAAAATCTATATTCTATAATATTACCAAAATGAGATAAATTTTTCAAAATAACATAATTTAACCACAAATGTTATATCATACTTTGCATTTTCATCCCAAATTATAATAACTTATCATTTTCTCAAACCCCAATGATCATATAAAACCAAATGGTTATTTATACCTATATCCACAAGAGAAGAGACAATTATTCCTCAAATATCATTCTCACATGGCAAACTGAGGGGTTACAAATACAAGAGAAAATTATTCCAAAGTAAACCCATCAACACGGAGTGCTAATACTTTTTAAATTTTTCTCCAACCATTTATTTCCGCATAGCTTCTTCTTTGAGCAAGAAAACATCCAATAAAATAGGACATTCACTCGGGTAATGGCCAGGTCCCCTACATTTACGGCAAATGACTGTAAATGGACTCTTGGGACCATTTTTATCTTCTTCCATAGTACTCTTCATTTTTCTTCGGCAATTCTTCACTTTATGTCCTTCCTTCCCGCACGTAAAACATTTCGTTGTCCCATTGAGACACTTTCCTGGGTGTCTCTTTCCACAATTCGTGCATGATGAAAATTGAGGTTTCTTTTCTCCATGGTCTCCATTGCTGGAGATCTTATCATTTATCACCTTTCTCTTCCTTGTTGAGTCTGGGAGTTGGTTAATATATATGTTGTTGATCATATTTTTGGAAAACTGATTTGGCATAAAGACGATATCTTTTACGCCTATCAACATTGCATTTTGTTGCTCATTTCCACCACCGTTCCCACCTTGTACATCATTCTCAAAGTCACTATGACTTCCTTGGAATCCAGCCATTGACTAAAACCAGAAAGCATTGTGTGAGTAATAGTAGTCATAAAATCATTTAGAGATTAAAATGTCACCATATTATCAATTTGAAACATATTAGGATTAACCAAGGTCATTTACTCTCATCTTATGTATATATTACTTAAATCGGTTTGTAAAGAAAATGTAAATTATCCTAAGCATATCCCCCGGGAGTGTCGTAACCAAGAGTGCAGCAAGGCCCGTTGTCGTGCACCAGTTCCCGTTCGAGTCTAGCTCAAAGCGGTGTTTTCGGGTTTTACCCCTAGGTACATCTGTGCCAGATCCACCTCTACCTGCTCGTATCCAGACAGGGATGTATTGCTCGGAAAACTCACAAAATCTCTACAATACCAAAATTCTAAGAAGTTCTTTTATACTAATCCTCAAAGTTCATCTTAGGTCTACGTGCTCTAATCAGAGTTTATCTAAATCTAGCTACCAAGGTTTGTACTAAACTTCCTCTGATACCAACTGTAACGCCCCGACCCTAGTTACCCAGAGTCGGTGCATTATTACATAACATTGGCATGATCATGAGAAAGATCAAGTCTCGAAAGACCGATTGGTTTAGTAGCCTTGGAATAACTAGATACATCCATAAATTTTTACATTACATCATAAAAAAAACATCTTGTCTTCATATCCCCTCATACTATCCCTGCAGGTCATTCATAAATTACTTCTTCATAATCCTGGAAAAAAAAATAAAACATTGAAAGGGGTGAGCTCGGATGCTCAGTAAGGATAACATTATAGCAGAAGCTTTCATAAATAAGCATAAACACTTAAGGCAATTTATAACTAAAACAAAAGCCTTTGAAACTTGAACTTCAGCATAAAATGGCAAAGGTAAAATGAAATAATTCCATTTACTTACTCACATGGATATTCTACTAGTCGAATAATCACATGCAATATCAATAACCACTTTCATAATGATGGAATGCATAATGCCAGACTATCATAACCACATAGCCAAGGCCTCGTGCCAAGACTACAAATAAGATTTTGCCAAGGCCTTGTGCCAAGACACTAGTATGTCTCATGATACCTACCGATGCATCGAGGAGCTATAGCGGGCTCCACCCGTCACTTATTAAGTCCAATGCATTCCTCATATGAATAGTTTTAAGCATAAAATAAACATTCGTATTAAAACTAGCATACGAAATGTCAATACTTTAACCACAAACCATGAATGGTATAAAAATAGAACATCCACGGTCAAATATAACTCATTTGATACAATATGGAAGATTGTATTGTATCACATTAACCTCATTCATGAATAATGAAGGATGTTTACATAGATGAAAATAATCATCAAAACTATTTGAGAGAAATATCCCCCTTTTCTTGAAAACATTTAAAAGTCACACTATTTGTCAAGAAGCCATTTAAAAATAGATTTTTGAATCAAAGTGTCCCATACCACTTTGAAACCTTTTAAAATGATTTTTAATTTCTAAACATTAATGTCCATATAAATAAATCCTTAAAACCATTTTTAAAACATGGACATTAATGAGAAAGATTTAGATGAATAAGTCTTTAAAACAATTAAAAATGGTATTTTAGATAGAGATTCTAACCAAAAGAGAGACACTTGAATGAAAATAATTGAGGTAATCAAAACTTTGTAATATCATGAGAATAAAGGGAATTCATGATATACTATGTCAAAGTACATTATATACACCACATAAAAGTGATTTGGTGTATATCAACAAAGAAGTCTCAATGGAATGTAAGTTGAGATGAAATCTCTCATAAAGGCTATATCCTTAGGTTAAGGATAAATCAACAACATAATTATGTGTAAAAAATATAAATACACTAAATATGATTGGATATTCAGTGTAAAACAATCAAAGTATATTCACACATATTCCTGTAAAAACAACACCAACGAATTGGATGTTTAACTCAACAAATGGTGAAAGAGTTAAAATTACTCTTATCAAATTCATATCAATGACTTGAGAATTTTCAATGGAGTGATTATGTGTATCAAAAGTATATCCACAAGAAGGGGAGTGGAAATTATGACATAATCAAATGAATAGTGATTCCACACATAATCTTGGGGTAATATAATCAATGAAATATGCGTAAAGCCAAATGAGTGGAAATTGAAATCTCAAATTCCCTTATTGATTAGGTAACTTAAGAAACAAACACCCATGAAAGAAAGATCATACCATGATGATGTAAATACCCATAAAATAAAGTATATTACACAATGAATACAATCATGGGTAGTACACATACACCACATGCAATAATTAAGTGGTGATCAATGGAATTCTCACGGAATTAAAAGTGAGACAAGAAACCCCTTACCACGTTAATCAACTGAGTCGCATGGCCAAAAGTTAATAACCACCAAATGATTTACAGAATAAAATGAATATAAAGTGAATCATGATAATATATATCAAATGGAAGTACACAATACACCACTTTCAATAATTTAGTAGCGAACAATGGAAATCTCACGGAATTGAAAGTGAGATAAGAGAATCCCTTACTTTGTACTTTTTCCTTGGTCGATGGTAGGTTTACCTCCTGTATAATGGTGAAATAATTGATATTGAATAATACAAGAATCAGTTACTTTAATATGATATCATATATGATCTTTTAACATTGATTTGTTAATAATATCTTAGAATTATCATCATTCCAGGTGTTAACGGGTTCATTTTACTTTACATTCTTTGTTATGTGAGCCATATTCGTTATTAATGGGATGTATATTATTCATATCCAGAATGGTATCAAGTCCTTAAACATCATTTTTAAATCATCAAATGATAATTATACTTGAATGGATACGATGGAGAATGAATCTCATCGCGTTCGTGGAGACGGTAGTCCGTACGTATGCACGAATACTACTTCCATTTAATTTTTATTTTAAAAGAATCGAATCCAAATGATACATAGGTATATTACTATTCCAGTAAAATATAATATTTTATATATGTTACTTTAGTTCATTAACACCATCCTTTATACGTTCCATGTGTGGTATGAACGAGTCATATCATTTTAAGGGGGCGGTAGTCCGCACTTCCTCAAATGAAATTATCGTATGTATATACAACATGAAACGAATAATTGTATGAAATAAAATGGAATTACAGAAGCTTATATATAAAATATATATCATTAATATCATATTTAATTACAGTGCCATCCTAATGGCCACCATGAGAGGCGGTAAGATGTATTTGAACAATCATCGTTTCGTGAGGCGTTAGTTTGCCATCCACAGAAACATTATGTTCATCATCCATTAGATGGAGTTGTGTGAATGTGTAGTTTGAATTCTTCTTATAACAACATCCTAGTATATTGTGTATACTGGTGTTGTTACAAAAGAAAGGAAATAAAAAAAGTTTGGGGGTTGGAGAAGCAAAATAATTGAAAATAATTTAAGAGAAAATGTTACCTTTAATTTAGGTAACTCACTTTGGTTGGAACCAAAAGACTTCTTGAAATGCTTTCTGCCTAAGGGGAAGCTTCAAGGAGGAGGAGAGGGATGTGGGGAGCTTAGTTGGGTAGAGTTTGGACGAGCCAAGTGGCTTGAGAGGTGTGAGGAATGAGTAGAAGTGGTCTCCTTTTATAAGGGAGAGGAGGGGCTCTTTAGGAAAGAGTGAACGTATTACTTTATAATATAATTATATTCGGTTTATAATGGTCCAAAAATCATTGAGGTCGAAGATAAGATGACGCATATTCTAAATAACATCAACCAATAAGAATTGGACTGGTTTTAGATAATATTTTAATCATTATAATCTTATTTATTTAAATGATTTATTAATGAGGTAAACATTGCATCATTATTGTGTCATTAATAATTTACATTATTTGATGTCTAAAAATTATAAATAAAATATCATTATGTAGGCAATCTTTTTATATTTCTAATGAATATTTATAATCGAAAATCCAACATGTATAACCCTATGTAAAAATTGTTCTTTTAAAAGATGTAAGCTTATGCCATTTTTGTATTCATTTTAACTTAATCAAAATAAAGTGTCATTATCACTTTCAAGTGGATCAATGGGGTCCCAAAATTGACCCAAAGATTCCCATGGTCGACCATGTATCAAACAATAGGGTTAAGACACGTTTTAGGGTAATTTAGTATTATTATAATATTATTTTTTAACCCTTATTTACCGGATTTACCCTTAACCATGGTAAATAAAATATTTACCGCAATAATTATTCAAAATGTCTAAAAATAAAAGTTACCTATTTACACAATTTGAACATCCTGATTCCAAATATGGAATCCATTTTTCTAAATTCAAAACACAGAAGTGGCAGAAATTAATTTAAAATTAATTTCCGCTGTCAAAACAAAAAGCGTGTTTTTAAGAGATAATAACTATCAAAAGATTGACACTTGTTTATGTTCGGTTTAATTGTAAAATTATGTCCAATGACCAAAATTATATTAAATGGTAAAAATATATTCTAAATATAATTTAAAACCACTCAAATTCATAATTTATCACTATTAATTATTTTGATTAAAAAAGTTGTTTTTAATTAAAATTTAGTAATTTTTACTATTCATCAAAATATGAAAGTTATCCGAAAAGTACCAAAATTTCACCTTAGGCTAAATTTGATATTCCGAATCCAAAAATGAAGTCCATTTTGAAATATAAAATATATATAATTTCAAAAAATTAAGTATTACTATTCATAACGGCTAGTTTGATCGGTTGTGGTGTGTGTTAAAACTCGAAGTTGCGTACAACACACGCTACTGTTTTATTCAAAGGAAAGCGTACCGTGGAAGCTTGGGATGTTTTATTTTAAATTTTTTTGATGTCCCCATTTAGTCAAAAAGTTTAAAATATTTTATTTAAAAAGGGTTCACTATTAAAAGTTGGTAAAACTACAATACTGAAGAAGAATTTGTTCTTACATTATGTCTAAGAAACTCATAATATGGATTCTAAAATTATAAGGATTATATAAAGATTAAAATTTATTTAATACTATTAATAACCTTTTTTGAATGGCTTGTTTGGTAAGTCATGGTGCGCTTGAACTCGGTGTTGCGTGTAGTGCAAGTTATTGAATTATTTTGAAGAAATAACACACTATGAAATCTTGGGGTGTTACATCAGTCGAATCTCTATATCTACCTGGGTGGTCCTTCGACCATCTACTAATCATCCGTACGACGGGTCGGACAGTCACAAGCCATGTGACCCTGCCACGGTATGCATAACACTTCCTGCCCTTGGCGTGACTAGGTCTACCTCGGGTGCACCGCACAACCGATCTTGAATCTTGCAGTCGTCCACCTGTTGGCATGGTCCGCTTGGACCTCTACGACATCTGTCTATTTCCACCTGCAGAAGACTCCTCTAGGTGATGACTAGTAGTAGGTCTCGCTACTAGTGACTTCTCAGCAAAGAAACTCTCCACTAAGAGGGCTCTCTCTAACACCCTCGCCTGCATTGGGATGCTAAGTGAGATCATCAAAGCCCTGATCTCATGTCAGATTCGATGGTCGAAGGTGCAGGCTCTGAAGAATGGGTCCCACACCATATCAGTGGAGTAGCATTTAGAGGTTGGTGAACCTCGCTGAGTAATGAGCCATAGTCATGTTTCCCCTACTGCAGATGAAGAAGCTCTTATATGCGCACTGCGCGAAGAGTCACTGGAACAAACTCTGTATGAAACAGGCTCTCGAATTCTGCCTAGAAAAGTGTCACCTCGTCGTGATCCTAGTGCATCAAGCTCCAAAATCTTCCTACTACTGCCTGCAGAACACTGGAGACAAGGATCACCATGAGATTGGCTGGTGTCCCTACCAGTCGGAAGACTCTCACCATGGACTCCAGCCAACCCTCAGCTGTCTGTGGGTTCGTCTCTCCCCTGAACCTGGGTGGCCTCTGGCATTGGAACTCGTGAAACACGCTCAAGCAGCGTTCACTCTCTACTGCTGGGGATGGTGGCATCAGTTGGCTAATAGGTAATGGTACCATTTGTGCCTCTGCTGGTGCCTCTACTGGAAGAGGGGCATGCACCGAGGCATCGTCCCTCGGTGGGCTATCAGTGTGTACTATATCTGGAACCCTAGCCGGATGACTGTGTGGAGGCATCCTGAAAGAAAAAAGGTGTGCCATGGTCAAAAAAGTTATACCTACTGATATGACTCAATAGATCACAAAGAAAACTCTTGAAAACACACACACAATCATTGTTTTCGTGCACTAAGTCAGAAATCAAAAGACATGGTCCTAGTGTATGGATACGTCGGTCGCTGCATGAACACTGGATTCCCTAAACTGATAACCACACTCACTACACTTAACGCTATTTCCGTGAAAAAGACCATAGTCATATTTTCTACAGTAGAACTGACTCCTCTGATACCAATTTTTCACGACCCGTCCCCAGGGGCCTGTGTTGTGACTACCCCAATCATGTCTTCTATAGGCCAGGGGATGGCAACTAGCACCGAAGGCATATTCCCTAAAACTGGGAAGGCATTTACTTTATAACCTGTAACACACACAACCAAGCACATAACAAGATACGAACTCAAGTAAACTGAATAGTAAACAGAGTGAGTATATTAAGTAAAAAGGGGCCAGAATACAAGACCAACTGTAAAGTACATGGAAAGCTGGAAAGTACAAGACGACTGATAGATGAAAACAGCTTCTGGATCATTGTTAATGCCCCTTTCCTTCACAGATTCTAGAGAATGAAAAGGGAAATTCTTTAAACACAAAGTGATTCATCCTTTGAAGAAACATCAAAAATTGACAAAGGCATGAACAATGATTTCTTTAAGCATGGGCCGCACAAGTTCCAAGATGGTCATGCAGGTATACCTGTGCGCCACATATTGGGCGCATAGGTGACCTGCGCGCCCTATTGGATTTTCACCCAAGGTCTTCAGCAGCCTATAAATACCCCGTGTGGGCCCCCCATTTCAGGGAAGAAAAATTCAAAAAGTCAGATTTGAGATCCCGGTGCCCTAGCCTCTTCTTGAAGTCTTCCAAACACTTATAAGGTAATTTCTTAACTGTAATGGAAGATTTAAAGATGGGGAACAAGGACTAAGTGTTGAAATTCACCAAAACTTATGCCTAAGTGTCTAACCCTTAAGGGAAATGGTCACACCTGTGCGTCACCTTATCCCTTCAACAGAACCTGTGTTCCACTCATTTGGAAGTCTTTATGGATAATACTAATGGCTTGAGCCAAGCCTCGCCCAAGTATTACCCAATGGGTTGACCAGCGCAAAAGAACCCAAGTGTCGCGTAAGTGTACTTGCACGACCAAGACTTGTGCGCCCCACCTGGACTTCCACGCCTACCTCTTTTTGGGTGCCTTTCCTTCTTATTCACCTCTTTTCTTCAAATCCACCTCTCCTCTTCAAAATTTATCTTTTAAAACACTCTTCAAAAACATTTATTTGGCATGGTTCCTTTGTTGGCTTCCTTATCTGAAATCAATTCTGTGGAACATCTCTTAAAACATAGTGATTTACATATCTTTATGTCACTAAGGTTAGAGATTTCATTCATTCAACCTCATCCATTAATATGAGAGGATCCCTAACCTAGGACTCCATTTCAAGAGTAAGCCCCAGTCCAAGTCCCCTAACCTGGGCCTCCTTTTCAGGAGTAAGCCCCAGTCTTAGTTTCCTTAGTCTGGGCCTCCTTTTCAGGAGTAATCCCCAGTCTTAATTTCCTTAGCTTGGACCTCCTTTTTAAAAGTAAGCCCCATTATCAATTTCCTTAGCTTGGGCCTCCTTCTAAGGAGTAAGCCCCAAATTCCAGGTTCTCTAACCTGGACCTCCTCCTTAGGAGTAAGCTCTAGTCATAATTTTCCTCTAACCTGGGACTCCTTTTTAGGATTAAGCCCTGGTCATAAATTCCCCTTAACCTGGGCATCCACCTTAGGAGTAATCCCCAGTCTTAATTTACTTTTGATTTGGGCTTCCTTATCTGGAATAAAACCCAATCATAAGTCCCCTATAATTTGGGCATCCTCCTTAGGGGATTAAGTCCTAATTTAAGTATCCAAATCTCCATAAAGCACATATTCCTTTATGGACCTTGTTCCCGGGCTTCTTCTCTGAAGTAAGTCACAATCCTCATCTATCTAGGCATTCATACATACATAATCCCCACATCATTTATTATAATTGAGTCATTCATGGAACAATCATCAGATTTTATTGATACCTCTTGTTTCTCACACCGAGCATGACTCGCGTGAGCTTAGAGCGTAAAAGTAATTATGACATCTTTCTTTGGGCCATCAATCATGCGTAAACCTCATACTTCTTTACTCAAACTACGTGGGTTCTGATTCCTTTTCTAAAAAAAGATATGTAGGTATCCCACCTGTGGGTACGATCCCAACTCTGAAATAATCCATGTCCTTCTAAATGAAAATAAACTTCAAGTGCCCTGCTGAGTGGCTTTAAAACCAGTATGCTTATCATAATGACCAAGAGATATCTATATAATGTATTGAAAGATACCATTGACTAAGAATATCTAACAAATATAGATGATTCTCTATCGATGAAGAACCTCAAATACATATAAAAGACTCTCTAAATCTCATACATATCAATCATTGATTGTTAGATCTAAATGAAAACTCATTTTCATACTTGGTAATTTAAAAAGGATTCATGAACATAACATAAATTTATAAAGAGAGTCCTTGAGTAGACAATAATTCCCCCCAAAAAGGTGTGATGAGTCCGACCTCCCATCCTCTTGACCAATGAAAACTCTTAAGCCTCATCGGTCCACAACTAATGAGCACCTACCTTTGGAATGTAGGTCCAAATGGATATAGAATCATGGGATGTTTCTGGTTCTATGAACAAAACCATTAGAAACTGATTCGAATGTTTGAACATTAAACAAACGAGGTCATCCCCATTTCCAGAGGGAAACAAAAAATTCTGAACCCGACGAGAATCCTTAACCAAGTTAAAATGATGTTTTACTTATTTATTAGGCCCCTATTTAAACTCAATGGGAGGGCCAAAAAAAACAATCAATAACATATGTGCTCATCCAAAAGATGTAATGGACTAAATTATCTTCATTATGTCTGTTATATCAAACATGAACACTTTTCCAAGATCTTTTGTGTTACAGAAATGTCTTCACTAAATTTCACACCTATGAATGCCTCTATTGTGAATACTGCTGCTGCTACTCCTACTGGATCCTCGTCTGCTATGAGGACGACATCACCTACTCAGTGCCTTCAACTCTAGGTTTCAAATGCAATGGTTAAGGAATACCGTCATCACAGTACCATTCCGACTCTTTAGGCGGCTCGACATGCCCTCTAAGTCAATAATTCACCCTGGTTTTCTGGACAGTGACGACTAGCGATCAAGAAACAGGTGGTGCCAACCACCGTTTCCAACTGTTTCGAGTCGTTATCCCTGGAACTCAATCACTCGTCCCTCCCATATTCTGGGGAGGTGAATGATAAGGTCACTCAAGTACTTAATTCAAGAAGAAATGAGTCCTTCCTGAGGGCTCCCATCAACAATCGCCACCAAACTCATGCAGTAGTGCGCCCTCAACATGATGAGGGTATCGCCTTCAAATGCTCAGCTCAGGTCCCTCAGACCCGAGCACGCAAGATGTTCCGCCAAAGGAGAAGTCCGGTCAATAGGGATTAGGTTATTACTTCTGCCCCCTCCGGAGAAGTCCATCAAGCCAACTTGATGGAATATAACAAGGGGGCATATACACTCGTCCGTCCTGATGTTACTGCCCAGTAGACTCGTCTGGCAGCAACATGCCAATCCCTCCAGGAAATTATAGAGGAGTATTATAGGCATGCATATACACCTGTTTATAACTAATTAACTAGTCTTCATGCTCATCTGACTACAACCAAAGAAGGTCACCAATCTGATATGGTTGCAACTGATAAACAAGAACATACACCTGTTTACAATCAACAATTCTTTCATCAGTCTCGTCTTCCAGTACTGAAGGAAAATCATCAACCATACATGAAGAGGAATACATAGTAGGCACATACACCTGACAATATTCATCAAGCCTGTCAACAGTATCATTTGGTAGCACTCGGAAAAGCCAGTCGGAAAGCTCTGATGACAAATTTGGAGCAGACACAATTATCTACCCCCACACATGAGTACTGTCTGAATTCACTGACAAGAAAAGGAGGACAGGAGCAGGGATACACACCTACTCCAAGCACAGAATGGACGTATATTCTCGTTCTGGTATCTGATGTCACCAAGCACATCATAACAATGGTGAAAGAGTAGAAGAAAATCCCTGCTCATATTCTGGGTGCCTGTCAGAATATTATAACAGCTTCAGCAGCATCACAGGGAAAGAAATCAAAATCTAACCCTACCAGTGGAGTGACACATCAACATATCACTCCAGAATAGACACACACCTTTGTTCCAGTCCAAGAGGGTTGTGGGGCATACTTCCCCATGTCATACGGACAAGCAAGTCAGGCACATACACCTGATTTGAGTGTAGATAATCAGCCTAACCAGACTATTTCTCCTAAGAAGGCACATAAACCTACCCATAATAACCACTTTTGTCAACATGTTGTTCCTAAAGTGAGTAATAAGGGGTTTAAGAATAAGTCTCGTCTAGAACAGTCATGAAATCAAGAGCCAATCTGTAATAAGTCCTTGCTCGATGCTGGAGTTCTTGAAGCCCTCAGACAATTATTTGTTGGAATTCAAGATTTTACTCTCTCATTTCCCAATAGTGGGAACATTAATTCTGAAGGTCTTCATCAGACACTTCCTCATGAAGTCTTTATTCATGAGACTTCGGTCGTTCTCAAAGTTTCATCTTCAGATGAGAATCATGATTACCATCTATGTGGCAAGAAGATCAAGGAGTAGAAGGTTACATATTTTGATGTAACCCACCATGGTGTCCCTCCCCATGATGATGAATTTATCTGTGAAATCCCTCTCCGTAGTAGTAATTTTCATTTCCTGTAAAATCCTTCAAAGGAAAATGCAGTAACGAGAAAGCCCTCTTATCTTGAGTTACTTGAAATGTGAAGCCAGTCATGTCTGATGCTTTACCGCTAGTAGGTGAAATATTTTCTCAATCAGAAGATAGCTCGGGGTGTAGGTCATTCTCCTAACCACCCCTGGGTCGTTCATCTTCTAGTTTGATCAATGAATTCTCTACCAATCTTGTTGAATCTATTGAAGCAACAAAGAAGCACCAGCTCTGGTCTTACCAGGTAGAAGAATATTCATTGAATGATATAGAGGAAGTGCTGAATATGAGAAAACATCTGGAGAAAGGTGAAGTGCCAGTCATGTTTTGGCCTTTGGATGACTCTCATTATGACATTCTAGAGATGTTGGCAGAAGATTGTATTCACGATATTCATCTCAACATGTGGAAAACTCATTGTCACTTGAAAGAGAAAATATTATCTTATGATGAATATTAAAATCATTTCAATATAATAGGATAGTTACAACGCCAAATTGACTTGGCATCTCTCTCAGTTTGTTGATATCCAAGGGATGAAAAGCAGCAGAGAGCCCTTCAAGGTTCATGCCTTGGCGCACTAAAAAGATTGTGCCAGTTAATTGCCAATGCCCCATATGGTATTCATATCAGGGGATGGGGTGTTCATGGAGCACTACATTTCACTGTACTCTCCAGTCAACAAAGACCAACGAAAATGGTCTCATGCACTGTTATTGACCATGGTCGTCCACAGATAATTGGTTTTGTTTGTAATCAAAGGCTTGATCAGGAACAAGCCTCAACTAGTTCTTCCCAAAGTCAGGAATACAAAGAACAAGTTGTTGAATTAATCTTGCATTAGGAAAATGAGAATATCGAACTGGCCTCTCATTTAGAGCGGGCGTATCATCAGGTGACAGAAGGGTTAGAAATCATCCAGCGGTCATTTCAGCCAGGTGATTTGAGTGGATGTAAGTTGATGCATGTAGCCAATTTCTGGACTAAAGTCTGCAAGATCAGGAGAGATTTTAAGAAAGTATCAGATGTAGCAGCTCAAGAATCACCCCAGCTCTCCAGACTGGAGTCTCTTTTAATCCAACCCTTGGAATCAAAAAATAGGATTCGAGGAGTTGAGCAGGGACAGCAAGAATTTCCCCAGTCCACCGGACTTGGGACTTTTTCAAATCCTCAATCTCTTCCTCAAATAAATTTAGTCTTCTCTCGATTAGGGAAGAAGCCACAAGAGGGCCGAAGAGCCGAATTATTATGAGATTCCCTCCAAATTACGGTTCGTCAAGAATTTCCTGAGGGATCAAATCAACAAAAGGCAATGTCTCATCAAGGACATGGAAAAAGGGAGTATCGCAGAAATTATGATAGAAGGGATGCAATGCGTTATGCATTAATAATTGTCATCAATGATGTTTTTTATCGTCCAGAACATGAGGGTCACTCAGAGGGATTATATGAAGAAGTTCTTACTCAAGAGGCTGTACACATAGAGGCAAATGAAGAAGGTGTGCATACACGAAATCAAAGGCTTACCCAGAATCTATGTATTCCTTCGAATAACCAACTTCCCCCTCTCCAAAAGGTGTCCAGCAAGGGTAAAGGAAAGAATCAGGTTACATTCCACCCTTCCTCTGGAGAAGGCCAATCACTCTCACTAGAGAAAATATTTTCACAACAGGAGGAAGAAATGAAGGAATTAAGGAGGTTTAATGTAGAACTACTTCAAGGTAGTCTTCCTCCTAAGCGTGCTAGAGTCAGTCAGCCAAGGGAATTTGTTGAAACTACTAAGATGGATCAAGATTATCCTCCTTTACTAGTACAACCTCATAGGTATAATCCTATGGGTTAGGTGCAACAAAAACTAAAGGTGTTATTATGAGTTACAGCACTAGCCACCACACAAGTCCAAACTCTAGTTATTGCACCTGCTCACGTCCAAGATCAACCGGATGTTTCTCAAAAGTTAATAACTACTATTGAGTCATTAACAGCTTGATTGGAATCTATAGAGAGAAAACGTGCACAAATTCAACCAGAAAAGAGAGCTTACCATGAATGGGTTGTTGTAATTCTTCCACCATAAAATTTTTCTAGTACCAAATTCCCGATATTTAATGGTTTGGGAGATCCAGAGCAACACTTAACACATTTTGTTTCTCGTTGTGATCCTATGATGGGAACCCCTTAGCAACAGGAAGTAGTTAAGCTCAGTTGTTTTGTACAGTCATTACAGGGAACTTCTTTTTTCTAGTGTACAAGCTTGAAATCCCAATCGATTACCGAGTGGGAAGATCTTTATCAATGATTCCATCTTCAATTCAGATCATCTTTGCCAAAGACAACAGTTTTTGATCTTAAAAATTTTAAGAAAAGGTAGAATTAAAGAGTTTCAGATTTCATTGCTCACTGGAAGGGATTAACATATTCCCTAAGCATAGCACTCCCTCAAGAGAAATTATTTCCAATCTGTGTGGCAAATTTGTGTGATGAATTACGCACCCCATTGATCCCTGTGAAATACACATGAGGGTTTTGAGACCTTACTTCAATCACTCAGCAGGTTGAAGACTCTCTTATGAAGACTAAGGATAAAAATCGTGTAATTACATCAACTCTAGAAAGGAGAATGGGTATAGCAGAGACTGCCACAATTACTCTTAAACAAGCACCTGTACCTGCTTCTACTTCAAAACCTTCATCTTATCGAAGGGATCCACCTCCTGAGCATCAAAAACAGAGGCTTTTTCGTCAAGATGATCAAAGATATCAAAGATAGAAACAATTTTAGGTGTTAAAGAGAAATTTTTATTCTTTTTGAAATGAAAAAGTTCCAGGTTACATCATTTCGGCTCTGGAAAATAATTTGATTCAATTGCCAAGGCCCAAAAGGCTGAACAAGGAAGGAGATGAAGACCAACCCAACTATTTCCCATTTTATCAGATGTTGGGGCATCCCATTCATGATTGTTTTGTCTTCAAATACCTCCTGAAAAAAATGATGTAATCGGGACAAGTCAAATTTAAAGGTTCTTCCACTCAGGTAGCATGTGTTACTGCTACAGATCCAGAGGAAGAAGGCGAGTGGCAAGAAGTCAAAACCAAAAATGCATAGAAATATGATGATTGGATGGTCAGAAAAATGATCAACTGAACTCATGCCATTTTATCAACACAATTGAAGAAACGAATTGTGTCTCTTTCTATGAATGCCATAGAAAAACCCCCTTCATCAGAAGGAAAATCCTAAATGAAATGGCATAATTCAATGAAAGAAGAGAAGTTAGAAGAAGATGAGATCATGTCAAAGCTGAAATTGTCTTTGACTCTGGCATATTTTATGCCATCTACTTCAAAGCCATGGGCACCACCCCACCAAATGACACATCCTAAATTGGATAATCAGGCATAGTCTTCATCAAATAGAGAGTTGATCTTTGGTTCTGTTAACATGATTCACTTAACAGATCCTTATTCCAGTCATAGTTTCGATCATGATGAACCTGAGACCCCGGTATCAAACAGAGGAATTAGATAGAGTTCCAGAGGTCTAGGATACAGAGGAAGATGTGGATATCCCAGAATTCACTATTCCAATTCTACCCCTGTTAGAACTGTATATGCAGCATAAACTCGTAGCAGAGCCCTTCAACAGGCTCAATAGGAACAAGAAAGTGCTTCCAAGCATGGCACATTCAGTCCTGGCACAATTATTCTGGAGGATCGGTTGGAGGTTAAACCTTCTTCCTCTCAGCAAGTAAATGGACCTAGTCGGTCTAATCTTAAAAAGCCATGAGTATTTAGAACTCCTACCCCGATACAAGAATCATCTACTTCCAAAGAATCAACTTCTATGGCACCTGTGAAACCACATGTTCCTGTTGGGAAATGCAGACCATTGGATCAAATGTATGCTGTCTTGAAGCATTTGGCCTAAGTACCGGCCAAGTTATCAATTTTGGATGCTTTAAATCTATCAAAGGATCTTCGAGAGGCACTCATCGATGCTTTTTCAAGTCCTCAAGAATTCGAAACTGAAATTGTTGTGGTTCAATTCTACCATGTAGAGAATAATCCTGAAGAATTCCATGCAGTGATATCTTTCACAGATGAAGATGAAGATGATGTTGTGCATGGACATATTAGACCTTTGTATTTATCTGGAAAGGTTAATGATTTAGACATCCAAATATATTTCATTGATAATGGTTCAAGAGTCAACCTCATCCCCATTCGTACACTTTGTTGATTGGGCCTCACCGAATCTGATTTATCTCCTTCTACTCTGATGTTGCAAGGATATGATAAAACTGAACAAGAACCTCTGGGAAAGATCACACTTAGAACTTAGTTTTGAGATCTTGTATCCAATTCATATTTCATGGTTGTTCATCATGACACAGCTTTCAACATTTTTCGTGGAAGACCTTGGCTACATCAACATGCGGATATCCATTCATAATACCATCAATGTCTCAAATATTGTTTCAATGGTCAAATTGGGACATTGTATGGTGATAAAGCCCCATTCAAAACATGTGAATCTCAATACATTGAGGCAGAATTCTATCACATGGAGAGAAAGGAGGTATCTATGGAAAATGAACTTACCAAGGTTAATGATCCATATGGTTTGGAAAATATTCCAGTAAATCCATTCATACATGTGAGTACAGATTATGTGTTGCCTATTAGTCAAATTTACAGGATAGAACCAAATCCAAATACTCTTATGGAAACTTCCACAATGTCAATTACGGAAATCAATCCAGAAAGAATGGGAGAAATTAGTGATTCACCAAGCAATGATGAAATCTCAAATGGAGATGTCTTCATTTCATCCGCTAAAATCCATAAATTCTATATTTCATCAACCAGGACATAAGAAGTTATAGAAATTTCAGAAATGAATGATGATGTCAATTATCAATCCATCGTCTCCTTTTTATTACCCAAGGAAGACCCTTCATCATCAATAGGGTCAGAAATGGTAGCCTCTTCTTCAGGATGTTCAAATTTTAACATCTCTCTTGATCATGGAAATTCTACTTCATCATCTACTATTCAAGTAGAAACAGAAGAAGTACATGTGTTGAGGAAGAAGAGGAAGATCTCAGGGATTCTCCTCCAGCATTTGAAGAGGGTATCTCTACCACTATGAATGAACTTAGAGAAATAAATCTATATACAGAAGAAGATCCACACCCACTTTAATTAGTGCGGCCATGACTCTTGAAGAGTAGGAAATTTATATTTCATTTTTGAAGAAAAATCCAGATATATTTTCTTGGAACTATACAGAAATGATAGGGATTGATCTTTATGTTGCTACTCATCGTTTGGGTTTTCCATAAGAACGTCGAGTATTTAAGCAAACCTCAAGAAGAACACACCCAACTTATGCTTCCAAAAGTAAATCTGAGGTGGATAATATTATCAAATCTATCATCTTCAGAGAATTTCAATATCCCAAGTGGTTGGATTATATTGTCCCTTTGAAAAAGAAGAATGGAAAAATTAGAGTTTGTATTGATTTCATAGATCTTAATCGGCATTTTCCCAAGGATGATTTTCCAGTTCCGATTACAGAACTCTTAATTAATGCAACAGCCAGCTATGAAGCACTTTCCTTCATGGATGGATATTCTGGGTATAATCAAATTGTAATTTCTCCAGAAGATTAAGAATCTATATCCTTCAGAGCCTATCAAGGTCTGTTTTTCTATTGGGTAATACCCTTTGGCCTGAAGAATGCAGGCATAACATATCAGCATGCCATGAAATGTATCTTCAAACCCTTTTTATGGAAGTTTGTTGAATGTTATGTGGACGATTTGGTGGTTAAATATAGACAACGTTCTAATCACTTGGATGATTTGGAAATAATATTCCACAAACTTCGACAACACAATTTGAATATGAACCCCTTAAAATGTTCTTTTGGGGTAACCTCAGGAAAATTTCTCGGGTTTGTTGTATTCCATCGTGGTATCGAAGTCGATCCTGAGAAGACAAAGTCAATCCTTGGTATGTCACCTCCTCTAAATTTGAAGGAATTTAGAGTAATTCAAGGAAACTTATCCTATATTCGGAGTTTCATCACCAATTTTCCAGGGAAAAGTTTACCCTTCACCAAATTGATGAAGAAGGGAGTCACTTACCAGTGGACTGAAGATTGTCAAGAAGCATTCAATATTCTAAAGAAATATCTCTTGATTCCATCAATATTAATTCCACCTATTGAAGGAAGACCACTTATTCTTTATGTGACAGCTTTAGAGTGATCATTGGGTGCCTTCCTTGCCCAGAAGAATGATGCTGGGAATGAAAACAACCTTTACTATCTCAGTCAGACTATGCATGAAGCAGAAACCCGATATTCAAGTATTGAAATTTTTTTACTAGAATTAATCTTTGCAGTTCAGAAATTGAGACACTACTTGCAACATCATGAGGTCCAATTGGTATCTCGCAATAACCTGCTCAAATTCATCCTTAGTTATCCAATGCTTACAGGACGCCTGGCAAGGTGGGCAGTCATTTTGCTACAATTTCATATCCAGCATGTGTCTCAAAAGGCAATAAAGGGCCATGATCTGGCTGATTTCCTTGCTGAACACCCTTTAGTATAAGATACATCTTTAGATATTTAACTCCCTGATGAGGAAGTCTTTTCTGTTCAATATAATCTTCAAACATCGGAAATGTACTTTGATGGTTCATCCCGATGTCCAACAGGGAAGAAAATGGAAGATCTTAAATTCAACCAATTTGGGTTAGGAATCGTGCTTATTTCCCCAAAAAAGGCAGTTCTACACTATTACTTCTTATTTTGGGATGGTGGTACAAATAATGAAGCATAATATCAAGCTCTAATCGTAGGATTGGAGTTGGCGCTTCAAGCACAAGTGAATCACTTAAAGGTGAAAGGTGATTCAGACCTGGTAATCAAACAAGTCAACGGGGATTATTCTATCAGAAAAGAAGAGTTAACCCCTTTTTATGATTACATCAGAGATTTAATGGTGTAATTTCTTTCGAAACCGACATATTCTTATGTCTTGCGATCACAAAATGCCCAAGCTGATGCACTGGCTAATATAGCCACAGCCCTGGCAGATCCAAATCGGGGCGAGGCAATCATCAGTATTTCCCACCAGCATACAATTTCACCTTATGTTCAAACCAAAACAGAGGAAATCAATGTAATTGGTCCCATTTCTGAACCATATGGTCATACTACAGGATGGATGACAACTATCAGGAAATAACTTCAAAATGGAACACTTCCACTGGATAGAGCCGGTAAAGAACAAATTCGGCGACATGTGGTCAATTTTACTCTTTATGATAGCCCTGATCACCTAGAAAAAATTATTTACAAAAGAGGTTTTGATTGAATTCTCTTTAGAATCATTGATGGTGAAGAGACAATGGCTTTCATGAAAGAAGTACATGCAGGAGACTGTGGTGCCCATTAGTCTGGACATAGACTGTCTGATCAAATTCGAAGGCTTGGATACTTTTGGCCTTCAATGATACAAGATTTTTTTGATTTCATGAAGAAGTTTTATTCATGCCAAGTATGTGCCAACTTCATTCATCAACCCCCATAGTTGCTTCATACAGCTAAATACTTGTGGCCATTTTCCACATGGGGAATGGATGTAGTGGGACCTTACCCTTCAGCTACATCCAAGCAGTTTAAGTATATTCTTACTACTACTGACTTCTTTTCCAAATGGGAAGAGGAAATACCTCTCAAAGAAGTTAGTTCTAAAAGAATTGTTAGCTTCATCAAGTCTAACATCATTACCAAATTTGGTGTCCCTCATACCATATTGATGAAAAATGGCACCAACTTCTGTTCATCCAAGGTAAGGAGGTTGTATCAAGAATACAACATCAAATCCAACCATTCATCTTGGTATCATGCAGTGGAAAATGGCCAAATAGAATCCATCAATAAGACTCTTTCAAACATACTGCAAAAAGATGGTGGATAAAGATAAGAAAGCATGGCCTAATAAACTCTTCCATGCTTTATGGGCTTATCAAACCACCACCTGCACTGCAATGTGGTCAAATCCATATTCATTGGTATATGGAACTGAAGTAGTCTTGCCCATTGATGTTAAATTACCTTCGCTCATAGTTTCCATTTGTTATCAGTCATCTATAGATGAACAATTTAAAAAGAGATTGGATGAATTGGAATGATTAGATGAGAAAAGATTGTGCACCCTGCATCACTTGGAAGTCTATCAGAATCGAATAGAATAAGCTTTAAATAAAAAAGTTTGTCTTCATTCATTCATTGAGGGAGAATTTGTATTGGTTCTCAGAACTCCAATGATACCAGGAAAGAAACCTCCCAAGATTGAGCCAAAGTGGGAAGAACCTTAATAAATACATAATTTCTACTCCAATGGATATTATTCTTTAATCTCAATGGATGGAGAACTCATCACGACTCCAACCAATGCAAGATTCTTGAAGAAGTATTTTTTGTAACACAAATACCCATCATCCAACATGACGTTAAACTTTCGTGTCCTTGCTGCAAGACATTAAACTGCACAGTCCCTTCTTCGTCCAACATGACGTTAAACTATGACGTCCTACCTACATGACGCTAAACTGTACAGAAGTCCCTTGCATCCAGCAAGACATTAAACTGCATAACCATCATTCTAGCTATACGACGTTAAAATGTCCACCTATTCGTCATACATGACATTAAATTGTGAAAAAGTGCCTAATACGTCCTAGCTACATGATGCTAAACTGTAAATCACTCCATTGTACCACTCTATGTTAAACTGTGTTGTCCATACTGCATGACATTAAACTGCACAGTCCCCAAAGTCTTTACTGCAAGACCTTAAAGAGCATAATCCCCTCTTTTTCCCTCACTACATGACATTAAACTACATAGTCCCCTATTGTCCAACATGACATTAAAACTATTCATCATTAGGTTTGTTTCTACCTATTGTTTCTCACACGGAGTATGAATCACGTGAGATTAGAGTAAACTTCAACCATGACACCATCTATGGGCCACTAACCATGCGTAAGTACCAACACCATTTTTTAGGTTGTTGTCCCCAAAAACAACTTGATAACCAATTAATTCTTCAAATGAACTATGTGGACTTTGATCCTTTCTTTCTAGGTTAGGAACGTGGGAAACCTAACGAGGTTCAAGACCAAAACCAATCTCTTCACATAGGTTCACCTTCATCTCATACGATGATGATTCGTGAAACCGCCCCGAGAACCAATATTTTTTACATTGATTCACCATCATCCTTGATATATGACGTTAAACTATTTGCACTTTTGTCTTGTACGACAATTAACCACAACATTATTTGACACCCTCACCTAAGAGGGAATCATTGTTTACATTGATCTCCAATCATGTTATATTCCAAAGACTATGTGAATACATGGAAATGTCTGAACCTTAATCTTGGGTCAAACCATCATTGCACAAAAGTCCCCTTTCACCCTTCATATGTACAGACTAAATCTGTATAGAGGGTATTTCAAGAACTACATGCATCTTGATTCCCATCCTTATAGGATATGTAGGAACGTTTGAGCATCCCTTGAATCTAGCCCCATGTCTTTGGGCCTAACCCCTAATTTCACTTTCATTCCCTTAGCTGAAAATTCCCACTGTGAAAACATGAATGTGGTATGAAAACCCTGGTTTTCATTCACATCGGGTTTATAAAACACACACTCTGTATTCATTATTATGGTCCAAGCACTATGACCCTAAACTTAGATCTCTTATACTCTCATCCCACTTGATGTTAAACTGTATTTCAAGAAATACATTTTTCTTGATTCTCATTCTAATGAGATATGTAGTGAAGTCCAACATCTCAATTCATGACCCATCCACAACATTATTATGGTTAGAATTGGTCTGTGTATCATTACATATGTTGTACAATGCCCATTTTGATGTGTCATACTCCTAACTTTAAATACTGTCAGATCTTCATATCCCTTTTCTTGACTTCTGGTCACAAAATGTCTGATACCAGAGAGATCTTTTGCCTAACTATGCAGCATGTGCTCTTAGGTGGCCTTGCATAAGTAGTCTACATAATGGACATGTCAGCCAAAAGATGCTATTATTTGACTATACATCCAATTCCCTTAGGTGGCCCTGCATAATTCAACCCCCTAACGGTTTTGTCAAATAGTGGTAACTTCATTCTTGGGAGAAAAACCTCTTTTTTCCTTATTCCTCTTAACGACATTATGTAGGGATCCAAAAAAATAGCAATCCTTAACATATTTGTCCCATACTCTTTTTCAGGATCTAAAAGTATTTAATTCTTTGGTTTATATTTCCCTTCACTATGTTTGGGTCAGACCTTATTATGAGTGACATTAATCCAATTCTTTGAAAATCTTGATTGGAAATATCCTCTCCATATTCAAGTACCTCTCTCCATACAGCATACTCTATGATTTGGAAAATTTGAATCTCCATAAACTATTACTAGATTTTTAGCAATAGAAAAGTAAAATTTCTGAGAGTTCTTTTCCTGACTATGCAGCACGTGCTCGTAGGTGGCCTTGCTTAAACAGACTACATAACAGACATGTCAGCCAAAAGATGCTATTATTTGACTATGCTTCCAATTCCCTTAGGTGGCCCTACATAATTCAACCCCCTAACGGGTTTGTTAAATAATGGTAACTTCACTCTTAAAAAATACTTCTTCTAATGCCTCTAAGTATTTTTTTCATATAATTTCTCAGATTTGAAATTTTTTAAGTCATAGTTTACATATTTTCCCCAATACTTCAGTGTGGTAATATTTATTCAGATAAATTATCAAGGAATTGAGTCAATTTTAATGCATTAGATCAAAGATATTTTAACCTTAAACATTATCCTTTTTATGTTCGACATGCATGACTTTAAATTTCCCACAAAAGACAAGGTAACTCTGAACAAAAGTCATGTCCTAGCTCACTAAACATACATTTTGAATGATTTAGTTAATATTGAGCAATAAAAAGATTCAAAGTTTGTAGGGTTATTTATAAAAATCATAGAAAAAATCAAACTATGCTTACTAGGCCCATTTGCTTAGGTAAACTTTAAATCAGGTAGAAAAGAGACACAAATGATTGAAGATGAAAGTGTTTTTCATTGATGCATAAGAGTTAGAAGGACATCCATAGACTGGAGTCTCTTCTCTTTTTCAGTAATTACAGAAGGCTTTCAACATAACTCTTCATTTGATTTACGGCATCCCAAGATTCATCAGTAGCCTCCTAGAATTCATTCATTCAACTGGATATAATAAGAGATGCAGTGATACCAGCTCTTCTTGGAAAAATTGTAAAAGGATGTTCATGAGTGCTGTTTGAGAAAATTTTTTGCTGATCAAAAAGTTACTTTGTTTCTGTCCAAGAGACTTGGATTATGGATACATGGATCTGAGAATGGAGAATTGGATGTAAAGAGCCATTTGGAGAGATTACTCTTTTCAGATATGATTCTAATTCCATGATAGTCTTCTCTCCACCAACCGGCAGCAGAAAACATTTAAGCCCATGGGTTTTACATTTTCATATCTGCAAGTAAATGGCATGGAGGAAAATTTTTAAAGTTCACACCATTGTTGTTGCTCTTAATGCATAGCATAACCGAAATAGAGGAGTAGTAGGGTAGCTGAATCTCGGGCAGATAATTCTTTGCCTATGGAATGTTGACTTCTTGCAGATGACCATGCCCATACAGAGGCTAGTAGATGCTCTATGGAAAGTTAAGATGATACTTCTTAAAGTACTTGGACAAATTTGGAAGAGTGTTGTCACGGATGTCATAGTAATAATGGCCAACAACGTTCATCGTGTCATCAATTCGCTTTCTAGCCAGTTCATCATCTATTCCGATTCTTCTAGGATCCATTGAATCTGCACAAAGGTTGAATAATTAACTCATAAGTAAGTTGATTTTTCATAAAATTTGTGAAGAAAAGTGAAAAAATGGATAAGTCATTAAGGCGCGCAATTCCAAATGTTGGCATGTAAGTATCATCCGGTCATGCAAGTTTGGGCCTGTAGGTATCACAGTGCAAGTCCAAATACCTCTGTAGAAGCGCGACACGAACAGAAGCAATGAAACTGCAGAAAATCAGCAACATGTGCGATGAGAGAAACCTTCATGGAGAGAGATCAGAAGCGTTCAAAATTGGGTTCTTTGCGTGATAATGGAAGGCATATTTATAGGCAAGGCCACAGCCCTGCGCACCGAAGGCTCTGTGGCTCGCACCTGCGCACTCAAAACTTGCACGTCGTTATTCCTTGGTTTTCTCCTTTACCTCAGAGTCAAATCCTCCTTCCTTTCAAATCCAACTCTGAGGGGGGACTTTTTTGACACTAATTTTCATCACAGAGTCTAATTAATGAAAAGGGAAATGCCTTAAACACAAAGTGATTCATCCTTTTAAGAAACATCAAAAATCAACAAAGGCATGAACATGGATTTCTTTAAGCATGGGTCATGTAAGTTCCAATATGGTCGTGCAGGTATACCTGCGCACCACATATTGGGTGCACAGGTGACCTGCATGCCCTATTTTATTTTCTCCCAAGGTCTTTAGCAGCCTATAAATACCCCTCGTAGGCCCCCCATTTGGGGGACAAAAAATTCAAAAAGTCAGATTTGAGCCCCCAGTTCCCTAGTCTCTTCTTGAAGTCTTCCGAGCACTTATAAGGTCATTTCTTACCTAGAATGGAAGATAAAAATAGGGGGAACAGGGCATAATTGTTGAAAATCACCAACACTTGCACACATAAGTGTCTAACCCTTAAGGGAAATGGTCACAATTGCGTGCCACCTTATCCCTTCAACAGAACATGTGCGCCAATAATTTGGAAGTCTTTAGGGATAATACTAAGGGCTTGAGCCAAGCCTCACCCAAGTATTACCCTATTGGTTGAACGGTGCGCAATTACCAAAGTGTCGTGCTAGTGTACTTGCGCGGCCAATACTTGCGCACCCCACCAGGACTTCCACGCTTACCTCTTTTTGGTTGCCTCTCCTGCTTATTCAACTCTTTTCTTCAAATCCACCTCTCCTATTCAAAATTTAGCCTTCAAAACACTCTTCAAATCCATTTTTTGGCATGGATCTTTTTTTTCTTCCTTATCTGAAAGGAATTCTGTGGAACATCTTTTAAAACCAAGTGATTTACATATCTTTATGTCACTAAGGTTATATATTTCATTCATTCAACCTCATCCTTTAAGATGAGAGGATCCCTAACTCAGACCCCCTTTTCAAGAGTAAGCCCCAGTCCAAGTCCCCTAACCTGGGCCTCCTTTTTAGGAGTATTCCCCAGTCTTAGTTTCCTTAGTCTGGGCCTCCTTTTCAGGAGTAATCCCCAGTCTTAATTTACTTATCTTTGGCCTCCTTTTCAGGAGTAATCCCCATTTTTAATTTCCTTATATTGGGCCTCCTTCTCATGAGTAAGCCCCAAATTCCAAGTTCTCTAACCTAGGCCTCCTCCTTAGGAGTAATCCCTAGTCATAATTTTTCCCAAACCTGGGCCTCCGTTTTAGGAGTAAGCCCCAATCATAAATTCCCCTTAACCTAGGCATCCTTCTTAGGAGTAAGCCCCAGTCTAAATTCACTTTTGATTTGGGATTCCTTCTTAGGAATAAAACCCAATCCTAAGTTCCCTCTAATTTAGTCATCCTCCTTAGGATTAAGTCCCATGTTAAGTATCCAAATCTCCATAAAGAACATATACCATTATGGACCTTGTTCCCGGGCTTCTTCTCCAAAGTAAGTCTCAATCCTCATTTATCTGGGTAGTCATACATATATAAGCCCCACATCATTTCTTATAATTGCATCTTTTGTGGAAAAATCGTCAGGTTTTACTGATATCTCTGGTTTCTCACACCAAGCATGACTCACATAATCTTAGAGCGTATAATTAATTATGAAATCATTCTTTGGGCCATCAATCATGCATAAACCTCATACTTCTTTACTCGAACTACGTGGGTTCTGATTCTTTTTCTAAACAAGTATACGTAGGTAGCCCCCCTGCGGGTATGATAACAACTCTGAAATAATCCTTGTCCTTCTGAACGACAATAAAATTCAAGTACCCCACTGTGTGGCTTTAAAACCATTATGGTTATCAAAATGACTAAGATATCTCTATATAATGTATTGAAGGATACCATTGACTAAGAATCTCTAACAAATATAGATGAGTCTCTATTGATGAAGAATCTAAAATACATATAAAAGACTTTCTAAATATCATACATATCAATCATTGATTGTCAGATCTAAAGGAAAGCTCATTTTTATACTTGGTAATTTAATAAGGATTCACAAACCTAACTTTAATGTATAAAGAGAGTCCCATAGTAGACAATAATTCCCCCCAAAAAGGTGTGATGAGTCTGACCTCCCATCATCTCGACCAATGGAAATTCTTAAGCCTAATCAGTCCACAACTAATGATCACCTACCTTTGGAAAGTACGTCCAAATGGATATAGAATCATTGGATGATTCCGGTTCTACGAACAAACCCATTAGAAACTGATTGGAATGTTTGAACCTTAAACAAACGAGGTCATCCCCATTTCCAGAGGGAAACAATATTCCTCCATGAATCCTACCTGAAGGGTAGGTAGAGCTCACGAATGGCCATCTCTGTGGTTCCCCTCATCTAATATCCACCTCCAAGACACCTCCAGTCCTGGTACTCTCATCCTCAATCAGCGTTGTCCATCGTTTGCACCATACACAATAGGGTGCAGACATAGCCCGTGTAGGGGTGAGTATAACGATACTCAATGGGACCCCGAGACCCTCAAGGTCTCACAAAATCCACCACGGATTAATAACACAGCATGAAATCAACTGAAAATCCTACATAGGTATATGCCCATACATATACCTAAGTTATTAAGTATACCCATCTGAATCATGAGGAAAACACAGAGTCAAACTCAAATCCCAAAGCTCAACTGTTCCACAAAGAAAATAATACCACGAAGGCAAGTAACACACATGTACGCCACACAGAAGAATACCACCAAGGTATTAACACGAAGGAAAATACCACACAGGTACAAATTCATCTCACACCAGGTATTTCTTAGGTACAATAGTAGAGATGATTAGATGTAACTACTGAATCATCTTACTCTATTAAGAGGCAGACCCATGAAGGATCCCTAAGTTCTGACCCACATAGGATCGCTCTGTGCTGACACACACAGGATTGCTCGGTACTGACCCACATAGGATTACTAGGTGCTGACCCACACAGGATCACTCCATGCTGACCCACAGAGGATCGCTCGGTGCTGACACACACAGGATCGCTCGGTGTAGACCCACATAAGATCGCTCTTCATTCTTCACGTCACAGCCTACTACTGGGTTCTTGTACTTGGCTTGTTCATTTCTGGGAGGGTCTGCTCCTAAAGCCACTAGTCCATACTCTGACTTCCATGAAGTCCCATGAAGAAGTATCCCAAACGATCGCCACATCATAGGGGTCTCATCGCAATAGACAGTGCGTCAAGAAGATGCATGATCTGTGAGTTATTAGCCTATTAGTCCCGAGGGCCCGGTTGGATTCGTGCTTGATCTAACCCGAACATTCCCCAAATTTATCCAAAACTCTAGTGGGGTATACCAAAGTGACCGTTTCACTCCAAAGTTTCTAGAGCTATAGATGGTTCGTCAAACGAACGTCTGGTTCCAAGGTTATGGCCAAAAGAGCGTAAATGGGTCGAAGTGGATCTGGGTGAGGTCAGACCGGTCGGACCGACCCGGCCCTACCCAGCCTGGGTCGACCTGTTTTGGGTTGACCCGGCCCGACCATATTGGTGCGGCCCGATCCGCGGTGTGGCTCGGCCCGTGCTGGGCGGCCCATCCCACACTAGGCGATCTGACCTGGTGGCCAGGCCTAGGAAGCTTGGAGGTCGCGCGAGCTGCGAAGGCCGCAGGTGGCCGCGGGTGCCATGGGGCGGCAGAGGCAACATGCACTGCAGAATGGCAGAGGCCACGGGTGTCACGGGGTGGCGCGAGCCTGTGGGTGGCATGGGGTGGCGGAGGTCGCGGGTGTCGCGGGGCAGCGGAGGCCGCCTGTGCCACGGGCGGCGGAGGCCACCGGTGCCGCGGGCGGCGGGGGCCGCGGGTACCGCGAGCGGCGGGTGCTGCTGGCGGCAGGGGTCGCGGGTACCGCGGGGCCGCGGCTGCCGCTGGGTGGCGGGGGCTGCGGGTGCCGCGGGGCAACGGGGGCCGCGGGGCGGCGGGAGCCGCTGGCGCCGCGGGGGCCACGGGGCGGCGGTGGTCGCGGGGGCCGCGGGGGCCGCGGGGGCCGCGGGTTTCGCGGGGCGACGGGTGCCGCGGGGCGACGGGGGCCGCCGTTTCTAGGGGAAGGGGGCGACCGCGGGTGCCGTGGGGCGGCGACCGTCGCGGGTGCCGCGGGGTGGCGGAGGCCGCGGGCGCCGCGTGGCGGCGGAGGCCGCGGGTTCCGCGGGGTGGCGGAGGCCGCTGGTGCCACGTGGCGGTGGAGGTCGTGGGTTCCGCGGGGCGGCAGAGGCCACGGGTGCCGCGGGGCGGTGGAGGCCGAGGGGCGGCGGAGGCCGCGGGTTCCGCGAAGCGGTGGAGGTCGTGGGTGCCGTAGGTCCGTGTGAGGCCGTGGGTGCCGCGGGACGGCATGAGGTCGTGGGTGCTGTGGGGCGGCGTGAGGCCAAGGGGGTCGCGGGTTGGAAAAGGCGGCGGGCAACGGAGGCCGCGAGGGGTGGCGGCCGCGGTGCGGCGGAGCGTTGTACATTCACCGGCGGCCGGCTTGACCTTCCGCCCTTCATTCATCGCTCTTGTCACGGTTCTCGAGTTCCACCGATGCCAACTTACAGTATCATTTGTTGTCACCATCATGAAGATCACACAAAAGATCCACAAGATTTTCGGAGGGGTCGGTCCATATTTGTTTGGGTCGTACCCTCCGCGTTAGGGTGGTAGCATATGGCTCAAGGAAGATGATTCAATGTGAGAGGGAATTTAACATTGATCAAATTAAGACACACCCCTACCTCGTTTTTTTTGTTGATGTTGATGAGGAGGGAAGGATGGTCGTCAATTGAAGACATCTTGAGGAAGATGTCGAAGTCCTGTGTCGGCATTCTTCGTGGAGGAGCGTTCTTCATGGAAGAAGCGTAATTCTATGTTCTCCTCTTGCCAACCCTTTCCTCTCAATTCCAACTAAACGAAAAGTAGCCAACATAATAGAACAAGTTATCTAGTGTGTTTTTTGGAATAATTTAAAATTATCTTTATTAATTAATTGATGATTTGGTATAATTAATTAAGGGGGTGGCACAAATAAAGTGGAGGAATTCAAGAGGTTTTTCTCCCATAAAGAGAGGAGTTCTAGGGGGGTTTAGCCTCGGGTTGTCCCCACCACCATAACCCACATGGGAGGTTAATCCTGGTGGTCCCCACCTTCATAAACTCACATGAGTGGTTTATATTTGGTGGTCCCCACCTCTCAACATCCACATGGGAGTTCCAAATAAAATAAAATTGTACACAATTTTATTTTATTTTATTCTTTCACGAAAAACCCAAAATCTATATTTCACCCTCGACCTACTGCGGTCGAGGTGAAGGTCCCCTTATAAAAATACTGGCACTTTGAGTTCAACGGTGTCCTTGAATTTCAATTCCGAGCACCATTTCAAAATTTACAAAAACCCACTCATACATTAACTGAACAAACCCGAAAAAAAAGTTCATAAATTTATTTCGGGCACTCTGGGCCTCAGAATCACGCGCCGACAATTTTCGCGGACTCATAAAATTACCATATATTTATAAAAAATTTACTTGGAAATTATAGGTCTTTAAATTAGGCATCCACTTAGAATGACCTTTGGTTTTATATAGAATTCCTAGGATGTTGGGATTCAACCTCCAAGTATATATGATTGCCTTGTAATTTCTCTTTGGAATATATTTTATACCTGATAGTGGATTGACATAGAATTGATCCTAAGACTCAGTAATGGTCCTGATACTACTAGATTACAAATTTTCATCCCATTAGGTATTATTTATATGCCTGATACTATTGGATGGACTTGGGTCATCCTCATAGGAAAAAGTAATTTCACCTACTACATTATGGTCATGGGGCTAGACAAAACATGTTTAGAAAATCCTAAATGTCACATTAGAAATTGAGGATCAACAATGGTTATTTATTTATTATTCCGATCATATCACATGAGTGTACACAACTTTACTAGTTATATACAATTCCTAATTGATGGTTCTCTATTAATTTATAATCACACCCTACTCAGGTGACCATGACACTTTGGTACCTAATTATATCTTCAATGATCACAGGTCCAGGTATGCCTGAGGCTCAATATAGCATGATCAAGAAGGATAGCTTAAACAAGACATGGATAAAGGATGAGGTGAGGCCTAGGGGTGGTAATAGATCCTCATATCTTTTAGAATTTTATTTATTTATTATATATGATTGGACTGATTGTTGATCATTTAATGTGTTCTATAATGTTCATGAGTTTGTGTGACTATATGTTTCTATATGATATTTTTTATATAATGTTTTGTTTTATTTCTTCCACATACTCTACATATTATTGTGGATAATTTTTTGTTTTTTTTATCATCATACACTATGATATGGGGGTATAGTCTCTCCAGAATTAAAACCTATAACCTTGCTACTTTTTGGAAGCCTCTAGTATATGGCGAAGTGATATTGAGGTCCACCAGAGACTCCTTCAGTCTGGGCACTGCATAGTGGCCATAGACCGAGGGAGGATGTTACAAAACTCAACCCCATTCCTTTGGAACTGCAACAATTATAATATTTAAAGGTGGATTTGTAGCAGTGGTTTTAAAAAAACCAACAATAAATATCCTAAAAAAATGAAAACTGCTTTCCTCTCGTAGCCCCGACATCCCACCCTGTGATGAGCCCTGCATTTTCCATCCCCTCCTAACACTAAACACACATTGATTGATTAAACTAGAAATTCAACTGATCAAAAGATCCTTCTTCCTGAAGACATGATAATTATCAAAGATGTGTGATCTCCACTCATTTCTAGTGATCATCATGGACCCCTCCTTTCTGTCAATGTGTGAGCTCCCCTCACATTCAGGTTATATTTATCCTTCATTGAAGGTATCTCTAAAATTATACTAATCATTATAATTTTAATTTTTTATTATATTTTTCAATTTCCTTATGTGTTATTCTATATCTCCTTTTTATGTTTATTATGATTATTCCCCATATACTATGAACCTTCATGGTTATATATAATTAACCATATAATTGGGTTGAATAAGGCGGTTTAACTGAGTCTCCACTCTTGAGTTATATTTTAGTATGTGTATGTTTGATTTTTTAAAATTTCTTATGATTTACATATTGGTGCGACAACAAGGTAGGTAACATCACCTCTTTTGATTTTTGAAATTGTGTTTATCTTAATTAAGGATGGAATAATTGAGGTAAAATTGAGGGATGAAAATGGTTGTTAAATGTTAATTTAATGTTTTTAATAGTTATTCACTATAATAAAAAAAATATCTCAAGGGAATGAATATTAGTTAATTATTATGGATTAATTAGATCATGTTTTGATTACTTTGGTTTTGGTAAACTACTATAACAAATTTTTTAATTTGTAAAAATGCATGTGTAATGGGGATTAACACATCTAGTAAAAGTCAAGTATTTTTTATGTGTTTTTAATTATTTTTACAAAGAAAATATTAGAATATAATATAATGTATAAATGTTAGAAAATAAATTTATAATAAAATAAATTGATAATAAATTGGTGCATGATTTATCAATAATGATTAAATTGTGATGTGATTTAATGATACTTGAAATGGGGATTTAGATTTCTGACATAAAATATTAAATTTATGTTTTGAAGTATAAATTCTTATTTTAAATTTGTGTGGGGTTTGGGTTGTTTACCTCTAACACATTTTTTGTCAAAATTTAGATGAAATTGGTCAGTTTCAATGAGATATGTAACACCCCAAGAATTTATAAATAAATTCATGAAACAATGAGTATCCAAAAAACACCACTTTGTTATAACCTAGCTAGTAAACAAAAATTTTCCACCTCTGTGATTTGAGTTTTGAAAAACTGACATACACGGTTGAGTTCAATAAGATATTTAGATTCTAATAAGGGAAACTTAATTTTTGGTGAATATTAACATACCCTTATGAATAGTAATATGAATAGTAATATGAACCTCCACAATAGTAAATTATTATATTATTTTATTGTCTTAAGGTTATAAGATAATGAGATCTTGATTAATTTTTCAATGTGATATAAAACAAATTATAATTTTAAAACTGTAATTTTTTGAATAAATTGTAATTTTTTTTATAAATTAAATTAATAATATATAGAAAATTATTTTCCGAAATTGGAGTTCATTTTTTAATTCTACACATCAAAAAATGGTTAGGGTTAATTTTTGGGATTTTTCTGAAATACTCAAATTTCTTATGAATAGTAAAATACACTAATTTACTGTATACATACATTATCAGTTAAATTTACTATTATTTGAATCATGGATGATGTAAGAACACTTTTTTAGAACACACAATCACTTATTACTATTATGGGTCACATGAATCAACACTATATGTTGTATTGAGGAAAATAATAAAATAATGAATAAGATATTCACAAATTACCCCTCTCCACCACTATAACCCCCCCCCCCTCACTCCCTCTTCTCTTCACTTCTCTCAAGCCTTGTTCCTTGTATAAATTTGTATCAAATAACCTCACAATATCCTACCTTGTGTATAGAATCCCTTTTTTAATAAAATGATCAAAACATCTTCCCTAATGAGGCTCCCAAGTAAGATTACATCAAGAGGTAAATTCCTCTTTTTATTTCATTTATTTCAGGTTCCTTTATTTTATTTTTATTTCCTAACCTCCTTTGATAAAAATGTTTTAATGACTCCATTGACTTATATTTAATGTAATTTTTTATGATAAAGTAATAATTCCCCATCATCTCTCAGTTCCCATTCTTTTATACTAGAAATGAAAACACCATCTGATATGTGTTAATTTATCAGATTCAAGGACGACGGGTTTTCAATTTCTACTACCATCTTCAATTATAGTCATTAAACCATTTTTATAGTTGAATAATACTATAATATATGTATTATAACTTATTTAAATTTATGTGATCCTTTTTTACACATGATATTAATTTATCAATCTAAATGAGTTTGTTGTGATCAAGAACTGCCAATGAACCCAAACAATTGTCATTAAAGTTTTATATAATGATTCATTTTCATTCCAAATAAACAAACTAATTTTATAAATATGTAATATTATGTTTGTTCACTAATAACATACAAATTATATTATGTACAACCATTATCATTCTACATGTTTATCTGAATATGAATAAAAGTAAATCGGTCACGAAAACCAAGGAAGAAAACACTCCCAAACAATGAAATTGAATATATTAACCCATAAAAAGGCCATGAATGAACCCAAATGAGGTTATAATAAATAAATTAAATATATATTAAGTTTTATAATCATTAATTTATGAACCTATATTTTATTATTCAAGTCATTAAGATCAAATGAGGTACACCTTCAGACTTAATGTAAGGGTTTTCCACTCGAACCTCCATTTTCATTCCGGTTACTTTTATTGTCTACTTAACTTAATTAAATTCTTATGTATTATTATTTAATAATTATAAATTATTCTTTAGTTCACTATATTTTTTTAACCACTAGAACACTTCTTTATTTTATGGGGATTTACACGTTTTAAAATAATCTTTCAAAATTCTTTCCAAAATACAAGCCTAATTCAAGGGAATTTTTCAAATTCCTCCCTATTTTTAAAGGTACTCTATATTTGTTTTTAGGAACCATTATCTTTATAAATTCACACAATTTATTATGAAAATACTATCTACTTCACTTCTGGATTTATAAAAAAAAATTCCAAAAGAACTATTCTTTTCAAAGTAAAAGAGTATTTATCTCAATAATTACTAAATGATTTTATAAGAGTATCTTCATCTTTTTTAAAAGTTTTGTGGATTATTATATATTTTTGGAGTTAATATTTTATGATATCATATACCATATTTAATTGAATGGTTTTTTATTATTTTGACTATGGATGTGTTATCTTAAAACCATTCACCAATTTACTCTGAATGGTTAGTGTTTATGCTTAATGGTCGAGGAATGTTATTGAAATTTCATATGTTAGTTTCAATATGAATATATATGTTTTTTATGTTTATCCATGTTTATATGAGGAATTAAATGGACTTATTAAGTTATGGGTGAGGCCCTCTCTAGCCCCTCGATGCCTCGGTAAGCCTCATGAGACAAACTACGGTCTTTTCACAAGGCCTTGACAAAATGTCTATTTACGGTCTTAGTATGAGGTCTTGACAGTATGGTTATGATGTCTGGAATTATACATTCCCTACTTATTGAACTATAATTGAATTTTCAGGAGGTTATTTTACTAGTATAATACCCATGATTATGCTTTATTATGGCATTTTTTATTCAACTCTTATTCCTGCCAAAATGTGTTCAAGTTCATTTTTAAAGGCATGTGTTTTTTAGTTATTCTCCATGCCTAATTTTTATGTTTACGATACCATACACTGTATTTCTTACCCTTACTAAGCATTTCATCTCACCCCTTTCTATGTTTCATTTTCCCAGGACATGAACAAGTATATTATGAATGACATGCAGAAATAACCTATGAGTTGTGGATGTTGTCAAAGGAGTTTCTAAATTATTTTCCATTTCAAGATATAATTTTGAACTTATGTATTTATCTTATTTCAAAAGCTACTAAAATACTCGGTCCTTTGGGATGTATATTCCTTGTTTATATGACAATGTAATAAAATAAGGCACTCGCTCCATGAAACTAGGGTTGGGTCCTTATAGTTGGTATCAATGGATGTTTAGTAGAAAACTTGGAAACTAGATTTAGAAAATGTATATTAGAAAAAAAAATCCCTAAGATATTCTTTGAGGTTAAACATAAAAGAAAATATAAGAATTTTGGTAATTAATAGATTCTATTAATTTTTCTAGAAAATACATCCTTGCCTAGATACTACATGTGGATGTGGTTCTTGTATAGATGTACCTAGGAGTGAAAACTCTATTAATGAGTTTCGGGCTTGACCGAGGGTATCCTGGTACATGAAAATGGGCCTTACTGTGCACCTAGTTTTATACTCCTAGGGGATCTGCTTAGGATAATTCACATTTTCCTTACAATCTGTTATGAATGATTTAAAGGTAAATTTTCCCTCAAAGAAACCATGTTTATGATTATGAGATTAGATATTTATAGAATTTATATTTATGCTAAGAATTTTTCTACGTTGAGATAATACATTATGATTCATAAATTAATCTAGTGTATGCCATTATTTAGAAATTGTGCCTAGTGGATGGAATGGAAACCAACTTAACACACGTGTCCCATGTATAGATTTACCTCTGATGCAAGATAATGATGTTTTCTTTAGTGTGGTGACTGGTGCTGAGAAACTTATAACTATATGGGGATAGCTGACTCCGATTATGAATAATAACCTTACCCATAAAGAGAATCCAGATCCACAATGTGGGGGAGGTATGTTATATCTCTTTATGTAACAACAACCTTCATAATTTAATGGGACTATAATTCCATTCATAGCAGAGTAGTGTATAAATTCATTAAAGAGGATATTTCTCACTTTGGGATATAACTAAAGAGAGAAGGTTGTCATGGTAATTTATTGACTATTGGGATATGTGGATCAGTGGAGGTATTTAATTCAAAAAACAATGGAGGAGGAAGAATTAGAATAAATGGAATGGAGGGATTTTAAGTAAATATTCTTAAAAAAAATACTTCCCTCATGAATAGTGAGAAGATATGGAAGGGAAGTTTCTGAATTGAGGAAAAAATAGGATGATAAAATTGAAAATTATGAAGAAAAATTCACAAGGTTAGAAAGACATGTTGCGAACTACATAGGTAATCCAAGAAGCAAGATTGATCGATTATTTTATGGTTCAAAACCATTCCTATGAAGGGATATAGTATCCCAAAGTTTCTCATCATATGGAGATATAGTCTCAAGTGCTATCAATATAAAAAAGGAATTCACCAAGTCTTAGGATTTTAATAGAAAGCAAGAGAAGAATAGAGTAGATGAAAACCCTAGAAAAAGAAATAAAGAAATGAGGGGGAAGGGAAGAGTTGACCTTCCACCCTATAATAATTGTGAGAAGAGATATACTGATACTTGCCTAAATGGTATGGGTGTTTGTTACAAGTGTGGAGAAAAAGGCCACCTATCTCGAGATTTTAAGGGGAAGAAAGAAGATACCAATGTTCAATGATACAATTACAGTGAGAGGGATCATTAGGAAAATGATTTTACTATGTGTTAAGGAAATGTTCCCTAAAGAAATCTAAGGGAGTAAGGATAAGCTTATGTGGTAATAATTATAGAGGTTGAAGTTCCTAACTATGTGGTGCCAGATACATTAATTGTTTCCTCAAACTTAGCCAATGCTTTATTTGACTCTAGATCATGTAATTCTTTCATATCTTCACATTTTTTCAAGAAAATTAGATATTTTTAATTTGATTTAATAAGGGAGTTGTCGGTCAAAACTCCTAAGGAAATTATAATTACAACAAAGTGGTGTCAGGAAGTCCCAATTATGGCTTATAAATGTGGTTTATCTTCTGATTTTATTACCATACCAATTATTGACTTTGATATAATCCTCATTATGGATTGGATTTCGAAACATGATGTGAAAATTTAATGCAAGATAAATGAGGTTACAATTTTTTAGGATGATGTGGAATCCCTTATCTTAAGGGAAGAAATGCCACTATCTGATTCTCATCTATATCCTCCCCCAGTAGCTCTAATGAATTCAATTATTTGGGAGAAAGGGATAGAAATAACTATGGGTGAGGAAAATAATGTTCAAATAGAGGAAAAACCTATTGTGTAAGAATATGTGGATGTATTTCAATAGGATTTACCATGAAACCCTCTGGAGTGGGAAATTGAGTTTTCAATTGACTTAATTCTCAATTATCGTCCCATATCGAAGACCCCTTATAGAATGTCCACTATAGAATTAGTATAATTGAAGAAACAACAAGAGTAATTGAGTGATAAAGGATTTATGCAGCCAAGTGTTTCTCTATGGGGAGCCCCTATCCTTTTCGTTAAAAAGAAACATGGATCTAGGATGTTGTGCATTGAATATAGGTAGATCAATGCTATAACATTAAAGAACAAGTATCCCCTACCTCAAATTGATGATTTATTTTATCAACTTCATGGAGCCCAATATTATTTGAAGATTGACCATTGTTCTCGATATCATCAATTTTCTAGTATGGAAGGAAGACATTCCCACGACAGTGTTTCTAACTAGGTATGGGCATTACAAGTTTACAGTAATCCCTTTTGGACTAACTAATGAAAATTCAATTTTCATGTATCTAATGAATATAGTTTTCAAGGAATATCATGATGAATTTATGGTGGTGTTTATTGATGATATCTTCGTATACTCCAAAATCTATGAAGATCATGAAAATCACTTGCGCACTATTCTGAAGACTCTTAGAAGAATTGAATTATATGGGAAGTTTAGAAAGTGTGAATTTTAGATTCAATCAGTTTAATTTCTTAGCCACATTTTCTCTAAGGATGGAATATTTGTTGATCCTACGATGACAAAAAAAATTTGAGAACGGCATACTCTAATGAACATAACTGGGGTAAGTAGTTTTATTGGATTAGCAGTTTATTATTGGCATTTCATTCAGAACATCACTCGTTTAGAAAACCCAATGACCTAGATTACATGTAAAGGGGTTAAGTTCATATGGAAAAAATAATGTTATGACTTTTTGAAGAATTTAAGAGGAGACTGGTGGATGATCTGATCCTAACTCTACCATCAGGGAATCATGGGTTTGTGATCTATAGTGATGCATAAAAGAAAGGAATTGGTTGTGTCCTTATGTAGAATGATAGATTTATTTCCTATGCATCAAGGAAATTAAAAATTCATGAAAAAACTATCCTTTTGATGATCTTGAGTTAGATTCTATGATATTTTATCTATAAATATAGAGACACTATCTCTATGGTCAAAGATGTGAGATATATATGGATCACAAGAGTCTGAAGTATATCTTCTCATAGAAGGAACTCAACATGAGGAAAAGGGGATGGATCTAAATACTCAAGGATTGTGATTGTTCCATAAACTACCACCCAGGAAAAGAAAATAAGGTTGTTGATGCATTTAGTAGGAAGGATCATGGAGTTTTAAACAAAAGGAGGATTGAAATGGATCCAGTATTCATTGATCTAATAAATATAGACATGGGAATTATCAATGAATCTGAAACATAATTACTTTTTAAATTGGTTTCCCAATGATCTTTATTATAATGTATTAAAATATCTTATCCTGATGATGAGAACCTTCAAAATAAAATTAATTCTATGAAATACGGGAAGTTGGATGACTTCGTATGTGAAGATGTAATTCAGAAATTTGGGAAGAAGTTATGTGTTCCCTCTATTCCCGATCTAAAAAGGGAGTTATAGGATGATTCCCATAGCTCAAATTTCTCTATAAATCATGGTATCACTAAAATGTATAGATATTTGAAGTAACATTTCTGGTGGGACCACATGAAGTAGGAAATTGTTGATTATATATCAAGATGTTTATTTTGTCAACAAGTGAAGGTTGAACGACAACATATTAGAGGAGTAATGAAACCACTACCTATTTCTACATGGAAATGGGATGACATCACCATGGATTTTGTCACTAGATTGCCTAAAACTCCACGAAATAATGATGTAATATGGGTAATTTTTTATCAACATACATAATCTGCACATTTCCTCGCTATAACGGAGGATTTTCCACCAGAGCAGCTTGCACGACTCTATATCAATGAAATTTTAAGACTCCATGGGGAACCTCTATCAATATTGTTCTATCATGATCCTTGATTTACATGTAAATTCTGCAGAAGTCTTAAAAAATATTTGGATACTTACATTTGGTTGAGTACTTATTATCACCATCAAACTGAACGGTAATTGGGGAGGATGATCCAAACTTAAGAAGACATGTTAAGATCATGCTCACTTGATTTTCATGGTATGTGGGATTTGTATTTACCTTTGGTGGAGGTGTACTACAATAATAGTTTCCATTCAATAATTAAAATGGCACCATATGAATCATTGTATGGAAAGAGATGTTGTACACCAACATGTTGGTATAAAGTCAGTGAAAGGAATATTGTGGGTGTAGAGCTTGTGGAGGAAATAATAGTGAAGGTTAAGACTATTCAATGCCACATCAAAGTATCTCAAATTAGAAAAAAAAATCTATTCTGATTATTGAAAGAATGATTTGGAATTTCATGTGGGTGATCATGCTTTCTTAAAAGTATCTCCATGGAAGGGTGTTATAAGATTTGGGAAGAAAGGCAAACTGATCCCTAGGTACATAGGCCCTTTTAAAATTCTGGAGAGAATTGGAGCTATTGCTTATTATTTTTCTATGCTACCTAGCCTATCTAAAGTACACAATGTGTTCCATGTCTCGTTGATGAGAAAGTGCATACCAGAGCCAACACATGTATTCACTTCTGAAGGTGTAGAATTTAAACCTAACATATCTTACTATAAAGGGCCTATTCAGATTCTGGAAACTAAAGAACATGTGTTAAGGAATCATATGAATCTACTGGTAAAGATACTTTGGAAAAATCATCAAATTGAAGTGGTGACATGGGAGCCTGAGGAGCTTATGATGAATAACTACCCAAATCTTTTTGGTAGGTAACATTTTGGTAATTTTGAGGATGAAATTATTATGAGGGGATAATGTGACACCCCAAGGATTTATAAATAAATGCATGAAACACTAAGTCTCTAGAAAACCCCACTTTTTCATAACCTAGCTAGTAAACATAATTTTTTCACCACTGTGATTTGTATTTTGAAAAACTGACATACACGGTTGTGTTCAGTAAGATATTTAGAGTCTAATAAGATAAACTTAATTTTTGGTGAATAGTAACATACCCTTATAAATAGTAATATGAACCTTATGAATATTAAATCATATTATTGTTTTATTGTTTTATGGTTATAATATAATGAGATTTTGATTAATTTTTCTTGGAGATATAAGATGAATTATAGTTTCAAAATTGTTATTTTTCAAATAAATTATGATTTTATTTAAAAATTAAATTAATAATATTTAGAAAAATATTTTCAAAAAATGGAGTTCATTTTTTAATTCTACATGTCTAAAAATGGTTAGGGTGATTTTTTGTGATTTTTCTGAAATAATTGAATTTTTAATGAATATTAAAATACAGTAATTTACTGTATATATACATTATTAGTTACATTCACTATTCCAAGAATCATGGTTGATGTAAGAACACATGGTTGTAAATAAAATGAAATCATTAGTATTATGGGTCACATGAATCAAAACTATGGTTGACATGAAGGAAATAATAAAATAATGAATAACATATTCACAAATCACCCTTCTCTTCCACTATAAAACTCCACTCACTCCCTCTTCTCTTGACTCCTCTTAAGCCTTTTGACTTGTCCAAATTCTACTAAAATTACCTCCCAAGCTCCTACCCCACGTCTAGAAGCCCTTTCTCTGATAAAAAGACCAAAACCTCTTCCCTAAAGAGGCTTTCAAGGAAGATTACTTTAAGAGGTAAATTCCTCTTTTCTTTTCTTTTATTTTAAGTTCCATTATTTTCTATTTCTTTCCCCCACCTCCATTTATCCAAATTTTGAAATGACTCCAATAACATACATGTAATGGTTCTTTGTTATGATAAATGAATAATTATATATCATATCTCACTTCCCCTTCTTTTATAATATATACAAAAACACCATATGAGATGTGTTAATTTAACACATTCAAGGATGACGAGTTTTCAATTTTAATTAACATCTTCAATTCATGTCATGAAACTATTTTGATGGTTGAACCAGACTATGATATATTTATTATAACATATTTAAGGTTCTATAATACTTTTTATGCATTATATTAATTTATAAATCAAAATGACTTCATTGTGATCAAGAACCGCTAATTAAACAAAATAATTTAATTAAAGTTTTATATAATGATTCATCCTCAATACCTATAAGAAAAAAAATTTATAACCACGTAATATTATGGTTGTTCACTAAAAACATACAACTTATATTCTAGAAAAAAATTTCCCATTATATATGTCTATCTGTACATGAATATAAGTAAACTGATCATGAAACCTAAGAAGAAAAGACTCCCAAACAATGAAATTGAATCTCTTATCCTATTAAAATTCCATGAATGAAGCTAAATAAGATTATAATAAATAAATTAAATATAGATTAGGTTTTTTAATCATTAATTTTCATACCTAAATTTTATTATTTAGGTCATTAATATCAAGTGAGGAACACCTTCAGACATAAGGTAAGGGTCTTCCACCTGAACCTCGATTTTCATTTGGGTTACTTTTCTGGTCTACTTACCTCAATAAAATTCTTATTTATTATTATTTACTCCTCATAAATTATATTCTAGTGCAATGTATATGTTTACCAACTGTAATCCTTATTTATTTTATGGGGAGGTATATGTTTTAAAAGGAACATTCAAGATTCTTTCCAAAATTCAAGCTCGGTACAAGGGAATTTCTCAAATTCTAACCTATTTTAAAGGTAACTATATAATATATTTTTATCCACCATAATCATTCTAAAAACAATAATTTTATTATTAAAAATAATATAGACTTTACTTATTGTTTTATACAAATACCTTTCCAAAATAAATCTTCTTTTTAAAGTTAAATAGTATTTATCTCAAGAATTACTCAATGATTTTATAAGGGTATCTTCATCTTTTTCAACACTCTTATTGATTATTATGTATTATTGTAGTTAATATTTTATTATATCATATACCATATTTAATTGAATGGTTTATGATTATTTTGACTATGGATGTGCTATCTTAAAACCATTCACCAATTTACTCTGAATGGTTATTGTTTATGATTAATGTTTGGGAAACATTATTGACATTTCATATGCTATTTTCAATACAAATGTATATGTTGTTTATGTTTATCACCTTTCATATGAGGAATTAATTGGAATTAGTAAGTGTCTTTTGGGTACCTCTATAGCCCCTCGATGAATTGATAGGTCTTATTAGACAAACTAGGGTCTTGGCACATGGCCTTGATAAAAAGGTTATTTATGGTCTTGGCACGAGGCTTTGATGGTATGGTTTTGATGTCTGGAATTATGAATTCCCTCATTATGAAACATGTAATTGAAAGTTCATAAGGATACTCGACCAGTATAATACCTATGATTATGCTTTATTATGGAATTTTTTATTCATCTCTTATTACCTCCATAATGTGTTCAAGTTGATTTTTAATGGAATGTGTTTTTTAGTTATTCGACATGCCTAATGTTTATGTTTATGATATATTACATTGTATTGATTACCCTTAATAAGTGTTTGATCTCACCAATTTCTTATGTTTCATATTCCTAGAAAATGAAGAGGTATATTATGAATGACATGCAGAAACAACTCAGGAGTTATTAATGTTGTCAAAGGAGTTTCTAGATTTTTTTCCATTTCAAGTTGTAATGTTAAACTTATGTATGTATCTTGTTTCCAAATCTAATAAACTACACAGTCCTTCAGTATGCATATTCCTTTTTTATATTCCAGTGTAATTAAATAAGGCACTAGATTTAGGAAACTGGGTTTGGGTCCTTACAAGATATGGAATAAAAATTATTAGACCAATCATCATTGATTACATTAATAACTCCTTCCTAAGCTATTAAGGATTTAATATCTCATTATGAAACATAAAAGGGGTTAATAGTTTCATTTTAGACATATATTATTATATAAATATATTTTTTCTATTAATGTAGGTATTTACTGATATATCTATAAAAGTTATATCAAATCAGAAAGAAACACACCTCAGTATCCTAAGTGTTTAGCAGAGTTTTTATATTTCTCAATTTCCAATAAATCCATGGATGGGAGAATAAAATATCCATGTCCTTAATGAAAATTTAGAACATGGTTGAACATAAATAAAGTTTATAAACACTTTATATAGTATAAATTCCCAAACCAATATGTTCATTTCAATTTTCAGAGAGAATCAAACATTACACAATGTTTGAAGACTGATGTCAATCTACAAAATGAACACATAACTTCCATAATAGTGGAGAATGAAATTCAGAACTTTATAATTATTATTTTTAACATTTTGAGGTATCATCATCAATATTAAAACACATTAGTACAACCATTATAGATTTTTGTAGATATTAACATGAAAAATGATGTTTTTTGAACATCAGGATAACATAATATTGATTGTAAGATATTTGTGGATCTTAAATATAATTCTATAGAGACTAATGTAATAGAAATATTTATTTTTTAGACAAATTAATTTAATGATATACATGATGATGGGAATCAAGAACTGTACATAGGTTGTCTAAATTATTCAAAAATTTCTTTTATACGGAATCTGTACTATATCAAGTGTATGTGAAATAATAAAAATAATGAAATGAACATGATATTGTAATTTTTATGTGATGTATTTCCTAAATCTAAGAGCCATGAAACATTTTACGACACGAAGAACGATTTGGAAAATATTGGTCTTAATTATAAAAAAATAAATTCTTTCTAAAATTATTTATACTATATTGGTGATATTATTATAGTAAACGAGATGGAAAAAGATGCTATGGAAAATAAAATTCATGGGATAATGTGACATACGAGAGATTCAAAATCATGGAAATCATTTTATTCATTATATCTTGATTTATTATGCAATCCTAATAATTTGAAATTTGGATTAGATAATGATGAATTTAACCAATTATGGACTTTGAGTACTAGTTATAGTAGTTGACCAGTTGTTTTGACCCCTTATAGTGTACCACCATTGATGTGTATACAACAAACATCCTTATCATTTCAATGTTTATTCCCAGAAAACAGATTCCTAGAAATGATATTGATGTATACTTTAAGACTCTAATTAATGAATTGGAGGATCTATTAGACAATGGTCATGAAATATATTATGTATCTAATACAACAATGTTAAAAATACATGTTTCTCTAATATAGATCATCAGTGAAATCTTTGGAATCTATAATTTATCGGGTTGGAACACTTACACTAATTTTCTAGTTTGAAAATTTGAGTTTGAGCATGAATAATTCCCTTACATAAAAAATGGTACTTCTTGTTTAATAATAGATTTATCAGTAAAACTCATAGATTTTGGATGAAACAGTAAAAAGAAATGGATTCATTGATCATAGACCAGCACAAAAGTTACTCAAAAGTTCATAAAAATGTAACAACTAGTGAATATTTAAGAAGAATTTGGGAATTCCAATTATTTTAATGATAGTGATAATGAGTTCTAAATACATCATCAATGGAATTTAGAATAAAAAAATTGAATAAATAAGTATATTTTTCAAACTACTATATTATGAATCTAATTTTATATATCTTTATCTTTATTTCATGCATATTGAGAAAACTGTTTCTGACAAATTGATTTCCACATTACTTAATGATCATGGAAAATAAAAGGGCCATCTTATTTATAATAAGTAATTAAAATAAATGAATATAAATCATTATCTATAGATATATAAGAATAAAAAGTATGTTTCAGTAGTTTATATGATGGAAAATAATGAGAAAGATATAATCCTTCAAATATAAAACATGTGAAAGTACATAATTGGTATTTAGGTAACATTTAAAGATCTATTTAATTAAATCATAGTGGGTTATATGTATTTCAAATTCATGATTCATATATTTCTCTATAATATTTACAATCTTTGGAATTGTGTACATTATTACCTGAAAAGGTAAATGCAGTTGTAATGGAGTTTTTCACATTCTTCAAACAACTTTAGAAGAAAACTCTAACCAATTGATATTTACAAGATTTTTTAATTAATTTTACTAACACTTTATCATATTTCATTTATCGTTTACCATTATCATTTACTTTCATGACACATTTAACTATGAATTTTTTTGAGGAAACTAATTTATAAGGTCCCATATAATATCGAAGGATGTATTCAGTTGAAAGGTATTGTATTTATATAATTTCATTATTAAGTAAACCATTATTTCCAATTCGTTACATATATAGTTATTTATGTTTCATTATTTTTTTTATAGATACCTCATTTATTTGAAATCACATGTATAAAACAAAGCCCATATGTAAGGTTATATAAATGAATATTACCTGGAAAATGTGTGTCTAAAACTCCTGTCTAGGTACTTAGATGATATTGTGAGAAGATTTAATCAACTTGGTCATGTTTGTGACATGATTTTTTTAACAATCTTGTCCTCAGTTGTTTTTTTAAAAATATGTGCTTGTCCCAATGATTTTATGTTATATTTGAGATAAGATTCAAGTACTTAAGAGTAAAATGATCCTTATATTCTAGATGGAAGTAAATTATTATTTAAAAAAAATTTAATCAATATACTACTATGAAGAAGAGTAAAAATAATACTCTAATAATGGTTTTGTGTTACTTCCCTTTAAAACTGTGATTATAAAGATTATTCAAGAAATTTAAAACTCTTAAGCCCATGAAGTGGAATGCTATGGGAAAAATTCATGGTTTAAAAAGGAAAACAAGAGATTTTAAAGCATATAAATCATTTAATTCATTATAGCTAATTTTTTCGATTGTTCCTAGGAATGTACAATTTGGATCAGTAATTTATGGATTCAACCCATTCAGGACTTAGAATTCTAGTTATAGAATTTGGCCAATTGTTTTGATCCCTTACAATCAACCACCATGGATGTGTATGCATCGAACATCCTTCATAATTTCAATGATTATTCATGTAAAATAGATGCCTATAAGTGATATTGATGTAGACATTCAACTTCTAATTAAATAATTATAGGATTTATTAATCAATGGTGTTGAAACATATGATAAATCTACTTAGACAATGTTTAAAATGCATGGTAATATAATATGGTCCATCACTGACTTCCTTGGACTTGGGAATTTTCGGGTTGGAACACTTACATAGTGTGTCTACATTGAAAATTTTATTTTGATCTTTAATGACTACCTTATAGAAAAAATGATGTTTTTGTGTCATTATAGATTTTATGATGCATCTCATAGATTGTTTTTGAAAAAGTAAAAATTAAATGGATTCATTGATCATAGACCACCACCAAAGTTTCCCATAGGTTCATAAATATTATCATATCTAGAAAATATTTAATGGAAATTTGGTAAGGTTTATCATTTTGATGAAAATGGGAAATGAATTTAAAGTACATAACCAATTGAATTTGGAACATAAAAAATAAAAGGAAAAGGTATATTTTCAATAATTATATATTGAAAATTTATTTTTCAATTTCACTATATTGATGTCGTGAATATTGAGAATAATGTTAGGGAAAATTTTATTTCCACATCACATAATGAGCATGGGAAATTTAAGGACCGTCACAATTCTCATAAAAACTTAAAATAACTAAATATAAATCATTAATAATAGCCAGATAAGAATAGAAAGTATACTTCAGTAGTTTTTATAATGAAAAATATTGAGAAAGATATATTCATTAAAATATTAATAGATTTTGAAAGAACCTTATGGGTATTTAAGTAATATTTTAAGATGTTTTTACTCAGAGTATCATAGGTTATATATATTGAAAATTCATGAAACACATATTTTTTTAGAGGATTTACTACCTTTTAAATTATATACATTATTACCTAAAAGGTTAGATGTAGTTTTAATGGATTTTTACACATTATTTAAAAAAAATAGAAAACCTTATAAATAATTGTGCACTATATGATTTAGGAAATAATTATACAGTCACTTTTTTGTATGGATATGATCATTACCCTATTATTTTTTACTATCATGATAAATTTGACTATAAATTTATCCAAGGAAACAAAATTAGAAGGTCATGAACATTATCGATGGATGTATCCAATTAAATGTTTCACAATTTATATGGTTTTCATATTAAGTAAACCATTATTTCATATTAATTACATATATAATGAGTTACTTTTTATTAATTTATTATATATACCTAAATTATTTGAAATCATAGGTTAAAAATGAGCCCCAAACAGAAGGCTCTAAAATCAAAGGTTACTCGGAGGAGGAGTATATTTACTTTTTTCTTTATACTTGGAGGTATTGAAACAATATTCAATAAATTTATTCATTTTTATGATATTTCGACTCATCCTAAACCTAATAAGAAATCAATAATATTTCATACTATTGGATAACCAGATGGGAGTACCTAAAATATTTCACTAATAGGGGTAAAATTATTACAATCACATATATATATGCTACTAAATAGTGAAAAAAAATATCCATTCATTAAATAACTAAGGATAAAAATAAAGACATATCTTAAAATTTCCTCATGAAATTAGACAGAGATAAAAAAATCAATTAATAATGGACTAGTGGAATGGTTTTTACAACATTTAAGTCCCTAAATTTTGAAACTTATCTACAATAGGTTAAATTATATATTCGATAAATGTAATAATTTATATTAATTTTTTTAGATAATGAATATTAATATTTGAGATGAAGTACGAAAAATTTTATGGTTTTGACTAATGGTTTATTTAAAGAAGGATTGGAAATTCAATTCTTATGATGTAAATATTTTAAAATTTTGTATGGTTGATCAATAATAAGGTTTAAAACAAAAAATATTGGAATATTTACTATTTCCAAACTAGGATATTATGTAAAGTGTTCTGATACTATCAAATTAAACTACCATAATCATTTTTTAGTTATTTTATTCAAATAAAAGTGGCTCAATATTAGTATGGTTATTAAAATATATTCCTTTTAATTTAATTTTGTTAACTTGTCTCACTCAGTGGATATTGGTGAATATTAATAACATGATCTATATTACTTTATATCATAACAAAAAATGTTATATTATACATAAGTTGCAATGTATGAATGGTGTAGTGTTATTGTGTGCATAAAACAAAGAGGAATGTATGATATGTGTGATGAAGTGGAAGAATTACCTTGTGACATTGAATCCCATCAGTGGTAAGACATTTAATTATTTTTATATAATTATATTTTTATTACTTATCATGAAAAAAAGGATAAAGTAGAATAAGTAATGATGGATCATGATACTAATATGACCCTTGTAGGAGAAAATGACTATATCTGTAGTCATCCATTAACTTATCATTTAACTATGTATTGTATTAACTATTTTCAACACTCGGCATATATTATCATGTTTAAATTTATTTTTTTGAAATAATTATTTAATTATGAAAAATATAATGTTATAATCATTTTAAAATATATTTATTAAATTTTTTAATTGTTTTAATGAGAATAATTTTGACGGAAAAACGTTTGAGTGATAGGATTTAGTTGATGATAGATGGTGATACCTCCATTTGGACATCATCTACTTTTTTAGTTGATACCTCATATAATTTTTTTTTGCACACCCCTATCTCTCTCTCAATGGAATCTATAAATCCATATGTCTCCCTCGTGACACTATTCGGGACACTTCTAATAGATACATCAACCCTCTCAGAGAGTGATGGAAGGCCATTTGGTTGTGCAGGTGATGTTCATGAATTTATGGAGAAGGTGGTCACTCATACTACCTTATGAGTATATTAAATGGGAATGAATATAGGTACGAATTTTAATGTAATTTTTTTTACTAATATTTTTTTCAAATAAACTATGACAAAAATTTTAGAGAGACAAACATTAAAAGTTGAATATTTGGAATATAAATGGAATTAAGATATTTGTACAATTTGATAGTTTTGGGGTCATTACATAGGATGCTAGGGGAATAGTCAGTTTGATCTTGGGCCAGTTGATTGTGAGTCAGTGACCCTTCCCCTTACTTATTGGGATTTGATACATGTTTCATTATATTCTAAAAATGAGGTTTTTATTCATATCTTATGTTCATTTTAATATAAGAATCATCACATAATAAATTAATTCATTATGTAATAAATTTATAATAATTTTGAAAAAATATTTTTTTACAGATGTTCTTTAATTTTACTATTCTTAATGATAGAAAACATCAATGGATATTAAAAAATTTGGGTAAGAAATAGATTTTAAATAGAGAATGTGGAATTAGTTCAATGATAAATCATTAACTGTTCATTAGATGTATGATACAATATCTCGAGGTGTACCTCAATAGTAGTGTAATGTTTTTTTATAGTCATATCCATGAGAATAATTTGGTATTGAATAATATATTATTATATTAATATAATTTTATAAATAAGTATACAACTGTTATTAAATTTCTAACTATTTATTATAGGAAGTGTCCAAGAAAAACACATTACAAAGAGAGAAATATGTCACCCCTCGCACATCTAGTTTGAAGAGTTTTAAAGAAAACGATTTATCGTTATTATATTTTCATGAATTAAAATATTTAGATGTTAAGTTTTATTTTTTTTATGTATTAAAATATTTTTTTTATTTTTTATATATAAAAAGGAGAAATGGTGATAGGATACTCAGATCGAAGGTTGGTTATATGTCTATACCACATATGATGGAATTTATATGAATGATCCTACCAAATATATTGGGGTAACAAATTTTATCTTTCATTTTATTGTTAATTTTTTCAACTTTCAGTTTAAATGATATTTTATTGGCATGAAAAAATGAGTGAATTGTGGGATGCCAACACCACACACTCATACTCAGTCACCTTGGATGATCTGGTTGGTCAAATCATTTGGAAGGATCATACTTGTCATTTGAGTGTGATGGGTTCTCAAACATCCTTATCTCAAGTATTTGGAATGTATTTTGGTTTATTTTATATGCTATAATCATTTACAGGTTTTAGTTATCTTCTCCCTCTATAATATAAAAGGGAATGTGTTGTTATGAAAAACATAATTTGGCAGAAGGGTACCACAATCTGGGAACGTGGGAGTCATATAAAAATTTAGGATGTGAAGGTATTTAATATAAAAATGAATGGGTTAAATTATATAAAAATATGACTATAAATGTCTCCAATGATATTGACTTTATGGTTTGATAGTGTTATTAGGTAAATTTTACAGTTTGAAAATCATTTAGAGTACATATTTTTAATATTTTATGTTCATATATATATATATATATGAATTTTTTATTTTTCAATTAAATTATAATGGAAAAAATACATGGAGTAGGGATGGATTCAAGAGTTTCTCATATTGAGGTAGTTATGATGAGGATTTATTTTGAACTAATTTTTAGTGATATTTTTGTATAACTAAATTGAGTACCTATAAATTATTGTTTTTTATTAAATATAATATTATTTTTTATGACTTCTTATTGTAGGTGTATGGATTTAAATTTTTCATGTTTAACTGATTTAGGTTAGATTAAGTTGGGTTGGCTAGGGATACATTGGTTCTATTTATATTGGTTAAATCTATTTTATTTTTATTTGAGTTGGGTTTATTGGATAAGGATTGATATAGGTTGGGTTATTTTAATAAAATTTGGTTCAATCTAGGTTAGTTTGGGTCTATTTAATTCAAGAACATTAGATTTATTCATTTTTTCTTTATTCCCACTAATTTGATTATGATCAAATTGGTTCCATTTAGGTAGGTTCAATTTAGAATGGTTTGGGTTATGTTTTGGTCATGGTTGTTCAATTTTTTTTTAATTTAAGAGTAATTTTATTTAATTTATTTTGTTCTATGTTTATCATATTTCAGTTGTTTTGGGATGAATCATGTCAAGTTGGTTTGTATTTTATTAGATTGTTTTTTGGTATGGCTTTATATAGATTGGATTAATTAAGGTCATATCGGGTTTTCTATGCTTGATATAATTTAATTAATTTTAATTATATATATTTTATTTCATTTTAGTTTAGTTTTCTTCATTTTGTTTAGAAAGACTCAAGTCATGTCAATTAGGTTTAGGTTGATTCAATTTATTTCAATTTTTCATTTTAATTTTATTTGGGTCAGGGAAATTTGTTTATACACTTCACTTCAAAAAAATAAGTTTATTTGGTTATCTTTGTTGAGATAAACTCATTTTGGTATAGTTCAATTATGTTTCAATCAATATAGGTTAGTTTGGTTTATTCTGGAATGGTTTGTATTTCTTTGGATCTCTTTAATTTGACTCAATTTTTCTGTTTGGGTATATTCAGTTTAAGTTAAGTTTTCTAAATTCTTTTTTATATATTTTAATTTATCATAAGTAAATTTTGGTTCATTTTATATCAATTTATTTAAATTAAAATTTATTTTGTTCAGTTTGGTTTAATTTGGTTCAGTCTGGTAAGATTTATTTTTTGGTTGATTTTTTTATTTTATTACATCCCTATTATTTTCAATCATCTTGATTTGATTAATTCATAAACTGTTTAATTCTGGTTAACCAATTCAGTTTGTTGTAGTTCAATTCAGTTTGGCTGGGTTCTGTTTGAACTGATTTTTGGTTTATTATTCGATATAATTTCAGTTTTTTGTAATTCTATTCTGTTTTTTTTTTGGTTCAGTTTGAATAGATTTGTGGTGGATGGTTTGATATAAATTCAGTCTGTTGATTTAGTAACATTTTTATTTGGTTGATTTTGGATTTTTGGTGTCTTATATAATATAAATATTTTCCATAACAGATGCTCTTGGTTGTTTAAATCATTACAAATTAATTATCTTTATTTGGAAGTGGTTTAAACTATCATATGATAGTAGTGAAAAATGAAAAATAAAATTAAAACGAGACATGTCAAAACTACCAATAAATATTTTTTAAAAAAAATCATAATATCACTGCATAATTAAATAAACCCTTGAAATATCTCATGGAATCTTATTTTTTAGTAATTTAAACAACTGACAAACCAAAAAAACATCCACTAGTGACTCCTTTTCTTGTATTATTTTATCCTTCTAAAGGTTTTCCCAGAAAATTTTAACCCAAATAAAACTCAAAAAATGAGACACCTAACTCTTAGGATCACCTCATTACTTTATTTTAATACCTAATATAATCCATGGGAACCTAATTGTTTCATGAAACTACCTAGTGGGATGATTGAGTTCATGAAAAGTGTTTACTTTTAAAGGAATCTAACAATTAGTATTTTCAAATGGGATTTAATCTCAAAATTTTATATCATGTATTATATTTTAATGTGTTCATTATATAATTATTTAGTTTCTAATATTTTTCCTTCCTCCAAATCAATATGTTCATACTATATTGATGGATAACCCTTTACACAACTCATAGATTTTGATACCAAACCAAATATGAATCTAACTGTATTTATGAATATCCAAATGATTCTCATGTTTAAGGTTCATGAAAACCTTTCATGTAAAGGAATAGAATAATATGAAATCAGTAATCCCTATAAGAGTATCATTGAATAAAAAAATATCCAGTTGATACTTTTCTATACAATGCATAATCCTTTAGTATAGTGAGTAGTCCAACCCAAAGTCCCTCTACCGAAGGATACATTATTTAATCATTATCTCAATTCCATCAAAACTACAACACCTAATACATATAAATCTTAATTAGCCATTAAATTCCAACTCATAACCACGTACAAGACAAAGTTAAGGTAGAAGTAAAATGAATCTATTATCATGACTAGCCTATAACTCCTCAAATACTTATATAGAAATTTGTTGATGCATTTTAACAATTTAAACTAAAGCATAAATCTATTCACAATATAAATTTTATATCTATGAATAAATTATGGAATAAATAAAAAATGAATAATTCGTATATTTAATCATGTGATAAACATTTATGAGATATTCATATGACCTTTAGATACATGGGTTACAATACAATCACTCACATGAATCAACCCACTTTCTTCGACCAATTCAAAAGTGGGATGATATACCAATAGTTTAAAGACACATTGAGGCTTACACAATTATCCACCATACATTTTCACCTCATTTATGACCTCAATTAAGCATAACATATATAAAGAATTGATTTCCATTTCTTGTAATATCCAAATAACTACAAACCTTTAGTGAATAATTCTCACCACCTTCTATGTAAACATCCACTACCTCGGCCCATAGACCATGATACCACTAGAAAGAAATTTTTTCCATTCCACATAATCAACCCAATTAATCTAAGATTATCAGTGGATAACACCAACCCAATTAATAGATACTTATAGAATAAATACCTCCACAAAAATGATGATCATGATTATTACCCTATGTTTTATAACTATAAAGGATTCCACCACAACCTGATGACTGTGTAACCCAAACATCCTATGTGTACACAAACCCAATGGCTTTATCTCCATTGGTGATTCAAATCACCAAATTATTATAGACACATACCTAACGATCCCTAGTCATCCTTGTTTCACCTTGTCACCGTCATTATTTATGATCAAAATTACCCCATATATCCATAGTGAATCAGTATTTCCCCATAACCAATGAATGAATCTCCATATAAAATCTGTACCATTAGCCTCATAGTCATGGTCTTACTAGAACCCTCCCATGGTAAGACATAACCAAAAAGATCTAATACCACTAGATACAACTCATATTAGGTAAAACACTTAAAAAACAACTTTAAAAATCACATCTATAGAGACCCGAAGCCTGACGTACATGGACATTACATCACATTTGCGGAATACTTAGTACATAACAAAAAAAACACACACAAGGATCGTAATAGTTTAGTGTCTTTGGAAACTCGGAACGTAATCTTCTAATCATGGTGAAAGATCTTCAATATCTCCCATAAAGATCTTCCCTTTTTTTACCTAAAACCTTTCTTTATATCCTGGGGAAAAGAAAACATAAAAGGGTGAGCTCAAATTCTCAGTAAGTGTAAACAAAAGAAAAATCAATCACATCATATTCATAAGAACATAACTTTTGGAAATCTTAACCTGCAAAAGAGAGCATAATTTCATAACATGGGATAAATCATAGTAGTGAAATGAAATCCCAATAATAATAAATTAAAACATGAAACTTTGTGGCATACACACATAATCATAGAGAATCATTTCTTGTTAGTCAAGACTCATTGCCAAGACTATCTTAGTGGACAAAGTCCCATTCTGAACCGAGTCACCCTCATTTCAGTCCTGTTTTACTGAACCGGTATAACCTACCATTCCATCCATGTCTATCTCATGAGATATAAAATCTTTACCCAATGCATTGGAGGGAGATATAGGTCCCACCCATCTCTTAATGAATCCATTCTTATGTGTTCCACAAAATCATAAATCATACATCATTGCATAACCCAGGTAATAAAAATGGGATTCTTAAACAACATGACATCATAAAACAATTCATATAAGATAAAGGAATTAATAAAACTATTTCCATCACAACATAATCAAATCCATGTAATAATAGGGATAGAAACAGAACCCTTTATTATCTTAGATGGAAAATAATTTTGATAAATCACTTGAACTCCATTCTTGAGGAAAATATCCTTTCTATTTCAAAAACACTTTTCCTTTCTTAATATGTCAAACAATTATAAACTAAAAGAAGTTGATTAAAAATAAACTTGAAAACTTATAAAGGAATATTCTTGGAAACAATGTTTTAAAAATCCATTCATGCCTTATAAGTAAAAAAAACATTCTTCTCGTACTTTTGTCAGAAAAGTAAAAAAAGTACCTTGTACGAAAAACGACAAAAGATTCCTTTCATATCTTTTACTAAAAACTCACCGAAGGGTAAAATTGGATTTAAAAAATTGTAGGTGGATGGAAATAATATTACATATTCAGGAAACATGTATGTGGATGATAAAATACACCCCAATAAATACTAAAGTATAAACAATCTCGGATAAAAATGAGATTGTGATATTTCCCTTACCTTAGGTCCGATTTGCTTCATAAGTGTCTGAACCTCCTGTATAATGATTTAAATCATGTTATTGACTTATTCCAGAATCATATTCATTGTTATTATATCATATATGGTCCACTTATGACTTTATATTACCCGTTCTTTTGTAAATTCATGTTAAATTAGCATTTTGGGTAAAATCGTCTCATTTGTCGTTCGTGTTTTTAACTTGTAATTATTAATATGATCACTTGGATAGTTATTACTTATATCCATAATGTAAAACATGATTTATATATAATATATATTCAGAATATATATATATATATAATATATAGATAAATGGAATGAAATACACCGTTCATGGAGACGGTAGTCCGTACGTACGCATGAACGCTGTTTTCGTTTCCTTATTGAATTGAATTGAATTAAGTAGATGACATACATATATATATACATAATCCAGTATCATTATTATGTCATATATTTCATTAGTACATATTATATATACTTTATAATCATTCATGAATGGTTAATCATTGAGAATGAATCTCATCGCGTCGTGGAGACGGTAGTCCGTATGTACGCACGAGCGATGATATCATTCTCATGGTCGTGGAATTGTATTGAAGTGTATGTATACTATTTCAGTATCAATATCACTTTATAATAATAATATATAGTTACTAATTACACCATTATACCCATCCAATTAAGGTGGTGGCGGAAAATAGATTACACCACGGCGTGGAGACGGTATTCCGTACGTACGCACGCGCGGTGATTTCCTTTTTCCGTAGGATGGATAAAAGGTTAATTAGAATTGTTTCATATTTATAATAACATATCAGTATATAATAAATACTTATTTTATTACTTTATCATGAAACAACTAAAGAATAAGAAGTTGAAGAAGAAAGAAATTGAAAAAGATCGGTAATGGATATTACCTCTTTTTGACGCGCCTTCACTTAACCTCCACTTAAAGAACTATGGATGGTCTTTGAAGAAGACCAGGACCTCTAGGATGATACTAGGGAAGTGAAGAAGAGATTTTGGCAGGGTTTGGCCGAGATTTAATGCTCAAATTGGTGTGAGGAGGAGAGGGAGGAGGTTCCCTTTTATAAGGGAGGAGAGGGGCATCTTAGGAAAATCTCAAAATATTATTTTATATTAAGGTCAAATTCGGTTTATAATGGTTCCAAATGGTCTTATTTAGAAGATAAAGTGGGTATGGGTCTAAATACTCTCATCCAATATGATTTAGTCAAGTTTAGGTAATTATTTTAACCTTATCAATTAGATTTAACTATAAGTTAAATAATTTAACTTTTACCGTGTCTTTTTGTTTTCTTACACTATATGGTTAATGAACTTACTATATGAAGCCAAAATAACCCCCAAGTTGTTTATTATTAATATATCAATCCTTATATAAGTCATTTGTCCGAACCTTAGATTTTTCGGAATTAAATAACAATTAATAATATAATATTTGTTTTAAAAACTAATTTATGTCAATTTTGACACTATTTGGTACATGATTTTTATGAAATTTCTAACAGAATGATAAGTTCAAACAAAGTTACTTAAATAAACAATAACATGTCATATTAACCTATAAAATTATTTTAAGTCATAAAAAGTCTCAAATTACATTTATTTGGGCATTTATAACATCAATTATGTTAATAGTTTCTTAAAAATGTAATTACTGCATCATCATTGTGTCATAAATAAATTAAATTATTTAAAGTATAAAAATTACAAATAAAATACCATTATGTAGGAAATCGTTTTAGATTTCTAATGAATATTTATAGTCGAAATTATATTATGTATAACCCTATATTAAAAATGTTTTAGTAAATAAACTTTGATTTTAACTCTTTTAACTCTTCTTTGAATTAAATAATAATAAATGTCCTAATCTAATCCAAGTGGGCTTAAATGATAATATTTTACACTTAAGGTTGTTTTTGGTCTAGATACACTTGTCCAATAGGATTAGGACATGTGTTAGGGTAATATTAATATCATTTTTACCCTTAATTACCCTATTTACTTTTAACTATGGTAAATAAAAGTTAAAAGTTAATATTCACCAAAAATTATTTTCATCTCATTGAACCACATTTTACTTATTGACATCAACCGTGTCTCTCAGATTTTTGAAATTCCATTCACAGAAGCGGTAAAATTATGATTTATGAAAAAAAATATTTTTTTTAACTACCACTTAGTAGTTTCACTATTCATAAAAAAATGATGTTTTTCAGAAAAATGCCAAAATTTCACCCTAAGATATAATTGATATTCCAAATTCAAAAATGATTTCTATTTTACAAAATTCCCAACATATAAGTTTCATTAATTAATTTTATAATTAATTTCCACTGTCACAACAAATAGCGTGTTTTTAAGAGATAATAACTATCAAAAGATTAACACTTGTTTATGTCTGGTGTAAATGTGAAATTACATCCAATGACCAATATTGTATTGTATTGTAAAAATATATTCTAAATATACTTTAAAACGACTCAAATTAATAATTTATCACTATTAATTATTTCGATTAAAAAAAGTTGTTTTTAATTAAAATTTAGTAATTTTCACTATTCATCAGAATATGAAAGTTATCCGAAAAGTACCAAAATTTCACCTTAGGCTAAATTCGATACTCCGAATCCAAAAATGAAGTCCATTTTGAGAGATGAAATTTCTAGAATTTTAAAAGGTGGTTATTACTATTCATAACGGCTAGTTTTAATAATATTTTAATAGCATATCGTTGTTTAGTGAAACTCGGTATTGCGTACTACACATGCTATCGAGGAAGGTCGTGATTGCGTGTGATACAAGGAAAGTCAAGGATGCATGTTGTGCAAGCTCCTTTTGTTGTAGTGTACAACACAAGACATTAGTGAAATTAAAAAGAATATTTTTCATAAAATCTCGGGGTGTTACATTCTACCCCCCTTAAAATGAATTTCGCCCTCGAAATTCGTCGGGGTTATAAATGGTTTACTATTCGAAAGTTTATTTAATAGAAACCCACATCATAAAAAGGAATACCAAAACCAATCTTTAAAAACAAAGGTATGAAACGTAACGGTTACCCAAATAAACTAATCACTGGGTTTCCACATAGGTGAAAATATGGATATGGAAGAGAAATCTAACCATTATGTTCTAATGGAGAGTGGTAGAGAACATGGAAATGGAAAATCCAGTAATCACAAATCCATAGATTTGTGATGATATAAGGTACCATCTGATTCATCAGGTATAAGATCATTAGGACAACATTTTTGGTTTTCAAGATCATTTCCCTAAAGATGAAAATTTGAATTAGAATAAATACTTACTTTATTTTGGTACAATCTCACTGTTGTTCGTGCCTTGAACAATTTCCACTTCATCTCTTAAATAAATAAAGTTGAATTTTTTATTCGTGAAGTGTTAGCAGATCATGTGATAGAATGATGGGTCATTCCATCTGTCTCAAACAAAAGGTTAGCAAAATTTATATACATAAGTCGATCTATAGTGAGATTAATCATATATGGTTCCTAAAATGGACTTACACTTCATATATCATACTTCTTAATATAATAAAACTAGTTTCTACTAAACAGGGACTTCCTGTAGGGCAGTGGTGGGCGATAAAGGCCAGTCGCACTTCGATTGTGGGTTCGATTTCCATAGCCTTGTCCGACGCGATGGGATGTTGCCCGTCCTGCAGGTTGTCCTTTTTCTAAAACTATATTACTATAACATCCCATCAATAATATCGAAAAAAATTCTATCCTTAAACAATACTAACTTATGTCCAACATAATCCATTCCAATCTTTAGTCTTATCCATAATACTGCAGTCCACTCTCATAACATAGTGAAAATGATTACCAGAGATTTAACACCATCGTCGATCCCCATATATCATAATATATGTTTTGTTGGTCACATTCGAAACATTAAAAGTCCTTAATCATGTATTCTCTTGAATACCTTAGTGAAAACATGAATGCAGTTAAAACTTAACACCTTCCACATACCAAAATCCTCAAAATTCTATATACTCAAACCATGATATCACTTAGTCCTTATATCAATCATGAGCTCATGAATACTGTCAAATATTTCATTTTCTCGTTTTCCCTTCATTATGCGCATATCATCTTTTTTCCAAAAATATCTCAATCACTTTGAATTCCACATTAGACCAATACATAAATATTCCAATACTCCATGATACAACATTATTTTGGAATCCCATTACATAAACACTTAATCATTCCACCACATCGTTGTCATATTCAACATCTCCAATAGTGATCGCATGTGACTTCCCTTTGTCCTTTTCCTTAAGTGGTTTCTCATGTTGATCATCACTAACCCTTGGATTAGGGAATATATTAGCATAATGCCCCATTTCCTTGCACTTGAAGCATTGAAGTGTTGGTGGTGCGTTCTCTGCAGTCTTTTCTTTATTCACATCATTAGAAACCCTTTTTCCATTACTTCGACACTCAGCTACTCGATGACCTTCTTTTCCACACTTAAAACATTTTCTAGTCCCTTTAAGACAATCTCCACCACGCTTCATTCCACACTTTTTGCATGATGAAACATTCATCTTCTTTTCACCATTATTCTGAGATTTCTCCTTGAACTCCATCTTTCGTTTCTTGTCAAAACCTCGAGATGGATATGTAACACCAAATTCCATTTCTACCTTGATAGCACAACGCACAATTTCTTCATAGCTACTGAAGTCTCTTATAGTTAATTCCCTTCTAAGACTTGGTTTTAAGCCACTGAAAAATTGATCAACTTTACTTTCAGGTTGGATGATAATGCCATATGCATACCTTGCAAGTCTTGTAAAATTTGCTTCGTATATACCAACAGATTCATCATCCTTTTACTTTAGTTCAAGAAACTCCTTCTCCATCTTTGTTCGAAGAATACGAGGGAAGTACTTATTGAAAAATATGTTCTTGAACTCGTCCCATTCCATGGACTCAATTTCAACTCTTGGCCTCGTATTCTTGATAAGATTCTACCATTGATCAGCTTCACCTTCCAAACGATATACTACTAAGATGACTTTATCATGTTCAGAACATTGAAGAACTGAAAATATCTTTTCAGTGGTACTAATCCATTGTTCAGCAACAAGTGGATCGTAATTCCCACTGAAAGAAGGTGGATGTTGCCTCATTAAGGACTCAATAGAATATTATTCCCTTCTCTGCTCATTTGGAAGTCCAGAATGATTCATAGCTTGTGTAAGTATAGCAATAATATTTTGCACTCCATCTCATATAAAATTTGTTTGTTCAGGAGGACAATCATTGCATTGTCCATTGCATTGATCAACACGGTTCCTTCAGGTTCCAACCATCGTCTAAAACCCAAAAAGAATAGTGTGAGAGGAAAAAATCAAGCTAGGGAAAACAACATAGTAAAGGGAGAGTACCCTTAATATCTAACATCTTAGGTTAAATTCTAAGATAGTTACAGTAGTTCTAGGACCATATCCTATACGTATACTTATCCTTAGGGACATCCCTAGACATACCTTAGAAATATCTCTAGGGATCTCACTAACGTTCTCACATACTAGTTTCCAAAGGTTGACTAAACCTTTCCTCTGATACCAACTGTAGAGACCCGAAGCCTGACGTACATGGACATTACATTACATTTGCGGAATACTTAGTACATAACAAAAAACACACACAAGGATCGTAATAGTTTAGTGTCTTTGGAAACTCGGAACGTAATCTTCTAATCGTGGTGAAAGATCTTCAATATCTCCCATAAAAATCTTCCCTTTTTTTACCTAAAACCTTTCTTTATATCCTGGGGAAAAGAAAACATAAACGGGTGATCTCAAATGATCAGTATGGGTAAACAAAAAAAATCAATCACATCATATTCAAAAGAACATAACTTTTGGAAATCTTAACCTGCAAAAGAGAGCATAATTTCATAACATGTGATAAATCATAGTAGTTAAATGAAATCCCAATAATCATAACTTAAAACATGAAACTTTGTGGCATACACACATAATCATAGAGAATCATTTCTTGTTATTCAAGTCTCATTGCCAAGACTATCTTAGTGGACAAAGTCCCATTCTGAACCGAGTCACCCTCGTTTCAGTCCTGTTTTACTGAACCGGTAAAACCTACCATTCCAGCCATGTCTATCTCATGAGATATAAAATCTTTACCCAATGCATTGGAGGAAGATAAAGGTCCCACCCATCTCTTAATTAATCCATTCTTATGTGTGCCACAAAATCTTAAATCATACATCATTTCATAACCCATGTAATAAAAATGGGATTCTTAAACAACATGACATCAGAAAACAATTCATATTAGATAAAAGAATTCATAAAAATATTTCCATCCCAACATAATCAAATCCATGTAATAATAGGGATGGAAACATAACCCTTTATTATCTTAGATGGAAAATAATTTTGATAAATCACTTGAACTCCATTCTTGAGGAAAATATCCTTTCTCTTTCAAAAACACTTTTCCTTTCTTAATATGTCATACAATTATAAACTAAAAGAAGTTGATTAAAAATAAACTTGAAAACTTGTAAAGGAATCTTCTTGGAAACAATGTTTTAAAAATCCATTCATGTCGTATAAATAAAAAAACATTCTTCTCGTACTTTTGTCGGAAAAGTAAAAAAAGTACCTCGTACGAAAAACGAAAAAAGATTCCTTTCATGTCTTTTACTGAAAACTCACCGAAGGGTAAAATTGGATTTAAACAATTGTAGGTGGATGGAAATAATATTAAATATTTAGGAAACATGGATGTGGATGATAAAATACACCCCAGTAAATACTAAAGTATAAACAATCTTGGATAAAAATGAGATTGTGATATTTCCCTTACCTTAGGTCCGATTTGCTTCGTAAGTGTCTGAACATCCTGTATAATGATTTAAATCATGTTATTGACTTATTCTAGAATCATATTCATTGTTATTATATCATATATGGTCCACTTATGACTTTATATTACCCGTTCTTTTGTAAATTCATGTTAAAGTAGCGTTTTGGGTAAAATCGTCTCATTTGTCGTTCGTGTTTTTAACTTGTAATTATTAATATGATTACTTGAATCATGATTACTTATATACAGAATGTAAAACATGATTTATATATAATATATATTCATAATATATATATATATATAATATCGATAAATTTAATGAAATACACCGTTCATGGAGACGGTAGTCTGTACGTACGCATGGTCGCTGTTTTCGTTTCCTTATTGAATTGAATGGAATTAAGTAGATGACATACATATAAATATACATAAATAAAGTATCATTATTATGTCATATATTTCATTAGTACTTATTATATATACTTTATAATCATTCATGAATGGTTAATCATTGAGAATGAATCTCATCGCGTCATGCAGACGGTAGTGCGTACGTACGCACGAGCGATGATATCATTCCCATGGTCGTGGAATTGTGTTGAAGTGTATGTATAATATTTCAGTATCAATATCACTTTATAATAATCATATATAGTTACTCATTACACCATTCTACCCATCCAATTAAGGTGGTGGCGGAAAATAAATTACACCACGGCGTGGAGACGGTATTCCGTACGTACGCACGCGTGGTGATTTCCTTTTTCCGTAGGATGGATAGAAGGTTAATTAGATTTGTTTCATATTTATAATAACATATCAGTATATAATAAATACTGATTTTATTACTTTATCATGAAACAACTAAAGAAGAAGAAGTTGAAGAAGAAAGAAATTGAAAAAGATCGGTAATGGATATTACCTCATTTTGACGCGCCTTCACTTAACCTCCACTTAGAGAACTATGGATGGTCTTTGAAGAAGACCAGGACCTCTAGGATGATACTAGGGAAGTGGAGAAGAGATTTTGGTAGGGTTTGGACGAGCTTGAATGCTCAAATTGGTGTGAGGAGGAGAGGGAGGAGGTGCCCTTTTATAAGGGATGAGAGGGGCATCTTAGGAAAATCTCCAAATATTATTTTATATTAAGGTCAAATTCGGTTTATAATGGTTCCAAATGGTCTTATTTTGAAGATAAAGTGGGTATGGGTCGAAATCCTCTCATCCAATAGGATTTAGTCAAGTTTAGGTTATTATTTTAACCTTATCAATTAGATTTAACTCTAGGTTAAATAATTTATCTTTTACCGTGTCTTTTTGTTTTCTTACACTATATGGTTAATAAACTTACTATATGAAGCCAAAAGAACCCCAAGTTGTTTATTATTAATATATCAATCCTTATCTAAGTCATTTGGCCGAACCTTAGATTTTTAGTAATTAAATAACAATTAATAATATAATATTTGTTTTAAAAACTAATTTATGTCAATTTTGACACTATTTGGTACATGATTTTTATGAAATTTCTAACAGAATGATAAGTTCGAACCAAGTTACTTAAATCAACAATAACATGTCATATTAACCTATAAATTTAATTTAAGTCATTAAAAGTCTCAAATTACATTTATTTGGGCATTGATAACATCAATTATGTTAATAGTTTCTTAAAAAGGTAATTACTGCATCATCGTTGTGTCATAAATAAATTAAATTTTTTAAAGTATAAAAATTAAAAATAAAATACCATTATGTAGGAAATATTTTTATATTTCTAATGAATATTTATAGTATAAATTATATTATTTATAACCCTATATTAATAATGTTTTAGTAAATAAACTTTGATTTTAACTCTTTTAACTCTTCTTTGAATTAAATAATAATAAATGTCCTAATCTAATCCAAGTGGGCCTAAATGATAATATTTTACACTTAAGGTTGTTTTTGGTCGAGATAAACTTGTCCAATAGGATTAGGACATGTGTTAGGGTAATATTAATATCATTTTTACCCTTAATTACCCTATTTACTTTTAACCGTGGTAAATAAAAGTAAAAAGTTTCTATTCACCAAAAATTATATTCATCTCATTGAACCACATTTTACTTACTGACATCAACCGTGTCTCTCGGATTTTTGAAATTCCATTCAAAGAAGCGGTAAAATTCAGATTTATGAAAAAAAAATAATTTTTTTACTACCACTTAGTAGTTTCACTATTCATCAAAAATTGAAGTTTTTCAGAAAAATGCCAAAATTTCACCCTAAGCTATAATTGATATTCCGAATTCAAAAATGATTTCTATTTTACAAAATTCCCAACATATAAGTTTCATTAATTAATTTTATAATTAATTTCCGTTGTCACAACAAATAGCGTGTTTTTAAGAGATAAAAACTATCAAAAGATTAACACTTGTTTATATCTGGTGTAAATGTCAAATTACATCCAATGAACAAAATTGTATTGGATTGTAAAAATATATTCTAAATATACTTTAAAACGACTCAAATTAATAATTTATCACTATTAATTATTTTTATTAAAAAAAGTTGTTTTTAATTAAAATTTAGTAATTTTCACTATTCATCAGAATATGAAAGTTATCCGAAAAGTACCAAAATTTCACCTTAGGCAAAATTCGATACTCTGAATCCAAAAATGAAGTCCATTTTGAGAGAAAAAATTTCTAAAATTTTAAAAGGTGGTTATTACTATTCATAACGGCTAGTTTTAATAATATTTTAATATCATATCGTTGTTTAGTGAAACTCGGTATTGCGTACTACACACGCTATCGAGGAAGGTCGCGATTGCGTGTAATAAAAGGCAAGTCAAGGATGTGTGTTTTGAAAGCTCCTTTTGGTGTAGCGTACAACACAAGACATTAGTGAAATTAAAAAGAATATTTTTCATAAAATTTCGGGGTGTTACATTCTACCCCCCTTAAAATGAATTTCGCCCTCGAAATTCGTCGAGGTTATAAATGGTTTACTATTCGAAAGTTTCTTTAATAGAAACCCACATCGTAAAAAGGAATACCAAAACCAATCTTTAAAAACAAAGGTATGAAACGTAACGGTTACCCAAATAAACTAATCACTGGGTTTCCACATAGGTGAAAATATGGATATGGAAGAGAAATCTAACCATCATGTTCTGATGGAGAGTGGTAGAGAACATGGCTATGGAAAATCCAGTAATCACAAATACATAGATTTGTGATGATATAAGTTACCATCTGATTCATCAGGTATAAGATCACTAGGACAACATTTTTGGTTTTTAAGATCATTTCCCTAAAGATGAAAATTTGAATTAGAATAAATACTTACTTCATTTTGGTACAATCTCACTGTTGTTCGTGACTTGAACAATTTCCACTTCATCTCTTAAATAAATGAAGTTGAATTTGTTATTCATGAAGTGTTAGAAGATCATGTGATAGAATGACGGGTCATTCCATCTGTCTCAAACAAAAGGTTAGCAAAAATTATATACATAAGTCGATCTATAGTGAGATTAATCATATATGGTTCCTAAAATGGACTTATACTTCATATGTCATACTTCTTAATATAATAAAACTAGTTTCTACTAAACAGGGACTTCCTGTAGGCCAGTGGTAGGCGATAAAGGCCAGTCGCACTTCGATTGTGGGTTCGATTTCCATAGCCTTGTCCGACGCGATGGGTTGTCGCTCATCCTGCAGGTTGTCCTTTTTCTAAAACTATATTACTATAACATCCCATCAATAATATCGAAAAAAATTCTATCCTTAAACAATACTAACTTATGTCCAACATAATCCATTCCAATCTTTAGGCTTATCCATAATACTGCAGTCCACTCTCATAACATAGTGAAAACGATTACCACAGATTCAACACCATCGTCGATCCCCATATATCATAAGATATGTTTTGTTGGTCACATTACAAACATTCAAATTCCTTAATCATGTATTCTCTTGAATACCTTAGTGAAAACAAGAATGCAGTTAAAACATAACACCTTCCACATACCAAAATCCTCAAAATTCTATATACTCAAACCATGATATCACTTAGTCCTTATATCAATCATGAGCTCATGAATACTGTCAAATATTTCATTTTCTCGTTTTCCCTTCATTATGCGCATATCATCTTTTTTTCAAAAATATCTCAATCACTTTGAATACCACATTAGAACAATACATAAATATTCCAATACTCCATGATACAACATTATTTTGGAATCCCATTACATAAACACTTAATCATTCCACCACATCGTTGTCATATTCAACATCGCCAATAGTGATCGCATGTGACTTCCCTTTTCCCTTTGCCTTAAGTGGTTGCTCATGTTGATCATCACTAACCCTTGGATTAGGGCATTTATTAACATAATGCCCCATTTCCATTCACTTGAAGCATTTAAGTGTTGGTGGTGCGTTCTATGCTGTCTTTTCTTTATTCACATCATTAGAAACCCTTTTTCCATTACTTCGACACTCAGCTGCTCGATGACCTTCTTTTCCACACTTAAAACATTTTCTAGTCCCTTTAAGACAATCTCCACCATGCTTCTTTCCACACTTTGTGCATAATGAAACATTCATCTTCTTTTCACCATTATTCTGAGATTTCTCCTTGAACTCCATCTTTCGTTTCTTGTCAAAACCTCGAGATGGATATGTAACACCAACTTCCATTTCTACCTTGATAGCACAATGCACAATTTATTCATAGCTACTGAAGTCTCTTATATCTAATGCCATTCTAAGACTTGGTTTTAAGCCACTGAAAAATCGATCAACTTTACTTTCAGGTGGGATGATAATGCCAGATGCATACCTTGCATGTCTTGTAAAATTTGCTTCGTATATACTAACAGATTCATCATCCTTTTTCTATAGTTCAAGAAACTCCTTCTCCATCTTTGTTCGAAGAATACAAGGGAAGTACTTATTGAAAAATAAGTTCTTGAACTCGTCCCATTCCATGGACTCAATTTCATCTCTTGGCCTCGTATTCTTGATAAGATTCCACCATTGATTAGCTTCACCTTCCAAAAGATATACTGCTAAGATGACTTTATCATGTTCAGAACATTGAAGAACTGAAAATATCTTTTCAGTGGTACTGATCCATTGTTCAGCAACAAGTGGATCGGAAGTCCCACTGAAGGAAGGTGGGCGTTGCCTCATGAAGGACTCAATAGAATATTGTTCCCTTCTCTGCTCATTTGGAAGAACAGAATGATTCATAGCTTGTGTAAGTATAGCAATAAGATTTTTCACTCCATCTCCCATAACATTTGTTTGTTCAAGAGGACAATCATTGCGTTTTCCATTTCATTGATCAACACGGTTCCTTCGGGTTCCAGCCGTCGTCTAAAACCCAAAAAGAATAGTGTGAGAGGCAAAAATTAATCTAGGGAAAAAAACATAGTAAATGGGGAGTACCCTTAATATCTAACATCTTAGGTTAAATTCTAAGATCGTTACAGTAGTTCTAGGACCATATCCTATACGTATACTTATCCTTTGGGACATCCCTAGACATACCTTAGAAATATCTCTAGGGATCTCACTAATGTTCTCACATCCTGGTTTCCAAAGGTTGACTAAACCTTTCCTCTGATACCAACTGTAGAGACCCGAAGCCTGACGTACATGGAAATTACATTACATTTTTGTAATACTTAGTACATAACAAAAAAAACACACACAAGGATCGTAATAGTTTAGTGCCTTTGGAAACTCGGAACGTAATCTTCTAATCGTGGTGAAAGATCTTCAATATCTCCCATAAAGATCTTCCCTTTTTTTACCTAAAACCTTTCTTTATATCCTGGGGAAAAGAAAACATAAAAGGGTGAGCTCAAATGCTCAGTAAGGGTAAACAAAAGAAAAATCAATCACATCATATTCATAAGAACATAACTTTTGGAAATCTTAACCTGCAAAAGAGAGCATAATTTCATAACATGGGATAAATCATAGTAGTGAAATGAAATATCAATAATCATAACTTAAAACATGAAACTTTGTGGCATACACACATAATCATAGAGAATCATTTCTTGTTAGTCAAGACTCATTTCCAAGACTATCTTAGTGGACAAAGTCCCATTCTTAACCGAGTCACCCTCGTTTCAGTCCTGTTTTACTGAACCGGTATAACCTACCATTCCAGCCATGTCTATCTCATGAGATATAAAATCTTTACCCAATGAATTGGAGGGAGATATAGGTCCCACCCATCTCTTAATGAATCCATTCTTATGTGTGCCACAAAATCTTAAATCATACATCATTGCATAACCCATGTAATAAAAATGGGATTCTTAAACAACATGACATCATAAAACAATTCATATAAGATAAAGGAATTCATAAAAATATTTCCATCACAACATAATCAAATCCATTTAATAATAGGGATAGAAACATAACCCTTTATTATCTTATATGGAAAATAATTTTGATAAATCACTTGAACTCCATTCTTGAGGAAAATATCCTTTCTATTTCAAAAACACTGTTCCTTTATTAATATGTCATACAATTATAAACTAAAAGAAGTTGATTAAAAATAAACTTGAAAACTTGTAAAGTAATCCTCTTGGAAACAATGTTTTAAAAATCCATTCATGTCGTATAATTAAAAAAACATTCTTCTCGTACTTTTGTCGGAAAAGTAAAAAAAGTACCTCGTACGAAAAACGACAAAAGATTCCTTTCATATCTTTTACTAAAAACTCACCGAAGGGTAAAATTGGATTTAAAAAATTGTAGGTGGATGGAAATAATATTACATATTCAGGAAACATGGATGTGGATGATAAAATACACCCCAGTAAATACTAAAGTATAAAAAATCTCGGATAAAAATGAGATTGTGATATTTCCCTTACATTAGGTCCGATTTTCTTCGTAAGTGTCCGAACATCCTGTATAATGATTTAAATCATGTTATTGACTTATTACAGAATCATATTCATTGTTATTATATCATATATGGTCCACATATGACTTTATATTACCCGTTCTTTTGTAAATTCATGTTAAAGTAGCGTTTTGGGTAAAATCGTCTCATTTGTCCTTCGTGTTTTTAACTTGTAATTATTAATATGATTACTTGGATCATGATTACTTATATCCAGAATGTAAAACATGATTTATATATAATATATATTCAGAATATATATATATATATATAATATATCTATAAATGGAATGAAATACACCGTTCATGGAAACGGTAGTCTGTACGTACGCATGAACGTTGTTTTCGTTTCCTTATTGAATTGAATGGAATTAAGTAGATGACATACATATAAATATACATAAATCCAGTATCATTATTATGTCATATATTTCATTAGTTCTTATTATATATACTTTATAATCATTCATGAATGGTTAATGATTGAGAATGAATGAATCTCGTCGTGGAGACGGTAGTCCGTACGTACGCACGAGCGATGATATCATTCCCATGGTCGTGGAATTGTGTTGAAGTGTATGTATACTATTTCAGTATCAATATCACTTTATAATAATCATATATAGTTACTCATTACACCATTGTACCCATCCAATTAAGGTGGTGGCGGAAAATAGATTACACCACGGCGTGGAGACGGTATTCCGTACGTACGCACGCGCGGTGATTTCCTTTTTCCGTAGGATGGATAGAAGGTTAATTAGAGTTGTTTCATATTTATAATAACATATCAGTATATAATAAATACTGAATTTATTACTTTATCATGAAACAACAATAGAAGAAGAAGTTGAAGAAGAAAGATATTGAAAAAGATCGGTAATGGATATTACCTCTTTTTGGCGCGCCTTCACTTAACCTCCACTTAAAGAACTATGGATGGTGTTTGGAGAAGACCAGGACCTCTAGGATGATACTAGGGAAGTGGAGAAGAGATTTTGGCAGGGTTTGGCCGAGCTTGAATGCTCAAATTGGTGTGAGGAGGAGAGGGAGGAGGTGCCCTTTTATAAGGGAGGAGAGGGGCATCTTAGGAAAATCTCAAAATATTATTTTATATTAAGGTGAAATTCTGTTTATAATGGTTCCAAATGGTCTTATTTCGAATCTAAAGTGGGGGTGGGTAGAAATAATCTCATCCAATAGGATTTAGTCAAGTTTTGGTTATTATCTTAACCTTATCAATTAGATTTAACTCTAAGTTAAATAATTTATCTTTTACCGTGTCTTTTTTTTTCTTACACTATATGGTTAATAAACATACTATATGAAGCCAAAAGAACCCCAAGTTGTTTATTATTAATATATATATCCTTATCTAAGTCATTTTCCCGAACCATAGATTTTTAGGAATTAAATAACAATTAATAATATAATATTTGTTTTAAAAACTAATTTATGTAAATTTTAACACTATTTGGTACATGATTTTTATGAAATTTCTAGCAGAATGATAAGTTGGAACCAAGTGACTTAAATCAACAATAACTTGTCATATTAACCTATAAAATTATTGTAAGTCATAAAAAGTCTCAAATTACATTTATTTGGGCATTTATAACATCAATTATGTTAATAGTTTCTTAAAAAGGTAATTACTGCATCATCGTTGTGTCATAAATAAATTAAATTATGTAAAGTATAAAAATTACAAATAAAATACCATTATGTAGGAAATCCTTTTATCTTTCTAATGAATATTTATAGTCGAAATTATATTATGTATAACCCTATATTAAAAATGTTTTAGTAAATAAACTTTGATTTTAACTCTTTTAACTCTTCTTTGAATTAAATAATAATAAATGTCCTAATCTAATCCAAGTGGGCCTAAATGATAATATTTTACACTTAAGGTTGTTTTTGGTCGAGATACACTTGTCCAATAGGATTAGGACATGTGTTAGGGTAATATTAATATCATTTTTACCCTTAATTACCCTATTTACTTTTAACCATGGTAAATAAAAGTAAAAAGTTACTATTCACCAAAAATTATTTTCATCTCATTGAACCACATTTTACTTACTGACATCAACCATGTTTCTCGGATTTTTGAAATTCCATTCACAGAAGCGGTAAAACTAGTATTTATGAAAAATAATAATTTTTTTAACTACCACTTAGTAGTTTCACTATTCATCAAAAATTGAAGTTTTTCAGAAAAATGCCAAAATTTCACCCTAAGCTATAATTGATATTCCGAATTCAAAAATGATTTCTATTTTAAAAAATTCCCAACATATAAGTTTCATTAATTAATTTTATAATTAATTTCCGCTATCACAACAAATATCGTGTTTTTAAGAGATAATAACTATCAAAAGATTAACACTTGTTTATGTCTGGTGTAAATGTGAAATTACATCCAATGACCAACATTGTATTGGATTGTAAAATATATTCTAAATATACTTTAAAACGACTCAAATTAATAATTTTTCACTATTAATTATTTCGATTAAAAAAAGTTGTTTTTAATTAAAATTTAGTAATTTTCACTATTCATCAGAATATGAAAGTTATCCGAAAAGTACCAAAATTTCACCTTAGGCTAAATTCGATACTCCGAATCCAAAAATGATGTCCATTTTGAGAGATAAAATTTCTAAAATTTTAAAAGGTGGTTATTACTATTCATAACGGCTAGTTTTAATAATATTTTAATAGCATGTCGTTGTTTAGTGAAACTCGGTATTGCGTACTACACACGCTATCGAGGAAGGTCGTGATTGCGTGTAATACAAGGCAAGTCAAGGATGCGTGTTGTGCAAGCTCCTTTTGGTGTAGCGTACAACACAAGGCATTAGTGAAATTAAAAAGAATATTTTTCATAAAATTTCGGGGTGTTACAACATCCCATGTTCTATTCATTGAAGAGATGCACATGGACCACCTTGGGAACATCTAAAATCACCATCTCTCTCACCCAACTATTAAAAAACCCATACACCCCACTTTACCTTGTTCCCATTATAGATCTCCTAATTATCATGATTGAAACATATAAAAAATGATTCTAACAACTCCCAACATATACCATAAACCCATACAAAGGACACAAAAATTTACTTCACTCAGACATCCCATTTAGTTTTCAAATTCCATGTTGTGCACCTCCTTAATTTGAGGACCGCTGGTATCAGAAAAACCTAATACCCCACACCAATTTCTTAAGACCAGTCTTTTTACAAAAAACACCCTATAACTCATCAAGATCTATTTAAATATCTGATGGTTCTATTCCAACATTATCCCACACATGTGCCTACCCTTTATATAACACATCAAGAAAAAATACATATAACTGAAAGAAATTTAGTATCGACCTACATGGAACTCAAAATATCCTTCCTATATAGGATCACCAACATATTAAGATCCCCTAATAATAAATCATAAAACATGAAAAAAAATCCCCAACTCAATGAATAAATAGTTGAGAAAAATGAAACTATAAATGAAAAAAGTATAAAAATAAGAGTAATCTTAGCCTTACATGTATGGATACCCTGGAATAGATGATACAATGTTCCAACCATGAATAAAGGTGATCTCACCCTGGGAGAGGAGGGAATGATATGTAGATGATGGTACTGAGAATCCTGGCCTTGATTTAATGAAAAATCCCACATTTTATTTAATTTATAACTTTTATATCAATTAATTTAAAACACTAACAACAAACCACAGGATCCCATCAGAAAATATCAAGAACCATCGTATCCTAGGTTCATGCCCATCAGGATTCCATTAGTAGTGTAAAAAATTCATTGTCTCATCCATTGGAATTCATTGGCCTCTCTATTGGGTTTCTAAGGGTAGTTTAACACTTAAACTAAGAATCGAAAGTAAATAATAAACCCATAAAACAAGATCAACCGTTCTTCAAAAATAAAAACATGCATAATAAAAATGAAGAATAGATAAGTATTCCTTACACCAAAGATACCTATGTTACTGTATTCCAACAACATTCTTGATAAAGATCCCTTAGATACATTAATTAAGCTCCCACATCTATGTTGTATCCATGGGTTGTACCAAATCACTCAACACTCGAGATATTCCCTCTCACCAACCCTAATAATCTAGTTCTTATCAGGGTTAAGTAAGGTAGATGAAAAGAGCTTCAAGGAAAGGGGAGAATTTCCCAGGAGATTCAATGTTAATCATCACCATCTGATAGGCTTTGAGGACTCTTATTGAGTTACAAGAATTTATTCAAGCATTCTAAGGCATAATTAAAGGGATTTTAGATATTTATGAATCCATAATATGAGTGAACCTATCTTCTTATGTGTTTCATATTATAAAATTTGCACTAAATTATAGTCAATAAGAAAATATTCGAACATTAGATTTTAAACATTCAAATTCCATGAAAATGTAGTGATTGTGATATCGTTATATCATTGTCAACTATATGGAAAAAAATAAAATAAAAAATTTATTTTGTGTACACATGTTATACCATATGACTTGGAAATATAACACCTTATGATATAATCCAAAAAACACATCATATTTAGGAATTCGTTAGGTCATATCATCATTAATTTATCATTTTTAATAAATCCTTATTTTCATTGTACCATTTCACATTATATGGTTTCATAAATAATAAATTTTGAAATCATATCCCAAGATAATTTGGATATCTTCCAAAAAACATTTTGAAATCTATTATCAATTTGACCTTATATCACATTATAATAAATACAATGTGAATAACTATCCAAAACTCCTTTTTGGATAAATTGTAAAACACATTTAGTGAAACTCTCTATTTTTCATAAACTCAATACTCATTCAATAAACCACAAAATGGGACCACATAGGCCTTTATAGTGCTGAAAAATAACATTAATTCTAGAATTCATATATGTAAGAAAATACTTTCTTCTAGAAATGCATAAATGTTAATCAATATACAAAGGGATCTAGCCTGATCTCCATCAAACACATGTATGCCTAGACTTGTGCCCACCAACTACATCATATAAAAGAATGCATTTTCATCTGATCTATTTTCCCAAGACATAAAGTGACCAAGAGAAGTGGAATATTTCAATACCATATAATCTTCTCATATATTCCAAATCCTCCAAGTGTAGATTGACCAGGTCAATGAATGTATAACATGTCATTCACCTTTATGGATGAGAACATCACATGCCCCACACTCAGTATATGAGAACACCATATGTATTAAGTATATTCAGAAAATTATTCTTTATATCTCACTAATGGTATTAGTTTTCATACTCATCTTATGAAAAATAAATTCCCATTTTAGTTAATCTCTAAATAATAACACGATTAGCAACAGACCACCCATTTATTAGTTAAGCCTCAAGGCTCATGTAAGAAATGTATCAAAATAATAAAGTTCTCATGTCAGGTATCTCTCCTACCTCAGGTATTTAGGACTCCAAATATAACCCTTGAACCCCTATTATACAAAATATATACCTTTTAACACAATATTTGGTATACTTCATGGGCCATCCAAGACACAAAACCCATTTTGGGCCTCATGATCATATCTCATATCCTGATATAGGAATCTTTCTCACACAAACCTTGAAATTCTATCAGAGCATATAAAACTCAATGAAGAACATTGGTTATGTATAACTCAATGTCATAAACAGAGAGGTCAATTATCATTTCACTTCATGATTTATATATATACATGAAACTAATTTGAAATAATGATAAAGTGGAGATAATATTTTTGTATAAATTGATACATTTTAATTCTTAAAATCCTTTAATAATTTTAACCAAACCATAAATAATCACATTTTAAATACCACAGATGATAGGATCCTAGACCATCCTTACATTATCTTTACTTGCAGGGTTTTTTTAAACTCATTAAATCTCTATATAATTCCTGGTAGATCATAATGAAATTGTAGTGTCAAAGGATTTTCATATATAAAGATTACATATTTTTAGATAAATATTCAATAAAATTTACAAAAACATGATCAATGACCGTATAAGATTATTTTCATTCGATGATAGATACATAATATTATTATTTTTAAAAGATATTCAAAATCTCCAATAAATATATTTTCATTTTTTACACATCATAGACATACCATCCATAATCTTTCTTCATAACCTAGGGAAATGAAATATAATAAAGGGTGAGATCATATGATTAGTAAGGTTAAACATAATAGATATCAAGTTATTATCCTAAAAAGGAATAAGATAAGAATAAGGGTATGATATCATAAACAAAACTTATAAGGTTCATAACCAATCTTTGAAATATCATAAAAATGATTCAAGCTATAAAACATTATCATTTCAATGATATGCATCATAAGAGTGGGAAATTATCATAAATCAACCATGAACCATATGTTCATGTCATATAAAAGTGGATCCATAATTAGTATAGAAACCATTTCATATATCAAGGTTAACTATTGAGACCATCAAATCATAGTGGATCGGGAAACCCTACTTATTTCCCATAACATAACGGATCAAACAGAATCCCCTATTTACTATAGTGGATCAAACACATCGACTTGTTTCCCATGGTTATATCTTGAGATATAAATATTTACCTAATTAATTTTAGGGAGATATAGGTACCACACATCATATAATCCATACATTTTTATGTTATAATATCATAAAACATTCATCATATCATATCTTATGAAAAGGAAACCGGTTTCATAAACATTTCATCACAGTATAACTTGTGGGAAAGAAATGGGTTTCATAAATATCACTTCATCATAATCATAAACATAACCCATCCAAGAAAAGAATAAGGATGGTACCTTTGGAACACATCCATAGTAAAATATAAGTAACATAAAAGGTTTTTGTCATTGATTAATAGAAATTCTATAAAAATAACATTAAAACATTCTAGAGGAAAATATCCTTTACATTTTGAAATCACTTATTTAAAATGTAAGAAATTCACAAATATTAAGGAAAATATTTTATTAGAAAATAACTTTGAAAAAAAATAAATTAAGCTTCAAATAATTTAGTGTTCATTATGGTGGAAAATTTCATTCATGTCATACACATTAAAACAAAAATTCATTTTTTATTTTTGGTAAAAAGTAAAAAATAATTCATTAAAATAATAAAAAAATACTAATGTTAAACCACTTTTTAATATATTAAAACATGGGAAAAAATTATTTAAATAATAATTTGATAACAGTAAATAATTCATTTAATACTTTTTTTTAAACATGGTCATGTAAGAAAAAGTATTTTTTACAAAAGAGAGAAATAAAGCCTTTTTCTTAAAAACATTATATTTGTCTATTTAGTACTTTAAGAGATGAAAATGATTAGAAAACCTGTATTATCCAAAAATATCTATAGGATATGAAAATACACAATTTTTTAAGAGGTAAATTCTAAAATATCATCATTGAAGACTTAATCATAAATATTCTCAATAAGAAATGATATTGTACCATAAAACTTTTACCACTTTGGTAAATTTTGAATTGTAATCCCCATGAAAGAAAGAACATTAGATGGATATTTATATCCCATAATTTCCGTGAGAATAATCATAAAATACATTCATGTTTTTTATATATATACCATTGCCACAACATCAGTCTGGAGGGGGGAGGATCTTCCCTCTTTGCTGCCTCCCCCCCCCCCTCATTTCACATCTTACCATAGACTTGATTTCTCACTAGTGCTCTGTTAGTGGTATATTTTTCATCTTTTATGGTGGTGTGGGTTTCTTGTTGAATCTATATTTAATCCCTTGGCCGCTACTACCCTATTCTAACCTTCCATACCATCACGGCTCTCCAAGTCAGATCTGGTGCATTTGAAACACAATGGTTTTTGGAATTTATGGGTTGGATGTCGAGGATTTTCCAAATGATCCTAAGTCAGATTTATCTGGTCTTAGGCTTCTAGTTTCATCCTCATAGTGTTTTTTCTCTTAGAGACCTTGACATTCAAATCCCTACCCTGACCTCAACTCCCTCTTCCCCTCTCTTGGATGGATCTGGAGTAGTTGTCACTTAGAGGTTTTGGGATGTGGGGTTTGTCAGTCTATGGTGCTCCTTGCCTGACATGTGTTGATATTATTTATAAATATGGTACAGTTCTCTTCCTTGGAAATATATCATTGGTGTAAATGAAAATTTCATAGAAATGTTTTTCTTTTTCAGATTTTTTCCTCTTGTCATCATTGAGGGTTTGTTTTCTTCTTTAGTGGTAGTCTATTTGTTAAATTCATTCAGTGAAGGTACAAATTTGAGTTTGTGGTCCTATATTGTTCATGATTGGTTTTGGTGGAGGTCATACTATTTGTTAATGATGGTGTTGAATTGATTATTTATGCATTTTCATGAGGTTATCTCATCTATTTTGGTGGTTGGGTCATCTCTAGTTCTCTAAGGGACGATGACAACATGGCGTTTATGTTTTTCAGCAGCTGTGATGGACTCTGATGGTATTTTGGGTGAACTAGTGCGGTGTTTGGTTGGGGAGGATGAAGGTGGGGATTGGATATGATTTTTATAGTAGTTAATCAGTACATTTATGTCTGGTGACGAGTTTACGACATCCACGGGTGAATCTTGTTCAAGATCGTATCAAGTTATGTGTTCCCAATGTGGTTTTTAAATTTTTTATTTCGCATTTGGGTATGATTGTTTTTGGATTTTGTAGGGTTTCCTGGTTACTGCTAAAAAAAATCCATCTTTTTAAAACCAAATAAGAAATGAATTTTCAGTTAGTATATATATACTATAAAAAGAAAAAAAGTGATGTATGAGGCATGTGTCCCACAGAAATAAAAGAGTTACATAATTCTCATATCACTTTAGAAACTTTCGAATCATAATCATCATTAAATAATTACATAAAATTATAAATTAAATATCATTTAGATAAATATATTCATGATATATAATTTTAAATGGGTGGTATATACACAATAGAGAATAAACGAGTGGTGAACATGGCATATGGATACCAGAAAAAAAAAAAGAGTAGAAATCATTTACCTAAAGTCTCAAAATTCATCAAACATGTTTTTAACTAATCATTAATAAATATAGGTATATTATAAATCTATTAAATAAGAAAACTCATATATATAATTCCATATATGATTTACTTATGACCATTTATTACCCTTTTGTTTACAATTCCATTTTGAAATCTTGTTTCAGGTAATAACTACTTCTTTTTTCATGTATGTATTGGTTTGATATTTTTTATCCTTTTACTTTGATCATGGTTTAATATAATAAATACTATTAAATATGACATAAATATAAAATATATTAATTATATATGTATTTAGTGTAATTCCTAGAAGTTAGAGATAGAAAATTAATTACAATGTTCGTAGAGACAGTAGGTCGCATGTACACATGAATGTTATTTCCATTTTCTCGATAGATGGAAAAAAAGAAAGGTAAATAATATAACACCATTAGAAAATTATTTTTATGTCATATATATAATATATAATCACTAAATATTTCCTTATTACCATAAAATTAAGAATAACATGAAAAACATATCACATCGCTTCATGGAGGTGGTAATCCACAAGTACACACGAGTGATATTATCCTTTATAAAAGGCTTATAAGGTAAGAACGTGGATGTGATATTATAATTAAAAGGTATAATTATGTCATAAATATAATATATAAACTTTCAATTCATCATTATATCCACCTGTGAGAGGCAGTGATGGAAAACAATCACATCGGTTCACGAGGCGGTAGTCCTCTGTATACATGATCGACGGTTTCGTTTACCATTTGATGGAAGAGGAGATAAAAATATGTTTTTAAATTAACATAATGATATATAATTATATAGTATATAGTTTTTTATTATATCCTTATATTTGGATAATATTTTACGGAGGTGGAAGAATATATAAAACAAAAATTCCCAGATAAAAATGATACATATTCTTCCGACAACCTCCTTTGGTTTTCACCAAAAGCCTTCATATGAGGGATTAATAAAAACAATAATGCCTAAATTACATTCTTAGGTAAGTAAGGAAAATATTTTAAAATATATTTTTCAATCCAAATGGATTTTTATGTGTGAAAAGGAGAGAATAGGGTGTGCCCTTTTGTATGTGGGGGAGAGGACACACTTGGAATTTTTGAACAGAGAAAGGTATACCCACTTTTTACACATGAAAAATGGATCTAAAATAGATCATTGTAAATCCTTAGATTATATAAGGTATAAATATAGACATAAAAAAGGAATTTGAAAAGTTTTTATGTCATTTTAACCCTTATTTTTTTAGTTTTACCCCAGGTAAATATTTTTTTACCTTAACTGTGGTAATTAATTTTCAATGTTTTTACTATTCATTATGATAATGAATTATGTTAAAATTACTATATAATATTAATTATTATGATTAAATACATGGAATACAATTTTATAAATTAAATTCATAGAAGTGGGAAAATTAATATAAAATAAAACCCGCATACGTGACAAAGATGCAGTTTTCCAAAAAAAGGATTTTCATTAGTATAAATTATTTATATAAAATATAAAAACCTAAAATGATTAAAATGATCTAAATTGGATTAATAATAACATAATTGAACTAATTTTACCTTTATATAACTTTAAAAGAAAATATATCTTATTAAATAACTTAAGTGAAAAGGCAGTTTTAATAAAAATCGACATTTTTCACTATTCATTAAAAATTAAACATTTCATAAAAACCCAAACAATTCACCATAATATAGTTTTGTAATATTTATTCCAAAAATTAAGTTAATTTTTTGAAATTCATTTTAAAAAATTGGAATTTTTTATTTTTTTTTAATTTTTTCACAAAATGAAATAAAAATTATTTTTTTGAGAAAAATGTATTTTAAAAGTACATAAATTCTTTTAAAAAAATTAATTAATTGTTTATAAATATATTTCCTTTATATAAAACCATTTTACTTAATTTTAAAAATATTTTTATTTCTCTTCTTAATTCTATGTTTGATAACTAGGTTATAACAGTTATGTTTAAATAATAATACTAATAGTATATTGTGGTTCGTTAAAACTCGATGTTGTGTGTAACACTATCTATCAAAGAAATTAAATTTTTTGAAAAATATATATTTCATAAAAATTAACGGTGTTACATTATACCCCCTTAAAAAAATTAACTCAAAATTCATCACTTTGATATAAACAAATAAGGATACTTCTACCTCATCATATCCTCAGGTTCCCATGTAGCTTTCTCAAGTTAGTGGTTTCCCTACAAAACTTTTACCAAGTCACTAGTATTGTTTTCTCTTACTTTATCTCTATGATCTAGAATATCCATAAGTTTTTATTCATATTAAATTTCATTATCTAATGGTATGACCACTAAGTTCAGTACATGTGAAGGGTCAAGTATGTACTTTCTTAGGAGAGATACATGGAACACATCATGGACTTGAGAGAGGATTGTTGGAAGCACTCAGTGATAAGTAACCATCCCTACTCGATCAAGAATCTCAAAAAGGAAAATATACCTAGGGATCATCTTTCCTTACCTTTTTAATCTCATAACATTCTTCCATGGGGAAATTCATAGAAGAACCTTCTCACCAACATCATATTTCAGATCATGTAAATGATTATCATCATAACTTTAATGTCAACATTGGATTCCATTATGTGTTGTTGAATAAATATGACTTTCTCCAACCTTTATTTATCCATCTATGGTTTTATTATTTTTCATTATATAACATCATCTAAGCACATTGGAGTTCTTTACAGGTTTCTAAAGATGTTTTCATAAGGAGCAATCTAAATTCTCAAGTGAAATCTATTGTTGTAAGAAAACAAATATAGGAATGTGTTGATCACAACCAACTTTTTAATCCATAGAGAATTACCTCAACATATCCTCTAGGGTTTGAATGGTTCTCTCAAACTAAAAATCTGTTTGAAGATGATACATAATACTAAAACTGAACTCAGTATCTTGTTCTTAATAATTTCTTTTCTATAATTTTGAGGCAAGCCCTAGATCCTAATAAGATACAATAGAATGTGGAACTCCATGAAACCATAACACTTCCATAATGTATATCTTGTAAATATGACACAAATAGTAATATTATCTAATAAAAATGAGGTTTACTAACTTTATAAGTTGGTTGACTACAACCCATGCAACATTGTGCCTTTTAGAAGTTTTGGCGAGTTCGATGATAAAATGTATGGTGATATTTTCTCAATTCCATTCTAGTATGGTAAATGGTTTAACATTTTATTAGAGTTTTATATCTCAACCTTATCTTACTAACATTCCAATCATAGATATATAAAGTCTACAATATCTCTCTTTATTCCATCCCACCAAAAATAGAATTTCAAATCTCTATATATATTTGTACTTCTTTGATAAAAACAAAACGAGGAACAATGAGCTTCCTTTATCAGCTCCTTCTTGAAATCTGGTATAGACTAAACAAATACATGTTTCTTGAGCCTTATCATTCCATAATATTCAAGGATAAATTCAGGAACATTTATAACCTTCTTATGTAGCTATATATCATCCTTATGCACCTCTTTAATCTTCACTTGTATGGATGGTTAAACACTCATTAGATAAAGATAATATTTCTCCCTTTCCATCAAGATTTCCATATCCATCATTTGTAAATCTATAAATATTATAGATCTTTTCATACTTATCATAGATAATCTTGCATGATCCTTTCTACACAAAGAATCATCTGCATGTTTGATTTAATAGGGCGGTAATGTATTGAGCAGTCTTAATATTTAACTAGATCCAACCATCTTCTCTGGAAAATATTAAAATCCTTTTGGATGATTATATACATTAAAAAATTATGATCAATATATATATCCCAACATTATTTGTAAAGATAATTCCTTCATATTTTTAATGAAAAAAACACCATAGATTACTCCAAATCAGGATTTGGGTAATTTTTCTCATGAACCTTCAATTGTCATGAGTCATAAGCTATAACCATGTCATTCTACATGAGAATGGACCCCAATTGTAACGACCTAAACTTTCATTAATGAAAATCCCTCTAGATCTAATTAAAAGTCTCTTTATGTAAAATGTTTATATAAAATGTCAACTTCTTTGGTTTTATGTTAAGAATTGTGATTCTTGCTAATGTAGTCATTGAACAGTGATCACATGATTAGTATAAATATAGGGTTTTAACAAATCTAATTTACTCAAACAAATCAAGCAGTGGCCTCATCCAATAGACGTAATCCATATAAATCCCATTTGTCAGAGCTCGGAAAGGAGGTGGTGTCATTGGGCTTCTCTCTTGACCAAGCCCAAGCTGAGCTTGAATATGTTAAGCTCGAGTTGGATCACCTATGAGAGAAGTGGAAGATGATAGATATTACCACCCGAAAATTGTTATCCGAGCCACCTCAAGAGTATGTCACCATCGCACACCTTACTCTTCAGTCTTATGCGGGTGTTATAAGGGGTTAAGACCTTATCACTATGGTTATATACATTATTTTTTTACATAATAATGAATATACTTTCATTTTATTATTGTTACCTTGTAAATGGTTTTTAGAGCTCAAATAGTATTTTTTTAGTTAAAATTAAACTAAGAAAACTATTTTGATGAATTAATGGATTTTTAAATTAAATAATATTTTAATAAAATATTATTACTATTAAATTAATTTTTAATAAATATAAATTATTGTATAATTTTATGAATGCAATTGTAATTTTTTATTAAGGTTTGAAAGCCATTTTTTGTCAAAACCCATCAATTTTCGTTAAATGTCAATTTTTATTTTAAAAGTGAAAATTAGCATGATTAGAAAATTATTTAGATAAAATGAATATTATTTCAGGAATCAGGATGTCAAAATTATCCAACAGTCAATTTTTCATAATTTTCTGAGACAGTCAAATTTTTGGGTAAAAATTAAATACGGTTTAAATATATAATATGTTTTATGACATCGTAATGAACAAATAGTGATGTAATAAAATACAATAAGCCTTTTTTTGGCAAATATATGTCTTACCATTAAAATAATTTAATTTTTGGTTTGTTTGACTTATTTTAAAAAGCACTAATGGAGCTTTCAATACTTATTAAACATCATGTCTTTTTAAATTGTTTTCCATGAGAGTGTGACTCACCTCCACATAAGCAATCCCACTATTTTAAGAATTTAGGACTTTGGTCTTATAAAATATTGTTTTCCACTTCCCTTTTCCAAAAACCATGGGCAAAAACCATGGGATGGTTTTTGTTTTGGATTAGTTTAATGTGAGGTGTCCCAAACCTAAATAATAAAGAATCCCCTCACCTTTCCTATTAAACCCAACCAAGCTCCCACTTACTCCTCACTAAAATACTTTTGAGTTCATAAAACCTCTTCCCTCCACTCTCTATAATCTTTCCAAGTTGCCCCAATATCCCAAGAAGCCTCTCTCAAGCCTCTCTCAAGCCTTTGGAATCACACTTCCATGTAAGGGTTTTTCTTCCTTTCTTATTTTTGTCAAATATTATTTAAATTGTTATGCCCTTTTAATTTCAATTATAAATGTTGGGGTATGGTTTCACACCTCCCCCATACTTCCCTATTTATTTTCTAATGATGTTATACCCCTTTATCTCTCATTAAATGCCTCACATGTACACCTGTTACTATGCTGAAATTCTGAAAGGAATTTATCTCTCCTCCTTTACATTCAAGAAATAATTTTGTATCATGAATCTAAATTCCGTTACATTTTTTGGGACATGTATATATATGACCCCCTTACTATCCATGTTATTATGAGACACCCCTTTCTCTCCCATCAACCATTTTTATGAGTTCTTTTTCCATGCTGTTATGCTGCCGAAATTGCACCTGGCTTTTCCAAGCCAAGGTCATTCTGTAGTGAATACCTTGCCCATTTATCTATCAAGGGTATTATAATTGATGCACATTTACACATTTTTTAAATAGTTTCATTTATGTATTCCACATTTTTTTTTATCATGTAATAAATGATTATGTTGAATGATTCCATGTTTTATGATCCATGTGGCACACTTATGCATGAAATGAAATTTTTAAGAAGGGTGTGTCCGTATAGAGATCCAATGCATTGGGTAAAGTATAGTATCATGATACATCATGTTAAATGATTGTTGAATCCTGATAATTCAAGTTCAACTATTTTTTACTCGTGCTTCATGTGTAATGAGGATTTACTCATGCTCTATGTGCAATGAGATTTGTCTCATGCTAATTCCATGTTAAGTGTTGTTTCCTCATTTCCATGTTATGATTAGCATGCTTTATCATGCCTTTATTTTTATGACTATCTTGTGATCTATTGATATGCCTATTGTCTAACATGTATTTTATTCCTCATGTTATTCCATGATCATTCCCTTACTGGTCTTTATAGCTCACTCTTTTCTTATGCATGTCCTCAGGTTATCCCATGCAATGCTAAGTACAAGGGAATGTAGTCGTCATGTTAAGGAAGTTTTCAATAAAGATGTTGTATTTTATATTTTAATTTGTTATGTAATGATCCTAATCCCAATGAAACTAGACCTCATGATCTTCTATGTTGTATCAAGTGAAGTTTATGTAATAAATTATGCTTAATTATGTAATAAAAAGTAGGGTTGTCATAGTTGGTATCAGAGTATAGGTTTAGTTATTTTTGGGATTAGGATTAGAAAATTCTAGTGAAGACTTAGAGACAAGACAAAGTATAATTAAAACATCCCTATGTTTTGGTGAGTATTGAGTAAGTGTTTTATCATGTAAATACATCCCTGTCTGGATATGAGTAGGTAGAGGCAACTCTGGCACATATGTATCCTAGGGGTAAAACCCAAAAACACCGCTTTTAGCCAGACTTGAACGGGAACTGGTGCACAACAATGGGCCTTGATGCACTCTTGGTTACGACACTCCTGGGGGATATGATTGGATAAATTCACAGGCTTAGTATGAACCATTATTAAGGGACAAAAAAAATCCCTAAGAATATATATTAGAATGTGGATCATGGATAACATAGACTGAAGCCAATAGATTTAAATGTTAAGGAAATAAAAGTAATTTATAATTTATCAGTTTTTTCCTTGGTTTACCTTTATGTGTTACCCCTAACTTTCCTGTTATTATATCCAATTTCTGGTAATACAAGGACTCGGGATAACAACCGATGTGAAGATCAATGTGATGACATTACTAATGAGATGCCCAATCCAATGGGAGTGGGAATCGCGAACTTTTTCGCGCTTCTCTCTCAGATAACTCAAGATTTGAATAGAAAAACGGGTCAAGAGTAACGTTCAACCCCACCCCCCCCCCCCAAGAAATAACAAGTCTCTATCGAGAGATTCATGAGACAAAGGTCTCTTACTTTTAATGGATCATATGATCCCTAAATCACCGAACAATGGATCAACTCCATTGAAAAGTTCTTCTCTATCCTTCAATGTTCTGAACAAGAGAAGGTTCTCCTGGATACTTATTGTATGGAGGGTAAAGCTGATCAATGGTAGACATTGATTAAAAATACCAACCTGAGGAGGATATCGAGGTATTGGAATGGAAGGATTTTCAGAATATGTTTTTCAAAAAATATTTTCCACGCCCCCTCCGGCATAATATGGAAAGTGACTTACTTGACCTCAAGAAAAAAAAAGACAATGAATCTATAAGAACATACAAGAAAAACTTCACAAGGATTGCATGATACACTTTTGGCTTTGTCGTTACCCCCTAATGCAAGGTTGACCGCTTCTTTGGTGGGTTGAAACCTAGCATGTGGAAAGCGCTGGCGATCCGTGACTTCGACAGCTATGAAGAAATTGCCCGATGTGCCCTCAAGGTCGAAATGGAGATCGGAGAATCTTAGGGGTATCATGGGGATAAGAAGCGTAAGGTGGACTTCAATTCTGGCAGTCCGATGGATAAATCCAATGATGCTAAGAAGATCCAGCACCCCACTTTCCAAAGGTGTGGAAAGAGGCACCCCGGAAATTGCCTGAAGGGGATGAGGAAATGCTTTAGGTGTGGAAGAGAAGGACACCTAGCTGTTAAATGTCAGCAAGAACGACCTTAGGCTATGACATAGGAGAGTAAAGCTCCGTTCAAACCTCAATACGTGGTTCATTGCTACAACTGCAAAGAACCAGGGCATCTTGAAAATCAGTTCCTTAATCCAAGGGTTTTTTGAGGCAACCAACAACCTCCAAGGCATCAAGGGAGAGCTTATTCCATCACTAATTCCAAAGTGAACCCCGAAAACGAAGTGGTTATAGGTACGCTAGTTATTCATTCAAGAATGGAGATTGTACTTTTTGATTCAGGTTCTATGCATTCTTTTATATCTCGAAAGTTTAGTAGAACAATCCCAGCACCACCAAAAATCATGGAAGTAAAGATGTAGGTGAGTACGACAAATGGGGAAATCATTACATCCCATGAATATAACTCCTCCCCTATCATAATTTGTGGATTGAACTTCCCGATGAACCTCTTCATACTTCCTCTGGTGGAATTTGATGCAATTCTTGACATGGATTGGATTTTATTATATAGAGCCAACATAAATTTCTGCGAGAGGGAAATCTCTCTCTATGTAGAGAATCGACCCCCCATTATTTACAAGTTCAAGGAGGAAGATGAATCTTCTCTAGCATCATCATCTCAAGCATGGATATTACTTCCCTATGAGCATTAATATCTGGATTAGATAATTGAGTCCAAGGAAGCAACAATCCTTGAAGACATGCATATTGTGACGGAATTCGCTGAAGTATTTCCTAAGGAATTGTCTGGTCTTCCTCCTAGAAGAGATATTGAATTCTCAATTGATATTATTCTTGGGGAATTGAAAATATCCAAGACTCCATATAGAATTTTTGTTGTGGAGCTTGAGGAGTTGAAGAAAAAACTACAGAAGAATCTAGATAAAGGATTTATACACCCAAGTGCTTTACCAGGGGGTGCACCAGTCCTCTTCGTCAAGAATAAGGATGGGTCAATGTGTCTTTGCATCGATTATCTTGAGCTTAACAAAATCACTGTAAAGAACAAGTATCCACTTCCACAAATTGATGACTTTTCAATCATCCGTGTGGAGTACAATACTTCTCCAAGGTGGATTTTCAGTCAGGATATTATCAAGTAATGGTGAAGAAGGAGGATATCCCCAAGGATAGTTTTCATACAAGATATTGGAACTATGAATTCATAGTAATGCCTTTCGAACTCACTAATGCTCTAGTTATATTCATGGACATGATGAATAGAGTCTTTATAGTTTAGCTCGACAAATTTGTGGTAGTCTTTATAGATGATATTCTGATATACTCCAAAACCAAGGAGGATCATGAGGAGTATCTAAGAACCATACTAAAGACCTTACAGAAGGAGAAGATCTTTTCAAAGTACATCAAGTGTGAGTTCTGGTTGAAAGAGGTCTAATTCTTGGGCTATATCATCACAATCAATGGGATATCTATAGATCCCTCCAAAACAGATGCAATTGAGGGATGACCGAGGCTAACATCGGTAATAGATATTTTTAGCATCTTGGGGTTAGCTGGATATTATCGACGATTTGTGAGGAATTTATCACGATTTTCCAACCCTATTACCAAGATAACTCAGAAGGGAGTAAAGTTTTCTTGGGGTGATGAATGCGAAGAAATCATCAAGGAGTTGAATAAAAGGCTTATCATTTCACCTGTGCTCACTTTACCCACAAGTGGAGAACTTTTTGTGGTATTTAGTGATGCTTTGAAGAAGGGACTGGGAAGTTTGTTGATGCAAAATGAAAAAATAATTGCATATTCTTCAAGGAAATTGAAAGATCATGAATAAAACTATCCAACACATGACCTCGAGTTGGCTATAGTGATCTTCACTTTGAAAATTTGTCTGCATTATCTCTTTGAGAGCGCGCTCAATGGACTTTAAAGGAGGATGGGATCAACATCTTCCTCTGGTTGAGTTCTCTTATAATAACAGTTTCCACTCGAGCATCCAAATGGAACCATATTAAGCCTTTTATTAGAAAAGGTGTAGAACACTGGCGTGTTGAGATGAGGTTGGTGAGCGTAAGCTGCTTGGACTAGAAATGGTCCAAGAAATGGTGGAGAAGGTGAGAACCATTCAGTATCATATCAAGGCATCCCATAGTTGACAGAAGAGTTATGCATATAACTGTCAACGAGACCTTGAGTTTAAAGTTGGATATATGGTATTTCTATGCATATCTCCATAGAATAAGGTCATGAGGTTTTGGAAGAAAGGGAAGTAAATTCCAAAGTACATCGTCCCCTTCGAGATTCTTGATCATGTCAGGGTTGTGGCCTATCGACTAGCACTCCCAAATACCATGGCCAATGTACATGATTTATTTCATGTATCCCTCTTAAGGATGTACATCCCAGACCCTTCACAAGTACACTCTTCAGAGGTGGTACAGTTAGTGGATGATCCTTCTTATAAGGAGCAACCAGTGAAGATCTTAGATCATAGAGAAAAAGTTATACGAAATAAGACAATGCCCCTCATCAAGGTATTGTGTAAAAACCACAAGTTTTAAGAAGCAATGTGGGAATCGGAGGAAATGATGTAGCAGATTTACCCACATCTGTTTAAGTATGGGAAAAGAAAATTTCGAGGGTGAAATTTTTTAAGGGGGGAAGATTGTAAAGACCCAAACTTTCATTAATAAAAATCCCTATCGATCTAATTAAATGTATATTTATGTAAAATGTTTATAAAAAATGTCAACTTCTTTGGTTTTTTGTTAAGAATTGTGATCGTTGCTAATATAACCATTGAACATTGATCACATGATTAGTATAAATATAGGGTTTTAACAAATCCAATTTAATCAGACAAAGGAATAAATGGCCTCATCCAGTAGAGGTGCCACATACGAAGCCCATTTGTCGGAGCATGGAAAGGAGGTGGAATCATTGGTTTTTTCTCTTGACCATTCCCAATAAGATCTTTAATATGTTAAGCTCAAGAGGGACTGCCTATGAGAGAAGTGGATATTGATAGAGATTACCACCCAACCAATGTTATTCGAGCCACCCCAAGAGTCTTTCACCATCGCACACCTTAATCTTCAGTCTTATGTGGGTGTTATAAGGGGTTAAGACCTTAGCACTATGGTTATGTACATTATTTTTGTATATAATAATGAATATACTTTCATTTTATTATTGTTACGTTGTAAATGATTTTTAAAGCTCAAATAGTATTTTTTGTTAAAATTTAACTAAGAAATATATTTTGATGAATTAATGGATTTTTGAATTAAATAATATTTTAATAAAATATTATTATTATTAAATTAATTTTTATTAAATATAAATTATCGTATAATTTTATGAATGAAATTGAAATATTTTATTAAGGTTTGAAACCCATTTTTGTCAAAACCTGTGAATTTTCGATAAATATCGGTTTTTATTTTAAAAGTTAAAATTAACATATTTAAAAAGATTATTTAGTTAAAATGAATATTATTTCTGGAATCAGGATGTCGAAATTATCCAATAGTGGAGTTTTCATAATTTTATGAGACAGTCAAATCTTTGGGTAAAAATTAAATACCATTTAAATATATAATGTGTTTTATGACATCATAATGACCCAATAGTGATGTAATAAAAAACTATTTGCCTTATGTTATTCTAATATATGTTTTACCATTAAAATAATGTGATTTTGGGATTGTTTGACTTATTTTACAAAGCATTAATGGATCCTTCAAGACTTATTAAACATCTTGTCTTTTTAAATTGTCTTCCTTGGGAATGTGACTCACCTCCACATAAGCAACCTGATTATTTTAATAATTTCGGTCTCTAGACTTATAAAATATTGTTTTTATACTTCCATTTTCCAAAAACCATGGGCAAAAACGATGTTCTGGTTTGTGGTTTGGATTAGTTTAATGTGAGGTGTCCCAAACCTAAATAATAAAGAATTCCCTCACCTTTCCTATATAAACCCACCCAACCTCCCACTTCCTCCTCACTAAAAGCCTTTTGAGTTCATCCAAACTCTTCCCTCATCTCTCTATAATCCTTAAAAGGTTCCCCAATCTCCCAAGAAGCTTCTCTCAAGGCACTCTCAAGCCTTTGGAAGTACACTTCCAAGTAAGGGTTTTTCTTCCTTTCTTATTTTTGTCCAATATACTATAAATTGTTATTCCCTTTTAGTTTCAATTATAAATGTTGGGGTATGGTTTATCATCTCCCCCATACTTCCATATTTATGTTTGAATGATGGGAGACCCCTTTATCTCTCATTAAATACCCCCCATGTACACCCGTTACTATGTCGAAATTCCGAAAGAAATTTCTCTCTCCTCATTTACATTCAAGGAATTCTTTTGTATCATGAATCCAAATTCTGTTACATTTGTTGGAACATGTATCTATATGACCCCCTTACTATCCATGACATTTAAATACGATGATACACCCATTTATCTCTCATCAACCATTTTTATGAGTTCTTTTTCCACATCGTTATGCTGCCGAAATTGCACCGCGCTTTTCCAAGCCAAAGTCATTGTGTAGTGAATACCATGCCCATTTATCTATCAAGGGTATTCACCTTTATTCACATTTACACATTAATTATATAGTTTCATGTATGTAGTATACATTCTTTTATCGTGTAATAAATGATTATGTTGAATGATTCAATGTTTTATGATCCATGTGGCACACTTATGCATGAAATGAAATGTTTAAAAAGGGTGCTCCCTTATAGGGCTCCAATGCATTGGGTTAATTATAGTATCATGATACGTCATGTGCAATGGGTGTTGAATCATGATAATTCAATTGCAATGAGGTTTTACTACTGCTTCATGTGCAATGAGGATTTACTCATGCTCTATGTGCAATGAGCCTTGGCTCATGAAAATTTAATGTTAAGTGTTGTTGTTTCATTTCCATGTTATTATTATCATGCTTTATCATGACGTTATGTTTATGCTTCTCTTGTTATCTATTTATATTCCTATTTTATAACATGTATTGTATTACTCATGTTATTCCATGATTAATCCCTTACTGGGCTTTATAGCTCACCTTTTTCTTATGCATGTCCTCAGGTTATCCCATGAAATGATAAGTATGAGGGAATGTAGTTGTCATGTAAAGGAAGTTTCCAATAAAGATGTTGTATTTCTTGTTTTATGTTGTTATGTATTGATTCAAATCCCCAAAGACACTATACCACTCGATATTCTATGTCGTATCAAGTAGATTTTATGTAATAAATTATGTTTAATTGTGTAATAAAAAGTAGGGCTGCCATACCAATACCTTATTTAATGTATCAATATAGATTTAAAATCCTTCTCTATTATAGGTTAATGTAATCACAGGTGCACTAACTATCATTCTTTTAAATTCCATTAAATTTTCATCATATTCATATATCCAGAGGAACTTTGTTCCCTTATGAGTTAACTTGGTGATTGGATTGGATAGCTGTGAGAATGTTTCCATTAATCATCAATAATATCCATTCAAACCAATAAAAAAATGGATCTCAATTAACATGGTTGGTCTAGTTCAATGTTCAATAGACTATATCTTTGATGGATTCACTAATATACCCTTGATTGAGATTATATAACCCTAAATTAAAACTTTTATAGTCAAAATTAACACTTTGTAAAATTTTCATTCAATTTATCCTTTCTTAGGGACTTTAGTAAAATCTTAAAGTGGTCTTCATGCTCTTACTTCACTTTTAATAAATAATAATATCATTTATAAATACTACCAAAAAATTATCTAGGAAATATGTAAATACCTTATTCATTAAATACATGAATGCAGTATGGGAATTAGTAAGACCAAATGGTATCAATATTTAATCATAATGTTCATGCATTGTATTGAATGATTTCTTAGGTATATCCTCCTTAACCCACAATTGATTATATCTAGAAAGAAGTTTAATCTTGGAAAAGTGTTAATCTACACACAATTGGTAAAACAAATCATCAATATGTGGTACGAGGTAATTTTTATTCATTGTGATATTTTTTATCTCTCGATAAACAATGTAGAGTCACATTGATCCATCTTTTTTTGTAACAAAAAAAATATGTGCACGCTAAGGCTAAACACTTGTCTAAATTAATCCCTTATCATGATTATCTTGTATTTTCTTCTTCGATGCTAGAAACTCTATTGGGGTTATTATATGTGGATTCTTGGGAATATGCATAACACCAGGAATGTGTTCTATTAAGAACTTGACATTATTATTTATAGGAGGACTAAGAAACACTTCTGGTAATACATCAAAAATATCCCAAACAATAGTCATATTATTCATGTTGAGTTTGTCCCCAACCATAAGAGATAAACACCCCTTTTAAATAGGAATAAAAACCCATACAATGAATGTGATTTACATCAAAATTTCATATATATCATCACACTGATAGATGATCATAGGATGGCTTGGAATATAAAATCTTACTTCCCTTCATAGGAAATTTATACGATTTTTATGTAGATATATCTAGTACATTTTTTAGATAACATCAAATTCAACAAAAAGGAGAATAATGAGAATAATAGGAAACACATTCCTACAAAATTCAATTGGAGAATAATTTTAGACTTGATTTGTGATCATCATATAATTATGGGTTTTTAATGATAGTTCAACATATAGTCTTTTGAAATAGTAATTAATATTCTAAAGAATTCATATAGTTGATATCAAATAGGTCACTTCAATATTTGAGATTGTTTATTACAACCCCAACTTCATCATTCTCTCTTCAATTCCTTATTGAAACCAAAATAGCATGTATGAACATTAGGCATATTTAATCCTAGAGATCAATTATAAAAAACCATTCAAAGGATCTCTAAATCATGATACATTCTTTTGAATATAGGACACCTTAGGTGTAATCTAGGTAAATCATAATCGTCATCTATTCAAATCCTTTATGATGGTTTGAAAGTAGTTGATGAATTTCCAAAGAATATCCCCATGAGTGTCAAATTTTTTGTGAAGCAAGACCCATTTTTGTATACTAGGTGATGAATAATTCAAGCCCAATGATTAGTATCCATAATTTGATTTAATTTCTTTGAAACCACTCACTTAATCCTTCATATAAATTCCACGATAATTTCTTATACATGGACTTATCCTTATGGTTCTCACTAATTTTTTTTATCCTAGTTCTAAAGCTTAACTAAAACTATCATATGATACCAACTGTAGTAACCCATTCTTTTTGTACATTAATATATTATCTTTTTAGAATAATATTCAATAATATTTAAAAAAAATAGTTGAGGACCATATAGGTTTAGTGTCTTTAGAGACTATATTGAAAATCCTCTTATTTCATGAAATATCTTCAACATATCCCATAAATATCATCCCATTTAGTACACATCATAGACATAACATACTTAAACCTTTCATCATAACTTGGAGCAAGGAAACATAAGAAAGGGTGATATTATATTCTTAGTAACGGTAAACATGAGAGATATCAATTTACGATCATAAGAAGGTATAAAATAATAATAATTATATGATATCATGAACCTAATTTAAAAGGTTTATACCCAATATGTCTATGGTCATCAACATGATTCATGGCATAAAACATTATCATTTCAAAGATAATCATTATAAGTGTGAGAAATCATCATAAATAAATCATAAACCATATGTTCATGTCATATAAATGTGGATCCATCATAATTATAGAAACAATTTCATATTTCAATTTTAAATACTAATATGGTCAAATAATAATTGATTGGTCATCCCGACCTATTTCCCATAACCTAACAGATTAGGCATCATCACCTGTTTCCCATTGTGGATCAAACACATTTAATTTTTTCCAATTTTAATCTCATGATATATAAATCTTTACCCAATGATTTTTACGGATATATAGGTCCCAATCATAACATAATCCATAATTGTTTGTTCTAAAATATCATAAACCATTCATCATATCATAAACCATGAAAAAAAATGATTTTTGTAAACATTTCATCAGAGCATAACATATGGGAAATAAACAGGTTTTATAAACATATCTTCATTATAATCATAAAAATAAACCATTAAGAGAAATAATAATGATATTACCAATGGATTATACCCCCAAAAAAACAAAATCCACACTAATGTTGGTTGTTTTTGATAAATAGAAATTCCATAATAATATCATTAAAACATTCTTGAGGAATATATCCTTTCATTTTTTAAATCACTTATTTAATATCTATATTTTTCCAAAATAATAATGAAAATAATTTATTTGAAAATAAACTTTAAATATTTAAACTTAATCCTCAAATAATTTAGTGTTCATGAGGGTAGAAAATTTTGTTCATGTATTACGCATTAAAACAAAGATCCCTTTAATATTTTTGGTAAAAAGGAAAAAACCTTAATGAGAAAACAATTTGGAGATTAATTTTAAATAATTTTTTTTAAAATAAAACATGGTTAAAATTTTCTTTAAAAAATATTTTTATAATAGTATAAAATTCTTTCGAAACATTTTTAGAAAACATTGACATCGAAGAAAAATAATTTTTGACCATAGAGGGAAATAATGTCTTTTTTATTAAAAATATTCTTGTGGTATCTTATGTTCTTAAATATAGTAAAATGAATGAAATAATGTATTCTATAGAAATAAATATATTAGAATAAAATTCCTGAGTTTAAATAGATATAGATCATAATATTTCATTATCATAAACTTAATAAAAAACAATATCGATAAACAACTATATTGTAACATAAAAGTTTTACCACTTTAGTAAATTTTAAATTATAATCCCTATGAAAGAAATAAACATATATGGATATCTATATCTCATAAAATTCATGATAAAAATAATAAAATAAATTTATGTGAAGTATATATATACCACACAAAATAAACAAGTTGATTATAATGCTTGTGTACCACAAAAATAAAAGTGAGGAGAAATTCCACTACCATTGTAGAAACTTTTGAATCCTAATACCCATTAAATAAAAACATCAAATGAAAATTTAAAAATTATTAAAATTATTTTATTCATAATATCACATATCAAAGGGTATGTATATACATGAAATAAATGAAACTGGTGGTGAATAAGGTATATGCCTCCTAGAAATAAAAGAGAGACTAGAAATCCCTTACATCATGTATTGACATTTTTCATACATGTTCAGTCCTCCTGTATAATAAATATTGGATTAGTATACATATATTATATAGGAATAATCATATATATAATAACATATATTATTTACTTATCACATTTCATTACCTGTTTATTAACAATTCCATGTTGAGATAATTTTTCGATTAATAACTTCTTCATTTTTTATCTATGCTTTGGTCTGGTATTTTTTGTGATTTTACCTTGATCATGGTTTAATCATATCCAGAATGTTAAATATGATATAAATATCATATATATTCATTATATGTTAATTAATTTAAATTCATAAAAGTTATATGTAGAAAATTAATTACACTGTTTATCGAGATGGTAAGTCGTGTATACGCGTAAACATTGTTTCCATTTTGTCGATGGATGGAACAAAAGAAATTTAAATAATATATTACCCTTATAGAATAATGTTTTTTCATATATTTAATATATATTCACTAAATTATCTTTATTATCATCCATTTCAAAATAAAATGAAAACATATCGCATCGCTTCATAGAGGCGGTAGTCCACACGTACGCATGAGTGACAGTATCATTTTTTAATGACTGGGAAGGTAAGATTTTAGATGTGATAATATAATTTAAAAATTATAATTATTTAATAAATATAATATATATACTTTTAATCCTTAATTATATCCACCCGTGATAGGTGGTGATGGAAAAAACAATTACATTGGTTTGCTAGTCAGTAGTTTTCCCTACACATAATCGATAGTTTTGTTTCCTATTTGATTGAATAAAAGATGGATATATGTTATAAAATTAACATAATAAAATATTAGTATATGTGAGAAACTAATTTTATTATATCATCAATGTTTTAGAGTATTTTAAGGATTTAAAATAAAAAATAAAACAAAAATGCTCAGTTAAGAATGATACCTCTTCTTTAGAAAACCTCCTTAGGATTGCACCAAAAGCCTTTGTAGGAGGGATTTATAATAAAAATAATACCTCTAAGAAATGGTTAGTTAAGTAAGGAATAAATTTGTGTAGGTATTGGTAGAAATAAAAGGTTTTTTAAATTTGAATAGGAGAGAAGAGGGTGTTCCTTAGTGGGGGAGAGCACATAGATGGATTTTTTTGAAAAGAAAAAGGTACACCCACGTTTTACACATGCCAAGAGGATCCAAAATGGATTATTATCAAACCTCATATTATATAATGTTTCAATATGGATATAAAATAGGAATTTGAAAAGTTTTTTATCATTTTAACCCTTATCGTTAGAGTTTAACCCCTGATAAACCAGCTTTAACCCCCGATAAACCAACTTTAACCTTAACCATAGTAATTAATTTCTATTTTTTATTTATTCATTATAATGTCTTGGATTTTTCATTTATTATTTTTCTAATATTATATGGAATTATTACGAGACCAGGCGCAGTGAAGGCACATCATTATGAGGCCTGGTGATCCCAAAATGGTGATTCAAACTTATTTTAAGATAAGTGAGTCGCCACTTGTGTGCGATTGTTGCAGTTTCCAAAATAATTCCCGGATTAAAAATATAGGGGCACCGTTGCATCTGGGACGACGAATTTACCTAATAACGTTTCTAACCTCGACCATCTTGGGTTGAGGGAAAAAGTTAATTTTTAGACATTTTTAGTAAAAATAAAATAAAATAAATGGAAAATTTATTTTATTTTGGAAACCTTCGCTACAGCGCAACGACAGGGAAGCTGTTTCAATAATAAGTGCCACGTCATAATGAACCTGAAACAGCAACACTGACTCATTAATGCCACAACATAATGGTAACAACTCATTATAATAGAACATTGAAACACATTCCCTCTTTTTAATAGGTTAATCAAACATTGCTCATTGGTAGAAGCTAGAGAGAAACTCTGGGGAATCCTTGGAACTTTGGAGAGAACTCTCGGCGAAGAATGATGAAGAATCAAATATGTGAATCATTGCACCAATGAAGTTGAAGGATCTCGACAACGATGGAGGCACGACCCCCCCCCCCCCTTCGTCAAAAATAGAACTGTTCGCGAGGTAGGGGTTGTTATTTAAATTCTCCTTTCCCTGTTTTTAATTTTGAACAACGAATACGGATAAAAAATAGAAATGTTTATCCGCAGATTTGTATGTTTTTGTTGGAGGGTTTTTGTTGGGATGATTTCGGGGAATTGTTCCATGTTAAATTTTTGTTTGATTCTGCTCCATTTAATCCTACTAACGTCAGTGGATCAACACCGTGACAAATGACAGTGGAGGTTCATTCCTTGATTTTCAAATTGGATTTATTCCACCTTTATTTTCCTCGTGCATTCTTCGCATTCTTCATAGGGCGACGAACAATGGATCGTTTCGCACCTGTATTGTAGTGCAATGATCCCAAAATAGAGATCCGACATTGCAATGACCCTACGAGGGTGCGACGGTCATAGTGGACGACGAATCGGCTTGGATCGAAAAAGACCGTTCCTCGAGCATTCTTCACATGGGAGGATCGAAACGCATTTTTGGAGTTATTCAGAGGCCCGAAAACAACGGATATGACCTCGGGACGTTGGGGCGACCTAGATTCCAGAGATTCGTGGAAATCAGATGGCTGGATCGACGAATGGGGTAGCACGGAGGCGTGGTGGTGGAGGTCCGCGATTCTAAAAATTTCCAGAATACATGGCATGTACTTCTGAAGAACATGTTGCGTAGTACCGGTGGAGGTGGCTAGGGTTTCGGGGGTCAGAGAGGAAACACACGACGTATGACCCTGGTCACATGGCATGTCAGACTTTCCCCAAAGCTCGATGTGTATTTTTGAAAGTACACAGACATGGGATGGACTACACGGCTTCGAAACACGGCGTGTACTCTCTACGCAACATGGAAGAGGCGACGCCGCGGGACTCGGCATGTATCCAGGAGATTCACGGACATGGGATGGAGTACAGGACCATGTACTCCATCACACGGTCTGGTGAGGCCAGTAACGCAGGTCACCCCATGTACCAATTAATTGGGTTGGAGTACATGGGTTGAGAACTATGTACAGGGACATGGCCAGCATACACGGAGCCGACCCAAGTCACTCGGACACGGTGTGTACACAGTATGACATGCCATGCACTAACTATTCTACATGACCATCATTACGAAACAGGTCATTGTACACGGGCAGTACCTGGGGTCAAACGACATGGTGTATAACTTTTCTACACACCATGTACTTTTTGTAAAATGGCATGGTCCTCTTATCCACCGTATCTTGGACATTTTTCATTTGGGTTAGTACCCCTTCTTCTCGTTCCCATGAAGTTCAGGCATCACTTCCTTCTACAGTAGTATGATCCCTTCAGTAGGACTTTCTATTATAGAGTCGTCATCCCTCCGAGAGGCCAAGAATGGGATCCTCTATCCATTCCTGACCCAAGGTAGTGTCAGATATCGACGTGAACAAATCAACCGGGAATTGATCCTCAACCTAGCTGGTGAATCCGGATGAGTCTTGGTATCCACGATTTCCCTGGTAGTGATCATCATTTGTGTATCATGATCTTTCCCACTTGGGAGTGTGTCTCCCGTAATTAGTGCATCTATCTCTCGTGATCTTCCCACTCAGGAGTATGTCTCTCGTAATGAGTGTAACTACCTCTCGTGACATTTCCCGATGAACAGTAATTCTTAGACAGACTTCATTAGGGAAACCATACTCGTGGAGTGTGTTCTCCCAGATTGAGTGCTTTATGGAATCTTTGAACTGAATCCCTAGACTGGGGTATGCAGTTGTGTGACTTGTCTCTAGACTAGGGGTCTGGGTTTTGAGTATATCTGATTTGTGTTCTCCTATTATATGTTCAGTATACATATACTTTGTAGAGCTGACTTTGCCTTTCCTTTGTGTATCGCTTTGTGTTTTTTGGGGTACTCTTCTGAGTATTGTTATACTCACCCTAGCACGGGCTTTGCCCTCATGTGTCATGTCTTGTGCAGACAAGCATCCTTTTGATAGAGTCCAGGGCAGAACAGGATAGGACCGAGATTCCAAAGTTCCCTACAGGCCGATGAATTCCTACAGCTATGAGAAGTAGTCCCAGTACCTCTTGGTGATTACATGTTGTAATTTTCAGTTTTTATTCTCTTTTTTTTGGTGGTCTTGAATTCTGGCTCATTTTACTTTCAGTACTTTACTTTCCATGGCATTCTGTTAGTTGGGTTTAGTTGTATGCATGCATTTTGTTCTATAGTGGTTTTTACATTTCAGCGTTTGTGGGCTTGGATATGTGTGAGTGTGTACAGGTTCTTAGGAAATGCCTCCGATGTTAGTAATATGCCTACTCGGTGCTAGTCACCAGCCCCTTGCCTATTGGAGGCGGGCATGGGGAGTCACGTTGCGGGCCCCACTAGGATGGGTCATGACAGAGTGGTATCAGAGGTGGTCAGTTATACCTTAGGACCAAGAGTATGTGAGATTGGTTTGGGGAAATTGTGTTTAGTGTTTCGAGCTCGGCTTTCAAGCTAGAGACTCCAGTGTTGGTGCGGCGGCCAACGTATCAATACACTAGGACTATGATAACCTGCTTTTCGACTCGGTAAAAGAAAACACTAGTTTGGGGGAAATAAAAGAATGGTACATGCATAATATAGGAATTGTTTTTGTTTTCCATATCCTTGGTGTTAGCCATACAGATATACTCATTGACCATGGTACATCTTGTTTCCTTAAAGGATGCCTCTATGATTCATACCCTCTAAGATTCAGCAGCACGATCACAAGGATGACCCCCTCAGTGATGAGGCTTTAATACATGGACCAATTCCCCATGCATTGACACCAGGTGGTGCACCTAATATACCACCACCAGTGGATCAGCCTGTCGTACCTGTAGTACCGACCAATGAGGAGTGTATGATGAGCGCGCTCCATGAGTTCTAGAGACAGAGACCCCTCAGGTTCCGAGGCAAGCCCGACCCTTAGGAGACTGAGGACTGGATTGAGGTAGTGACCAGAGTTTTCCGTCTAGTGAGGACACCATCACACCAAATGGTGATCCTAGGGGTGATCCTTCTTCAGGGTTTGGCGGGACGATGGTGTAGTATAACCACATAGACCCACGACTAGGAGACTATTTCATGGATGGAGTTTGAGCGACTCTTTAAGGATAAGTTCTCTCCAGTTACGCTGAGAGCTGTACTCATCCAGGAGTTTCTTCAGCTCCAGCAGAGCAGTTTGACGGTAGCTGACTATTCATTGAGTTTCACCAACCTCACCCGGTACTCGATGGATATTGTCAGGGATCGGTACATTAGAGCTCGGACCTTCTAAGGAGGTCTACGACGAGACATTAGAGCTAGTGTCATGCCTCTATCCATTTTGACTTATTTTGGAGTGCTCGAGAAGGCTTTGGTGATCGATAGCATCTTGGAAGAGCAGAGACAGCCGACGACAGTCAGCAGTAGGCAGACAGGTGTGGAGTCCTCGGTAGTAGGGAGAAGACGTTGGACATAGGGATTAGCACATGAGAGACGTCAGAGGACAATCCATGATAGGGGATCGACAGTCTCGGGCTCGCAGGATGGATCCAGTCATCCTTGGGAGAAGAAGTGCTACACGTGTGACGGTAGGGGACATCTCGCTAGAGATCGTCTGACCTGTCGAGCTGCTGATATGGAAGCGGTGTATGGACCACCGAAACAGAGGTAGATAGTGGAGAAGATAGACCCGCCAGGCGGAGGACATGGGAGAGGAGAAGGGAGAGCTACAGGTGGTGGCAGACGCTTCAATCGACTTCCACCACCACCCCCAGATGGTCCACACCAGGCTTAGGGAGCTAGGGAATAGGGTCGGGGACAGCTGCATGTAGTCAAGGTGTACGACCCAGGGGCTCCAGGGATGATACGAGGTATGATCTGTGTCTTTTCTACCTTAGCTTCCATACTTATAGATGTGGGTTCCAATCATTCCTACATCTCCACATGTCTTGTGTGAAACCTTGAGATTCTGATATAACCGTTGACTCGATCTTTATGCTTAGAGACACCTGCAGGAGGAGACTTGATGATCACACACTTTTTCCGACAGTGTGATCTTACCCATGGAGGAGAGAGTTTCGGTTGGAACATCTTAGTGGTAGCGTTGAGGCCTTACAATGTCATTCTCAGTATGGATTGATTATCTTCGTTCCATGCCCAGATTGGCTGTTTTAGGTGAAGAGTGTGGTGTGTCTGCCATGATGGGATGAGGTTTTTTTTGTTGGATAAAAGGATACCCAGGCATCACAGAATGGGATCATTCATAGAAGGGTACAGCAAATCACTCATGAGTTGGCCAGCCTTACCCTTGGAGTAGTAGATGTTGTAAGCTCTCAGTTCCCAGCAGTAGTGGCGGAGTATGAATATGTCTTTCCAGAAGATGTTCTAGGATTACCTTCCCACCTGGAATTCTACTTCTGCATTGACTTACACCCCGGGACGACCTCGATTTCCCCACCAACATATCAGATGGCTCCCATAGAGCTTCGCGGTCTGAGGGTGCAGTTGAAGGATTTGTAGAGAAAGGGTTTTTTAAGACCCATTGTTTCACCCTGGGCGGCCCCAGTATTGTTTTCCAAGAGGGAAGATTGGAGTTTGAGGTTGTGTGTGGATTAAAAGTGCCTAAACTAGGTGATGGTGAAGAATAAGTATCCACTGCCAAGAATTGATGACCTCTTCGATCAGATGAGAGGTGCATGGTGGTTCTCGAAGGTTGACCTTCGATCAGGTTATCACCAGTTACGAGTATGGGATGAGGATATACCGAAGAAGGATTTCAGATGCTGCTACGGTCACTATGTGTACTTGGTGATGCCTTTCCGTGTGAAAAACTCCCTCGCAGTGTTCATGGGACTGATGAACCGGATCTTCCAACCATACTTGTACCGGTTCGTAGTGGTCTTCATTGACGACATCCTTGTGTACTTTGCATCAAATTAGGAGCACGCGGGACACCTATGAATAGTTCTAGACATACTCTAGGAGCACCATATTTATGGGAATCTCTAAAAGTGTCAGTTCTGGATTCAGGAGGTCCACTTTCTGGGACATGTCATCTCAGCAGATGGAGTAGATGTGGACCCATCCATGGTGGAGGCAGTGTTAGCGTGGGAGCCACCTCAGAGCGTGACGAAGGTGCGAAGCTTCCTTGGGTTGGCAAGATATTACCGGAGATTCATTCCTGATTTCTCCTTAATAGCATCACCGATGATGGCCTTGACCATGAAGGGGAAACCCTTTATGTGGATGGATAGGTTCCAGCAGGCTTTTGAGCAGTTGAGACAGAATTTAACGAGCACCCCAATCTTGAGATTACCGGAGGAGGGTGTCGAGTATGTAGTTTTCTGTGATGCATCAGGGACTGGTCTTGGTTGTGTCCTGATGCAGAGACAGTCAATGATTTCTTATGGTTCATGCTGGATTAGGCCACATGAAGAGAACTATGTGACCCATGATCTTGAGTTGTAAGTGGTAGTCTTCGCATTGAATATTTGGCGACACTACCTTATAGGCGAGAGGTTTATCGTATACTCTAACGACAAGAGCCTCAAGTAAATATTTTCATAGAAAGATCTAAATCTGAGTCAGAGTCATTGGCTAGAGTTCCTCTAGGACAATTATTTTTAGATCATATATATTCCTAGAAAGGGGAAAAAGGTAGAAGATGCTCTTAGCAGAAGGTCGAGCTCACAGCTGTTGAGTGAGGTGACAGAGCAGTTAGCCACATTGTAGTTATACTTCATGGATAGAGATATAAAACTTACCTACAGTTGATGGTTGTCACTCCTCCACTCTTACAGCGGGTTAGGTAGGAACATATAGGAGATGTAGACTTTGTGGCTTTATGTGCTCAGTTGTCCACAAGACATTCTCCCGATGGATATTCAAAAGGTGGGGAGCATGTACTTATTTTCAGAGGACGCACTATTTTACCAGTAGAGTTTCCAGAAGAGGTCCTAATGGAGTTCCATACATCCCCCTTGGTAGTACATCCTAGAGTGAAAAAGATGTACCAGGATCTCCGACGATAGTTCTGGTGGTTAGGCATGAAGAAGGCACTAGCAGATTTCATTTCTCGATGACTTACATGCTAGCAGGTGAAGGATGAGCGCCATGTTCCAGCGGGATTAGCTCACCCCTGGAAGTTCCAGAGTGTAAGTGGGATGAAATATCGATGGACTTCATGACAGGCTTACCACGGATGTCCAAGGAGCAAGATTCCATTTGGGTGGTCGTTTATCTCCTCACTAAGTTAGCCCACTTCCTAGCTACCAGGGAGCAAAGTTTCGTAGAGAGCATTGGACGCCTCTACATGTAGGATATGGTTGGGCTTCATGGAATCCCTTTGATGATAGTCACGGACCGAGATTCCCACTTTACATCCCAGTTGTGGAAGGGATTATAGGAGGCCTTTGGGACTTAGTTACGCTTGAGCACGGCATTCCATCCCCAAACCGATGGTTAGACAGAGAGGACCATCTAGGTTCTGGAGGATATGTTGCGGGCATGTATCTTGGACTTTGGTCGCATTTGGGAGGAACATCTACCACTGGTGGATTTTTCATATAATAACATCTACCACTCCACCATTTGTATGGCACCATTCGAAGCTTTGTATGGGAGACCCTTCCGGACACCGCTTAACTGGGCCAACCTCAGAGAGTCAGCACTCATGGGTCCAGAGTGGGTGCAAGCTACCACTGAGAAGGTGCAGATCATCTAGGATTGGATGAATAGTGCATATATCCGGCATAAGTATTATGCTGACAGGTGGTGGAGACCCCATGAATTTAAGGAGGGATACCATGTATTTCTTTGGGTCTCACCTCGACAAGGGTTACAGAGATTTGGCAGAGGCGGCAAGCTATCTCCGAGGTTCATCGGACCTTTTTAGATACTGCACAGAGTTGGAGAGGTGGTGTACCACCTAGCTCTACTGTCGTAGTTTCATCGGGTACATGATGTCTTCCACGTTTCGCAGCTGAGGAGGTACGTGCATGACCCATCGCACGTCATCGACTGGGGCGAGCTGGACATCGAGGATGGAGTGACATTTTCCGAGTACCCGGTGGAGATTGAGGATCTGCAAGAGATGATCATTCGTGGGCAATTTATTCCTTTGGTGTGCATTCTGTGGAAGAATGGGAATCTTCAGGAGAGAACGTTGGAGCGGGAGGCTCAAATCTGTGCCCAGTACCCACATCTTTTTGAGTAGTCTTGTTTTGGATTTTTGAGGATGCAAAGCCCCAAGGTATGGAGAATGTAATGCCTTAGATTTTACATGTATTATATTTTTTAATATTATATGGAATTATTATGAGACCAGGCATAGTGGTGGCACATCATTCCGAGGCCCGGTGATCCCAGAATGGTGATTTGAACTTTTTTGATGTTAAGTGAGTCGGCACTTGTACGCGGTTGTGGCAGTTTCCAAATGGATGCCTGTATTAAAAATCTGAAGGCACCGTTGCATATGGGATAACAACGTTACCTAAGAATGGTTCTAACCTTGATCGACACGGGTCGAGGGAAAAAGTTAATTTTCGTATGTAGTTTAATTTATTTTGGAAACATTCGTGGCAGGGCAACGACAGGGCAGCTGTTTCAATAATAAATTTCATAGAATAATGACCCTGAAATAGCAATGCATACTCATTAATGTCGCGGCATAATGACAGTAACTCATCATAATAGAATGTAGAAACATGTTCCCTATTTTTAATGGGTTAATCGAATGTTTCTTGTTGGAAGAAGCTGGAGAAAAACTCTGGAGAATCCTTGGCACTTTAGAGATAACTCTCGATGACGAATGATGAAGAATCAAAGCTATGAATCATTGCACTAGAGATGTTGAAGGATCTCAGTGACAACAGAGGCACAACCCCCCCTTCGTCATCTATTGAACTCTTTGCAAGGTAGGGGTTGTTATTTCAATTCTCTTTTCCCCGTTTTTAATTTTGAACAACGAACGCATATCAACCACGAACACGTTGATCTGTGGATTTGTACGTTTTTACAGGAGGGATTTTTTTGGGATGATTTCGGGGAATTAGTATATGTTAAATTGTTATTTGATTTTTCACCATTTAAGACTACTAATTAGAGCAGATCAACCCCGTGAATAATGAAGGTGGAGGTTCGTTCCTCGATTTTCTGATTGGATTTCTTCTCCCTTTATTTTCCTCATGCGTTCTTCGCATTCTTCATGGGGTGACAACCAATATATCATTGTGCACCCATCTTGAAACACAAAAATCCCAAACTAGATATCCTACATCCAACGAACCTATGGAGGTGCGGCGGTCATAGTGGACGACGAATCGACTCGGATCAAAAAATAACATTCTTCGAGCATTCTTCATGTGAGAGGATCGAAATGCGTTTTCGGAGCCGATCGGAGTCCTGAAAACAATGGATATGACCTCGGGACATCGGGGTGACTTTGATTCCAAAGATTCGTGGAAATAGGATGACTGAATCGATGAATGGGGTAGCACGAAGGTGTGGGGGTGGAAGTCTGTGATTCTGGAAATTTCTAGAATGCACGACGTGTACTTCCGAAGAACATGCCGTGTAGTACCAGCAGTAGCTAGGGTTTCTTGGGTCAGAGAGGAAACACACGGCATGTGACCCTAGTCACATGACGTGTCAGACTTTCCCCAAAGCTCGGCAACTTTTTTGGAAATTACACAGACATGGGATGGACTACATAGCTTCGGAACACGCCATGTACTCTCTGTGCAGCATGGCAGAGGCGGCTCCATGGGACTCAACGTGTATCCAGGGGATATATGCACACAGGATGGAGTACATGACCATGTACTCCATCACACGGCCAGGCGAGGCCAGTAACGCGGGTCACCCCGTGTACCGATTACACAGGTTGGAGTACACTGGTTGAGTACTGTGTACGGGCACATCACCAGCATACACGGAGCCGACCCCAGTCACTCAGACATGGCGTGTACACAGTACGACATGTCATGTACTAACTTTTCTACACGACCAGCCTTACGACATGTGTTGTTGTACACGAGCAGTACCCAGGGTCAAACGACACGGCGTATAACTTTTCTACATGTCATGTACTTTTTGGAAAAATGGCATGGTCCTCTTATCCACCGTATCTTAGACATGTTTTGTTTGGGTTAGTGCCCCTTCTTCTCATTCCCCTGAAGGACAAGTATCATTTCCTTCTACAGGAGTATGATCCCTTTAGCAGGACTTTCTGTGATAGAGTCATCATCCCTCTGAGAGGCCTAGAGAGAGATCCTCTATCCATTCCTTGCCCTAGGTAGAGTCAGGAATCGACGTGACCAACTCTACCAGGCATTGATCCTCTACATAGCTGGTGAATCTGGATGATTCGTGGTATCCTCCATGGCCTAGGCAGTGATCCTCATCTGTGTATCGTGATCTTTCCCACTCATGAGTTTGTCTCCCATAATGAGTGCATCTATCTCTCGTTATCTTCCCACTCAGGATTGTGTCTTCTGTAATGAGTGTAACTACCTCTCGTGATGTTTCCCGATGAACTGTACTTCTCGGATGGACTTCATCAGAGCTACCAGACTCGTGGAGTGTGTTCTCCCAGAATGAGTGCTTCATGGAATCTTCGAACTCAATCCCTAGATGGGGGTATGTGGTTGTGTGACTTGTGTCGAGACTAGGGGTCTGGGTTTTGAGTATATCTGATTTTTGTTCTCTTATTATATGTTTGGTATACATATACTATGTAGATCTGACTTAGCCTTTCCATTGTATATTTCTTTGTGTTTTTTGGGGTCCTCTACTGAGTATTTTTATACTCACCCCTGCATGGGCTTTTCCCACACGTGTCATGTCTTGTTCAGAGGAGTAGATTTTTGACAGAGTCTAGGGTGGACCAAGACAGGACCGAGCTTTTTGAGTTCCCTATAGGCTGAGGTGTTTCTATGGCTACGAGAAATAGTCCCAGTACCTATTGGTGTTTATAGGTTGGATTTTTCAGTTTTCAGTCTCTTGTTTTTGGTGGGCTTTCATTCTGGCCCAGTTTACTTTCAGTACTTCACTTTTTGTCGCACTCTGATGGTTGTGTTTAGTTGTATGCATGCATTTTGTTCCTTAGTGGTTTTTACATTTCAGCATTTGTGGGATTGGATATTTTTGCATGTGTATAGGTTCTTAAGTAATGCCTCCAATGTTATTAATATGCCTACTCGGTGCTAGTCACCAGCCCTTGGCCTATTGGAGGTGGGCTTGGGGAGTCACGGTGCGGGCCCCACTGGGACAGGTCATGACATTCATTATGAAAAAAATAAGTTAAAATTATTATATAATATTAATTGTTTTGATTCAAAATATTTAATCCATTTTCATAAATTCAATTCCTAGAAGTGTTAAATTTTAGTTTAAAATAAAAATTTCAAAATCATGGAAGAAGCGGTTTTCCAATGAGAAAAGTTTCATAAGCATTAAAAATATTTATATTAAAAATCAAAATGGAATTGATTCAAATGAACTAAATTGGATTAATAATAAAATAATTGAATTAATTTCACTTTTAAAACATTTTAAAATAGAATATGACTTTGTAAATTATTTAAATTAAAAGGTAGTTTTCAATAAAAATTAGTGTTTTCACTATTCATTAAAAAAGTAAACTTTTCTGGAAAATCACAAAACATCACGCTAAGATAATGTTTATATGTTGTCTAAAAAACTAAGTTCATATTTTCAAATTCAATTTATAAAATTTGAATTTTTTTTATTTGTTCACAAAAATCGATAAAAATCATTTTCTTGAGAAAAATGTATTTTTGAAGCATATAAAGACTTTATTGAAAATTTAGTAGTTATCTATAAATATATTCTATTTTTCTAAAAAAATATTCTTTATTTTAAATATATTATTATTAATATTCATACAATCAAGTTTAATATCTATGTTATAATGGTCATGTGAAATAATAATATTAATAGTATTTCACGGTTTATTAAAACTAAGTGTTGCGTGTAATAGAAACTATCGAAAAAATTAAATTAAATTGAAAACAATATTTCATTAAAATTAAGGTATTATAGTGAAAATAGAATTCAAACCTATCACTAAACATTTAATTTAGTAACATATATATATATTATTCCAGTTTGAATAATGGTGAGACTTGGGAATCATATTTATAATGTTCAAGTCCTTGCGCATATTCAAACTCATTCACTTCACAACATCAAATGTTACAATATTAATAACTTATTTTTTATACTTATAACTATATATATTTTCATCATCTTCATCCATTGAACTATTCCATCAATTTTTTTCTATAAGAGTATTTTGTGAACAAATTTAACTCTTTACATTACTTTTCTCAATATATCATAAATGCCCTTAAGATATTAAGTAATATTCACTTTCAATTTTAACTAGCATAATATTTTATTTTTTATTCATGAAATTATCATAATACAAACATACTTCCAATATCTTCTAATATTTTATATCATATTTTGAATATATTTATAAGATATACAAACTCCTTTATGTTAAGAAATTACAATTATTTCTTTTTTGTATAAATATTTAACAAATATTCAAATATTATATGGTATATTATGTGTTTGGAGCATTATTATGAAAAAAATTGAAATATTTCATTGACTATGGGGAGATCATATCTCTCCAAATTTTACAAAACATTAGATAATCTATTTTATCTTGGATAAAACATTTTAATCCTTTTATATTCTCAAAACATATTAAATAATTTGATGAATCATAAACATTGTGTATTAATTTAATAATGTTCATAAAAACACTTTGTTAAGAATAATTTATATTTTCATATATGATAAATGAGATAAAGATACACATCATTAACTTATTTCTTTTTTAGCTTGAAATATTTCTTTATAATCAAATCATTGATGTAGAAACTCTTTGTTTTGTCACATGAATGAACACTAATATCTTTATCAATTATTCCCTTATTTTTTAATTTTTATATATTCAAAATACCTATAAAAATATATGTAATATCATCTAACCTTGAAAACTGATGAATTTATTTCTATAACACAAGTACCTGACGGTGACATTCAATGGAATTTCTCAAACCCCATTAGATTTTCTGTAAAATTATATCCTATAAAATCCACACTACTTATTAATAACCCTTTTAGGATTCAATTATAATTAAGGGATACACAAATAAATATTATTAGACTTTATAAATAAACTTTATTCTCCTGGATGGAAAATTTACCCACTTGTACTATTGAAACTACACTAGATCCTGGACATCACATTACCTAGTTCAACTTTCCTCAAAATTTTGATAATAATGGATAATATTTTCTTGAATTAATTTATATTGTTGTAAAATTTACAATGATTATTATAGAATGAATTCATACCATATCTAACATTAAAGGGACCTACAATATCTCCAAGTAATTAACATATCATATCATATTAAATATATGAGAAGAGACTAAAATTCCAATGACCATTTTGAAACTTTTAGGGGATCAATCTATGATTCTCATAAGCATATAGATTTATCCATTTAACTAGTTTAACAATGGATTACTTAGGAAGGTGATTCTATAACACATGGTATTTTTCTTTCTTATTTAATTACTTTTTTAAATTATTAGTCTAAAATTATTATTAAATTAATATTCTCCTTTATTAAGATTTATATCAATTTAATGTTGGACTATGATGAAATTTATCAATAGAGGAAGCTTTTATCAGATTAATATTATGTTTTAAATTCATTTATTAAGGAATTTCATTAAATTTTATCCCACTAAAATTATGGCCATTTTTAAATTCATAATATCCATTAGTGGGCCAAGACTTATATTTAACTAAGTAATTATTCCATGTTAGTTTTCATCTCCCTACTTAGCTATTTATTTTGCCCATCATGGTAATAATATCATATATAAATATTCCTATAGTATAATTTCTAAAGATTTCCTAGATAATTGTAACCTGATAAAAATTCTAAAAATGAGGCACTTAGCTCTTAGTCTTACCTAATTTCTTTCTTGTCTTATTCAAGATAATCCATGGGAACCTGACTTTAGCATGAAATATAATCGGTTGGATCATCAAGGTCTTGAAAAGTGTTTAATTTGGAAGGAATCTAAAACATAGTTTTTTTTAATGGATTTAAACTCAACATATTATCTCATGTATTCCCTTTACATGCATGTATGATTTTAATGATTTAGTTTGGAATCCTATTCCTTCATCCAAATAAATATTTTCAAGACATATTTCTATATAACTATTTACACAACTCATAGTTTCTTTTACTTACCCAAATCACAATACAAATATATTTATAAATATCTAAATTCATCACAAGCATAATCTATATGAAACCTTTTCATGTAAAGGATGAAAATCATATGAAATAAACAATCCCTATAAGAGTAATAATGAAGAGATATATAGACCACCCACTTTTCTAGATAGCATATAAGCTTCCAAGCTAGTGAGTAGTCTATCCAAAATTCCCTATACCCAAGGATACTTTACTCAAGATAGATATCCATTCCATAATAACATTAATACCTAAAGTTTATAAACCATAATTAACCTTTAAATTCCATATGATAACCTAGTAAAAGAAAACGTAAAGGTGGAATAAAACTAAATCTATTATTATACCTAGCATGTAAATCCTTAAATGCGTGTATAAAAATTTATTGAATAAGTTTAACTATTTAAACTAAAGTATGCATCCATTCACAATATAATATTTATATATATTAATAAATAAAATAATACATAATATATGATAACTTTATATATTTATGCATGAGATAAAAATTTATGAGGATTTCATAAATCAGAAAATTATAAAAATTTAAAATTGACCCATAAATTATGGGAATTCCATAAATAAATAAATTTAAAAATTTTATATTTACTTCTTATGTGAACCCCTTAATATTATCATTTATATGGAATTTAATTTAGATATATGATATTATATGAAATATAAAAATTTTATATTCTAATTTCTATTTTGTGAAAAACTTACGTAATCTAAATATTATATACTTAATATTATTGATACCTTATACACGTAAATTATCCAAAATCATTTTGATATGGTTTAAATAATTTCTCTAATAAGGGATTAAATTTGAATAATTTATAATTAGTATAAACTATTTTATATTTTGGAATTATTTTGTAATTTATAAACCCTTTATAAACCACCCTTAAATTTTTAATATAAAAATTTTATATCTAAATTATAATTAAAGAGAATTAACTGAAAAAGGTATTTAATACCAACAATATATATTATAGATATATATTTTTAAAAGGATTCATAAACATTAAATAAATAAATTAGAAACAATTTATAATTAAATAATTTATAAACAACTTTATAAACTAATCAATATCCCAAAATACCTTTTATTATGATTTATAAATATTTTTTAAACCATTTTGTTAAATTTTAATTTAAAAACCCGAAAAATCAAACAATGTTTTTTGGTACCTATTATTTTTATCAATATGAGTTGAATTGTAGTCTATGGTTGATACATCATGCCTCTTCAAAACCATCAATTTTATCTATCATATAATATGATTGATACTGTGGTTTATAGTATATCATGATGGTAACATAGGATTATATTAGAGGTGAGGTGATCGTAGAATTTGATTAGCTACCTTCATAGGATTAACCCCACATGTTTGGTCCTTATGTAAGAATAACTTATGTGTTACAGCCAAATCGAATTTGTTTATAGGCTGTACAGGATTAATTTTTTGCGCCTATAGCTTATGAAACAATCACAAAATTTTTTAGGCTTATATAAGGAAAACACTATAAAACTAGCTATCACAACCTATGATATGGTTCTAGAGCATGATAAATTTCATGAATATCTACTTCAAAAAAATAAAATATTATAGCGGAGTTATTTAGATGGGTTTATGCACAACCCAATCAAATCATCAAATTTAGTGGGGGTTATGAAACCCCTATTAATTCATTTTGTATATAAATTATATGGGGCTTATATAAAACCCTCGATAATAATCAAATTTAGAGGGGGTTATGGACCCCCTCTAATTTCTTAATTTATAGGGGGTTTTGAACCCCCTCTAAATTGTTTAACATTTTTTTTAATATCGGGTTGGATTTAGAAGGGGGTTCAAAACCCCCTATAATGTCTTAAATTTTAGGTGGTCTAAAACCCACTCAAATGTGTTAAATTAAAGGGGGTTGAAAACCCCCTGTAATGTATTTAAATTTGAGGGGGTTCAAACCCCCCTCTAATGTCTTTAAATTAGAGGGAGCTGTGAACCCCCGCTATTTATAATAATTTTTTTGTAATGTGTATATATATATATAATTAAAATAGAATATATAAATGTATTTAAATACATTATATGAACATATTACATTACATATTTATATGATTTCATTTAATTATATTTATATGTTTACAAAAATATAATTGTACAATACTATGTACATTATTATATATTTTAATAAACTATATTTCTTATAATATTAATTATATGTAACATAAAACCATAAACATATTATATAAATATATACATAAATATAATCTATTTAAAAAATATATCATATAAAAACTCAAGATAATATTTTTTATAATAATAATAATAAATATATTTTTGAATAATATCTTTAGGCATTTCTATTTTATATATAATTAAAATTATATGATATAAAATTTATAAAAAATATATATATTAATGTACACAATATTATATAATTTCATCTATTTAAATACATATATATAAATGTATAAAATAATTAATATATATATATATTGAAATAGATTATATAAATATTTATATAAATTTTATTTCATATAATATGAATAATATATAATATTATACAATTTATTCAAATAAATATCTATTAATGTGTGTAATAATAAATATGTGTATTGAAATACATTATAATAATATATTTGTAGATAAATTATATAAATATAGTAAATAAATAATTATATATATATATATTATAAATAAACATGTATATAATATATAAATATGTATTTATGTATATAAATAATTTACATAAATACATTTTTAAACATATAAGAATATAATTACACATAAAATAAATAGAATTATAAGTATTTTTAAAAATATACTTACTCAAGTGTATGTAAATATACAAATAAATATATAGTTTTTTCTATTTTTATATAGGTTATATATTTAAATGTATTTAAATATACTATGTATATAATATATATTTAATAATGAATGAAATGTACATAAATAAAATTATGTGTATATAAATCATAGAAAATAATTTGGCATAGTGCTACAATAAGATGTTTGAGGTGCTCGTTTTCTTCGCCCATCGAGGGTTCGATTCCACTTGGAGGAAAATTTTACAAGGTGGTGGGGATATGCATGCACATTGGGGGGATGTCCAATTGGGGAGTAACATGGTGGATGAACTGGAGGGAAACGTGTGGCAAAGTGTTTGAGGAAATTGATCATATCCTTAACGTGAGGGATGGGAGTATGGATGTTGGAGATTAGTGGAGAGAATAAATTGAGGATACAAATTGGAGTGATCACATGGCACAGTTGAACTGTAGGGGAGTTAGTTAAAAAATGATGTGGAATATTTAGGTTTGGTTCAAACTTCCCCCTAAAACTTTTAGTTATTAGGGGTGGTTAAAACCCCCACCAGTAAATGTACATTTGAAAATTAATTTAGAGGCAGTTCTACCCACCTCTAAATAATTAATACATTTTAAGATGATCAAACCCCTTCTAAGGTTCTATTTTCTAGTGAATTTTGGTCAAACTTAAAAGAGGTTTTCACCCCTTATATACAACCACCACTAATTCACCCCTACAATTACTAGTGGTTCCAAAAAACCAACGCTAAGAATAATAAGTGGCCCCCTTAGCAGTGGTTGACCATAACCACCGATAAAGCCTTTAGAAGGGGTTATAACCCCTTCTAAATGTAAAACCCCCTCTAATGACATCATTTTTTTATTTTTTCTATCATAATGTACTAATATACCTTTTGGAATTTCAATAAAACATATTCTATGTTATTTATAGATATCACCTCAAAAATTCAAGGGTCTATTTTTTAAAACACATATCAGTGTTATCTTCTAGTAAGACTTTGTTTATCATACATTTCATTATATTAATTAGTCAAAGGTTTTCACCACATCACTTTTAAATATATCCCATATCATAAAAATAGATATAATAATAGACTAATATGTAAGATATCATATTATAAGACATAAATGAAAAAGTAAATAAATTTTTATGATAATTTAAACAATATTAAAAATATATGAGTTCTTCTTCATTTTAAATATGATTTCATGAGTCAAGGGGAATGGATTTTCTCTAATAAAACTATTGGGTAATGGAATTTAGATTCCTTATAAGAACACACCCAAAATGATATCCAAATGAACCTATCATATAAATCAATTGACCCAGCTCTTTGGTTATTAAACTCTTTGAATCAATAATGCAGCTCATGTATTGAGAGCTACACATCATCACTGCTCATGCGTATGTGTTCCAAGAAAATTTTTATCCTTTAGCCTTTTCTATGATACCACTATTGGGTTCTTTAGGTTATTTTAATTCTTAAACTAATTATCATAAGTAATTAATAAACCCATAATTTATGATCAACCATTTTTTAAAAAATGAAACCATGTATAATAAAACAAAATAACTGATGTGTTTACTTTATAATAAATATTCCTCTACTATAGTATTTTGCCATAATTTATGGCCAGCTCTGCCTATAGCACTCCTCCTGATCCTATTCTTCCCCCTAAACCAACTCTTACTGATAATTACCGCACTACTAACAATGTCGGGCCTCCACCCCTTGTTGAATTGCAGACTTCTAATTTGGAAAAATCTACTTCTACAAAACCCTTTAATTCTACTTCTGTTAAATCCATCAGCTCGGCTTATTCCTCACAGGTTGATAAATCTCTCATAGCCTCTGATCCCTTGGTTCAGAGTCCTCCAAAAACTACAGAAGTCAGTTCTTCTCCCATGGATTGCACTACTATCCAGAATTCCGCACATACTCCAGCGGATCCTTCTGCTGCTCAAGCTGATGGTCTTGGCATCACAGTCTCTGAGCACATGCCTAGCATTGCTTCTAGCAATGAGACACCTTCTAATGCCAATACTCAGACAACCAATCTAAACTCTTCTTCCTCCCCTATGGTCACTCGATCGCAAAGGAAGAATGATTCTAGAAAATCCAAAAAAAAAAGTGTTCCAACCCAAAACGCAAATAGAAATGAATTTTCTCTATTGGAATTGCCAAGGATTAGCAAACAATGACACCTCCACTACAATTAGGAGGCTTATAAACACTCATAAAACTCAACTATTTTCCATCTCCGAACCAAATGTTAATTTCAAATCCAACTACATGAGACTTGGTGCTCCTACCTATAGTTTTCATGGCTCTTGTAAACATGGTACTCAAATGGACTCTATGTGGATCTTTTATCATAATTCCCTTCAAAATGTGCACATCATTAAAAACACTGATCAGCAGGTTACTTGTGATTTCTTGTTGAACGGTTGTCTCTTTATTTGTACTATGATTTATGCCAATAATAGATATCAGGACAGAAGTACTTTATGGCATGAGCTTTCCGATATGGCCCGCTCAATTAAGGAGCCTTGGGTTGTTATGGGTGATTTCAATGCCATTCTAATCCCTTGTGAAAAAATTGGCCCCTCACATCTTAATATTTCTTCAAATGAATTTAGGTCAGCTATTGATGACTATAGTCTTTTTGAAGTTACCCTCACTGGTGACAAATATACTTGGTACAAAAAACATTATAATAAAATGGTTTCCAGTAAGCTTGACAGAGCCTTTGTCAACATGAAGGCCCTTGATACCTGGGATAATATTTCTAGTATAACTCTGCCTAGAATTAATTCTGACCATCATCCTATCTTAGTGAGCTTCTGTATGATCATCCATAAGCATATTCTCCCCTTTAAATTTAATAATGTGTGGTCCTCGAACCCGGACTGTATCGCTCTTATACACCGCACCTGGAACTATATGAGCCACCATAAGGATTTATTTGCCTGTATTTTTAAGTTAAAAATCCTAAAACAGGCCCTTAAAAGTTGGTGTAAATCTACAAGATCTCAAATTGACCTTGAAATTTCCTCTCTTGAAAATGATCTTAGTCGTGCTCAAACGCAAAACACTATATCTGATTTCAGTTTGGACCCTCAGCTGGAAGCTAACCTTGCCCATAAACTTAATTCTTTACTCACTTTTAAGGATAATCTTCGTAAACAAATGTTTAGGACTAAATGTATTGTTGATGGAGATCGTAATACTAAATTTTATAATTCCCTTCAAAGAATAAGAAAGGAAAATCGTCCTCTTACCAAGCTTATTCATGATGATTTGCTCATCGATACTGAAGAAGCCATAACGGATCATGTCACCTCATACTTTTACAACATTTTTAATGGCCCGGATAGAAATATTGACATTAGGGCCAATATTATCCCCTTACTGGTTGATGATAGAGACAATGAAACTCTTTTAAGCACACCGCTTAATCAAGAAATTAAAGATACTGTCTTTGGCCTTAATCCAGACAGTTCACCTGGTCCGGATGGGTTCAATAATGGATTATATCAAAAGCATTGGGATATTATCCAAAAGGATGTTTGTAACCTTGTTAAAACCTTTTTTCCCATGGTTCTCTGCCTCATGGTATTAATGCTCAATTTTCAGTTTTAATAACTAAGGTTGAAAATGCTTCGGAGATTCATCAATTCAGACCCATTGCTCTCATTAACACTCTTTATAAGATCATTACTAAAATAATTGCGAATAGGTTGGCGCCCATTTGTGATGAAATAGTGTCATGGAATCAATTTGGTTTCATTAAAGGTAGGGCCATTCGGGAATGCATCTGTCTGGCCTCGGAAGGTACCAATAGTCTTAATAAAAACACTAGAGGGGGGTGTGTGGCCATTAAACTGGATATCAGAAAGGCCTTTGACACTATTTACTGGAATTTCATCTTCAGGGTTTTAAATAACTTTGGATTCCAAGACTCTTTCATTGGAAGACTTAAAACTCTATTCAAGTCTGCCTATATTTCTATTCTAATCAATGGCTCTCTTAGGGGCTTCTTCAACTGTTCTAAAGGTGTCAGGCAGGGTGACCCTCTATCGGCCATCCTCTTTGTCATTGGTGAGGATTACCTAAGCAGACTTCTAAATAGTCTGGTCGCTCAAGGATCCCTGAAGCCCATACATGCTTCCAGGAGCTTAAATATCCCTACCCACCTTTTATATGCTGATGACATCATTCTTTTTCTTAAGGGGGGTCAAAGGAATATTCATGTCTTAAAACAAGCGCTTAATCATTATGAGTAAGTCTCTGGACAATCGATATCCTGGAATAAATCATACATTTATTTTGGAAAGAACTTTCTTGTCCGAAGAAAAAATACCATTACTTCCTACCTTGGAATTAAAGAGGGACTCCTCCCTTTCGCTTATTTAGGTGTTCCAATATTTTGAGGTCGTCTTAAGGCTAGATATTTTACTAATATCACTGAGAAAATTATAAACCAACTCTCTACCTGGAAAGGAAGATCCCTCTCTATGGCTGGCAGGATTTGTCTAGTCAAATCGACCATTGTCTCTAAAATGGCATACTCTATGATGATTTACAAATGGCCCGCCAGCATTTTTAAGAAGATCAATACCTATATAAAAAACTTCATCTGGACGGGTAGTATTCTTGAAAGAAAACTTGTCACTATTCCCTGGAAAACCTGTTGAAAACCTCTCGAAAAAGGTGGAATTGGTATTAAAAATTTAAAGATGTTCAATAATGCTCTCCAAGCCCGTCTTACTTGGCGTATCATTAATGGTACTTCCAAAGCTTCTGATTTCTTGAAACTTAGATTCCGCACCAAGCTTTTAAATGGGAATCTCAAGTACATTAACTCTTCAATCTGGCCCTCAATTAGAGACTCGTATTAGAAGATCATGGAAAATTCTAGATGGATGGTTAGTGCTGACTCTTCCACTAATTTTTGGTGCGATAAATGGTGTGGTAACCCCTTGATATCTCTGTTACCACCTAACATCACTCCCGATGACTATAATATTTCTATAAAGGATGTCTTACAATATCACATGCATGCTCTCCCCGAAAATATTGCGCAGATCATTGATAATCATCATTTTTCTTCTAATGGTGATTTCCTTGTTTGGGAACCTGCCCCGAATGGCATCCTTGACTCCAAAAACTTCTACCAGCATTACTTTTCTGAAAGTGATTCTATTTTACATTGGGTGAGTCATTTTGATAAGTCGTGGATCAAACCTTCTAGGCTTACTCTCATTTGGCGAATTTCCCATAATAGATTACCCACTGAAGTCTGTCTTCAAGCCTTTATCATTCAACTCTGCTCCATTTGTCGCTTGTGCAATCAACACAGGGAAGATGCGGATCATATATTTTTGTCGTGTGCGACGGCATCTGCTTTATGGAATTATGTTTTTGACTTATTTAATTGCAGATGGTCCCTTTCTGACACTATTTTTTTGTCCCTTAACAAGTGCACTAGCTATGCTTTCTCTCCTCAGGTTAAAAATCTTCTGCTTACGGCGGTGGCAGAACTTCTTCATGTGATATGGTATGCTAGAAATGACATCATTCATAATAAGCGCTCATTCAGTTTAATTGCAGGCAAATCTCGAATTCTTATTGCGATACATGAAGTTGCTTCCATTCAAAAAGACTATTGCAACAACTCGGTTGGTGATTTTGAGATCCTTCGTCACCTTCGTTTGCCCGGCGTCTTCCCACGGATCAAACGTTCATTTGAAGTATTCTGGCAATCACTGATGTTGAGATGGATCAAAGTGAATGTTGACGGTGCCTCCAAAGGTAACCCAGGCCCTGCCGGTTGTGGTGCTATTTTTTGCGACTCGGTTGGTCTTTTCCAGGGTTGCTTCTATGCTGGCTGTGGCCATTCCTCTTCCCTGGAAGCTGAAATATTGGGTGTCATCCACGCCGTTGATTTTTCCATTCAAAGAGGCTGGAAAAAACTCTGGATTGAAAGCGACTCTACTACTATCATTCATGCCATCTGGAATGGTTCCATTCATCTGGCTTGGTCTCTCACCACTATTTGGATGAATTGTCTCAACTCTCTACATGGGATTGACTACATAGACACTCACACCTATCGGGAAGCGAATACTGTTGCAGATGAACTTTCCAACAAAGGTATTCATCAGACCATGACTTGGCAGAACTCTTTACCTGCTGATTTATTATTTTTGTTCGATAGAGATTGTAAAAGAATTCCATCTTTTCGCCTTTTGTAACTTTTTGCTTATCAATAAGATGACTATTTTGCAAAAAAAATATTAATGCACCCATCTTCCCATGCATTTCATCTTAAGAAATATTCAATACATGATATACAACATAGAATAGATTCAAACATTATATTATTAACATTCAACATCCATTAAAACAAAATGAATGTGGTGTCATTATATTATATCCAATGATATAACAAAACCAAAACATATAAAATGTAGGTAGTTTAAAAATGTTATACCATTAAATATTTCTATATCATAACTTATGATATAATCCAAAAAATTATATTTTTGAATGCTTTAGGGTATATATCCTTAAATTTATAACTTACACTAAAGTCTTATAGTCTTTATACCTTTTAACCTTTTATTATATCATATATTGTAACATTTAAAATCATATCCAAAAATCCTTTTAGATATCTTAAAAAACATATTTTTAAATCTATTATAAATTTCACCTTGTATCTCAAAAAATAAAATACCTTGTAAATAATCTTACAAAAATCATTTTTTTGTTAAAATAATTATAACCTTTAAAGCATCTCATTGAGTTTCATAAAACCCAATCATCATCTATTCAACCACAAAGTGTGTCCCCACGAGCCATTGTAGCATTGAAACAAATATATGAGTTCTGGAATTCATAAATGTAAGTAAAGTCTAGGCATAGTCAAATAAAAAATTACACTAAAGCTACAAAGTAATCTAGTGCGATATCCATCAAACACATGTATCTCTATACTGATGTCCACTGACTATATCATATGCAAGCATGCATTTTCATATGATCCCTTTTTCTAAGACATTGAGTGACCATGAGACTTATAGTATGTCAATCCCATATAGTATCCTTATACATGATTTATTCTTTGAATATAGACTAATTTAGTCGATGAATATATAATATTTCATTCACCTTTAGCGATGATCACATCACATAACCCTCACCCGATAGATGAGAGCATCATATATACATACTCGATACGACTATACACTTCCATTATTTATCTTAGTCAAGGAACCAAATTTCATACTAATAATATGAGAGGAAAATTCCCATATTTTTTAACCTCTAACTGACTAAATGATCAACAATACACCCAACCAAACCCTGATTAGATAAGAACCAAGACTTATATAATAAAGGTATTAAATTTTAAAGGTTCTCATGATATGTATCTCTCAAATATTAGTTTGTGAGGAATCCAAATATGATCTATGTAACCTTAGTATACCAAATACATATTGATAACACCATTCGGTATAATTCATGGGTTATCCAATGCATAAAACTCATTTTAGGCCACATGATCATATTCTGTATCCGGATATAAGGATCCAACTCACAATAACCTTAATATTTTATCACAACATTTAATAATAAATGACAAACATAGGTTAAAAATAACTCAAAATCATACTTTGGAGATAAATTATCATTTTACTTCATGATATTTAAACACACACACATAGATATATATATATATATATATAAAAAGTAAGTAATAATGGTATATAAAATATTATATTTTAGTATAACTTGATACATTTTCATTCTTACCCTTTATGATTATTTAACAAAACACATAAGTTCCTATCTAAAAAATCACATATGATAGACTACCAGATTATCCTTATGTTTTCTTCATTTTCAATTTTTTTTAAACTCATTACATATCTATATAGTTTTTTCTATATCACTATGTGAGTACATGATGAAACCCTCCCAATAAAATATTTAGTGAGTAAAATCTGTAAAGTAAGCTAGTTTGAATAACTGTGAGACTTATGAATCGTATTCATAATGTTCAACTTCATGAACATCAAACTACTTAACTCAACAACATCCAATGTTAAATGTTAAAAAATTTTATTTTCAACTTAGAAATCTTTCTAATTTTACTATAATTATCCTTTTAATAATTCCATAAATAAACTTCCTTGAGATAAATTAGTAAAAAATTAATTCATTACATTACTTTCACCGACATATCCTAAACTTCTTTGTGATATGAAGTGATATAAACATTAAATTTTGACCAACATGATATTTTATTTAATACACTTGAACATCACAATTTCCTAAAATACCCCCATTATCTTAATAGGCGTCGCATCCTCTTTATAATATCATTCGAAGATACATAACCTTTTTTTGTTAGGAAATAAAATTCATTTCCTTTTAGTATGAATATTTAACAAAAATTCACATCATAAATGTTATTATTTGTGTTTGGAGAATTATTCTAGAAAATGTATTTGAAATATGTCACTAATTTTGATGAAATCATATCTCTTATATTTTAACAAATATCTATATAAACGTTTTTATCCTTGATATAACATTTTTTCTTATTCTTATTCTCAAAACATGTTATATAATCCATTGAATCATAAACCATGTGTTTTAATCTCATATTGTGCATTACGACTATTTATTATGAAATAATTTATTCCAATATATAATAGAAATGATATGAATATACCAATCCTTTAATTAGATCCATTTGGGCTTGACATATTTATTTATAATCAAATATTTAATGTAGTCACTCTTTGTTACATTACTTGAATGAAAACTGATAGATTTATCAATTATTTCCTTATTTTAAAATCGTTGTATATTTAGAACACTTTTAAAACCTATAGTCTATATCATATAACCATAAAAACTAAATAATTTATTTTTATAGAACCATTACCAGAAATAGAAATTCCATTGAGTTTCCCAAACCCCATCACATATTCTATAAAATTACATTACATAGAATCATTAATCCTTCTTCTTAATAACGCTTTTGGGTTTCAAAAACCTTTACTAGATATTGGGAGAAACATTATTGAACTTTAAAACTATATTTTTTTATTTAACCAATTTTACTATCAAAAAATCACTAGAACTTGTACATCACATGCCTTAGTTCAACTATCCTCAACACATTGAGAATATCGAGTAAACGTTTCTAGAATTCATTTATATTTCTGCAATATTTCTAATAATGATTACAGAATGAATTCCATACCAAGATATATTCTTAAGGAAACCTCCAGTATCTCCAAGTCACTACCATATCCAATCATATTGAATATATGAGTGGCGACTGAAATTACATTGATCATTTTGAAAATTTAAGTGGATCAGTACATGTTTCACATAAGAATATAAATTCATTTGATTAAATGCTTAAATAATTTGATACATAGAAAGGGTTTTATCAAACATTTATAATTATTCTTTCTTACTTAATATCATTCCTTATGTTATTGGTATAGAAATTTTTATACATTAAAATTCTATTTTATAAAGATAAATCTAAAAGTAAAGTTTGATAATGTTGGAATTTATCTAAAAAAATATTTTATCAGATAATTATCATGTTAAAAATTCATTTAGTAAGTAATTTTATCAAATAATATCAGACTAAAATTATGTCCTATTTTTAAATTCATCATATCTATTAGTGGGGGAAGATTAATATTTCATTAAGTAATGAGTCCAATTTAGTGTTCATCTTTCCACTTATCAATTTATATAGGAAATCATACTAATCATATCATATACAACTCTTGGATGGTTATGAAAAAAACTATTTCCTTATCTATCATATGTATAAACTTATAAATAAACGTTTCTTTTGAGTAATGAATATTTTGAAGGAATTTGAGTTTTGTTTTTGGTGAGAGGTTTCTTTTGAGAATTGGGTCCTAGATAGATAATATGAGTATTAGATGATGTTTTTGGACATGTAAAGTTGCTAAGATGGGTGTTTGAGAGATATGATAGGTATGATATAAGGGTTGGGGTGACCTAAGATCTTGAGGTGGTTTTAGGATATAAACCACACTGTAACCCTGTACGTTGGTGTATAGAATTATTTTTGGCCCTATGTGAATTATCTAAAAGGGAATAAGGGAACTTTTTAGCCTATGGGGTTCATCATGGTTATGTTTCGTATGTTTCTTCATGAAATTGAAAGACATGAGACCATTCTACAATAGGTAAGACGTTTCATGGTGGGATCTCATGGGTGAAGGGCACTTTTACCCTAGATTGGGAATGGAACCAAAGAGTTTCCATTGCAGGAAATGGTTAGGGTGGCTATGTCATAGTGGGAATTTGGTGCCAATTTTGGGGGACCACTGGGAACACCACACAATGGTATAGGGAATTGTACTATGGGGGGAGTCCCTACCCAAAACATCCAATAGGGGCTTTGTTGTTGTCTTCATCATATTGGGTGTTAGCTATACCATGACCAACAAATCCATGATACATTGGGGACCTGGTCTAGTTTAGAAATACTAAGATGTATCCTGAGCAGCTATGCCATATTGGGTGCTTATAAGGTAAGGCCTCAAGCTATACCCAAGATGGGTGGTACCATAGAGCCTTTCTCTATGTCATAGTAGGTGGATATTCATTATGTCCCTTATAGACAGACAATAAAAATTCCCCCACCAATTTTTTTAATGATGGAATAATGGTAATTTAACATTCACCCCCTTCAGTTTTTAGAGGGGAGAGCTACTTGAGGAGGTCATTTTGGATGAACATTCCCCCTCTCTTCGTCTTCATTGATCACCCATGTTTTTGGGTGATTTTTGATGAATTTCAATGGATATTTTAATTAAGTTGTTGTGTTAATATCCCTAAATTTTAATTTTTTATAGACCTTTTATTTTTGATGAACCAGGTTATGTTTTTGCCACTGATTTAATTAGAGCATGGTGGAATTAGGTGGGGATGGTGGAGATTTTTCTTAGCTTGGAGAGGAGATTCCCCAAGATGATGTATTCACATCATCACATACCATTTCAATCGATGGATTTTCCCGAGGATGGTATCGGGGGTATGACATAATCCTTATAGAAGTGGTTGATCGCAATTTTAATGGGACATGGTCACTCAATCCTCATTATGATGGGTGATGGCTATTAGAATTGTATGAGATTGGGAAAAAGTTTATTTGTTGTTTATAAAATATAGTAACTTAAAAATTGAGGTTTGTTGTCCCTTGTAAATACCTCTATAGTACTATTATTTATTTATATGGATTTTGATATGCATTCTCCCCACCACATGTGATTGAATTTTTTAAATTAAATTAAATATTTATTTAAAATGAGTTGTTTTATGAAACTAAAATTCTTATAAATATGATGAACAAAGTTACAAGGGCCATGATAGACCCTTGTTCAATAGATTGATTCCCTATAACATCTATAGTCGAGTAATTTTTTATAAATGCATTCCATGTGACACATAGACCCTGAAGGGTGTAAATTAAATGAAGTTAACATAACATAGTTTCCATAGTATAGGATCCTTTTACACTTCCTACTAGATTTGAGTGTTGGACTAAGATGATTTTCCCATGTAGGTTATGATGGATCTCTTGGATTCCATATAGCCCAAAGGCTAGTTGTGATGATTTTAGGGTGAGTGTTCCTCCACTAGTGAGATGTGAGAACCTAAATGGGTGTGACCTAGATGGTACTTTTGGTTTGGTTGAGTGTGTGAGGACTCAAGAAGGATTAATTGAAAAGAGAATAAGCTTGATGTTATCTCCCTTATGTGATAATGGCATGAGATAACAAATGAATCCATGTTATTATTATGTAAATTTTGAGGGATGTTATTCCCTATGAGTGTTGAGCTAAACCCAGGATATGAGACTCTGATAGAGGAACCCATGTGGATGTCTATGTTCTGTTTTGACCTAGGGGACCCTAGTGGGTGCCCCAATGATATATTTAGCCTAATAGGGTTATTAGGGTAATGGGTAGTGATGTATTTGGTGACACTTTAGAACAAGAATTGATAATATGAGGTTGATATGGCTATAGTGATGGGGATTAACAATGAACTTGAGAGTTCAGCCTTGATTTTTTTAGAAAGGTTTGGGTGATGTCTCAACCCTAATGAGATATGATTTATGAGATATTATGGGAGGGTTTCACTTACCTTGAGAATTTAAGTGTAATTCCCTAGTGTTTACTTACGATTAAAGTATTTGATCTAAATGGAATTCGTAATGATATTCTCATAGGATTTAGTTTTTGAGCCTAACATTGTATAAATGCCTTAGAAATCCACATGGATTCAGTCTTTAGGTCTATACGGAATTCCTAGGAAATTGGTATTTGGCCTTCAGGATTATATTATTGCCTTGTAATTTTTTATTATAATAAACTATATTACTTTCAATGGATTTCCTAGGACTTTCTCCATGAAATTATCCATGGTACTAATACTACTGAATTTCCTTGGGTCACCCCCTTTGGAATCGACTGTATGCCTAATATTATTGGATATCATTGGTTAATCCCCTGAGTAATATTTTTTTTCACATACTTTTCTTTGGTAATGGGCATGGTATTGGTTGGTATGACCACATAACTTGCTCATAGACACTCTTACACTGACTAAAGCAGGTATAATTGATCATGGATGTCATTTTAGAACTAGAGAATTGATTCTAATTATTTATTTATATTAATATAATTATATATTGATTATCTTGATCATATCATATATGTTTACATCAAATCACTGGTTATGTATATAACTCCATTGGTGGTTCCCTATTGATTTTTACTCACATCCTAGTTGGGATCCCTAAAAATGTTTTACCAAAGAAGATCTTCATTATTCACAGGTCAAGGTAGGGTGGAAGCTTGTTATAGCATGATCGAGTAATATAGATCAAATAGGACTTGGAAACTGAATTAGGTGAGTCTTGAGGATGGTATTGGAGCCTCATTGTTTCTTTTATTTATTTTGTATATGTGATCATCCAAGGGGGTGATAATTTCATGTGTGCTAGAATGATCATGATTCTATGTGACTATATGTTTTTGCATTATTTTTGTTATAGAATGGTGTGTTTTATAATTTCGACATACTCTGATTTTATTATTGACGATTTTTGGTTATTTTATTTATTGTTGATCAATATACTATGGGAATATAGTCACCCGATAGTAACACCCTAAACCCCAGCTTCAAGTTGTATACCTCTAGTGTATGGGGAGGCTCTCCTGGGATCTAGTGGTGATTCGTCTAGTATGGGAACTGATCAGTGGCTGCATGCCATGTGAGGACAATATAAGGTGGAATCAAATATTTTTTTTCTAATTTCTTGTGGATAAAATATACAAGTGATATAGGATTATATTGGAGATTATGAAGGACCTCAAACTGAGGTATTATGAACACATTTTCTAATAGGATGTCCAGTTTACTAATTATCATGGGTTTTTAATCTTAGTTTCTAGTTTTATGGTTGTATTATTTCACCTATAATGATTCACTTGAATATTTATATTTATGATTTATTATGGTTTCTTCTCTTAGACCATTGGCAAGTGTCCATGTGCATTCATCATATTTGGAATGTAGTATTCACAAGATATACGTGTTCTTGTATGTTAATGATATATTGATATAGATGGCTTGCTTGTTTAAAGTGTCAATAATAACTTATATGTAATTATCCAATTTAAATTCTTGGTGGAATTATACTCAACTAAACCATAATATATTTATTCTAATGACATTCCATGTGTATTATAAAATGATATACTCATTGATGGAAACTATATATCCCATATTATAAGGGACTCATATTGATTCTTAATAGGTCATTATAAGAATTGTATTCCTTGGTTTTAACTTTGATGGGGGATTATGGTATTATTTTTGAAAATAAAAATGGGTTCAGTTACTTAATGTATCAACACCAACATATATAGTGTTTTCCCATAAGACGTATTGGTGGAATTATAATTAACCGAACCATATGGCCATGTTATACTTGACACAAGGAATCATGGTGTGATTATATTATTTAAACATGTATGTGGGTGACATTTTTGTCCTCTAGGGGGTAGTCTCATAAGTATATTCCTGGTGAAAATTAGAACCCTATTAGGCTGATATCTTTGAATGTGATTCCTTATATATATATGTGTGTGTGTGTGTGTGTGTGTGTGTGAAACCCCAAAATGAGTGTTTATTTTGGAACATGAGTTTTTTAAGATATAGGAGAGGAATTTTGGGATAGTTCTCCATGGACTATGACCTATTTGAGAAATGATTTATGCACTATGTGGGAGATCCTAATGATTTGAGGTATGGATCGAGATATGGGTGAGTAGGTTATTATGGTTGCAATTAGCTATGATGTGTGAAGGTAGCCTGATAGAGGGGTTATCCTAGGCTTGGGAGTACTATTAAATACAAGAATAATGGTAAGCACTTAGGGTTATGAGATCAGTGCATGGGAGGTAATATCAGCTATATGGTATAGGCTAGTGAGATGTCGTGAGATTTTGTGATGAAAATCACATGATGTGTTTTTTGTATCAAAGTATAGTTTCAGAGGACATGATCACTTGGATGTCAGACCATATTGATTTTGGGTTTTCTTCCCAATGAGGTTTTGAATTATGTTCTTAGATGTTTGGATCTTGGGTGGATAGATATTGAGTAGACACTTTTGTATTGAGGTGATGCCTAGTTAGTGTGTGATCATGTGATAAACACTTGTATGAGTGAATTCCTTGATTTTAGAAGAGGACCATTGAGGGTTCTTCTGGTTAGATGAGATTAAAATGTCTTGAGAATGGTCATTGATTTAGACATGTGATACTAAGTTTGTGCAAATGATTACTACAAGAGCGTACACTAATTGGGTTTCTAGTGAGGTCAAGGTACAATGCACATTGGTTATGCATGGTTCCATGTGAGATGTGAATCGATGGGAAACCATGTGTGGGTCTAAGACCATTGGTTTCGATGAAATTTTGTGGTTATGGTTTCGTAGACCTTTGAATTTAATTAAATATTTACTTATATGATAGTTATGATGATAATATGGATGGATACAGTCAAGGGTTGATAGTACAAATATGCATGGATCAGGAGGTGCGACACATGTGTATTGATGGAACTGATTGAGGTTGTTCTTGAGGATATTTATAAGGGAATCCATATATTGGGGAGTGCACTGTTGGTCAATGGAGGGGTGAACTTCATTATAAATTGAATTTTTATGGATTCCAAGGATGAAATTCCTAGCGAGTCATAGAATAGTCAAAAATTAATGTTGTGTGTTGTTCTTAGGTCTAAGAAGAATGGATATGTCCAGTAATTATGTATGGTAGTGTATGGGGGTGGGCCATGGAAGAATAACCCTCATGTGGGCAGGGTCATATTAATGATGAGGCCAGTCCTTGGATATCCAAGGCGAAGTTTGGATACTAGTGAGATGATGAATCTGATGTAACCTATTTTCTCAATGAATACTAGATTTGTGGCTAGGATGTTATATTATATGGATTACCTACATTATAATTGGATTAAAAATAATTTATATGTGATTTTAGAATGAGTTATATTGGATATGTGTTATTTCGTAGGGTGAGATAATGGATGCTTGTTTGATTTATTGGTGAACTAACTATGGAATTACAATAAGGGTCAAATTTTGAAATTTTTTTGAGTTCTTATATGATATTGGGATGCCTTATAGAGTCTAGAAATCAAGATACGATGATTTGATAGTGTGTCAGAGGATGAGACTGGGTATTGTTGTAAAAATTAAACAAGATAAGTATTGATTAATGTTTTCAAGTGTAATTTATTGCAGTGAGATAGAAATCGCACAAAGCGAGTCATTATACCACTAAGAATGCATTTTCTAGAGGGGATTTTAATGGTGGGGAGTAAAATATCTCAAAATCATCCCTTATGTTCATATATCTATAGTAGGAATCACCATGTTCCAAATGATGAATTGATTGATGAAATTGTATTGTATCGGGATAGACAGGTGTGGGTAAGCCTTGCCAAAGGGATTGGGTGGTGGTTACAAGTGGGAGTTTGGGTTATAAGAATTGTTATACCTCATTCTTAGAGTTATGTAGTGAAATCTTGGACATCATTATATAGTATATAAATATGAGTTAATTTTGAATTTATTTCCTTAATAGATCAATATAAATTGCTAAAATACTAATGATTATTCTCGTGGAAGATAAGAAAAAAATAGGGGAGGTTGTAAAGACCATTGTCTTCTGATTTGTGAAAAATCATAAAGAATTTGATGTTTGTTTTTTATTAGATATTTTTTTTTAGAATTCAGACTCATATTATGAATCTTACCATTTATACATATTGAGATGATGTTTTTTGATGTGGAATAAGGCCCATATGGGTGTTATGGATCTTGGAGAATCATTTAAGAAGGGTTGGGGTGACCCAAGAGCTAAAGATGGTTTCATGATATAGAACACACCACAACCCTTTGCATTGTATCATAGCATGGACTATGGTTCTTTTTGAATTTTAAAAATTGGAATAGGTCCATGTTGTAGCCCAAGGGTTTCTCCATGGTGGTGTTGAGTACATGTCTCCATTTGAGTGAAGGTCAAGAGACCATACCGCAGTGGTTATGATACACTATGGAGGTTTCCCACTGGTGTAGGTCATTTTTTTCCTTGGTTTGGAATAGATCTAGGGAATTTACCCTATAGGAAATGGTCGGGGAGGTCATATCATAGTGGATTCATGGTTCTTATTTTAAAGGACCATGGGGTTCACCACACCATAGTGTAGGTCATGGTGAAATGGGTGGATTATATTTCTGAAACACCCAATAAAGGCTTAATTGTGGTCCCCATCATGGTCTTTAGCATGCTAGGGGAAAGCTACACCACAACCAAGGAGGCCACACTATATTATGTCAAGGGCCTGGTCAAGGAATCCCATGACAAAACTAAGGAGGCTAAACCATGGAGGGATCTAAAGAGGTAGGTCCTCGGGCTTACCCTAAGGTGGTATATGTTGTGGAGATCTACTCCATGCTGTTGTAGTGGGAATTATGGAATTTACCCAATATAATTTCCATATATATTCCCTTACCCAGTTTTTTTAGATGGGGTAAACTTTTAATTTATCAATTTCTACCCCTTTACTTTTTAAGCGGATATATTCTCGAGGAGGTAATTTTCGCCAAGCCTCCCCCTCTCTTCATCCTCTTATATCCTTTAAGGATCAAGGTGAATTCAGATATGTTCGATGGTGATTTTAGGTAAGCTATTATATTCCTATCCTTTTGTTTTGTACCATTATATTCCTTTAATTTTGAAAACCCCAAGTTAGGGTTTTGGCCTCGATTCCACTAGATCACGGTGGAATCAGGTGATGATGATGGGTCTTTTACTCGATTTATATAGGGGACACCTGGATAAAATGTCTACATATCCTAGAATGTTGTTTCGATAGAGGTATTTTTCTTAGGATGGTATCAAGGGTGTTCTATTGGCCTACTATGGTAGATTGGTTTTAATTTCGGTGCAATGATGTTTCACATGCCTCATGATGATGGGTGATCTTTTTTGGACTTAGATGAGCTTGGTGGAGGGTTCTTGAGTTGTGCTTAAAAGGTGGTAAATTTGAAATTGAGGTAGGTGTTCCCTTTTCCATACCTCTATGGTATTATTCAATATTTATATGGCATGTGATTAATGGCCTTACCACTGTGGGAAATTGAATTTTTATAATTAAATAAAATGTTTAATTTAAATGATTTATTTTATTAAACTAAAATTATTATAACTAGGATGATCAAATTTCCAAGGTTGATTTTGGAACTATTCATTTAAATTGACTTCAAAAAATTCAATACATATAAGGAATTATAATATAAAACATTAACAATTCCCTAATATTTTATATTTATCTAAATAATTCATATAATTAAAGAATCATTTGAAATTATAATATAGTTAATATTTTTAATATCATTTCTTTTACTTTTTTATTAATTGAATAATCACAACATTAGCATTATGTAAGCTTTTAAGACCATTATTTTTTCAATAAAAATTATTAATAAATTAACATAATAAAAAAATTATTTATATTTAAAATAAATGTTTATAAACAAAAATATCGTGTAATTCCCTGATATTTTTTGAAATATATTTTTTGAAATTAATTTAATCTTTTTGATATTTTACATTTCCTGTAACCTTGAATATTGTTTCTTATAAAAAAGAACTAATTTTGGATTGAGTTATACACAATACAAATTTAATCTTGCATAAAAACAACTCTTAGATTATATTTTTTATATACACAACACTATTTTTGGCTTTTAATATACATGATAATGAGTCCTTACAATAGCTTGCATTACATTCTTGGACACGTTTTACTACACTACAATATACTATTAATATAATTATAAAAATATTATTATAGATACCACCTAGACATTGGAATGTAAGTTACGAATAATTTTAAATAAATTGTGAAAATATAAATTACATATGTGTATAAAATTTATCAATTTTTTATTAATTAGTAGAAGTGAATGTAAGAACTGTTTTAAAATAAAGAAATTACGTTTCTAAAAAATATATTTTTCTATGTACAAACACAAATGTTTCTCAAAAAATTAAACAAAACACTTTTTATTAATGTTTTAACTAATTTTATATATTATGTACTCAATAAATATTTTTTATAATCATCCAATATATTTTATTGGTATAATATAAGAATAAATAAAATTTTATGAATAAAAAGATGTATTTTTCTAAAAGGTTATTTTAACACATTTTAATGGTGAAACCATTTTAAATATAACTTTTGAAACTTTAATAATTTTTATTTTATAAAATAAAATTTACATTTAAAAATAAATATAAAATTTTACTTTGGGTGAATTTTTGTTATTTTTCTGAAAAGTTTCTTTTTTTTATGAATACTGAAAAACAATGAATTTTATTTCGAAACTGCTTTTTCATCTGAATAATTTATGTGGTTAAATTATATTTATAATTGGTTTTAAAGTTTTATTATATAAATTGTAAATAAATTAATCCAATATAGGTAATTGGAATAAATTTCACATAGAAATTGGATGTAAAAACTTTTCAAACATTAAACATTTTTACTTAACAACATACTTTAAATATTAGGGAAATTGATTAAAATCATTTACAATGATTAAGATAAAAATAGATAACAAAGGTATAAACCATAAACTTATGGAAAAAATAGCCTATAAAACTTTCCAAAATCCTATTTATGTAATTATTTCAACAGTATAATCCATTTTATATAATTTTGAACATTATTGGATCCATATAACATGGGAAAAACTTGGGTGTAATTCTCTTTTCAAAAATATACAAGAATGCCACTCCTCCACTATTAAAAGGCACTCACCCCTCACACTTATTCCCACCTATCAAGCACATTGGATCACCAAAAATATACTCAAATAATCTCACAAAATCCCTATTTTAATAATATAAGCCTCCATTTTTTTATAAATCCATCAAATGAATCCCTTTGATGAAAACCAAAAGGAGTTACCTAAAGAAGAGGTAACATACTTCGTCAATCTCCTTTGTGTTATTTTCATTCTCCACCCCCTCAAATATTCTTATTAAATGCTTATATAATAAGATAAGTATCATAAATATACTTATATTTTTTTATTCTAGGGGTTAAACCTACACTTACACACACATCATTCTAATTGGTTACGAACTTACCGTTCTTGTCTACGGTGAACTACTACCTCATGAAACAATGTTTTTCATTTTTTCCTTTACCACCACTCATGGCTAGGAATTATGTTGGAAACTATATTTATATATGATATAAATAATATTTATGATATATTTATTCTTATGTAATTATAATATAAATCATACCTTTATGATTTCTATTTTTTATAAATACGATAACTTGTATGTGGATGTGTGACTAATGCCTCCTCAATGCAATGTCATTCGTTCACACTTTACATGGAATGTTTTAAGGATGGTTTTACTAAACTTATATTATATATGTGACATAATAAATAAAATTTAATTATGTTATATATATTTATATACATGCATATTTCATTTACTTCATTTCTTTCAATATGATTATAAAACTGAAATAACGTTTATGAATACGTACGACCTACCGTCTCCATGAACAGTGTATTCCATTTCATAATTCTATCTTTTATATATTATTATAAATATTTATATAATAAATATATATGATAATTATATAATTTTATATATTCTTTAAATATTTTAATAATTGTCTTATTAATAGTATCAAAAATAATAAGACAGAACATATATGAAAAATAACATAGATATTACCTAAAACGTAACATTTACATGGAATTTTTAATAAATGGATAATATAAAGTCATAATAAAATAATATATGGTATTATATATAATAATATGGTTATATGGGATATTTATAATAAACTTATATTTATTATACAGTAGTTTTAGACATGTATGAAGAAATTCAAGACTTAAGGTAAGGGTTTTCTCATCTCACTTTTGTTTTTCGTGAAACACAGGCCATGTTCACCTCCTATTTCTTATATGTGGTGTGTATAATTCACATGGATTTATTATATTATTATTATAAATAAATATATTTTAATTTACATATCAATTTTATGAGATTTATTTCATGGGTTTTATGTTTAAAAAGATACCAAATTGGTAAAGTAATTTTGTCCCAATTGTCCTTCGTTGAGACACATGCCATGTTATGCACCTATATTCTTTTATGAGGTGTAGATACTATCATTTGAAATGTTATATCATGGAACACCTTACTTTAATGATATTTTAAGCATCATTTAATTTCATTTTCTTACATGGGTATTATAATTCAAAGTTACCTAGTGGTAAGAGTTTATTGAAACAATCTCATCATTTATCGAGATTGTTTATGATTATGCATCCATTGATGAAATATTTTGATCCATATCATAAGTAATATCATTACTTTTTATATAATCTATTTAGCCATTATATCATGATTATTGGTTCCATTTTTATACTCATTAGTACTTAATATATTTAGGAAAGTGTTTTTAAGAAGATCTGGCTTTATCTCTCTCTTTTGTAGGATATCTGTGTTCCTTCAAACTCAAGTATTTTTAAATGTTTTAAAAAATGTTATAATATTAAACATTGATATTTAAAATATATTTTAACCCATGTATTTACTTTTTAACAAAAAAATGTTTTTAAAAAGTAAATATTCTTTCCGTTTTTTCGATCAAGGCACTTTTCTAAACTTTTTGTGGCACAAAAGGATTGTTTAGTATGTATGAATTTATCTGTCATCATGAACAAAATTCCTTAAAATAATCCTTTGAGAGTTTAAATTATTCATTTTTAACAAAAATAGTTTTCTTAAGATTCTATACACTCATTTTTTGAAGATATTTTCAATGAAAAATATATTTCTATAAAAGTTTTTACATTTAAAAAGTGTTTTAAATGATTTTCAATGCATCCATTATATGTTTTCAAAAGCTTATTTTCAAATAAACATATTTCCATGATTTTCAAAGTTAATTTATATGTTTTAAATGTATTATCAATAAAAAAATTTCCAATACGTTTTCAATATTTCTTTATTAGTTTTAGAGTTTTTTCAGTCAAAAATTTCTCAAAAATGTTTTCAAGATTATTTTATAACTTTTCAAGGGAAACGGTTTTTAAAAAAAATCAACATTATGTTATAAGTTTCAAGGAAAATAGTTTTCAAAATGTTTTCAAGATTGTTTTTTAAGTTTTTGGGGAATAATGTTTTCAAAATGTTTTCAAATATTCCATTATAAGTTTTCAAACTTATTTTTAAAGAATAATGTCTTCAACATGTTTTTAATATTTTTTAATTCTTTTTCAAAGAAAAATGTTCTCAAAAGGCCTTATGTTTTAAAAATAAGTTTTCAAAGAATAAAGGATATATTCCTTAAGAATTTTTTTTTAATGGATCTTTCCAAATTATTTTCCGTCTAATATTAAATTTGTTGTTGTTACTCATGCCTTTATGGGAACATGATATAAATGTTCTCTTAATATTATTTATCTAAATGGTTTATGTTTTTATAGCATGATATTTATGAGATATGTTTCTCTTTAATAGGTTATATATTTATGGAACTTGTTTCTATTTCACAGGTTATATGCTTATGAAACCCACTTCCTTTCACAGGTTATGATTTGATGAAATTATTATGAAACCTTTTATTTTTCCATAGGTTCTGTTATGATTACTTGTTTATGATACCCATTTCATTTCATAGGTTATGATATGATTTTTTATAATCATGTGGAACACGTATGTATTATTTCATTATGAGATGGGTGGGACCCATATCTTTTTCCAATTTATTAGGTAAAGATTTATATATCATGAGATAAACATGGATGAAACAAGGAGTGAATTTGGTTCATTAAAGTAATTTGTTCTCTAAGATAGTATTGGGAGTGAAAATTGAATACTAATATGGCCATGAGACTAAACCATGACTACCAACATAAGTTGTGGAGTGAACCCATACTACTATTATTACCTTATAATTTATTCCTTTACTACTAAGAAAATCATTTTATATGATTATGTGTCTACCATAAATTGTATGTTTTAATCATATGTAATGCTTTCTTGGATTATGCTCTTGATTCTCTTATATTTAATGCCTTAAAAACTGCTAATAATTATTCTATGACTCTTGTATATGAACTTTGATATGCAGAGTATGATCTTAAAATGTTATTCTCATGTTCTCATGCCCTTATTCTCATATTATGCTTATGTATCACATTTTTTACCCTTACTGAGCATCTGAGATTACCCCTTTATTATGTTTTCTTTCCTCATGCTATGAATAAAAGTTTCAATTCTAAGTATTAAAGGGTAATATATTTGTGTGAAATATTTATGATTTTTTACCAAGTTAGAATATTTTGTTCCATATTTCTAATGACACTAAACTATTATGGTCCTCAGGAATGTATTCTTTTAATTTACTAAATATTCATCTAGAATGATTAATATCACTGTATGTCAAGCCTAGTACACTATAGTTGGTATCAAAATAATGTTTTAGTCAACCTTTGGAAACTGTGATGAGAAAACCATAGTGAGATCCCTAGGGATATTTATAAGGATATGTTTAGGGATTTCTCTAAGGATAAGCCTGAGGTTTCATAGGAATGTGTCATAATTTTAACACCCTATAAGTGATATATCATGATTATGTATATTTTTGTTATGATAACTGTTTATCACACTATTCTTTTTAGTTTTAGTCAATGTTGGAAACCATACGAAACTGGGTAAATGCTGAATATGATGGACAATTTGCTAATGAGCAGTCAAATGGGATCATCACTAGAGTGAAGGATGTTGTGGTCATGCCTAATCTATTTTCATAGAACATGATTAACAATGTATACCTTAACCAACTCTTAGAAACACCAAATAATATAAGGAATGAGTTCTCTAATAGTTTAGCTAATGGAAACCATGTAGTAAATAAGATTCAGTTTCATTTTTTTCAACAATGTGTAAAGAATCAACTAATTGAATATCTTAGAGTAAGAAGAATATGTGTTGACATGGGAATAGATAGACACAAAGAAAGTAACTACAAAGGAAAAAATGAATGGTTTGGTTAAAAAATGTATGGGAATATTGAAATCCCTAATACATCATCGAAGGTTAGATTCTTTTAGTGTGGAATGAATGGTCATTATGAAAATCGATGTCCCAAGTGGAAAGGTCCTGAAGAGAATTGGAAAGGTGTTACGAGTAATGGTTTTATTACTGATGATGATGAGACTACAAATGAAATAAGAAAGGAACTAGGTATTAAGTAATAGGATGAGGTATCCCAATTAATGGCTTAAGGATGAAGTAGAATAATCAATGTGTTTATGTATTTGGGTTCAAGATTTATGAATTGTGAAATATATAAGGATTGTCCGGTTTATATTTTTCACTAATGATTTACAATAATGTGTTGAATGGTTCCAATGGACTAGAAAATTGATTTAATGGCCAGGTTATATTCATTTTAAATACAATTTTAAGAGAAATATATCCCTTAATATGTTCTTAATGTTGATAGGATAGTGTTTGTATAAAGATATATTGGATATGAATAAGTAAATTTGATGGTACGAAGTACCTTGGAACTGACTAAGTATTTTTTGAAAAAGTGATCTATTTTATAATGGATGAAGATTACAATTTTTTTATATAAGGAATATATCCATTATGCATGGGAATAATGAAAAATTCATGTTTTTAGTAATAATTTATAGTAATTTTGGTTATTTATATTTTTCAAGAGAATACAGGATGAATTTATTCACATGTTTGGTATGAAAAAAATAATATCTACTTTCTATAGGATCAATATTAAGATTAATTTGAGAAATATAGTGCCCTTACTTCTAAATATTTAAATTTTTATCTTTTTAAAGGGTTACATGGATGAAAATTTATGGAATGGTTTAAGTTAAACATCATATGAGGTTTTAGAGATTAATGTATTATATCTACCTATGTGGATTTATGCATATTTTATAACATGTTCTTACCTTTTTTGTGATAACTAAAGACATATGGAATCACCTTCCATTCTATTTATGGGTCTCATGATCTGTTAATTCATCAAGAATTAAAAATTCACTTCCATTTCATCGAATAAAAGAGGAAGTGGAAATTGATCATGGCAGAAAAAAGAGTATGGTTTTCCTAAAATTATGTAAGTATATCTTTTAATGAAAATTATTTAACTTTAGGAAAAAGGGTCCTAAAATTAAATTTTTCTCAAGTGATCGTTATTTTTTATGATATCAATGACCTTTTTAAGCCTATTTAGGTTATGGATTTGTGATTTTTAACTTTCTCCAAACCATGTTCTCTATCACTCTCCATAAAAAATTAATAGTTATATTTACTTTCTGTGTTCATGTTCTCACTTTCCACCAATGTTTTCATATGTGGGAACCTAGTTATGAGTTACTTTGGGTAACCTTTATTTTTCTAACATTCCTTTTTTGAAGGAAGTTTTAGTATTAATTTTTTCGATGTGGGTTTCTATGAAAGGAACTTTCAAGTATTAAACTATTAATAACCTAGATCAATTTCAGGGTAGGAATTTATTTTAATGGGGTAGAATGTAACACCCATAAATTTTGTGAATTTTTTTTCAAATTAAAATAATATTTTTCAAATTTTTAATTTCACGCAACATAGAATATAGTTTTTTTATAAAATATTACTATTTTTATTGAATTATATGAAACACCAAGTTAATTTTTTACTACACAAAACACATATATTAGCTTGCAGTGCACACAACACTATTTTTGGCTTATATTACACACAATAATGAGTCCCTTTGATATCTTGTGCTACACGCAAGGCTGAGTTTCAGTGAACTAAAATATACAATTAATATGATTATTAAAATATAATTATAGCTACCATCTAGCTGTTAGAATATAAGTTACGAATAAGATTATGTAAATTGTGAAAATATGATTTACACATGTGTATAAAATGAATCCTTTTATTATCGATTAGTATATGTGAATGTAATAACTATTTCAAAATATATAATTATAGCTACCACTTATCCACTGGAATAGAAATTACAAATAAGATTAACTAAATTTTGAAAATATTATTTACACATGTGTATAAAATGAATCTTTTTGTTATCGATTAGTATAAGTGAATGTAATAACTATTCCTTTGTTCAAAAAAATGTAATAACTATTCCAAATATAAAAATTACTTTTCTTGGAAAAATATTTTTCTATATACAAACACAATTTTATCTCAATAAAATAAAAAAACATATTTTTATTAATTTTTGGAATAAATTTAATCTATTATATATTCATTCAAATTTTTTTACTCATTAAGTATATTTGATAGGTATAAGGGAAGAATAAATCCAATTTTATAAATTAAAAGATATATTTGTTTAAAAGGTAATGTTACAGCATTTTAACTGTGAATGGATTTTAAATATGATTCTTGACACTTTTCTAATTTTATTTTACAAAATAATATATATTTTTGAAATAGTAATATTAAAATTTACTTTGGGTGAATTTTTGGTATTTTTCTGAGAAGATTCATTTATCGATGAATAGTGAAAAACATTGAATTTTAATTGAAAATAAATTTTTCATCTAAAAAATAATAGGGTTAAATTATATTTTTAATTGGTTTTAAATTTCCATTAGAAAAATTTTAAATCAATTAATCTAATTTATTTTATTGGAATAAATGTCACATAGAAATTGGATGTGAAAACATTTCAAACATTAGAATATTTTAACTTTAAAAACTCACTTACTCTTCCCATCTAGGGGAATAATTTTAAATTAATTTATTCCACTTATGTTATTTGTATTTTGAAAAATTGATTCCATATTTGAAATCATAATAATTTATAATTTATAATAAGTTGAACTTAGTTTTCAATCAAAAAAATTAGTGAAATTGATTAAAATTAATTACATTGATTAAGAGAAATATTACTTTAATAAACGACTAAACCTTAATATTAAAGGCCAAAATAACCTATAAAATTTTCAAAAATACATTGTATGGAAATATTTAGAAACTATAATCTCTTTTATATAATCTGGATCATTATTGGATCCACTTGACATGGGAAAATATGGATGGAATTCCCTTTTCAAAAATTTATAGTAATGTTACTCCTCCTCCATTATAAAAAGGAATTCACGCATCCCACTTATTCACACCTTTAAATAAATTTATGTCTCAAAAAATATGCTAAAATAATCTACAAACATAAATCACTTAATCCAATAATAATCCTTTTTGTAATAATTCCATCCAAGGAATCCCTTTTGTGCAAACCAAAAGGAGTTACCCAAGGAAAAGGTCACATCCTTCCTCAAGCTCTTTTGTTTTACTTTCATTATCCACCCCCTAAGATATTATTTTTAAATTATTATATAATAACCTTAGTATCATAAATATAATTATATTTTTTTATTCAAATTATTTTACCTACACTTACAAACACTTCTATATAATGGGTAACAAACTTACTGTTCTTCTGTATGGTAAACTATCGCCTCATGAAATGATGTTGTTAGTTTTTCATTTACCACCTCTCATGGTTGGTAATTATGATGGAAAATATATTTTTATATGATATTTATGATATTTATTATTAATTTATTCTTTATTAATTATTAGGTAAAACATACCTTCATGCTTTAAATTTTGTGTAAATATGATAACTTCGTTTGTGGACGTGTGGACTACGGCCTCCTCAAAGTGATGTGATATGTTCACACTTTACAAGGAGTCCATTAAGTATGGGTTTAGTGAACTTATATAATATATATGACATAATAATTATAATTTAATTATTATATATATACATATATATCATTTACTTTCTTTCTTTCAATATGACAATAAAACAGAAACAATGTTCATGTGTACGTACGGCGTATCATATCCATGAAGAGTGTATTACATTTCTTAGTTATATATTTTATATATTATTATAAATATTTATATAATGAATATATATATGATTCTTATATCATGATTTAAATTCTTTAAATAATTAAATCATTATCTAAGTAATAGTATCAAGAAATACATGTAAAAACATATATGAAAAACAATGTGGATATTACCCGAAACAAAACGTTAACATGGAATTGTTAATAAATGTGTAATATAAAGTCATAATAAAATAATATATGGTATTATATATAATATTATTATTATTTTTAATCTTCATAATAAACATATATTTATTATACATGAGGTTTGAATCTATATAAGAAAGTCAATACTTAAGGTAAGGGTTTTCCCACATCACATTAATTTTCCATGAGACACAAGCCATGTTCACATACTAGTTATTATATGTGTTGTGTATACATACCATTTATTTATTATATTATTTTTATAAATAAACATATTTTTATTCACATATCAATTTTATTAACTTTATTTCATTGGATTTATGTTTAAAAACATACCAAATCGGTAAAGTAATTTTGTCTCAATTTTCCTTCTTTGAGACACATTCCATGTTATGAACATTTATTCTCTTAAAAGTTGTATATAATATAATTTGACATGTTATATCATGAAAATACTTCATTTGATGATATTTTAAGCATCATTTAATTTAATTTGCTTACATAGGGAGTATGATTCAAAGTTACCAAGGGGTAAGAGTTTATTGAAACAATCTCATTGTTTATTGAGATTGTTTATTATTATGATTACATTGATGAAATATTATGATCCATATACCAAGGACTCCCATAAATTTTCTTATACTATGTTAATTAAATATATATTCATGTATTGGAACCATTTTTCTACTCTTTGGCACTAGAGATATTGAGGAAAGTGTTTTTAAGAATATATGACTTTCTCTCTCTCTTTGGTCGGAAATATATGTTCTTTCAAAACCATGTTTTATAGAAATGTTTTCAAAAATGTTCAATTATTCTCCAAATATCACTAAAATACATTTTTACACGTATTTTACCTTTTAAATAAAAAGATTTTTTAAAAAGGAAATATAATTTTCATTTTCTGATTGAGGAACTTTTCTAAACTTTTTTCAGTGAAAAATGAATGTTTAGAATATATATATTTATCTACTATCATGACCATACTTCCTTTAAAGATTCATTTTAATGATTAAAAGATTAATTTTTATGAAAAAAATCCTAATATTCAAGAAATTAATTAATATTATAGTGATTTTTAAAGAAAAATATTTTCAAAAAAATATTATTTTTAAAAAGTGTTTCAAATTTTTTTCAAACATCCTTTATATGCTTTCAAAAGGTTATTTTAAAAGAATAGTATTTTAGTGATTTAAAAGCTTATTTTATAAATTTTCAAAGTATTTGAAATGAAAAAGGTTTTAAAAACAATTTCAAGATTTATTTACAAGTTTTTGAGTATTTTTGAAGAAAAGGTTTTTAAAATGTTTTCAATCTTATTTTATAATTTTTTAAGGAAAATATTTTTTAGAATGTTTTCAAGATTTTTTTTATGTTTTTTGGGGAAATAGTTTTCAAAATTTGTTCAGGATTCTTTTATAAGTTTTGAAAAAAAAAATCAAAAAAAATTCAACCTTATTTTATGATAATTCAAGGAAAAATGTTTTCCAAATTTTTTTAAATCTTCTTTTATAAGTTTTCAAAGATATTTTCAAAGAAAAAGGTTTCCAACATGTTTTCAAGCTTCCTTAATATGTTGTCAAAAAAAGATTTTCAAAAGGACTTAAGTTTTAAAAAATGTTTTTTTAAATAAGAAAGGATATTTTCCTCATGAAATTCTTTTTAAAGGATCTTTCCAAATTATTTTTCATCTAATATGAAATCTGTTGGTGTTACTCATGCTTTTTGGTGAAATGATCCAAAGGATCCATTGATATTCGTTCTCTAAATGGTTTATGTTTTTATGTAATGATATTTATGAAACCCATTTTTCATTAATGGGTTATATATTTATGAAACTTGTTTCTCTTTCACTATTTATATTATTATGAAACCTTCTTCCATTAATGGGGTATGCTATGGATAAATGATTATGAAACCTATCTCCTTTTCCATAGGTTATGAAATTATTGCATGTTTATGATACCCATTTCATTTCATGGGTTGTAATATGATTTTTTATTATCTATTGGAACACATATGTATGATTTAATTATGATATGTTTGGGACCTATATCTTCCTCCATTTCATTGGGTAAATATTTATATTGTAACATCATGAATATTTTTTAAAAGAGGCATTATATTCGAAAGAGTATATAATACGCCACATCAAACTAAAGCAAACAACTAAATATTATTATCTAATAATATAACCTATATTTTAAAATGGAAATAATGATCATTATTAATTTATTTATGAAAATATGGTTTACACATGTATATAATTAATTATTTTTTGTAAAATTATTTATAAATGAAAATAAAATCCTTTTTTAAAAAAGAATTGTTTTTTTGAAAAACTTTTTAAATACAATTAAGTGAGTTTATAAAAAAAATAAAAATAAATTATGTAATTTATTAATGAAATATATAGGTAATTTAATATTTAAAATTCAAATTATTTGTTTTCCAGACATGATATAAGAACAAATTCAATTTTTCGGATAAAATATGTATTTTTCAAAAAATGTGGTTTTACCACCTTTTGGTAAAGAAATGATTTTAAATATAGTTTCTAACAATTTTATAAATTATATTTTACAAAAAAAACTCATTATTTTAAGTGTGGAATAAAATTTTACTTTGGATAATGTTTTGGTATTTTTTTTATAATATTAATGTTTTTAATGAATATTGAAACATACTGCATTTTAATTCAAAACTATTTTTTGTCTAAGTTATTTATATAGTTATAATTTATTTTTTAATTGGTGTTAAATTATATTAAAATTATATTTTAATAATTTAATATATTTTTTCAATGTAATTAATTTCACATTGAAATTAGTCTTAATAACTATGTGAATTTTTTAACATTTTACTTAAAAACAGTTTTCTTATTCTCTCAACGAGATTAATTTTTAATTAATTTCTCCAAATTATGTGTTTTTAATTTAGAAAAATGTATTCTATATTTGTATTCAAAAGTTAAAAATTATGTAAATAGTTTCCTTTTATTTTTTGACATCATGAATAATAACTTTAGTAATTATTTTTATTACTTTGCTTAAGGGAAAATCAGGTAATTAAAGGTTAAAATAATATTATTATAACATAAAACGATCCTAAAATTTTTCCAAATCATATTGGATGAGTGTATCATTTCCATGAGAATCATGGGGTATATTTTAGGACAACCTGGAGCTGCTTGGATGACTTTAATGCATTTATAATATTATATTCAATGAATTGTCATTTTTTGTTACACTTTTGTTTTTAAAAAGTAAAGTATTTTAATATGAAGTTATAAAATAGATATCTTTAAATATAAATATTATTTATAAAGATAAAATCATTACCTAAATAATGGTAATTTATTTATAATTTTTAGTAATAAATTAATAAAATTAAATTGTGACACAAAGGTGATGTAGTAATCAATTTAATAAAGAAAGAATGAAATAACGGATATTAATACTAATAAAATAAATATAATTTGATATATTTGATACCATAAACAAATTTTTTGATGAATATTATATATTATTATTTATTTAATATATTTTTTTCAAATGAATCAAGTTTTTATGAATTTTTGAAAAATCCAAGTATGAATAGTGTCAAAATCAACATAATTCATATTTTAAAATATAAAATCGTTCATTAAATGATATAAATTTTTTAAAAATATAATATTTGTCCAAATATTTATATACTTATATATATATGTCATTAATGACTCATTAAGATTTATTTTGACATGATTTACTAATTATTTTAACTCTCAAAATGTAAATTACTTGATAAATCAATAAGATTTACAAGGGGTTAAAACAAAAAGATAAGGATTAAAAATATACAATACTTGTTTAATTTTAATTTTATGATTATTATTAGACCCAAAATAATCCTATATTTTAAATAAATCATTTTGGGACAATTTTTAATCAAAATTGAATTTATTTTAATTTAATTCTTTTCATAATTCCAAGAGTGCCCCTCCCCTCTCTTATAAAATGGCACCCATTCCTCTCTATTAATCACACATCCAAAAACTTTTGATTCTGACAATATCTATTCAAAACCCTTAATATAATACCTACAAAAATTATTGAGGCCTTATTTTAGGTATAACCCTTACCTTGGAGGTGTTAAGGTGTTCTATAAAGGTGATCAACCTAAGAGGAGGTAATGTTTTCTTTAAGTATTTCTATGTTATTTCTTCTTCAAAAACATTAAAATCTCATCCAACCATGATGAAATAATTAATAAAATATTATCAATATAATTATTGGTTATTATGATAATATATTCACCTAAATCCATCTCCACTTACATTAAATGGGAAAGTAATTAATCGTTCATGCGTACGTGTGGCCTATCACCTCCCCAGACCATTCAAATTTGTTTTCCATAACTGTCTCTCATGAATGGATATAATAATGGAATTAATGATCATATGTGATGTCAAATACATATTAAAAATTATAAAATAATAATATATCAATTATGTTCTTACTTTTCATGCATATAAAATTGATAATTTCATTCGTGCGTGCGTGTTAACTATCACCTCCACGAAGCGATGTTGTTCACTTTTATTCACTACATCACTTGTATGATATATATAATTATATTGAAATTATTAATATGATATTAATTATTTTATGATAATTTTATAACTATAAAACAGTACTTACCTTCCTTCCATAACGATCAATGAAAAATGAAGTCGTTACTCATGTGTACGTACAACCTACCATCTCCATAATTATAATATTGTTCATTTTTCATAAACATTATTAATGGTTTTATTAAAAAGTATAATGGATCTATAAAATTTATACTTATATCATTAATATTATTCTATAGATTATGGAATTATGACCACATGGAATATTGACATTGTACAAAGTTCATTTTCGACTCAAGTATTGAATAACGACAATACGTCTGATATAAACATAAAAAAATATTTAATTGTTATAACACGGTAATAAGTTATGTAAAAGGAATTATAAACATTAAAAAGGTTCTCAAGAAAATATAAATTAACCTATGTTTATTATTCAGGATTATAAACATTATACATGATGATTCAGACTTAATGTAATGGATTTCATCTCAATCTCCTTTCATTGAGTCATTTCTTGTTAATATGCAACTTTATTCTTTTATAAAGTGTATATACAGACACTATAGCATTTCATATCCATATTTAAACAATACTAATTTAATTTATCATTTTGTTATGTGTATTAATTCATGGATATTATATTTAATTGTTCAAAGTGGTATGAGACACATTGAAGGCTTAAATATTTAATTATCGAATATTTTTCTTCATTATATTAATTTAAATATTTATTTATATGGATATAAAATGATTACACAATAAAATTTATCTCTATTTTGAATTTGATTCAATTTTTTCAAAAGGAATATTTTATATGAATCATTTTACTTTCTTTACAAACATTAAAATGAAAGTTTCTAACATATATGGCAATAATGACTTCTCTTCCATTGTGACCATTATTTGATATTTGGATTCGTCTACAAGTATTAATGTTTTTAAATGAACAAGAAATATATTATTACTTTTTTAGATATTTTGGTATTGAAAATGGTTTTTAAAATGGATTGACTATTTGAATATTTTGAAATGATTTCTTGTGATTGAAAATGAAATTTTTTGAGTGAAATGTTGATAATTACAATCTTTTATGTGATATGATTATATAATGGTTCTTGGACATTTTATGGGTGGTTACATGATAAAAAAAAGATGGGTGGTTACATGATAAACCAAAGATAGGTGATTCTATAATAAACCGAATATGGTTGGATATATTATAACCTCTAATTCATTGGGTATGGAAGTCAATCGTGTGGTTATTCCATTTGTAAGAGTGACATGTATAGAAGTCGTTCATATGGTTATTCCATTAGTAAGAGATAAATGTATCGAATTTGACTGCATCGTTATTCTATTTAAGTATAATTATATCCCAATTTTCCTTTATATGTTATATGTTTCTTTATATGGGGTTTATGGTAATATTTTAGTTAAAAAAAGGGTAAGAAATGATATTATATTCAATAAAGAGTATTTATTACTTCATAAACGTGAAAAGTATTACTTTATGATAAAGTATTCATGGTTTACATGTTTTCTCAAGGATAATAGTTTTCCTTATTTGGGTATCCCTTACTGATATTTTTATACTCATCCCAGGATAAAAAAAATTCACAGTATTTAAAGAATAATAGACTCAAGGATGGGATCAAGAAAAATTTATGATGATTAAACCTGAAAAAAAAACCACATTTCATTTAAAATATATATATATATATATTATGAAATAAAAATATAATTTTGTAAGTGTCCTCTTTCTATTTATATGGTTTTTTTATATATGATTTATGGACTAATTCTATAGATCTCTAAACTTGAAAATATCCTCAATGTGAAATTAATTCAAATTATTGACTTTAATAAATATTATTTAATGTTTAGGGACATGGCCTTATAATTGGTATCATAGGATGGTTTAGAAAACTTTGGATATTAGGATGTTTTATAAATAGTTAGGTATATCACCATTAGTTTTTAAATTTATGGTTGGTTATAAGTTTAATGTATTACAATCCCTTTTGAGGTTATATATCATGAACTTTTAAGGTGACTTTCGGTATTTTTTGAGACATTCACCCTTGAGTAAATTATGGGTTATTACATTTTGGGATGAGAAATGAAAGGAATGAGATAAAATTTTAGGTAAAAATATGTTATGGTTATTTTTGAGAATTTTATATAATTTTTGGAAATTATATAAAATTATATAGTTTTTGAAAAGGCATTACACACAGACCATGTGACAACCTGTCGCATCAGATAAGACTATGGGAATCGAAGCCACAATCAAAGTGTGTTAGGGCTTTATTGCCTTCCACTAGAATACGTGAAGTCGTTGGTTAGTATGACTTTTTATTTTTAATTAAATTAGTTTATGAAACAAGAATAACTTGATTTAGGGGACTTAAGTTTTATCAAATGGATAACCATGGTATTGGAAAATGATTGGGTGATTATGTGATAAATTTTATTTTAAAAGATGTTCAATATTATGGAAATTTTATATTGTTTATGTAAATAGAATACTATGTGATTTTAATTGAGGAGTATTGGTTGAATTATATTTTGGAAGAATATATGATTTCATTTTTGTACTTATGGGGAATTACGTTATTTATTGAAATGATTAACCGGTCATAGAGAATATGTTATTAGGTTGACTAATTCTTGGTAAGATACATGAGGAGTGGTTGATGTTATTTAGAATTAAATGTATGAAATTATCTTGGAAGATTATTTCATTAAATAAATCTGACTTTTGGGATTAAATCTTAGTTATAATATTTTTGAGGAATTTTAAGGATTGTAATTTTTTTTGAATGGTCTACGTTGAAATTTTGGTATTATAGTAGAATTTTGGTTATTAAAAGTATTTTTTCATCATCTAATGGTTTATTTTTTATCTTATCCTAAATATATTGGTTTTGGTTAATATTGTAAGATACGAGAAATGGATAGGTAATCTTTTCTAGATTATGTGATTATATAGAAGTTGATTCATCTTGAATACCCATAATTTGGAGAAAAATATGAGTTTGTGGTGAAAATTTATTAAAGGATGAACCTTTAATTTTGAATTAAGTCTGTTTATTTATTCTCTTAATCAAGAAATTAAAATAATTCCTCAACTTTATGAAAATGATCTTAAAAAAATGTTTTTCGTTTACTTTTCCTACTATGAAATCAATGAATTTTTAAACAATCGCAAATTTAGGGTTTTTTGATTGTTAACATTATCATAATTATGTTTTCTATATCTCTCCATAGTAATATGATGGTCAGTTTTTCTTCAATATCAATATTTTCTTACAATGAATCCTCGTATGTTTTATCTCACACGACCTTCGTACTATTGTTTCATTCTTTTAAAGTTGTTGTTTTATTAATCATTTTTTCTATATGGGATTACAATAAAGGTATTTTGAAGATTCGTACCTTAGTTACAGAACCCAAAAATGAAATTGGCAGGATGAAAATTTTAAAACGGGGTAGAATGTAACATCTCAATGTTTTTTAAAAAGGAGACACTATGTTTGATAGAATACATAATACTCCACATCGAACTTAAGCGAACAACTAAATATTATTTTTTTCCTTATAAACTAGATGTTGAAATGGAAGAAATGAACAATATTAATTGATTTATGAAAATATGTCTTACACATGTGAATAATTAATTTTTTTGTTAATAATTATTTATAAAAGAAAATAAAACCCTTTTTAAATAAAAGGAAATGTTTTTTCTGAAAAACTATTTAAATGCATATAAGTTAGTTTATAAAATAATAAAATAACTCTTGACGTATTTTATTAATGAAATATATAGGTAATTTAATGTTTAAAATTCATCTTATATTTTTTCTAGACATGATATAAGAAAAAATTCAATGTTTTGGATAAAAGAAGTAGTTTTCAGCAAAATGAAATTTTACCACCTTTTGATGGTGAATACTTTTTAAATATATTTTTTGACACTTTAATAAGTTATATTTGAAAAAATAAACTTCTGATTTGGAATATGGTCATAAAATTTAATTTTTATAAACAATTTTGTATTTTTCTGATAATATTCATTATTAATGAATAGTGAAATATACTGCATTTTAATTCAAAACTACTTTTTTGTCTAAGTATCTTATATATTTATATTGTCATTTTAATTGGTTTGAAATTATCTTTACATTATTGTTTATAATTTAATCCAATTTTATTCATTGAAATCAATTTCACATTGAAATTGTATTTTAAAACTTTGTGAACTTTGAAATGTTTTACTTAAAAACCCATGTTTACTTATTCCATTAATGGGATTAATTTTTAATTAATTTCTCTCAATTATTTGTTTTTAATTTGAAAAAATTGATTCCATTTCTGGAATCATAAGGTACAAATTATGTAAATAGATCCTTTTTTTAACACTATGAATAGTAACTTTAGTAATTATTTTTATTACCTCGGTTAAGGGTAAATATGTTAATTAAAGGATAAAATAATATTATAATAACAAAAAAAATACCATAACACTGATTCTAATATTATATTATGAGTGTATCCAGACCATTAGAAACATTGTGTCTATTTTAGTTCCACTTGGATCCACTTGGATGAATTTAATTCATTTATAATATTATTTTCAATGAATATTCATTTTTGTTGCACTTTTTTTTAAAAGGTAAATTATTTTAATATGGAGTTATACAGGGGATATATTTGAATATAAATAATATTTAGAGATTTAAAATTATTACCTAAATCATGGTAATTTATTTATAATTTTAAGAAATTAAATAATTAAATTTAATTGTGACACGAAGATGATTCATTAATAGATTTATTAATGAAAGAATCAAATAATTGAAATTATTTCTAATAAAATAAATATAATTTGATATATTTGATTCCATAAACTAATTTTATGGATTAATTTATCATTTTATAACTGAGTTAATGTATTTTTTCAAATGAATCAAGTTATGAATTTTAAACAATGCCAAGCATGAATTGTGTCAAAATTGACATAATTCATATTTAAAATATAAAATAATTATTTAAATGATATAAAATTTATAAAAATCAAGGGGTTGGAAAAAAAAGTTTTGATACATCTAAAAATTTCATTATTTACTCATTAATTGGTCATTTGGTATGATTTGGTAATTATTTTAACTCAAAATGTGTAAATTACTTGATAAATCTGTAAGAGTTGAACGAGGTTAAAAGAAAAATATAAGGATTAATAAATATTCAAAACATCTCTAATTTTAATTTTATGATGATAATTCAACCCAAAATCATCATATATTTTAATTAAATCATTTTGGGACCATTTGGAATCAAATTTTAATTTATATTAATTTAATACTTTTAATAATTCCAAAGGTACACCTCCCCTCTCCAATAAAAAAGAACTCATTAATATATATTACTCAGACTTAGAAAATATTTTGGTTCAGACAATATATGTTAAAACCCATTCACAGTATCCCTCCCCACATTCTTGAGGCTTTATTTTAGGCAAAACACCCTTCTTGGAGGTGTTAAGGTGTTCTTCAAAGGTGATCAAACGAAGAAGATGTATCATTTTCTCTAAGTATTCTTACTTTATTTCTTCTTCCACAAATTTCAAATCTTTTCTAACCATGATGAAATAATAAATATAGAATAATTAATATACTTATATTTTATTATGTTAATATCATCACCTAAATCCATATCCACATCCATTAAATGGGAAAGGAATTAATCGTTTGTGCATATGTGTGAACTGTAACCTCTACGAACCGATCTAATTCATTTTCCATAATCGTATATCATAACTAGTTATAATAATAGAATTAATGTTAATATTTTATATTCATGACATATAAATCATTATAAAATAATAATATAACAATTACATTCTTACTTTATATGCACATAAATTGATAATGTTGTTCGCACGTATGTGTAAACTATCACCTCCATGAAGCGATGTGATTCATTTTTATTCACTACATCAGTTGTATGATATATATAAGTATATTCAAATGATTAATATGATATTAATATATTTTATTATTATTTTTTAATGATAAAACATTACTTACCTTAATTCAATAATGATCAATGAAAAATGAAGGCATTACTCATGTGTATATACGACCTACCATCTCCATGATTATAGAATTGTTCATTTCTCATAAACATAATTAATGGTATGATATAAAAGTATAATGGATGTATAAAAGTGAACCTTATGTGATTAATATTATTTTTTAGATGATGGACTTATGACCACATGGATTATTGACATCGTACCAAGTTAACTTTCGACTCAAGTACCGAATGACAACAAAACTTCTGATATGAACTTAAATAAATATATAATTGTTATAACATTTTAATAAGTGATATAAAAGAAATAAAAAACTTTAAAAATGTTATAAAGATATTATAAATTAACCTAAGTTTTTTATTCATCATTATAAAGATTGTACGAGATGAGTCAGACTCAAAGTAAGGGATTTCGTCTCAATCTCCTTTCATTCAGGAATTTCTTGTTAATATGAAACTATATACTTTTATAAAGTGTATATACAGACACAATGACCTTTAATATCCATATTTTATCTATACAAAAAAAATTTATTGTTTTGTGAAATTTATTAATTCATTGATATTAGATTTAAATATTCAAATCGGTATGGGACACCTTGAACGTTTAAAGATTTAATTTATCGATTATTTTTCTTCATGATATTAATTTATATATTTATTTATATGCATATAAAAGGATTATACATGAAAATTTATGTCTATTTTGAATATCATTAAATTTTTTGAAAAGGAATATTTTTATATGAATCATTTAACAATCTTTATAAATGACAAAAGGAATTTTTTTAACATATATGGAAACAATGACTTCTTCGCCATCGTGACCATTATTTGATATTTGGATTCCTCTATAAGCATTAATTTTTTAAAAATAAAAATAAATCCATTATTCCTTTTATTTTTATTTTGGTATTGAAAATGGTTTTTAAAATTGATTAACTATTTTAATATCTTGAAATTATTTCTTGTGATTGAAAATAAAATTTTATGAATGAAATTTTGATAATTTCAGTCTTTTATGTGATGTGATTATATAATGGGACTTGGACATTTGAAGTTTGGTTACATGATAAACCAAATACATTTGGTTACATTATAAACCTATGACGGTTGGTTTTGTAATAAACCAAGGATGGGTGGTTACGTTATATCCTCCAATGCATTGGGTATGAAAGTTAACTGTATGGCTATTCCATTTGTAAGAGTGACAAGTATGGAATTTGTCCATATTTCTATTTAATTTATAAGAGTGACATGTATAGAAGTCAACTGCATGGTTATTCCATTTAAGTATGATTATGTCCCAAGTTACTTTTAAATGTTATATGTTGAAATTTATTGGTTTTATGGTAATGTTTTGGTTACAAAAAGGGTAAGCAAGGATATTATATTCAATGAAGAGTATTTACAACTTCCTAAAGTTAAAAATATTACTTTTTGATAAATTATTCATGGGTTAAATGTTTTTTCAAGGATAATAGTTTTCCTTCTATGTGTATCCCTTGCTCAGCTTTTTATGCTCATCCAAATTTTGAAATGGTTTTCATAGGATTTAAAGAAAAATAGAGTCAAGTATGGGATAAATAAAAATTTATGATTATTAAACATGAAAAGAAACCATGTTTTATTTTAAAAGTTTTTTTATGGAAAAAAAGGTTACAATAAGAAATTTCAACTTTTATTTCTATGGTTTTGTTTTGTATGAGTTATAGCCTAATTCTCTAAATCTCTAAACATGAAAATATCATCAATGTGAAATAAAGTGAAATTATTGAATTAAATATGAATTATGTAATGGTTAAGGATGGGGCCTTATATATATCTCATGAGATAGACGTATTTGGGATGAGTAGTGAAATCAGTTCAGTAAAGGACTTTGTCCGCTAAGATGGTCTTGGGAGTAAACCTTGACTACTAAGATCATCATTTGAGTGAACCATGAATACCAAGATGGTATGGGGAGTGAACCCATACTTCTAATATGGAATTGTATTTGATTCCTTGGCTATTATGGAAATCATTTTATATTCTTACATTTATTCTAGAAATTCTATGCCATAATACTATGTTATGCTTTCTTGGATTATACTCTTGATTCCCTTATGATTCATGTCCTCTGAACTTTCGATAATTATGACTCGACTAATTTATATATTATTTTATATTTATGGTATGATATTAAAATATTATTCTCGTGTTCTCATACCCTTATTCTCTTATTATGCTTATTTATCTTGTAACACCCTGATATTTTAAATTAAGAACATTCTATTCGATAACATGTATGACACGCAACACCAAGCACGTAAGGGGATATAATATCCTTATACTTTATAATATAATTAATATTTATTAATATATGATATATCTTGAAATTTATGTAATACTGGGTTAGCTTATGCTACATGCAATAAATACTTTCTTTGATAGCTTGCATTACAGGTATCCCCGAGTTTTACTGAACAACAATATATTATTGAAAAATTATTATTTATCAAGATATAACCTAGTCATTAAATTAGATATTGTGAATTTTATTAAATAAATTCTGAAAATATATATTTTACACAAATATAATATTAATTCATAGGTAACTAATTAATTAAAAATTAATATAAAAACCAATTGAATATGAAGGAAACGTTTTTATGCACACAAAGGTGTTTTATACTAATAAATTAAATTAATTACTATTATTGAATGATATTAATGAATTTTATATATTATATATTCAATAAAATATTTTTTATATTCATCCAATTGATTTTATAGGCATAAGACAAGAACAACCCTAGTACTATACATGAAAAGCTATATTTTTATTAAGGTAGTTTTCCCGCCTTTTAAGGGTGCACCTATTTTAAATATAAAATTTAAAACAATTATAAATTTAATATAAAAAAATATACTTAATTTTATAAATTTAACCTTTAAAATTAGGTTAGGGTGAATTTTTTTTATTTGTGTCACATGTTTCATTTTTTGATGAATAGTAAAATATAATGAATTTAATTCAGAACTACTTTTTCCTCTAATTTATTTATAAATATAAATTATATTTTAATTTTTTTATGTTTAATTTTACTAATTTTTTATTAGTTAATCCAATTTATTTCATTTTAATCAATTTCACATTGAAATTAGATATAAAAACTTTGCAAACTTTTGAACATTTTCACTTTAAAACATCGCATTGTCATCCCATCTGCGAGATTAAATATAAATTAATTTCTACCACTTATTTTATTGGAATTTAAAAAAATATATTAGATATTTGGAACAATAATAATTTATAATTTATAATAAGTTCAACTTAGTTTTTTACAAAAAATATTAGTTAATGTTATTAAAATTCAATACAATGATTAAGAGAAAAAATAGCTTAACAAGGGACTAAACCTTAAACTTAAGAGAGAAAATGAACTATAAAATAGTCAAAATTCCTTTTCATAGAAATATTTAGACCCTATACTACCTTTTATATAATTATTTATATTATTGGATCCAATTTACATAGGAAATCATGGGTGTAATTCTGTTTTCCCAAATTTACAAGAGTGTCACTCCGCGTCCACTATTAAAAGGACCTCATCCCTTCCACTACTTCACACCTCCCAAGTAATTTTTTATTGACCAATATATTCCAAAATATCACATCAAAATACCTAACCTCGTACTAGAATCCTAAAAATGAGAATAAATATATTCAACTAATCCCTTTGGTGAAAACCAAAAGGAGGTTCCCAAATAAGAGGCAACATCCTTCCTCAAACTCTTTCATTTTATTTTCATTATCAACCCCCTAAACTCTTATTATCTCATTATTAAATAATAAAATAAGTATAATAAAAATAATTATATGTTTTTATTATAAGTTTTCTACATTTAATTACACACACATCCATATAATGGGGAATGAACCGACGGTTTATCTTTACGGAAAACTGGGGCCTCATGAAATGATGATTGTTCATTTTTCCTTTACCACATCTCATGGTTGGTAATTATGATAGAAAATATGTTTATATAAGATATATACTATATTTATAATTTCTTTATTCCTCTTTAATTTATATATATAGAACATTCCTTCATGATATTCATCTTGTGTAAATACAATAACATCGTTTGTGGAAGTGTAGATTGTCGCCTCTTCAATGCAATGTGATTCGTTCATGCTGTGAATTGAATGTAAAAAGTATGGTTTTAAGAAACCTATGTAACATATATGAAATAAATATTATATTTTAATTATAATATAAATGAACCTATATATCATATACTTTTAATTCTTTAAAAATATGACATGGAAATGAAAGTAGCGTTTATGAGTACGTACGGCATACCGTCTCCATGAACGATGCATTTATTTCTGATATCGAATCATTATGGATTATTATAAATACATTTATAATGAATATATATTATATTTACATAATTTTTTACATTATGTATATTATTAAACCATGATATAATTAATAATAACAACAAGTAATAAGTTAAAACGTACTCTACAAACTAGGCAATTAACTCCTAAAATTGTGAAAATAATGAAAGATTAATAACAAATGCGTAATTAGATATTTTAAGAAGTTAATATATGTTATTATAAATAGTATTAATGTTATGGTTTAAGTTATTGACATGTTTAAAACCCTTATAAATGAGGTAAAATGACATTCACCAAAAAATGAAATGCAATGTAAGGGATTTACATATCACTTTTTACATCTATGTGATTAATGTCATATTCTCCACTGACTTATTTTGTGTGGTGTGTCTACTAAAATTTTTTATATATAATATCATTAATTGATTTATATTCATGGTATTGTGAGTTTAATGTTTAATTATTTCATCTAATGGGATTTGAGTTAAAATTTACCAAGTGGAAAAGAAATTTCATAACCAGACTTCTTTTCATTGGGTTATACAACTTCCTTGTTGTCGTTAATATTATATGATTATTTGTATATTTAATTTGAATACATATTGATGTATTCAAACTTATTTATGTGTATTAATAGTTGATATATAAAATCTACTCATTTATTTATTCACACATCAATGTTATGGTCTTTTCAAGGGTTTACTTCACAATCTCATTTTGATTGGGATTATTTACACTTGAATTTCCATTAGAGGAAATTATTAAATAGTTTTTCAATAAAACCTTTAATTTTATTCTCCTATGGTTATTCATAACATTTCCTTAGTAATAGTAACATTTTTCCACTATTTGGTACTCAAAAGTTTTTGAGAAAATGTTTTTAAAAAAACCCAACATCATTTCTCTTTTAATCGGAGAAACTATTTTCTTCTAAAAACAACGTTTTCTAAAAATATTTTAAAAACTGTTTTTAACCTTTTCAAAATGATTTATAAAATAAATTTTCACCCTTAATAAACTCTTTTGTGTTTTTAATAGTGATTCTTAAAAAATTTTGTTTTAAAAATATTTTTCAAAATAAAAGGATATTTTCCTCAAGAAAAATTTTAATGTTCTTCTTCTATTTCATCAATGATAAGAACACTTATTATTACTTAAATGGGTATATGTTGTATTGATACCATACTTATTCTTCATATAGTTGGTTTATTATTTCTTTGACTAAGGATTGTTTTGAAACTCACTAACTTGATACCTTTTATTCCCGCTGAAATATTCAATTTCCTATGATCATTTGACATTGAATTTACCCTAATTATCCATATCATTTATCATAAATATGGTTATTGCATAAACAGAATATCAATTTTATATATGATGTTTACCTTGACATGTTATATCATGAATCTCCTTTTTATCATGATATTCTGATTTTCATTTAATTCATGGAGAAGTAGCATTCAAATGTTTCAAAGTGGTATAGGACTCTTTAGAAGGTTTAAAGATTATTTTCCTCAATAATTTTTTAATAATATTTAAATGGTATATCCATTCATCAATGTCAAAAACACTTGTTGTTAGTTATCCTCCTCTAAGGAAGTATTGATAAATCCATATTATTATTTCAATACAGATATTTGATAAGGAATACTGTTTATTAATTAAATCAATTACTCAATACGAGGAATGATTTAGACAAGCAGTGACGAGTTGTCCCCGAACATTATATAGCCCCTTGATGAATCAATAGGTTCTCATGAGGAAAATTTGTTTCACGAATTAAATAGGTTTCTACCTATAGTTTTAAACTATATTTTGAAAGGTCTTAATGTAATCGGTTTTCATGTACCTTAGACACGACATCCAATAATTAAGCATTTCCTTAATGTTGATTCAGTTATTATTTATCCATGAGATTTTTGGTTGACAAATCTATGAATGCATTTCATTCTCAATTATTTTATTAAATGTAATGTGTTTTTAGTTTCTCACCTTATTATATTGATTTTTTATTATCATGTTATTTAAATGGTATGTGTTTTGTGTTATTTACCTTATCATATTGTCTCACTACAACAAATATAGCTTTTATCAGTGCTAGAAAAGGGCATTAACAATTCCAAAAAATCATTGTTAATCAAGGCGAAGATAAAGGGGTGTCCCTTTTATCAGTGCTCAGAAAAGCACTGATAAAGGCCCCTTTTATCAGAGAGAAAAAAAGTGCTGATAAAATGGGTCTTTTATAAGAACTAAAAAAGCATTGATAACAGTTAAAAAAATATTAAAAATATAAAAAATATATATCTTTGCAATTCTGGGGGGGATTCAACAGCGCTTGAAGCCCCACTTTAATAGTGCCCCACCCCCCATGATATCTCATGCATGCCCTAGCCAGCTCCACCCAGCCCCATCCCCTTTAACAGTACTCCCCCCTTTAATAATGCTAGGTTATTCACCCCACCTGTGCGCGCGACCTACTTCCCCCAGGATTCGAACTCGAGACCTATTTCTTGCGCGCCTAAATCTTTACCACTCCACCATATAGCTTTTATCTTCATTTATTAATATATCTATTTATTTATATATATATATATAGTTATATTTACTCATATATTAATATATATATATAGCTATATTAATATATATATATAGTTATATTAATATATATATATATAGTTATATTAATATATATATATATTCATATATTAATATATATACATATTAACATATATATATTTATATATTGGTATATTAATATATATATATATATATATATATTTAGTTATATTAATATATATATATATATATATATATTTAGTTATATTAATATATATATATATATGTTTGTGTGTGTGTGTATTTAGTTAAATTAATATATATATCTGTATATTAATATCTATATATATATATATTAATATATATATATTTATATTAATATTTATATATAGTTATATTAATATATATATATATAGTCATATTAATATATATATATATATATTAATATATATATATATATATATATATCTGTATATTAATATATATTTATTTCAATTTTTATATGTATATATAGTTATAATTTTTTATTCGTATATTTATTTTAATATTAACATATATTTATAAAATTTGTTTTAAATACATTTATAAAATATGTTTTCTTATGTTTGTTTATAAATAAATAAATATATACATACATATATATATACAACACACACACACACACACATATGAATAAATACAAATATATGTGTATCTGAAAAGTCGTAGAATGTTAAAATGATCATAAATTCTATTCCAGAGGTCAGTTTCAACTCCACAACTAGTCAATTTGAAGAAAATGAACGAATCTTCGATATGGTATGTGGTACAGGCCTAGAGGACATCCGGATCAGAAGTTATATTTGAATGTCAAAAAAATTGGATATCCAGACTAAAAACTCAGTTTTGGAAGCCTTCTAGGCCTTTTGTGGCCATGAAAAATGTTATAGAGGGTTCCTTTAGGTGATTAGCATGTAGATCCCGTCGTAGGCTTCAATTTGATATATTGTACAACTCAAATGGACACCCGGATCATAATTCATGATCATTTGAAGTTTGAGTTACATTTTCAACTTATTTTAGATAATGTTTTTTATTTTTTTATTTTTTTATTTTTTATCTTAAAAATGTTATTGAATAATTATTATTCAATGATAATTATAAAATTGTTAATTAAAAATATTTTTTAAAATATTTTATAAGCCTCTATTACTAAATATCTTATACATTATTTTTTGATTTCCATTTATCCTTATCTAAAACATATTTAAAATATATATATTATATTTGTATCAATATAAATTCACTTATATATCAATATATTATTTTTATGAAAAATTTCTTTTTATATAAACTTTATCAGCGCTTGGAAAAAGAGCTGATAAATCCCCCCTTTATCAGCGCTACTAAAAAAAGCATTGTTAAAGGGTGGCGCTGTCGAAACCCAATTTTGTGGTAGTGTTTACTCAATTCCTTCTCATTTTATTTATTACATGGCTTGTGTTTTCAGTTATTACCTTTCCATATTAAATATTCACATTGATTCATTATTTATTTTATTGTACTTTACCCTTACTAATCCTTTTATCTCACCCTTATTATGTTTCCTTTCCCAAAAGTTACCTGAAGTGTAATAATAAATATATGAAAGGATACTCTATATGGAAAAAAGTTATTATCCAATTAAGAAACCAATGTGTTTTAATTATTGTATTTATTTGTAATAAAATACTCATGTAAGTATCTGGTTTACCATGACTACTTAACTATTTGGTCCTTTGAGACATGATTTGCTTGTATCTTATGCCTACGTAATGGTAGTAGACACTATCTTCGGGCTTGCTGGGGTCAGGTTACTATAATTGGTATCATAGAAAGTTTAATAGCAACCTTGGGAACTAGATTTAAAAAAAGTCCTATGGTAGACTTTGAGAATGGTATACAAGAAAATACTATAATTTTGTTAAGGTATAGATTATGTGGGTATTCCTAAAATAAATCCCTATCTGGATACTATAATAGCCGTCATTCTGGAATAGATGTACCTTGGGGTAACAACTTCGACAAGGTGCATCAGGCCAGACTCAACAAGACTCAGTACACAATAGTGTGCCTTACTTCTCAACTAGTTTGACACTCCCAGGAGATATGCTTAGGATAATTCACATGTTCCTTACAAACAGTCATTAATGATTTTATAAATGAATAAACTTGGTTAATCATAAGGTGTTTTATATTGGATATGAGTTTCATGATTTATAAATCCTATAAATGATGTTATGGATAAACTCTAGACCAAGGAATGACATATGTGGATATAAATGGATAAAGTATTTAGGTGTTAGGGTTGTGTTGAAAAACTTTATTAAAATTATATTTAGTTATTAACCTTATTTATTGTATTTTCAACACATTTTTTTTGGAAATTATATTAATATGGTTTTAGGTAAGGAAATCCTATATGTTGGGTGACAACCAATCAAGTCCCAAAAGGCCACTGGTCTTGAATCTAGAACCGAAGGATGATAATGGTTTCACACCAACCACAAACCTATAAAATAACCTGGTTAATATGAAATTATTTATAGTTAAAAAAAATTGAATACATGTTAATGATAAACTAGTAGTGTTAATTTTAGGTTTATGTATTAATGTCTTAACCATATTGGCTTTTTTGAATTGTTAGAGACAAATATAATGACTTTTTTTATAACCCTCTAAAAGAAAATTTTAGTGCTTAAAATGGGGGGGTCATTCTTTTATATCAATTTCTTGAAGAAAGGGATGAATTATAATTTGATAAAAGCACAACCAAAAGTTGAAATTATTCTTATAAAATTGAAATGTATCAATAAATTATATCTCCTTATATTCTTAGATGGTAAAATAATTACTCAACATTAGAAAAATGATCAAAAAAATGTTTTATTAATACCTTAATGTTTTTTGAACCAATAGTCTTTTAAATCATCCTAGATTTATGGATTTGATTCCCTCAACTATAAATTGATCATTCACTTGTTTTTTATTTATGACCTCAATCACCCCTATAATATTTAGTCTTTATCACCATTTATGTATCTATACTTGCCACTAATTTTCTCCAGCTTATATACCAAGATATATATCAGTATATGTGACCTTTGTACTTCTCATTCTCTCTTTTCTAGAGGATGTTTTACAAAACCTTCTCATGATGTGGGATCTCAACATAGGAAATATCAAACAATCTATTACCAATTTCAAGTTTAAATTTTTAGGATGCGATTTAATTAAGGTGGTGAGAATTTAATGCCTCGAAATTTGAAAATAAGAACATTATATTCAATAGCGTGTATGACACGCAACATAGAGTGCATAAGGGGAAACAATATCCAAAAAAATTAAAATATAATTACTGTTTTTTAATCTAAGATATAGCTTAAAATTCATTCAATAATAAGTTATCTTGTGTTATGCGCAATAAATATTTTCTTCGATAGCCTATCTTACATGCAAGATTGAGTTTTACCAAACAATAATATATTACTGAAACATTGTTATTTAATAATATATAACCTTGACGTTAAATTAGAAACTATGAATAGTACTTAATAACTTATGAAAATATATGGTTTACATAAATATAAGATTAATTCATAGGTTACAAGTTAATTATAAATGAATATAAAAACAAATTGAATATAAAGGAAATGTTTTCATACCCACAAAGGTGTTTCATAATAATAAATTAAATTAATTAGTACTAGATAATGAAATTAAATAAATATATATATTATATATTCAATAATTTTTTTATATTCAACTAATAGATTTTATATTCATAAGATAAGAACAAACCTAGTATTATACATCAAAGACTATATTTTTCAAAAGGCAGTTTTCCAACCTTTTAATGGTGCACCTATTTTAAATATGAATTTTTACACTTTATAAAATTTAATATGATAAAATAAAATTAATTTTTGAAATATAAATGTCAAAATTATGTTAGGGCGAATTTTTGGTATTTTTCTATTAAGTTTCATTTTTTGATGTATAGTGAAAAATACTGACTTTTATTCCAAAAATGATTTTTGTTTAATTTATTTATAAGGTTAAATTATATTTTAAATTTTATTCAGGTTTAATTAGATCATTTTTTTTATTAATTAATCCAATTTTTGTCATTTTAATCAGTTTCACATTGAAATTAGATATAAAAACTTAACAAACTTTTGAACTTTTTTACTTTAAAAACATGAATTGTCATCCTCTCTACCGGATTAAATTTAAATTAATTTCTACCAATTATATGATTATAATTTTTATAAATGTATTAAATATTTTTAATAATTATAATATTTAATGTCTAATAATTTCAAATTACTTTTTTACCCTTAATATTAGTGAATTTAATTAAAATTAATTACAAGCATTAAGAGAAAAAATTGCTTGACAAGGGACTAGACCTTAAACTTAAGAGCCAAACTCACCTATAAACTTGTCCAAAAGACATTTTATGGCCATTATAAATATTATAATTCATTTTCTATAATTTTTTCCATTATTGGAGTCACATTTCAAAGTATAAACGTTGGTGTAATTCCCTTTTCAAAAATTTATAAGTGTGTCGCTCCTCCTCCACTATAAAAATAAACTCACCACTCCTACTTCCTCAAACCTCTAAATCCACTATGGATTGACAGAGATATACCAAAATACCTTATAAACATACCTCCCATCATCATAGAGGCCTCACCTTAGGAATAAATATTTACAATGAATCCCTTTGGTACAAACCAAAAGGAGTTCCCTGAATAAGAGGTAACATCCTTCCCCATGCTCTTTCATCTTATTTTCATTCTTCATCCCCACAAATCTTATTATTCCATTGTTAAATAATAAAATAAATAAAATAGATATACTTCTATTTTTTATGATAAGTTTTATAATTATTATTACATACACATCCATCTAATGGGTTACAAACCGACCGTTTATGTGTACGGTGAACTACCGCCTCACGAAACGACGACTGTTTGTTTTTCCTTTACCACCTCTCATGGCTGGGCATTATGATGGACACACTATTTGTATATGATATATATAATTTATATGATATTTATAATTTATTTATTATTATTTAAATTTTATATATAAAACATACCTTTATGATTTTCATCTCGTGTGAATACGATAATATGGTTTGTGGAAGTGTGGACGACCGCCTCCTCAAAGCGATGTGATTTGTTCACGCTGTGCATGATTTTTATAAAGGATGGTTTTTATAAACCTTTTTAAAATATTTAACATAAATATTATATGGGTATTTTAAAATACATATACATATATATCATATAATTTTTTATTTTTAAAAACAAGTTAAGGAAATAAAAGTAGCATTCATGCGTACGTACGCCCTATTGTCTCCATGAACGTTGCATTTCATTTCCAATATCCAAAATTTATGTATTATTATCAATAAATATATACTGAGTATATGTTATTTTTAAATAATGTTTTAAATTATTTATATGATGAAACCATGATCTAATTAATAATAATAACAAGTAACAGGTAAAAACATACTCAACAAACAAGGAAATTAACACCTGAAATAGTGAAAATAATGAAATATTAAAAACAAACGGGTGATAATATATTATAAGAAGTTAATAAATTATATTATAAATATCATAATAGTTCTTTTATACGTTATTAACATGTTTAAAACCCTTATACGCGAGGTTAAATGATGTTCACCAAAAAATGAAATACAAGGTAAGCGATTTTCAACTATTTTTTGACATACAAGGGATAAATGTCTGATTGACCACTTACTTATTTTTTTAGGGGTATATACTTCACATTTTGATATATTATATAATCAATTAATTTATTTTTATGTTATTATGAGTTTAAATTTTAATTATTTCTTCTAAAGTTATTTTAGTAAAAGGTTACAAATAATACAAAATATTCATAACCCGACTTCTTTTCATTGGGTTATACTACTTTCTTGTTGTAATTAATTATATAATATTATGTGTATAATGACATATATTATATATTGATTTATTTACACTTATTAATTTTTATTTACATAGGATACACATAATCTACTCATTTATTTATTTTCATATTAGCGTTATGTTCTTTTCAATGGTTTACTTCATAATCTCATTTTTTTTTAAATTGTTTAAAACTGAATTTCTATCAGATGAAATTATTGAATAATTGTTCCATAAAAACTTTAATTTTATTATCTTATGGTTATTAATTTCCCTTTCCAAGTAATATTTCCATTTTCCCACTCTTTGTTACTCATAATATTTTATAAAATATTTTTATGAAGACCTGACTTCATTTTTCTTTTTAGTTGGAGAACCTATTTTCTTCTAAAATCCTTTTTTTCTCTAAAAGGGTTTTAAAAATGTTTTCAACCCTTTAAAAATGATTTATCAAATCAATATTCACCATTTAAAAAATATTTTATGTTTTTTAATGTGAGTTTCAAAAAAAAGTTTTTCCAAACAAAATGATATTTTCTTCTAGAATACTTTAATGTTATTTTTTCTCTTTTATTAATGATAAGAACCATTATTATTACTTCAATACGTATATGTTGTATTGATACCATTATTATTATACCTAAGGATGTTTTATGATTTATTTGACCAAGGATAGTATTAACATTCACTACCTTTATTCCTTTTAGTCCCATTGAAATATTCATTTTCCTATGATCATTTGACATTTAATTTCCATTAATAATCCTTATCATTAATCATGGATATATTTATTGCCTAAATCGTATATAATTATTATATAAAGTGTTGAATTATACATTTTATATCATTAATCTCTTTATTCTCATAATTTTGTAAGGTTAATTTAATTCATGGGGAATTAGGATTAAAATGTTTCAAAGTGTTATGGTAAAATCTGGAATGTATAAATATTATTTTTTTTAAGAATGTTTTAATAATATTTCAATGGTATATCCATTCATCTAAGTCAACAAACCTTGTATTTAGTTATCCTATACTAAGTAATTATTGATAAATCTATATTCTTATTTCAATACAGATATTTGATAAGGCATATTTTATATTAATTAAATTGATTACTCAATATGAGGAATGCTTTAAACATAGAGTGATGGGGGTGGACTTTATATGGCCCCTTGATTCATAGATAGGGTATCAGGATAAAAATCAGTTCCAAAAAATAAATATGTTCATACCAATGGCTTTAAACTATCTTTTGAAAGGTCTTGACAGTATAGGTTTTCATGTCCATTAGACATGATGTCCATAATTAAGTATATCATTAATATATATTCAATTATTATTTATCCATTAGATTTTTTGTTGATATATCTATAGATTCATTTTATTCTCATATTATTGATTGAATTAAATATGTTTTCAGTTTCATACCTTTCCATATTGATTTTTCCTTATCTAGTTACTTAAATGGCTTGTTTTTCTTATTATTTACCTTTATATATTGTTTACTGACCTCCTTCTTAGATTATTGATTACATGGATTTTATATTCAGTTATTCACTTTCCATATTTACTATTCTCATTGATTAATTATTGCTTCCACTTTACTTAACCCTTACTGAGTATTTTAGCTCACCCTTATTTTGTTTCCTTTACACATGATTCCTGGAATTGTACTAAGAATGATATGAAAGGATATTCTAGATGGAATAAAGTTATTATCCTAGAAATAAAAATAATTATGTTTTAATTAGTGTATTAATTGGTAATATAAGATTCATTTATGTGTCTAGTTTACCAAGACTACTAAACTATTTGGTCCGTTGGGATGTGATTTACATGTATCATATGACAATGTAATGGTAGTAGACACCAGCTTCGGGCTTGCAGGGGTTGGGTCACTATAGTTTATATCAAAGCATTTTTAATATAAACCATGAAAATTAGATTTTATAAAATATAGATTAGAGAACATAGAAATATGGTAGAATTTAAGTATATGTATAGAATAGAATCATATAATTTTGTTACTGTAGATTTATGTGGGAATTCCTAGCAATACATACCTATATAGATTCTATAAGTGGATGTGGTTTTGGAAGAGATATACCTAGCGGTAATAACTCTGACAAGGTGCATTGGGTATGACTCGGTGTAACCTGGTACATGAAGAAATTCCTTACCACGCACCTGGTTTGACACTCTTGGGGGATATGATTTAAAAATTCACATTTTATTTACAAACCATTTTGAAGGATTTTAAAAATGAATAACCAAGGTTAAAACTATGGTGTTTTAGATTGAATATAATATTTCATGATTTATAAATACATTAAATGTAATAATTGATAAACTCTAGACCAAGGAAGGACATATGTGAAAATAAGTGGTTAAGTATTTATGTATTGCATTTGGGTTGAAAACAATTATTAAAATTCTATTTACTTATTAACCTTATTTCAAGGATTTTCATCATATTTATTTTTGAAATTATATTAATATGATCTTAGAAAAGTAAAACATGTTTTTTTGGGTCAAAACTAATTAATTCCAGCAAGTACATGGTTCTTAAACACATGACAAAAGTATTATAAGGGTTTCCTACCAACCACTGACCTACACAGTGTCCTGGATAATATTTCGTAATTTATAGTTAAAACAATTATGGATAAATGTTAATGATGAACTAATAGTGTTAATTTTATGTTTATAGATTAATATTTGAACCATATTGGCTTTTTAAAATACACATATACAAATACAATTAATTTTTTTAATATTCACTAAAAGGAAAGTTTAGTTCCTAAAAATGGGGGTTCATTCTAATATATCCATTTCATAGAGTAAGGGATGAATTATAATTGGACCAAAAAATAACCAAAAGTTGAAATATTACTTTTGAAATTAAAACCTATAAAGAAAGTATATTTCATTATATTCATAGGTAGTCTAATAATTACCCAACATTAGGAAAATAATCAAAAAAAATGTTGTCCTAATACCTTAATTTTTGTTAAACTGATGGTCTTTTAAATCATCAAAAAAATTTGGATTTCAGGCCCTCAATAGTCCATCGATAATTCATCAATTTTTTATTTATGAACTCAATCAATCCCTATAGAATTTACTCTTTTACTCCTTCAATGTGTCTTTACATGCCAATAATTCTCTACTACATAGAAATATATTTATATGTTAGTCTATGTGACCTTTTTTACTTCTCATTATCTCTTTTATAGATGATGTTTTATGAACCCTCATCCTGATGTGGGATTTCAGCATAAGAAATATCAAGAAATATATTACCAAGGTCAAGTTTAAATTTTAAATATGTAATTTAATTAAGGTGGGAAGAATATAACACCCCAAAATTTTAAAATAAAAACATTATATTCAATAGCATGTATGACATGAAATACCAAGCGCATAAGGGAATATAATATCCTGATAATTTATAATATAATTACTATTTTTTAATCTATGATATATCTTTCAATGAACACAATACTGAGTTATCTTTTGTAACACTCAACAAATACTATCATTGATATCTTGGGTTACATGCAATACCAAGTTTTATTGAACAATAATATATTATTGAAGCATTATTAATTTATAATATATAAACTATACATTAAATTAGTGGTTTTGAATAATATTAACTAACTTATGAAAATATATTGTTTACACAAATATAATATGAATTCATAGGTTTCCAATTAATTTGGAATGATTATAAAAACCAACTAAATATAAAGGAAATGTTTTAATGTCCACAAACGTATTCTATACTAATAATTTAAATTAATTAATATTATTGAATAAAATTAAATAAATTTAAATACTATATATTCAGTAAAATATTTTTTATATTCATCCAATATATTTTATAGGCATAAGATGATAACAAACCTAGTATTACACATGAAAAGCTATGTTTTTATAAATGCAGTTTTCCCGCCATTTAATGGTGTACCTATTTTAAAAATGAGTTTTTTAACTTTTATAAACTTAATATATAAAAATAAACTTTATTTTTAAAATATAAACATAAAAATTAGTTTAAGGTGAATTTTTTGTATTTTTTTTTAAAGTTTCATTTTTTTGATGAATAGTGAAAATTGTTGAATTTTAATACAAAACTATTTTTTTTGTATAATTTATTTATAAGAGTAAATTATATATTAATTTGGTTTTAAAACATAAATAGATAAATTTTTTATTAATTAATATAATTTAGATCATGGGAATCAATTTCAATTTGAAATTAGATATAAAAACTTAGCAAACTTTTGAATGTTTTTACTTTAAAAACCCACATTGTCGTCCCGTCTACGGGATTTAATTTAAATTAATTTACGCCAATTATATGATTTTAATTTAGAGAAATAGATTACATATTTTAAATTTTTATAATTTATAATTTCTAATACGTTCAAATTAGGTTTTGACCAAAACTATTAGTGACTGTAATTAAAACTAATTACAATCCTTAAGAGAATAATTAGCTTAATAAGAAGCTAGACCTTAAACATAAGATCAAAAATGTCTTATAAACCTGTCTAAAATATATTTTATGGACATATTTAGACCCTATACTCCATTTTATATAATTTTTTTCATCATTTTATCCACTTTTCATAGTAAAAACGTGGTTGGAATTCCATTTTCAAAAAATTATAAGAGTTCCACTCCTCCATAATAAAACAAAACTCATCCCTCCCACTACCTCATGCCTCTCAAGCCACTATGGATCAACCTAGATTTGAAAAAATATCTCCTCAAAATCCCTCCACTAATAATATAATTCAAACCATGTTATGAAATCCATCCAAGGAATCCATTTTGTGCAAACCAAAAAGAGTTACTTGAAGAAGAGGTAGCATCCTTCCTTAAGCTCTTTCATTTTATTTTCATTCTCCGCCCCTCAACTATTATTATTTCATGATTAAATAATCAAATATTTATCCCCAATATTATTATATTTTTTATGATAATAGTTATACATACCCATACACACACATCTATCTAATGGGTAACGAACCGACTCTTTATGTATACAACGAACTACACCCCACGAAACAATGATTATTAATTTTTTTCCTTTACCACCTATCATGGTTGGGAATTGTGATAGAAATTCTATTTATATTTGATATATATGATATTTATAATGTATTTATTCTTATTTATATTTTATATATGGAACATACCTTTTCGATTCCCATATTTTTTAAATAAAATAACATCGTTTGTGGAAGTGTGGACTATCGCCTCCTCAAAGCGATGTGATTCGTTCACACTATGTATGGAATGTATGAAGGGTAGTTTTAATAATCCTAAGTAAAATATATGACATACATATGATAAAAGAATTATGATTTAAATATATATATATATATCATATACTTTTCATTCTTTTAAAATACTACAAGGAAATGAAAGTTGTTTTCATGCATACATAAATCTTATCGTCACCATGAACGATGCATTTCATTTTTTATCTTCAAAATTTATATATTATTGTAAATACATATATAATGAATAATTATTATATTTAAATCATTGTTTAAATTATTTAGATGATGAAACCATTATCTAATTAATAAGAACAACAAGTGACAAGTTAAAACATACTCGACAAACTAGGAAATTAACACCAGAAAATATTAGAAATAATAAATGATTAATAAAAAAAGGTTAATAATATGTTATAAGAAGTTAATATAGGATATTATAAAAATATTTATGCTTTTTTATAAGTTATTTACATGTTTAAAATAATTATACAGGTGGTTAAATTATTTTCACTCAAAAATGAAACACAAGGTAAGGGAATTTCATCTCACTTTTTACATCCATGGGATAAATGTCATATTCACCACTTAATTATTTTTTGTGGTGTATCTAATTCCAATTCTGATATATTATATCATTAATTTATTTATCTTCATAGTATTATGAGTTTCAATTTTAATTATTTATTCTAAGGGTATTTTTGTTAAATGTTACCAACTATAAAAGATATTTCATAACCTGGCACCTTTTAATTGTTCAATAAACCCATTAATTTTATTCTCCTCTAGTTAAAAAGGGCCTTTTAAAATTAATAATACCATTTTCCACTCTTTTTTACTCAAAATATTTCAAAAAAAAAGTTTTTACTAATTTCTGACTTCATTTCTCTGTTTAGTCGGAGAACGTGTTTTCTTCTAAAAACTCAGTTTTCTAAAAAAATGAAAAATGTTTTTATCCTTTTAAAAATTATTTATCAAAGGAATATTTACCCATTTCAAAATGGTTTATTTTTAAAAAAAATCAATGAAAAGTTTTTTAAAAAGTTTTTTAAAAACAAAAGTATATTTTCCTCAAAAATACTTTTAAAGTGCTTCTATTTCTTCAATGACAACAACCCTTATTCTTACTTCAATAGGTATATATTTTATTGATACAATAATTATTCTTCCCCTAGATAGTTTATGATTTATTTAACTAAGGATAGTATTTAAATTTACTACCTTGATTACATGTATTCACTTATAAATACTCAATTTCCTAGGATCATTTGTCATGGAATTTTCCATAGTTATCCATATCATTTATCATGGATATGTTTATTTCTTAAACAATACATAATTTTTACATATATTGGTCAATTTGACATGTTATATCATGATTCTCCTTATTCTCATGATATTATAGGTTTCATTTAATTCATGTGGAATTATGATTCAAATATTTCAATGTGGTAAGGGACAATTTGTAAATTTTAAAGAAAATTTTCCTAAATAATGTTTTAATGATCATTCAATGGTATATCCATTAATAAACATCAAATACCCTTATTATTAGTAATCCTCCACTAAGTAATTATTGATATATGTATATTCTAATTTCAATATAGATATTTCATAAATCATAGTGTTTATTAATTAAATCAATTACTCAATATGAGGAATGTTTTTGATAGGCAGTGACGGGTGGGGCCCGGACATTATATATCCAATTGATGCATCGCTAGGTTATTAGGAGAAAAATTAGTGGTGAAAATTAAATAGGTTTCTACATTTAGTTCTAAACCATCTTGTGAAAGTTCTTGAAGGTATAGGTTTCATGTGCCTCAGACATGATGTCCAAAAATTATGCATTTTCTTAATTTAGATTTAGTAAGTATTTCTCCAGGAGATTTTTCATCAACATATCTATAGATTCATTTCATTCTCAATTTGTTGATTAAATGGTATGTTGTTTTTTGGTTCCTTACCTTTCTATATTGATTTTTCATTATCTAGTTATTTAAATATCTGGTGTTTTTTGTTGTTTACCTTGTCATATTGTTTACACACTTAATTCTCATTTTATTGATTATATGAATTATGTCTTCATTTATTACCTTTCCATATTGAATATTCTAATTAATTAATTATTTATTATATTATACTTTACCCTTACTATGTATTTGATCTCATCCATATTTTTTTCCCTTTCCCCAAGATTTTTAGAAATGTACTAACAAAGATATACAATGATACCCTTGATGGAATAAAGTTATTATCCAAGAAAGAAAAAATTTATGTTGTAATTAGTGTATTGATATGTAATAAAAAAACTCATGTATGTATCTGGTTTAAAAATACTAATTGTTTTGTCTTTTGGGATGTGATTACTTATATATTATGCCAATTTAATGGTATTATACACTGGATCTATGCTTTCTAGGGTTGGGTCACTACATATCTCATTTTTTTACCCTTACTGAGCATCTGAGCTCACCCCTCTATTATATTTCTATTCGATAGGATATAAATAATTTTTTTAAGCATAATTACTAAAGGGGAAGATCATTGTCGTAAACATTAAAGATCTTTTACCAAGTTAGAATATGTTTTTTTCATGTTTCAAAAGACACTAAACTATTACGGTCCTCGGGCATGTATTTTTTTTAATGTGATGAATATTTATCTAAGATGATTTAATATCCATTTATGTTAAGCTTGGGTCTCTATATATCTTATGTTTTCCCTAAGCTTAAAATATTGTGGTTATTAAAATCCATAGTGTGAAATTTTTTCTATATATTCAATTAAATATTATAATAGTAAAAATTAATGAAATATAGAACAACATTTCGATATTTTAGAGAATTTAATGTAAATGGATGAAAAACAATCATAAAATAGCATATAGAAGATTTTTAGGGTTTTTTATTGCATATCATATTATTTGAAACCCTTAATTACTTTATTCAACCTTTAACATGGTAACGAAATTACTAAAGTTACTACTCATAATGTACAAAAATAAAAGGGTACCTTCACAAAATTTGAAACCCATGATTACAAATATGGAATCCATTTTCCAATTTTCAATTTATAAAACTTTTAGAATTTAATTTAAAATAATGTTTGAAAAACTCAACGAAAAACTGGTTTTCAGAAAAATCCCCTTTTAAAAATAAAATTTTTTATATAAAGTTAAAGTATTAAATTAATTTTGAAAACATAATTGAATTATTTTTAATCAAAATGAACTAATTAAATTTTAAAATTAATCTAAAATAGTTTTTTATTGTATAAATACAATAAAATAAAATATAGCTTTCAATAAAATTCAGTTTTTCACTATTCATGGAAAAATTAAACTTTTCAAAAACATATCAAAATTTAACCAAAACATAATTTTGATTTCCAGATTTAAAAAATGATAACTTTTTTATAAAATAAAATTTTTAATGGTGGTAAAAAAGCATTATATTATCGACTCAAAAAAAGAAATAATAAACCTTTTTAAGGAAAATGTTTTCTTAAAACATAAAATGACTTCACTAAAAATTGGGTGATTATTTAAAAATAATTTATCAATAATTTTTATTGAGTTATAAATTTATATATATTTTTAAAATTAGTTAATCATATTCATACCCAGTAATTTAACATCTAGGTTATAATGGTCGTATAATACTTTGTGGTTTGTTTAAGATCAGAGTTGTGTACCATTTACATTATCAAACAAAGTTTTTATTTTCAAATATTGTGATATTACATATAATATTCAATTAAAAATTATCACAGGAACTTTTTTGTTTCAAGGAAAATTCAAATACAAAAATATTAATTAGAGATAATGTATGACCATTAATTCATCATAAAATATAGGTTTTGAAATAAATTATTATATTTTGGAGAATAAAATAAAATTAAATAAAAACATTAAAATAAGTTATCATTGATCAATTTTATTTTTAAAACCAACTAAAACTTATATAATAAGATAAAAATCAAAATATTTTTTACGGTTGCTAGAAATTCTGTTAATATTGTACATGTTAAAAAGGAATATTTCATTTGATTTTTTATAAAAAAAAACAAAAATATGCCTTTCAAAAAAATAGAGAGAATCATTTAAGACATTTAAAAAGGTAATATATAACATAAAATTTACTTAAAAAATAATTTTATTAAATAAAAGGTCATTTTTTGAAAAATAAATTTAAAAAATATGGACATAGAAGAAAAATATAACAGATCAAAAGAGAAATAAGATCAGATTTTATTTTAAACATTTTTTTACTTGATTCATAACACAAATAGTGCAAAAGTTGGAAGAAAATATTGAAAATTATTAAATATATAGAGGATAATAAAATATATTGAGTTTATTAAAGATATTTTATAGGTTTATTTAGTTAAAATAAGAGAAATCCCAAAAATATGAGATTTTAAAATAAATTCTTACCACTTTGGTAACTTTCATATTATGACCCCTTGAAATAAAAAAAAGTATTGAAACATTAATAATAATTAATAACTAGGTATTCATGTTAAATATATAAAATATTAGTATATTCACTACTTCAAATTAAATAGTTTCATAATACCAAATATATATATCAATAGAGTTGAAATTTAGATGAAATCTCTTACCTCAAGTTCATATTTCCTCAGAAGTACTTTAAAACTATTGTATAATTAATTTATATTTACTATAAAAATATAAAAAAATTACATAAATATATATAATATCATATATGATACATTTATAACATCTTATCACCCATTTGTTAGCAATCGTTTTTTATTATCATTATTTCAGGGGGTAAATGCTTCATTTTTCATGAGATTTTTTGTACGATAGTACCAGTAATTGTAATTTGATTAGGGTTTCATCATCTATAGAATTCTTTTAATGATATAAATATGATATATATTCATTATATGTATTTATATTCATCCATAAAATATATATATGGAAAAATAAATTACACTGTTCATGGAGACGGTATGTTGTAAGTACCCATGAACGTTGTTTTCACTTTTTGACGGATAGAATGAAAGAAATTTTAACAAAAATTAACCTTTAAAAAATAATTATTATATATTATATTTTACATATATTCATTAAAATTAACCTTATTATTGACTATTTAAATCATAAATGAAAATTGAATCTCATCACTTCATAGAGGTGGTAGTCCATACGTAAAAATAAGTGATGTTATTATTTTCTGATTAATTAGAGGGTAAGAATATAGTTATAATATTATACATCCAGTATCATAATTATTTCATAAAAATAATTCATATTTATTAGTTTCATCTTTATAACCATCCATGTAAATTTTTTATGAAAAAAAATTTCAATACTACATGGGGACGATATGTTGTATGTATGCATGAGCGATATTTATACTTTTTATAATATGGAAAAGAGATGTAAAATAGATGGAAAACAGTTGTAACATTATAATAATAATATTTAAATATATTTATGATACTTTATTTATCATTTTAGGATAATTAAATCAAATTTAGGATAATTATAAGAAGAAATAATCTTGAAAGAGTTAGTAAGGATGATTGCCTCTTATTCAGTATAATTCCTTCATATCCCATCTTGGGTCCCTTTTAATGGTCATTTAAAGATAAAAAACCTATAAATTTCATATATAAAACATTATAAAATAATTGGGTATGTTTTGGTCAATATGGATTACTTAATATGGTGTAATGAATAGAGATAGGTGGTGTCCTTTTATAAATAAGGGGAGGAGAACTCATGTAGTTATTTAAAATATTAAATTAATATAAATTAAATTTTATATAAAAATGGATCCAAATTGATATAATTATAATATAAGATGATTATGAGTATAATTCCATGTAAAAACTCAAATTTCTACGTTTTTTCTTTTGTTTTTTTACCTTTATCTCTTATTTTTAACTCCATAATAACCCTTTTCAAAATTACCAGTATATCAATGATTTTTTCTCTTTATAGGTCAATAAATTTATTATAAAAGGAAACTTCACATATAAATAGACCATGGTTAATATTTTAAACCATATACTATTCAATTGGATAAATATAGGACTTTTATATATTATAAACCATTTAATAAAATATTATTTATTATAAAATATCATTAATGTCATTGTTACACTATTCATTTAATTTGACTTTAAATTCAACATGAAATTACATAATTAGAATATAATCCTGAAAAACACCCCTGACGTTTCATATTTATGTACACAATTTGTGGTACATTGTAACTCACCAAACAAATTACTTTTAGTTTTTTTTTAAATTACTTTATTTTTATACTATTTTCACAAGAATTGTATGACTGTTATCTAAGAATTTAAGGTAATAATTTATTTGGTCTACCTGTTAAAAGCCTTTGGGTAAAGGTGGTCTCAACATAAAAACTCTCAAATTATTTAATGATGCCTTACAGGCTAGGATTACTTGGAACCTTCTGCATAATAACTCTAATTCCCTTGCTTTCCTCAAAAAATGATTTCTTGATAAATTAAATAAAGGAAACTTAAATTATATAATCTCTTCCATCTATCCTTATATAAATAATTCCTTTTCAAACATCATGTCTAACTCTAAATGGATGGTTAACAAGAATCATCCTTGAACTTCTGGATTGAAAACTAGACTGGGGCTCCTCTCATTTCAATGGTTTCCCCCATTCAACCACCTGAGCACACCAATAATACTATTAAATATATGTTAATCTCTCAAAGATTTAACTTACCTGAAAATATTAAGTAGGTCATTGATAACTATCACTTTTCCAATGTTGATGATTTTTTAATTTGGAAACCTGCTCATAATGGCATTCTTGACTCAGAAAAAATTATGAAAATATTCTTTAGTAATCCTGATAATAACTTGAGATGGCTAAAAAACATTAATAGATTATAGTTAAAGACCTCGAGATTCATGCTTGTTTGTTGTATTGTGCGCAAAAGGGTTCCCACAGACATTTGCCTTTAATCTTTTAGATTTATCTTTTCTTTAAATTTTGTCTTTGTAATCAACATTGTGAATACATTAACCACCTTTTTATATCTTGGGATACAACCACTACTCTTTGGAATTATGTCTTTGATATTTTTGATTGAATATGGTTTCTTAATGACTCAATAAACTCTCAACTCCAACTTTGTCTTGATCTGATGTCCTCTCAACAAATGAAGAATCTATTTATAACTTCCATATTCGAGCTTATCCATGTGATCTAGTATGATATAAATTCTTATATTCATAACAACTACTCATTTAGTCTTAATGCCAGAAAAATGAGAATCCTCATTTCCATTCTAGAATCCACCTCAATTCAGAAGGGTCACAGTTATCAGATTTGGGATTCTGTATCGGCTTGGGGTGAAGGGTATCTATCCTCATCCTAGAAGAACTCTGGATGTTTTTTGGAAATATCCACCCCTAGGCTGGATTAATTTCAATGTTGACGATGCTTCTAGTGGAAACTCGAGTCCCTTGGGTTATGTCACAATCTACAGAAACCACTCTAAGAAAACTCTAGGGTGCTTCTATAGAATCTGTGGAGTCTCCTCATCCTAGGAATCCAAAATTATGGTAGTGATTTATGCTACTTCTTTTGTGAAGTAACTTGGTTAGAACAATATCTGGATCAAAAGCGACTCTACGGCCATTGTGAAATCTCTTTGGAATGGAATAGTGCACCTTTCATGGCCTCTTACTTCACATTAGATGGAATTTCTGCGTTTTCTTGTGGATATCAGTTACATTGTCACTCATACCATTTGTGAAAATAACAAGGTTTCAGATGGCCTTCCTAATATGGGATTCAATCCTAACATAACCTAGTTGAACAAACTCCCTATTGATTTACTTTCTCTTTATGATATGGATTATAAACACATTCGTCTTTCGTACTCAGGTAATCCTTTTCTTTAATAAATTTAGTTTTTTTGTCTTTAACCAAAACACCACTTTATAAAAAAAATATCAATGTTAAATGGAAAAAAATTCATATTTTATAATTTTATATGATTTTGGGTGAAATAGACTCACCCAATTAAATAAAGGCACATTTTTTAATGAACTTTAAGCCTTATCTTGTTTATTTTTAACCATAATTACCTAATTTAGGCTTTACTAAGGTGATACATTTTACCACTTTTACTATACATAATATATAAAAATAAAAGGTCCATGTTTACTAAATTTCAAAATCATGATACAAATATGAAATATGATTTTTCAAATTCATCCTATAATTTGAAATAATTAATTTAAAAATAAAGTTGAAAATGTGATGAAAAACTGTTTTCTAAACAATTTCATTTTTAATCCTAGAAATTGATTTATACCAAACTCATTAAAGTAATGATCATAATGTAAGTAAAATTGATCTTATATCACTTAAATACCAAATAAAAAATATAACTATGATTTTGTAGTACTTAATTTAAAGGGAATATAATTTGGTTTTATAACAAAACTAGTATTTTTCACTATTCATTTAAAAATAAATCATTTGAGAAAAATACCAAAAATTAAAATTAAGATAATGTTTTATTAATAATTTTAAAAATGAAAAAACTAACTCTTAATAATATTTAAATAGGATTTCTATGTTCATCTAAACTCATTGATTCATTTAAAATAATTTATCAAGGAAATTAGATTTATTGTAGGAGAAATATATAATAAAATATCACGTTATTATATACTTTGATTTCTTCACAATGTTTTCCTATGATTTTTTTTATCAAAATTATATAAAATATGTCTTATTTTCAATAATATTCAAACATTTATTCCCTGAAATGTTCTAAAGATATTCTATATTATTCAGTTATGATTTTATGTCTTCTTTTATTACTATTATATGCCTTTAAAATAAATTTTGAAAACCATTCAGTGGTGTTATATTTTTATTCCAAGAAAATTAATTCCCAATAAATTTTTATTATTTAAACATTTTATTCCATGATCTTTTTTTCTATCTTATTAATGTTTTATTTAATGTTTATTATCTAACCATTATAGCTAGTTGACATTTTTCCCTTTCTAAGTGTTTTATTTACCCCTTTCTTATGTTTTTATTCCATGGGGTTTTAATATAGGTATTATATATGATATTTTTAGAAGGGTGTTTAAATATTATTGGTTTTTAATAAATTTTAATGAATTTTGAATAACAATTTATTTATGTAGCTAATCTTCCAAGACACTAATCCACTAGTTCTCTAGTTTGTGTGACTATTTGTTATATGGAATATATATTCATGTAAAATAATTATATAAATGTTTTTTATCATGGTTTACCTTGGTTGGTACTAAATGGGGATTTAGATATTTTGGGGATTAGTTTATAGACCTTTATTGAATATCCTACTGATAAGTATAGTATAATATCCTAAGATGTTATCTAAAATAGATATTTTTTTTGTTTTTCATAGAAATAACATCCCTATCTAGATACTTCATGTGGATACAGACTTTGGCATAGATTTTCCTAGGTGTATTAACCTTGAAATGAAATTATTAGGTACTAACTAAATCATCATCTAGTGCATGACAAAGAGGACTAACTGAACACCCGGTTTGACACTCCTAGGTAATATGTTTAATTTATACACTCTTTATAAACTATTATGAGGGATTAGAATATGATTATTTTAGAGAAAATAATAGAAAGTTTCATTTCATAATCTATAATAAATCTAATAGATTCATAATTTAGGGTATGTATATCATTTAAGAGATATTTCTTCAAATCTCACAGTTTTCCCTCATTACATTTTTTACTTAAGTCCATAAACATTCCTGTATTTTAAGTAATTGTTAGATAAAAGAGGAATATAGATAACAAAAGGTGTGAAGTAAAATGTGTAAATAATCCTAATGAACTTCCAATTATGATACAATATTGTGTACAAAACCTCTTATCAATTCTCATCTGACTATCACAAGCCATGAATAATAACAGGAACCATTTTGGCCTCTTGAATTCACCAATGATGGAGCATCATGCTATCAATTATTTCATAAAAAATAATCCACACACATTCAATTTATATTCTAAATAACTTATTTTTTACCTATCGATCTATGTGATGGAAAATCTATTTTCTATTATCCAATTATTTAAGCATGAGAAGGTTGTCTTGGTTATCTATCATTTAGATTGATAGGTTTACCAATTTTGGATTCTCGTTAAGAACACAATAAAAATATATAAATATATTTTATAGGATTGGAAGAGTTTAAAATATTATTCTTCATAAAGAACCTTCCTAAAACTCTTCACATGAATATGGAGCAATAATTCCTATATCTAAAACAAAAGGAGGCTGATTTTATTGAAAATTATGAATCAAAATTCATGAGTCTTCTAAGGGATGCATCTAGTTATATATCACAATATGAAATAATCGTCCATCATTTCTTTGTTGGTTTAAAACAAAGTCTTTAAATTTAATTATCCATAATGTAATTTGGAATCTATAAGTAGTCTATTTGATGAGTAATAAAAGTGGATATGGAAATTATTTATTTTCTTTATTTTAGGGACAAGAAAATTAAATTGGAGTTTCGTGGAGGATGAGCTGATAAGATGTGTCATGGAATAAAATTCCAAATATCTATGTGTCAAAAAAATTAGAGGAATCACTTAGGTAATTTAGATAAGGGTCTAAGAAGTGTTCTAAGGGTGGTGGGGCTAGCCATATTGTACAAAACCATTGAAGTAGATCCAAGAGTATGATTAAAATGATAGAGGATAATAAGTCCCCAACTAATGAATCGTCTACACTTTAATGCTTCAAGTGTAAATAATTTTGAGAATTATGAAAATCAGCAACATAAACCTAAACCTATCAAAGACAGTAGACTTCAAAAATCTTCTAAAACAGTGAATAAAGGAATAGTGAATTCTATCACTAGTACTGAGGTAGATCAAGATAATGAAGTGATGAAATGTACACTCGTTCTCTACTATAGATATGTAGATATTTTATTTTATTGTGGTTTATTACATTATTTTATATCGCACAAATTTTCTATGAATATTAATTCAGAAACTCACACATTTATTAATGAACTATTAGTGAAATAACATAGTGGAAAAATGATATCATATAAGATATATCTCTCTTTACAGATCAATATTTTTTTGAATTTATTTCCTTTATTTATTGTTCTTCTACAATTGGTTTATGTTGATGGGATATTAGGTGTGGATTGGTTATACTTGTATATAGAACATATAAATTTTCACGATAAGGAGATCTAATTTAATACCTCCACCCATCCTGTGATCAAATATATATCCAAGGATTATCATGAGCTCCTTTCAAAATAAAATTTGATTATATGGGTTATAATGCCAAAAAATGAGGGTTTTCTATATTAAATGATTATAGAAGAAGTGAAAATTGATAAAATACCTATTTTATTAGAATGAGTTAATTTATTTTTTGGTTAATAACATGGGCTTCTCTACACTACTACAAAACTAGTTTTATCCAGTGCAACGAATTTAACCAATCTAGCTAAAAGAACTTTTAAAACCCCCCCTTTGTCAGCATTGTTAAATGGGGTCTTCAACATCACTTTCTTTAGTGCTATTAAAGTAAGTTTTTAATAGTGATAAAAATTAAATGTTAAATAAGGTCCATTATCACTTATTGTATAAAATTGATGATAAGTGGGGGTCTTTATCACAACTAGTAAAAATGAACTGCTAAAGGGGGTCTTTATCAGTGTTTTTTTAGAAGTACTGGTAAAAAAACCCTATTTTTATGTCTCAGAATTACATTGATTTATTTTTCTAAATTATATGGGATTATTCCAAGACTAGGAATTGATATGACTTGCGATTATGAGGCCCAGTGTTCTCGGAATGGTCTGTTAAAAAATTTTATGTTTTTAAATAGTATTGGTGATTTGTTTTCCTGAAAAGGTGTAATAACTCTTAAACGGGTGCCCAAATCATAAATATGAGGGATCAGTTGTGTTTAAGATAGCGTGTTTACCCTAGGTGTGACTAATGTTTAGTTAGCGCGGGCCTCCAGTGAGAAAACCTGAAAATGTCATAACCATAAATAAAATTATTAAATAAAATTATTTTATTTTCAAAATCATTATAACTCATGAATGGTGACTCAGATTGAATATTAGAGACCATTGTTGAGCTCATGAGAGAATTATTTCCTTCATCAGATCCTAACATTGGCCGGTGCGGACTAACTATAGAAAGTAGTTTTTGGATATGACTATAAATAAAATAATTAAATAAATATTATTTTATTTTCAATAACTTATAAATGGTAACTCTGATTGTAAATATGAGAGTACTATTGAGCTCATGAGGGTGTTCTTTCCTTAGGTGGGACCTAACCTCGATTGGAGCGGGTCAATGGTAAAAGTTAATTTTTTGGAATTTTAAATAAAAAAAATAAACTTATGAATGTTTATTTTATTCAGAAACAATTTTGATGCAGGGCAATATTGAGTGAGTTGTTTCAATTCATAAATGAAACAGGGTAACAACATTGCAACTCAATAAAAACCAAAATGTTTTGTTATAATGAAATGGTGTAACAACATGGCAACTCAACGTAATAGAAACATTGAAACATGTTTCCTCCTAGAATGGATAAACATAGATATGGGATTTGGGAACGAATTGGGAGATTTCTTTGAGGCTCTAGATGAATTCTGTTGGGGAGCGAAAAACAGAGATGAATGAAGAATCACCAATGACGATGGATAACGAATTGAGGGTCAATTAGATGATCGGTCGTGACGTCTCTTAAGGGATGGCCAATGATGATCGAACCACGATGCCAACCAATACTGTTTTCTAGGTAAGAGTTTTTTTCTTTATGATTTGATTTCCCCGTTCTTTATTTCTGAACAACGAATGTGGATCAACCCACTAATAGGTTGATCTATCCTTCATTATTTTCTTGTGTGTTCTTCTCCCCTGCTATTTTTTTTCTTCGTGTCTTCGTGGCATATGAACGAGCGGTCATTTCACCTTTGATCCATGGTGCAATGACCTGAAACTGAAGATATGACCCCATAACGATATCAGGGTGGTGTGACGATGAAGGAATGAGACATTAATGGTGACATGGGGCCACCAACTCGAAGGCTGGTTGAGGAGGTGGTGGCGGCATGCGGCAGTGGCCACATGAGGAAGGCATTGCACACCGGCAACGCGCCCTAGTGAAGGAGAACACAGCCAATGGGTCACAGCAGTATAGGATCTCTGTGATGGCGGGGCGTCGTATTGGGCAAAGAGGCTGTGGATAGCAGGTCACAGCGGTGCAGATGGCAGTGCACTAGGGCAGCACAGAACCACACGGAACTAGTCGCGGGGAGGAGAAAAGGGCCACCAACAACAGCTGGGGGTGGGCCCTTAGTAGATGCGGCACCGAGCCGCGTCATGCAAGCCCTAGGCGTCGTAGTCTAGCAGGACCATGGAAGGTGGGAACCACGTTGACCAAGACCGTACTCGGTAACCACCACCACATCCACGTGTGGTGAGTCGGCCTACTCACAGAGGGTCAGGTGGGAGAAGGCGGGTTGGACTGGGCCCGGACCAGACTCGGACCCAACCGGACCATTTTTAGTAAACTGTTCATAACTTGGAAACTGTAAGTTTGATCGAAGAGACATTTATGGATTTGATACCCGTGTGATGAGACGGTCCTTTTGACATACTCCAAGTGAGTTTCTGTGGAGGTTGAGTTATGAAAGATGGCTTGAGAAGTAGATTATCCCAAAATCAAGCGTTCTACAAGGAGAAATCATATGGCTAGCTAAGATGAGAAGGATGAGTCATGTGGACCTGTGTGGTCCGAAAGATGAGTAAAAATGTAGAAATGTGTGGCCTGATAAACGAGTAGTCGTGTAAACCTCCATGGTCCAGCAGAAAATTATTCATGCGGACCTGATTGTCCCGACAGACGAGTAGGTGTGTGTACTTGTGTGGCCCAGCAGATGAGTAGCAGTGTGGACCTGTGTGGCCCAAAATATGAGTGGTTGTGCATACATTGATGGCCCAACATACGAGTGGTCATGCAGACCCATGTGTCCCAAGAGATGAGAAGTCGTGTGTACCTGTGTGGGCCGGCAGACAAGCAATAGTTGAGCAGACCTCAGTCGCCCAGCAAACGAGCAGTAGCTGAGCGGATCTCAGTGGCCTGATAGACAAGAAGTAGTTGAGTGGACCTTAGTGTCCCGGCAGGCAACAATACCTCAATGAATCATCAGTGATGAGTCCCTTATAAATACAAGATGTTCAACAGTACGATTGAAGCAGTGTACTTCAAGTAGTTCTTAGTGTTTTCTCTTTGGGAGAGGCCTAAAGAAGAAGGGCCTATTTTCATAGGTCTCTGATGACTTGATTTATCAAGGATCTAGTCCTTCTGGGATGAGTGTTCCTTGAACATAATCATGTGACAAATGATTGGTTGTGATATCAAGACTTCTTATTTCAGTGAGACTGAATGTCTCATGGAAATTTCATGATGTATCAATACCATGTGTTCTCTCGGATACTTTTGGTAGACTTGCTCTACCTGGATAATATCAGATATCTCTAGGAGTGGGATCTCCCTAAATAGAGTTTGTTATTTATGAAACCATATAGATTGTAGCATATTAGATGTTGCATCTTGGAATCCTTTACAAGTACACCTAGATGTTCTTGTTATATGTGTTGGTGACATATACCTATGTGAGATGAATTTAGTAACTCTATTAACTATACTTATTGTAGGTTACACTTCATGTACCTATTTCATAGTCTTCTTTGTGTATTTCTTCGTGGCATACCTTTCTAGTTTGGGGTCCCTATTGAGTATAATTTTACTCAACCCTGCATGGGCTTCGCCCACACATGTCATGTCTTGTGCAAATAATCAAAGCTTAATGGAGCCCTTGGTGGACCGATTCCAGGTGTTGCTTAGAGTGAACCGATAGGCGATATGTGTTTTTGTGACTTGAGACAACTATTTTTGTACCTACCCATAAGGTAGGGTTTGTGTGCGGAGGAGTTCCAGAGACTTGTACTTGTACTTTTCTATTTTAGTTGGACTTGTATTATAGACCCATTTACCATCATTTTTCTATTGTTGTACCTTGTTTTTGTTTAATTAGTGTATTCAAATTACATCATCTGTGGCTTGGAGTTGTGTTTGTGTTTAGGTACTTAGGAAAATGCCTCCCATTTTTTTGAGATATTCCTACTCATTTCTAGCCGTCAGTCCCTGTAATATAGGAGGAAGGCTTGGGGTAGTCATGTCATGGGCCCCAGGGGATGGGTCGTGACCGAGTTGTATCAGAGGAGGTCGATTCTACCTTAAAACCCCAGTGTCTATAAGTTTGGTTTGGGTCAATAGTGTTAAGTTTCTCAAGTTCGACTTTCAAGCTAGGGAATCCAGTGTTGGTGTGGTAGCCGACGTATCCATACACAAGGAACCTGAATTCTACATTTCGACTTGGTATATGAAAACACTTTTTTAGGGGGGAAATAATGGTACATTCATCATATAAGAAAGGTTTGATTTTCCATTTCCTTATTGAGTCAGGTCACCAGGTATACTCTATTGATCATGGTACATATTATTTTGTTTCAAGATTCTTCTATGTAGATAGCCAGAAAGGATTACACTGTGTGATCATGAGGATGATCTGTGGGGTGATGAGATGGGTACATGGGTTCGTACTAGAGACAACACCACCAGGTGGTGTACCATTTATACCACCAGATGTGGAGTAGTACATGGTGCTCGTAGTATGATCAGATGAGATGTGCGATCTGAGCGCACTTACCAAGTTTCAGTTACATAGACCCCTCAGGATCTAAGGCGAGCCTGCCTTATAGGCATCTAACAACTGGTTTGAGGTGGTGACCAAGTTTTATATATAGTCAGGGAACCAATAGATCAGATGATGGTCTAAGAAGTGATCCTTATACATGGATCAGTATAGAGAAGGTGGGGATTAGATTACCTGATCTTATGATGAGGTGACTTTTATGTGTACAGGGCATGAGAACCCTTCTGAGAGAAGAGTATATTTCCATAAAATCTAAGGGATACGCATGCCCAAGCTCTTCTATAGAATTAGTTGGATGACATGTCGGTAGCTCAATTTTCATCAAGGCATACCAAAATTTCTAGGTACTAGATGAATACGATACAACTAGTGCATTAAGGCTTGGACCTTTGAGAAAGATGTGCATAGGTACATACGATCCAACTCTATTCTTCTGTGAATTCCTACTTATGCTAGGTGCTAGAGAGAACCATTGTGGATAAAAGTCATTTGGCTGAGCAGATATGGCCAGTGGATGTTCGTAGTGGGAAAGCAGAAATCCAAAGTCAGTCTTAGATACATGGATGTGTGAGACGTTCCAAGAAGAGTTCCAAAGACAGTGGATCTATAGCTCAAGGAAAATAGGGTAAGTCCAGTCATCCTAGAAAGAGGTAATTATTTTCAAAAGACTGCATGGGACATCTTGCTAGAGATTTTCCAGACCTTCATAATGGTAGTGAAATGGTGGATGGGCCACCAGGGTAGATATAGTGATAGGAACAGATTAAACTACATGGATGTAGATGTGGAAGAGGAGCTGGGAGAGTAGTAGGAGGTGGTATACATTTTGAAATGTTACAATTGTAACACCCCGGGTAAATAAAGAATATAACATCTTTATATTTATCTATATTTGTGAATCAAATATTAATATTACTTTAAAGGGGATGTAATTCTCAATGGCGTACCCAATACGCAACAACGAGTTTCTTGGGAATCTTATGTTGCACTCTAATAATAAAATAATATTATTTTAAATGGCAGTTAACATGTAGCCGTGGTATTGGCGGGAATGGATAGAAATAACTAAAATATGATTATACATGTTTTTAAATGTTTTTACATTTATCCAATAAAAGATAAAGGCTTAAAATACGGAAAGAATTCAATTTTAGGCGTATATGCCCTAGTTTTCACTAAAGGTTCACTTATCACCTTTTGATGGCGAACCGTCATTAAATATAGTTTTGTTCACTCTTATACATTATATTGGACCAAATAAAACTCTTCTTAAGAATCGGGACATCAAAATTTACTTTGTGTAAATTTTTGGTATCTTTCCGATAAAGTTCTTTTTTTCAATGAATAGTGTAAAATGTTGTAATTTAATTCAAAACCTCTTTTTAATCTAATTTATTTATATGACTAGATTATCTTTTGAATTGGTTTTAAAGTGAAATTAGAATAAATTTTTACCATTAAATCCAATAGTGGTCGTTGGAATTAATTTCACTTTGAAATCAGACTTAAACTAGTGTCAATCTTTTGATAATTAATGTTTCATAAAAACACGCTATTTGCTCTGACTGCGGGAATTAATTATTAAATTAATTAATGTGACTTATATGTTTTGAATTTTGTAAAATAGAATTCATTTTTGAATTCGGAATATCAAATATAGCTTAGGGTGAATTTTCGGGATTTTTCTGAAAAACTTCAATTTTTGATGAATAGTGAAACCACTAAGTGGTACTTATAAAAACTGATTTTCCGTTTAAATGAAATTTTACCACTTCTGTGTTTTGAATTTTAAAAATCCTACATACACGGTTGTCATTAAGAAGTAAAATGTGGTTCAATGAGATAAAAATATTTTTTTGGTGAATAGTAACTTATTAAGTTTTTAATCGCGATTAGAGGTAATTAGTGTATTTTAAGGTAAAAATGATATTATAAAAATATGAAAACACCATGACACTTGTCCTACTCCTATTTTATGAGTCATGGCCGACCAAGACAACCCATGGGTCAACTTGGGGATGCCATGGAGCCACTTTGGTTGGAAAATGACATTAATATATATTTATTTAATGTTAAAATTAAATTGACACAAACACGAGTTGTTTTACTAAAATAGTTTTTAAGTGGGGTTACACAAGTCCAAATTTTGACTGTAAATATTAATTAGAAAGCTAAAAATATTTCCTACATCATAGTAATTTTTTTATAATTTTTAGACATTAAACAAATTAAATTATTTATGACATAATAATGATGAAGCGATAACATCATTATTTGACGATTTAAATAAAATGGAAAGATAATGTAAAATCTATGAACTACACATGTACAAAACTTATTGGATGGGTGGATTTCAAACCCTTATCACCTTATCCACGAATTATATCAATGTGGGACCTTTTAAAACCAAAACACATTTTCAAATAAAGTAATATTTCTTTACTTTCCAAAAGTGCCCCTCCTCTCCTCTTATAAAAGGCCCCCACCTCTACCTCATTTCACACACTCCTCAAGCCTTTGACTCGGCCAACCCCTGCCCATTTAATCTCTCCACATCCCTCTCCTAATCCTAGAGGATTCCCTTTGGGCAGAATCCTTTCAAAGGAATCCTTTAGGCTCAAATCAAAAGGAGTTACACTTTTAAAGGTAATTCATTCTCTCATGTTCATTTGTTTTATTTTGCTTCTCCAACCCCATAAACTCTTTTTATTTACTTCTTTTGTAACAAAACCAGTATCTTAAATATACTAGGATGTTTTTATATGATTTATTCGAGCTACACCCTCACACAACTACATCAAATGGTTAAAGAACATACGGTTTCCGTGGATGGCGAAATTCTGCCTCCCGAAACGATGATTGTTCAATACTCATTTAACACCTTCAAAGGTGGCCATTATGATGTCACTATTTTTATATATTATATATAATATGTTTATGTTTTCCTTAAGCTTATGTTTTTTTCATTTTGGGCATACCTTTATGGTTTCCATTATGGGTAAACGCGATATCTTCATTTAAGGAAGTGCGGACTACCGCCCCATCAAAGTGATTTGATTCATTAAATACCATATGTGGGACGTATAAAGGATGGAACTATGATATTATATATGATATTATAATTTAATTATAATATAACTTTATATCATTATTATTACATTCTATAAAATACGAAATAGAAATGAAAGTAGTGTTCATGCGTACATACAGCTTACCGTCTCCATGAACGGTGCATTTCATTTCTTACCTCTAAATGATTATGTAATGTTATAAATGCATGAATGTACTGGATATATATGACATATATGATATCTACATCATGAATACAATTCTGGATATAATAAATATTTGGCCACATGAACAACATGTAATTGTAAGAAGTCCACTTTCGACTTAAGAACCAAATATCGGCAAAACAAATATTATTAACTTAAAAGATTACATAATGTTTATGACATGGTAATAAGTGATATAAAAGGAATAATGAACTTGAAAAATGTTCTTAAGGAATTATAAATTAACTCAGGTTTATTATTCAGGAGATTAAAGAACGATCGAGTCAAGTCGGACCCGAGGTAAGGGATCTTACTCCTCTCTTTCTTTTTAAGTACACTCTTTTATGTCATTCCCTCTAAAGATCATCTTTCTTGTTATTGGGATGTTATTATATTTTACACTTACTGTAATTTTTATGTTCATGTGATTAGAGACCCTATTCTCTCTCATCAATCCATTTTGGAAGTTTTGAGTGGCGTCGTTAGGCTGCCGAATTTTCGTAACAGATCTAACCTCTCTCTTTCTTTTTAAGTACTCCCCTTTATGTCACTTCTTTTAAGATCCTATTTGTTATGATGGGGGATGTTATTTCATATTCCTATTTCTTTAAAAAAAAAATTAATGTGATGAGATACCCTATTTTATCTCATCAATCCATTTTTGGATGTTTTAAGTGGCGTCGTTAGGCTGCCGAGTTTTCGTAAGTTATTTTTCATCTCACTTTTATTCCAGTGAGATTTATGCTACATTTTCCACAATTTCCTTTGAGTGGTGTATGTACTGACCATTATTTTACTCATTGTGTAATATTCCTTCATTTATGAGTATTTACATCAATGATGTATTGTCCTTCTTTCACGGGTCGTATGTTTCGAAAGATACCCAAGTCGGTAAGGGAACCTTTCACCCTCCTCTTTTTTAAAAGACTTCGTTTGTTATGTCTTTTAATTCACATACTATTATGTTGGGATATGTTCTTCTATATCCTGATTGATGTAAATTTTATGTCCGAGTGATGAGATTCCCTTTTTATCTCTCATCAACTCATTTTCTGAATTTTTGATGTGACGTCATTAGGCTGTCGAATTTTACCAAGGGAACTTCTTAACCCAATTTCGATTTCTTTGGGTTCAACATGTAGTTATTGAATATGTCATCCTTTGAATATGTGTGAATAACCTTTGATTGTTTTACACTTAATATCCACTTATATTGGGTGTATTTATATTTGTCACACATAATTATGAGATTGATTTATCCTTAATTTAAGGATACCTTCTTTATAATGGATTTCATCTCATTTTACATTTCTTTTGAGACTTCATTGTTGTTATGCAGCAATTCACTCTTATATGGTGTGTATACTGTCTTTTGACATATTATATCATGAATCCTTTTATTCTCATTATATTATAAAGTTCGGATTAAATGTTATTCCGCTATTATTTGTATTCAAGAGTCTCTCATTTTGTTAAAAACTCTTTAACAAAAATATCATTTTAAATGTTTTAAATATTTATTCTTCTAAATCTTTATCTTTAATGTCCATGTTTTCAAAATGGTTTTCATTATTTATTTATATGGACATTAATGTTTTAAAATTATAATTCCATTAAAAGCTTCAAAGTGGTATGTGACACTTTTATTCAAAAATCTCTTTTAAATGGTTTTTGAAAATGGATTGATTAATTCAATATCTGGGAATTATTTATTGTGGTTTCAAATGAAATATTGTTATTTAAATGTTTATATTTTCCATATTTTATGTGTAATAATGGTACTTGGACATTATGACGGATGGTGTCGTGAATACCAGGACGGGTGGTTACGTTATAACCTCCAATGCATTGGGTATGGAAGTCGGCCGTATGGCTATTCAATTTAGTATGTATGGAAATTGGCCGTATGACTATTCCATTAAGTGATATGTGTGGGAGTCGACCGTATGGTTATTCCACTTAAGTATGTTTATGTCCCAAGTTACCTTTATATATGTTATGTGTTATTTATATGGGTTTTATGGTAATACTTTGGTTACAAAAAGGTAAGTAATGATATTTTATTCAGTGAAGAGTTTTTACTACTTCATAAAGGTGAAAAGTATTACCTTGATAAGGTATACATGGTTTACTTTTCGTTTTGATAAACTAACAGTTCTTTGTGTATCCCTTACTGAGTTTTTATGCTCATCCCAAGTTTTTGAAATGTTTTTCACAGGACTTAGCGTTGAATGGGGTCAAGGATGGGATCAAGGGAAAGTCATGCTACCTAAAACATGAAACTAGACATGTTTCTTTTTAAGAGTTTTTATTTTATGGAAATTTAGTAGAAGAGACTACTTTGTAATCTTTTGAGATGTAATAGTTATGTCCTAATTCTCTAAAACTCTAAACCTGAAATGATCCTCAATGTTAATTATTCATTTAATTCAATTTTAAGTATGGTTTAAGGCTGGGGCCTTATAGTTGGTATCAAAGGTCGGTTTAGATAACTTTAGAGGTTAGGGTATTCTCTAAGCATAAGTGACATTACCATAATGGTTAGGATTTCAAAAAGAGTCCTAGTTTTAGATAAAGTGAATGAGTAAGTATATCTTAGTGTTTATATTCCACATTAGTACATGATGGTTATGTTGATATACTCACACTGACCTTTTTGGTTTTAGTAAATGGCTGGATCTAGCAGGCACCAAAGTGACAATGGGTTTGAAGGAAACTGTGGTGGTTCTATGATTAAGATACTGGATGAGATGGGGGATTCAATGAGGAATCTCATGGTTGTTCTAAACCAACTATCAAGGAGTCATGATCAACCACTTGAACCTTGGTGAGTTCTCTAATGCATCATGTACGAGATGGACAACTCGATGTGGAAATTCAGGTAATAATTATTAAGGTAACCATTAGGGTTTATATGATCCTTAATTTTTAGGTAATTATGGGTTACTCTATGATATGATGGAAAATGAAAGGCATGAGATAAAATTGAGGTTAAATTATGTTATGGTTATTTTGATGATTTTATCTCTTTTTGGGGAATGTTTTAAGAATTATATAGTTTTGGAAAAAGGACAACACGCAGACCGTGTGACAACCCGTCGCGTCGGACAAAGCTGCGGGAATCGAACCCACAACCAAAGTGCGACTGGTATTTATCGCCTACCACTGGACTACGTGAAGTCCCTGGTTAGTTTGACTGGTTATTTTTAGTTATATGATTTTATGAATTAAGAGTAAGTTGATTTTGGGTTATTTATGAAAATGATTAACCTATCATGGAGGATATGTGATTAGGTTAATTACTTTTCAATATGAGACTTTAGGAGAAACTGATGTTGTTTGGAGATAAATGTTATGATTTAACTTGGAAGACTATGTGACTAAATCCTTCAAATATTTGGGTTTCAATATTAGATTGGTTTACTTTGAAGAATTTCATGGACAAATTGATTATAGAATGGTTCTCGTTGATCTTTGGGTTTGGTTGGACAAATTTTAGAGATTAAGAATAGATTTTATTTTTATAAAGGGTTATGCTTTTCTGGATTATCTGACCTTGTACTGACCTTTTTGGTTTTGGTTTTGGTTAAAGCCTAAAGACATGGGATGTATATAGTTCTCTTTGGTGGATTAGGTGATTCTCTAGAAGTTGATTATAGTACTCTTAATGTGAACAAGTCTCCCTAAATACTCGTCTTTTGGAAAAAATATGAGTTTGTGTAAGGAATCTAATAAAAGTTGAGAGTCAACATGATAAGTGATTATGTTTCCTTATGAATAAATTCCTCAATAAAAAGTAACTTAAAACAAAAATGTTTTCTATTAACTTTTCCTACTAGGGAATCGAATACCGTTTAACCCATCACAAGTTTGTGATTTTTCTCATGGTTAACTTTCTACTAAACATGTTTTCTATCACTCTCCATCAGAACATGACCCTTTGATTTTTCTTCCATGTCCATGTTTTCCTACACGGAATCCTATTATGGGTTAACTCGGGTGACCTTTGTACTTATCTTTCTTTATTTTAAAGTGATTGTTTTACCGACTCTTCTTCTGATATGGGACTTTCAAGGATGTTTCCATGCCCAATTTTAAAATTGCGAGGACGCAATTCCCAAAAGGGGGGAAGGATGTAACACCCCGGGTAAATAAAGAATATAACATCTTTATATTTATCCATATTTTTGAATCAAATATTAATATTACTTTAAAGGGGATGTAATGCTCGATGGCGTACCCAATACGCAACAACGAGTTTCTTGGGAATCTTATGTTGCACTCTAATAATAAAATAATATTATTTTAAATGGCAGTTAACATGTAGCCGTTGTATTGGCGGGAATGGATAGAAATAACTAAAATATGATTATACATGTTTTTAAATGTTTTTACATTTATCCAATAAAATATAAAGGCTTAAAATACGGAAAGAATTCAATTTTAGGCATATATGCCCTAGTTTTTACTAAAGGTTCACTTATCGCCTTTTGATGGCGAACCGTCATTAAATATAGTTTTTTTCACTCTTATACATTATATTGGACAAAATAAAACTCTTCTTAAGAATCGGGACATCAAAATTTAATTTGTGTAAATTTTTGGTATCTTTCCGATAAAGTTCTTTTTTTTCAATGAATAGTGTAAAATCTTGTAATTTAATTCAAAACCTATTTTTAATCTAATTTATTTATATGATTAGATTATCTTTTGAATTGGTTTTAAAGTGATATTAGAATATATTTTTACCATTAAATCCAATAGTGGTCGTTGGAATTAATTTCACTTTGAAATCAGACTTAAACTAGTGTCAATCTTTTGATACTTAATGTTTCATAAAAACACGCTATTTTCTCTGACAGCGGGAATTAATTATTAAATTAATTAATGTGAATTATATGTTTTGAATTTTGAAAAATAGACTTCATTTTTTAATTCGGAATATCAAATATAGCTTAGGGTGAATTTTTGGGATTTTTCTGAAAAACTTCAATTTTTGATGAATAGTGAAACCACTAAGTGGTACTTATAAAAACTGATTTTCCGTTTAAATGAAATTTTACCACTTCTGTGTTTTGAATTTTAAAAATCCAACATACATGGTTTTCATTAAAAAGTAAAATGTGGTTCAATGAGATAAAAATATTTTTTTGGTGAATAGTAACTTATTAAGTTTTTAATCGGGATTAGAGGTAATTAGTGTAATTTAAGGTAAAAATGATATTATAAAAATATGAAAACACCATGAAACTTGTCCTACTCCTATTGGATGAGTCTTGGAAGACCAAGACAACCCATGGGTCAACTTGGGGACCCCATGGAGCCACTTTGGTTGGAAAATGACATTAATATATATTTATTTAATGTTAAAATTAAATTGACACAAACATGAGTTGTTTTACTAAAACAGTTTTTAAGTGGGGTTACACAAGTCCAAATTTTGACTATAAATATTCATTAGAAATATAAAAAGATTTCCTACATCATATTAATTTTTTTATAATTTTTAGACATTAAATAAATTAAATTATTTATGACATAATAATGATGCAGCGATGACATCATTATTTGACGATTTAAATAAAATAGAAAGATAATGTAAAATGTATGAACTACACATGTCCAAAACTTATTGGATGGGTGGATTTCTAACCCTTATCACCTTATCCACGAATTATATCAATGTGGGACCTTTTAAAACCGAAACACATTTTCAAATAAAGTAATATTTCTTTACTTTCCAAAAGTGCCCCTCCTCTCCTCTTATAAAAGGCCCCCACCTCTACCTCATTTCACACACTCCTAAAGCCTTTGACTCGGCCAAACCCTACCCATTTACTCTCTCCACATCCCTCTACTCATCCTAGAGGATTCCCTTTGGGCATAATCCTTTCAAAGGAAGCCTTTATGCTCAAATCAAAAGGAGTTTCACTTTTAAAGGTAAATCATTCTCTCATGTTCATTTGTTTTATTTTGCTTCTCCAACCCCCTAAACTTTTTTTATTTACTTCTTTTGTAACAACACCAGTATATTAAATATACTAGGATTTTGTTATAAGATATATTCTAGCTACACCCTCACACAACTACATCAAATGGTTAAAGAACATACGGTTTCCGTGGACGGCGAAATTCTGCCTCCCGAAACGATGATTGTTCAATACTCATTTAACACCTTAAAAGGTGGACATTATGATGTCACTATTTTTATATATGATATATAATATGTTTATGTTTTCCTTAAGCATCTGTTTTTTTTCATTTTGGGCATACCTTTATGGTTTCCATTATGGGTAAACGCGATATCTTCATTTAAGGAAGTGCGGACTACCGCCCCCTCAAAGTGATTTGATTCGTTAAATACCATATGTGGGACGTATAAAGGATGTAACTATGATATTATATATGACATTATAATGTAATTATAATATACCTTTATATCATTATTATTCCATTCTATAAAATACGAAATAGAAATGAAAGTAGCGTTCATGCGTACGTACGGCTTACCGTCTCCATGAACGGTGCATTTCATTTCTTACCTATAAATGATTATGTAATGTTATAAATGCATGAATGTACTGGATATATATTAAATATATGATATCTACATAATGAATAAAATTCTGGATATAATAAACATTTGGTCACACGAACAATATGTAATTGTAAGAAGTCCACTTTCGACTTAAGAACCAAATATCGGCAAAACAAATATTATTAACTTAAATGATTACATAATGTTTATGACATGGTAATAAGTGATATAAAATGAATAATGAACTTGAAAAAGGTTCTTAAGGAATTATAAATTAACTCAAGTTTATTATTCAGGAGATTAAAGAACGATCGAGTCAAGTCGGACCCGAGGTAAGGGATCTTACTCCTCTCTTTCTTTTTAAGTACACTCTTTTATGTAATTCCCTCTAAAGATCATCTTTCTTGTAATTGGGATGTTATTATATTTTACACTTACTGTAATTTTTATGTTCATGTGATGATAGACCCTATTCTCTCTCATCAATCCATTTTGGAAGTTTTGAGTGGCGCCGTTAGGCTGCCGAATTTTCGTAAGTGATCTAACCTCTCTCTTTCTTTTTAAGTACTCCCCTTTATGTCACTTCTTTTAAACTCCTATTTGTTATTATGGGGGATGTTATTTCATATTACTCTTGCTGTAAATTTTGTTTTAATGTGATGAGATACCCTATTTGATCTCATCAATCCATTTTTGGAAGTTTTAAGTGGCGCCGTTAGGCTGCTGAGTTTTCGTAAGTGATTTTTCATCTCACTTTTATTCCCGTGAGATTTATGCTACATTTACCACAATTTCCTTTGAGTGGTGTATGTACTGACCATTATTTTACTCATTGTGTAATATTCCTTCATTTATGAGTATTTACATCAATGATGTATTGTCCTTCTTTCACGGGTCGTATGTTTCGAAAGATACCCAAGTCGGTAAGGGAACCTTTCACCCTCCTCTTTTTTAAAAGACTTCGTTTGTTATGTCTTTTAATTAACATACTATTATGTTGGGATATGTTCTTTTATATCCTGATTTATGTAAATTTTATGTCCAAGTGATGATATTCCCTTTTTATCTCTCATCAACTCATTTTCTGAATTTTTGATGTGACGCCGTTAGGCTGTCGAATTTTACCAAGGGAACTTCTTAACACAATTTAGATTTCTTTGGGTTCAACATGTAGTTATTGAATATTTCATCCTTTGAATATGTGTGAATAACCTTTGATTGTTTTACACTTAATATCCACTTATATTGGGTGTATTTATATTTTTCACACATAATTATGAGATTGATTTATCCTTAATTTAAGGATACCTTCTTTATAATGGATTTCATCTCATTTTACATTTCTTTTGAGACTTCATTGTTGTTATGCACCAATTCACTCTTATATGGTGTGTATACTGTCCTTTGACATATTATATCATGAATCCTTTTATTCTCATGATATTATAAAGTTCGGATTAAATGTTATTCTGCTATTATTTGTATTCAAGAGTCTCTCATTTTGTTAAAAACTATTTAAAAAAATATCATTTTAAATGTTTTAAAGATTTATTATTCTAAATATTTATCTTTAATGTCCATGTTTTCAAAATGGTTTTCAGTATTTATTTATATGGACATTAATGTTTTAAAATTATAATTCCATTAAAAGCTTCAAAGTGGTATGGTACACTTTGATTCAAAAATCTCTTTTAAATGGTTTTTGAAAATGGATTGATTAATTCAATATCTGGGAATTATTTATTGTGGTTAAAAATGAAATATTGTTATTGAAATGTTTATATTTTCCATATTTTATGTGTAATAATGGTACTTGGACATTATGACAGGTGGTGCCATGAATACCAGGACGGGTGGTTACGTTATAACCTCCAATGCATTGGGTATGGAAGTCGGCCGTATGGCTATTCCATTTAGTATGTATGGAAATTGGCCGTATGGTTATTCCATTAAGTGATATGTGTGGGAGTCGACCGTATGGTTATTCCACTTAAGTATGTTTATGTCCCAAGTTACCTTTATATATGTTATGTGTTCTTTATATGGGTTTTATGGTAATCCTTTGGTTACAAAAAGGTAAGTAATGATATTTTATTCAGTGAAGAGTTTTTACTACTTCATAAAGGTGAAAAGTATTACCTTGATAAAGTATACATGGTTTACTTTTTGTTTTGATAAACTAACAGTTTTTTGTGTATCCCTTACTGAGTTTTTATGCTCATCCCAAGTTTTTGAAATGTTTTTCATAGGACTTAGCGTGGAATAGGGTCAAGGATGGGATCAAGGGAAAGTCATGCTACCTAAAACATGAAACTAGACATGTTTCTTTTTAAGAGTTTTTATTTTATGGAAATTTAGTATAAGAGACTACTTTTTAATCTTTTGAGATGTAATAGTTATGTCCTAATTCTCTAAAACTCTAAACCTGAAAAGATCCTCAATGTGAATTATTCATTTAATTCAATTTTAAGTATGGTTTAAGGATGGGGCCTTATAACAACCACCACCCCAATTTAGTCCACACCAGGCTTACGGAGATGAGGTATATAGGTAGGTTGTAGTTTTATGTGTCCATCCTTACCCACGTGGTAGTGGGTATCTTGAGTTTTCAGTTCCTAGAAGTAGTGGAAGAGTATGAGTACTTCTTTCCATAAGATGTTTCCAGGATTACCTCCCCAAAGGGAGATGGACTTTTGCATAATTCTACACCCCAATATGGAACCAATATCATCATTAGTATGTTAGATGTCTTTTGTAGAGCTTTGCGATATGAGGGTTTAGGTGGGGGGGTTGCATAGGAAGGGCTTAGTAAGACCCAGTGTTCGAGGTTATGTGTGGATTTCTGACCCTTTAATCAAGTGTTTGTGGAGAATGAGTACCCACTACCAAATGGGCGATGAACGCATCAATTAGTTGAAAGGGGGTAGCCTTTTTTGTGGATGGAAAGGGGCTCGTAGGATTTTCAACAGTTGAGACAAGGTTTGACGAGCACCATGATCATGATTTAGCAATGGTAGTATTCACATTGATGATGTGGTGACACTACCACTATGGGTGAACGGTTTACCATATACTCTAACCACAAGAGTCTCAGTTATATCTTCCATAAGAAGTATTTGAACTTGAGACAAAGATGATGGTTGGAGCTCCTCCAAGACTATGACCTCGAAGTATTCTATACTCCTAGTAAGGGGAACATAGTTGTGAATGCTCTCAGTAGGATAACTAGATCATAGATTCTAAATGAGGAAACATATTAATTAGACTCATTACAGTTATCCTATATGTATGGGGATAAATCACCTTATCTTTAGTCATTGGTTTTTACCTATCCACTCTTAAATGATTCGTGGAGGCACACCTTAGTGAAACCAACTGTGAGCCTTTATGTGATCAGTTTTCCACAGGGAATAAGCATTATGGACATTCAAAATGTTGGGAGAACATTGTTCTTTTACGAGGATGTGTAGTTATAGAAGTGATGCCTAGAGTGGAAAGATGCACTAGGGTGTGTGTGTGGGTATCAAGGCAGACACTGGGGATGATAGAACTGGTTAAATATGGGCTTGCCTATTAAGATAAAAAGTTGAACGCTTTTATGAATCAATTTCATGGGTTGTTCTTTTTCTTTCTTGGGGTACCGAGAAGGAAGTGGGAAGGGATATCAACGGATTTCCTGACATTTTTACCATGTACGTTCAGGATACATGATACCATCTAGGTGATCGTTGACCAACTCACTGAGTCGACCCAGTTCATAAATAAACAAGAGTAGAGTTTAGTAGAGGGATTAGGATACCTCTGTGTGTAGGAGATACATACACGACCCATCACATGTCAATGATTGGAGTGAGCTTGGTGTTGATGACTGGGTGACTTTTACGAAGTATGTGATAGAGAATGAGGATTGACATGATCAAATCCTTTATGGATGGTCGATTCCTCTAGTGCACGTTTTGGGGTAGCACGATAATTCCCAAGAGATCACTTGGGAGTAGGAGGCTCATATCCATGCTCAGTACCCCCATTTTTTTAGCCCTTATTTTGAGTTATGATGATGTAAATCCCTAAAGGTGGGGGAAATGTAATGTCCTGGAATTCCATGGATTTTTTTAATTATATAGGATTATTTTGAGACCAGGCGTAGAGACAACGTGTGATTCTGAGGCCCGTTGTGTCGGGAATGGTCTGTCAAAAAATGTAAAGTTTTTAAATAGTGTGCATGATCAATTTTCCTAAAAAGGTGAAATAACTCTTAAATGGTTACCTAGATCATAAATATGAGAGAATCATTGCGTTTAAGATGGTGGGTTTACCCTAGGTGTGACTTAAGTTTAGTCGGTGTGGACTTCTAGTGAGAAAACCCAAAAATGGCATAGCCATATATAAAAAAATTAAATAAAATTATTTTATTTTTCAAATCCTTACAACTCAAGAATGGTGACTCAGATTGAAAATATGAGACCACCATTGAGCTCATGAGGGCATTCTTTCCTTAGGTGGAGCCTAGAATTGGACGGCATGGGCCAACTGTTGAATGTAGTTTTTTGGATGTGGCTGTGAATAAAATAATTAAATAAAGATTATTTTATATATGCTAACTATAAAATGGTAACTTGGATTGGAAATTATATAGTACCATTGAGCTTGTGAGGGTGTGATTTTTTTAGTCGGGACTTAACCTCGACCGGCACGGGTCAAGGGAAAAAGTTAATTTTTTGGCATTTTAAAGAAAACATTAAAATAAACTTAAAAATGTATTTTTATTAAAAAAAAAAGAGTGATTCACTACAACGCAATGTCGAGTGAGCTGTTTCAATTCAAAAATGAAATAGGGTAATAATTTTGAAACACAAGCGTAACAGAAACATTGTTTCATAAATGAAACAGTGTAATGATGCAGTGACTCAGTGTAATAGAGATGCAAAAAACATGTTTCCTCTTTAAAAGGATAAATAGAGCTACAGGATCTAGGAATGACCCGGGAGATTTCTCTAAGGAATTGGAGGAATTCCATTGGTGAGCAAAGAATGACGATTAATGATGAATCGACAATGATGACGGATGGCAGATTGAGGGTCAGTGAGACGATAGATCGTGATGTCTCTTAAAAGATCATCAATGATGATCGAACCCTAATGCTGACCATTCTTGTTTTCCAGGTAGGGGTTTTGTTCATTATTATTTGGTTTCCCTATTATTTCTTTCTAAATAGTGAATTTGGATCAACCCACTAACATGTTGATCTACGGGTCGTTTTTTCTTTCGGGATGGCATTTGAATTGCAGAAATTTAAGGGAGTGGGATTCATGTGATTTGTTCTTCTTCGTTAAACCATATAACAAGGAAGAATTCATGCTGACACAAACAATTATTATGATCTGTCCTTCATGATTATCTTATGCATTATTATTCCCACTATTTTTGTTCTTCGCATCATTGTGGCTTATGAATGAGCGGTCATTGTGCCTTTGATCCATGGCGCAACGACCCAGGACTGAAGATATGCCCCTATGACGACACCATAGTGGTGCAACAATGAAGGAATGGGACATCTGTGGTGACATGGGGCCACCAACTCAAAGTTTGGTAGAAGAGGTAGTAGCTTCATGCAGAAGACGGCGCAATGTAATGGAGGAGGTCGCGGCGGTAAGGGATCTCAACATCGGTGGGGCATCGTGTCATGAAAAGAATGACACAGCCATAAAGTCATGGAGGTGTGAAGGGTGGCGTATTAGTGGAGTTCCGTGATAGTGCATAACCCCACAGCACCAGCTGCGGGGCAGCAGCAACGACTATCGGCAATAGTCATCGGCAGCAGCCGGCTGTGGTCCCTCGGTAGACGCGGCACTGAGCCGCGTCACATGGTCCAAAGGGTCTATGTTCTAGAGTAACCGTAGAAGGTGGGACTTGTGGTGACTCATGGGGCAGTAATCTGATGAACCTTCCCTATTTACTGGGACCGGACGAAGTGACTGCCGCCACGTCTGGGTGTGGCAAGCAGGCCTACTCATAGCGGGATGGGCGGGAGAAGATGGGACGGACCTGCGGCCCAGCTGATTAGGTCAGATCTGGGTCATGTCAGACCTAGTTCAGGTCGGTGGACCCCGAGTTGGGTCAAGTTCAGGTTGGTCCCACCAGGTTGGACCGGACCCGGACCCAACTGGTCCCTTTTTAGTAAAATGGTCATAACTTGCAACCTGTACATTCCATCGACAAGCCATTTGTGACGTTAGGACCCTTGCAATGAGATAGTCATTTTGACATAATCCACGTGATTTTTCATGGATGTTTAATTATGATATATGTATTTAATATTATATTCTCTTAGAATCAAGTACGCTATGAGCAAAAATCCTATGGCTGGCTGAGATGAGAAGGAATTGTCGTGCGGACCTATGTGGCCCAACAGACGAGTAGCTGTGCAGACTTGTGTGGCCCGGTAGAAGAGTAGATGTGTAGATATATGTGTCCCATTAGAAAATTAATTATTTGTACCTGAGTGACCCATAATACAAGTAGACATGCAGACCAGAGTGGCCTAGTAGATGAGTACATGTGCATACCTATGTAACACGGAAGACGAGTAGCCATGCGGACCTGAGTGGACCGGTAGACGAGTAGTCATGGAGACCTCTATGGACCATAAGATGAGTAATCATGCATACCTATGTGGCTTAGAAGAAGAGAAGTCGTGAAAACTTCTGTGGACCAGCAAACGAGTAGTCGTGTGGCCTGGCAGAGGAGTAGCAGCCGAGTGGACCTCAGTGGCCCAGAAGACGAGTTGTATCCAAGTGGACCTCAGTGGCCCAGTAGATGAGAAGTAGCCGAGTGGACCTCAGTAGCCTGAAAAAAAATCAGACCTCAGTGAATCATCAGGGAAGAGTCCCTCAACAGTACAAGAAGTTCATTTTTATGACATTAGTAGTGTACTTTGGGTAGTTCATAGTGTGTTCTATTTTGGCGGGGCCCAAAGAAGTGGGACCTCTTTGCGTAGGTCTCTAGGGACTCGATTTCTCAAGGAGTGAGTCCTTTTGGGATGAGCATGCCTTGAGCAGAATCTTATGACTTGGTTGTGATATCGAGACTTATTATCTCAGTGATATTGGACATATCATGGAAACATTGTGATGTATCCAGACCATATGTTCTCTCGAATACTTTTGGTAGAATTTCTCTACCTGGATACTATCAGATACCTTGAGGAGTGGGATATCCTGAAATTGAGCATGCTATACACAGAACCATATGGATGGCAGCAGATTAGATGTTGCGTCTTGGAATCCTTTACGAGTATACATATATGTTCTTGTTATATGTGTTAATGACATATACATGTGTGATTTGACTCTAGTAACTCTCTTGACAATTATTATTAGAGGTTAAACTTCATGTACCTCTTTCTAGTATTCTTTGTGTATTACATGGTGGTATACATTTGCTGTTTGGGGTCCCTACTGATTATTGTATTACTCGCCCCTACACAGGCTTCACCCACACGTGTCATGTCTTGTGCAGATGATCGATCCTTGATAGAGCCCTTGGTGGACAGGGGCCAGGTGGTTTATAGAGTGACCCGATAGATGAGACGTGTTTCTACGACATTAGACAACTATTTCTATACCTAGCCTTTAAGAAGGGTTTGCGTACAGACGAGTTCCATATACTTTTACTTTTACTTTTCTGTTTTAGTTGGGCTTGTATTATTGCCTTGTTTACCTTCAGTTGTCTACTTTTGTACCTTATGTTTGTTTACTTAGTGTATTCAACATTCAGTATTTGTGGCTTGGAGTTGTGTGTGTATGTACAAGTACTTAGGAAAATGCCTCCCATTTGTTTGGGATATGCCTACTCGGTGCTAGTCGCCAACCCCAATCCTATAGGAGGTGGGCTTGGGGTAGCCCTGGCATGGGCTTTGGGGGATGGATCGTGACACTATTTATTAGCACATTTTTACTAGAACTAACAAAAGTTATATTTCAAAAAAAATATTTAAAATAATAGATTAATATATAAATATTTCTATATTGATATATATTTATATTGATATATATATAATAATTTTTTTTAATATGTCTTAGATAAGGCTAAATGGGCATTTACACATAATATATATAATATTTAGTGAAAATGGATTATAAAATAATTAAAAAAATATTTTTAAATAATAATTTGCTAAATATTATTTATTAATAGTCATTTAGTAAAAATTTTAAGATAAAGAAATCAAAAAATTAATAAAATATCTAAAATAAGTTAAAAACATAACTATAAATTCAAATGGCCATAACTTTCGATCTGGGTGTCTGTTTGGCCTCTAACACAAATCAAATTGGAACATATGATTCGCTCTACTCCCTAGAAATTTGGGCGACCCCATTATTGTTTTAAATTCCAAAAAAGGTCCATAAGGACTCCAAAACTGATTTTTTAGTTAGGATGCCCTAATTTTTCAACATTTGATGGATTTTAAGCCTCATTTAAGGTGGTATTTTTCCCTTTTTTAATAAAATTGAATTTATTCCCAGGAATTATATTCATATTGATGTTATATCTTTGAAATTTTATCATTTTATCACAATTTATTTTTATTTATAATGAAATATATAATAATATATACATTTTTTTATATTCAAACATAAAAAAATTATTTTATGAATAAATATTTTAACATATTTATGAATAAAATATATTTATTAATATATATATATATAAATATATGGATAAAAAATGTAACAATATATATATATATATATATATATATATATATATCATAAAATGGGGAAAAAATAAAGCTGAGTGGAAAAGGCACTAGATTGTGAGCTAGAGGCCACAGGTTCAAAACTCACTAAAGCTAGGGGAACGTGAAGAAGAGTGGAATTATATAAATTACTAATAATGGGGGGATGGAAGTGGTGATAAAAGGGGAATTTCTAATAAATGGTGGGGGAGTGATAATAAAAAGGTGGTGGGGAAAATATTTATCCTTTTTATCTAGAGGGCCTTTAACAGTTCTTTTTTAGCGTTGTTAAAGGGACCTTTAATATCACTAAAAAATCATTGTAAAAGGATGCATTTATCAGTGCTAAAAACATTGAAAAATTCCCCCTTTATCAGTGCCAAAAAAGTTATCATAAATTCCCCATTTAATAGAATTTTTTTAGTAATTTTTATGATCGTAGTTAAAGCCAACCCTTTAACATCGCTCGCATTATCAGCGCTTCTATAGAACTGATAAATCCCTTTTACTAAAGTTTTTAATGGCCTTATTTGAAGTAGTGTTAAGAGGATGATGTTTAGTTATTTAATGAAATCATACCTAGATCCATTATTTTCCAAAAATAATATATAAATTTTCCCCCATTGAATTATGAGAATTAAACAAGAAACATTAAGAGAATCTAGATAAGGTATTTTTATACTCGATTGTTTCACTATGGGGTGTAACAATTATCTTTGTCACAAATAAAGTTGGATCAATGTGTCTTTACATTGATTATTGTGAGATTAATAAAATCAAGATCAAGAACTAGTATCCTCTTCTTTGTATCAATGATATGTTCGATCATCTCATAGAATATAAGTACCACATAAAATTAACTTTTGATCTAGATTTCATTAGTTCATGGAAAAAAGGGATGATATTTCCAATATATCTTTACATATGAGGTATGTACATAGTTAATTTATAATTATTCCATTTGGAATTAAGAATACCCCCACTTTCTTTATGGACATTATTAATAGAGTCATCAAAGACTACATTGATCAATTTATGGTAGTCTTTATTGAAAATATTCTCATATATTCCCTGAATAAATAATAGTATTAAGATTATTTGTGGATTTTGTTGAAAACCTTATAAAAGGAAATAAATTATGTCACACTTATAAAGTGAAAATTCTACCTTCATAAAGCATCATTCTTGGGTCATGAAATCACTATCAAGTGTATATCTATAGATACTCTAAAGAAAAAATTTAACAAACAATGATTCAGACCAACCACAGTAACTGAGATCCACAGTTTTCTAGAGTTATCTGGATACTATATATATTTTTTCATTAATTTATCATTGGTATCGAATCCTCTAACCAAGTTAACATGGAACTAGTAAATTTATTTCAGATATAGGAATGTGAATAAGGTTTCAAGAAACTGAAGAAGAGGTTTATAACCGCACTTTTAATTACATTACCCAATAGTGGGGGAGGGTTTTCAATATATATTGATTCTTTGAATAAGGACATAGGATTAATCCTCATGAAAAATGATAAGGTAGTTTATTATGCATCCCATCTATTAAAGGCTCATGAGAAAAATTTCACAGTGCATTCCTTGGATTTGATCTTTGTATTAAATATTTGGTGGCATTATATATATGGTGAGAAGTGATATATATACATATAACAAGGATTTTAACATATATATTCATATAAAAGGAGTTAATCATTCTCATAATGAGATAGAGAGAGTGAGAAAAATAATTATGACTACTCAATACACTACTACCTTGGGAAGGAAACCCAGTTGGATGATGCTTTGAGTATGAAAGATTATTCAGTATTATCCATAATGAGGTTTGACAAAATAAATACTCATGTATTTGAAATGGTTTAATCTTAAATTGAAAGGGGAAGGAGATAAATAATATCTTTTCAAAATGACTTCTCAACTATACATTTACTTGAAGATCAAATAATCATAGAAATATTATCATAACTACATAAAAATAAAGTTATTATTTTGGATTTAATGTTTGATAGAGTTGGAGTTATATGGTATGAAACCCAAATTTGTGTCCCATAAAAACCAGAACTAAATAGGTAGATATTGGATGATTCAAATGGATTATGATTCTCTATTCATCCATGAAGCATAAAGATGTATAGAGATTTAAATAAAATCTTCTGATGGGATAACATGAAAAGGGAGATCACCAAATCCATATCTCAATGCTTGGTAGGCCAGTAAGTTAAGAATGTATGATATAATTATTAGGGTATGTTTGATCCATAAATCATACTATTATTTATGTGGGAAAACAATAACATGAATTTTGTTATAGGACTCCCTAGGACATCTAAAGTCTATAATAAAAAAAATTTGATCGCCTTATATAATCAATGCATTTTATTATAATTAAAGAATATTTATTTCTTGACTAACTCACCAAGATATACATAAGGTAAGTGGTAAGGATATATGGAGTAACACTCTTCATTTTATCTATTTATAATCTATGGTTTACCTCAAGGTTTGGGATAAGTCTTCATAAATCATTGGAGATAGATTTGTGTTCCACAACTACTTATCACCCGCATATAGATGTTCAGTCTGAGAGGACAATTAAAACTCTAAATTATATGTTGTGATCTTGTTAAATGGAATTTTAAGCATGTTTGGATCAACACCTTCCCCTTTTAGAGTTCTCATATAAAAACAGTTTCCATTCTAGAATTTAAATTGAATAATATATGGCTTTATTTGGGAACAGATGTAGGAATCCAACATGCTAGGATGAAATTGGACAGAGGAAGCTGATATTTCCTTTCCTTGTCCAAGAAATGAGGGATAAGATTAAAACATTAAGGGTAAATTGATATCACCACAATTTCAATAAAAGATTTGTACAGATAATCATTGATGAGATCTAGTGTTTGAAGCTAATGGCATGGTATTCCTCTAGATATCTCAATGGAAGTGGGTTCTGAGATTTGAAAAGAAATGGAAGTAAATCCCTAGATACATTAGTCCCATTGAGATTCATGATCATGTTGGGGTACTACATTATCACTTAGCAGTCCCTCTAATCCTCCCTCAAATACATAATTTGTTCCATGTATCACTTTTAAAAAATTAAATACCATATGCTTCACATGTACTGGACTCAAAATCCATTCAATTAGAACATGATCTAGCATAAAATGAAACTAGTGGAAAAAATGTTTTAATGTTAGTTTGTTTTTTATTTTTAATGTTTTTTTAACCAACATCGATCGAGGAAATATTAAAAATAGTAGTTTTGACATATTTTTTTAAAAACTACCGTAAAAAATCAACTAAAATGAAATTTAACTAAATTTTAAATTTTAGTTTTTTAAAAGAAACTGACATTGAATGTTTCTTTTCAGATTAGTTTTATAATTTTACCTAACATAACAACAAAACAAATATATAACAATACAAATTGTTTTTACAATAAAACTGACATGGAAATATTACCACAGAACATTCAATGTTAGTTTTTAAGAAAAACTGACATTGATATTCTGATAAGTTTGATTATGGAAAAAGCTTTCCACATTGGTTTTCTAAACAAAAAACATATAAAGTGACTTTTTACATTTGTTTTCACCAAAAACCAACAACAAATGTCCTATAATTTTTATTTGACAACGTTTTATAAAAAACCAATCTGGAAATATGTAATTTAAAAAAAAGATTAAATTAAATTTTCCAAAAACTTCTAAAATCCTATAAAAAAGAAAAAATATATTCCAACATAAGGAAAATAACAACCATATAAAAACAAGAAAAATATACTAAATTAAATAAAAAAATATTTTCTAAATACACATTTTTTAAACTTTAATTAAAATATACATGAATAAAACATCTAACCTGTAAAAATAAATAGAATATAACATCTTAAAATAGAAAAAGATTTCCTAAATACTCATTTTTTAAACTTTATTTAAAATTCACAATAATAAAACATCTTAAACCTAGTAAAAAATTAGAATATACCAACATAATGTATAAAATTATTATCTAATTACTTATTTTATAAACTTTAATTAATAGAGGAATACCCGATAATTTAAAAAATATCCATACATAAAAAATAGTTTTCAAATAAACTTCAAAGAAGGGTATGTTCTTCATTTGTACAAAAATAAAAATAACTGAAAATATATAATAACAATTAATGTTATAATATTAAAAAATAGAATATTTTGATATAAAAACTAGAATAATTAATATAAATAACCATATCAAATTTAGTAATCATCCTAGTTGTGATTATCTAAAACATGAATCATAAAACATAATAACAACATTCAACCCTACCTTTATGATGATAAAATTATGCCTAAGAAAAATTAACTTCAAAATAAAAACTAACACATATATATAAGATAAAAAAAATATTATCTAATATAAAATATATTTCTCATTAATTTTGTATAGTTGACTTTATTTGGATTATGCATCGATAAGTGGTCATTTTAAACCTTTTTAGGACCTATATTTTCATATATCAAATATAAAATCATGTAAAAACAATTATAATTAAGAATAATGAATTTTTAAAAAATAATAAAACTTATTTTTTGGAAAATTCGCTAAATAATTTATGAACATTGCCTAATAAATTAAAAAACCAATATAATGTGAATTCATGTGGGAATAATATGCCTAACATCCAATGAACACTACAACATAAAAATTTCACAAATAATGGATTTATAATCAATATTATTTCATAATTATCTTAGTCTTCATATCCATCAAAGAATGTGAAAAACCAGTGTCCAATATTTTTATTTTCTAATCATTCATGTATATATATAACTCATAAATCATTATCCAGATATTTCATAGGAATTGAAATGTATTCTAGATCTATAAGACGATAAATAAGAGTGGAATAATTTTGAATGAAATGTTTGTGTAGATGCCTAATTAAATAAGTAATATATTAAGTCGCATGAAATAATCTTTATTTAATGAAATAAATAATGAAATATAAATTTACTTACATTGAAAAAAATTGTAACATAAGTATACTGACCTCATAATAAAATTACAATATATATGATATAATTTTTGAATATTTCAAATAAATATTCCCTTCCACGTATATCATATGTCATATGAAACACATCAATATTATCCAAGGAAGATGAAATCTGGGATAATCTTTTTATCCCATCAGAAATCTCAGAAGAATCAGAAGTTATTAGTTCATGAACCTTTTGTTTCTTTTGTAATAATTATTCTAATTTTACATAATCCTATATAAATTAAATATAAAAAAATATATATGTAATTTTCAATCTAACTTAGATAATAGTTAAAAAAAATCATACCTCATATGTTAGTTGATAAAGAAGGATGGTTGGCTAAAGTAAAAAATGACCCACACATTCTTTAACTCTTGTAACCTCCTCTATAGGCAATGGTAGTAGAACAATTTTATCAATAATATCATGTACTTATACTCTTACCTAACCAAAAATCCTAGGATATTTATATATAGAATCCCAAAAAAAATGTTTGAATCTATATGCTATAATACATAGATGGGGATATCTAGCATACAACTCATAGTATAAGTTTGGGTTAGAATGAGGAGGTGGAGGATATGAGTAGGTTGGTTATACAATTTGTGATTGTGTCGTCATTTTTTCAAACATAGAATGCACACAATAGATTAAATTTGATTACCCTTGGCCTTTTTTAGGTTTTTCAAATAAACTTTTGAGGAATCTATTTCTGTATACCTTGATTTATTACTTTGATGACAAAAACATTTTCTAATATTTACACCCACCTCATGTCCTCTTACATAGCTGGGGTGATCTTGATTTCTTAAACAATTAGATATAATGTCTATCCTACCCTTAGGGATAAAAGTACCATAAATTTATTACTCTTGAAGTTCATAAAAAATAATAAATTAAAATTTTTTATTAGTGTTACTAATTTTAAAAAATTCAAACATTTAAATAAAATAAAAATTAATTTCTTATAATTTTTTCAGCTACATCCTTACATTGTTTTGTAAGATAATTTTTATTTTTTTCTTTCTCACTCTTTTCCATTTTTTATGGAAAGTGGGGGGAGATTGAGGACTAAAATAGAATTTGTATGAACCACTATAAGATTTATTTATGAATGTATCAAACCTTTAGATAATAGTTTTCTCCTCTATTAAATTATACCTCTATGTGATAATGTATAAGGGTATATATTCTGCAACTAGATCTCACAGTGAGATATCATGGAGGCTTAATACATAAAAATAAACCAATAAGTAATTAGGTAATATATAAGAAACTTTACAAGATATAATAATTATCCAAACATAAATGTTTCATCATGTTAGCTGGTGAAAATTTTATTCCATGTCTCGGTATCTAAAACCCCATACATAAGGCATGTATTTTGATTCTATAAATTCTCAAAACATGATTTTTGTTCAATTTTGTTTAAAATTATCTCCATTAATCTACTGATAAATATTGAAATATTTTCTTAATTTGTTTAATTTCTTCAAAGTTGAATGTCAACTGTAACTGAATACATTAAATATTAATAATATAAAATTTGTAATATTCTAAGAATGAGATAAAAATAAACCAATTGAGATATTTTACTTTTAATGTATCCCAAAGTTTTTCCTACATCATCCTGTTGACAGAATTCTAATCAAGATATAAAATGTCAATCTTGTAATGAATCTATATGGAGATATAACTTATAATATTCATTTAATTTGGTATAGTTGGATTATTAATATCATAAAAATTAATACGGTTTCTCTTCTCTCCATGATCAAGTAAAGGTTTCAGTAAACATGTAATCCTATAGCTATAAACTATTTGAATATTTTTCTCTAGAGAAGAAGAAGACTCCACTATAGTAGTCACACCAGTATTCCTACAAATAATTTTTAAATTAAAATTTTACTTTCAATAAATAATTTTGTTTTTGAATAATTAATAATATGAAAAAAAATAGACATAGTACTCAAAAAATGTTCCTCTTCCTCTATGTATGTCATTAAAATAGACTAATGTAATGATATTATGAATACATAAATATAATTAGAAAATTTAATATTTAAAAACATAGAATACAAAGAATATGTAAGTAAACAAAGGTGTTGCACATGCGTAAGATTCGAAAAAAAAGGATTCCATGTTTTTTAACCAAAAAATATTCAAATTAAAATATTAAATATAAACATTAATTATAAAGGGATATAAATGATCAACATTTATAAATTTAAATATTATAGTTAAAAAATATTTTATTTATATAAGTAAATTTTACCAAAACATAATGATGTAAGTTGGGTTTTTCAATAAAAATGCTTAACCATAATTATTCAATATAAAATTTAACACAAAAAACATATAAATAATCAATATATATATATAGAATTAAATATCCAAAAAAAAAATAAAAAAATAGAGTTTTAAAAATTTAAACTTAAAAGAATAAATAAAATATGTATTTAACTGAATAATTAGTAGAGTAATTTTTTGTTTTCCCATATCCCTTGTGCGTGATCATTTAATACAGCATGAACTATGTCTGTATTATTATCATTATTATCATCTGAAAAATTCATAATAGATGAAGAAACCTCATATAGATCCATAACATCATCATCATCCTCATACCCCAAATGAACTCTTTCCCCTTGAACATATATGGCCCTCTGATCATTCTATGGATCAATAACATAGAATATTTTGTTTTCATGTGTCACTATGATAAATGATTCCTCTTTGAAACAAATTATTTTAAAAATAATGGTCTTAAATCCAGAATAATCATGTTTGACACAATTTTTACTATCAACCAAGTTACACATAAACATTTTTTACTTGAAATTCTGTATAATCAGTTTCCCATATATCCTCAACCACTAAAAATCATCATTGATAATGAAATTTGGTTATTATCCTTTCACTTGAAAAATAAAATGCTTCAGTGATGACTATTACCCAATTTTTGGAACAATACTCTTGGCATCCTTATTTTTTTATAAAATTCATAACCATTAATATTGAAACTAGACCATGTGATCACATTAAGAGATAGTCCCCCTACCAACCATTTTAATGTTTATAATATATATAAATCTATGTTAAATTTATACTTAAATCATGATTTTTTTCTTTTTATGCTCAATCGTCAACAATATTCATTTTTTTGATATCGTACCTCTAATATAGAAATATGTGATGATATATAGGGTTAAACATCATCTCTGTATTTCAAAATATATAAATTTTCCTACATCACTTCATCAATTGGAATTAACATTGCCTTTAATCCATGAATCACTCTACCTTTAATATCAACTTTCAATTTTAGATATATAAGAAGACCAAAATGCTCCAATTCATACAAAAAATCAGTACATAACTTAATAACCTCTTCTGATACATATTGGTAAACATTATAGGCTTCTGTTCAATGAGTATTTTCAATATATCCCTTAGTAATTTTCATATATCTTATAAAATGGTACATCCAACATAAATAAACCAGGAAGCATAGTCTTATTTCATACACCAAATGAATCAATAGATGAACCATTATATTAAAAAACATTGGTGGGGAATATATTTTTAGTTAAAAAGTATGAGTTCAGCTTCATTATCTAACACATCTAAAAAATTTTGATCAATTAATTTCCTATAAATGTATTTGAAAATTTAAAAAAACCCAATGATAGTTTTTCTGATAGGTGTCGTAAATATACCATGCAGTACGATTGACAGCATTTATTGCATCAATACATGATAGTCATGATATTTCATACCTATTAATTTCAAATCATTCAATGATACAAAATTCTTCACATTTTAAGAATATCCACTAGGTTATTTAATATAATGAATACATTGAAAAAAATTACATTTTCACTCGTGTTTAATGTGTAATAAGATAGAGGTAAATATGTTATGTTTCCTTTCATAATGGTAGCTAAATTTAAACATGTTCCCATAGGTATCATGTCCAAACATTCAAGAAATTCATCTTTTAGTTTTCCTTTATGTATAAAAAAAGTTCCAATAAAAATATCGCATAAGTTTTTCTCCACATTATTATGGTCAATATTATGTTTTATCTTTAAAAATATCTAATAAGATATTTTGAATAAGATATACTATTTCATCCAGATATTTTTCTTATGATCAGAACTTCATTTCATTCCAAATATGGAATCAATACTTTTCACCTTGTCTTCAAATTATATAGCTAAAAATGGTTGTGGGGAGATTATATTCATGTAAACTATTAAATTATTTTTTTCAATCTATGATGAGGATGTTCAATTCACAAAAATATTTGATTTCTCATGTACATTGTCATTCTTCCATTTTTTAATAGATAATATGAAGTATCTTCATCACAAATTATACATACTTTATGTCCCTTAACATTATATCCATATAAGTTTCTATATGTAGGAAATTAATTTATAGTTAACATTATCATAGAACAAAAAATAAAATAATGTTTCTTATATAAATAAAAAATTTTAACCCATTCCTCCAATAGTAGTTTCAAATCATCAATAAACTGTGAAAGATACACATCAATATAATTTCCTCAATTTTTTTTCCATATATCACCCGCATCATCATAAAATATTTTTATTCATACATATATATAGGGAAATTTTATAAACTACCATCAAAATAATCCATGAACTATATTTTCTATTTAGTCTCTAATATGGATTTATTCTATCTATTAATATTCCCATTATGATATTTTTAGTTTCACATCTAAAATTTGGAAATGTTTTTATCAAATATATTCCACCTCGGGGAATCAGTAAGGTGAAGTATGATTCCATCAGATATGTAATCATATGTATGTTATAGTAACCTTTATGAATTATTTAAATGTGAAAATAGTGTCTTAAAATGAGTAATTATTAGAAGGTACCAAATAAATTGAATTGGAAGTTTTATTCCATTACCTAAGAATTAATTGATGTTCAATTTTTAATATTTTTTATATTGTGATGTCCCATGTTTAGTACATTTTAATACAGATTCATATTCCTTCCTATACAACAAAAAATCATTAGGGAAATCATGTATCTTTTTATTTCATAATACAATTGAATATTAATATTTTCTTTCTTTTATAGGTATAATTTGGAAGTCGGTTTTCTTTAGTAAGTATCACTTTTAAAAGTTCGAAAGATTCAATGAAACTTTTATTACTCCACCCATTTCATGATTTCAAGTAAACTAATCAAAAAAATAATGATATAATTGTAAAATTAATGTAACCTAAGAATAGTAGTTTCTATAACCTCCATACCATCATTTAATAGTTTTTACTTTGTTGGATTCAATGCATATATAATGAATTAATTATCCAATATGATCATCTATCCCATGCTAACTATTTTCATCAACATTAGATGTTAAATATTCTATTATTTCACCATAATATATCCAACATGTATAGTTATTGATAAAACCATAGTAAATGAGATAATCTTTTATTTCTCAAAAATTTAACTTTCACATATTTAAATACTTCAGGCATTGGAAAAAAATCAAATCTTTGTTTTAAATATTTCATTTAGAAAATTCCAAGATATCATCAACTTTTTTCCCGTATTCATCAATGGTTATTCATAAATTTATCCATTTATTTTCCAATAATCACCTAATAAAAAAATACAAAAGGTTAATATATTAAAACATATAAAAAATTAAAAATATATAAAACATATAAATTGTATGCATAAAAACATATAATCAAAGCAATAAATTATTGACAAATATTTTATAGTAACAAAAAATTATACATAATGATTAGAACATATCATTAAATAATTTAAATACATGTGATTAAAAATATATTAAAATATAAAATTTAAAATTGCTTCAATTTTTAATAAATAATTTTCCTTAAAATAATTTAGAAAAAAAACAATTTTAAAAAAAATTAATCAAATGTCAATATATCAACACAAATAATTTATATACGAAAAGAATTGAATTTAAAAATGATTTCAAATAAAAAAAATTATAATGATAAAATATTTATGAATACAAAAAATTATAAATAAAAATAGTTCTAAAAATCACAAAGAAAAAAAATTAATCATAAAAAAGTTATAAAATTTAACAAATTTTAATAAAAATATTATAATTAAAAATAAAATTCATACAAAAAAATGAACAGATGAATCAAATTTATCACTAAAATATAATTAATTTATATTTAAAAATAATAATAAAAAATTGGAGGTCTTTAATGAAAAATAGATCCTGAATTTGGAGGAACTCTCTCGAAGTTAGTGGAAGTGGGAGAATTATTTATGATTGAAGAGAAACATTTAAAGAAATGAACTACAAAAAAAGAACCAACATAAACCCACAACCATAGTTTTTCAATTGACCAAAATAGGGTTTTGGGGAACTGAATAATATCATGGATCATGAAACATGTATAAAGGATAGAGGATTACAGATAAATGATCGTGAAAAGATGACTAAAATTGATTGAAATAGAAGATTGATTTTCATAAAAGGTATGCAGTTGTCAGTGATTCCATCATATCTAAAGAGGAATACAGTCTCAAATTAAAATGAATGAGGGTTTTAGGGTCTTGGTATTTTTTTTAAAAACATTTAATGTGGTTTTTTTAAAACCAATGTTAAAGTGTTTTTTTATTACTTTTTTACATCAGTTTTTAAAAAATAGATGGTAAAAGTTTTTTATAACTTTTAACTTTTATTATTTATAAAATTAATTTTAAAACATATTTTGGTGAAACTTTAATATCATTTAAATATAAAACTAATGTTAATAGTTATTCAGAGCAATTTTTATTGTTTTTTTAAATGATGTTAAAAGTTCATTGCATCACTTTTAATTTCGTTTTCCAAGAAAATGACCTTAAAAACTTAGTGTCAAATCCCTTATGTTTAATATTGAGAAAAACCAGTTCAGATATTGGATCAAATAGAAAAAGTGTTATGGAATAAGACCACTCTTCTGGTTAAAGTTCTATGGAGGAATCATAATTTCAAAAAAGTCACATGGGAACCTGTGGATGTAATAAGATAAAAGCTACCACACTTTTGTCATCCGAGTAACTAATATTTGAGTATGAAATTCATTTAAAGGGAGTATAAGGTAATGATCCACAATTTTAGAAAATATTTTTCCTTAATTAAATACCATGTGGATAGTTTGTTGTTCACATAATTCCAAACGATAAGGAAAACTGTGTTACTTTGATAAAATTGTAAAATATCTCCATTATAATATAGTTTCTAAATTTTTGGGTTTTAATATAAGTAATAACTTTATCAAAACTACATAAAAAAGGTATAATATAACAAAGGTTCTTTTATTCTTAGATATATAATTTTTTAAAAAATGGTTTCTATACATTATGTGCACTAATATAAAGATTAAAATTTTCACACCTTTATAACATGTATTTGGTAATATAGATTCCATGTTTGGAATTAGTCAGTCAAGATTATGTAAAAAAAATCAATCTTATATTTAAACATAAAAATAATATTACTAAGATTAATGTTAATTACAATGATAATGGTGAAACTGTTATTTTCAAATATTTTTTTATTAATAGTTTATCTTTTATCTAATCAATAAAAATTAATTAATTTCAAATAATTACTCAAATTTTATGTTTAAACATATATATGATTATATTATCCAAAATTTAATTATTAATCAATTATAAATAATATTATGAACACACAATAATTAAAATATAATTTGTCTACAAAAAACTAGTTTTCTATATATAAAATGATTTAATTTAAAAAGATAATTTAATTTTAATTAAAATTAAATTAGATTAAATAGAGATTAAATTTAGTTTCATCTCACAAAGAATTAGTAATAGGGGTTATTTTATATGCTTATTAAAACATTTGTTACTTAGGTAAAAACTAGCTACCCCGGATGAAAAAAAAATGTAAAAGTATAGGTATAAGAGTAAATAACTTAAAACATGTTTAAAAAGTGTTTGAAAATAAATTTCTTGAGTATTTTTTTATGCAATATCACCCCACATAAACCTTGGGAGTCATTAGAAAAATAATACTATGATGATATCATGGAAAGTAAAGGGTATTCATAGAAGCTCATTTTTCATTACATATAAAAGGGGTCACTTAAACAGTTTCAATTACCCACATTACCTTTCAAATATACTTAAAACCCTACAAGATATTATTCTTCTAGATTTACCATTCCTTACATAAATCCCCTGGTCACTACAAGTTAGCCTATGTCCTTCAATTCTAAGGAGTTCATCAAGAGTAAGTCCAAGTTCTTGATGTAAGTATTACTTACTCCTTACCTTTTCTTCTTAATCATTATATTCCACACCTACCCTAAACATAGTAACTTAATACCCTAAATATAATTATTATACTAATTATTTTTATATTAATGTACCAACCCTTATTTATTCCGTCCCTTACACTTTGAAAAACAAAAGAACATTGATCGTGTGTTTATCACACTACCACCTCTATGAAGTGACATCTTCTATTTTTCACCACCGCCTATTTCAATAGTTATAAGTATGGAATTAAATAATAAATGTGAGATATATAATATAATCATGAATATAAGGATTAAAATTATAATCTACCTTTATTTATTTTAATTCATCAGGAAATGAAAGCATTAATCGTGCGTTGGGTGGACTACTGCCTCCATGAAGTAATATTTTTCTTTTTTCATATTTATTTAAATTAATTATAATATATAAATAATATTATTATTATATGTTAATAATGATACTATGTAAAAATAATCCACTTTTATAAAAATAAACATTGATTAATTACAGTACGTTCATGTTTCTGACCACCTACTTGAACAATTCTACAAAACCCTATCATGGATGACTATGGGAGCATAAATACTAATATTATTTCAGTTAATAATAAATTAATGGTTTTTTATGGTTTTATAAATTTTATATTAAGAATGTAACATATTATTAGATTGTTATCCCCAATCGCTGAAATTACAAAAATAAGCCGACATTGATTCCATTTTCCATCAACGTATCTAAAAACATATAGAACGAGATAATAGACATATAAATAAATATAAGGTATAAATTTTAGTAATACATTTTATCTAGTAATTATAAATTTGGTATTAATGAATGGGTGATTAGATTGACATCATAAAGCATGAGTAAAACAATTAAAGTAACTAACACCCTATGGTAAAAATAAGAGAAAAATAACTAATATATTCATAATAAATGATCATGAATGATTTATATAAAAGTTATTATATATAAATAAGGTTATTAAATATAATATTAAGATATTTATTGTTGTTTTACCATATTTTAGGGTCCATTCAATTAAATTTTAATAAAGGCACTGGGTTTTCATGACTCAAATCTTCTCATTGGGTCATGATCACACTTATTTTACTATAATCTTTAAAGATTAGTTTATTATACCATATAATGATGGTATATTGTATTTTAATATTATTTTATAGGGAAATAATGTTTCAAACCCCTGTATTCTTCTTTGATGAATCTATTATTTCATGAAAATTTAATTTTTTAAAGAATAATCCTCATCTCTTTTGATGTATTTTTCTTCCGCATCCATGTTTTTACTTATTACGAGTATTATCCTTTACTTAGTGAAAAATAAAATTAGTTTTATCTCTTATGATCCTTATATTCCTCTTTATTCATTTTTAAACAAAGGTTTTATTATTGTTTTAATGATGTGGTTTTTAATAAAATCGGTTTAAAATATCTAAAAGGATTTTCTTTTCCGTGATATTATATTATTTACTTATACTTTAAAGTTTTTTAAAAATATTTATTTTTATTCAAGGACCCTTTTTTATGATTTTTTCATGTAATATTTTAAGAATTTTTATCTTTATATTCATAAAAAATGGGGTTTTGGAAAGTAAATTTGAAATCACATCTTTTTTAAATATTATTTGGAAATTTTTTCAAATGAAGTTACATTTCATAAATTACCCTATATGTGATTTTTTAAATAATCCTTTTGGGTGAACATGTATTTTTAATTAGTCGATCGTGGTTTTTGAAAATTAATTTTATGTGATACCATTTGAAACTTTTATGTAGCCAATTTTCTCCCGATGGGTTCTTTACTGTAATATGAATGATTTTATTTTTAAGTGCCACTCATATGTATGGATGATGATGGGTGGGATCCTATATCTCCATCTAATTAATTGAATAAGGTTTTACATGTTATGAGATAATGAAACAAGTCATTCTTGGATTTTCTTTACAATCAAAAGGGTAGACATACTTAGACTTGTTCAAAACATAAAGGGTGTATAAACTTTGATTTTATCATAATCTAATGTGTTGGAATACTCGGATGTTTTTGAAACATAAAGAGTGGACATACTGATATTTGATCACAATGTTTTCTTATGCACATGTTTGTGACACTTCTCTAAAATATACCTTATTTTAAAGTTATGTCAAACATTTTTGGTACACCCTGATCTAAAGATATTCTATATTCCTAAGTTATGATTTCATGTGTTCTTTATTACTATTATATGATTATAAGACGTGTTATAGTAACCTTTCATTGGTATTATGTTATTATTCCATGATCTATAAAACTTAGTCAAGTTTTATGATTTTCGTATATGATTATATGGTATTTTCATCAGGTTCTTCTCCTTTATTCATTATTTATCTCATGTTTATGATCTAACCATTATAATTAATTGATATTTTTTCCTTATAGAGTGTTTTAGAGCACCCCTTTCTTATATTTTTATTCCTAGGGATTTTGAGATGGGTATTATAAGTGATATGTTTATAAGGGGGTCCAGTGTTGGGAGTTTATAAAGAAATGATGATGAGTATTATAAAATAAGTTATTTATATAGCTAATCTTATAATACACAAATATTATGGTTCTCTATTTTGTGTGGATATTTTTTATATAGAATGTGTATTCATGTAAAATAATGATATAAATGTGTTTTTTTATCTTGGTTTGCCTCACTATGGGTACATAGGTTTCCTCACTCAAGGGTTTGGCCCTAACTCTATAACACATACCACCTCACTAGATAGTGATAAATTCCGGACTTCCCAGTAATGAGACTTCAAACCATAGTGTAATCACTGGAAAAAAGGAATATAGATAAACTTATATAGGTATAGATGTTTACATTAATTCATGGTTATGATCGCATTCACTGTGGTAACTTGTAGTGATATTATTACTGGGAAGGATTCATAGACAAGAATAAAATCATTAAGAGGGTATTGGACTGAGCATAAACCCCCTTAAAGGATGAGCTTCCCTCTTATCTTCTCAACAAAGGAAAAACCCAAAGTTTCACTAATATGTTCTAGCACCTTTTGGCATTTTGATGGTTGGTATAAACTAACTCAGAACACATGAGAATGAGGTAACATAAGAATTAGAATGGTGAACTCTCTATGAGTCCTTTACCCATGAAGAAGGCCAATTGACCTTTTTTAATATGATACACTTACAGGTTTATGTTTAAATTTTAGACTTTAGGAACTCCCTTAAATTTTAATTGCATCACCAAATGCATCATCAAATTCCAAGATCATCAGGTAAGATATAAATCATTATAGGGTACCTTAGGACACTGTACACAAATAGCTAACACACGATACATATACCATGGAATTCATAAAGTTTGAGGCCACATAGCCTCGGCATACACGGTTACCTAGCCAATGCCTTAGACATCAGTTAGTGAATGAGTTAGTATAGGATTATTATCTTAATGGTTCCATACTAACTCTAGAGATGGTGTGTGAAATCCTTAATAATATGGATACTTATAGGTAATTATATCAATGATGGTCCATCAAAACATGAGTGGCACCAGTTTACACCCCCAACATTTTTGGGAGTTTATCCATAAAGTATGGAAATACATATCTCTCATAATATATGGATGTAGAGGGAGATAATGAATAGTTCACTATTACAGTTCAATATCTTCCTAGGTGAACTCCAACAAATCAACATGATCATCTGGGTTGTATAGCCCCATCCCCTTAGTAATATGTTTAGTTTTCCATGATAGAGAGCATGGACCTATATATCTAAACCATGGAACCTTTAAAGATTTATCATCAATATCGGTTCACATTTAAGATTAAAAATAGGCTTACACCCCTATTCCCAACAATACTTTGAAGAAGTCCCATATTCCATCTCACACACAAGAAATATTCCCTTATATTCTAGTGATAACTCAAGATATTAGTTATATCCTTGATCACATCCATACTCAAGATGATGATCATAATATTATGGTAGAAATCACATAGAAATACCATATTCATTCCAACTTTCAAGAATATCATCAACATTTATTAGTCAAGATTAATGAGAAGGATCATATCCCTAGTCTCACATATGAATCCCATTATCATATTATATTAGAAACTATGAAGAAAGCTATTATTCTCACCCTCTATCAAGTATAATTTTGGCATATCCGTGAGGTGATCAAGGAGTGGTCTCGTATCCTTACTCACACTTATGAATCCCATTGGAATATTCTTATGGGAACCAGAGAGAAAGTCCACATTCATGATCTCTATCATAAATCCCACCAACATATCTTGATTGAAATACTAAATTAATCCCATATTTCAACACCCATAGAAATTGAGTTGGTTCATTGTCATACCCTAGAGGCAACCCAATAGTAGACATACATTCCTACATACACCCTAGGTGACGTTTGATATAACCTGGTGTCATCCTAAGATCTTTCTCAAATTACTACTCTCATTCGCTCTTAAGTTTCTCATAAGAAAATTATGGAAATATCCCAGGAGGGAAATTATATCCCTACTAACATTCCAAAATACTATCAATATATTTTAGTGTTAATCATGGATAAGGCACATATTCATGCCCTCTCTCAATAATCTCACTATCATATTTCAGTTTCAAATAAAGGGACACTTAGGAGGGCTCTAACTCATGAAGTTGTCTTCCCAAACTATAAAAACCTAACTTTTATTAATGCCTCAATCATGGTCTTTGATCTAACAACGTCTAAAAGTATCTATAATCAGGGGAAATATACAATCTAGGATTGGGTACATTCCCCTATATGTGATAATATTCTTGAATATCATTAACATATTTTTACAGTGGCCAAAGAATCTACCAATTCTTCATTAATTAAATATGGTAGATACCATCATTAAGGAACTCTCAATAATAATATGAATATTATTAATGAATTTTATCCTTACTAGTCTAGTTATAGAGATCCACCCCATAGCATAGAGATCAATTGGCATGGAGGTCGTCCCCATTACAAATCATCAAAAACTAGTAACAATAGAGTAAATCCACATAAGATCTAAGAAAAATACTATGTAACTCCTCTTTAAGGAATATATTATGGAGTTACCCAATATTAAAAAGTAAATTTCCAAAATGGAGATCCTCCCCATGCTGGAAAATCTGAAATCAACCACCATGGGGGTCCACTACATGCTGATCATTGTTCAAAACATCCTCACTATTATTTATATTATCAACAATAATTACCTCTCCATGTCATAGTTACTTTCACATTTCCCTCATACTGAGAGGAACTCAATAAATCAAGTCCATATATACAAATCACCTCATCACTAACCAACGATGTCTCATCATAATAAAAATATATTTTGACATGATAGACATAATATATGATTCCCTATAATCACTTACCCTTTGATAAAGCTATGGAGATTCTAAAATATGATGCTCTAATTGAAAAAAAATGGTTAATAAAGCTTTATGGTCATATTAGGTTGAATAACCCCTCACTGAGGATGAGTATAATTTCATGGTCTTGTGGAAGGAGTTAGAGATGGATATAATTGCATTCAGGTTATGGACCATAACCACTCCCTGGTATAACATTCCATTAGCATTAAAAGAAAATCACAAACCATATCTTCATCACAACCTATGGGAGAACCTTTATCATCTAAGGATAAAATTCATAACTTATAGAGAGTACAGAAATCATATTAATACATTTGATGATATTTTCTATATGATCGACCCGATAGCCTTTTTAGTCGCCTAGTGATTTATGTTAAGGAACAATTGTGAGTGTATCTAGAATTACTACCTTGATAATATGAATTAACTTTTCCATATGGTCACTAAAACCCCATATGATGTGTGTATTAGAGGGTTGATAGAATATGAAGGTTTGTATTTCACCACAATCACTGGAAAACATAGTCCATTAAAGAAGTCATCTTGTAACATCATTAATTCATGAAAAAATTCAGTTATAGGATCTACATAATTAGTCCATACAATGAAGTCCTACCACCCCTAAATCTCAGAAGTGATGTACTCAAAGGGATTAATTCATTGATAGGCCTCCATATTACGTTTCTCGGAACTCCAAGCATGCATTATTTCTATGAAAATAAAAGCCTAATATTATTGAGAATCCCTCAATGTAACGAAATTTATTCCCTGAAAAAGTGGTTCATCGGATTTGTGCCTAAATATAGGTTCAAAAATCTAAGAATCATGAAATAGTACCTACCTCAACAGCATTACAAGAAAAACCCCAAACCATAATTATGAAGAATTTTGTATCACCCCCCCCCCCCTTGGGATCATAAAATCCATAGAATATCTATGACATAATGGTTGGAGAGAAAAATCCACCCCAACCCAAAGGGATGGGAACATTATTGCCTTCCCATATATAGAGGAGGTTAATAATTTCTAGACCATAAGGAATGTTATCCGAAGCAATGTCACAATTCCTTATACAAATTAATCAATACCATTTATTGGTATCATGATTAGTAAAATCTATTGGTGACCCTCATAATATCATGGAGAATATGTGAAGCTTTGTAGGGGAGTTAAATCAAAGCACTCCAAAAAGAATATAGGTATTAAAGATGATTGTGATTTATCCCTTGAAGGATATTTAAATGATGATGAATCCACCTATAACACTAATGAGGATATAATTCCTACTTCCTGATTCACATTGATAAATATCATTAGTGTCAACCTCATAAATAATATGGGCCATCACACTAATAGGGAAGAACATGATGAGGAGGCATATGTTTGAAATGTTTTATGAATCAAAGTATGTAAAGAAGGCACGTGTAACCATAATCATAGGTGGACTAAGGATCTGGGATCTCTTCCGAATAATCCATTATTGAAAATTCAGTGATCATTGATTAAATAAAATGGAATGGAATGGCTATATCTCACCCACCACTCAAAGAAGTCGACCTAATTTCTATCGTGGATAGGATTTCTTAATATGAAGTTGAACTAGAGAAACAAAAGTGGCTCAATTCTAAACTAATCAGAATCGATATTACTATATATTAAAGCTCCCATGATGAGGTTTATGTGTCATCTAAAGTTGACCATTTAAAAAATAGGGAATTGCTCATCCCATTAGAGCATTGACCAGTCATTCAACTGGCTTGGTGCCTAGACAACAAGTATACCTAACCTTGAGGTTTGATAACTATGAATAATATCATACCATAGGGTAAAAACCACTTTCATATTGAGAAATGTTCCCATGGATAACTTTATCTAGATAACACCAATAGGCATAGGCGAAACAACCCTATCAGGTTATTCCCACTGCCTCCACTCAAGCATTGGCCCAAGTGATAGTCCTATCAAAACTTCTTAACTCAGTTAAGTCCCTTACTACTTTAATGGAATATGAGGAATATAGATATACACTAGTATGGTCAGAGATTAAATCATGCTCTAAATGGGTGGACTTGACTCTGCCTCCGCCAAATTTTGGGAATCCCACTTTCCCAATATTCATTGCTATAGGAGATCCAGAGTAGAATATGTCACACCCCGGCTTTTTGAATTAATTTTTCAATTTATTATATCTTAGTTTCGGGTTCTCGTGCCAAGGTTTGGGTTGAGTCCTGATTTAAAATTGTTGACGTTTAATGTTTTTAGTTGGTTTCGGACCCGTACGCGGCCACCACACTGTTGGCGGTAGCCATGGAATTCGCTCAGGTGTCGTGCAGTTGCTCAATATTATCATTATTATTATTCTTATTATTATTATCTTTATTGTTAATAAATTTTCTTATTATTATCTTTATTATTATTATTTTTATCATTTTTAATATTATTTGTTTTATTTTTATTATTATTATCATTATTGTATTATTAGTATTATAAATTTTATTATTATTACTAATTATATTTTTATTATCATTATTATTATAATTTTTATTTGAATTATTATTATTATTATTGTTTGTATTATTATTATTATTATTGTTATTATTTCTATAATATTTTTGTTATTATTATTATTATTAATGTGATTATTATTAATTTAATAACATTATTATTATGAAAAACGAATTTTGAAACCCTAACCCTAGTGTCGATCCCCCTCTCTTTCCCTCTTGCGTTGCACGCCCCCCTCCTACTTCCCTTCCTCATCGCTCAGCCCTAACCCCCAGTTCCCCGCGCTAGAACCCCTCAGTCCGGCCTCCGTGCGACCCCCGGCCTCCGCCGGTCCCCACTCGGCGAGCCCCACCTCCGACCGGCCTCTGGCCCTCTCGACCGCCGCGCCCCGCTGGCTGTCCCGCCTCACCCAAGGTGGCGCCGCCGCGCAGCCCCCCTGTCCCGGTCCGTACTCTTCATTGCTCGCTCGCCGCACCACCGCAGCCCGCCGACCGGCCGCTTCCTCCCAGCCGCGCCGCCCTGCTCCGCCCCAGTGCTCCCCACTCCGGCCAACCGCCCTGCTGGCCCTCCCGGCGAGCCCCGCCTACGAACAGCGCCTCTGGCGACACGCCTTTGTTGTCTGGCGTCGTTCTGGTGCCCCTGCCATGTTTTGGTCGCCTCCGACCACCTCCCGGCCTTTTTCCCGGTGCTCCGGCACACCCTCCGGTTATCCTTCTGGCGTTTCCACTTCCTCCGGCGTGTCTGTGCTGCGTTTCCTGAGCACCGCACCTTCATCCAGTCGCGTCCCGACCTTCTGTGGTCCGGCCAGCCAGCGGCGCACCCGACGGTCGTCGTGCGACCCCCGACGATCTTCCTACCAATGCGCGCTGTCCATTTTGACTGGCACGTGACCCCATTGGTCGGGCACATCCCTGCGCCGAGGTGATCTCATGTTGGTTATCTTTTTGTGTTTACATTTACGTCAATTGGGTTATTTTAAGTGTTTCATGTTTGTTGTAGCGCATTGGCAGAATGATTCCGCGATGCAGTGATCGTCGGCTTGCGTGTGCGTACGCGCTTGCGCGAAGCGTGTTCCTTCGTCGAGTTCAGATGACTACTTCAAGGTAGTTTTTCTACCACTAAACTTTCCTTTAACTTTATAATTTACTTATTCCTTGTCTTTTTATTGAATTTCAGTAAATTTAAAGTAGTATTAAATAGTTATGCTTAGTGCGGTGACCTGCTAAAAATGAAATCTGTTTAATTCTTTCATTGCACTAGAAGCATTTTTCTTGGACTTAATTGAGTGGCATTCTTGTGATATGGCTAAATCAGTTCTTTTTTAAGTGTGCAAGACATGTTTAAGTGTTATTGGAAATGGTTTTGGTGTGTGTAAAATAGTAGGTGTATTGTTTATGGAAAATGGTGTTCTCTTAAAACCTTGAATAGAGAAAATGCTTGTTTGGCCTTTAAACTTGTTTTTGGAAACATTAAGTGTGGATATTTTGTTGTTGAAGAATGTTTTCCTTTGATGTGTGAATAAAATTATGGATTTCATTTGAGAAAAAGCATTCCTTCAAAAAAATGATTAAAGGATAGTTTGGCTCTTGATAAGAGTGGCATGAATTAGGATATTGGAAAATGGGTTTACTTGTTACACCAATGTCTTTCAGTTCTAAAATGCTGATTTGAGTTTCTTAAATGAGGTTTTAAGTCTGTACTGGTTTTCAACGTGATGGCATGTGTTGCGTCTGTTGGAAATATTTTGGTATTAAATGGTTTCTGAGGCCCGGTTGGCACTTTATGGAATTTGAAGTGATTATATATATATATATATATATATATATATATATATATATATATATATATATATATATACTTATGAGGCATCTCTACATAGGGACTTCCCTTTGAGGTTTGTCGTGTAGCGGTGTCCGTGTAAGGGGTTGGAAAGTGCGGTGAGGTGAGTCACGTGTGCGAGAGCCTCCCACTTACACAGTATTATTAAAACCACCATGCGTTTATGGGCGACTTTTAGAGAATCGAGTGAGGGTTGCTGGCTAACCCCGATTAGATGGGTTGTCCCCCCTTGGTAGGTAGGCCTTGTGGGTCGTGCCACTGGTTGGCTGTTAGGGAGGCCAGTTGGTTATTGACTATGGAGTACCATGCTGGTGGGTAGTCCGAACCTGAGTACGTCCGTGGGTTTTCTAGGGATGTTTAGGATCACCATGGTTACTTGTTTTTCCTTTCCTGTTTACTCTCAATTGTCCCTTACAGCTTATACTATTCTGCTTTGTGAAAAAGGTTTTCAAATGAAAATTCTTTGTTCTCTTTGTGAAAAATTTTATGATATAACACTTCTTTCCCTTTTAGAATGAGTTTGGAACTAATGAAAAGAAGTCCAACTTTTGAAAATAAATAAGTGAAATGATTCGTGTTTTGATTTCAAGTAAAATATACAGGAAAGCATACTTTTATACATTGTAGTTCAAACCTAGAATCTGTGAATTCTTTATTTATTGGCAGTGCTTTGGGATTTGTTGTTGGGCTCACCTACTGAGTAATTTTTGTACTCACACCTATCTGTTAACTTTTCAGTTGCAGGTTCCTTTGTGTATAGGTTTTCCTAGTTTAGTCGCTCAGTGTTGGAGCGAGGTTGGTTTTTAGTTGGGTGGTGACCCGTGGGGTCACGTGGAGGTACGTTGGTTGTGTAGTTTTTGATTTTGTTTTTTTGTCTGTTTTGTTTAGATTCTATTATTTTACTGATTCTGGTTTTCTTTTGGGCCAAATTGTTCCCACCTGTTTACTTTTGATGCATGGAACTAGTTTACAGCCTGTTGGGATCGGGAACGCCCTTCGGGTCATGTCGCGGATCATCTCGGGTGATCGGTTCAGGGTCGACCCGGGTTGGTTCGTGACAAAATGGTATCAGAGGAGGCCCTTTTTATTTGGGGTGTCTGGTAGATAGAGATTAGGATTTTCGGGACTTGAGAGGTAGGTACGGGAAGGACGTCATGAACCCTCACTCGTTCCGCACCTCAAGTCACCAGGGATAGTCCGGGAATTGATTCTTTGTTTCGTTCTGGTTTGTTTTTGATTGAGGGATGACAACAAAGGTAAACTGATGTTACCTCGTGATCTCACATGGAGTAGTGACCCATGTGGAGTCCAAGTACACGGTTTGAATTCCTCATAGTTGTTGACGCTTACTTGGGGAATGGCCTACTACTATATTGTCAGGTTAAGTGTGACCACAAGTCCCTCACTTCGGTGGTTTGATGCAAGTTAATTGTTGTTTTTATTATGGTTGGTGTAAGTTCGTTTTGGGGGGGAGAGGTTTTTGAAAATGGGACTGATTTCTTTTAAATGACTTTGAATTTATGAAATGGGTTTTAAAACAGAAATCCATTGGTCCAAAAATCCAGTGTTTTCTTGGAACCGGTAGAGATATGGATTGGGGTGAAACCTCAGGTACTTCTTATGGACGTTTTCACATGTGAGAGGATGCGTGGAAAGTGCGTGTTGGTGCGTATGAATAAAAGTGGATGGAGAAATGTGCAACGGTTCATGGGATTACCTGGGTGTGTTTGAAACTAAAGGCTTGACCTTGTTTTCTAAGTTGGCTTCTAAAGAGGAAAATGGTTTCGGAAAGTGAATTTGGTTTGAAAAGTGCAGTTAGTATTTGGAAAGTCGTCTTGAAACAAGGAAATTTTGAAAAAATAGGTGGTTTTGGAATCTAAAATGGAACAATATTTTTGGACAGGGAATTTTGGGTTGTGTTTGTTGTTGTTTGGTTTCTTTTGATCTGGTTGTTTTTTGGATGAGGGTGCTTTATTGATGTTGCTTCGATTGATGTCAATTTCGGCGTGGTGTTATATATGTTGTTCAGAAATGCCGCCGAAAAAGGTCCCCAGAGTTTTGATGAGTCATGCCCAGTTTTTTGTCATTCTCAGACGTTGTATGTACTTCATGGTGATTGGATTCTATTAGAGACAGTGGAGTGGCTTGAAGAGGCGGAGCATGTCTTCAGGGTATTGGAAACTCCCAATGTTGTCAGAGTGCGTGCTGTTTTGGGTCTATTTGAAAGTCTGGCTCTGGACGAATGAGAGTTGTTCGCCCCGCCATTACTGCAAGTTGGGATGATGTGGTATGTCTTTAAAGCTGTCTTTATTCGATGGTTTATACTTGTGGAGTTGAAGACAAAGAAAATGGAAGATCTCATGCGTGTTCAACATGGCCAGTAGACGGTGAAAGCGTATGTTGACCATTTCATGAATCTTGTGCCTCTTTTTTCGGGTGTAGTGTCGTAGGACTGGATGAAGACTTCTCCCTTAATCAGGGGTCTTTTTCCAGATATCAAGGAGAAATTCCTCCCTTTTAGGGAGAATCACTTTTGATAAGTTAGTGCATGAGGTGTTCTTAACTGAGTTGGTTTCTGGAGTGCAAACGGTTGACAATCCATCATATCCAGTTGCTCGTGAAGGTCCCCCATCTGACGAGCAGGGTGTGTCAGGTAAATTTGTTTCTAAAGAGTTCTTTGCAGTGGCTCTAACTTCCAGTTCATCGGACCGTCTAATGGTGTACTTTCAGTATGGACGTTTAGGACATACAAGCCATCGTGTCTCACCCCTATGAAGACGTTCCATCATTGCAGCTGTCTGGATCATCTCGAGAAGCTTTGCAGGAAGTGTCGCCTGAGGAAGACACTGTGACCAGAAGATTCCAGTGTCTGACTATGAGGCAGGAGATGCTTCAACCATCAGATCCCCAACAATAGGTCTTGGGGTGAAGCTCGCGCGCAGTCAAGAGTTGACGGGGTTGTGACGCCTCAATTCGGGTTTCGTGTTCCGTGTTGGAAACGAAACATTTAAAGTCCTTCCTTTTTTTTCTTCCATTGTTAATGTTTGGTGTTATTGTAGGTATATTATTTCTTCGTGAATTTGGGATGGACGTGTTCGTTGTAATCCAAAAATTCTGGGTTTTCTGAATTATGATTCTCTAAACTATACATTTTTTTCCTTTAAAAGTGTGTTTGAACTTGTATGGGTTAATCTCAGTTTTACTGTGTTTCTTGGATATGTAAGTGCCTATAGAAGGATCAACATTTTTGGTAATTCTCGAGTTTACTTCTTGGGTTAAGTTCTATTCAGAGGTTTTCTCTAGTGTTTGGTCTTTCTTTGGTCTGAGTCGAGAGTTCCAAGTTTAGCGGAGCTGTTTCGCTCGTGCTATAAAGGTTAGTTTGGGTTAGTTGGGAGTTCCTGTGTCGCCCCCCCCCCCCCTCTTCCGGGGTGGTATGATTGAGTGTTAAATTTCCACACTAGTTGAGTTCTGTGGTGGGGAGAAGCCTTCTGTGTTCTCTCGTTCTCTTGTATTTTGGTTTCTTTCGGTTTCAACCGGGCATGGTTTCTTGTTTTGTTTAGTGTTCGGCTGGGTGAATTTCTGGGGGCAGAAAGTGTCTGTAGTGGTGAGAATTGTCACACCCCGGCTTTTTGAATTAATTTTTCAATTTATTATATCTTAGTTTCGGGTTCTCGCGCCAAGGTTTGGTTTGAGTCCTGATTTAAAATTGTTGACGTTTAATGTTTTTAGTTGGTTTCGGACCCGTGCGCGGCCACCGCACTGTTGGCGGTAGCCATACAATTCAACCAGGTGTCGTGCAATTGCTCAATATTATCATTATTATTATTCTTACTATTATTATCTTTATTGTTAATAAATTTTATTATTATTATCTATATTACTATTATTTTTATCATTTTTACTATTATTTGTTTTATTTTTATTATTATTATCATTATTGTATTACTAGTATTATAACTTTTATTATTATTACTATTTATATTTTTATTATCATTATTATTATAATTGTTATTTGAATTATTATTATTATTATTGTTGGTATTATTATTATTATTATTATTATTATTATTACTATAATATTTCTGTTATTATTATTATTATTATTAATGTTATTATTATTAATGTAACAATATTATTATTGTAAAAAAAATTCAAAACCCTAACACTAGCGCCGAGCCCCCTTTATTTCCCTCTTGCGCCGCATGCCCCCCACCCCCATATTGCTTCCCTTCCCCATCGCCCACCCCCGACCCCTGGTTCCCCGCACCAGCACCCCCCAGGCCGACCTCTGCGCGACCCCAGGCCTCCGTCGGTCCCCTCCCGGTGAGCCCCACCTCCGACCGGCCCTCCCGAACATCGCACCCCGCTCGTCGTCCCGCCTCGCCCAATGCGGTGCCGCCACACAGCCCCCCTGTCCTGGGCCCCGCTCCTCGTTGCTCGCTCGCTGCACCACCGCAGCCCGCCAACAGGTCGCTTCCTCCCGGCCGCGCCGCCCTGCTCCGCCCTGGTGCTCCTCGCTCCGGCCAGCCACCCTACCAGCCCTCTCGGCGAGCCCCGCCTTTGACCAGCGCCTCCGGTGACCCACCTTTGTTGTCTGGCACCGTTCTGGCGCCCCCTGCCCTGTTTCGGCCACCTCCAGGCCTTTTTCCCGGTGCACCCTCCGGTTCTCCTTCCGGCGTTCCGGCTTCCTCTGGCGTGCCTGCGCTACGTTTCCCGACCGCCGCACCTTCGGCTGGTTGCATCCCGGACTTCCGCAGTCTGGCCAGCCACCGCCGCCTTGCGCCAGCCAGCGGCGCACCCAACAATCGGCGTGCGACCCCTGATGGTCTTCCTGCCAATGTACGCTGGCCATTTTGACTGGCGTGTGACCTCGTTGGTCGGGCACATCCCTACGCCGAGGTGATATTGTATTGGTTATCTATTTTTGTTTACATTTATGTCAGTTGGGATATTTTAAGTGTTTCACGTTTGTTGTAGAGCATTGGAGGAATGATTCCGCGATGCAGTGATCGTCGGCTTGCGTGTGCATACGCGCTTGCGCGAAGCGTGTTCCTTCGTCGAGTTCTTCTGATGACTTCGAGGTAGGTTTTCTCCCACTGCACTTGCCTTTAACTTTAGAATTTAATTATTCATTGTCTTTTTATTGAATTTCAATAAATTTAAAGTAGTAATAAATAGTTATTCTTAGTGCGGAGACCGGCTGAAAATGAAATCTGTTTAATTCTTGCATTGCACTGGAAGCATTTTTCTTGGACTTAATGGAGTGGTTTTCTTGTGATATGGCTAAATGAGTTCTTTTTGAAGTGTGCAAGACATGTTGAAGTGTGATTGAAAATGGTTCTGGTGTGTGTAAAATGGAAAGTGTATTGTTTATGGAAAATTGTATTCTCTTAAAACCTTGAATAGAGAAAATTCTCGTTTGGCCTTTAAACTTGTTTTTGGAAACTTCAAGTGTGGATCTTTTGTTGTTTGAGAATGTTTTCCTTTGACGCATGAATAAAATTTTGGATTTCATTTGAGAAACAGCATTCCTTCAAAAAAAATGATTAAAGGCCTATTTGGATCTTGATAAGAGTGGCATGTATTAGGATATTGGAAAATGGTTTTACTTGTGACACCAATGTGTTTCAGTTCTAAAATGCTGATTTGAGTTTCTTAAATAAGGTTTTAAGTCTGTATTGGTTTTCAACGTTATGGCGTGTGTTGCGTCTGTTGGTAATGTTTTGGTATTAAATGGTTTCTGAGGCCTGATTGGCACTTTATGGAATGTGAAGTGATTATATATATATATATACATACTTATGAGGCATCTCTACAGGGGGAATTCCCTTTGAGGGTTGTCGTGTAGCGGTGTTCGTGTAAGGGGTTGGAAAGTGCGGTGAGGTGAGTCATGCGTGCGAGGGCCTCCCACTTACACAGTATTATTAAAACCACCATGGGTTCCTGGGCATCTTTTAGAGAATCAAGTGACGGTTGTTGGCTAATCCCGATTAGACGGGTTGGTCCCCCCTTGGTAGGTAGGCCTTGCAGGTCATTCCACTAGTTGGCTGTAAGGGCGGCCAGTTGGTTATTGACTATGGAGTACCATGTCGGTAGGTAGTCTGAACCTGAGTACGTCCAGTGGTTTTCTAGGGATGTTTAGGATCACCCATGTTTACTTGTTTTTCCTTTCTTGTTTACTCTCAATTGTCCTTTATAGCTTATACTATTCTACTTTGTGAAAATGGTTTTCAAATGAAAATGTTGTGTTCTCTTTGTGAAAAATTTGATGATGTAAAACTTATTTCCCTTTTATAATTAGTTTGGAACTAATGAAAAGAAGTCCAACTTTTGGAAATAAATAAGGGAAATGATTCATGTTTTGATTTCAAGTAAAATATATAGGAAAACATACTTTTATACATTGTAGTTCAAACATGGAATCTGTGAATTATTTATTTATTGGCAGTGCTTTGGGATTAGTTTTTGGGCTCACCTACTGAGTACTTTTTGTACTCACACCTATCTTTTACCTTTTCAGTTGCAGGTTCCTTTGTGTACAGGTTTTCTTGGTTTAGTCGCTCAGTGTTGGAGCGAGGTTGGTTTTCAGTTGGGTGGTGACCCGTGGGGTCACGTGGAGGTACGTTGGTTGTTTATTTTTTGTTTCTGTTTTTTTTGTCTGTTTTGTTTAGTTTCTATTCGTTTACTGATTCTGGTTTTCTTTTGGGCCAAATTGTTCCCACCTATTTACTTTTGATGCCCGACACTAGTTGCCAGCCCGTGGGGATCGGGAACGCCCTTCAGGTCATGTCGCGGATCAGCTCAGGTGACCGGTTCAGGGTCGACCCGGGTTGGTTCATGATAGAATATCATGTACTTAATGTCCTAATGTGGCTCCATGATGGTAACACTAGAGTATTATGAGGTATTTAATCTCAAATACCTTGTACATACCATGTAAATACTATCATTTTTTCAGTATAGAAATCTACCAAGTATGTCTATTGGTAATAGGGAAGATATTTATTGACATTTAATTTATCATTTTAGATCTACACTAAAGAAGAATATGACACTCGACCTTCTAAATTATAATAATGATAAAAATTAGAGTGTCTCGGACTATATTACCAAGTGGAAAATCCTGAACTACTCCTTAAAAATAAAAATTCCTCAAGAGAAACTTTTGGATATTTTCATATAGAATCTATATGATGAGTTGCTACCACTACACATTAACTTGAAATGCAGTAGTGGTTACCAGGATTTTGTATTCATGTCATATCTTCTATAGGATTTAATTCAGTATTCCAAACCTAATTCCTAGTCAACACCATTCGAATAAGGAAATAATTGTGGTAGATTATATACTAAAATTTTCATGATCAAACCTGCACTAATAATAGCTCAATTCCTCAAACCCACTTAATATCATGTGGTGCCTCCACCTAAAAAATAGAAAAAGTAATACTTCCCTTTTTAGGTGTTAAAAATTTTAATTTTAAACCAAAATTCAAGGACCCACTAGTGAAAATTAGACTATGGTCACCCCTCTATGTCCAAAATCTGAAAAATTGTGGTTATCAGGTAGCCTATAACCATGTTCAGATAAAGACTTGGTCATGGGTCTATTATCACCATAGTCGAAGTGGAATGTAGTGATAGGAATTCATGATAATTAAAATCATGTGGGGATGACACATAAAGCCAATGGGAAAGGCCTAAAAACATGGTACACATCAACCATGGTTGTATGAATTTTTCATGATAACTATGGCCATGATTTATATGGATTGTGGCCATAGATTTTGGACCCACCAAAATTTTTATTCTATAAAATGTATAATAATTATAATTATATTACATTATATATATAATGTTCATCATTGTTTAGTGGTGATGTTTAATATGGAACATAAAAGTCGGTTGGGGATGAAATATTGGTGTCTGGTTTAATTTTTTTATGGTTATTGAAATGGTCCTAAACATAGACATAAATACCTATAGTCGCGGTCTAACTATGGATGTTGAGACCTATGGTATGTTTAAATATAGTGGTTTAGTATGGACCCTATGAAAAAATAAATGAGTCCCATGGTCTATGTGGATCATTCCTATAAGCTAAATTCATGATCCTATGACTACTTCCATGATTTCATCCCATTAGTGTAGGAAAATTTTCAAATTGTTCTAGAAGAATAAGGTTTATTAATTATAAAAGTAATAATTTATGAGTTTCTTTATCACTTCCCTAGAGAAAAATATGATTATGTTTTCAAAGTAAAAAATCCCACTAGTATTGGGATGATTACCCTGATAATTTCCCTTGAATTGCATGGTGGAGAATATAATTCAAGACTATTTCATCTTTAAGGACATACTCTGAAAGATGGTTGAATTTGGGAAAGTACTGTTGGATAAACCCCCAGAACAGATGTCATGTGCCTCTATTACACTATTTGATAAATAAGGGTAATGGAATAAAATCTTAAATAGACATGTGAAAAAATTATATTACTAAATGACTAGAAAATATATTTTTCAAGCACATTATATACTCAATATGAATCTAAATCAACCATTTTTTTCCACAATTACATCTAGAAAGTAAGAGGTGGCATCTTAATTATCCTAGTCTTTAAGGGTTGATGTAATCATCATCAATAGAATAAGCCACAAAAATATGATCCCTTTCTGAAACCCAAGATAGTCTAAACCCACTAGGATTTTTTAACTCTGTCATTGAGAGGATGGGAGCCACCCCACTAAATGGGATTATCACCATGTGAATAATCATGATAAGTAAATTTCAATTTCATCCACCTAACATACCCCTTAAATATTGAGGAAGATTTATGTAAACCTGATTTCCCTACCAATAATTAGTGAGGACATCACAGAGACTAAATAGTTTAGGGAAAACAAAACCATATTACACCCCAATGTTTGGGAATTATTTCTAATAAAGACATATATTCCACTAAAATTTAGAGACATGCAATCAATTGAAAACAATTGAAACTTTAATCTGATGTTGAATTATCATGGGATCATTTTGAATTAATTATACTATAATAATGACTTTAAGACATATAATTTTCTTTTTAACAATGAAATGTATTATGTATGACTCATCTTAACCCATATACCACAATGATATCCCTCAAATACAATCAATTAATAAATTTTTCATTGTATTCTTCTCTATCCCCTAAGATCCAAGGAAAATGTCTTCCACAAGGATGGACACACATGACCTAGGCTTAGCAATATGAAATTCTAAAGTATCTTATTATCATCCGGGCTAGGATCACCATCTTGGGTTCCTTTCACCTATCAAAGGAACTAAGGGAAGGCCTTATTGAGTCCCTCTCAATACCTCAAGGTTTAAAGACTAAGGTTGTTATAGCTAAAATTTATCATATAAATACATAAAACATAAAATTCCATGTGGTAATTTCTATCACATAATAAGAACAGGAGACTACAATATAGAAAAATATTAGGCCCTTGTATGTATCTATAAAAATAAATGATATTGACATCCAATTATACCTAATTGATAATGGTTCTTTGTTAATCTCATCCTGAACTAAAACCTTGGGCACATGGGATATAGTAAAGTTAAATTACCACCCACCAAACTGAAAATCCAAGGGCATGACAAGAGTGACCATAAATCACTTGGGAAAATCAAGTTGAAAACACAATTTAATGATCTTATTTTTTACTTTGAATTCATTGTATTATATCGAGGTATGGATTTCAAAATCTTTCTATGGAGTTAATGGATTTATATGTACAAAAAATTTCCCTCTTTATACCAACATTATTTAAAATATTATATTGATGGAAAATTTTGGATACTATATAATGATATTTTCCCCTTTGAATTCGATGAACCACAGTATATATATGTTGGGTTTTTAAAAAGGGAGTGTAAGAAGTCATTAGAAAATAGTCATTTAGATTGATACCCCTAATGGTTTTTAAATCACTCAATTCAATGCATAGAGAAAAATCAGTAAATATTATGTGTTTCCTATCAACCAAATTAGGGAAACAATTCCCAATCAAGGAATTAATTAAGTCACATGGGTTATACAAGTAAATAAAATAAAACCTTTTATCACTTTTATTTTATATGGTGTCTGGGAAGATGCTTAAACTAAAAAATATCCACCAAGAGAAAAAATTATCACTAAACCATCCATGTATATCAATATTTCCCATACCCATATCCACTAAAATGTGGGTATAACTAATATTAAAAATAATTATCCAAGGATATTTGACCAATCGAATATGAATCCTAGAAAAAGAGGATCACTAGGGTTAAGAACATTTTCTTTTTCTATGGTGTCTGTTGTATTAGATGAACCCATATATTCAGAAGAAGGATGTTATACATACTGAATAACTATTCCCCCACATCGTCTTTTATATCTCAAGATGCTAGTATACTTTTTATCCTAACAATGATGAAGGGGATGATGAAGATATCATGGATGATCCAATAACACTAAATGTGTATCCACCACCATTTATGAACTCAAATAAGTTAATCTGGGTATGAAGAAATATATCATGCCTACATTGATTAGTTTCACCATGAACCCTAAGGAACCAGACAAGTACATTTCTTCCCTCAAGAAGAATTGAGATATATTCTCATGAAATTGTATAAGGATTCATGGGTTATATCCCCTAGTTCCAACCCATCATTTGGGTTTTTTTAATGACCACCAAGGATTGAAATATGTGGTAATAAGAATGCATTTGACCCATACTACCAAGGTGGAAACTAGAGTTATTAATTTGATTAAGTCCAAATTCATTTGGAAAGTTCAATACAAAATGTTGATCACCATAATAATTCACATTAATAAAAGGAATGATAAAATTAGGTCCTACATTGATTTTATGGATCTCAATAATAACTTTACAAATTATTATTTCTAAATCTCAATCATGGAACTATTGATTGATGTAATAGCTGGATTCAAAGACATATCCTTTATGGATGTGTATTTGGGCTATAACTAAATATGGATAGACCTTGAATATGGAAAATTAAATGTATTTAGGGAACCCCATGGTGTATACTATTATCAATTAATGTCCTTTGTCATTAAGGACACCAGTTTTACATAACAAAATTACATCCACTATATCTTTAATTCCATTTTTGGAAGACCATATAATGATATATAGATGATTTTGTAGTCAAATATCAACTATTTTGTGATCATATTTCCAATAAATATATATTTTTAGTAAAATATGGAAAAAAAACTAAAATTTTAAACCTATAAAATATACTTTTAGGGTGAAATTAGGGAAATTCCACAACTTCATGATATTCCATTGTTTTGACTACATATTTTCTCCATATGGGTTATTATCATTCTGTGGTATTACTTTACAAAAATAGGTTGTAGCTAAGACATACTTGGGACTTCAAAAATATAAATATAACCAAGAGTATGATAGTTAGGACTCATATATACCTTTATGGGAGAATTATTGCCTACCATGGGACTCTTATATATTTAATACATGTTTCTGAATCTTACCCAGTGATGGTAACAACACTACTCATTACCCTCATGAATGATGGTAGATTAATTATGGGTGTGAATGAGTGAAAAAGGTTTTATATATTAAAATATTATTCATCTTATCCCTTATTAGGTGAAGGGATTATATTTTAGTATAAATCCCTATTATCAGGAACTCTAGGATTTGATTTGATCAAGGGACACAGTTGGTACTTGATTTTTGGGATCAAACCCATTAAAGATTCCTTCTTTGTATCCATGTGAATAGAATTGAACCCTATGTAATTTAGTTCCACTTTAATTATAAATGTCACACATTTTATGGTCATGTGAAAATAAATAATTCCTATAAGTTTAAAGTCATGTATAATAAACTTTCTAATTGAAAGGTTCCTGTTAATGGTTGGTGTTGGACTTACGCATAAGAGTCCAATTATGGATGATATCATAGTAAATATATCCCAATGAGGATATGTGGGGTTGGCTAGTAGGAATATAGCTTCCTATTATAAGTATGTTTTCATTAGGGATATATAATAATAAAGGATATACAATTATACCTTGAGGAAATACACACCCACAAAGAAAACAAGGTAAGGATTAAAAGAAATGTGGTGCTTAAAATGGGGTCCTAATGTCATCTGGGATATAGACAAAAAAGTGATATTATTATACTAATAGTATTTATTATTAGGGTGAAGTTATAAAAAAATGGAGATATGGTAATATTATGTCTGACACTCAAAGAGGCATCCTCTATGTCATGTTGGAGATAGGAATAAGATCCCATATAGTTTGAGTGACATAGTTTAATATAATATAAAGAGATAATGCCATAATTTTTAATTTCATGTGGAAACTAAATTTTCATGTATTTTAACAACATATAACTAGGATATAGTATACACTGTTTAATATCATGTTATAGGGGAGTCTGTGTTGTGGAAAGACTGACAAAAGAGGATTCAAATGAATCGTATCCATTGGATACACTAAAATGATTTATAAAGAATATAACCCTTTAAAGGAAATTATCTTGAAGAATATTTCCCTTTAAGAAGAATAAAATAAGGATATTGAAGGATACACCTAGAAAGGAGGCCCAAATTGAGGGTATTTATGTCAATAAAATGGAATAATCAACCCAAATCTCTAATCCCATATGAGTTATGATTGGTTTGAGAAATAATAGATGGTGGAAGATCAGACACATTCCATGAGATAGTATGATTTAATTGAAGCAGGTCTTATGAATTAAGGTGGCCCAGATGAAATATTTTCTTAGGTATTACACCTAAGTAAGAGGCCCAATGTTATATATCCTTTTCTTAATTATAGTGTCACCAATAAGATCCATCTTGGGTATTCTACCAAAAGGTGGATATCATCCTCGCAAATTTTTTCATGTTGGTAAGATAGGGTGGGTTAATGGGGTAGGATTATACTATCCCAAAATAAATAGAAGAGTCTTACTCCAGGATAGATTCCCAACATGTTATATTCCTATATTTTATTAGTTCAAGATAAAAATGAGGCATTATCCCAATCAAGGGACTATATGGGAAGATATAGGGATTATAAAATATTTTTCATCCTAAATCATTAATTTAGCCCATGAATCTATCATGTTCTCAGGACAATCAGGCTTGGTCATATTTCTGATAAGGTTTTTTGTATGAGTTTGTGGAAAAAAAATTATAGTGTCATCCTAACATGGACCCTTGTTATCAAGGTAATATATGATTTTTTTCACCATGATGGTTCTACCCATTATAGATTACAACATAGAGCGTCCTTTTATTAATCGAATTCATTATCAAAGGGGTGTTCATTGGTTTTCATTCCCTGATCATGCATGTATGGTTGATTCATAGGTGATTCAATGTTTACCTTTTGATGGTTTTAACCTTCGTGATATGAGGATATATAGGTATTCTAGATTAGAATGGCTTGAGTAGATGGTTTTTGTAATCATTGATCATCAACCTCTCCCATTATTTTAAATTACAATGTATGGAGTCATCAATGTGGGATAGGAAAATATTTTTTTTGAAAACCACAACTTTAGGGAAAACACATTAAATAAAGGGATGGGTCCACGTAAGGCACCCATAAAATAAAACCATGTCATCCTAAGATAAATTAGTTGTCATATGAGGTTATATCATCATAAAGTCATACCATGTGATATGGGACCATGTGAGGAAGGGGGCCACCTAAAGTGAACATATAAGTATTTTTTTAAAATTCCATTATCACATGACCACTAGAGATGTTCATATTTTAACCATGAATAACGAAAACATCACAAGACCAAAATATATCACGTGAATAGGATCATAGATACTAATTTATATATGAATTAATCTCATGGAAATCACATATGGAATTTTTCATGTGGAAATATCCTGTGGAATTTCCATTCTTTGGAGTTATTTTTGGGCATCGGTTTTACCTATGAACCTTTTTTATTTTTTCTAATATGTATGTTAATCCTAAAACTCTCCTTTTTCATCTCTTATTGGTATTTTTGATTATTTCTATTCTATCCACCCCACCCCCCCCCCCTTCTCGAAATATAAACTAGGGTATTTATAGGAGACACTAGTTATAAGTCATGGGTAACTAATGATTAACCACCATAGGACACATGGATTGTATAAGAGCTCCATATAAGATGAACAAAACCCTTTCACATGACTAATTATTTTGGTTTATTGACAGAGTTTTGAATATTTTATAGGATATTTTATAATCTATAATTACTCTTATCCTATTATTGTTGTAAATCATCAATCATAAATCATTCATCAACAAATCCCCCCTATATAAATTGGGTTTGATCAGAATGAAAAGGAACTGTTTTTGAGGATTTTGATTCCCATCTGAGGTACTTGTGGTATAAGGAAGGTAAATCCCTATAAATATTACAATGGGGACCACATAAACACAAGTGAAATTTATGATTTAAAACAATCCTATGAAATAAAATATTATAACATTATACTGCACTGTATAATATCTCTATATGATCAAACCACTTGACCAAGATACGTATTAAAACCATATAAGACTAACAGTAAAATGTAGAGATCATGTGGTTTGAATTTTTTTTATATTATGTATTTTCTATGTGATTTCTCCTATAAAACATGTGTAATCATCATATAAAGCTTGATATTTATCATGAGGACCACATGTTATCATACAAACCATAAGTTATCATATGAACCATGTGATTATTTCATGTATACCTTGACTTTTCCACTATTTTTTTCCTTTTCAATATACCTTTTCTCTATTCAACTATTTCTTCTATAGATGGATTCAAATAGGGGTGCTCAAGAAAAGCTAACGATGTGGATAGAAATAGTAACTAGCATGTTCACTAGTCAACACTAGCATATTTAGTCAGCATACACTTTCCATTCTATACTTGTGGGAAATTTTATTTGGGACTGAACATTATTAAATTGGCTTCACTTCTATGGATCTGTTCTTATTAATGATTTCATGATTTCATTAGCAAAAAAATAAAATCATACACCCCTTTGGATAATCAATCATAGGTAATTGATTTGTAATAAAATATCACCACTCAGTTGTTTCATTAAGGAAGAAAATAAATTTTAAGGATACGTATTAGGGTATACACTGCTGGATCTTAAAGAAGAATGACTTTAACCTAATCTTAATATACATGTTTATAGGTCTATCATAATGAAATCATCAACTAGTCAAAATTTTGGTTGGTTAAAAAACTAGGATTTTCAATAAGGAGGATATTTTTCCATGGATTATGGGTGTCCCTTTTAGGTACAGTAGATTTATAAATAATTTGAGGATCTGAATGGAGTAATATATATGAATATTTCTAGATCTCACAAACTCTTTCACATAAAAATAGATGTCATGTCCTAAACCTCATCAAAAAATGGATACCATATACTAATACCTTCCACATAATAAATAGATTGGTTTGAGTTAATCTTTGGGATGTTTGAATGATTATCAGGTATCCAATATTAAGATTTGTTTATGATGAATTTTTCCACCTGGTGTCTAAAGGGGGTAATGTGAAGAGGACCCCACTGATCTCCCAAGAGTTACTTGAGCTGGAGAAATACATAATGTGAGATGAAATCCATCCAAGATTTTATATTCCTTTTATAGAATGGTAATACCAATTCATTAAGAAAATTAGGTAGGAAACATGGTTGAATACGGAAAGAGTTTATCCAAATCAAAAAACTCATATAGCCACAAGTGATTATATGCCCAACATGGAAGAAGGTGAATTCAACAATTGTGGAAGTGAGTTATCTTTTGAAGGAAATAATTTGGTTCTCCTAGAAAATTTTTTGGAAATTTTCATAAGTGGATACATTCTTCCAATCGATGAATCAAAAAATGGGGTAAGAGTCGGCACCTTTATTATGGAAGAAAAAACTGGAAAGTGGAGAGTTGATTAGCTTGGGTGTTCTAATACTAGTTAATTATACTACTAGCTATGTTGTGTTTATAAGGGGAGGTCCCCATTCTAACTCATTATCCCTTTCAAGGATCTATGGGGGTGTATTGTATCTTATATGGGTGGATATGAGTTTATTAACATCCAAGGGATTCCTGGAACTCGATTTAGGCTATATATACAAAGCATCAGTGGATTTTAAAAAAATTATTTATATAATTGGTAAAATAATTACAAGTTAAATCAATATTATTTATTATATTCACATTCTATTTGTTATTAACTAGTTTTATCACCAAAAAATTCTTCAAATAACCTTAAACATGTACATATTTAGAATTAATTTAAGAGGATATGTTATCTACTAGAATAGATGGGGATGTTATCTATAAAGGTTATGTGACATGTGGATTTGGGATATATTCCAAGTGTGTTTAAAATAAATGAGAATTTTTTCATCATAGTGTATGAGTTGAGAAACACATGATTATAGAATGTCATTTTTGGTTAACAGAGATGATAGAAGGGTATCTAGGTGACCTTTACACCATCATATATTTCCATCAGACTAAAATTAGATTATGCTAATACTTAGATTCACTCATACCCCAGTGGTAATCTAGTATAATCAGTGATGGAGAATGAGGATTCCTTGAAAGCGAGTGGTGGGGAATGGAAAGGGGATCTATTGAGGATGTTATTACCCTAAAATAAATTCCTTCTGTTGAAGAATATAACATAATATATGTTTAGGAAGCATATAAAGTGTTTAGAACTAGCCCCCTCAGTATGTCTGGTGCCTTAATTATTTTATATCCCCTTCATGGTGGAATTTACAGATGCCTTGAATCAATGGGATACTTGAAGGAATATTTTCTCTACTAAAGAAGATTTGAAATCACTCTAAGTAGAGGAAATTAACTAACCATGTTTTATAAATGGTACTAACCCATAGGATATTTATTTTGAAGATAAAACTATAGAATTCATCATGTATCTTTCATATATAAACACCTTGATTAATTCCCTCAAAGGGAGGGTCTTCTATATGGACTGAGTGGTTGAAATACTGACATCGAGGGTAGAGTAAGGGGTGAAATGAATTTCCATTATATATCTCCTCCTCCTCATATATGTGATTATCATCCTTTTCAAAATCATTTTGGATTATGGAGGTGAAAAATATTCTATTCCCTACTTATAATATATTTATGGGGAGACAATACTTGGGATATGTGACCCTTCTCTTGAAAATTTGATGAATAAAATTCTCAGGAACTGTAAAATAGATGTAAGAAATAATGGTTTATCCTACAAGTCTATTTCCACCTCCACCTCCACCGGATTCTATTTTCATGAAATTTTCATCATGTTAAAGTACCAGGAAAAGTAAAATTAATATTTTATCGATACATATCCATTTGGTAATGGAGAGTGAGTGTTATACCCATTTTTCCTACATCCTAATTGTTTATGTGATTACTCATAAATGGATTAATTTTTATAGATGTTGAACTGACTTCCACTTTTTCAAGGGTACTAATATCCCCAAAGAATTTAATTTCTAAATCTTCAGAAAGGGTACACATAGAAGCAGTGATAAGTTAGACTCTAATGGGTCATGACATACTAAGGATTTGGTTTTATCAATCATTCTTTAAGTAAATACAAAAATGGTGCAAGGTACCATGGAAGTAGTGGATTCTAGGAGATTAACTTCCCAGGGACTTATTACATCCATACTTCTAGAGGGAAATATTATGGGAGTGACAATGCGTGAACCTCTATAAGGAATTTACCTGGATACACTAACCATTACCCAATATGAGATAATACTAATAGATGATGTCTTGGGGGATCTGAAGGTAAGATTACTGCCCTCCGAAGAGCAACTAGATTATACCCATCTAGAAGTGTAACCCGTGGAAATAGAGGGAGATTAAGTGGTGATCAATGGATCACTAGTGTTGGCATTCAATTTCAATGTCTTGGAAATTTCACCTACCCATCATTGGTTGGAACACCATAATATGGGGACCAAATACCCTTTTGATTATTTATCCACTAATATTGATTTTTTTTAAGCATCCATGAAAGATGGTTTGTAATATATTAAATTTCTTAACTCCTTCCCCTCCCATATTCATCATTGTGTTAATACCTACCAAATTTGACAGACAACACTTGATTGTGATAGGTATCATGTGCCTAGGTAATAGGTGCCTTTTGGGATTGTTTCTTCAATGGATGGAATTATAATCTTAATTATGGAGATGGGCATAGCATCCATGGTAATAGATGTAGAGTCTCAAAACCTAGTGATGGATCTGTTACTAAAGGAATTATTGGATTTGTTTAACATTGGGGGAATAATGGCCATGAATGTTAGTGCTTCATAGAATGGGATTGAGTACTCTTATATTCTTCTTCTTCTCTCTAAATTCCATTAACATTATTTATTTTACTATTTCAGTAATTCCTACAAAAATTCATGAAGTTAATGAAGCTTCCACACAAACATCTCGACTGGCATAAGCTATAGGGACATCAAATAATAAGGGGGAATTTATATCAGGGGATGTTGAACCAAGACTCTAATTGAGAAATCTAGTACATTGATACATCCCCCCATCCCCATGAGCAGTTTTAAATTAGATCTTGAGGCTCAAAATTATTTATGTGTCAACCTCCATTTTTTAGAGAAAAATATGAAGGTTAGTATTAGAGACTTATCTGGAATAATTTTCCTCACAAATTCATAAGTTATGAAAAAATGTTCTCAGTGATGAGATGTGAAATATTTGATTACTGAATTTTCTATTATTATATAAATATGATAATTCAATGTTGATAATAAGAGAAAATTTAAAAATAACAACTTATTAGGGTGAGATTATTAGTATAATATATTGACCTATAAGCTATAATATCTCAGGTGGAATCTCAATATATTGAAGATATATTGGAAAATCAATTCCATATGAAAAGAAATATTTTCTGGTGGTACATCTTTATCAAGATATATATATAACCAAATAGAAATTAGTTTAGTGTCACTGGTTGTTTAAATCATCCCTTGAATGAGGAAAGAATGTTATTATAATCATAGATAAAAATATTCACCTTTATAAATAGGTTAAAGATTAAGAGTTTTCTAGGCTTCAAAATAATGTATATGAGGGCCAAAAATCAATCCATAAAATTCCATCTTACATTGCTGGATTTTGTATTGTATCACATATTATAAAGAGAGACTTCATCATGTAAAGATTCATATTTTCTGGGTTTTGATTAATGAAAATGATTTTTTTCTGCAACTATTTTTTTAGTCCTTGATTTATTTCCTAACATAATTACCATTTCATAATAACCCTAAAGTTATGTACTTACACATTTTTTAAAGACTTTGATTTGATATTTATTGATATGAGGGAATAGGTGAATGCTTTAAATTTTTACCAGGTTAATGGTCCTACCGAGCATATCTTGACTTCAAATGAGTTCATATTGTGGAACCTAGAAACTTTTTCTCTTTTTTACTTTGTAATGGGCCTATTTTTTTCCTAGGCCTCATATGGGGAAATCTAGAAGGAAGGAAATCATTTTTTCATAAACCTCCATTTATAGGTTTTTACCTAACAATTATTTTCCTCTTGAATTTATAAGGATCAATTTTTCCAAAATTATGCAAGGCATGTGTCTAGAAAGGGAAGACTAAATTTTTTTCCAATCCACCTTTTTTGGGTTTTCAACCTAGTTATAAATGTGTCTCGTTCCATTTTCATTTTAAGGTCATGTAAATCATACCAATAAAGGCCAGTGTTAAAGGTAAAATAGCTTGCTAAAGTTTAAGTTCATACATCTTTCACTAAGGGTAAGGTAGTTCACATAGTTACATGGGAAAAGAAAAATTTACATGGATGGGATCACAATTACATGAATGTAGAAAAACACATAGAATAGAGTGTGTACTTTTTGTTCATAATGCTTAGGAAAATTAATTGTGTGGTTTATGGTCACATAATGAGGACGAAAGGTTCAAGAATTAGATTTAATATTCTTGCATCAAGAACAAGTATGGTGCATGGATACATAACTTTGAGGATATCTATCCCACTTAAATAGTCGAATTATGGATTTTTTAAATCAGATAATAATGATTTTGAACCAGGGATGATGAGATGTGAGAGGAACATAAAGGATTACTATTGATCATATATGAATTATGGGTTTCAATTTGATGCTGGTAGGACATACAAAGATCATAGGTCCCACTTATTGGGATGATATTATTATAATTGATAGGCCAAAATGGGGGTACATATAGATATTTATATTTTATAATGTGTTCATCACCAGCACAAGTGTCCCTTGTATTTTAGTATGTTCATTACTGATAGACATGAAAGGTTTCTAGTGTCTTAAATAGTTAGGAAATGAAGTTGGTTTTGAAAGAGGGATATTCGTGGAGGGTTATAGTAACCTAAAAGTTATGTCATTGTATACTAGACACATTATCAAGGTGAATGGATATAATAGCTCATTACTCTACCTTTTAATGGACCATTGGATCCATGATATAGATCCTAGATTTTTCTAGGGTCGTATGGTGGGCCCTACAAGATTTTGTCCTTTTTTATTTACAATCTTACTTTCTCCTAATATCTGAATGTGAGAACCTTATAAAGTTGAGGATTGAATTTTTTTCAAACCACCCATTATGGGTTTTTAGTTTGAAAAGTTTTGTGCCTATTTCACAAATGGTTTAAGGTCAATTGATTTGGATCATTGAATTCTAGAGTTTATGGTTATATATATTTGACCGAGAATGTTGAGATTAAGGTTATATGGCTTTAACCAAGAATTCTAATTTTGAGGCCATGTAGATTTTACCAATGTGTCATGATATATGAAGTAAGGGAAAGGTAAACTCCAAAATTAATGAAGTTTTTATTACCAACATGGATTACCTCATGGGTTTTGTACATAGTTTAGGGTCATTATACATGGAAATTGATGTGATGGGGGAGAAATTTAATAACCTATATGGGGATCGAGATCCAATAAGACCCCAAAAACTTTTTAATAGAGAAATGTTATTACTATTTAGGTTGAAAATAAAGGTTCTTGGATCAATATTGATAAAATTTTATAGGTAGATAAAGGATGTATGTTTATCATATTTGGATAATGGGTTCTTCTATGATTATTTCATGGAATACAAATATTAGAGGTCCCTCCACTCTATATTAGATGATTCTAGTTGATAAACCAAATGGTGGTGTATATACAAATTAATATTGAGGCATGTATGCATATCCAATAGAATTTTCCATTAATCTCAAGTATTATCATTACTAATAGCCATGAAATGTTTATGTAAATCTCAATAATCAAAAATAAAAGTGTATTTTGTAGAGGAATAGATATTCAAAAGATTTTGTGGAATCATTCTGGTCTTGATCCTACCACATCTAGGATATCATTATAATTTGAAAAAGAGTGATATTGAATGATGGTTTTTGTCTTGGTCTAGACTGTATGTATTATATATAACTATAGATATTGAAATAATAAAGAATTAAGTCATATGTAATTGTCATATATTGTATATTTTAGTTCCATGAGACAAGGACTCATGAATGTTTTGGTTTTAAATTCATGTGTATAGACCTATATTTATAAGTTTAAATTCATTCAGAATAGACTTCTATGATCCCCACAAGAAGTCTCTCTATGAATGAGAGAACCACCTCCAAGGATGGGAAGTTTTTTATTAGTGAAATTTTTTACTAGGACTAAGATAAGGGATCGATGAATAACTATATATCTTGTTATAATAGGAATCAATCCACACATAGTTATTATAATGTAATTCACTATGTATATCCAAATCATACATAAGGAAAGTGAGTATTTAATTTTGAATATGTAAAAATTCTCCTAAAGCCATCATGTGGATCTGGATCACATATGTGGATCATGTACTTGTTAATAAACCATCCCTGGTTGTTCAAAAATTCACACAATGTAGACTCAATGTTACATGGTTTAACATCATATAAATAGGATGTGGGTCACTATAGTCTATATATGGTGCATACCAATCATGATTCTAGGTTAGATCTTCCAAAACGTCTAATATCACATGATTCATGCTCATTGTGAAAAATAAGAGGTGGTTGAGAGACCACCCATATTTCCTAAGAGTGAATGATTATGGAGAGATAGAAAATATGGGGGGAATTTATATTGTGTTTTCTATGATAAGGAGGTGTTTTTATCATGGAATATTCTAATGTAGTATTAGAATTTGTATTCTTATAATTCTTGCATAGAAATCACTCTCATGAAAGAGAATACATCCATATAGGGAAGGTTGTTCTAAGTACTTTAAAGGTCAGGAATGATGAACTAGAATAGTTCCTAGTTGAATTAATAGTATATAGGGGAAATATTTCTCAAATCAGGGCAACTGAAACCTTTTATCAAATAAAGGGGTTTGGTATTAGGGGTATTTACTAGTAGATCTAGAGTAGATGAACCTGTATGTCACTACATATCCTTCCATGATAGAAATAAATCCTTATATAGGTATTATATTGATCCCCTACCTAGATTAGGCTTGTATACAAGGGAAGAGGGAAATTTTCTTAACATTGGTTAATAAATAAGGGAATCTATTCCAAATACTTCAACATAGATATAGGTGATACAAGGGAGGGGGTTTTCATATTTCTGGTTTTATGCAGATCATATTTTTATGAGAGTTAATAGAAACTCATATTTGGGATGAAAAGGGACAATACTCTATGTTAATAAATATTTTTTGATTAGAAACCAAGATGAGGAGGTGAAATTTTATATTTTCACACCTAATCTCAGTTTAGGGACTCTGGGTATCACTATGTATCCTATTAAAATAGAAATAAATCAACATATAGTTCTTTTAAGGAAGATATAGTGTATATATCTATCTTGTATATAGAGGTAAGGGTAATTTTTATGGTTTATGTATATTATTATGATAGGATATCCTAGAATAACTTTGTATACTATGAGGATATGAACCAGGACACATATAATTTTTTTAGGGAAATTCCTCACATAGATCGAGCTCATATATAAGGAAAGGGTATTTTTCTCTTTATTAGGTTTAATAGCCCAATATTTTATGGTCCTTAAATGAGTTAATGAACATATAATACTCAATATATAACTAACCCCCCCCCCCCATGTAGATAAGTCCGTTATATGGGGGTCATTGATGCTCTAAGAAACTAGAAAATTTTGTTCCAGATACCTCAATATAGATCAAGATCTCATATAGGGGGGATAGAGGATATAGATAATGGTAAACTCTAATTAGTTTAGAGTCATGTAGTATGTAATTGAAGGGGAATTTGGTTTATTTTTTTAATTCATGGTCCATTTTTTGCTGATGTTTATGGTCATGCAATGAGGACATGGACTATGAAGTTTAACTCCATGCAGTTAGGACATTGTCATTAAGTTTTACATCATGTGACTCTGATGAATATCATTAAAGTGATATTATGAAAATTTATTCTTGTTAAACCCCACATTAGTAGTAGTAATGATGTGTTGCCCATCTATAGTGATCATGTAACAAGCCCCATTGGGGTAAATCTCATTCTTGATGTATGTTCCCTCCCACTTTGGTTTCAATTTTTAGATGATTCTTCCCTAGTATCATTGGAGTTCTGAGAGCTAAAATCATATCTCCCTATAGAAATTAAAAGTTTTGAAACTTTTTATTTAAGACTTTTGCAACCTGATTTTGATAAATTTATAGGTTTTCCGGTGTGAAAAATCAATTTTCATCCAGCCACTCAAATTTATCCAATCATTTTTTGGGTTATTCATCATCATATTTTTTTAGATAGAGACATGGAGTGAGGGTAGTTTAATTTTTATAGGTAAAAATGGATTTGTTCTATACACAAATGGGTATGAGGTTTCTTATATCATAGTGCGGTTTATGGTGTAATAAGACAATAAGGCATGCAAGAACTTATCTAGCCAAGAATTATTATTCCTATCCACAATATTCTAAATGATATTATACATAGTTTTATTTAAGTATTATATATTCCTTTTTATTACTATGTTGTGGTGGGAAGAACGGTTGGATTAGATGTTCCATATTTTATATAGACCTTTCAACTCAAAATAATATAAATTAGTGATAATATCCATTAATATATTTTGGGTGAGACTAAATCCTATGATGATATTCAACTAAGTGATTTTGATAATGGAATTTTATCCAACCTCATATAGGGTTATAGCCTCAACCCATTTAGAGAAAAAGTCATTGGAAATAAGGATGTAATAAAACTACTTAGTTGTAGCCTAGTGATATGGCTCAATAATATTCCTTCCCCACACATTAAATAACCATTAATATTTTTAGGTATGAATAAACTCTAAAGGTAGTTGGATGAAATTGTCATGTATTTGAAATACATGAAATTTATTTGTGGGTAAGGCCTCTATCCATTTGGAGAAAATGTCATTGGTAGTAAGGATATACTTAAACATCCTAACTGTATACTAGAGATATGGTCCCATGACATCCATTTCATATACATAAAATGTCCATGAATATTTGTAGGTATGAAATAGATTTTTATTATGATGGATAAAGTGAGAATGTATTTGAAAATAATGACATTTCCTGGTGAATTCAGCACAATATTGTGTCATTATTGGACCGAAATATCCAATCCACATGATTTGATGGAAGATCATAGTTCTCAACTTATGCATGATGCATGCTCTAGCATGAACCGCTTACATTATGGTGAGGATTTATATTAATTCAATGAATCTCAGGAGGAATCCATCAAATCCTCATTTGTATAAGTCCTCCTACATGTTTGGACCATCTTGGAGAATGAAATTTTACACCTGATTCCATATTTTTTCTTTCTTGTATTGATTTGAGAAACAAATAATGCTTCAGATATAATCCATTATTGGGTATATCCATCTAGTAGAAAAATTACTAAATATGATATCATCTCATCATTATTGAGAGTAGAATTAATCCCATTTATCTATTCCATGTTATATCTAACAACTCAAGAGATAACTCTGTGATTCTAAATGTGAATAATCATTTATTCCTAGTCTTGGATCCACCAGTACTATAACCAAACATTATAACACATTGATTCTATTATTTTGTGATCATGGTATGTATGATAGAGTTTGATCCCATGTGAATTCTTCCTTTAGTTTTTATACATGATCAAACAAATGGATTAGTTCCTCCTTTTTGATGGCGTGTAATCTAGGTAATTCCTTAATTATCATATCTAAATCACCTTTAATATATAGGTGAGTCAATAAAAATTGATGGGTTAACTCCAATATGATAATGAGGGCTTGATACTATACTTTATTATTGGAAAACCCATCTGATATTAGAAAGGGAAAATTGGAACTAGTTTTACCTGGGAAGATGAACACAACACCCAGACTAACCTAGTTATCCTTTGGGTCATCTATTCTCATTTTGTAGGGTTCATAGAAGCCCCATAAATGTATATATCTCATATTGGGGGTGATAAATGGAAAATAATAATTCTATGGGTATCTATGTATCTATTGGTGTGTCATATGTAACTACATGTTCTATAGGAAAATCATTTAATTTATACCCTTTGAGATGTTTTTGAGGTATGACCTACATATCGAACTATTTCACTATGACCACCTAGCATTCCAGTTATCCTATTAGCATTGGGTAACAATGATATACTTGATCAAGTTAATGAGAGACACTATAAAGTATTCATGGTGCTATAAATAATTCATGATCTTATTCACTAAAAATATCATCCCAAGTAAATTTTTCTTGATGTTGAAATATCAGTTCTTGGAATCGAGCATTGTCCAACTAAGATAGTTCATGATATTTTCATTGAATGCAACATTATTCTGGGTAATTATTTTCCTAATGGATTGGTCTTGGGATTCTATATAATGAATTTCTAGTTCCCTTCAATAGGAATAATTAGGAATGGCGGGCATAGAAGATACTACTTCAGGTTTTTAAAGGTTTGTTGGAAACCTTCATCCCATTTATAGGGGATTACCCTCTTCTTCTATCTTGAAAGGGACAAATGTTTTTATAAAAATTGTTCATGAAGCATATGATATAATAAAGTCATCCCTATAATACCCTCATCTTTTTTTTGTGGGGTAATATTGATAAATTCATATATTTTATCAGGATCAACCACGATACTGTGATGGAATACCAAAAACCAACGAACTTTTTTTATATCACCCAAAAGACACACTTTATGGGGTTCATCTTCAAATTTTTTTTATCACAACTTTTCTAACACCATTTATATATCTTTCAGATAATAAAACCATGGGTAGCATTTAACCACTAGATCATCAACATATAATTACATGATCTTCCCCAATAAGGGATTGAATATATAGTGTATGGTTCATTTATTTGTGGTGCTAGAATTTCTCAAATCAAAGGGATTTATGTAATACTAGTAAAACCTTTGGGGTGTTATAAAAGTGGTAGCCTCTTTTTTTATGTTTAATTTGAAATTGATTATAAATAGAGTACCCATAAATGTATTAAAGGTAATGGAATCTAGTGATTTCATCTATCAATGACTCTGTTATTGGGATAGGGAAATCATTATTTCGGAAATACTAGTTTTGATCTATAAGATCAAGTATAACTCATGTTTTCCAATTATTTCTATTGACATACACAATATTAGATAGCCATTTTTGATATTGAAATTATTAAATAATGTTGGATAAGATAATCTTGTGAACCTCAGCTTCTACTCTGGTAGTGAGGGCCAGGTGTGTTATTCTCATCACCTACTTATAATTATGATGATCCTATAGAAAACCTAGATGATGGGTGGATACTGTAGGATCTAACCTGAGCATATCAGTATAAATGAAGGTAAAAATTCCCTGATATTATTTTAGATATGGGATATATTTTTTCTATTTATCTGGAATCATAGAGGCACTAACCAAAGTAGGTCATAGATCTTAAATTATGTTGAGGTTTTCCTATTTGAGCTTATCTACCATGGTTAGGAAACCATCCTCAAATACTAGAGGGGAATCTCTGAGATCCTCCTCTTCTTCCCCATCCTCTCCTATATCATTAGGAGAAATAAATATAGGTTTATTATAGAAATTAGTAATTTTGTATTTGGTAGGAGAAAATTTTATTTCTATTGATGGGGAATATGTGTTCTCATTTGGGGTATAAGGAATAAAATACTACTAATATATTGAAAAGGATTCAGGTGGTAAATTATTAGGGACACTTTTGATGTAGAAGTAAAAAATAGGAATGGTCCATTGAGGGAAAAATGGGGGAATTTACATCATGAACATAGTTAAATCTATCTAATTTTGATCTTGAAATGGATTACATGATGGATATAGTAGGGGAATTATCATCACCATGGAGGTAATAAAATATGACCTCTATAGATTTGGAATATAACATGGGGAAATACTATCTGAAAATATAACATCTCTGGGGATACCCCCCTCGATTTGAACGTTTGGATCCTATGAATGACTAGGGATCATCGTGATCAATGGAATTTCCATAATTTTAGAAGCCAACTTTCCCTATTTTTGATATAACTAATATCATAAAAATTGGTCCATTTGTATTCTGGTTATGTAGGACCTGGTAGATCTAATATATTTATTGGTTCAAATTCAGTGCCTCAATTTTGGGAAATTTTTAATAGGTGTTCATCACCAAGAATACTCCATTGATTTAGAGGAGTGGATTTCAATCCATATGGGGTAGTAACCTGGTCTGTGTTATTAATTTCTAGTTACTTGCATTCCTTTTTATAGTAGGTTCCATCTATATACTAAGCATCACAAGCATCGAATAGGGAAATATCACTGTATAACACTCTAAAATTGTTATTAACTACATATTTCTGGAATCAATTATATTATGAGGGTACCAAAACATCCATGTGATTCTATGTTATTCATAACATAACTTTAAATATTGTATCCTAATGGATGGACATGAACTCAAGGTTAGAGATAAGGTCTCCAAAATGGGATTTCAATGTGATCCTTTTATGTGGGTTTTTTCACTCTTATCATACCTTAGTATGGTCAATTTTGAAGGGAACATATCATTTTCAATAAAAAAAATAGCATTTAAGGGTTTATACTAGAATAAGGTTAATTATTAATATATTTTACATGAGTTCTTATCAAACATCAATTTTTGTTATGTTTTTTAATCAAGTATAAGGATCTAATGTGCCCATGTATAGAATCTTCCCAATCCTATTCTATGAACAAGATTAAAATGTGGATTTTTTCAAAATCAATCTCTTCTTAGTATACCTCAACTTAATCAAATTCTTATTCAAATTATTTAGGTATAGAAAGGGATTCAATAAATGTTTCATAAAGTTTAATTTATATAAAAAGGTTATAAAAGAATGAAATAGTGAATGGAACTATTTTCAATTTCCTCAAGATTTTATATTTCTGAGATAAGGTCCTCTATTGACCAGTGAGGAGTTTCTATTTGAGTTTAGGTTAGAGGTTGATGCATGTTATTCTAATGAATTCTATATAATATTTGGAGATACCTTCATTCATAGGATAGATTGATCCAACCTATATTTATCTCGATGATGGTGACCATTTATGTGTGGATCCTCCAATCATTATTTTAATACAATAGGATATGACCAAAATCTATATGATCTAGGAGTTGATTGATGCTCTTTTTCATCCCGTTAGAGTGCTTATTTTTGAGTCCCAGTTTCATATATGGCCTCCCCTAAGATTCTCGTCACATGATCTTATCTATTATATCCTCTTCTTTTATGATAACCTTTATCTTTAGACACTTCTCATTCATCCTCCTGACCAATTATGTTTACGGAATTGATACTCATATTCATGTAATGTATCTTCATGAGAAAAAGAGTCTGTCAAATAAATGAAGTTGACTAAGTCATATAATTATTCTCTATCTGATGAGGGTTCCATTTGTTGGGAGGGTTCCCATGCTCCCAATATTGGGATCAATAATCTTTTTAGAGTTTGAACCGATATAGGGATCGGTTGAGATTCTTCTTATTATTGGCACTTATTCTTCTTATAGGGATTATGCCTAATTTTGGTTGACCGAGATTCCAAAATGGAAAATTTAGTTGTTTTTAAATGAATTTAAGTCACAATTTCATAATTTAATTCCGTCTTAAGTATGAAAAATTCTTTATTGGATATTTTTTGGGTTGACGAATCATCTAAATTCTCTTCATGTTTTCTGAGGACCTATTTACATGCTTTTTATTCTTTTGGTGGAATGGAGGAGACACAAGCCACCTCTTCTTAAGGTTTTCTAATTTGAATTCTAAATATTCAACCATATTATAATGAATATCATTGAACAAAAAGAAATATTAGATATTATGTCCCAAAACCCAGTTATAAAGGTAGTAATTTGGATGTTCATTAATATCAACCTCCATCGGTGTCTCAATTTCCATCAATTTGAATAGATTATTTTCAAGGGCTATAATAAAATATCCTAGAAATTAATCCCTCATGAAAGAAAATTTATTATTCTTTCTATCTCCAAAAATCATTTGGGTCTTATCATTAATCTATTCCTATCAAGTTTGATGCAATTCTTGTGGATATTTAGGGAGATTTGTCACATGATAATGAGTGGAATTTATATCCTGATCCAGTTCAATTGTTGGTTTAAGTGAAACAGTCATTTCTTCTACCCCACCCATTTTCCTTACATAATCAGATTACATAGGTTAATTGTTGTACCTACTATATTGGAGATTACCATCCAATTGTTGGGATATTGAATCTAATTCTATAAATCCACAAAAAAATCAATAAAATAAGAGGTGTTTATAGTTCGCTATGGAAAATTGATACACATAACTCTACTAGATACTCCTTTGGAAGCTAAATATTAAGAGAGTATGTAAGACCCTTAAATATGTTAATAAAATATAATAATATTTCATTCACATGATTTTTTCAATATGAAAGTTTAGGGATTGTTTTCTTCGCCAATGTTGAGATAAATTAATATATGAATTTCTAATGTAAATCTTCCCAATTAATGATTGACCTTGTAGGGAGATTATTGTAATAGAAAAAAGTAGGGTCCTAAAATGTTCATATGAAACATATGAGTTTATCCACTTATTTCTTCTCAAGTATACCCATCATCGGGCCAAAAAAATGACACAAAATGCATGAGATGTTGTTCTGTATCACTAATGTCATTAAAGTTCAGGAAAGTAGGGCTTATAAAGTTTGGTGGATGAGGGATTTCATCCACCCAATTAGTGTATGGTTTTCTCTATTTTTTTACCAGAGTGTTATTCCTCTCTATATACTATATCCAAGTGATTAGGGAGAGTATAGAGTCAAATAAATATATAGATATCACTAACTAAGGTGAATATTGATTTTTGATAGCAGTTGAGGTCATAAATTTCCCACTTACCTATGTTTGATGTTATATCCATGTTTTAATGGGTTTAAGATAATTTTCATGAAGTGATAACACATGAGGTCCCAGTGGAAGGAAACCCTAATAGTTCATAGTTATCTGTATCAGGTAAACTAGTGGTATTGTCAAGAATTGATAGGATGACTAGAACCTTCCATAATTGGTGGAGTGGATATTTCTGACTATGTAACTCCCATTAAAGGGGATATATTATTTTATATAGTTGGATTATATTTAGTGGGAATATTTCCCCATATCACCTTAGAATTGATTAATTTTAATTATTCTACCTTGGATTTATATTACACTAATTTCTCATCAATGAATGATTCAATAGTTTCTTTAGGTAGTGTTAAGATTACACCACTTCTTTACACTTATCATTAGTTAACACTATAAGGAACTAAACTTCTAGACTTTGTAAAATTGATGTTATGTTTAATAAATTGTGTTAAACAATACACCTAACAATAAAAAAAACAAAACATAGTAAGATAAAATTATTGATAAATCTATAATAAATATTAATATGGTAAACTTTTAAATATTCCTAAGGTAAATAATTAATATGATTTGATATAGAGAAAGGTTATTTTCAATAAAATACATTTTATTTGTATTATGTATTTTCTTTTAAAAGATAATTTTAAAAATATTAGAATTTAAATTTTATAAAATAAAAATCATTTTTGAATTTTTCGCATCAAAATTTACTTATTATGAATTTTGGAGTATTTCTAAAAATTATTATATTTAGTTGAAAAATATGGTTTTTGTGAAAATTTAAATTTTTATGATTTCATCATTATGTAAGATTATACTAGAATATTAAGAAACAATTTAAGTAATAAAATATTTATTTAAGGAATAACATTAAGAATTTTTAAATATTCTTTTAACTAATAATCTTATCTCCAATATTATTAAAACCAAATTAAAATGTTACTCTAATAAAAAAATTCATGTCCTTTCTTCTAATTAAGTGTTTAGATGGTGAAATTAAGTTTTGGATTGCCTTTAAATCCAAAAAAACTATTTTTTATAATAAATCAATTTTTTTAACAAAATTAGTATCCAAAATAATTTAATATTATATTTCAATTTAAAATATTAAATTTTTCAATTTTCTAAAAAATATTTTTACATGATTAAGTTTGATTATTTTAAAATTATAATTTATCACTTTTATAAATATTATGTGTTAAAATTATTTTAAAATTTAAATAAAAATTCTAAAATTATTTTAAATAATCTAATCTGAATTTTTTTCATTAATTTTAATTACTAAGGTTAATAATTAATTACCATGGTAAAAGTTGATTTGGGTAAAAATTTAAAATTGAGAAAAACAAAAATCTTTAAATTAGTCTTACTTGGTCTCAAAATAAATTTATGAGAGGATATTCAACATTATATTGTTTTACAGCCTAACTTTTTGAATTTTTTTCATTGACTGTTGAATAGTGTCATATAATTATTAAGTAATGATTTGTATTTTCAAAAGATCCCTTTTCTTCTATTATAAATGGATACCACTTCCACCATTTCAAAGTTCTACTTAACCTTAAAATTCATCCTTTATAATCTTCTATTTTTATCCTCCTATAACCCTATCCCACATAAATAATCTTGTAGTCATCTTAATTTTTCTTATGATTTTCACTTCCATGGATTTTTTTAAGAGAAAACTCAAGCTTCTGATGTAAATATTTATTTCTATAATTCTTTTATTTAATTATAATCCTTCCTAAAATCATTTATAAACTTGTAAATATAATTAAATAAATATCATTGGTAAAATAAAATTTCAATATATTAATTAAATAAAAAATATTCAATCATTTCCATCCACTAAGAATACAAAATAATAATGATCATGCATATAAACGTACTACCGCCTCCACTGACCGATACAGTATGTTTTCTATCACCCCTTATCAAGGATGGTATGAAGGATGTGTTTTATTAATAAATAGGTTCTCTATGTCATAAATACAATTATTATATTTTCATTTTCATATACCAACATTTCGTCTATTCATTTGGAAATGGGATTTTTAATCATGCGTATGTGAGGACTACTGGATCAAGGAAAAGAAAAACTCATATATCATAAAAACCTATATTTAATGGTCATAAGAATAATTTTAATGAATATATATGATAATTATTAAGTTTTCATGATTCTATAAAATTTACATTAACATTATATAATGACATCCTCTTACTCATTCAATCATTATAACACACTCTTATTTTGGATGTTTTTACCACCTATACGAGTGATGGTGTAATGTTTATTTCATGTATAATCAAGTAATTTTATATTCTTGTAAAAAACTATAAATAGTTTTTTTCAATATTTAAAATTGATTATGGTGTATTAATGTCATTATATAATTATTTTATTAGTAGATCACCTTTAATTTGTTAAAATCAACAAAATGATCTTGTCCATATTTTCAACATCAAAAAATGTTTACAAAATGATTATGAAATAAAATTATAAATTTATAAACTATTTTAGAAAATATATTCTAATTTACAGTATGATATAGAAATTATGAAATTTTGGAGAGAAATGAATACAAAACTGGCATTATAAAACTAGCTCAAAACGATTAACGTTTTTAGCACACGATTTTGAAAATATATGATAAAACATTTATATAAATGTATTTAATATTTATAAATTAATTTTATAAAAGGTTATATAAATGAATAAGGTTATGAAATAGATGATTTATATGATTATTTTTGTGATATTGGAGGTTATTGTGCATTCAACTATGTGGGAGTAAAGGTAAGGGGGTTTTATGAATCAAATCCTTCCTTTGGGTCAAAATCACTTCTCTATTTTAAAAATTTTCAATTATGATTGTATCTAACCTATGATAATGTTATTTTTTTATTTTAACCTTATGTTAATAGGAAATCAAGTTTAAAAAAATATTCTTCCCTGATGATTTTATTTTTGAAATGAAAATTTATTAAGAATAATTCTCATTTATTTTAATAGATTTTTCCTCCATATTTGTGTTTTTACTTTACACTTATATTATCCTTTACCTGGTGGAAACAAAAAAAAATATTTAAAATGAACCTTATATTCCCATATATTTTAAAATAAAGGTGTTATATCCTTTTAACAATGTGGGTTTCTCAATAAGGTTATTTTAAAATATTTCAAGGGACCTTCTTTTCAATTATCATATATCCATCCCTTTTGCATCACATTTTTACATATGATTTATCTATTTTCAAGGTATCTTTATTGAAATTTATTTTTCAAAGAAATGTTTTACGTTTTTTCCTATTGATTTATAAAAATATATAATGTTCCTTGAAAATTATATCTTTTTAAGATGTAATTATGAAAAAAAATTAGAAAAATATTTTTTGCGATTTCTCCTTCATTATCAAAGGATTTTTCTCTAATAAAGTAATGGTTCATAAATCATACAATATATGATCTTTTTGGGTGATCGTGTTTTTTGAATAAAATGATATTTTTTTATGTGTCACTGTTTGGAAAAGTTATGAAACACATTTTAATTTCCATGGGTTATTTATGATAAGATGAATGATTTTATTTTAAGTGTCATGAATATATATATGGATAATGATGGGTGGGGTCCTATATTTCCCTCCAACTTATGTTTTATGGTTTTATATCTCTTTATATAATCATTCATGTACATAAATTTATATTTTCACAAAAATATAGTGTGTACATATAAGGATTTTTTCACAAAATTAAAGGGAGTAAATACATGAATTTGTTCTTAATGTTTTTATACACTAATTTGTGTTCTATAACTTCTCTAAAATGCACCTAATTTTCAAACAATACCAAATTTTTATTATATTATATGTTATAAATATATTTTTATTTCTCGAGTATCGATTTTATGCTCATTATATGTTTCTAATCCACGTTTGAATGACTATTCTTTGTTGTTATGTTCCTGTTCCATGATCCTTAATGTTGAATAAAGATTTTGATTATCACTTATGATCTCATGATCTTTTTATCTGATATTTATCACTTACTTATGATTTCCCTCGTATTCAAGATCGCACAATTATGTGCAGCTGATATATGCCCCAAACTGAGCATTTGAGTTCACCCATTATTATGTTTCATTTCCCCAGGTTATGAAGATGATTACATTATATTATATGTCTAGAATAGTGTATAAAGGAGAATGTTTATGGAGAAATGTTCATAAGTTTTGTAAAATAAGAAGTTTATGTATCCAATCTCCAAGTTACTAAAAATTTCAGCCCTGGGATTGTGTGATAATTTTTGGAATGTAGTAATTAAAACAAGAAATAAATATAGTATTTATGAATGTTTATCTTAGGTCACCATAGTTTTTATTAGAGGTAAGGTTTAGTTATTTTGGTGTTTTATTTAGGGAACTTTAGTGAGGAATCTCAGAACCAGTCTAAGTATTCGATATCATCCTAATGTTTCAGTAAAGTAGAGATTATGTGGTTTCCCTAGAAATAAATCCTAGCCTAGATACTAGAAAATTTATGTGGATATGGAATAGATGAACCTGGGGGTAATCACCCTGAAAAGGGTTTTTTTAGCATTGACTTGATCATTACCATGATGCATGATGAGTGGGCCTAAAATAGAAAACCTATAAAGACACTCTTAAGGGATATGCTTAGGTTAATTCACATTTTATGTATAAACCATTGTAAATGGTTTTTTAACTTGTCAAATAGTGTGGTTAAGGAAAAGTTATTAAGTAATTAATCACGGATAATCAAGATTGAAACATCAGGATTTTTTAAGAAATAATATACTCATTATTTATGATTAATTTCTTCTATAATCATAGTATTCTCATATAATGTGAGTTTGAATTCTCAATCAAACTCATCCAGGATCATTTCCTATCTCAAGGACTCCCTATCGAATGGATTTCATTGAATTAGAAAAATTTAAGAAGAAATTACAAGATAATATTGAAAATGGTTTTACATTCCCTAATGCTTCAACATGGGGTGAACCTATCCAATTTGTAAAAAATAAGTATCAATCAATGCATATTTTAATCAATTTCCATGATATTAACAATATCATGATAAAAAAAGTATCTTATTCCCCATTTTGATGAAATATTTTATCAAATCAAAGGAGATAAATTTTTCTCAAAGATTGACCTTTGATTTGGATATCATCAGTTGAGGGTTAAGAGAAAATATATACCCAATAAATTAAGTACTTATTTATAAAAAATATTTTTTTAGAAAAAGTTATTCTTGAAGAATATAAAGAGTTAACTAAAAGTTAAGTACTTATTTATAAATATATTTTATTTATATAAAACTAATATACATAATTTCAAAAAAAATCATATTCATACTTCTAAATTAAATGTCTAGGTTATAATGGTCAAGTTTAAATAGTATGAATAGTTTATCACAGTTTGTTAAAACTTGGTATTGCGTGTAACACAAGCTATTTAAAATTTTAAATTAATTCATAAAAAACATATTTCATAAAATCTCAAGGTTTTACAAATTTTTTTTTGGTATTAAACTCTAGATTTATTGATCCTTTAATTTTCATAAGCCCCCATCCTAAATTTCTCAAGTTTGTTAACTTCTAATTTCCTCATTGTTTCATCCAAATAAATGTCAAAATTTATTTTATTGATTTCCCAAAAGGCATTATTTTCAATTTCAACAGGTTAATGGAATGATATTACATAAACTAACCTATATGGTGACATTCATAGGATGATTTTGAATGCAATATGATATGACCAAACGGTATCCAAATGTTTCTCGAATCAATATTACCTAGAGGGGATGATGTGCTTTCCAATAATTTCTTTGATTTACCTATTTTCTAACTCATCTTGAAATTTTTTTGAGCATTTTAGGGAGTAGAAACTTTAAAATAAATCATATAGTTATACATGATTTTTGAGAAGTGATGTTTGTAGAAATGGGTTCCATGGTCACTGATGATAACCCTAGAAATTCCATATCAAGAAAATATGTGTTCTTTCAAGAATCAAATAACAAATTTATGGTCATTGGACTTGTTGGTAATAGACTCAACCCATTTTGAGATGTAATAAATAGATAATTGTATGTATAGATATGCCCTAGAGTTTAATAAGGGTCCCATGAAATAAATTCCCCCCAAAATTAAATATTTTGAAAACTATAATGGGAGTGAGGTGCATTTTATTTCTTTTGGATATGGATCCTAATTATTAACAGTGATGATAACTTTGGTATTTTTTGAATGAATATTTAGTGAGTTTATTCTTAAATAAACCACTTTTAATGAAATTTTTAGTGAATTTATTTGTAGAAAAGTGTCCTCCACATGCCTATCCTTGACAAAATTTATGAATTCACTCTTTATTAGACTCAAAAACACACCTCCTAATTACTTGATAAGGAAAAAACTTGAGTAGGATTGTATCATAAAACATATAGTTTTTGAAATAAAAGTAAATAAATTTCCGCCTAGAATTTGTCCCAAATAATTTTGTAATAATTCCCATAACAAAGTAGTTTGATATGTCGGCATACCTTGAGAAATCACTCACAGAATAGAGTCTCTCATTGAGAAATAAATCTGACACATTAATGTGATGTGAGTTGTCCTTTAATTACATCCTAGAGAGGTGATCTACTACAACATTTTCAACACCCTTTTATCCTTAATGGTTATATAAAACTCTTACAGACTAAGCACCCACCTAATCAATATGTCCTTGGAATCTTCTTTTTGGAACAAGTATTGGAATTCTAAATTATCTATGAATACAATTTTGTGGGGTCCTAAGAGATAAGACCTGAATTTTTATATATAAAATAAAAAATAAAAACAAATTTTTATCATTGGTGGTGTATTTTATTTGTGCATCATTCAATTAGTTTCATTCATAATTAAAGAATAATAAATTTTTATCATGTATTTGTCCTAATATGTCTTATATATAAAATTCACTCACATCACGTATGATTTTTAATGGAATATTCCAATTGGTAGATTACATGATGGATGGAGATATAAGAGATTAATTGATAGTAGATAATGAATTGTCACATCTTTCCATACAAAAAATGGAGAATAATTCACAAGAAGAAAATAAAGGGGTTAGTAAATGAAGATGATATTTATAATGAACCTCATATAGAACCTAGAATTTACTAATAAAGACCTAATTTATTTGAAACATTTTGGAGGGGGGAGGTAATAAATGATATTTACTTTGGATTTATCAAATTAAATCCCTATACCTGATACCATATAGCCCATAATAAGTCATTATTTTTCCATTAAATGGAATTTTTTTTAGATTAGGATGATATTATAATATTAACATCACGAACATACTCTTTCATCATTTATATGTCATACCTAAAATGTATCCTTGAATATATAGAAGTCATCCGTAAGGAACTCTAAATAATGCATCCTCCTATAAAAGATATTTCCCATCATGCACCATTAGAAGGTGTTATGGGAATTACATAACCCAAAGGGAATGTGTTTGAAGGAAAATTACTAAATTTAAAGGTGAAGGGTTTGTTTACTTGATGTTCTAAAGATACATAAATTTTATTATACCCTAATAATCCATCTAAGAATAAGTGGAAATCATAATCTTTCACTTGATCAAGGACTTGATCAATGAAGGGAAATAGAAAATATTGTTTCCTACTGAAAGAGTTCAACATCCTATAGTAAATGCACACTCTCTATAAAATAATAACACTTTTGGGGAGAATATAACAATACTTATTGGTAATCATGATAATTATATCCTTCTTAAGAACCAAATGGATTGGGTTTACCTGCTCAGTCTCAACAATAGGGTAGATGTTACTAGCATTCAACAAATTTAGAATTTATTTTATTACCACATGCAAGATATTGGGATTATGACTTCATTTATTTATTTAAAATGGTTTTGAATTAGATTATATAATAATTATATGGGTTCTAATGAGTGATACAATCTCAAGAATATCCGACAGGTTCCATCCAATTACTTTTTTATGCCTCATAAATACTCCTAAAATCATTTTCTCTCGATTGTATTTAATATAATAAAAGATGAAAACATAAAGGTTTTGATTTTTTTCCAAATAATTCATATTTAAATTAATTAGTAAGGGCCTTGAATTTGAGATCTAGGTTGGTCGACATTTTTATAATCAAATTGAGAATTTTAATTGAACTCAATTTCTTCTTAAAAATTTATTAATAGGATTTATTCCTTATAAAAAAAAGTTTCAACCACAAAATTGGATAGATCAGTGTTAACAAAATTATATACATGATTTTTTTGATTTATCCAATGGTTTCATTTATTTTTGATTCTGAAAAATCATTAATGGATTTATCTAAAAGAGATTAAATCTAAGGAGAAAAATTTCACTCATGTGAATAAAAGAAATCAATCTCATATTGACTTAAATATCTTTTAACAAATCATTGATGTTCTTATGGGTCAATTTTAACACTACATAGACAAAGGAAATCATGAATCCCTTTATCATCCCTATTTTGAGAGTTTCATTTGAAAATATCTAAATTGAAGATCATGTTTCTGAAGGTTATATTTATGTTCTTATTCCTTTCATGGATAACTGAGTTGATTATTTCTAGTAGTGGATGACCAATAATGATTGTATTTTTTTCTAGTACCTAATTTTAGATGATTTTATAGGAAAACTAAGTCATAAGGGTAGATAAAGTTCTCAAAATTCACTATAACATCCCTTATGATCCCCTTAAAAACCTGAATACTTCAATTGGAAACATGAATAGTAACATATGTGTGTTGGAGTTCATTTAAACCTAACTAATAATACACTAGATACGAAATGAGTTTCACACTGGCTCCTAGATCAAAAAGGTATTTGAAAACTTGTTTCTCTCCTAATTCAACCATGATGTGTGGATGACTTGGGTCTTTCAACTTAGGATGAATGGTTCCTTGAATCATGGTACTCATATTAGCAATTAAAAGGACATGTATTTTGTGAGAAAATATTCTTTAAATATTGAAAAACATCTTAAGTTACATTGAGTAGATAGGAATGGTTTTAATTGAATCTATAAGGGATATGTTTAACTTAACATGAGATAACATTTCCCTCAATATTTCATTTAGTTTGGGATTATGTTTTCATCTCATACATTAAGATAAGGGATAAGGTTAATGTATTGTTTTGTTTGAAGTGGGTTACTACATATTATCATTAGATTTATTAGTTTAAAAAAGTGTTTATTCATCCTTATCATGTTTTTATTAGGCTTTATGCTGTTTTTTATATTTATTTTAGGTTTATCAACATATTTCTCCTTATTAATATCACTACTACTTTGAGTTGTTCAAGAGATGATTGTGTAAAGAAAGATAATCCCCTCAATATTAGGGTGATTAATAGATTGAGTTGGCATGTATACCTTTCCAGTTTTTAATTTTTCCATTTCATGTTTATATGATAAAACTTTTGAGTTTATTTTATTCATTTAATTGCACAGTTATTCATGGATTGGTAGTGGGACAAATTGGGAAGGGTATTGTGCTAGTGGGTTTATCCCAGGATGATACTTTTGTTATTGAATGGGGTGTAGAATGGGTTACAAGATAGGTTGTTGTAATTGGACTAGTGGATATTGGTATTAGACTATTTTGATTGAAACTGGATATGTGTTTCAAAAAAAATTGAGGGTACATTTTGGGACATTGTTGTTGTGTTGTTTTTTTATTTTCATTCCAATGGAATCCAAGAAAGTAATTATACCTTGGATTAAAAAAAATTTGTATTGTGTCTTTTTAAATTTCAAATAATTGACCTTTACTTGTGGTCCCTTTAAAATAACATCCTTGATAGAAGTAATGGTTGGGTAGTTTTCAGTATTGTGGTTATGTTTGTCATAAATTGAGCAAATAGAGTCATTAGTTTGGATTTCTTAGACTTCCGTAAGATCAATCATTTAAAACATCCAAGTGAGTGCAATAATTCTATCCTAAGACTTTATTCTTCCAAAATAGTTTGAATTACAAAAAAAATGGGTGGAATATAATAGTAGGGTGTGGTTCTGTATGTTTTGTTTCATTTGGCCAGATTTTCCAGATACTCATAAGCATCATTTAGGGATTTCTTTGAAAGTTCCATTACACATCTTGTCAATGAATTATTTGGTTCCCATACCCAACCCATCAAATAAAATTATCACTTATTTTTTAATAAAGGAACCATGGTTTGATACCATTTTTAAAGTGTCTTCAAACATTCACATGTTTAATAGAAATTTTCTCCCACTTTTTTGAAAAAAATTTGGATACACTTTTTTAGTGAAATTTTTTTGTGGTGAGGAAATTATTTCTTAAAAATTATATTTGTAGATAGTCCCAGGAGTGGATGGATTCTTGTAAAATATTTTGTTACCAATTAATTACTCAAACCTTTTGGTAAAAAGTAAAAAGCGTCATTTTATCTGATTCAAGTTGATTTGGTGAGCACAAGGTTTCGATAATGTCATTGAATTATTTAACATAAAGGTAAGGAATTTATATCCCATGAAAGTTTCGAAGGTAGTACAGAGCATTGAGTTTGAAGATATAGTGGGAATTTACTATAATATATTTCCTAATACATGTGGGTACATTGGTCTAGATAGGTGTAAGGTAGTCATTCATGGTCTGGTCGGAAACACTCCCCATGTTGGGGGGAGTGCTTATTTTGGTTCCTATAAGATTTTATAATTTGGGTTTATAGGACATTATATATTGTATGAAACTAAATTTTAGAATACAAAATATTAAGATTGATAAGACCTAAATTAATTATACCCATAAGATCACTTGACTCTTCACTCATTTTATTATCCAACCTAACTATAAGGTTTGAGTTTTCATGAGAGTAGGCATATAAGCACCAGAAAAGTAAAAAAAGTGTCAAAGATAAGAAATCTTAAGGTGGGAATAGAAAAAAGGGGATAGCATAAAAGATGATTTCCAAATATGAATTACTTGTTTACTATTAAATGGAACTAAAATTTAGTCTCTCCCAAATTTATTTAAGTTTAAGGTTTAATTGATCACTTGTATTTAGCTTGGGTTGTCGAATCCTCAAAGACATAAGAACAAAATGAAAGACGTATACATTTTATGGGGGGGAGGAATTTAGCTATAAAGTGGAGAACTTTAGTTTTATTTAATATGGTTTAAATAAAAACTAAGAGACCTAAGTTAAATTATTTTTAGATAAGTGTTAGACATTGTTGTTTCAAGTGGTTGATTGGATGAATTTCCTAAAATGGTTCTAATTTCTTAAATTTGAGAGTGTTTCTTTCAATAAAATGATAAATTATGAATTCAATCACTAATTTTTTTATACTATTACAAGGATAATAACCTATAAATTTTGAGGATTATTTCCATTAGCACTCCAAGGTATAGAATCATTCTAGCACTCATAATGTGTAACCTAAAAATTAGTGAGGTCGATAAAGAAGGAAAATCATTGAATGAAAATATAAATTAAAATAACAAATTATGAATAATTAGAATGAGAATTAAAATTCAATACATCCCCTTTAAACTTTTATGAATCAAACCATAATAGGTTTATCCCTACATTATTGTGAATCCCATAATGGAAGATAGAATTGGTCTATAAGTTCTGAATTGAAGATGTAAAAAAACAATGAAATAATAAACAATCCATCATTGTGTGGAGGATTTATCTCTTATATATCTGAATAAATTCACAATTTAATAAAACTATATCAATGTGATAATAAAAATAATATAAAATTAGAATATTATAAACTTTAATTAATAAACTAAGGTGAAATATAATAACTTACAATTGAAGAAATGTGATTACAACTTCAAATTGGTAGTATAAAATTGCAATGAAAACATATAAAACTTCCACTCAAATCCTTCAACACCACTAAGTTAAATGGTAATTATGAAAAAATTGTATATAGTGGCCCAAATTTATTGTATTCCTAATTAATGAGGGAAGGAATACATGTGTGTAAAGTTACTAGAGAGTGGAATTTTTCACCCTTGACAAGAAATCAGATCCAGCTAAAATCAACCCAACAAACGAGCCAAAATGAGCTTCTAGATGGCCTAATGTGTGAGCTCCATGAAACATGAAAATGAAAATATTAATGTAATATAATATATTTCATAATTTTAGAATATTTTACCTTATATATTCATATTTATGATCAAAATGGTTGGATTTTATTCTAGGCCATCGAATCTGGACCATAATTTCATCTTCCACATGAGTTGTTGTGATCGCACAAAAACATCCCAATTAGACCATACCATATTTGAAATAAATTTTACTCATTATTTAATCTACATATAGTTAAAAATTTTGATTTTATGGACTCTTATCAAGGAATAGACAATCATTTTAGTGGATTTCTATCCAGTTTAATTCACCCAAAATTTTATGGATTGTATGTCAAAAATGGTGGTCTTCCAATGTGCATATCCAAGTTCACCAGAAGGATTAAATGATCCCAAAAACATATATGACCTATAATTTAAATATTAAATTCAAATAAATACCAGGGTTTATTTTAAAAGGTGGTGAAAATGTATTGAGTATTATTGCTTTTGAGAAATAATTATAAACATGATTTGAAAAGAAGTTCAATTTGTAAAATGAACTAATACCAATATATTTGTAAAAATAAGTACATGAAACTTAAAATATAAAAAAGGAATATCTAAATATTTAAGTGGATAATTAATGATATATTTTTAAACAAAAACCATTGTTTATTGATTTTTTTATTCTCTATATGTGAATATATAAAATCGAAATCCATTAACCACATCAGTATTATAATATTTGACCAATTTATATGGTGATTTATTCATTTCATAAAATATAATATAAATATTATTTACAAGTTTTTATACCTAGATAAAAAATAATAATTTAAAATATATAAAATAATAAATTTATTTTATATCTCTGATCGTAAACAATTTAAATTACCGTCCTTTCAATCAAATATAAAAAATTATAATGTTTGCATTCTTTAAGAAAATCTAGGGTAATTTTTATGAATTTTATTTTGATATGATCAAAATATAATCGAAAAATTATTAATATAAACTTAAATGTAACAAATATTTAAAAAATATATAATTAAAATAATTTTTTACTGCAAAAAACATGTTATTTCTTCATAATTGAGTAGAACATATATATGAGATCTGTGTGGTTCTTCATTTAAAACCCATCATTCATGATGACCACAAAAAAACTATACTCAGACTAATTAAATATTAAAAATAGGTTCTCTATGAAATCATAAACATTTTCCTCATTGTGACCCATTCAATTATGTTTTGAAAGATATTCAAAATGAAAATAATAAGAGCATAAATTTCAAATTTCTTCCTACGAGTATGATTTACCAATTTACCGTTTAACTAATTCCTTGTTATGTACCTTCTTCTTCAACTTTTTCATAAATATCTAAAATGGAAATATCCATCATATTTTAATTTCCCCTACACATTTATCTCCAGATTTCAAATGCAATATTAAATGTTCCATTGAGTCAAACAAGGCCGATGGAAATATTTTTTTCAATTTATAGAAAATTATAACAACATCTTTTAGAGTGTACTCAACACATCATAGTCTATTTTTTCACAAAATTTGTTGAAATAAATATTATTTTTAGTAAATAAATACCATATATAATAATTTATAATCCTTCTAAGGCTAATAATTAGTAATATTTATGTGATCAGATAAATGTCCTGACTTTTTACCTGATAATATAGTCATTTTTAACACAATCAGACAAATAAAAATCATATCAATTTATTAATCTAAAATAATTAATACAATAAAAAATAATAAATATATTTCTTTAGAAAGTTCATAATCCTATTTTTCATTCATTTTTTATAGATATTTCATTTTCAAACAACTAAAGTTCAAGACACCTGTAGATTTGGAAAGTTCTAACTATTCCTTCACAGTATCTTTGGTATTGTCATGTGTGTCCAATACTATATAAAATATTCTATGAAAAAAATTAAAATCAATATAAACTATATCTAAAATGTGAAAAAAAACAAATCAAACCAATATTGAAACTCCCAAAAAAATACATCACTTTATTCAATTGTGATCTCTCCTACAACCACCTATTTTTTGTTGGTTTAAAATTAGTCCACAAGTAATAGGAGTTAATGAATATATAATATATTATAATTAAATATATAAGATAACTTTTGAGGTCTATCTCTTTTAATTATATATTTTATACAATTATTTCTATTCTTTCAGAATGAATTATTTGTATGAACAAATCTCTGATGACAATCAAAAAACAAGGATTTATTCCATTAACAAGAATAAATTCTTTGTTGACATCCATGTATTATGGAAAATATTTTTTAACATGTGTACTTAATATATATTACATATCATATGATTTAAATTCACTGATTTCTATATATTATAGCTTTAAGTATAAATTTCTAACCCGCCACTATGTCATATGTAGTTATATCATCATTCAATATTAAAATTAACTCATCAAATAATGGCTTCAAATAAAAATTGATATTCTATTTTTTATGTCTTATAATTATTAATTAAAAATTTATATTTGTTACATTAATAAAAATATAAGTAGTTAAGTTGTATGAAATTATGAAAATAGGCCAATAATAATATTGACTATCATAAGCACCAGGTGGATAGAAGCCATCTGTTAAAAGACCAAAATATATATTAAAAGGTTTTGAAGAAAAATATTAATGAACCTAATAAAATTGTTTCAAAGAATCGCCATAATAATAATGATTTAGTATTTCACCAATAGAAACATTGGATATATTTCATATCATCAATGATGTTGTGTGGTGATACATAAATAGATGTTGCAGTGTAGATATAATTAGAGAAAATCTCAATTGTTTAACAGGAATAAACTTGGACTTCCCTTATTGTACCAATTTATAAATTGATTTTATATATGCTGAAAAATTATCTTAAGAGTCATATTCACTGTAATATAATATTTAGTTAGTAATACTCTAAGATTTTGTGAAATATTTTTCTAAAATAAATATAATTTCTTTGATAGCTTGTGATACACACAACACCAATTTTAAATGAACCACGATATACTATTGCCTAATCATTGGATTGGTATGTAAGAATAGGAATAAATAAATTATGAAGAATTTATATTTTACATCTGTATAAAAATAATTAATTAGTTATAAATCAATTATAAATTAATATGAAAAACATTTTTAAAGTATATGAAATGCATTCACTACTGGAAACATGATCTTTCCCAACACTTCTATACCAACGGTTTGTAAAAACCGTTGGTATAGCAACTCTTTCCCAACGGTTCATCAAAACCGTTTGGAAAGGGCCTAAAAACACACCCTTTCCCAACGGTTTTGGTGAACCGTTGGGAAAGAGTGACCTGGATTTTTACCCTCTTTTTCCCAACGGTTCATCAAAACCGTTGGGAAAGAGTACCCTTTCCCAACGGTTCACCAAAACCGTTGGGAAAGGGTGTGTTTTTAGGCCCTTTCCCAACGGTTTTGATGAACCGTTGGGAAAGGTTACTCTTTCCCAACGGTTCTCAAGAACCGTTGGGAAAAAGAGGGTAAAAATCCAGCATTCACCCTACTAAAGATACACCCACCCAGAACCTATCCCAACGGTTCTGAAAACCGTTGGGATAGGTCTATCCCAACGGTTTTGACAACCGTTGGGATATGTTCATTGATTTTTTTCCAGATCTACTAACGGAGAACATTATATAAATCAAAAATTTAAATAATTATGATAATACATATATATATTTATGAAATTATGTTTACAAAGTGATGTTAGCCTAGTGGTTAAGTCGTTCGATTATAAACGAGGGGTCCTGGGATCAAATCCCAGCGGTGATTTTATTTTTGGAATTTATATACCAACGGTTCCATTACCGTTGGTATAGATTTCATATTACCTATACCAACGGTTTCCAAAACCGTTGATATAGGTCTATACCAACGGTTTTCGGAGAACCGTTGGTATAGACCTATCCCAACGGCTTACTTGGCTACGGTTCTCCAAACCGTTGGTATAGGCTATACCAACGGTTTGGAGGCCTATACCAACGGTTCCAAACCGTTGGTAAAGGTTAGTTTTCCAGTAGTGATTCTTGAAAAGATATTTTTATGTGAACAATATATTTTAATATTAAAAATTAAATTAATCACTATTGGGGACTTATTTTAAAAAAAATTATCTATTATATATTCAATAAATTTTTTTAACATTCATATAATTTTTTTCTAGGAATGGGATATGAATAAATCTAGATTTATACTTAAAATGTTTTTTTCTTAAAAAATAGAATTATCATGTTTCAAGCACTTATTTTAAAATTAATTTATACCAATTATGTAAATTTAATTGTAAAACAATTTATAACATATTTGGAATTAATATAATCAAAAAATTTATATAGGTCTATTTTATTTTTATGCAATATAAATTGTAAATGTTGTAAAATTTATTACCATGTTAAAGGGTAAATCTAGTTAACCTAGGTTAAAATTAAATGTTAAAGTTGCCAATTTTCATATTAATTATTATTTTATGAATATAATTATACCATTATCACCTTAGTATTGAAATTTATTAGTTTAGATGAAAATATTCCATGAAAATGACCTTTATAATATTATAAGTGATGAAAAATACAAAATGTCACTCTCATAATTTTAAATATCTCATATGTGTTCACATAAAGAAAAAATAAAGTTTTGAATAAATATTAATGATTATTTTTAGAATAATGAAATTATTTTCATTATGGTAATTTATTTATAATTTATTTATAATAATATAATTATTGAAAATTATTACGCAATGTAGACATAGTATTTCTTCAATTAATATAAAAATAAAAAAAATTAATTTAAAAATACTAAGAGTAATATAATTTGGGGGATTTGTAGTATTAAAAAAATTATATATTAATATGACATATTTGTTTGGTAAAAAATATTATTTTCTAATTCCACCATTTTTTTGGTGTCTTGAAAGTCAAGTTAATTTAACAGTTCCAAAATTGATATTAATGATATCTTATATAAAATAATATTTTATTAAATAATTTAAAATTCATAAAAATATTATATTTGAACAAGTGAATTTAATATGGTTTAAAATATCAACCATGGTCCATTTATGAACCATTTTTTTATTTATTCTAACATTCTTAACCCTTAAATATTGAAATAGTTTTTACCGAGGTTAAGGAAAAAATTATTAATGAAAGGGTTAATAAAAAGGAAAGAATTAAAATGGCACAAAAACCTTCATAAATTTTATTTTATGATGTTATTTTTACTCTATCTTATTTTTATTTAAATTAATGTCCATTTGGAATCATTTTTATTCATAATTACTTTATTATAATTTAATATTTTAAGAAATTCTAAGTGTGACATCTCCCTCCCTTGTAAAAGGACACCCATCCTTTCTCTTATTTACAAAAATTTTATCCTTCTAGATTGACCAAATCCTGTAAAATTATATTAATAAATTCCCTAGAGATGTTATAGAGTTATTTTAATCCTCAAAAGACCAACCCTACGGCCCTTAATAATAGATCCAAAGGATTTCTTTCGAAGAAGTGGTAATCATCCAAACTGATCAATTTCTTTTTTTCTTCTTATTTTACCTCATCTAAATATATGGTATTTATCATAAAATAATAAATTAAATATAATTAATATAATTACATTTTATTATGACTATTAAACTATAATTATCCACCCTCTTTCCCGTCAAATGGGAATTGAAAGCATCGCTCTTGCGTATGAACAGCTCACTGTCTCCATGTAGCGATACAATTTATTTTTTATCACTTTATTTTATGGATCATAATTATGATAGTTATAATGATTATATGTGATATTTATGATATAATTATACTTTTGGAATTATAATATCACGTATAAACTCTTACCATAAAATCTTTTGAAAAATGATAACGTCTCTCGTGCGAATGTGTGAACCACCTCCTCCACGAAGTAATGTAATTTTTTATTAATTTTATTTTTAATTGGATGGTAATAATGATATATTTGATTAATTTATATGAAAAATATGATATAATAATGATTATTTAAATTTTAATTCTTATTTACCTTTCTTTTTTTCAATCTTTCAAAAAATGAGAGCAACGTTCATGTGTATATACGACCTATTATCTCCATGAATGGTGTATTTCATTTTTCTATCTATAAATTTTATGAATGAGTATAAATATTTATATAATGAATATATATGATATTTATATCATGATTAAAAATTCTTTATATTATGGAACCATGATCAAAGTATAAGTACCAAACTATCAAACTAAAACATACTTGAAAAACAAAGCATTATTCACCATAAACATTGATTTTAATAAAAATTTGTTAATAAATATGTGATAAAAGGTTTCAAGTAAATCATATATGGTACGATATATATGATTATTTAACTATAATATATGTACAATAATTCCATATTTATTTTATATGATGTTTGAACACATACGAAGGAAGTCATACCTGGGGTAAGGGTTTTATGTTAAAATCTCATTATTTATCATGATTGTTAATAATTAAGTTATTATTATGAAATATAATGATATACCTATCAATAGACACATTAACTTTATTACCCTATGTTTATACCCTTATAATTATTTTTCCCCTTGAATTTTCCTCACTTTAAGTTCTCAAGAGACTGGAATAATTTTTTTAAAGAAAAATGACATTATTTCTCTCTTCAATTGGAAATATTTTCTCTCTCATATCTATGTTTTCTAGAAATTTTTTTAAGAATGATTTTAATATTATCCTATTATTTTTTAATTTAATTTGTACCCATGTTTTACTTTTTATAATATGTATTAAAAGTAATCATGTTTTCATTTTCTCAAAAAAAATTACTCTTTTACTTTTTTATAAAAGTGTTAAAGGAATGTTTTCCTTTAACTTATAAAACATGAACATAATATCCAAATGTAATGTAAATTCAATGATTTTAATATTTATTTACATTTTTTCAATTTTATTTTCAAATATATTTTCTTCCTTAATATTTTGGAAATTTTTTTATTTTAAATAAGTGATTTCAAATGGAAAAGGTTATTTTCCTTAAGAAATGTTCCAAGCATATTTAAAGAAATTTTTCATCTATAATGAAATAATTTTATGTTATTTAAGTTTTTACTATGGATATTATATAATGAGTCCATCCTTATACTTTATCTATATGTTTTAAGATTATTATGACAATATATTTATGAAACCCACTCCTTTTCCACGGGTGATGATATGATGAATTGATTAAATTTTTTTGAAACCCATTTCTTTTCCACTGGTAATTCGATGATGAAATACTGATGAAACCCATTTTTTTCATTGTTTATGATATGATTAATTTTTTATGATATTTTGGAACACATCTATATGATTTTGATTATGTGACGTGTGGTACTAAAATTATATATCCCTCAAATGCATTGAGTAAATATGGATATCTCATGAGATAAAAAGGACTTGAATAGATAGTGAACCTAGTTTAGTATGGGACTCTATCCACTATGATAGTCTTGGAAGTAAACCTTCACTGATATGATGGTTTGGGGAGTGAATCTAATCCACTATGATAGTTTGGTCAATGATCGTTGACTACTAAGGAAATTATTTTTTATGTTTATGTGTATGCCAAAAATTTATGTCTTATGTTGATTTTATCCACACATGGATCATGTTCTTTTATTTATTTGTGAATCAAGTCCTATGAACTACCAAGATTTATGTCATGATTCAATTTTAAAATATATGACATGTAGGGTAGAGTTTTAAAATTTTATTCTCATTTTCTCATACCCTTATACTCATGTTATATTTAAGTGATCATTAGTATCTCCCTTGTTTACCCTTAATGAGCATCAGATCACACCCTTTGTTAAGTTTCCTATCCCCTGGATAAGAAGAAATTTTTTATGTATGGTATGTCTAAGAAGTGAGCTAGTTATGAAGAACTTGGTGGGAGATAATGTGGTTCACTTATAAACAATTTTCTTTTTTATCTGAGTTCCAAAAGATAATATAACTATAAAACTTTGGTGTATATATTTCTGTTATTTAATTAATATTATTCTAATAATCACATGAGCCTCAGCCCAGTTGGTGAGGACTCGGTAGGTGCATCCAAGAGATCCGAGATCAAATTCGGGTAGAGGCATATTTCAGGGGGGATACTATAGCAGTACAGTAGCAATATTGTGTAGTACTCTAACAGACATTGTAGTAGGTACTGTAGCAACATTGTAGTAGGAACTGTAGAAGGTACTGTTCTTTACTGTAGTAGCCGGAACTAATCATCCAATTGGGCCACTGGGCCATCAGTTTGGGCCTTGAGTCCTGCATAGCTTTTGGGCCACCCAAGGCCTTCGGGCCACTTGATTTCAGATGTACCAGTTTGACTACAAGGAACAAGGCTTTAGATGAGGATTCAGGGTAGGCGCATACACTAGAGTAGAGCTAACCAAATTTGTAAGAATAAGAGGGTATGGATTTTTCATCGGTACCAGGCCAATGCAACTTTGTATAGGACAGGTATCTACTATCCTTGCGAACGTGGAGTGTTGATATCATGACATATGATGGGGAGGAGAAATTCCAAGTTCTCTTGTCTGGGTGATTCCCTCTAAGACCTACGGGTCATGTAATTGTCTCTAAGCCTTTGGGCCTTGTAAGGGTTCCACCTCACCCCTTGAAAGGTGGATTGTCAAAATAATAATAAAATGAAGGCCTTCGGGCCATTCTGACCGATTCTAATAAGATTTAATATCTATGTATGAAAATATGGGTCATTGTATCTGGTATCAGATAAAGGTTTAATTACCCTTTGGAAACTATGATGATAAAATTTTAATGATAACACATAGGATAATTATAAGTATAGGATAATGTTACAAGATATAGTAAATAAAGGAGTGTGGTTTTCATAGAAAAACATCTCTGTCTGGATACTAAAAGTAGAAATTGTTTTGGAACATGTGAATCTATGGGTAATAGCTGTGAAAAGAGTTGGTTGAGTATATATCATCCATTATTCTAGTTTATAGTGAGTGTGTCTTTAATGCGTAGTTGTTTTGACACTCCTATTGGATATTCTTGGATAACTCACATTCTCTTTATGAACCATTATGAAGGATCTGAATAAATAAAAACCAAAAATGAACTATGTTAAACCTAAGGTGTCAAGACTTAGTTATACTATATATTATTTATCATGATTGATCACTATGATTAAAGATTTCTAACAGTCATGCTAACCATTTTTGATTTACTAAGGGTTGAACATAGAATAATAAATTTGTACTAGTTATAGGTATTTTAAAATATTTAAGTTCCTTATTTGATATCAGTTATATGGATTAATTTATATCATGAACATTCTCTATGAATATTAATTCCCATTCTTTATGATTAGATGTTGAATTAGTAGTGAAAAAATGTTATGATGATCGCATCTCAAGCACATGATTATTCTCTGGTTGAAATTTGTGCGAAAGTGTTTCTTAATAATATCATTATTCTCCCATTAGTTTAATTTGATTTTATATAAGGAATGTAAATCCCACATCAATAACCTATTATTTTATATCATTGTGATGATAAATGTGAGCATCTTATGGTAATCAAATCCATCATGTGGGTCTTGATTACTATTCAAAATGGGTGTTTATCTTTGATAGTTGGGTAGAAACTCAATATAACAGATATTCATATTGTTTAGGATTTTTTGATGTATTTTAAGAATAATTTACTAGTCTTCCTCTGAGTCATGAAGTTTAGTTTTCAATAGAACTCATACCTAGTGTGAAAACTATTTCAAAAACATCATATAGAATGTTCCTAATTGATTTTTAGAAATTAAAGAACAAACTCTAGGAGAATATTGGAAACCTATTATTTGTGTTAGGAATAAAGATGGATCAATGAAACTCTACATTGATTATTGGGAACATAATAAGATCACAATAAATAATAAGTATCATATTCCTCATATTGATGACTTATTTGATCAAATTCATGAATCTCAATGTTTTTCCAAGATTGAACTTTGTTCTAGATATCATCAATTGAGAGTCAAGAAGGAGGATATATATAATATATTATTTCATAAAAGGTATATACACTATGAATATATAGTGATCCCATTTTTGATTTATTAAATCCCCTATTATCTTTATGGATTTAATGAATATATTCTTTAGAGACTACCTTTATCAGTTTGTGGTAGAATTTTTAGATGATATTATTATATTTTAAAATTGTAAGGAGGAGCATAAAAATCACGTGAAGATTAAAATGAAGACCCTAAGGAATAATAAGTTGTAAGAAAAATTTACCATGTATGAAATTTAGCTACAAATGTATCATTTTTTGGTCATATAATATCAAGTGAGGGTATATTTTTGCATCCATCAAAGAAAGAAGCTATTGAATATTGTTCCAGGTCAATCATGATGAATGGGGTCTATAGTTTTCTTAGTTTGGCTAGATATTATTAATACATTATAAATAATTTATCATGAATATTGAATCCACTCACCAAGTTAACTCAGAAGATAGCTTAGCTATTTTGGATAGATGAATGTGAGGATAATTTCAAGAAACTGAATAGAATGTTAGTTATATCTCCTTTTCATACTTTAATATATAGTGGATAAGGGTTTTTAATCTATAGTGATTCACCATATAATGTACTAGGATGTGTTCTCGTGAAGAATGATATGGTTGTAGATTGTGCCTCATGAAAATTGATGGTTCATGAGAAAAATTACAGAAATCATGATTTAGAGTTAGTTGATGTAATTTTTTCGTTAATGATATGGAGGTGTTAGATTTATGAATAAAGGTGTGATATATAAACTAATCAAAAAAATTTAAAGTATATATTCACTTAAAAATAGATAAATATGCACCAGATAAGATTGTTGTATTTGATTAAATATTATAACTCCTCAGTACATAACCAACCTGATAAAGAGAACAAGGTGGAGGATACTCTGAGTTAAAAGTATCATACCAACTTATTTATAATTAGGATCACAAAAGATATATTATTTTTGGATTTGTAAAGGCTGGATATTTAAATCGTGAATAGAGGGGAGAAATATTATCTTTATTAGATGATTTTTATACCATATATCCATGTGAGGATTAAATATGTATATAAATAAGATGTGGACATATAGAATAAGGTCATAAATGTTTGTTTGGGTTTCCCCCTTCTTCTCTTAAAAGTGGGTTTTATCAAATAAAAAAGTATATTTGATGGCCTTCAGGCCAATGGATGGATGGAAAAAGGTCATAAAATTTCCTATGTTAAACCTTGATTATGATAGAGTGATAATGTTTAGGAATCGTCTATATGTCCCATCCATACTAGATTTGAAGAAATATATTTTGGATGAGGCTCATAGTACATCATTATCTATTCATATTAGAAGTGAAAATATGTATAGATATTTGAAAGATTATTTCTGGTAGGTCAGTAAGAAGAGATATATTGCATAGTATATATATTGGTTCTTATTATGTCATCTATTTAAGGGTGATATATAGAATTATAAAGGGATGTTACAACCATTACCCATACCAGAATGGAAACAGGAAAACATAACCATGAGTTTGTCAACAGATTCCCCAAAACATCTAAAGACCATAATTCTTTTTGGGTTGTTGTTGATCACCTTAAAATTTCAGCACACTTTATTAATATTAGATAATGTTTCTCTCTTGATAAGATTTATACAATATAAATTAATGAATTGTTAAGGTTTTATGGAGTACAACATTTTATTATATCTAATTGGGATCCAAGTATTACATTGAAGTCTAGGTGAATTATTCATCATGCTCTAGATATAGGGTTGAGTTTCAGTAATAATTATAATACATAGATAGATGGTTAGTCTAAGTGGACTATTAAAACCCTAAATGATATTTTGAGAACTTTTACAATATATTTTAAAGGTAGTTGGTATTAACACCTTCCTTTAGTTGAGTTTTCCTATAACAATAGATTTCACTCAAACATTCATATGGATCCAAGTGAATTCGTCTATGGAAAGAAGTTTATAAATCCAATGTAATGGAATGTATTTGGAAAATAAATCTATTGGGACCTAAACTAGCTAAGGAAATGGTAGATAAATTTATATCCATTCAATATCACATCAAGGTAGCTCATAGTCGACATAAAAGTTCTACTGATAGTCATCCATATGATCTAGAGTTATAAGTTGTTGAAAATGTGTTTCTATAAATTTATCCATGGATAAAGGTTATGATATTTGGGAAGAAATATAATTTGATCACTAGGTATATTGGACTCTTTGAGATTCTTGATCGAGTAGGGATGGTAGCTTATTGCTTGGCTCTTCCACCAAACCTCTCTAAAGTTCACAATGTGTTATGTGTATCTCTCATGCGGAATTACATCTCTGATCTTTCGCATGTACTAAACTAAAAGTTTTTACAACTAGAGAGTTATATTTACTATTAATAAAAACTAGAAAAAAAACGTGGATCATAGAGATAAATTGTTATAGAACATGACTACTCGCCTAGTTAAAGTTCTCTAGAGGAGTCGAAAATTTGAAAAATCTATATGGGAAGAAAAGGATGTGAAGAATTTGATATATCCTCGTTTTTTATTATAGTCATATAATTTCAAGAGAAAATTTCATTTTAATAGGGGTATAATGTAACTCCCTGAGATTTTTTTTTCAAATAAATTTAATTTCTCTGATAGCTTTTGATATATACAGCACCAAGTTTAAACAAACTGTGATATACTATTTACGAGACATTGGATTATAAGGTATGAATAGTAATAACTAAATTATTAAAAATTAATATTTTATACATACATGAAATTAATTCTTTGGTTATCAAAAAATTTTAAATTAAAATAAATATCATTTAAAAGAAATGTTTTTTGGAAAAATTATTTTTATACATGAAATATGATTTTATCTCAAAAAAATTAAATTAATCACTATTAGTGAATAATTTTCATGAAATTTATATATTATATATTAAATCTAATTTTTTAACATTCATCTAATTTGTTTCAGGCATGGGATAGGAATAAATCCATTTTTATTCTAAAAAGTGTATTTTTCTAAAAACACGGTTTTCATCATGTTTTGAACACTTATTTTAAAATGGATTTCTTCTAATAATAGAAATTGAATTGTGAAAATTAGATACCATATTTTTAATCAACAGTTACGAATTTGATAAATATTTCTCTTTTATTTTTAGGAAGAATGAATAGTAATAGTGATATAAGTTATCCCCTCGGTAAAGGGTAAATTAGGTTAACCTAGGTTAAAAATAAATGTTAAGGTCAAAACTTTTCATCTTAATTATTATTGGATAAATATAATTATACATTTATCACCTTAGGATCAAAATTTATTTCTTTAAGGGACACATTTCCATGAAGTATACCTTTACAATATTTAAAGCAAAGGAAAATACAAAATGTCACTCTCTTACATTTGAATGTCTCTTATGTGTCCACATATATAAAAAAATAAAATTCTAAGGGAATATTAATGGTTATTTCTAGAATAATTAAATTATTTTTCATAAGGTAATTTATTTTTAATTTTTATAAATTATATAATTTCCTAAAATTCTTACACAATGGTGAACCAGTATTTCTACAATTAATAGAAAAATAAAATAAATGATTTTAAAAATATTAAAATTAATATAATTTGTGATATTTAGAGTGTTACATGAATTTTATTGTTGAATATAATATATTAGTGTTCTATAAATATATTAGTTTCAAAATAAATCATTATCTTGGTGTATTAAAGTCAAATTAAATGAATATTTCCAAAATTGAGCTAATTGATATTTTATATTTAATAATAATTTTTTAAATGATTTAAAACTCATAAAAATATTTTAATTGTCCAGGTTAATGGGATATGGTTGGATAGATCAATTATGGTCCATTTATGAGTCATTTTTCTTTTTAAGGTAACATTCTTAACTGTTTATGATTTAAATAGTTGTTATTATGGTTAAAGTCATAAATGATTAATGAAGCGGTTAATAAAAAATATAAGGTTTAAAATAATACCAAAACCTATCTAAATTTCATTAGATGATGTCATTTCAACTGTATAACATTTTTATTTTAATTAGTATCCATTTTTAATTATTTCTATTGATAATTAGATTATTATATTCTAATCTTTTAAGAAATTCCAAGTGTTTCCCCTCCCTCCCTAATCAATGGACACCACTATGTTTTCTTCTTTACACTAATTTTATCATAATATCCCAAAAAAAACATGAAAATTTATCTTATAAACTTCTCTAAACATGTTATAGAGTTGATTTTCTCCCAAAAATACCAACCCTATTGTCCATAAAAAGATATCCAAAGTAGTTCTTTTAAAGAATAGTTAATCACCTTGACTGATCAGTTTCTTTTTAATTTTTCTTTTACCTCATATAAATATATGAATTTAATACAAAACTAATAAATTAAATGTCCAAAATATAATAAAATTTTATTATGATTATAAAACCACCATTATCCACCCTCTTTCCCATTAAATGGGAAGTCAAAGTATCATTCGTCCATAGATAGGGCTTACCATCTCCACATGATGATAAAATTCATTTTTCATCACCAAATTTTATAGAGGTGTATTATTATCAGTATAATTTATATATATGATATTTATTAAATAATTATTATTCTTTAATTATAATATCACATCCACCATCTAACCTTCCAATCTGTTGGAAAAAGATAAGGTCGCTCGTGCATATGTGTGGACTTCCACCTCCACGAAGCGATGTGATTTGTTATTTATTTTTGTTTTACATGGATGGTAGTAAGGATATATTTAATTTATATATATTATATATGTGATATAATAATTAATTTATAAAGGTTATTTATTATTTACCTTTCTTTCATTCCATATTTTGAAAAATGAGAACATTGTTTATGCATACATACAGTCTACAATCTCCATGAATGGTGTATTTCATTTTTCTATCTATAAATTTTATGGATAACTATATATATATAGATATATAATGAATATATATAATTTTTTATCATGATTAGAATTATATATAATATGTATCCATGATCAATTTACAATGACCAAAACTACCAAACCAAAACATACATGAAAAATGAAGCATTTGTCATCCTAAACAGTAATTTTAATAAGGAATTATTAATAAATGGGAAATAAGAGGTTATAAGAAAACCATATATGATATGATATATATGATTATGGCTCTGTAATATATTTATAATAAATCAATATTTATTATATAGTAGGTTCAAACACATACGAAGGAGTTCGGGCCTGAGCTAAGGGTTCTATGTTACAATCTCATTATTTATCAGGATTATTTATGATTATGTATTGATGATGGAGTATTATGATATGAATCTCATTAAAATTATGAATTTTTTTTCTAATTTTGTTATTTCTTGATAATAAATATTTTCCATTCTTTTTCTTAACTCTAATTACTCTAGATACCGAAAGAATATTTTTAAGGAAAAAAGGATTTATTTTTCTCTTCAGTCGAAAATCTTCTCTCTTCCATGTCTATGTTTTATAAAAATATTTTCAAGAATATTTATAATATTATTCTATAATTGTTTAAATTAATTTTTTCTATATTTTAATTTTTTTTAAAAAAATTTAAAGGAATATTTTTTCATTTTTTGAAAGAGGTATTTTTTGACTTTTTTATAAAAGTGTGAAAGGAATATTTTATTTTAACTAATACGGTATGAATAGAATTTCTTAATATCATGAACATTTAATAATTTGAATTTTTATATATTATTTTTCTATTTTATTTTCAAAGAAAATTTGTTCATTATTATTTGACAAATTTTTGTATTTTAAATAAGTTTTTTCAAATTTCAAAGTTTATTTTCCTCAAGAAGTGTTTAAAGTGGTATTTAAAGGAATATTAATATCTATAATGACATCCTTGGATGCTAATTAAGTATTTAATATGAATTTTATCCAATTATAACATACTTATTCTTTCTATATATGGTTTATGATTATGATGATAATATTTTTACAAAACCCATTCCTTTTCAATGGGCTATGATATGATCAATTGATGAATTGTTTATGAAATAAATTTCTTTTCCATGGGTTATGCCATGATGAAATGAATTTGAAAATAGTTTATTTTCATGAGTTGTGATATGATGAATTTTTTATAATCTTATAGAACACATCTATATGATTTTCATTGTGTGATGGGTGGTTTCGGAATTATATAGTTCTCCAATGAATTGGGTAAATATGGATATCTCATGAGATAAAAATGACTGGAATGAGGATTAAACCAAGTTTAGTAACAAAATCTTTCCATTATGATAGTATTGGGAGTGAAACATAACTACTAAGACAGTTTTGGGGAGTAAATCCAATCCGTTGTGAGAGTCTTGAAAATAATCCTTGACTACTAAGGTGATGATTTTCAATTCTTAAGTGTATTCTAAAGATATATTTTTCATGATAATGTTTCACTCTCATTGATCATGTTATTTGATTACTTCTTTATTAATGTCTTATAAAATACCAAGATTTATTTCATGGCTGAATTTTATGATCTAGGATATGTAGGGTAGAGTTTCCAAATATTATGATCATGTTCTTATACCCTTATGATCATATTATATGACATACCTGCTCTTTATTTCACATTAATACATGATTTATTACATAATATTACAGTTAATATAATTTAGAAGAACGATAACAATAGTGTATTTGAGAATTAGGTACATTAAATAACAAATTAAAATATGAAATACATAATCATTATTGAAAAATTCCTTAACATGCTCGTACTATTATAATATACTTAAAAATGCATGGGATAATATAGGGATATATATAAGAAAGGGGTGAGATATAAAGCCCAGTAAGGGAACAATCATGGTATAAAATGAATAAATTATTTCATGTTATACAATAGGCATATCAATGGGACATAAAAGGGGTGATAATCATAAACATGAACAATGAGGCATGATATATATAAGGCATTGGCCTAAAACCTTACTTAATATTGAATTAAATGAATAATTCACATTGAGGATCTTTTCAGGTTTAGAGTTTTAGAAAATTAGAGCATAACTATTACATCTCAAAAGATTAAAAAGTAGACACTTCTACATAGTTTCCTTTTTTTTACAAAACAAGAACTCTTGAAAAAAAAGATTCATGCCTAGTTCCATGTTTAAGACAGCATGACTTTTCCTTGATCCCATCCTTGACCCTATTCCACATTATGTCCTGTGAAAAACATTTCAAAAAGACTTGGGATGAGCATAAAAAGCTCAGTAAGGGATACACAAGAAGGAAAACTGTTAGTTATTCAAAACATCAAGTAAACCATGAATACTTTATCAAAGTAACACTTTTCACCTTTAATAAGTAGTAAATACTCTTCACTGAATAAAATTTCATTACTTACCCTTTTTTAACCAAAATATTACCATAAAACCCATATAAAGAACACATAACATATAAAGGTAACTTGGGACATAAACATACTTAAATGGAAAAACCATACATTCGACTTCCACACATATCAATTAATGGAATATCCATACGGACAACTTCCATACCCAATGAATTGGAGTTTATAACGTAACCACCCATCCTGGTATTCACGGAACCACCCATCATATGATTTATCATGTAACCACCCGTCAAATGTCCAAGTACCATTATAAAATCATAATACATAAAAAAAATATAATGGAAAGAAAACATTTCCACATTTCGATCACAATATATCACTTAAATATATTGACATAACAAATAAATTATAAAAAATCATTTTCAATACCAAAATAAAAAAAAGATTATATGGTATTTATTTCATTTTAAAAACATTACGGCTTGTTGAGGAAGCCAAAGACAAAATAATACTCGTGGTGGTGAAAAAGGTCATTGTCACCTCGTACGTTAAAAGAAACATTCCTTTTTTTCATTTAGTAAAACACTTCATAGAAAAAGATTCCCTTTTAAGGAAATGAAAAGTCAAAGTTGTTTTATACAGCGTATAAAAGAAAGTCTTGTATTAGAACAAAATATGCCTCAATGAAAGGATATTGATACGAAGTCCCTTACCTCGTGTCCGACGTGACTCGATTTCTCTTTAATCTCATGAATAATAAACTAAAGTTAATTTCTACTTGCTTAAGAACCTTTTTCAAGCTTATTATTCCTTTTATATCACTTATTTCCTTGTTATAATCATTATGTAGTCATTTCAGTTAATAATGTTCATTTTGTCGATATTTGGTTCTTAAGTCAAAAGTGGACTTCTTAAAATTACATGATATTCATGTGGTCAAAGGTTCATTATATCCAGAATGATATTCATGATTTGGATATCATATATATCATATATATATCCATCATATACATTTATTTATAATATTATATAACATTTATGTAACACCCCAAGATTTCATAGTGTGTTATTTCTTCAAAATAATTCAATAACTTGCACTACACGCAACACCGAGTTCAAACGCACCATGACTTACCAAACAAGCCGTTCAAAAAAGGTTATTAATAGTATTAACTAAATTTTAAACTTTATATAATCCTTATAATTTTAGAATCCATATTATGAGTTTCTAAGACATAATGTAAGAACAAATTCATCTTCAGTATTGTAGTTTTACCAACTTTTAATAGTGAACCCTTTTTAAATAAAATATTTTAAACTTTTTGACTAAATGGGGACATCAAAAAAATTTAAAATAAAACATCCCAAGCTTCCACGGTACGCTTTCCTTTGAATAAAACAGTAGCGTGTGTTGTACGCAACTTCGAGTTTTAACACACACCACAACCGATCAAACTAGCCGTTATGAATAGTAATACTTAATTTTTTGAAATTATATATATTTTATATTTCAAAATGGACTTCATTTTTGGATTCGGAATATCAAATTTAGCCTAAGGTGAAATTTTGGTACTTTTCGGATAACTTTCATATTTTGATGAATAGTAAAAATTACTAAATTTTAATTAAAAACAACTTTTTTAATCAAAATAATTAATAGTGATAAATTATGAATTTGAGTGGTTTTAAAGTATATTTAGAATATATTTTTACCATTTAATATAAGTTTGGTCATTGGACATAATTTTACAATTAAACCGAACATAAACAAGTGTCAATCTTTTGATAGTTATTATCTCTTAAAAACACGCTTTTTGTTTTGACAGCGGGAATTAATTTTAAATTAATTTCTGCCACTTATGTGTTTTGAATTTATAAAAATGGATTCCATATTTGGAATCAGGATGTTCAAATTGTGTAAATAGGTAACTTTTATTTTTATACATTTTGAATAATTATTGCGGTAAATATTTTATTTACCATGGTTAAGGGTAAATCCGGTAAATAAGGGTTAAAAATAATATTATAATAATACTAAATTACCCTAAAACGTGTCTTAACCCTATTGGTTGATACATGGTCGACCATGGGCATCTTTGGGTCAATTTTGGGACCCCATTGATCCACTTGAAAGTGATAATGACACTTTATTTTGATTAAGTTAAAATGAATACAAAAATGGCATAAGCTTACATCTTTTAAAAGAAAAATTTTTACATAGGGTTATACATGTTGGATTTTCGATTATAAATATTCATTAGAAATCTAAAAAGATTTCCTACATAATGATATTTTATTTATAATTTTTAGACATCAAATAATTTAAATTATTAATGACACAATAATGATGCAATGTTTACCTCATTAATAAATCATTTAAATAAATAAGATTATAATGATTAAAATATTATCTAAAACCTGTCCAATTATTATTGGTTGATGTTATTTAGAATATGAGTCATCTTATCTTCGACCTCAATGATTTTTGGACCATTATAAACCGAATATAATTATATTATAAAGTAATACTTTCACTCTTTCCTAAAGAGCCCCTCCTCTCCCTTATAAAAGGAGACCACTTCTACTCATTCCTCACACCTCTCAAGCCACTTGGCTCGTCCAAACTCTGCCCAACTAAGCTCCCCACATCCCTCTCCTCCTCCTTGAAGCTTCCCCTTAGGCAGAAATCATTTCAAGAAGTCCTTTGGTTCCAACCAAAGTGAGTTACCTAAATTAAAGGTAACATTTTCTCTTAAATTATTTTCAATTATTTTGCTTCTCCAACCCCCAAACTATTTTTATTTCCTTTCTTTTGTAACAACACCAGTATCCACAATATACTAGGATGTTGTTATAAGAAGGATTCAAACTACACATTCACACAACTCCATCTAATGGATGATGAACATAATGTTTCTGTGGATGGCAAACTAACGCCTCACGAAACGATGATTGTTCAAATACATCTTACCGCCTCTCATGGTGGCCATTAGGATGGCACTGTAATTAAATATGATATTAATGATATATATTTTATATATAAGCTTCTGTAATTCCATTTTATTTCATACAATTATTCATTTCATGTTGTATATACATACGATAATTTCATTTGAGGAAGTGCGGACTACCGCCCCCTTAAAATGATATGACTCGTTCATACCACACATGGAACGTATAAAGGATGGTGTTAATGAACTAAAGTAACATATATAAAATATTATATTTTACTGGAATAGTAATATACCTATGTATCATTTGGATTCGATTCTTTTAAAATAAAAATTAAATGGAAGTAGTATTCGTGCGTACGTACGGACTACCGTCTCCACGAATGCGATGAGATTCATTCTCCATCGTATCCATTCAAGTATAATTATCATTTGATGATTTAAAAATGATGTTTAAGGACTTGATACCATTCTGGATATGAATAATATACATCCCATTAATAACGAATATGGCTCACATAACAAAGAATGTAAAGTAAAATGAACCCGTTAACACCTGAAATGATGATAATTCTAAGATATTATTAACAAATCAATGTTAAAAGATCATATATGATATCATATTAAAGTAACTGATTCTTGTATTATTAAATAACAATTATTTCACCATTATACAGGAGGTAAACCTACCATCGACCAAGGAAAAAGTACAAAGTAAGGGATTCTCTTATCTCACTTTCAATTCCGTGAGATTTCCATTGTTCGCTACTAAATTATTGAAAGTGGTGTATTGTGTACTTCCATTTGATATATATTATCATGATTCACTTTATATTCATGTTATTCTGTAAATCATTTGGTGGTTATTAACTTTTGGCCATGCGACTCAGTTGATTAACGTGGTAAGGGGTTTCTTGTCTCACTTTTAATTCCGTGAGAATTCCATTGATCACCACTTAATTATTGCATGTGGTGTATGTGTACTACCCATGATTGTATTCATTGTGTAATATACTTTATTTTATGGGTATTTACATCATCATGGTATGATCTTTCTTTCATGGGTGTTTGTTTCTTAAGTTACCTAATCAATAAGGGAATTTGAGATTTCAATTTCCACTCATTTGGCTTTACGCATATTTCATTGATTATATTACCCCAAGATTATGTGTGGAATCACTATTCATTTTATTATGTCATAATTTCCACTCCCCTTCTTGTGGATATACTTTTTATACACATAATCACTCCATTGAAAATTCTCAAGTCATTGATATGAATTTGATAAGAGTAATTTTAACTCTTTCACCATTTGTTGAGTTAAACATCCAATTCGTTGGTGTTGTTTTTACAGGAATATGTGTGAATATACTTTGATTGTTTTACACTGAATATCCAATCATATTTAGTGTATTTATATTTTTCACACATAATTATGTTGTTGATTTATCCTTAACCTAAGGATATAGCCTTTATGAGAGATTTCATCTCAACTTACATTCCATTGAGACTTCTTTGTTGATATACACCAAATCACTTTTATGTGGTGTATATAATGTACTTTGACATAGTATATCATGAATTCCCTTTATTCTCATGATATTACAAAGTTTTGATTACCTCAATTATTTTCATTCAAGTGTCTCTCTTTTGGTTAGAATCTCTAACTAAAATACCATTTTTAAATGTTTTAAAGACTTATTCATCTAAATCTTTCTCATTAATGTCCATGTTTTAAAAATGGTTTTAAGGATTTATTTATATGGACATTAAAGTTTAGAAATTAAAAATACTTTTAAAAGGTTTCAAAGTGGTATGGGACACTTTGATTCAAAAATCTATTTTTAAATGGCTTCTTGACAAATAGTGTGACTTTTAAATGTTTTCAAGAAAAGGGGGATATTTCTCTCAAATAGTTTTGATGATTATTTTTATCTATGTCAACATCCTTCATTATTCATGAATGAGGTTAATGTGATACAATACAATCTTCCATATTGTATCAAATGAGTTATATTTGACTGTGGATGTTCTATTTTTATACCATTCATGGTTTGTGGTTAAAGTATTGACATTTCGTATGCTAGTTTTAATACGAATGTTTATTTTATGCTTAAACCTATTCATATGAGGAATGCATTGGACTTAATAAGTGATGGGTGGAGCCCGCTATAGCTCCTCGATGCATCGGTAGGTCTCATGAGACAAACTAGTGTCTTGGCACAAGGCCTTGGCAAAATCTTATTTGTAGTCTTGGCACGAGGCCTTGGCTATGTGGTTATGATAGTCTGGCATTATGCATTCCATCATTATGAAAGTGGTTATTGATATTGCATGTGATCATTCGACTAGTAGAATATCCATGTGAGTAAGTAAATGGCATTATTTCATTTTACCTTTGCCATTTTATGCTGAAGTTCAAGTTTCAAAGGCTTTTGTTTTAGTTATAAATTGCCTTAAGTGTTTATGCTTATTTATGAAAGCTTCTGCTATAATGTTATCCTTACTGAGCATCCGAGCTCACCCCTTTCAATGTTTTATTTTTTTTTTCAGGATTATGAAGAAGTAATTTATGAATGACCTGCAGGGATAGTATGAGGGGATATGAAGACAAGATGTTTTTTTTATGATGTAATGTAAAAATTTATGGATGTATCTAGTTATTCCAAGGCTACTAAACCAATCGGTCTTTCGAGACTTGATCTTTCTCATGATCATGCCAATGTTATGTAATAATGCACCGACTCTGGGTAACTAGGGTCGGGGCGTTACAGTTGGTATCAGAGGAAGTTTAGTACAAACCTTGGTAGCTAGATTTAGATAAACTCTGATTAGAGCACGTAGACCTAAGATGAACTTTGAGGATTAGTATAAAAGAACTTCTTAGAATTTTGGTATTGTAGATATTTTGTGAGTTTTCCGAGAAATACATCCCTGTCTGGATACGAGCAGGTAGAGGCGGCTCTGGCACAGATGTACCTAGGGGTAAAACCCGAAAACACCGCTTTGAGCTAGACTCGAACGGGAACTGGTGCACGACAACGGGCCTTGCTGCACTCTTGGTTACGACACTCCCGGGGGATATGCTTAGGATAATTTACATTTTCTTTACAAACCGATTTAAGTAATATATACATAAGATGAGAGTAAATGACCTTGGTTAATCCTAATATGTTTCAAATTGATAATATGGTGACATTTTAATCTCTAAATGATTTTATGACTACTATTACTCACACAATGCTTTCTGGTTTTAGTCAATGGCTAGATTCCAAGGAAGTCATAGTGACTTTGAGAATGATGTACAAGGTGGGAACGGTGGTGGAAATGAGCAACAAAATGGAATGTTGATAGGCGTAAAAGATATCATCTTTATGCCAAATCAGTTTTCCAAAAATATGATCAACAACATATATATTAACCAACTCCCAGACTCAACAAGTAAGAGAAAGGTGATAAATGATAAGATCTCCAGCAATGGAGACCATGGAGAAAAGAAACCTCAATTTTCATCATGCACGAATTGTGGAAAGAGACACCCAGGAAAGTGTCTCAATGGGACAACGAAATGTTTTACGTGCGGGAAGGAAGGACATAAAGTGAAGAATTGCCGAAGAAAAATGAAGAGTACTATGGAAGAAGATAAAAATGGTCCGAAGAGTCCATTTGCAGTCATTTGCCGTAAATGTAGGGGACCTGGCCATTACCCGAGTGAATGTCCTATTTTATAGGATGTTTTCTTGCTCAAAGAAGAAGCTATGCGGAAATAAATGGTTGGAGAAAAATTTAAAAAGTATTAGCACTCCTTGTTGATGGGTTTACTTTGGAATAATTTTCTCTTGTATTTGTAACCCCTCAGTTTGCCATGTGAGAATGATATTTGAGGAATAATTGTCTCTTCTCTTGTGGATATAGGTATAAATAACCATTTGGTTTTATATGATCATTGGGGTTTGAGAAAATGATAAGTTATTATAATTTGGGATGAAAATGCAAAGTATGATATAACATTTGTGGTTAAATTATGTTATTTTGAAAAATTTATCTCATTTTGGTAATATTATAGAATATAGTTTTTGAAAAAGGACAACACGTAGACCGTGTGACAACCCGTCGCGTCGGACAAAGCTGTGGGAATCGAACCCACAACCAAAGTGCGATTGGGATTTATCGCCTACCACTGGACTACGTGAAGTCCCTGGTTAGTATGACTATTTTTTTTGTTAAATGATTTTATTGATCAATAATAAGATGATTTGGGTTCTTATGTCTTATCAAATGAATACCCTTGGTATAGGAAAATGATTTGGTGATTAAGTGATAAATGTTATTTTGGAAGATGTTCGTTTTGTTAGGAACACTATATGCCCAAGGAAAATAGAATATAATGAGGTTTCATTTGTAGAGTAATGGTGGATTTTTATCTACATTTTTATTGTTGATTTATAGTGATTTGGGTTATTTATGGAAATGATTAACCTATAACAGAGAATATGTGATGATGTTAATTACTTTTAAGTATGTGACTTTAAGAGTATTTGATGTCATTTGGAGATACAATGTAACATGGGAGACTACATAATCAAATTCTTCTATGTTTTGGGTTTCAATATTAGTTTGGATTATATTAAAGGATTTTAAGGACAATTGGTTATTGAATGGTATCTATTTAGCTTTGGGGTATTGTTGGTTTAATTTTAGAAATTAAGATTAGTGCATATTTATCTCAATGAATATCCTTTTGGGGGATCATTAGATCATTCACTAACCATTTTGGTTTTGATTAATCTTCAAAGACAATGTAAATATATGGTTTATCCTGCATGGATCATGTGATTCTATAGAAGTTTATTCTAGCTCTTCCAGTGTGAACAAGTCTTCTTGAATACTCATCGTTTAAAAAAAATTGAGTTAGTGGTGGAAATTTATTAAAGAATGAAAATCTACTTAAAATTTAAGTATATCTCATAATGTTCTTAGTCAATATCATAAATGAATTCCTCTTCCTTATGTAATGTAACTTTAAAAAAAATGTTGTCCTAGATGGTACCTTATATCATCACTAATTTATGGCTTTGGGATTGTTGGCCTTTTCATAGCCACGTTCTCTACCACTCTCCATCAGATAATTGATGGTTAGATTTCTCCTCCATATCCATATTTTCCTACATGGAACCCTAGTATGTGTTATTTTCGGTAATCTTCATACTTTCCACTCTTTATTTTAAATAGAGGCCTCATTAATTCATTTTTTGATGTGGGATTTCAACTAAGATATTTTTGAAATGTAAAAAATGTGTGATCCCAATACCCTATATTTTGTTGAACCGATGGTACTTCAAATCATCATAGATTGATGAGTTTAAGGACCTCAATTTTATACTTGTTTGTGATTGATGACCTCAACCACTACCTATAAATATTTACGTTTTTCCTCCAATTATATGTCTCTAATTTCCACCAATGTTCTCATAATCGAGATCATAATTTGGTGGTGACCCTTTCATTAAGACTAAATTTTAGTAAACCAATTTCCGATGTGGGTTTTCCCACAAATATATTTTCTATTTTCAACCTTTTATTTTCGAAGAACAATTTCAAATTGCGAGGACGCAATTTATTGAAGGAGGGGAGAATGTAACACCCCAAGATTTCATAGTGTGTTATTTCTTCAAAATAATTCAATAACTTGCACTACACACAACACCGAGTTCAAGCGCACCATGACTTACCAAACAAGCCGTTCAAAAAAGTTTATTAATAGTATTAACTAAATTTTAAACTTTATATAATCCTTATAATTTTAGAATCCATATTATGAGTTTCTTAGACATAATGTAAGAACAAATTCATCTTCAGTATTGTAGTTTTACCAACTTTTAATAGTGAACCCTTTTTAAATAAAATATTTTAAACTTTTTGACTAAATGGGGACATCAAAAAAATTTAAAATAAAACATCCCAAGCTTCCACGATACGCTTTCCTTTGAATAAAACAGTAGCGTGTGTTGTACGCAACTTCGAGTTTTAACACACACCACAACCGATCAAACTAGCCGTTATGAATAGTAATACTTAATTTTTTGAAATTATATATATTTTATATTTCAAAATGGACTTTATTTTTGGATTCGGAATATCAAATTTAGCCTAAGGTGAAATTTTGGTACTTTTCGGATAACTTTCATATTTTGATGAATAGTAAAAATTACTAAATTTTAATTAAAAACAACTTTTTTAATCAAAATAATTAATAGTGATAAATTATGAATTTGAGTGGTTTTAAAGTATATTTAGAATATATTTTTACCATTTAATATAATTTTGGTCATTGGACATAATTTTACAATTAAACCGAACATAAACAAGTGTCAATCTTTTGATAGTTATTATCTCTTAAAAACACGCTTTTTGTTTTGACAGCGGGAATTAATTTTAAATTAATTTCTGCCACTTCTGTGTTTTGAATTTAGAAAAATGGATTCCATATTTGGAATCAGGATGTTCAAATTGTGTAAATAGGTAACTTTTATTTTTAGACATTTTGAATAATTATTGCGGTAAATATTTTATTTACCATGGTTAAGGGTAAATCCGGTAAATAAGGGTTAAAAAATAATATTATAATAATACTAAATTACCCTAAAACGTGTCTTAACCCTATTGGTTGATACATGGTCGACCATGGGCATCTTTGGGTCAATTTTGGGACCCCATTGATCCACTTGAAAGTGATAATGACACTTTATTTTGATTAAGTTAAAATGAATACAAAAATGGCATAAGCTTACATCTTTTAAAAGAACAATTTTTACATAGGGTTATACATGTTGGATTTTAGATTATAAATATTCATTAGAAATCTAACAAGATTTCCTACATAATGATATTTTATTTATAATTTTTAGACATCAAATAATTTAAATTATTAATGACACAATAATGATGAAATGTTTACCTCATTAATAAATCATTTAAATAAATAAGATTATAATGATTAAAATATTATCTAAAACCTGTCCAATTCTTATTGGTTGATGTTATTTAGAATATGAGTCATCTTATCTTCGACCTAAATTATTTTTGGACCATTATAAACCGAATATAATTATATTATAAAGTAATACTTTCACTCTTTCCTAAAGAGCCCCTCCTCTCCCTTATAAAAGGAGACCACTTCTACTCATTCCTCACACCTCTCAAGCCACTTGGCTCGTCCAAACTCTGCCCAACTAAGCTCCCCACATCCCTATCCTCCTCCTTGAAGCTTCCCCTTAGGCAGAAAGCATTTCAAGAAGTCCTTTGGTTCCAACCAAAGTGAGTTACCTAAATTAAAGGTAACATTTTCTCTTAAATTATTTTCAATTATTTTGCTTCTCCAACCCCCAAACTCTTTTTATTTCCTTTCTTTTGTAACAACACCAGTATCCACAATATACTAGGATGTTGTTATAATAAGGATTCAAACTACACATTCACACAACTCCATCTAATGGATGATGAACATAATGTTTCTTTGGATGGCAAACTAACGCCTCACGAAACGATGATTGTTCAAATACATCTTACCGCCTCTCATGGTGGCCATTAGGATGGCACTGTAATTAAATATGATATTAATGATATATATTTTATATATAAGCTTCTGTAATTCCATTTTATTTCATACAATTATTCGTTTCATGTTGTATATACATACGATAATTTCATTTGAGGAAGTGCGGACTACCGCCCCCTTAAAATGATATGACTCGTTCATACCACACATGGAACGTATAAAGGATGGTGTTAATGAACTAAAGTAACATATATAAAATATTATATTTTACTGGAATAGTAATATACCTATGTATCATTTGGATTCGATTCTTTTAAAATAAAAATTAAATGGAAGTAGTATTCGTGCGTACGTACGGACTACCGTCTCCACAAACGCGATGAGATTCATTCTCCATCGTATCCATTCAAGTATAATTATCATTTGATGATTTAAAAATGATGTTTAAGGACTTGATACCATTCTGGATATGAATAATATACATCCCATTAAGAACGAATATGGCTCACATAACAAATAATATAAAGTAAAATGAACCTGTTAACACCTGAAATGATGATAATTCTAAGATATTATTAACAAATCAATGTTAAAAGATCATATATGATATCATATTAAAGTAACTGATTCTTGTATTATTCAATAACAATTATTTCACCATTATACAGGAGGTAAACCTACCATCGACCAAGGAAAAAGTACAAAGTAAGGGATTCTATTATCTCACTTTCAATTCCGTGAGATTTCCATTGTTCGCTACTAAATTATTGAAAGTGGTGTATTTTGTACTTCCATTTGATATATATTATCATGATTCACTTTATATTCATGTTATTCTGTAAATCATTTGGTGGTTATTAACTTTTGGCCATGTGACTCAGTTGATTAACGTGGTAAGGGGTTTCTTGTCTCACTTTTAATTCCGTGAGAATTCCATTGATCACCACTTAATTATTGCATGTGGTGTATGTGTACTACCCATGATTGTATTAATTGTGTAATATACTTTATTTTATGGGTATTTACATCATCATGGTATGATCTTTCTTTCATGGGTGTTTGTTTCTTAAGTTACCTAATCAATAAGGGAATTTGAGATTTCAATTTCCACTCATTTGGCTTTACGCATATTTCATTGATTATATTACCCCAAGATTATGTGTGGAATCACTATTCATTTTATTATGTCATAATTTCCACTCCCCTTCTTGTGGATATACTTTTGATACACATAATCACTCCATTGAAAATTCTCAAGTCATTGATATGAATTTGATAAGAGTAATTTTAACTCTTTCACCATTTGTTGAGTTAAACATCCAATTCGTTGGTGTTGTTTTTACAGGAATATGTGTGAATATACTTTGATTGTTTTACACTGAATATCCAATCATATTTAGTGTATTTATATTTTTCACACATAATTATGTTGTTGATTTATCCTTAACCTAAGGATATAGCCTTTATGAGAGATTTCATCTCAACTTACATTCCATTGAGACTTCTTTGTTGATATACACCAAATCACTTTTATGTGGTGTATATAATGTACTTTGACATAGTATATCATGAATTCCCTTTATTCTCATGATATTACAAAGTTTTGATTACCTCAATTATTTTCATTCAAGTGTCTCTCTTTTGGTTAGAATCTCTAACTAAAATACCATTTTTAAATGTTTTAAAGACTTATTCATCTAAATCTTTCTCATTAATGTCCATGTTTTAAAAATGGTTTTAAGGATTTATTTATATGGACATTAAAGTTTAGAAATTAAAAATCCTTTTAAAAGGTTTCAAAGTGGTATGGGACACTTTGATTCAAAAATCTATTTTTAAATGGCTTCTTGACAAATAGTGTGACTTTTAAATATTTTCAAGAAAAGGGGGATATTTATCTCAAATAGTTTTGATGATTATTTTCATCTATGTCAACATCCTTCATTATTCATGAATGAGGTTAATGTGATACAATACAATCTTCCATATTGTATCAAATGAGTTATATTTGACTGTGGATGTTCTATTTTTATACCATTCATGGTTTGTGGTTAAAGTATTGGCATTTCGTATGCTAGTTTTAATATGAATGTTTATTTTATGCTTAAACCTATTCATATGAGGAATGCATTGGACTTAATAAGTGACGGGTGGAGCCCGCTATAGCTCCTCGATGCATCGGTAGGTCTCATGAGACAAACTAGTGTCTTGGCACAAGGCCTTGGCAAAATCTTATTTGTAGTCTTGGCACGAGGCCTTGGCTATGTGGTTATGATAGTCTGGCATTATGCATTCCATCATTATGAAAGTGGTTATTGATATTGCATGTGATCATTCGACTAGTAGAATATCCATGTGAGTAAGTAAATGGCATTATTTCATTTTACCTTTGCCATTTTATGCTGAAGTTCAAGTTTCAAAGGCTTTTGTTTTAGTTATAAATTGCCTTAAGTGTTTATGCTTATTTATGAAAGCTTCTTCTATAATGTTATCCTTACTGAGCATCCGAGCTCACCCCTTTCAATGTTTTATTTTTTTTTCAGGATTATGAAGAAGTAATTTATGAATGACCTGCAGGGATAGTATGAGGGGATATGAAGACAAGATGTTTTTTTTATGATGTAATGTAAAAATTTATGGATGTATCTAGTTATTCCAAGGCTACTAAACCAATCGGTCTTTCGAGACTTGATCTTTATCATGATCATGCCAATGTTATGTAATAATGCACCGACTCTGGGTAACTAGGGTCGGGGCGTTACAATTTATAGGTAAGAAATGAAATGCACCGTTCATGGAGACGGTAAACCATACGTACTCATGAACGCTACTTTCATTTCTATTTCATATTTAATGGAGTGAAATCATAATGATATAAAGGTATATTATAATTCCAGTATAATATCATATGTAATAACATTAACTCCATCCTTTATATGTCCCACATATGTCATTAACGAATCAAATCACTATGAAGGGGCGGTAGTCCGCACTTCCTAAAATGAAATTATCATGTTTACCCTAATGGAAACCATAAAGGTATGCCAAAAATGAAAAATACATAAGAATAAGGAAAACATAAACATAATATATATCATATATAAATAGAGTGACATCTTAATGTCCACCATGAAAGGTGTTAAAATAATATTGAACAATCATCGTTTCGTGAGGCAGAAATTCGCCAACCTCAGAAACAGTATGTTCTTTAATCATTAGACGGAAGTGTGTGTAAGTGTTTCTCTAATCCTTCTCATAAAAACATACTAGTATATTTAATATACTGGTTTTTTTACAAAAGGAAGGAATCAAAAGAGTTTATGGGGTTGGAGAAGCAAAATAAAACATAAGAACACAAGAGAAGACATTACCTTTAAATCGGATAACTCCCTTTGGTTTGAACCAAAAGGGTTTCTTGAAGAGATTCAGGCCTAAGGTAATACTTCTCGGATAAGTAAGGGGATTTGTAGAGATAAAAGGATCATATCTTGGCTGATTTAATGTCTTGAGAGGTGTGTGTAAGGTGGTAGAGGTGGGCGCCTTTTATAAGAGGAGAGGAGGGGCACTCTTGGAAAGTTATAAAATGTTACTTTATTATATAATCAGTTTCAGTTTTTAAAGGTCCCAAAATTATATATTTCAAGGATAAGGTGATAAGAGTTCTAAATCCACACATCCAATATGTTTTTGACAAGTTTAGGTCTTAGATTTTACATTATCTTTTCATTTTATTTAAATCGTTAAATAATGAGGTAATCGCTGCATCATCATTGTGTTATAAATAATTAAATTTATTTAATGTCTAAAAATTATAAAAAAAATATAATGATGTAGGAAATATTTTTATATTTATAATGAATATTTAAAGTCAAAATTATGACTTGTATAACCCCATGTAAAAATTGTTTTAGCAAAATAATACATGTTTGTGACATTTTTATTTTAACTTCAAATAAAAAGTTATTAATGTCATTTTCTTACCCAAGTGGATCCATGGGGTCCCCAAGTTGACCCATGGATTGTTTTGGTCGTCCATGACACATCCAATGAGGGTAGGAAATGTGTCAAGGTAATTTCATACTGTTATAACATTATTTTTACCTTAAATTACACTAATTACCTTTAATCGCGATTAATAAAACTTAAAAGTTACTATTCACCAAAAAAAATTATTTTAATCCCATTAAACCACATTTTACTTCCTAATGACAACCATGTATGTCAGATTTTTGAAATTCAGTTCACAGAAGTGGTAAAGTTTCATTAAAATGAAAAATCAGTTTTTTAACTACCACTTAGTGGTTTCACTATTCATCAAAAATTGACGTTTTTCAGAAAAATACCAAAAATTCACCATAAGATATATTTGATATTCCGAATTCAAAAATGATTTATATTTTACAAAATTAAAAACATATAAGTTGTATTAATTAATTTAACAATTAATTCCCGTTGTTAAAAAAATAGCATGTTTTTATGAAACAAAATATATCAAAAGATTGACACTAGTTTAAGTCCAATTTCAAAGTGAAATTAATTCCAATGACCACCATTGGATTAAATGGTAAAAATATATTCTAATTTAACTTTAAAACTAATTCAAAAGATAATCTAATCATATAAATAAATATATTAAAAATAGGTTTTGAATTAAAATACAACATTTTTCACTATTCATTAAAAATGAACTTTATCGGAAAAATAGCAAAAACATACACAAAGTAAATTTTGATGTCCCGATTCTAAAGAAGAATTCTTTTTGGTCCAATAGAATGTATAAGAGTGACCAAAACTATATTTAAAGAGGGTTCTCCATCAAAAGCTGATAAGTCGACCTTTTAGTGAATATTAGAGTATCAATGCCTAAAATTGAATTCTTTTCTTATTTTAAGCTGTTATATTTTATTGGGTTAATGTAAAAACTTATAACAAACAAATATAATCATATTTGAGTTATTTTTATTCATTTCCACCAATACAACGGCTATGTGTTAACTACCATTTAAAATAATATTGTTATATTACTAGTGTGCAACGTAAGATTTCAAAGAAACTCGTTGTTGCGTATCGGGTACGTTATCGAACATAGCAACCCCTTTAAAGTAAAATTAATATTTAATTCACATATAATAATAAATATTAAAATGTATTATTCTTTATTTACCTAGGATGTTACACCCTTCCCCCTTTTTGGGAATTGCGTCCTCACAATTTTATTCACTTATCAAAATAATTGGGGGTATTTATCCCTCATAGCATTTTCAGATTCCCATGTTGCCTCTTCAACCATATGGTTTTTCCACAAAACCTTTACCTAGTGAATTACCTTATTCTGCAACACTTTCTCTCTACGGTCAGGAATCTGGACTGGTTGTTCTTCATAAGAGATATTTTCTTCAAACTGAACTACCTCTGGGCTCAAAACATGACATGGATCTGGCATATACTTTCTCAACATCGAAATATGAAAAACATTGTGTACCTGAGATAAACTCGGAGGTAAATCCACTCGGTAAGCAACTGATCCAACTCTCTCCAGAATTTCATATGGTCCAACGAACCTTGGACTCAGCTTTCCTTTCTTTCCAAATCGCATCACACCTTTCCATGGTGAAACTTTGAGAAAAACATGATCACCTACCTCAAAAGATAGATCCTTCCTCCGGTTATCCGAATAACTTTTCTGCCTGCTCTGAGCTGTTCTCATGTGTTTCTGAATCAACTGAACTTTTTCTTCCATCTCTTCTACAAATTCTGGTCCCATAAACTTCTTTTCACCCACTTCATCCCAAAAGGCTGGAGTTCGACACCGTTTACCATATAATGCTTCAAACGGAGCCATCTGTATACTGGAATGAAAACTATTATTATACAAAAAATCAACCAAAGAAAGATGTTGGTCCCAACTTCTCTGATAATCCATCAAACAAGCACGTAGCATATCCTCCAAAGTCTAGATTGTTCGTTCTGACTGCCCATCTGACTGAGGATGAAAAGATGTACTAAAATTTAATTCAGTACCCAATGACTTTTGAAGGCCTTTCCAAAAGTTAGAAGTAAACCTGGGATCACGATCAGATATAATGGAGAGGGAAATCCATGCAACCTGACTATCTCTTTAAGATACAATCGAGAAAGTTGATCTAGAGAGAATGTATCTCAAATAGGAAGTAAATGAGCAGATTTAGTCAATCGATCAACTATAACTCATATTTCATTATTACCTCGAGATGTCTTTCGTAATCCCACAACGAAGTCCATGGATATATTTTCCCATTTCCACTCTGGCACTGGTAAAGGCAGAAGCATCCCTTTCGGTAACTGCTGCTCTGCTTTAACCTGTTGACAAGTCAAACACTTCATAGTAAAATCAGCAATATCTCTTTTCATTCTATCCCACCAGTAATACACCTGCAGATCTTTGTACATCTTAGTACTGCCAGGATAAACTGAAAACGGGGAACTATGAGCCTCACATAACAACTCATTCTTCAACTGTGAATCACAAGGCACGCATAATCTCTTCCCAAACCTCAAAAAAACAATCATTATCAATGTTAAATTCAGGAAACTTACCCTTCTGAACTAGCCCTACCTTTTTCTGCAACCCACTGTCTTTCTTCTGTGCTTTCTTAATTCTGTCTGATAGAGATGATCTCACTGACACCTGAAACAAAATAGAAGAACTTCCCGCACCAACAACTTCTTTGCCAAATTTCATCAAATCAAAAACCAAAGGAACTCATTCCAAACGTAGCATGGTTAATGAAGCATTACTTTTTTGACTCAAAGAATCGGCCACTTTATTTGCTTTTCCCGGATGGTAATGAATTGTACAATCATAATTCTTGATTAATTCTAGCCATCTCCTTTGTCTCATGTTCAATTCTTTCTAAGTGAATATATACTTTAAACTTTTGTGATCAGTATATATTTCACACTTTACTCCATACAAATGATCCCTCCAAATTTTTAGAGCAAAAACAACAGCAGGTAATTCCAAATCATGTGTAGGGTAATTTACCTCATGAGTTTTCAACTGACGTGAAGCATAAGCAATTACCTGATCATTCTGTATAAGGACACAACCAAGTCCCTTCAACGAAGCATCACTGTAGATAACAAACTCACCATTCCTAGAAGAAAGTGCCAAAACTGGAGCATTCACCAATCTTCTTTTCAACTCCTGAAAACAATCATCACATTCATTTGTCCAGATAAACTTTACACCCTTCTGAGTTAGCTTAGTCATTGGACTAGATAACTGTGAAACATTTTCAACAAACCTTCGATAATAACCTGCCAAACCAAGAAAACTATGAATCTCGGTTACATTTATGGGTCTTGTCCATTCTTCAACAACTTTTGTTTTAGCAGGATGAACAGCAGTGCCATTTTTTGAAACAATGTGACCAAGGAAATAAATTTGTTGTAACCAAAACTCACACTTGCTGAATTTTCCATACATTTTATTTTCTTTTAAGGTTTTCAAGATAACCCTTAAATGGCTTTCATGCTCCTCTTTACTTTTAGAAAACACCAAAATATCATCAATGAAAACAACCCCAAACTTATCTAAGAACTCATGGAAAATAGTATTCATAAGGTCCATGAATACAGCAGGTACATTGGTTAACCCAAAAGGCATAACTACAAATTCATAATGGTCATATGTAGTACGGAACGCAGTCTTGGAAATGTCTTCTTCTTTTACTTTCAACTGATGGTACCCTGACCTCAAGTCAATCTTCGAAAACTATTGAGCTCCCTATAGCTAATCAAACAAATCATCAATATGAGGCAAAGGAAACTTGTTCTTAACAGTGATGTTATTCAAGGCTCTATAATCAATTCAAAGTCTCATTGAACCATCTTTCTTTTTAACAAAAAAGATAGGATCACCCCATGGTGATGTGATAGGTCAAATGAAACCTTTATCTAGTAACTCCTGCAATTTCTTCTTTAACACTAAAAGTTCAACTTGAGCCATTCGATAAGGGGATTGTGAAATTGGATTAGAATCAGGAACTAAGTAAACATTAAATTCAACTTCCCGTTCATGTATAATACCAAGAAACTCATCAAGAAAAACATCAAGATACTCATTTACCACTGGAACATCATTAATATGAACAGTTACTTTATTTTCAACAATATGTGTAAGGTAACATTCATTTCCATCTTTTACTAGTTTCTCAACTTTCTGATATGTTATCAAAATAAAGGGTTCATTCTTGTACACAAACTGAAAATATTTCTGAAAAGAAACCTATTTACCTCTGCAGTCAATCTTAGCATGATAAATGGAAATCCAATCCATGCCTAAAATAACATCAAACTCTACTAGAGGCAAAACAATAAGGTTTTCAGGTAGATTCTTTCCACACACAAGGATCGGAAGGTTCTTATAATTTCTTTTTGTATCAAAGTTTCCTCCGGGTGTTTTTACCATAAGTTCAGGATTCATATCTTGAGATGCAATTCCCAATTTACTAGAAAACTTCTCAGAAATGAAAGAATGTGTAGACCCTGAATCAAACAACACATTGGAATAATCTGAACAAACAAACAGTGTACCTGATATTACTTCATTCGATAGCCCAACATCTGCTGAAGTAGTTGCAAAGGATTTCACCACCCCTTTCTACTTGTAGTTTGGCTGCTTTCCCCCAGTTTAGTTCTTTGTTAGACACTCATTTGTATAATGACCCATTTCATTATACTTAAAACATCTTACCGTTGGATTTTCATTGCCTGCTTGATCATCTTCCTTACAGTTACGAGCAATATTACCAGACTTACCACACTGAAAGCACTTTCCAGACTTGGATAAACATTCTCTAGGATGCATTTTACCACACTTCTCACAGGATGGATATTTGGTTTTCTTACATCCTGGCATCTTTGATGAATTATTCCCTTTTTCCTGCCAACTAGACCTCTTATTCTGTTGTTTTTCAAAGAACACTTAATCATCGGAAAACTCCATTTCCACCTTCTCTGCACATTGAACAATTTTTTCATAACTTTTGAACTCACGAGAAGCTAATTCTATTTGATACTTTGGCTTTAACCCTGATTAAAAACTGTTGATTTTACTATCAAGATCTCGTATGAAATTAGGAGCATACCTTGCCAGTCGAGTGAACTATGTTTCATAAGAAGCCACTGAGTCATCCTCCTGCCTCAATTCTAGGAATTGTTTTTCCATCCTAAGACGAACCACCTTAGGAAAATATTTCTCAAGAAACATACCTTTGAATTCATCCCATTGAAGATCATCAATCTCATCACTATCCCTGATATTTTTCACCATCGACCACCACTGATCATCTTAACCTTCAAAACGGTAAACAACAAGACTAAAATTTTAATGTTTTGAACACCCCATGACATCAAAAATCTTCTCCAGTGCTTTAATCCACCCTTCATCTGGCACAGGGTCAGATGATCCTCTGAATGATGGGAGATGTTGCCTCATTAAATGTTCCACCACTGACATCTTCCTCTACGGTTGATCTGGTTGATCTCGTGCATGGATACCACCACCATTTATAGCCTGATTCAATTGTGCCATCACTGCAACAAACTGTTCAGTTCCGATTCCAACCATCTCAGGTTGCTGATTTGGAAGGTTGTCTTCCTCCTGATGTCGTCCCAACATAGCTGCCTTGTTTCCTCTGTGGAAAACCAATCTGAATAGAGAAATATATTTGGAAAATCAACATGGTAATCTTTAAATGCAATATCATTTCAATCATACCATAAATTAATTTATAATTTAACAATTTTCTAACTCCTAAAGTTTTCTAAACCGACCTCTGATACCAATTATAAGGCACCGGCCTAAAACCTTACTTAATATTGAATTAAATGAATAATTCACATTGAGGATCTTTTCAGGTTTATATTTTTATAGATCATAACTATTACATCTCAAAATATTAGAAAGTAAACACTTCTACATAGTTTCCTTTTTTTTACAAAACCTGGAATCTTGAAAAAAAAAGAGAGTCATGCCAAGTTCCATGTTTAAGGCAGCATGACTTTTCCTTGATCCCATCCTTGACCCTATTCCACATTATGTCCTGTGAAAAACATTTCAAAAAAAACTTGGGATTGGCATAAAAAGCTCAGTAAGGGATACACAAGAAGGAAAACTGTTAGTTATTCAAAACATCAATTAAACCATAAATACATTATCAAAGCAAAACTTTTCACCTTTAAGAAGTAGTAAATACTCTTCACTGAATATAAGTTCATTACTTACCATTTTGTAACCAAAATATTACCATAGAACCCATATAAAGAACACATAACATATAAAGGTAACTTGGGACATAAACATACTTAAATAGAATAACTATACTGTCGACTTCCACACATATCACTTAATGGAATAGCCATACAGTCGACTTCCATACCCAATGCATTGGAGGTTATAACGTAACCACCCATCCTGGTTTTCACGGCACCACCTGTCATATGGTTTATCACGTAACCACCTGTCAAATTTCCACGTACCATTATAAAATCATAAGTCATAAAACAAATATAATGGAAAGAAAACATTTCCACATTTCGATCACAATATATCACTTAAATATATTAACATAACAAATCCATTATGAAAAATCATTTTTAATACCAAAATACAAAAAATATTATATGGTATTTATTTCATTTTAAAAACATTACATCCTGTTGAGGAAGCCAAAGAAAAAATAATACTCGCAGAGGCGGAAAAGGTCATTATCACCACATACGTTAAAAGAAACATTCCTTTTTGTTGTTTAGTAAAACGCTTCATAGAAAAATATTCTATTTGAATGAAATTAAAAGTCAAAGGTGTTTTATAAATTGTATAAAATAAAGTCTTGTATTAGAACAAAATATTCCTCAATGAAAGGAGATTGAGATGAAGTCTCTTACCTCATGTCTGATATGACTCAATTGCTCTTTAATCTCCTAAATAATAAACTAAAGTTAATTTCTACTTGATTAAGAACCTTTTTCAAGCTTATTATTCCTTTTATATCACTTATTGACATGTTATAATCATTATGTACTCATTTTAGTTAATAATGTTCGTTTTGTCGATATTTGGTTCTTAAGTCAAAAGTGGACTTCTTATAATTACATGCTATTCATGTGGTCAAAGTTTCATTATATACAAAATGATATTCATGATTTGGATATAATATATATCATATATATCCAGCATATACATGTATTTATAATAGTATATAACATTTAGAGGTAAGAAATGAAATGCACCGTTCATGGAGACGGTAAGCCGTACGTACGCATAAACGCTACTTTCATTTATATTTCGTATTTAATGAAGTGAAATCATAATGATATAAAGGTATATTATAATTCCAGTATAATATAATATATAATATCATTAACTCCATCCTTTATACGTCACACATATGGCATTAACGAATCAAATCACTTTGAGGGGGCGGTAGTCTGCACTTCCTAAAATGAAATTATCATGTTTACTCAGAATGGAAACCATAAAGGTATGCCACAAATGAAAACTAAAGAATCATAAGGAAAACATAAACATAATATATATCATATATAAATAGATAGACATCTTAATGGCCACCATGAAAGGCGTTAAAAGAATATTGAGTATTCATCGTTTCGTGAGGCAGAAATTCGCCAACCTCAGAAACAGTATGTTCTTTAACCATTAGACGGAGTTCTGTGTAAGTTTAGCTCTAATACTTCTCATAACAACATACTAGTATATTTAAGATACTGGTTTTGTTACAAAAGGAATGAATAAAAAGATTTTAGGGGGTTGGAGAAGAAAAATAAAACATTAGAACACGAGAGAAGACATTACCTTTAAATCGGGTAACTCCCTTTGGTTTGAACCAAAAGGGTTTCTTAAAGAGATTCCTGACTAAGGTAAGGCTTCTAGGATAATGAGAGGTATGTGGAGAGATAAAAGGAGCAGATCTTGGCTGAGACAATGGCTTGAGAGGTGTGTGTAAGGTGGTAGAGGTGGGGGCCTTTTATAAGAGGAGAGGAGGGGCACTCTTGGAAAGTTATAAAATGTTACTTTATTATATAATGAGTTTCAGTTTTTTAAGGTCCCACAATTATATATTTCAAGAATAAGGTGATAATAGTTCTAAATCCACACATAAAATTTGTTTTTGACAAATGTAGGTCTTAGAGTTTACATTATCTTTTCATTTTATTTAAATCGTTAAATAATGAGGTAATCGCTGCATCATCATGGTGTCATAAATAATTTAATTTATTTAATGTCTAAAAATTATAAAAAATATATATTGATATAGAAAATATTTGTATCTTTCCATTTAATATTTATAGTCAAAATTATGACTTGTATAACCCCATGTAAAAATTGTTTTATCAAAACAATACATGTTTGTGACATTTTTATTTTAACATTAAATAAAAAGTTATTAATTTCATTTTCTTACCAAAGTGGCTCCATGGGGTCCCCAAGTTGACCCATGGATTGTTTTGGTCGGCCATGACACATCCAATAATGGTAGGACATGTTTCAATGAAATTTAATATTATTATAACATTATTTTTACCTTAAATTACACCAATTACCTTTAATCGCGATTAATAAAACTTAAAAGTTACTATTCACCAAAAAAATTTATTTTAATCCCATTGAACCACATTTTAATTCCTAATGAAAACCATGTATGTCAGATTTTTGAAATTCAATTCACAGAAGTGGTAAAGTTTCATTAAAATTAAAAATCAGTTTTTTTATTACCACTTAGTGGTTTCACTATTCATCAAAAATTGAAGTTTTTCAGAAAAATACCAAAAAATAACCATAAGATATATTTGATATTCCGAATTCAAAAATGATTTCTATTTTAAAAAATTCAAAACATATATGTTTCATTAATTAATTTAATAATTAATTCCCGTTGTTAAAACAAATAGCGTGTTTTTATGAAACAAAATATATCAAAAGATTGACACTAGTTTAAGTCCAATTTCAAAGTAAAATTAATTCCAATGACCACCATTGGATTAAATGGTAAAAATATATTCTAATTAAACTTTAAAACCAATTAAAAATATAATATAATCATATAAATAAATTATATTAAAAGGAGTTTTTGAATTAAAATACAACATTTTTCACTATTTATTAAAAAATGAACTTTATCAGAAAAATAACAAAAACATACACAAAGTAAATTTTGATGTCCCGATTCTAAAGAAGAATTTTATTTGGTCCAATAGAATGTATAAGAGTTACCAAAACTATATTTAAAGAGGGTTCTCCATCAAAAGCAGATAAGTCGACCTTTTAGTGAATATTAGAGTATCAATGCCTAAAATTGAATTCTTTTCTTATTTTTAGCCTTTATATTTTATTGGATTAATGTGAAAACATTTAACAAACATATATAATCATATTTTAGTAATTTCTATTCATTCTCGCCAATACAACGGCTATGTGTTAACTACCATTTAAAATAATATTATTATATTACTAGTGTGCAACGTAAGATTTCAAAGAAACTCGTTGTTGCGTATCGGGTACGCTATCGAACATAGAAATCCCTTTAAAGTAAAATTAATATTTAATTCGCATATATTAATAAATATGAAAATGTATTATTCTTTATTTACCTAGGATGTTACAACATAAATTGATAACATGAAGAGGATATGGGAATGTGTAAAAAACATAAAACATTGCATCATAAACATAGGTCAAGGATAACATCCAGGATATCATGATGTAAAAAGTCCCATAAAGGAATCAAGTTCACTCCCTATCCCAACATTATGTCTTATGATACTAAACATTACCCAATGCATTGTAGCGCTATATAATTTTGGGTTCACCCATCACTTTCATTTTGTTCTCATGCATAAGTGTGCTACATAGATCCTAAAACATGGAATAATTTATCATCACATTTTTTACACAAAAATGGAGTGTGTAATACATAAATTTAATTCCCCAATCACTAATTATAAGTTCATAAATGTTAACACCCTTTATATGAAATGGGTATAGGTATTCACTACATAGTTGTTTGGCATTGAAAATCGTAATGGAATTTCGGCTGCATAATGGTCACTTAAAAATTCATAGAATGGGTTGATGGGAGAAAAATGGGTATATCATAATTTGTAAAGAAAATGTATCATAATATAGACATGAAAAAATATATACTAAAAATAGGATTTGGAAATAAAAAGAATAATGTAATGAAAAATCTTGAATAAATAGGAGGAGGAAAAAGATCTCTTACCTTTAGAGTGTGATTCAGAATACTTGGTAGAAGATTCTTGAGAGATTAGAGGAACCTTGGGAGGACTCTAGAGAGGGGAGGGAAGATTAAGGATATGATAAAAGGTTTTCTAGTGAAGATAAATGGTATCATATATGGGTTTATATAGGAAATGAGTGTGTAATTATTTATCATTTCTCAAACTTAGGTTTTGGACTCTATATAATAAATTAACCAAAAACACTAACCTCATAATGGTTTTTTCCCATGGTTTCTACCAAAGGGGGTTAATTTTAATTATTTTATAAGTCCAAGGTCCAAACATAATAAAATAATAACCTTGATGTTGTGGAAGTGATTCATACTCATAAAGAAATTATTTTAAAACCATAAAATATATTAATGGTTTGTAAGGATTCATAAAAAATTATAAATTTAATAAAATAAACATAAAATCACATTGTCATAAATTTAAAACATATATTTGGTCATGTATACCCTTTATAGTATTTATTAAACCACTTTTGGGTCATTATGATGTCATAATACACGCCGTATATTTATACGGTATTTAATTTTTTCCCCAAAAATTTGACTACAAAAGAAAATTATAAAAAAATGAAGTGTTCGATAATTTCAACATTATAATTAAAAAAATAATATTCATTTTATCTAAATAATTTTCTATATATTTTAATTTTCAATTTTAAAATAAGAATAATCATTTATTGAGAAATGTTGGGTTTTTTACAATATCAATTTTTGAACACTTATAAAAATTACATTTGACTTCATAAAAATTATATGATAATTTATATTTAAAAATAATTGTTTCATAATAATATTTTACTAAAAAATTATTTATCTCAAAAATACATTAATTCATGAAAATAGATGGATTAATAAAATATGAATATTACCTGAAAATACAATTTTTGTTTCATTGAATAAAAATAAAAAACATTTATAAAGTAAAAATAATAAAATGAAAATAAATTCATTATTATATAAAATATACATATTAATTTTATTAGGGTCTTTATTCATATCCATTTAATACACTAGTGAATTCCATAAGAGTAAGGTGCGTAAAGGTAAGACTTTCAGGGGGTGGTTCGCATGTACAATGTTTGTGTTGTGATCTCGATGAGTTTGAACTTATCCCATAAATAGTTTCAATTATGATTAATTAATTGGATCTAATATTAGGCTTGGTCAAGAGAAAATCCCAAAGATGTTATCTCCCTCAAAATCTCTGATAAATGGGATTTATGGGGAATTATTCTGTTGTTTGAGGTCATCACTTCCTTTTTTTGTATCAATTATATTTTTTAAAACCCTATATTTATATCAATCATATAATCATTGTTCAATGGATATATTATCAAAGGTAATGATAATTAACGTCTTTTTAAATCTGATAGGATATAATAAAATCAAATAATTTCATGTGTTTTCAATAACCATAATACTTAATATGGAATTTAATTAAATCATAAAGGGAATTTTATTTATAGCAGTTTGGGTTGTTGTAATATTCCCCCCTTCAGAAATGTATCCCTCAAAATTTTCATTTACCACAAAAAATGGATGAGGGTAATTCTATTTCATCACATCCACTAGTTCTCTTGTATCTTCTTCAAACTTATGGTTTCTCCGTAACACTTTTACAGGGTTCATTATCTTATTTCATATAACTTTGTCTCTATGATCTAGGATTTTCACCAGCTTCTCTTCATAGTAAAGATCATTCTTCAATGGTAACACCTCAATATTGAGTACATGAGAGGGTTTTGGTATGTTCATCCTAAATAGGGATACATGTAATACATCATGTACTTGAGATTGGTTGTGTGGGAGTTCTCGTTGATAGGCCACCACTCTGATGCGATCAAGGATCTCAAAGGGACTAATGTATCTTGGAATAAGTTTTTCCTTCTTCTGAAATATAATCACTTTATTCTATGGATATATATGGAGGAATATCATGTCTCTAAATTATAACTCTAGTTCTCATCATTTATTTTTATCATATATATTTTTTTGAATATGAGCATCCTTGATGTGTTGCTGAATGGTCTTGACTTTTTCCACTATTTACTCAACCATTTTAGGACTGAGTAGTTTTTATTCTCAAAAATCATCCAAGAATGAAAGAGTTATGCACTTATTCCCATAAAGGTATTTATATGGATCAATTTGGATTCTTGAGTGGAAACTGTTATTTTTTGAGAACTTGACCAAAGGAAGATGTTGATCACATCCTCCTTTGAATTCAACTGAGCATGTTATCAATATGTCATCAAGTTTCTAGATAGTCTTCTTAGATTTTATATCAGTTTGAGGGTGATAAAACATAATGATGTTAAATTTAGTATTCAAAGTTTTTTGTAAACTCTCCCAAAACTTGGAAGTAAATCTTGGATCTCGATCAGATACAATCTATAGTGGTGTTCTATGCATCCACGCTAATTCTTTAATATTTATACATATAAGTTGATCAAGTGATAAATACTCTCAAATTAAAATGAAGTGTGTAGTTTTTTAAGATGATCCAACACAACCCAAATTTAATTATTTCTTCTTTATGTATTCAAAATACCAGTGAAATATTCCATGGTGATATTTTCTCATTTCATCTAGGTATGGGTAATGGTTGTATCATCCCCTTGGATTTTTTCCTTTCCTCCTTCACTTCATGAAATACAAGAAATGTTGATTTATATTCCATGGTATCCTTCTTCATATTGTCCCAAAAATAGTGTTCTTAAATATCCCAAAATATTTTCAAGCTTCTATGATGGATATAGAATGTTGAGCTATGTGCATAATTCAATAGATCTTTATTTAAATTAAGATTTTATGGTACACATATCCATGACACAGATATCACAACTTCTCATTCATTAACATTAAACTCTAAGTATTTCCATTTTCTTATAGTTTCCATTTTCTTATGAATTCACACATCATCCTTTGAGCATCCTTTGTCTTATACAAAAGGGACAGTTGAGAAATAATTTGTGAATGGATTGATGATGTTTCTTCCTTTATAATTCCCATGTCAATCCTTTCCAAATCTAGGAATATTGGATCCCTCTTAATTCTCATAAATGATGGAATTGTTAGATCCTTTCTAATTAGAGTGTCTTCATATTTATTTTCTTTCCTGGTATGGTAACGAATTGAGCATTCATAGTCTTTAATCAAATCTATCCATCTTTATTGGCTTATATTCATATCTTTCTATCTGAATATATACTTGATGATTTTTTGATCTATTTATATTTAACACTTCTCCAAAATATATAATTTTTTATATTTTTAAAGTGAATACCACTATATCCAATACCTTATCATGTGTTGGGTAGTTCCATTTGTTACATTTTAACTGACTTCAAGCATTGGATATCACTTTCTCATTATTTATTAACACACAACACAATCCCTTCTTCTAATTATCACTAAATAACATGAAAATTTCTCCACTTATAGGTAGTGTGAGTATAAGTGCAGTGGCAAGACTTCTTTTCAACTCCTTGGAGATATCCTCACATTTTTCATTCCAAGAAAACATGACTCCCTATCAAGTATCCTTTGTTAGAGGATTTGAAAATCATGATAAATTTATCACAAATTGATTATAGTACCTACCTAATCGAAGGAAACTATGGATATATGTCATAGATATCAGCCCCGTCCATCCTTCAATTACTTCTATTTTGAAGGGTTAATAGATATCCCATTTCTTGTTATGATATTCCCCAATAATGAGACTTCCTTCAACTATAACTCATATTTTTTTGTACTTAGCATAAAGATTATCCTTTTATAAGGTCTTTATCACAGTTCTTATATTCCCCTCATGATCCACCTTTCTTTTGGAGTATATTAGAATATCATATATAAATACTACCAAAAAAAATTTTTATGTAATCTCTAAATACTGTATTCATCAATTCCGTGAAGATTTATAGATAATTTTTGAGTCTTAAAGGAATTATTATGAACTCATAGTGCACGTACCTTGTATGAAAATAATTATTAGGGATATCCTACTTCTTTACCCTAACTTGGTAAAATCCCAACTAAAAATCCACATTGGAGAAGTATTTTTCTCCACATAGTTGATCGAACAAGTCATCAATTCATGTTAGAGGATACTTAATATTTATCATGATATTTTTTAACTCATGATAATAAATTAAAAGAAGCATTGACCTATCCTTCTTCTTCACGAAGAGGAATGGTGTGCCCCTTGGATAAGAACTTGGGAATATGAACCCTTTATCTAGATTCTGTTATAGTAGTTTATTTATCTCCTCAAGTTCCACAATATCCATTCTATACAGACTCTTGGGTAATGGTAATTCCCTAGGTATAAGATCGATTGAAAATTCAACCTCTGAACTAGGAGGAAGACTGGGAAATTCCTATAGAAACACATCAACTTATTCCCTCACAATGGTCATATCTTCAAGGAGTATATTTTACTTTGACTTAATCATTTGAGCTAGATATGCTTGCACATAGGAAAATAATATCCATTCTTGATATTTGGGTGCTAAAAAATATTCACCCACCTCTTGCACTTGTAAAGAATCAGGGGATGATTCTCAATACAGAGAGTGATTTGTTTCTCACAAAAATTTATATTGGATTTATACAAGGAAAGTCAATAAATGCCCATAATTGCATCAAATTCCACCAAATAGAGTATTATAAGGTTCTAATGGAAGTTCATTACAAAAATATATATAGGGGAGGAGTTATATACTTAGGATACAATAATTTCCCTATTTACCTTTTTCACTAATATCTCTACATCCATTCTTTGTGTTGGTATTTTAATAGTCATACTAAAATTTTATTATAAGAAATAATACATAGAACCAGAATAAAAAATTATGTTCCACATTATTGAATAAATAACTAGTGTACATGTCACTAATTCATTTTCAGGAACCAAATATACAGTTGTGATGGAAAAATATCACCCTTTTTCCTTTGATGTTGTTGGTTGTCTCCAAAACCCCTTGGATTAGTGCATTGGTTTGCAAAGTAACCTAGTTACTTTTAGTTGAAGTAATAAAAAATGCGTTGAGGGTTTTCCAGATCATTCTTATCCTCCAACACATTAGTGGTTTTCTCCTTTTGATAATCTCTATCTAGGTGTCCTTCCTTCCCGTACCTAAATCATTTGCTCATTCTCCTTAGGCAGTTTCTAGGGTGTATCTTTCTACACCATTAACAACTGGGATGTTGATATTTCTTAGCACCGTTAGATTTCTCAATTGAACCACCATAATTAAAATATAAATTATGCTTCTTATCATTCTTATTACCTTGAGATTCACTAATCTCAATTTCTACTTTGATACCACATCGGACTATTTTCTCATACATATCAAAGTCTTAGTTCACCAGGGCTTTTCATAAACTAGGTTTTATCCCCCCAAAGAAGCAGTCAACCGTATATTCAGGGGTAACAAAAAAGCTCGAGGTGTGTCACGAAAGTATTGTGAATATTTCCTCATAATCCCAAGTAGATTCATCATCTTTTTTATTATGTAAATTAAATCCATTTCCAGGTTAATTCAGAGAGTGTGAGGAAAATATTTATCAAAAACAAATTCCAGAATTCCTTCCAAGACATCACTTTGATATCTTCCCCATGCTTTGTATTCTGGATCAGTATCAACCATTGATCAGCTTCACCCTCCATGTGATAAATATAAATAAGATCCATCTCTTTCTCATAACATTTAAGGATAGATAATATCTTCCCAATAGAGTTGATTCACTATTCTGTGATTAAGGGATCAGATGATCCATTGAAAGTTAGAGACCTTTGTCATATAAAGGTTTTAATTATAACTTGTTATCTCTTAGGGGGATTTGGATACTCCTCTTCATCCATATTTTTGTTTATAACCTAAGTCAGCTCAGATAGTATCGTCATAAATTTCGTGATTCTTGCTCCCATCGGTTTGGGAATCTCATTGGGGCAATCATCACATTTCCCATCACATTGATTATTTACCCAATTCCTAATATTTCTAGATTTTGGCTAGAATAAATGAAAAATTAGGGATGAATATTTATAAACTATTAAATACATAAAAGGGAACCTAATTAAATTAAATATATTACTTGTAAATTACATGTATTTCCTTATCTTATGAATTTCTAGGCTTTGATCTATGTTATCCATGATCTATTTCCTAACAAAGAATCTTATGGGATTTTTTTGTTCCCTTGATAGTAGTTCATAATGAGATTATAAATTTAACAAAACATATCCCTCTGGAGTTTCAAACTGGGTGTGCAGCAAGTCTCGTTGTCATGAACTAGCTCTCATTCGAGTCTATCTCAATGTGGTGTTTTCAGGTTTTACCACTATGTAAATCTATTCCAAATCCACATCCACATGTAGTATCCAAATAGCGGTGTATTTTTTTGATAACCCACTTACTCTATACTAACCAAAATTTAGGGATTTTTTATACTTAGTTTTTTACCTATGTATTTCTCTAGAATTTTATAATCCTAGTCCTATATATAACTAAACTTTTCCTTTGATACAAACTATGAAAACCATGCTCTTTATTTAACATTAATACATGATTTATTACATATGATTATAATAAATAAAACATGGAAGATTGATAAGTTTAGTGTCTTTAAAAATTAGGTACATTACATAACAACATGAAATAGGAAATACATAATCTTTATTGAAAACATCACTGACATGCTCATAGTATTCCAATGTACTTAAAACTATATGGGATAACCTGGTGATATACATAAGGGGTGATATATAAAGGGAATTAAGGGAATAAGCATGTAATAACATGAATAATATAATGCATGTTAGACAATAGTCATATCAATGGGACATAAAATGGGTGATAATCATAAACATGAACAATTAGGCAAGATATAGCATGATAATATAAAGGGGACATGGGAAATGTGGAAACAACTTAAAACACTTCATCATAAACATAGGTCAAGGATAACTACCAATACATAATGATGGATAAAGTCCTGTAAAGGATTCAAGTTCACTTACTATCCCAACATGACGTCTCATGAGACTAAACATTACCCAATGCATTGGAGTGCTAAATTATTTTGGGCATACCGATTACTTTTATTTCATTGTCATGCTCAAGTGTTCCATATAGATTATAAAACATGGAATAATTTATCATCACATTTTATTCCATGACCATGGAGTGTGGAATACATACATTTAAGTCCAAAATAAATATGTATAAGTTTATAAAGGAGAACACCCTAATAGGAAATAGGTAAGTGTATTCACTACACAGTTGTTTGGTATGGAAAATCATGGTGGAATTTTGACATCATAACAGCATCACTTAAAAATTCATAAAATTGGTTGATGAGAGAGAAAGAGTTCTTAAATAATTTTGATAGAAAATTTATAGTGATAGTGATATGTAAAAACATATCCCAATAATAGGAATTGGAAATATAATGCATAATATAATGAATACACTTGAATAAAGAGAAGGAAAAAAGATCAGTTACCTTGAGAATGTGATTCCAAATGATTAGGAGGAGCTTCTTAAGAGCATGGGGGCACCCTGTGAGGACTCTAGAGAGGGGAGGGAAGAGTAAGAGAATTGTCATAGGATTTTTATTAAAAATAAATTGGATATTGTATGGTTTTATATGGTAAATGATTGGAGGATTCTTTATCATTTCTCAAACTTTGGTATTGGACTCTATATAATAAAATAACAAAAACAGAAAAATTATAATGGTTTTCTCCCATGGTTTTAACCAAAAGGGAGTGGTGTTCATTATTTTATAAGTTAAATGGTATTAATTAATAAAATAATACCGTTGTTGATGTGTAATTGAGTCATACTCTTAAATAAATGATTTTAAAACCTTAAAATATATTAATGGTTTTATAGGATTCATAAAGGATTTTTAAAATGAATAAAATAAAAATAAAATCACATTATTTTAAAGGTAAACCATATATTTGGTCTTTTATACCATTTATAGTATTTATTACATCACTTTTGTGTCATTATGGTGTCATTATACACATCGTATATTTATATGGTATTTAATTTTTTACCTGAAAATTCAACTATCACAGAAAATTATGAAAAATTCACTATTTTATAATTTCACCATTCTAATTCCAAAATAAATATATTATTTTTTGATAAATAATTTTAAAAATATTTTAATTTTCACTTTTAAAATAATAATCATCATTTATTGAGAAATGCTATATTTTTTTTACAATAATAGCTTTCAAGCCCTTATAAAAATTATATGATCATTTATATTTAATAAATTTTTTTAATAATAATATTTTTTTAAAATATTATTTATTTCAAAATTCCATTAATTCATGAAAATAAATTCCTTAATTGAATTTTAATATTACCTAAAAATGTGATTTTTTTATTGAATGAAAATCAAAAATTATTTATAAAGTAACAATAATAAAATAAAAATATATTCTTTATTATATACAATATAAATATTCATTTTATTAGGTTCTTGACACATATCTCTTTAATACACCAGTGAACTCCCTAAGATTATGGTGTGTGAGGGTGAGACTTTCATGGTGTGTTTCGTCGTACATAGTTTGGGTCATGATCTTGATGAGCTTGAACTTCTTCTATAAATAGTTTGTCTCATCCTTAAGTTTTTAGATTATAGATTGGGATTGGTCGAGGGAAAATCCCAGAGAATCTATCTCCCTCAAAATCTCCAATAAATGTGCTTCGTATGGTAATATCCCACTGGTTGAGGCCATCACTTTGTTTGTGTCAATTTTATTTTTTAAAACCCTATATTTACATTAATCATATGATCATTTTTCAATGACTATATTATAATTGGTAGTGACGATTAATAGTATTTTAAATTTGATAGTATATAATAAAACTAAATAATTTCATGTGTTTTCTATAACCATAATACTTAATAAGGTATTTAATTAAATCACAAGGAGAATTTTATTTAAAATATTTTGGTTCGTTAAATATTATGTTTAAGTGATCATTGATATCTCCATTATTTACTCTTATTGGTCATCAGATCTCACCCTTTACTATATTTCCTTTCCAAAAATTAAGAATAATTTATTGAGTATGATATTTCTAATAAGGGTTCTATTTATTAAAAACTTAGTGCGAGATGATTTTTTTCACTTATGATCTAGTTTTTTCTGTATTCAAGTTTCCAAATATACTATACCTATACAATTCTGGTGGGGATTATTTTTCTGTGTAATGAATATTCATCTAATAAGACTTAATATCTATGTATTAAAATTATGGGTCCCTATAGATGGTTTTAGAGAAATGTTTAGTTAACCTTTAGAAAAAAGTATGAGATAACTTTAGTGAGAACCCTTAGGATAATCCTAAGTATAAGATAACATCCTAAGATATGGTGAGGAAAGAAGTATGGTTTTCCTATAAAAACATCCCTATATAGATACTAAAAGTGGACAAGGTTTTGAAATAAATTCATTTATGGGTAATAACCCTAAAAATAGTTGTTCACGTATATCTCATTCATCATTCTGATGCATGGTGAGTGTTTCCTTACTATGCGCCTAGTTTTACACTCTCAAAGGATATTCTTAGAAAGCTCAAATTTTCCCTATGAACCATTATAAAGGAATTGATTAGATAATGACCATGAATATACTAGGTTAAACCTAAGGTGTAATAAATTGAAAAAAAAAAGTTGTCAATAATTAGTTATCCTATGAATGATTTTTCATTATTGACCACTCTAGTTAAAGATGCATGCCAATCATTCTAAACTTTTTGGTTTTCAAAAGGTACTGAATAGAGAATGATAAATTTGTTGTGGTTATAGGTATTCTAAAATATTTAAATACTCTATTTTATTTTAGTTATATGGAATACTTTATATCCTTAATAGTATTTAAGAATTTAAATTATTATACTCAATGATTATATATTTAATTAGTAGTAAAAAATATTAATGATTTGATGATTACATCTCATATATATTATTTTTATCTAGTTTAATTTTTTCATTGTGTGATTCCTGAAAATCTAATAATTCTCCCTCTAGTTAAATTTGATGTTATCATAGGTTGAGATTATATTTCTGTATATAAATCACACATCAATTACTAAGGATGGGAAGTTATTTTTGATATTCCAAACCATGTTATGAGCCTCTATCAGTGTGCTGAAAAATATGAACTTATGATGGTAATAACATATATTATATGGGTCTTTATTCATATTTAAAAGGGGGTTTATCTCATATGGTTAGGTAGACACTAAAAATAAATGATATGGCTATTTTTAGGAGTTTTTTTATTTCTTTCTAGAAAAATTTTCTTATCTTCCTCTGATTCATGAAGTTGAGATTTCAATAAAACTCATACCTAATGATACACCTATTTCAAATACTCTATATAGAATGTCCCCAATTGAGTTTTAGTAATTAAAGAAGAAACTCTAGAAGAATATTGATAAGGTATTTATTTATCCAAGTTGTCTACATTGGGGGTGCACTACTTCTTTTTATTAAGAAGAAATACGGATCAATGTGACTCTTCATAAATTATTAAGAACTTAACAGGATAACAATCAAGAATAAGTAACATATGCCTTATATTGATGAATTATTTTATCAACTTCATGGATATTAATAATTTTCCAAGACTGATATTCATTCTGGATATCATCAATTGGGGGTAAATATGGATTATATTCCTAAAAAATAATTCCATATAATGTGTGGACACTATAAATATATAGTTATACATTTTGGTCTTACTAATTCCCCTGTTATCTTCCTAGATTTAATGAATAGAGTTTTTAGAGATTACATTGATTAGTATGTGGTAATATTTATTGAATATATTATTATATATTAAAATAGAAATTAAGATCATAAATATCACTTCATTATTTTACTAAAAACACTAAGGATGGAGAATATTTTTGAAAATTTTACCAAGTGTGAATTTTGGCTACAAAATGTTTCATTTTTTGGGTCATATAATCTCAAGAGATGGTATAATTGTTGATCCATCAATGAAATAAGTTATTAAATGTTGTCCATAAAACTACAGTGACTGAGATCGGAATTTTTCTTGGATTAGAAGGTTATTGTCAATGATTTGTGGATAATTTCTCATTACTATAAAATCCACTCACTAAGTTTAATTGGAATAGAGACAAGTTCATTTTTATAGATGAATGTGAGGAAAATTTCAATGAACTGAAGATATGGTTAGTCCAGACACATGTGATTACTTTACCCTATAGTAGATAAGGTTTTTTGATCACTAGTGATGAATCAAAGAAGTTAATGGGATGTGTTCTCATGTAGAAGGATATGTTTATAGATTATTCCTTATAATAATTAAATATTCATGAAATATAAATTAACAACTCATGATTTGATGTTAGTTGTGGTAAATTTTGTATTAAATGTATGTAGGAATTGTCTTTATAGAGAAAATTTTGATATATATAATTATCTAAAAAAATTAAAGTATATATTCACTAGAAAAGGGTAGAATATGATCCAAAGAATATAGTTGGATTTAATTAAATATTATGAATTATCAATACATTTCCACCCTGGGAAATAAAACAAGGTGGTAGATGTTCTGAGTCAAAAGATCATACTAGATTATCTATGATTAGGATCATAAAAGATCCATTATTTATTTATTTTCAAAGGATGAGTCTTGAAATATTAAAGAAAGGGAATAAAATTTGTCTTTCCAAAATGTGTGTTCAACCATCTATCTATGTGAGGTTTAAATATGCGTAGAAGGAATATGTAGATCTATAGAAGAAGTTCAGAAATATTCCTGATTTCAAACTTGATTATGATGGAGTGATAATTTTTATGAACTATTTATGTGTCACATCCATACTATATTTAAAAAAGGATCTATTGGATGATCCTAAAAGTTCATTAGTCTCTATTTATTCTTTAAGTACAATGATTCATAGATATGTGAAAGAGAATTTCTAGTGGGAAATATGGAGAGAGATATTGCAGAGTATGTATCTTAGTGCTTGATATGTCATCAAGTTAAGGCTGAGAGACAGAAATATAAGGGTATGATACAGTAATTCTATTTGGGTTATAGTTGATCAGCTTACAAATTTATCCCAATTAATTACTACAAAATAAGATTTCTCACTTTATTATTTTTTTTATAATATACATTAATGAAGTACTAAGGTTGTATACAATACCTCATTCTATTTTATCTGATCAGGATCTGAGGTTCATCTTTAAATTTAGGGGAATTTTTCATCAGGAACTGGATACAAAGTCATGTTTAAGAACATCTTATCATACTAAAATAGTTGTTCAGTATGCGAGGACTATTAAAACCCTATAGAATATTCTGAGATCTTTTTCTATGGATTTTATAGTTGGGACCAACACCTTCCTCTATTTGAGTTTTCTTAAAACAATAGCTTTCACTCAAACATTCAGATGGATCCTTACGAAGACCTATATAGAAAGAATTGCAGAACTCCAAAATTTTGTAATGAAGTTGGATAAAGAAAGATATTGGGATATGAGCTAGATGAGAAAGTGGTTGAGAAAGTCAGATCCACTCAACAACATGTCAAGGAAGCCTAGAGTTGACAAAAAATTTATAATGATATTCATCAGTGATATCTAAAGTTATAAGTTAATGATTAGGTGTTTCTAAAAATTTCTCCAAGATAGAAGGTTATGAGATTCAAGAAGAAATTAAATATGATTCCTTGGTATATTATCCCACTTTTAGATTCTTGATCGAGTGGGGATGGTAGCTTATTTCTTGGATCTTTTACCCAAACTCTCTCAAGTTCACAATGTGTTCCATGTATCTCTCCTGAGGAAGTAAATATTTTATCATTAATATGTAATAAAGTCATATTTTATACCAATTTAGAGTGATATTTTCTATTAATAACAACAATTTTAACTCTTAGACCACATATATTAAGTGTTACATAACAATACTAATCATCCGGTTAAAGATCTATAGATGAATAATAAATTCAATGAATCTACATGGGAACCCAAGTATGTTATAAAAAAAATATATCCTTATTTTTTTATATTAGAGATAAATAATTTTGAGGGATAAATTCATTTTAAGGGGGTATAATGTTACACATTAATATTTCATGAAATATTTTTTTCAAATAAATTTAATTTCTTTGATGGCAAGTGATACATGGAACACTATGTCTAAAAAACCATGATATAAAATATTATATCCATTGGATTATAATATATTAATAGGACTAACTAAATTATGAAAAATTTATATTTTACACATGTATAAATTTAATTCATTATTTATCAATCTATTAGAAATGAAAATAAAAAAAGTAAAAGAAATGTTTTTCTAAAAAATTGTGTTTATGCAGACAATTTATTTTTATCTTAATAAATTAAATTAATCACTATTGGTGAATGATTTTAATGAAATATATATTATATATTTAATAAAATATTTTAATATTCATTTAATTTTATTCTATTCATGGCATAGGAATAAATCATGTTTTATGCTTAAAAGTGTATTTTTTTAAACAGTTTTCGTTTTATTTTTCACACTTATTTTTAAATAAATTTCAACCACTTAAAAAAAATTAATTGTGAAAAATGGATTCAATATTTGGAATCATGAGTACCAAATTTTTTAAATAGGTCACTTTTATTTTTAGACCATAAGAATAGTAATCATGGTAAATGTTATCACCTTCTTAAATGGTAAATCGAGTAAACCGATGTTAAAACTAAAAGTAAATGTCAACCATTTTCATATTAATTATTATTATATTAATATAATTATACCCTTATATCCTGACATGATAAATTTATTTGTTTAAGGGGCACTTTTCCATGTAAACGAACTTTATAAAATTTAATGTAAAGAAAAATAAAAAATATCACTCTCTTACTTTTAAATATATTTTATGTGTTCAAATTGGTGAAAAAGAAAGTTGTGAGAAAATATTAATGTTTATTATGAGAATAATGAAATTATTATCATTATATAAATTTATTTATAATTTTTAATAATTATATAATAACCTAAAATTATAATGTAATGTTAACATGGTATTTCTTCTATTAGTAGAAAAAATAAAATAAGTGATTTTAAAAATATTAAAAGTAATATAATTTTAGTGATTTATATTGTTCTAAAGGGGTTGATAGATCCATTATCACTCTAGGAGCTCCCTCAAGTTCCCTCTTCCTCCCCAAGTTATTCCTCCCTCTAGCGATAGTGTGACTTCCCCAACCCCCTTCTTCTTTCTTCTCTCCTTTTCCATGTTTCTATTTCCTTTTGGATGGAAATCTCTCCTTTAGCACCTAGGTTTATGGCCTACTTCTTCATCAGTGAGTGGTCCTTCTCTTGGCCTCTTTATTTCTCTTCCCTCGGTTCTTCTCCTAGGGTTTGAGCCTCTTGTTTTTAAGCCTTTGGCCACGAATCTCGGCTGCTCTTCCAACCATATCTTCCAAGTCGGGATCCATGTTCAGTCATGTTTGGTGTTTTTCTTAGTGTTTTGGGATATTCTAGGGGTTTGTGGTCATGGTTCGGTGCCTAGGAAATTTCTTGTCTCTTCCTATTCTCCTCCAATCTCTTTAGGTTTTGGTTTCGTGTTCTATTGCTTTTCATTCTTAACACCAACTTATTGATGGTGTTTTTTCTCCTTGGATAGGGTGTTTCATTCTCACTAGTTTGGTTTGGTTTGGGTGGTTTGGTTTTTGGTTCATTCTTCTAACAAGTTCATATCGGTGTAATGATTTCATCCTCTCAACTCTACTATGGATTTAAGGTTTAACACTCTCATTCGAGTCAGTATGGTGTGTTGGTTCTGATGGATTCTTTGGGAGGTGTTATTTGCGGGACCAATGACATTCTAGGAGGTGCTCTGGCATGGGATCTTATCCTTAAGTTCTCTAGTATGGGGTGTTATCCTTCAGTTATCTGGGTGTTTTTTTCTATGATGGTAGTGAACAATGACGTTTTTTGTGGTTTCTGATAGTTTCCTTTCTAGCATTATGTCGGTCTATGGCATTTGGTTTTAATGGTTTAGGGTTGTGGTGATGGACCCTAAAAGTGAAAATGGTCTCTGGTGATAGGTTTCCTCTAGCGACTAGTGTGGTGATAGGATAGAGACATAGCTGATAGGATGTTAGTGATGATAGTGGTGCATCATGATGGAAGGCAGTGTGATGTGGGTACTAATCTCCTGAGGTGGTGTGACAGCAGTTGGTTCAAATTTGATATTTCAAATTTTAATTTTAAATCTTGAGGTGTTGGTTTGTTCCCTTTTGAAATTTGTTTGGTTTGAATCTTTGACCGTAGTTTTCTTCTATCTTTGTTTTTTTAATTGTGTATTTTATCTACTTTTTATGGTGGTGTTTTCTATTGGGTTGGATCTATTATTTGTAGAGTTGTGCTTGTGAGGTTCACACTAAACCAAAAAGTGGTTTATTAAGAAAATGAAAACATATTAATTTGGATTATATTGTTTTAACAATTTTATAGGTGAATTTGACATATTTTTGTCATGTAAAAGGATTAAATTCATATTTCATCATTTTCTATGTGTCTTGAAATTCAAATTAAATTAATAGGTACAAAACTGACAATAATAATATTTTATAATAAATAATATTTTATTAAATGATGTAAAATTCATAAAAACTATATTCTTAACCATGTAAATGTAATATGGTTTAAAATATCATCCATGGTAAATTTATGAGTTGTTTTTCCTATCACGATCTGTCCTAGTGGGGCCCGTTCCATGACTACCCCAAGCCCACCTCCAATATGTTAGGGGTTGGTGATTAGCTCTGAGTTGGATATCACTCACATGGGATGCCTTATCCTAATGTTCTTGTAAAAATGCACACATATCCAAGCCCATAAAATAATGAAATATAAAACAATTGATAAAACATGAATACATACATCAAAATCCCACTACCATAGTATGATAACATGTACTAAAAGTGAAAAAGAACCAAATACAATTCCACCATAGAGAGTCTGAAAACATGTTCAATATGAAAGTGTAGAAGGGTAAGGATATCATGGTGACTGTAGGAACAAAACTCAGTCTTTCTAGATCACTAAACATTGCCTAGACCTAGTCCCTCTTGGACTCCATCAAAAGGTTGATCGTCTGCATATGGCATGACATGTGAGGGAACAACCATGCAGGGGTGAGTATAAAAATACCTAGTAGGACACCAAAAAATCACAAAGCACATAACAATAGGAACAATAATCAAATCATCACAGTTATATTTCTATTGTAAAAATAATAATAATAATCAGATATAGTCAAAATTACACACAGTCTCAAGTTAAATGCACAACCCTAATGTTATTCTAGGAACCATTTTCAAAGGTTCCACATAGCACTCGTCTTGGAGAATACACTCCATGAGTCACATAGCACCGATGGTGTCTATCTAAGTTGACATGCTCATCGGATCCTGTTGTAATAAGTATAAACTAGAAGTCTAAAGAGAACGATACATAGGTGAGGATCACACCTAAGGTCATGGGGTATACCAACAACTCAATCTGTAATAACCCACTAAGTAGAGAATCGATTCCCGCGTAGTGTTGGTAACTATGATATTGAGATCTCCACCTAGGTAAAGTTGATGATAATGGATCTCACTCTGAATCTTATATAAGGATTTTAATAACTCTATCCACAAATTCCCACTGAAGGTTTCACTATCTTATGTGTAGAACATGATTCCATACTAACCCTCATGGAATGGATCAAGGGAATGCACCCTAACGAAACTTATCAAATCTAAAGAGGATAAGGGATCTAAGAAAACTTTGAATAAGTACACGACATTTACTAGGAATACACAACATTTAAAATCGACATTGATTTCTTACCATTCAAAACGGCATGTGTCTGTGTCTGTGTCTGTGTTCGTGATTGAGTATACGGCGTGTCCAAGCCCGTGTACTCCTAGCAGTGTTTGTGTTCGGTTGGCCGTGTATGTGTGTGACTGGTCATGTTTGTATACATATGTACTTTTATCCTTTTTGATACACACAAAATGTTAGGTGATGGGTCACATGTCATGTGTCAAGTGTCACACACCATGTGATACGTAACTTCTCACAGAAAACTTAGCACCACACTAGGGGTCCCACATGGCATATGCTCTGCTATACATGCAGTGTACTGAGGAATTTTCCAGAACCCTTGGGTTCTTCCTCTATGGTGTATTATCCTCCACCATCCCCCAAATATATCCATGAATTTCATCGGTATGTGTGGATCTTCTCTAATCGAGCCTCTCCATAACCGCTCATTGAGATCTAATCATCTGATTCGCAAAGAAATCAGATATCCTCTATCGTCATCATAGTCACACGTACTTCTCGAACCTATAGGTATCCAATATAATCATATTTTATCATCACTACCATCATCACATGATCCCCACATCATATCAAGTTTTAATCTTCAATAAAATACCATTTCACTAAGAAACAGGTGCACAACGGTTGATTGCTCAGTATTTTGGTCAAACCACTAGTAAATTGAAACACCAGTGAAGAACACACAAGAATGGTGGGATAAATCTAAAAACACCCAAAGTGAAATGAAATTTTTCCATGTTTGGTTGGCCTTGATCTGTTTCCATTATAATGATGAGCGCAGATCCAAAATAAATAATCAATTCTCCCATAAATACTCACATATAAAACTCATACCCACATTATGACCAATCTACGAATTAATCCATTGGTCGACTAATTTATATTCATCCTAGAAATAAATATGGTGGAAGTAATCCAAATAAAACAACATTATAACTTGATTAGGATCAATCACTGACAAATAACGGTTATATTCCATTGTCGTTGGTGAGATCCTTGAATTCTATTGAACACCAATCGATGATCCTTGATCCGGTTTTCATTCGCACATGGAAGATCCTCCAACAACTCATCTAAATATCTAGGGTTATACGGTAATTATAGGACTTTTCCATATCTATATTTTTATTGAGGAATAAAAATATATCTTTGCATCATCTAATAAAATAAACAACTAAGTTATTTTATTTTATTAACTCACCTACGATGGTACTCAGCCCAAATTCCTGACATGTTCCAAGGTTATGTCATACCTAGGTCAAAACCCTTGCTTTTAACTCAAATGTGGCCTCATATTTCAAATCCAAACCATTTTTAGAAGTTTTTCCACTTTTTTAGTAAAACTATGCATGCATACATTTTATGTATTTAATATATTTTAAGCATTTATTCCAAGATCATCAGGCCTTGGAATCTCATTTTGTCTCAGTGACTGACCTCAAAAATGTTCCATATAATATAAAAAAATAATAAATAGAAAATAAAATTCATTACATTCTCCCAAACTTGTGGTTTTATGTCCTAAAAATCCAAAATAAAATTCTATACAAAGTGATATGGGTACCGAGCATGCATCTGAGTCTCCCACTCCCATTTGATCTCCTAATGATTCTCATGCTACCACTGGACATGTACTAGGGGAATAAATCACCCATAAAAGATCCTATCCTACTGATCCTAGATCTCTACTAGGTACTCGACAAAGGGATCTCCATCCTCAATATCCAACTCTCCCTAGTCGATAACGTGTGACGGATCGTGCACGTACCTCCTCAGTTGCGACATGTGGAAGATATTGTGTACATAGTCTAGTTATGGTGGTCAAGCTAATAGGTATGACACCTCGTTGAATCTAAATGGTATCTAGAAATGGATAATGAATATCATAGATAGCCTTCTTCCCTAACCAAATATCTGCAATCCACATTGAGGTGAAACCCATACAAACACATGGTCTCCCTCCTCGAACACCAGAGGCCTTCATCGTCTGTCAGCAAAATGATTATGATAGATCTTTATAGTCATCACCCACTCCTAGATAATCTTTACCTTCTCGTTAGTGGATCACACAAACTCTGGGCCCATAAGTGCTGACTCTGTTGAGTTGGTCCAGTATAGTGGTGACCAGCAATGTCACCCATACAAGGCCTCAAATAGTGACATACTGATTCTATAATTTTAGCTACTAGTGTATGAAAACTCTACCAATGGTAGGTGATCCTTCCAACTTTGGCCAAGTTATAACATGAAATATTGTATAATTTCCTCCAAGACCTGAATGGACCGCTCTTTCTTCCACTATTATGGGGTGAAAATCTACGCTCAAACACAGCCAAGTCCAAAAAATTTCCTACAATAACTTCTATAACTGATATGTGAAGGGAGAATCATGGTCAAAAAAATCTTTGAGGGAACTCTATAGTCTTATTATCTTCTACATTTAGAGGTTTACAAATCTATCTACTAAACTATGCTCTCGGATAGCTAGGAAGAGGGCCGACTTGGTGAGTCAGTCTACAATCACCCATATGGCATCATGTTCCATAGATGTATGTGGTAAGACCATTAAAAATTCCATGGGTATCCCATCCCACTTTCACTATGGAACCTCAAGGTATTGATCTAAATCCACTAGAACTTGGTGCCTAGCCATAAATTGATAACAAGTAATGCATTGAGATACAAACTATTCCACACACTTCAATATCTCTATCCACTAAAATTGACATTGGAGGTCAAGGTATATATTTTTCACACCTAGATGTACCACCAAAGGAGATGTATGAAACTCTCTCAAAACCTCCTCCCACAACTTTACTGGTACCATCGTGCATCCTTTGAAAAGAAAAACATGTTCCCCATCTTCAAAAAATCCATCATTACCATGTCTAGTGGATATTTGAGTATGTAGGGTGTTGCAGTTAGTATCCCCAAGTTGTACTTCCCTAACTCATTGTAAAATTATATGGGTAACAACCATCTATTGTTGGTACGATTCTTCATCCCCATCCACAAAAAAAATATATGAAATGAGGAAAACTGCTCAGATGCCTTGTTTAGAAACTACGAACAAGATCTCTTACTGAGCAAATATGCAACCACATTCCCATTTCTAGGAGTATAGACAATTTATAAGACATAATTTTAATGACCCGAAATTTTGAATATTTCGTTTTCCTAACTTTGTGTGTTATTTTATTTTATACTCAACAAAACTATTTCATTTAATAAAAATAGTATAATTAAAATAAGACCATTGGGTTTCAATTGTTATATGATCGTTGGCCAATATGACCTTTGGAAACTAAATGTTACAATTATTTTCTATAAATACAAGTGATCTTGATTAATTAATATAGAAAGAAGATTCTATGGCCCTATCCAGTAGTCTCGGGCCGATCGAATCCCATCTGACGGAACTCGGGAAAGAGGTAGCACCTTTGGGCTTTGCTCTAGACCAAAAACAAGCCGAACTTCATCGTGTGAAGTTGGAATGGAATCGCCTTCGTGAGAAGTTCAAGCTGATAGAAATCACTACTCGGGTAATATTGGCCGAGCCACCCCAAGATTCTATCACCCTATAACACCTTACTCTTAGGTCCTATGATGGTGTTATAAGGGGTTATGTAACGAGACCTTAACCTCCTTGTGTAATCCTTTGATTTAAAAAAAATGGTGATGTCTTCTTATGGTGAAGTTTGTGAATTTTCAAATGTTCGGATAAATATAGTATGCATATTATTGATGAATTTTAGAAAAAGGATATTTTAAAAATATTTTATGTAAACCTTAAATAATTAATAATTTGTAATGATTTTCAAAAAATGGTCTTCTACAGTAATGTTCAGTAAGAAATTTAGAGTCTAATAAGATCAAATTAATTTTTGATGACTAGTAAATTATGAATAGTGATTTTACGCTTATGATTAGTATTGTGATCAAATAGATTAAGTAACCTCACTTAAGAATGTATTAATATAATCTAGGCACCTTGATTAAATAATGTGATTCAATAAAATATGTAAATATCTATTCCATAAAGTACTGGTTAAGTATTAGTTTTTTCGGGTGAATAGTGTTTTTTATTTTAAAAATTAAATTAAAAATATTTAGAAAATTATTTTCATAAAATGGAGTTCATTTTTGAAATTAGGGCATCGATATTTGGTTAAGGAAAATTTTTGGGATTTTTCTGAAATAGTTGAATTTTCAGTGAATAGTGTTTTTATTTAAAAATTAAATTAAAAAAATTTAGAAAATTATTTTAATAAAATGGAGTCCATTTTTGAATTCAGAGGATCGATATTTGGTTAAGGTGAATTTTTGGGATTTTTATGAGAAAGTTGAATTTTTGGTGAATAGTGAAAATACAGTTTTTGACTTTTGGGTGTTTAATGACATCATTAAGGATGTAATAATTATGAAATAATTATGGTCCAATTATGAAGAGTAAGATAACGTATGATGTGTCCCAATTGGCCAATACCGTGGGCAAATACCATGGGCAAGCCCATGGTTTTTCCAATACCACCGATGAGGTGTCCCTTGGAAATTAATGCCTTGTCCCCTCACTTCTCCTACAAATACCAAGCCATCACCTCATTAATTTCATTTCCAAATCCTTTCCAATTAATTTATGGTATCTTTACCTCCCAAAGAGTCCTACCAAGGTGACCCCAAGCCTCCCAAGGTCTCGACCATCAAGATTTCGAAATTACTCTTCAAGGTAAGGGATCCTACCTCTCTCCTTCTTTTCATGTATTCTCTATTATGTCATTTATTTTAAGCTCCATGTTATTATGTTGGGGATGTTATTTTATATTCATCCTATTTTCCATTTCATTTTCATATGATGAGACACCCCTTCTTTCTCTCATCAATTCATTTTAAGAATGTTTAAGTGGCGTCGTTAAGCTGCCGAATTTTTGTAAGGGATTCTTTCACCCTTCTCATTTTCAAGTTCTATTTTCATGTCAAGTATTTCAAGTTCGTTTTTATTATGTTGGGTTATTATATCTATATCTATCATAATGTTCTTTTATGTTCATATAATGAGATACCCTATTTGATCTCATCAATTCATTTTTTTGAAGTTTTAAGTGACGTTGTTAGGCTACCAAATTTTCATAAGAGAAATCTTATTTTTCTCTTCCTTCCATGTTTTTCATTTCATATGGTATGTCTTTAAAATTTCACTACCATGTTATTATATCCTTTATATTATTTCCCTCTACTTTTTTAGGGATCATTTATTAGTGGGTGACCCATGTCCCCTCTCTTTTCAATATTTTCTAAAACCCTGTAACATAGTCGTTATGCTGCAGAATTTTCGTCTCAAAATGTCTCTCTCTTTTTCTCAAATTATTTTATTTTATTAAGTGAATACTCAAAGATATTTCTTCTATATGGTTATTTACATATATATAAAAAATTTCTATTTTAAATTCTGGGATTTACATACATGAGACCATCTTTCCTTTTCTGTGAGTTTAAAGTGACATAAAGATCATGTCTTTAAAGCAGTTTTTAAATGTTATGACTATGAAATGAAACCCATTTCTTTTATGCTATATGTGTTATTTATGAAATTATTGATGATTATATATGTGTCTCACATGATAATTAAGACAAATTAAGGGTGCTCCCTGATAGTTCTCCAATTCCTTGGGTAAAGACTTAATCTCTAGAGATGTCCATTTTAACGATACCTTGGTGAATAACCTTGGTAATTTTTTTTATGGACACCTTGGGGATGGACCTTGGTGAAACGAAAATGATTGTCTAAGTTAAATGTTGTAGCCACATATTCAAGTTATGAAACACATTATTTTTATTATGATATGCCTCATGATTTCTTTCTCATGTCTTAAAGTTCTTTTTCAAGGCTTTATTGATGTATCTCAATTTCACATGTAAAATGTTTCCCCTTATTTCCCTTACTGGGCCTTCTGCTCACCCTTTCTTTTGATGTATGTCCCCAGGTTATTAGATACAGTAATGAACCTAGGGTGAACATAAGGATAAGCCTTTAAAGTATTTAAGAAGAATGTTTAATGTTTTCATGTATTAAGTTCCTGGATTCCAAGACACTAAGCCTTAAAGATCCTCGGTTTTGTATAATGTAATGAAAGTTAATGTGATAAAAAGGCAGGATGTTATAGTTGGTATCAAAGGATAGTTTAGTTATTTCTGGAAATTAGGATATGAAAACTTTAGGAACAACCTTATAGAAAAGTTTAAATATAGGAAATCTTCCTGGTATTTTGGTGATTATTGAGTAAGTGGTTTATCAAGAAAATACATCCTTGTCTGGATACGAGCAGGTAGAGGTGGCTCTGGCCTAGATGTACATAGGGGTAAAAACCAAAAACACCACTTTGATCTAGACTCGAACGAGAACTGTTACACGACAATGGGCCTTGTTGCACTCTTGGTTATGACACTTCCGGGGGATATGTGTGGTTAATCTCAAGCTTTTTATGAATCATTATGAAGGAATTATAGAAAAATTTAATTGTCTAAGAATGAAGTTTTTAGAAATAAAATCCTTTTTATTTAAAAGATTCGTAAATGAAATAAGTTTCTCAAGAAGGATTTATTCTTTTAGAAAATGTCCCCATAGTCTAGGAATACTTTGACGTATTTCTTTAGGAGTTTCCCAGACCTCCCCCAGAAAGAGAGGTAGAGTTCTCCATTGAACTCATACCTGGATCTCATCCAATGTCAAAGTCCCCCTATAGGATGGAAAATGTGGATCAATAGGAATTAAATAAACAACTCCAATATCTATTGGAGAATGGGTTTATCTGACCAAGTGTGTTTCCTTGGGGAGAACCAGTTCTCTTTGTAAAGAAGAAGGATGGATCGATGTAGCTATGCATTGATTATAGAGAACTGAATGGGATCACAGTGAAGAACAAATACTCTCTTCCAATAATTGATGAATTATTTAACCGACGTCATGGGACTCAATTCTTCTTTAAGATTGATCTTCGTTCTAGTTATCATCAATTAAGGGTGAAGAATGATGATATTCCAAAAACTGCCTTCAAATCAAGATATGGGCATTATGAGTTTGTTGTTATGACCTTCGGACTGACTAATGCACCTTCTATTTTTATGGATCAAGAATAAGTTGATTTTGGAAACTTATGTTTTATAAAATGGATATCATTTGTATAGGAAAATGATTTGTTGATTAAATGATAAAGGTTATTTTGGATGATGTTTTCTCTTTTGGAGTACTATATCCCTAATGGAAATAAAATACTACAGGATTTAAATTGAGGAGGAATGGTTGAATTGTTTTTGTAAGAATTTATGTATTTATTGTGGACATATGGTGATTGGGGTTATTTCTAGAAAATGATGAACCTAGCGTAAAGAATATGTGAATAGGTTAATTACACTTTAGTATGAGACTTTAATAGTAGTCTATGTTATTTGGAGATAAATGTTAAGATTTATTGGGGAAGACTATGTGATTAAATCCTTATGAGTTTTGGGTTCCAATCTTAGTTTAGATTATTTTGAAGAATTTTAAGGATGATTGTGTATTGAATGGTCTTTTTGGAACTTTGTGTACTTCTGTTGAATTTTAGAGATTAATAGTCATATTTCTTTTTATAAAGAATTGTCCTTTTTGGGGATTATATGATCTCATACTAACCTTTTTAGTTTTAGTTGATAACTAAAGACAAGGGAACAATATAGTTATACTTTTGTGGATTATTTGATTCTATAGAAGATGATTCTTGTGCTTTTGATGAGACCAAGTCTTTTTGAATGTTCATTGTTTGGAGAAAAGATTAGTCTTGGTGGAAACTTATTAAGGGATGAAACTCTACTTGATGGTAAGTATATTTCCTTATGTTTTTATTCTATGTAGTAAATTAATTCCTCCAAATTATGAAAAGGAACGTAAAACAAAAACATTGTTGGTTTACATTTCCTACTGGGTAATCAAAGACCGTTTAACACATCTTAATTTTGTGATCTTATTGTGGTTAATTTTCTCCTAATAATGTTTTCTATCACTCTCTATTAGAACTTGACACTTTGTTTTTTCATCCATATCCATGTTTTCTTACATGGAATCCTAGTATGGGTTAACTCAGGTGACCTTTGTACTTCCCTTTCTTTCTTTTAAAGTAATAGTTTTACTGACTCTTTTTTCGATGTGGGACTTTCAACAAAATTTCCAAGCCCAATTTTAAAATTGCGAGGACATAATTTCTTTAGTGGGGGAGATTGTAACGACCTGAAATTTTGAATAATTTTTTTCCTAACTTTGTGTGTTATTTTATTTTATACTCAAAAAAACTATTTCATTTAATAAAAAGAGTATAATGAAAATAATACCATTGGGTTTTGAATGTTATATGACTGTTGGCCAATATGACTGTTGGAAACTATATGTTACAATTATTTTCTATAAATACAAGTGATCTTGATTAATTAATATAGAAAGAAGATTTAATGGCCCCATCCAGTAGTCTCGGGCCGATCGAAGCACATCTAACGGAACTCGGGAAGGAGGTAGCACCTTTGGGCTTTGCTCTAGACCAAACCCAAGCTGAACTTCATCGTGTGAAGCTTGAACGGAATCTTCTTCATGAGAGGTTCAAGCTAATAGAAATCACTACTCAGGCAATGTTGGCCGAGCCACCCCAAGATTCTATCACCCTATCACACCTTACTCTTAGGTCCTATGCTGGTGTTATAAGGGGTTATGTAACGAGACTGTAACTACCTTGTGTAATCCTTTGATTTGAATAAAAAATTGCGATGTCTTCTTATGGTGAAGTTTGTGAATTTTCAAATGTTCAGATAAATATAATATGCATATTATTGATGAATTTTAGTAAAAGGATATTTTAAAAATATTTTATGTAAACCTTAATTAATTAATAATGTGTAATGATTTTCAAAAAATGGTCTTCTACAGTTATGTTCAGTAAGAAATTTAGAGTCTAATAAGATCAACATAATTTTTGATGAATAGTAAATTATGAATAGTGATTTTACGATTATGATTAGTAATGTGATCAAATGTATTAAGTAACCTCACTTAAGAAAGTATTAATATAATATAGGCACCAAGATTAAGTAATGTGATTCAATAAAATATGTAAATAACTGTTCCAGAAAGTACTGGTTAAGTGTTAGTTTTTTCGAGTGAATAGTTTTCTTTATTTTAAAAATTGAATTAAAAATATTTAGAAAATAATTTTCATAAAATGGAGTTCATTTTGGAAATGAGAGCATCGATATTTGGTTAAGGAGAATTTTTGGGATTTTTATGAAACAGTTGAATTTTCAGTGAATAGTGTTTTTATTTAAAAATTAAATTAAAAATATTTAGAAAATTATTTTCATAAAATGGAGTTCATTTTTTAATTTAGAGCATCAATATTTGGTTAAGGTGAATTTCTGGGATTTTTCTGAGAAAGTTGAATTTTCAGTGAATAGTGAAAATACAGTTTTTGAGTTTCGGGTGTTTAACGACATCATTAAGGATGTAATAATTATGCAATAATTATGGTCGACTTATGAAAAGTAATTTAAGGTATTATGTGTCCCAATTGGTCAATACCATAGGCAAATACCATGTAAAAGCCCATGGTTTTTCCAATACCACTGATGAGGTGTCCCTTGGCAATTAATGCATTGTCCCCTCACTTCTCCTATAAATACCAAGCCATTCCCTCATTTATTTCATTTCCAAATCCTGTCCAATGAATTTCTAGTCTCTTTACCTCCCAAGGAGTCCTCCCAAGGTGTCCTCAAGCCTCCCAAGGTCCCGACCATCAAGCTTTCAAAGTTACTCTTCAAGGTAAGGGATCCTACCTCTCTCCTTCTTTTCATGTATTCTCCATTATGTCATTTATTTTAACCTCCATGTTCTTATGTTGGGGATGTTATTTTATATTAATCCTACTTTCCTTTTCATTTTGATATGATGAGACACCCCCTCTTGCTATCATCAATTCATTTTACAATTTTTAAGTGGCGCCGTTAGGCTGCTGAATTTTTTGTAAGGGATTCTTTCACCCTTCTCATTTTCAAGTTCTATTTTCATGTCAAGTATTTCAAGTTCCTTTTTATTATTTTGGGGTATGATATCTATATACATAATACTATTATTTTATTTTCATATTATGAGAGACCCTATTTTATCTCATCAATTAATTTTTTTGAAGTTTTAAGTGATGTTGTTAGGCTGCCGGATTTTCATAAGAGAATTCTTATTTTTGTCTTCCTTCCCTGTTTTTCATTTCATATGGTATGTCTTTAAAATTTCATTACCATGTTCTTATATCCTTTATATTTTGTCCCTATACATTTCTATGGATCACTTATGAGTGGGTGACCCATGTCCCCTCTCTTTTCAATATTTTCTAAAACCATGTAACATAGCCGTTATGCTGCAGAATTTTCGTCTCAAAATATCTCTCTCTTTTTCTAAAATTATTTTATTTTATTAAGTGAATACTCAAATAACTTTCTTCTATAGGGGTATTTACATATATGTGAAAATTTTATATTTTAAATTCTGGGATTTACATACATGAGGCTCTCTTTCCTTTTCTGTGGGTTTAAAGTGACATAAAGATCACGTCTTTAAAGCAGTTTTTAAATGTTACGACTATGAAATGAAACCCATTTCTTTTATGCTATATGGGTTATTTATGAAATTATTGATGATGATATATGTGTCTCACATGATAATAAATACAAATTAAGGGTGTTCCCTGATAGCGCTCTAATGCATGGGGTAAAGACTTAATCTCTAGAGATGACCATTTTAACGATACCTTGGTAATTTTTTTTAATGACACCTTGGGGATGGACCTTGGTGAAACGAAAATGATTGTCTAAGTTAAATGTTGTAGCCACATCTCTGAGTTATGAAACACATTATTTTTATTATCATATTCCTCATGATTTCTTTCTCATACATTAAAGTTATTTTTCATGACTTTATTGATGTATCTCAAGTTCACATGTTAAATGTTTCCCCTTGTTTTCCTTACTGGGCCTTCTGCTCACCCTTTCCTTTGATGTATGTCCCCAGGTTATGAGATACAGTAATGAACCTAGGATGAACATAAGGATAATCCTTTAATGTTTTTAATAAGAATGTTTTATGTTTTCATGTATTAAGTTCCTGGTTTCCAAGACACTAAACCTTAAAGATCCTCAGTTTTGTATAATGTAATGAAAGTTAATGTGATAAAAAGGCGGGATGTTATAATAATCTTTTAGGAAATATATCCATTACCTCTATCTTGGTTATGTCCAATATGAGAAAATATATACTTGAGACTCTTATGGACATAATAGATGATAAGATTCTCACCCATAAGGTAGTTTCACCACAACTCTAGTGCGAAGACTACCATTGCTAACTCAAGATCATGGGTCACATAGTTCATCTCATGTGGTCTCAACAAACATGAATAATATTAAATAAGTTCCTTCTTCAACATCAGAACACTACCAAGCCCAGTTCATGATGCATCATAGAACACTATGAACTCGACACCCTCTTCTAGAAATCTCAAGATGTGAGTGCTCATCAATATCTACCTCAACTCCTAGAAAGTCTACTAGAACCTCTATGCCCACATGAAAGGATTCCCATTTTTGGTCAAAACTATTAAATAATATGATATCCTAGATAAATCATGTATGAATCATCACTAGTATCTTTCCAACCCAAGAAATATTTGCACCTATATCATGCTCTTCGGTAGCTCCCAAGCTAACAAAGCTTCAACCTTTTCTTGATCTACTTCCACACCATCTATTAAGATAAAATTTCCTAGAAAGTGGACCTTCTGAATCCAATACTGGAACATCGAGAGATTTTCATAAATCTAGTTCTCTTAGAGTATATCCAAGACCATCCTCAATTGTCTCGTGTGCTCCTCCTTAGATGATAAGTACACTAGGATGTCATCAATGAAGACTACCAAGAACTGGTATAATAAAGGATGAAAGATCTGGTTCATGATTCCCATGAACACTATTGGGGAGTTAATCACACCAAAGGGAATCACCATATACTCATAGTGACTGTAGTGACATCTGAATTCCATATTTAATATATCCCCATATCGTACTCACAACTGGTGATAGCCTGATCTGAGTTTGGTCTTTGAGAACCATCGTGCCCCTATCAACTAATCAAATAGGTCATCAATCCTAAATAATGGATAATTTTTCTTTATGGTCACCTAGTTTAATTGATATTAATCCACACATAATATCAATATATGATCCACCTTCTTGGCGAACAATAATGGGGATTCCTAGGTTAGAACATTGGGTCTAAAAAATCCCTTCTTCAGCAAGTCCTCCAACTACATCCCTCAACTCGTGAAGATCTTGGTGAGAAATCCGATATATTGGTGCATATATAAGAGTATTGACATAATTTATATCAATGAAAAATTTTATATCTTATTGGGGGGTAATACTAGAATGTCCTCGGGAAAGATGTCATCATACTCCTCCACCACTATAGAGAACTGAAAACTCATAGAATATACTACATCAGGGGTCATACTAGCCAACTGATGAGTAATTGGCTATAACATCCTATTCATGAGTCTATATTATGTTTCCTAGGTCTCCTTTTCACCCATAAAGGAAAACCTAGTCCAATCGTTACTAAAACACTACATCCTCTGCCTGAAACATTCTATCTAGGTATGAACTATAGATAATCATTTCATACCTAGGATGATTCCATAAGTCCTAATCACTACTAAAAAGAGATCATAATGTAAAATCTCACCTCCATGAGTTGGGTCACACTATCAATAGATTTTTTCAAATTTTAAGTCACCTCCTGTAGAAGTCTCCATGTGCAAGGGTCGAGACAAGGACTAAACTGGAATTTCGAATTTTCAAAGATATGTGGAAATAAAAGAATGAATAAAACTTATGTCTATAAGTACTAAAGATGAGGTATAAAAGAAACTAACTGTACCTCGCATCTCCCATTGAGCCTATGGGTCATAAGCCTCAACAGCATGTAGTTTCCCTCATCCCAATCCCCTTGCTCCCTGAGCCTGGTGTGGACCACCAGGGGTAGTGGTGGTAACTAGTAGAAATGTCTACCACCTCTTGAAAATCTCCTAGATCATCTAACTCAGCCACTAACCTATGTACCTATATGATCCTTCCACTACATCTAACTATGTATCCCATACACTATCACTCTATCATCTGTATGGTGGGTCATACAATCTTGAGTAAGATTCCCCATGTCGTCATAAGATTATCACCACTGCTACCTAGGCTTACTAAACCCATCATGTGAGCCCTAAACCATAGACCATATATACTAGGATCACCTCCTAAAACACCTTGCATGTCTAGGTCCCTAATTCTAATGTCATTTCACTGCTATAAAAGTCTCTTCTCCTTTTTACCCACTATCAGCAAAAACTATCTGCATTTTCTCAACTAGGAAACACTCAACCACCAAAGTTCACTCAATTACCACAGTATAACTAGGAATGAACAAATGTATAACACTGTCTTAGATTTCTCTATTAATTCCTCCCTTTAAGATATAATCCTGAAAAATTGATCATGAACCATATCCATTGAGTACCTAGAGATTATGGTAAACCTACATTAATACTCAAACACTATCGTACTTCCATGTTAAAGCTATAGAAGTGTCTAAATGCATACATCCATAAATTTGGATGAGATAAAACTCCTCTGTTAAAATTAATTCAAACTTTGGACATTATAGAGTTTCTTCATCATAATATTGGGTCACTAAACCGCACCATTATCCTGTAGAGCCATGGTGAAAGCTTGATTCCAAGTATACCATCTGATATTTCAGTGTCTTGAAAATATGGAAAACTCATGTAACCACCTCAAGACAGTCCTCAACCACCAATGGGTTGGTATTACCTCAAAATATGAGGGGTCACTATCTCTAAAAATTGTGAAGTGTGCTCATCCTACGCACCTCTTATACTGGTAATATTAGTACCACCTACTGCTCAAAATGTGGTCATATAACTGGTGCACCACCTAGGGGTAACACCTCTGGATAGGACCCAGTATTGATGCCTCATAATTGAGGGGATCATCCCCATGATTTGTATGTTGAATCCTAGCTAGAATACATCATGAAGGAATACTAAAATAGATAATGTGTACCATGGTCAATGATTATATCTGTAGATATGACTCAATAAGTACATGGAAACCACAACCCCTTCCTATATATTGAATGTACCATTGATTTCCCTAAAACTATCATCTACATGTATTGAGTCAAAATTTAGGTGATCAGAGTCCTGGTGTATGGATACATCAATCGTGGTACCAAAAATAGAGTCCCTAGCCTAAAATCCTAACTTGAAACACTTCACACTATTTCCCCAAACCAATCTCATTGACTCTAGACCTAAGGTATAACTAACTACCCTTATTCCACTCTATCACAACCCATCCCAGTGGGACCTATGTTACAACTACCCCAAAACCACCTCTAATAGGTCAGAGGCTGGCAACTAGCACCGAGTAGGCATATCACACTCATGGGAGGCCTTAGCCTGAGGTACCTATACACATTCACACATCTCCAAGACCATATAATACTGAAATGTAAAACAACTATAAAAAAATTCATTCATAAATCTAAATCCCACTACCAGAGTATGATAACAAATACTGAAAGTAAAAAGTCCAAAATACAATCCAACCATAAAGAGTTTGAAAACAATTCCAACTGGAAAGTATATAAGGGGACTATTGTCAAGGTGAAAGTAGGTACACACCTTAATTTTTCTAGCTCAATAAGCTCCACCTGGTCTTGGTACCTTTAGGACTTCATCAAAAATGTTGATCATCACCATAAGACACAACATGTGAAGGCAAAGCATGTGTTGTGGTAGGTGTAACAATATACAATATGACACCCCAAAATCAATAAGAATATAAAAATAGGAATAATAGTTTTCTCATCACAAGTATATGTATATAGAACATATAATAATAATATCTAGATAAACTCAAAAAATGCACATAGTCTCAAGGTAAAGTCACAACCATAATTCCAGTATATGAATCATGGTCAAAGGTTTCACATGGCACTCATCTAGGAGAACACACTCTAGGAGTCACATAGCATTAGCAGTGTCTATATGTCGTTTCATTCTTATCAGATCATACCATAAAAATTATACAATATAAGTCTAAATAGAATGATACACAAATGAGTATCACAACTAAGGACATGGGATATATTAACAAATCAATCTAGAATAATTCACTAAGTAGAGGATCGAAGGCCATATAGTGTTGGTCATGACGATGCTAATAAATCCACCTATGGAAAGATAATTATATAGGATCTCACTTTGGGCCTTACGTAATTATTCCAAAAACTATCTCCAAGAATTCCCACTAAAGGGATAATTATCCTATGTGTAGGATGTGATTCTATATTAGCCCTCGTGGAATGGATCAAGGTAATTCACCCTAAAGAAAATTATCCTAGATAATGAGTACAGGGGATATAAGGTCACTTTGAAGGATTACATTATGTATATTGGTAGTACATGATGTGTCCCATAGACACCAGATTCTTTCCATTAAAACAACTTGTGTCTGTGTCTGTGTATATTCTTGAGCACATGGTGTATCCAAGCCTGTGTACTTATGGTCGTGTCCATGTTTGGATAGTTATTTATATGAACATATGGTAATTTAAAAGTATGTATTTTCATGTATCCTATGAAATATGCGCTGAGTTCTAGGAGAGAGTTCACATGATGCATGATAGGTGTCACACGTCATGTGATACTTAACTTCTTGTGAAAACTTTGGTGTCACACCAGGGGTACCACATGGCATGTAGCTCTGAAATACACTTTGTGTACAAAGGTATTTTATAAAACCCTCAGGTTTATCCCCTATGGTGTTTTCAACTCCACCATCTACCAAATTCGGCAAATAATCACACCAGTAAGCATAAATATACTCAGACTAAGCCTCACCATTGTCACTCGCTCGGACCCATTCATCTGATGTTCTCAGAAATAGGTTATACTTAGTCCTCTTCAACATCACATGCACTACTCGAATTAAAACTTATCTAATCCAATCCAATTCAATCATCTCTATCCTCATTATATAATCCCCATGTCATACTGATTCTGGATCTACAAAATCAAACCATTGTGGCAACAAAAATGTGTAAAACAGTTTATTTCTCGGTATTTTGGTTAAACCACCAGTCAATTGAAACACCAGTTATGAATGTGAAATAATGGTGGGATAAAGATATAAAAAATAGTAATGAACCTCATCCATGTTTAGTTGGCCTCAATAAATTTCCATTATAATTATAAATGAAGATCTATAATAAATAATCAATCCGCCCACAAATCCCCATAAATAGAAACCATACCCACAATACAACTGATCCAAGAATCAATCCATTGGTCAATTGATTATAATTAATAATTGAAATAAATAACTAGGAAATAATACAAATAAAATAATATCCTACCTCAATTAGGAGAAATCACTAGTGAAGAACAGTTTCGGACCATTATCATTGGTGAGATCCTTGAATCCCATCGCACACTGATTGATGATCCTTGATCTAGTTTTCATTCACTGAAAAACATTCCCCCAATGACTCCTATAAATATATAGGTTTATGTGGATAACCCTGGTAATTTCCCATATCTATATATTTATATATTAATTAAACTATTCTGATGTTTCTTCTAATAAAATTAAATAATTAACTTATTTTATTTTATTAATTCGCTCGCGATGATGCTCAACCTGAACACCCAACGTGTTCCAAGGTTATGTAATACCTAGGGTAAAACCAATTATATGAACTCAATGTTGGAATCTGATTTTTGATCTAAGTCTTTTTTGAGAATTTATTCCACTTTTTTAGGAAAATTTATGCCTATTCATTTAATATATTTAATATATTCTAAACATTCATTTCGAGCTCACTGGGCCTCAAATCTCACATCGTCTCAGCACCTAGTATCAAAAATATTCCATATAATATTAAAAATTAATACAAAAAATATGAATCATTAAATTTAAATTTATGATAACATTATTAACCCTTTAAGATTGAAATATTTAATATTTTGGTTAAGGTCACAAATGATTAACGAAGCTGTTAATAAAAAAAGATAAGGTTTGAAATGACACCAAAACCAATATAAATTTCATTGTACAATTTTATTCACACCCTATAACCTTTTTCCATGAATTTATTTCCATTTGGAATAATTTTTCTTGAGGATGAGTTTTTTATATTTTAATCTTTTAATAAATTCTAAGTGTTTCGTCTCCCTCCCTTATAAAAGGACATCACTCCTTTCACTTATTTAAACCACTTTGAGCCTTATAGATTGACTTAAAACTAGAAAAATATCTTATAAACATCCATATAAATTTTATATAGGTGTTTATCTCTCAAATATACTAACTCTAGTGTCCTTAATATGATACCCAAAGGAGTTGTGTCAAATAATAATTAATCACCTTAACCAATCACTTTCTTTTTACTTGTTCTTTAACCACCACTAAACCTCTTTTATTTATCATAAAATAATAAATTAAGTATCATAAACATAATAAAATCTTATTATGATTGTGAAACCACTATTATCAACGCTTTTCCCGTATAATGGTAAGTGAAAGTATATGTTGTGCATACGTACGACTTATCATCTACACATAGCAAAACAATTCATTTTTTATCACCTTATTTTTTAGATGGGTATTATGATGGGTATAATGTTTATGTATGATATTTATAAAATAATTATACTTATATAATTAAAATATCACATCTACCGTCTTACCTTCCAATCTATTTTTAAATGATAATGTTGCTCATGCGTACATGTGGGCTACCACCTCCATGAAGCAATGTGATTTGTTCTTTGTTTTCATTTTAACTGGTTGTAAATAAGGATTGATTTAATGAATCAATATGATATATATGATATAATAATTATTTTTGAAAATTAAATTATTATATACCTTTCATTTTTTCCATCCGTTTAAAATGAGAATCGTGTTCATGCATACGCATGACCCACCATCTCCAGGAACAGTGTAATTCATTTTTTTATCAATAAATTGTATAAATGGCCCTAAATATGTATATAATGAATATATATGATATTTATATAATTAATAAAATTATTTAGATGATGTAACTATTATTTAAATACAATGATCAAAATAATTGAACCAAAAGATACATGAAAAATGTATCAGTTATCACCTTGAACATTCATTTTAATAAAGAATTGTTAATAAATGGGTGATAAAAGTTTATAAGTAAATAATATATTGTATCATATATATAATTATGTCTTTGTAATATATTTATAATAAATATATAATTATTATATAATAGGTTCGAACACATACAGAGGATGGTGGGCCAAGGGTGAGGGTTATATGTTACAATATCATTGTTTGTTAAGATTATTTATGATTAAGTTGTGATTATTAAATCTTATGATATACCACTCAATAAACTGATTAATTTTCTTATGATCTATTTATTTCTTGATAATAATTTTTCCCTCAAATTTTCTACACTTTAAGTAATCAAGAGACCAGAAGAATGTTTTTAAGGAAAATGACTTTATTTCTATATTTGGTCAAAAATACATTCTCTTCCATGTCTATATTTTCTAAAAAAAAATTAATAATGTTTCCAATATTCTCATATGTTTTTTAATGTAATTTTTACCCACGATTTACTTTTTACAATATTTTACAAAATAAATCTTCTAGTCGTTTTCCAAATGAGGTACTTTTTTACTTTTTTACAGATATGTGAAAGGAATGTTTTCTTTTAACTTATACATCATTAATTTAATTTTCCATTTCCATGAACATTAAATAATTTTAATATTAGTTTATTATTTTTTGAGGTTATTCTCAAAGAGAATTTTTTTCATTAATATTTTGTAAATTTTTATATTTTAAATAATTTATTCCAAAGTGAAAATGTTATCTTTTAAAAGAAATGGTCCATGTGATATTTAAAGGAATTTTACATCTATGATGACATAATTAGATTTTTATTAAGTTTTATTGGGTATATGATCTAATGATACCATCCTTATTGTTTTTATGGGTTGTTTGTGATTATGATGACAAGATGTTTATGAAATTTATTCCTTTTCCATAGGTTGTTATATGATGATTTGATGAATTTTTTATGAAATCCATTTATTTTTCATGGGTTATAACATGATGAAATTCTAATAAAACCCATTTCATTTCATTGATTATGATATGATGAATTTTTTATGATCTTGTGGTACACATATATATAATTTTCATTATGTGTTGGGTGGGCCTGGAAATATATATCCCACCAATTCATTGGGTAAATATAGATATTTAATGAGATAAATAGAACTATAATTGGGAGTAAACCTAGTTTAGTAAGGTATTATGTCTACTATGATAGTATTAGGAGTGAACCATGAATACTATGATGGTTTGGGAAGTAAATCCAATCGAAAATTATGGTCTTGGAAATGATCCTTGACTATTAAAGAAATGATTTTCTATAATTATGTGTTTACAAAAAAAAATATATGTCTTATGTCAATGTTATGCTCTCATGGCTCATGTTCTTTGATTATATTTTGATTAATGTATTATGAACTTTCATTATTTAGGTCATTAATCATCTTTATGATATATGACATGAAAGGTAGTGTTTTTAGATGTTATGGTCATGTTATTATAGCCTTATGCACGTGTTTTGTTTAAGTTTTCATTAATATCTCTCTTGTTTACCCTTACTAAGGATCAATGATCACCCTTTCTTATGTTTCCTTTACCCATTTTAAGAATAAATTTATTAAGTATGATATATATAAGAATGTTACAAGTTATGAAGAAATTAATGGGAGATGATGTGGTTCACTTATGAACCAGTTTCTTAGGTATCAAATTTTTCAAAGATACTAGAGATATATGATTCTGGTGTGGATTGTTATTTTATGTAATGAATATTGATATAATAATATGTAACATCTATATATGAAAATTCTGGGTTTCTATACTTTCATTAGAACATGCATGGATATTTTGATTAATAAATCCCAACATGTGAACCAAATTTTTTATTTTATAGAAATTTAAATGAAATTAATTCCATATAGAAAAAACAACTTAACCAAAGAAAATATATGATCAAAACAACTATCTAACATTAAAAACTGAATTTAATAGACATAAATTTTGTAATAACTTCAAATCTACTTATCTTTCATCTGGGATATAAGGTATCCTCAGTAGATTTTAAAAAATCATAAATTCCATATAGTTCTAATTTGGGATTATAATTATCATTATGAGTATTTGTTTCTTTAAAATATATCCAATTAGTATCCAGTACTAAATTTTGAAACTGAGATGGTTCTGGAACCCAAAAATTTGTATTTCCTTCTCCATTTTTGTTACCATGTTGATACCAAAAGTCATAATTATTCAAAAAATAGAAACATAAAAGATAAAACCCCAATATTATCAAACATTTAATATCTTCTAAGATCACACTTCTTACATGGGTATTTAATTGTTCTATCTGAAAAAATTCCCGAATTTGATGATGTGAATGATATAAATGTTTCAAAACTCTCATTATATATTGTATTTATTCCAGATATTTTTGGATTTCAATGATGATTTATTCAATCATGATCTCATTGTAAAAACATTATTTCATGGGTCCATATTTTTCTAAAAAAATGAAAACATTATTTTATAATATAAAATGTGTTGTGAAACTTTTTCTAATTAAATGACTATTTAATATTTTTTTATAATATACTTCATAAAATATTTTATTTTAAATATTATTAAAAAAATTAAAATTTAAAAATATGAATTTTTATTAGTCTTTATTAATTCACAATAATATATAGTAATTTATAATAAATTATATCAATTAATCGTAAATTAGACTATTTTTTATAAATTTACCCTAAATGATACTAATTTTTTCAAATTTATATTAATTTATACTAATTTTTGAGGAATTAATGCTAATTTATAGAAATTTATACTAAATTATATCAACTTATAGTAAATTAAAAAATTTATTATGAATTAACTCTAATTTATATTAATATATATTATTTTATAATAATTCATACTAATGTATATCAATTTTTATTAATTTGAACTAAATGATACTAATTTATTCTAATTTATATTAAATTATACTTATTTTTATGAATTTATACTAATTTTTATAAATTTAAACTAATTAATATAAATTTATATCAATTATATCAATTTTTAGTGAATTATACTAGTTTATACTAATTTTTAATTAATTAATACTAATTTATAGTAATATATATTAATTTATAATAATGAATACTAATGTATACTAACTTTTATTAGTTTATAATAATGTATTTTGATTTTTATTAATTTATACTAAATGATACCAATTTGTACTAATTTCTATTATGTTATACTAATTTTTATGAATTAATGCTAATTCTTATTAATTTACGTTAAATTATATCAATGCATTGAAAATTATACTAATTTATTCTAATTTAAAAGAAATTAATACTAATTTATAATAATTTATATTATTTTATACTAATTTATATAAATTTATAACAATTTATATTGATTTATATTGAATTATTCAAATACATCACAATAAAAATCAATTTATGTTAAATTTTACAAATTTATACTAAATTTTTCAAATTTGTATTAATTAATAGTAATTTTTTGTAAATTTATAAAAATATTTAAAATTGGTTTTTACTTTATATTAAATTATACTAATTTATGATAATTTATATTAATTTTATAAATTTTATATTAAATTATACTAATTTTTATTAATTTATATTAAATTATACAAACTTACATTAATTTATAAAAATTATAACAATTTATAGAAACAAAATATTAATTTATTCTAATTTTCTATGAATTAATTATAATTTCTATTAATTTATATTAATTTAAACCAAATTATACTAATTTATAGTGACTATATCAATTTATAGTAAATTATATCAGTTTATAGTAATTTATAATTTGTTATAAAAATTATTATTATTTTATAAAAAAATATTAATTATAAAAAAGTATATTAATTTATACAAATTTATATGAATAAATAATAATTTATATCAACTTATAATAAATTATATCAATTTATACTAATTTATATTAATATATAATATTTTTTACTAATTTTTTTAAATTTCTATCAATTTATAGTCAAATGTTTTAATTGGTATTAATTGATAATAAATTTTATTAATTTATACTAATTTTTAATAATTTATACTAATTTTTAATAATTTATTCTAAATTATATCACTTTATGTAAATTTATATTTATATGTACTAATTTTCTATGAATTTAAACTAATTTGTAAAAAGTTATAGGAGTATATACTAAATTATGTCAATTTATAGTAATTTTATAATAATTGTTATTAATTTACATCAATTTATTCTAATTTTATTAATTTATATCAACCCATACTAATTTTTTTTAATTTATATCACTTTATACTAATTTTTGTTAATTTATCCCAATTTATAATATTTTTTATTAATTCAAACTAATTTAAAATTAATTTATAATAATTTATAGCAATTTTTATTAAACTCTACTAATTTATACTAAATGTAATATCAATTTAATAAATTAAAATAATTAACAAAATATATAAATTAAAAAATAATTAAATAGAAAAGATTAATGATAATTAAAAATAAATTTTAAAAAATACCTTGAAATTGTTACATTGCCATAAGATTTGTATATCTCATCCTGAATCTACTAAGATGAAGGTCAATTCTTAAACTATAGGGTTTATGTGATAGAAATAGAAGGGTTATGGGCTGATTGTGGGGAGGGGGAAGGTCTCTGCATATTTATAGTTTTTTTTATTTTGAAAGAATTTTTGCAATAGAAATTTCATCATAAAAGTATGGAATTTAGAAAATTTTCAATGGTTATTTCTTACGGACTGTCTATTTGTGAAAAATATTTACGACTAGTGGCTTACTCATCACAAAATCTCACCACCAAAAATAATGTTTTTCATTCAATGGAAAGGCATTTATGACGGGCTGGTACATTGTAAATAAACCTGTCGAATGATCATTTCCAATGTATCCGTCAAAAAATAGATTTTTATGTGTATTTGAGATGGGTCCATAGAAAATTGTTATTATCGAGAGGGTTATTGGCGATGAATCTGTTTTAAATGCTTGTTATCAGAATGGGTTATTTGTGACAAATGTACCAGTCCATCACAAATAACCATGTGGAAATAAACTATTTATGACTGATTTTTTGTTTTTTCACAAATAGGTCATTCCCTTCGTTGTTCACACAAGCACACCAAAACCCATTTTGATGGACATGTTTATCTATTGCAAAAAGCATTATCAAAAAACTATTTGTGACAGATGAGTTAGTCCATCACAAATAATCTGATTCTATAGATTTTTTGATATGTAATTTTATTCCATCATAAGAAATCAATTTTTTTTAAAGTGTGGTTTCATGTGATGGTGTAAATTAGGATGAATAAATGTCAATCATCAGAGGCCTTCATGTAATTCTTCTTTAAGGAGATTTTTCAAGAGCCATTAAATCTTGACCGGGCATAGGAGTTCATAAAGATTCATCAAGGGGAATTTTTTATGATAGATTATACCACCCATTTCTCAAATCTGTTTTGGTTTACCCCTTTTCTAGGTGGGAATAAGGCCCAGAAAGATCATATGTTTGATATTAGTCTTTCGCTATATTTTGGCATCAGGTGAGGCTATTTAACCTGATATCTTATTATGATATAGTCTATGTGGTTTTCACCACAATAAAGATCCTCATGAAGGATAGTGTAGTAGAATACTTACCTATTTTCAGTGGGTTGGGTGGTGGTATTCCTAGTAGGGACAGTGGTTCATATTCTAGTGGTAGGAAGAGAATATTAGATTTTATGTGCTAGGTAAGCAAGAGAAAGTCCAAGTATGGAAGAGGTGTATAACTTCCTCTTAACGGGAGAGTTGTGATCGTGTGTTATTGGTGTGGGTGGATGGGGATTTTTTGTAGTTCATGACCAAACCCACATATACAGTACAATTATTATTTTTGGATAGGTTACCAACATATTTTCTATGAGATAATGCATCATTAAGGTTCAAGCATGGGTCTTAGGATGATGAAAACTTCTCAAGCTTGGTCAAGATTACCTCGGTAAACAGATGACCAAGCATCATCGGGGAGGCCTATGGGGGGATATAGTCAAGGATATCATGGGAATTAGTAGTGGATTCCTTATGGGTTATCTCCTTATTCTAGTTAGGGATATTGGGGTCAGATATATGGATTTAAGTTAAGAATAGTTTTTGAAATGGATCAGGTTCTTAGTGATGGGGCAGAGAATCCTTCTTCCACGAGAGTTGTGGTTGTAGTGTCTCCTACCCATTATGTTGCTCTATTTTTCATAAGAGAATCTCATTCCTTTTTTTCTATTATTATGTATGTGTGTCATTGTAGATTTTACTTTCGGTGTTATTGATCTTGGTACACCTCTTTGTAAGAGGTTAAGTCATATTCAAAAATACACTAGGTGTACCTTAGCTTTTGGAGGTTCTAGGAACCTATAAGGTTTCTTGGATTTTGATGTGATCAGTTTTGATTTTTACAACTAGGGTAATCCTATAAATAAATCAATATTATGATTTATAATTATTAATTTTATGGATTCATATTTATCAATGTTCTATAAATGATTTTTTATAATTTTTCAATTGAAAATGAATAGTTTTATTTAACTAAACTATTTTTCAATTGAAAATGAATAGTTTTATTTAACTAAACTATTTTTAAATGTATTTCATGGTTTTATTTAAAATTTAATTTTCTTGATTTTATAATTTTAATTTAAAAAAATGACTTAATTTTTTGTAATCATAATATCTAATATATCTTAGGGTGATTTTTTCATTATTTTATGAACGGATTGATTTTTGAGTGAATAGTGGAAAATACTAACTTTTTCAAAACTTCCATTTATTTATTTAAATCAAGTAATTTAAAGGTCACAATATATTTCTAATTCAGTTTTAAAGTAAAATAATATCCATTTTATAAAAAATAATATAAATTGTTTTCTAGGAATCAATATTTTATTTTATTTTGGTATAAGTTCATTTTTAAGCTTAAAACACAAATTGTTAAAAAACAATTTTTCATTGTGTTTCGTGCGCTTATAATAAATTTATTTTATAAAATTATAAAAAATGAATCTTTAAAAATGTATAAAACATTTTTTATCAGTATTTTTAAATTTATAAATTATTTAAATTTCATTTTTGGTCATTATGAATAATAACAATGGTAAAAATGTGTCACCAAGGTAAAGGGTTAATCGAGTTAAATAATGTAAATACTTTGTGATAAGGCTAAAAAATTTCATATTAAATCTTATTATATTATGTTAAATAAATATTTATTGCCTTATATTTTAAATTTATATTTTTTGATCCACTTTAACTTGACTATGACATTTATAATATTTAAAATTTTAGAAACATTACAAGTGTGTCACTCCCCTTACTTATAAAAGGTAACCTCCTTTCCTCTATTCCTAACATGTTTTGAGAACTATATCTTGACCAATACCTATGAAAATACCTCCTCAAAATACCTCCCCATTTCATAGAGTTCTTGGTCTCACCAAAATAACAAACCTAGAATTATTGTGGAGTAATCTAAAGGAGGTTTTCCAAAGAAGAGGTATAACGCTTCATGGAGTGTTTCATGTTTATTTATTCTTCAACCCCCTTAAAAAAAATTTTAACCAAGATTAAATAATAAAATAATAATATTACATATATCTAAATTTTATCATGACTACGTAATAATAATTTTTCATCTCTTTTTCTATCCTAGGGGAAATGAACGCATCGTTTGTACGTACATGTGGGCTACAACCTCCACAAAGCAATGTATTTCATTTTTCATACCTAGATTATATAGATGGTTAAAATTATGAATAAAATAAATATAAATGATATTTATGTTATAATTATGATTTTTTAATGATAATATATTACTTACCTTCTTACCCTACTATCTGTTAGAAAATGATAATGTCACTCGTGCGTATGTGGACTACCACCTCCACAAAGCGATGTGATTTCTTTTTCATCGCCACCTTAAAAGCATAGTAATAAGGATTGAACTAATAAATATATATTAAATTTATAAAATATTTATTATTCTTTAATTTTAAAATATTAACTAATTTACTTCTTTTCTACTCAGTAGAAAAATTAAAACATCTTTCATGTGTATGTACACACTATTATCTCCATGAAATGATGTACTTAATTTTTCATGAATGTCGTACATGGTTGGTTTGAAAAGTGAAATTAATGTATAAATATGATAATTATATCATTTTTAATATTTTGGAGGTAATTTAATCATAATCCTTTTTACCACTGTCAACACACTGGTGTTTTTATGAGGTTATTAACCAAACGACCCCAAAAATCTAACGTGAACTTAACCATTTTAGTAACTAAATTAAAAATTGTAGTAAATGAAATAAATGGAATAATAATAATGATCATGAGCATGAAAAATTTCATTAATAAATTATAATACTAATATATTTTTATTATTTTATAGTTATATGACATACTAATCTAGATGGGACTTAAGGTAAGGGATTTTCCTTTAAATCATTTTTTTTAATGTTTTAAACTTTTTCTCCTCAATATCCATGTTCTTTTAAATGTTTCAAAAAAAATTATTTATGTTTAAAATTTTGACAAAGTTCATTTTATACTATATTTTACTTTATTTACAAAGGTTTAAAAAGGATTCTTTTCAATTTTTTCCATGGGTGATTTTTAACTTTTTACAAAAGTGAAAAAATGAATATATTTTTAACATATATGGATAAACTGAATTTCCCACCATCATATCCATTACTCATCATCAATATTACTCTAAATGTTAAAATGGTTTTTAAAATTAAATCATATTCTGGATCTTCTAGGTATTTCTTAATTTAAATAGTTTTTAAAGAAAAGGGATATTTTCATTAAGATTATAAGAAGATGTAAAGTGTTGTGCTTATGGGTTCGAATGAGTTTTTTTTATGATTTTATGTTGAGAAATTGAAAGATTAAATAATTGTTCATAATATGGTGCTTGATCGTTATAAATGATACTGGGCTAGACTAATATAGCACATGATGATGGGTGATCCCAATATAGAACACTAATTCATTGGGTAATGGTTTAGTATTCAAAGGCTAAAAATGAGGGAGATAAATGAGTAAGTTACTCATATGGAATTAATTATTATTTAGTTATTCTTACATGGGTTAAACATGAGTGAACACAAGTTATGAATATCATTCCCCAATTTAACTATATTATTCTTTATAAAAAAAATATATAAATATTTTGATTTCATAAGGTAAAGAAAGTTTAAAGGTGAAAAGTTTGTTTTTCAATGGATTTTTACCCAGAGTTACCACATGCCTCAGTGTTAATTCGGGATTTTTATTATGTTTTTTAATGGTTTTAAAGGGTTCTCTTTGAAAAAATTGATTTTCACTTGGGGAAATGTTTTATTTATTTTATCAACATTTTATTAGAAAAAAGGTAAACGTACTCATGATTTTTCATGTTTTTCACTCAACTGGAGGGATTATTTTATTTGTATATCCCTTAATGAACTTTGTTTTTCTCATCCCATGTTTTCAAATTATTTTTACAGGTTATAAGGATGCATATAGATTTTTTCAAGTACAATATTTCCACTATGGAAACTCGTCTTAAAAGAAAAAAAGTGTTTTAGATAAAAAATGGTTGTAAACATACAGATCTATTTTTATGGGAAAATGTATATTATGTGAAAGTGACCACTTTATTATGTAATTTTTTTACCCAATTCTCTAAAAATATAAGATTATAATATCTTGGAAATATAATAAATTTCAACCCCTGTTATAAATAATGTAATTATAGGTTTATTTTTTATGGGATGTTATAATTAGTATCAGAAAAAGGTTTAGATACCACTATACATAAAGAGAATGTTAAAAGACACGTTAAATAGAATCTAATTTATGGTTATGTTATTATGAGATATCGTTTAAATATATAAATGTTATTTCATCTAATCCATGTTTGTTAAGAATTGTTTTATATAGATTAAATAGGTAATTTGATGTAGAAAGGCATCAAGTGGATAATAACCTTCCAAATCAGAAATCTTGAATGGTTAGAACAGACTTGTTTGTGGTAGTATTGACTGAACTGGCACATTCTATTAATGTCGGCTCCCATGAAATATAGTGATGGAATTCTTTATAGAGGAAAATGTCTATAGTGGAGTATTCAATGAAACAAAACCCTCTAGTGTAATCTGGATCTTCAAACCTAGTGAAAGCCGAAGGATAGATCAATGCTTTAGAAAATATATTTTAAATTTTTTTAAGTATTAAAAATCAAAAATTAATACTTTCTAAATATCTTTTTTATGGTGAATCTGATCAGCAGTGGTCTCTAATTAAGAATACTAAGGAAAAAAGATGACATTGATGCCATGGATGGGGCATAATTTAATTTTAGTTTTCTTGATATGTATTTTCCAAAATTTATTAAGCTTAGAATGGAAAGACAGTTTCTATAGTTGAATAAAAGGGAATAAGACTCAATGTTTATTTATAAGGAAAAGTTTACCAACTGGCCATGTACACTTGAAATTTTGTTCTGGACCATGATAGTATGTAAGTGGGTTCCCTAGAACCAACTTTTTTATGTATTTTGATTACCATTACATGTACAAATTTTTATATAAAAATATTTATTTTCTTACCATAATAGTATTTATATTTCATTATCTACTATTTACATGGTAATTCCCTTAGATTATGTATCATATCAAAATGTTATAGTAGTTCCCAACTATAATTATAACCTTGATATATTATGAAAGTAATCTTAAATATGTTCTTTATGGTCAAGATGCATCGTACTGATAGGATATTGATGATTTATAACTATTAGGTGTTGTGGGCTCATAAACATTGAGACTTCTTCTCATGAATTTTTCACTTAGTGATCTTGAATTGAGGAGATCATGAAGATTGACACACCAATAGGAACACCACATGTGTCAGGTGTCATTAGATGTCTCTATATATGAGAGTTTTTATTTTTATCTTAAGTTGATATCATTATCAATGTGTACCATTTGATCAGATACTTTTATGCAATACTAACAACATGTAATTGAATTTTAAGTGATGTATCTTGTGTTTGGTGTTTCATTAGTGGTATGAAATTGTTTGAATGATCAAGATATTATTTTTCACATCTGAGTTGAGGAAGATATATCTTGGGTCTAGTTGATTAGGATGGTAGTTCCTTTATTCAATTCATGTTCATGGTGATTGAATGTAATTATATATAGTAAGTTCAAGGAATCATTAAATCAATAAAGTATGATGACACCAAGTTTGCATCCTTATTTATGATATATTATGAGATAAAGATTTTATATTACATAGAGCATGTTTGTAGGAGGTATTCATAGGTATGACATTCCTTATCTCCTTAGGTTCCAAGATGGGTTTCTATAATCCAATCTTTTTGTGTGATTAGGACTCTCTAATATCAATATAATGACCTATAGGGTCACACACAAAGTGTGTCCACAAGTTCCACCTATTCAGATGAATTTGAATTTAGGGTGAAGTGGACCTCACATGTGGGGTTCAGTGAACATCCAATTGTGAAATATTGTCATTGTAATAATTCAATTATATTATTCAGTTTTATAATAATAATGATTAGATTTATTTATCAAGGTATTCTTAAGTTATTTAATTATAAAAGTGAATATGAGAAAATATAATTTTTCAAATAAAAATAACATGTTCAAGGTTTATTAAATTATTAGGGGAGATTATGATTTGTCTTAATGGATTTTATTTTATCATGTAACATGATTAAGTGTTACAAGTGGATGATAAAATATCTTTGACATTTATGACAAGTTTAATTTAGTCAGAAGTGTGTATAAGGGTCTAAAATGAAGGTAATTACTTTACAGGGACCAAAGTGTAATTTTTGAAATTATAACCTAGGTATAAAATCGTATTTTAGCCTCTTGAATAGATAGATTTATCATTTTCATGAATTTAGAGAGAGGCTATGTAATGAACCATCTTGAATACCCTGGTACCCGAATAACCAGGATGGGCCTAACATAGCCTGAAGGGTGTTCCTAATCCCCATGTGTTGGTGACAAGCACCTCGCATCATACAATATGAAAGTGGGAATGAATTTTCCATAAACACAGCAAAAAAATCAGTATGCATAAAATAAAATCTCCATATGGAGAGTTTTACCAAAATTCAAAAATGTATGAAAATCCAAAGTATAACCACTAAGTACCAAAAAAACAGGACAAACAACCCAAGTCCCAATGTACAAAACTCTCCAAGCCCAAGGATCAAAATCTAATACCACCTCCAAGTAGTGTCTTACCCTTGTTCAAACCTAGAATATGATAATATAAAAACACCCAAAGTTTCAGGTAGGGTGTGAGATAAAATTCCCATAGGGTCTCACCATGGATTCCATAATAAGATGCCAACATTTAATTAACCAAAATAAATCTGTAAATTTAAAATAAAAAGGCATAGAAGTTCAAAATAATATTTAAAACAAAACACGCTTTACATTTCAAATGATATAAGTACTTTAAAGAAATGGATTAATAAACATTTTATATAAAACAATTTATATAAATTTGGAAGGCATGTGTAAAACAATTTACAAATAATGGAATATATTTTAAATAAAAAAAACATGCAACATGGTTATCTTACAAGAGGTATGATAGTTCCAGTTTATGGTACTCCATCACACTCAAATATTTATCATGTAAATATGTGTACACATGTCCCTCAAACAATGGTCAAAGAGAACTCATCACCATCCCATCAGGGATGTGACCTGCTGTGTATATATTGTTAGTGTTGTAAAAAGTCAATAGATTGTTGTCCCAAATAACTTTCTAACTACCTAGGATTTCATGTTCTCTAATAAAAATAAATCATGGAAAATTTATCTTAAAACTATTTAAAATAAAATTAAACCCATTCTTCTATTTTAATATTCTAATTTCTATTTAAAAACCATAATGGGGTTTTTAATCAAATCATGCCTTTTCTATGATAAAAGTAGTGGGTTTCTACTAAAACTATTTTAAGCCATTTTTAAAAAAAACATTGAAATAAATTTACTTAAATAAATTTCATAATATAAATTTAACAATTTAAATTTCACAATTTTCCATAAATTTCACCAACACACACCAATTCATTGGAATTGGGGGTTTCCCCCAGTTTTGTGCCAAATAAAATCTAAATCCACAATTCACTATAACTGGGTTTTTTGATAAAACAATTTAAAGAAAGAAAATTTAAATAAATAAATTTAGTTTAAATAAAAAAATTAAATTTAAATAATGAAATTTAGGGTTAATAAAATTGTCCATCATAAATAGAATGACCTACCTTAGGATCACGAGATCACGAATTACAAATCCCTAATTGGGAAACTCCAATGAAGAACATTAGGAACAAAGATCTGAGAATAAAACCTAGATTCAAGATCTGAAATAGTAGGGAGTATATCCTCCACTAACATAGATATCTATAAAACCCTAGCGGGGAAAGAGGATAGAGTGGAAGAAAGAGAACAATAAAAGAAAACTTATAGGGAAAAGATCAGTCATCGTTAACCTAGATTTTATTCACTTATGGAGGAGTGTTGAGGGTCTAAAATTTCCTCTTGGGGTATTCAAAGTAATAAGAAAATTTATTAGGGTAGAATGATCCCATCAATCACTTAATTTAGGGGTCTTTTGTTTTAAAATTAAATTTCAAATTAATTAAATCCCATACGCATAGTTAACTGGGCAGGACTGAACAATTAGATGAACCATAAGCCATAACCATGCACCCCTTTTTACCCATATTCACAGTTTATACTAATTGGGTGATGGTTTTTCAAATCATGAAATATATTTGAAAACCCTAATTGTTTGGGTTTACATAGTTTTCACTAAGAGGGTGCATGGTTTGGGAAATTGTACACCATCCGTACACAGCCCAAAAACTTTAAAAAAATTCCAAATTTTCACCTGAAACAACCCTAAGAAAAATCCAACCAAAGAATAATCAAAATTGGTGTTTAGGAATAACTAAAAATAGTAAATTAGTTTTATAACCCCCCCCCCCCAATATAGAAACTTTTTATCCCTAGAAAGTCTATTAAGAAGCTTTCATGCCAAAAAGATGATGCCACTGCACTCTCATCAGTGCCTCCCTCTCCCATATCATATGAGAATCAGAATTGTTCTTCCATAGAAATCAAACAAAAGGTATCATACACCCACAAAGAACATCAGTTTCAGAATCAACTATCCAGACTGGATTCTTAGTCATTAATAAATTAGGTTCAACCTTAAGATCATTCCAGCATAGAACATCATATGGATTAGATAGATACTTTCATAGTTGAGATACATGGAACACATTGTGTATCTACAACAGCTATGATGGAAGAAATAAATGGTAAGAAAATTTACATAGCAAATCCACAACTTCAAAAGGTCCCAAAAAAAGAGTATCAAGCTTCCCTTGCCTCCAAATATATCAATGACCCAAATGAGGTGAGAATTTTAAGAACACACGATCACCAGCTAGAAATTCCAATTTTTTACGATGATGATCAACATAATATTTATATCATCTTTGTGCTATAAATATTATCTTATGAATCAACTAAATATTTTCTTTCATATTTTTTACCAAGATTAATCTAACTAATTAACATTCACCAATCTCTAACCAACACAACAGAGATCTACAAGTTTGATTATACAAGGCCTTAAAAGGATCCATTCTAATCACGGACTAGTAGCTATTATTATAATGAAACTCAACCATCCCTAGATGTTCATACCAATCCCCACCAAATTTTAGAACATAGGTGTGAATTATATCCTAAATAATCTATATATATCTTTATGTCTGGCTATCCGACTGTGGATGGTATGTCGTACTCAAATGGACCTCAGATCCTAGTGCCTCTTTAAGGCCTCTCCAAAAGTGAGAAGTGAACCGAGGATCCCTATCATAGAATATAGCATATGTAATTAAATTAAAATGAATAATATCTTTCTCATATATATTTACCAACTCTTCAACTTTGGTTGTATTAAGAAATGGGTATAAAGTGAACCAATTTAGTTAGCCTATCAATCATAGCCAATATCGCATTACTCTTTTTATGGGTATAGAAAAACCCAGCCACAAAGTCCATAGATATCACATCCCACTTCCATTTTGACACTGTAAGTGGATGAATAAAACCCCGAAGGATTCTGGTGCTTGTCCGTGAGCATTTGGAATGTATAATAATGAGAGAGAAATCAATAATGCCCCATATCATACCTTGCCACCAGAATTGTTGCTATATGTCATAGAATGCCTTTGTTGTTCTTGGGTGCATAGCCCACTGGGAGTTTTGTAAATCCCCAATCACGGTATTACTTACTACTAACAGCACAACAAAATGATTCTGATAACATAAAATACCCTCTGTGAAAAATTAATAGTCAGTTCTGGTCTCTACACCATAAAGAGAGTATCCAGTGCTACAGAACTCATCATCAAGATGTTATTCCTAGAGAATTATTTCCAGAAGATAGGATGTCAAATGAACACTGGAAAAGGTAACCTCGGCCCCTGAATCCTAGAATCCAATATAAAACTAAGCAAAGAGATCCATCAACTTCCACTCTTCTGATAATTCCTTTACGGTTTGGGTTAGAAGTTTCCTACTTAAAGTATCTACAATGACATTCCCTTTCCCTGAGGTATAGGTGATGTCAAAGTTGAATGATTGCAGGTACTCCACAAAACACCTCTAATGGATATTAAAATATTTTTATGATAAGATATAACTCAATATCTTGTGGTTAGAGTATATGCTATACCTTTCTCCAAAACTTTATTGCCGCCAACTTTTAAGAACATGCATCAAAGTTGCAAGTTCAAGTTCATGGGTTGAGTAATTCTTCTCATGTGGCCTAAGCTAATGAGATCCATTACCAATGACATGATCTCCCTACATAATAATGTAGCCCAAACCTAAACCTGATGCATCAGAGAAGACTAAATAACCCTTCCCAGCCTTTAGAAGGTTAAACATCAGCGTAGTAGTCAAAATTTGTTTCAATTCAACAAAATAACTAAGAAATTATTCGTCCCAATCAAAATTTATTCCCTACCAAGTTAGAGAAGTCATCGGATAAGAAAACATTGAGAATTCCTTAATGAACCAATGATAATACCTAACTAATCCCAAGAATCTATGAATCTTGAAAACATTTCATGGTTGTATACATGTCATAATAGCTTTCACCTTTTCAAAGTCAACTAAAATATCATGTTCTGAAATCACATTTCTCAATAATTTCACTTACCAAAACCATAAATCACATTTAGAAATATTTCCATAAAGTTAGTGATTCTTTAATAATTTTAGAACTACTCTCAAATAACACACATGATCCTCCTCGGACTTAGATTAAATGTGGATGTCATCTAAAAAGACTGCCACTAAGGTATCAAGATACCCATGGAAAATCATTTTCATCAAATCCATAAATAATATAGGACCATTGGATAAACCAAATAGAATAACAAGGTACTAATTATGGTTTTACCTGCTCTAAAAGGAAGATTTATGAATGTCAGATTCTTTTATTCTAAATAGATGGTCACCAGATCAAAGATCAATCCTCAAGAATGACTTTTCTTGTTTCAAATGGTCAAACAAATAATCAATATGCGGAAATGGATACTTGTTCTCTACCATTACTCGATTTAGTTTTTGGTAATCAACATAAAGGTGAAGTGAACCATCACCTTTATTAGCAAGGAGAACTAGAACTACCCAAGGTGACACACTTAGGCATATGAATCCTTTCTCTAGAAGATTATACAACTGAGCCTTAACCTATTTTATTTTATCTAATTCTATGTGGTAATAAGGAATAGATATTGGTTGAGTACCAGGAACTAAGTTAATATTAATAGAAAACTCTACCTCCCTTACCGGTGGAAAATCAGCAAGTCTGAAAAGAAACATTGGGAAACTCAATGACAACTGGAGGGAGATCACCGATCAAAGATTATTGCTTTCATAAAAAAGCATACATAGATATTACTTTCCCCAAATATGGATAATAATTTATAGATCTACCTGATTTTGGTTACCATTCTCCCTAAAAGATCTAGAAAACCCCATCAGGTAGAGTAATAGAGACCCATTGAAGGTAATAATCAATCTAGGCTTTATTGGAACCAATCCAATCCATCCCAAAAATGATTTCAATTATTTTTATGTTAATAAATATAAAACTCTAAGCAATCTCGATATCTGATAATGAGAAAACACAAGCAAGACTATAGAGACCCTATTCTCTCTTCACTACGAGGGGTGTAGTAATATCAATTACATAATAAGAAATATTCATAGGACGATTAATAATATTCATAATAGGGGTTGAAATAAACAAATTATATAAACCAATATCAAATAAATCAATCACAAATGATGAATCTATAGTGATGGTATATCTCACAGTCATTGGACATGTATCCTCTTCCTATAGAGACTCTTCCTCTGTAAAGAAGATTCATTCCAGATGCATGCAGCTAGAACACCTTTTTTCATGAATAATCTTATTGCACCATAGTTTTCATAGGCATTTATGATCTCATGACACTAAGAAGAGTTGAATAAACATGGAAAACTTTTATGAGTAACCTGAGAATCTGCAGGAGCCTCATATCTTGGGTCCATCAGTGAAAACCCTCTTTGAGTGCCCTGTCTTTCCACACTGGTAACAAATCAAAGGACTTATTATAGGCACTATAAGAGGTCTAGAAAAAACCTATTGTTGATAACCACCATGAGAATCATCACGCTTCCTCTTCCCTTTAAAGGAATTTACAAAAACTCCACTAGGAGAAAAGGGAACTCCCGACAACCCTGAATTTCCATCCAGGTCTATTTCAACCATTAATTCTCTATCCAGCACATCAATATAAGAATTCATCATCATTAATAAAACCTGATAATAACTATCATATTGATGTCCCATATTGAGTCATCAATTCTTCATCTTATCATTTGATAATATATCAAGTGAAAATTACACAAGCTCCATAAATTGATTTTCATATTCTCTCATGGTTTTATCTTCCTACTCAAATTTGAAAAACTCTATATCCATATCTAATACCATCTACACTGTATATAAATAGTTGGTGAAAGTTATTTGAATTATTTCCACTCTAAAAACTCATGCTTCTTTGCATCACCATCATGTACCATTATCTCCTGCTTGGTCCCTCCATCACGATGGAGACACACCTCAACCTTATTTCATCAGGTGTCTCTAAGAACTTAAAAAACACTCTATCCTTATCAACCATTCCTCAACCACTTGAGGTTCATTGGAGCCTATGAACATGGGCGGCATTAGAAAAGGAACTCTTGAGCATGATTCCAAAAAAAATCCCTATAAGGTTACACATTTATATCCTAAATAGAAAATAGAGGTGGTACTTATCCCAGATCTTGTACAATATACACAATCACTTAAACCAAACTTGGGTCCAAAAGCATATTTCCTCACTGTTGTTCATCAACAACTTCCTCCTAGTTCTGTTTCACACATCTTCTCAGAGGCATGATGATACACAACATTAGAAGAAAATATAGAAGACATCATATTAACACTCAAACAGATCAACAAGGGAGATTAATCCCAATATATAGACAACCAATAATTAGATTTAAATATATTCAAATCAAAATTATGGAAAATACTAGAACTGGTCCTCAAGACATCATTCCCAAACCACCCCTGGTGAATTAATTCTTATTACGATGAGAGGTATCTTGGAACTCAATAGCAACAACATCCTAATTCCTAATAAGAATACACAATTACATAATGAAATCAAGGAAAGATGAAAAAATTTCACCTTTGATATCACTTTATCACAAACCATCCTGGATACCTTGGTACCCTGATAAATAGGTCGCTCCTAACATAGCCTGAAGGGAATTATCGATTCCCATGGGTTGGAGACAATCACTTAGCATCATACAACAATAAAGTGGGAATGAATTTTCTACAAACATAATGGAATAAAGAAAAACAATTCAGTATTCATACAAGAAAATGTGCACATGAGTACTATACAAGAAGTCAAATAGGTATGAAAACCCAAAGTAGAACTATAAAGTACTAGAAAAGAGGATAAAAACTAAATTCCTATTTGACACAACTCTCTAATCCCAAGGATCAACATCTTCTACCACCTCCTAGTGGAACCTTACCCTTGTTCGAACATTGAAGAAGATAATCTACAAACACCCAAAGGCACAAGTAGAGTGTGATCTAAAATCCTAATAGGTTCTCATTAAGAATTCCATAATAAGATTCCAACATTTAATTAATGAAAATAAATCTTTCAATTTTAAATAAATGAGCATAATAATTTAAAAACATATTTAAAACAAATCATGATTTATATTTCAAATTATGGAAGTACTTAAAACAAATTTATTAATAAACAATTTATAAAAAATAGTTTATATAAATTCATAAGGCATGCATAAATTTTTTTATAGAAAATAGAATTTATTTAAAATATAAACAATGGGAAACATTGACATATACCAAGAGGTATGATAGTTCTGGGATATGGTACTCCCTTACACTCAAATAGTTATCATCGAAATACGTGTACACACATCCCTTAGAAATTTTTCAAAGAGGACTCATCATCATCCCATCAAGGATGTGAACTGTTACATATGTATTGTTAGTGTTGTAAATAATCAACAGAGTGATGTCTTGAATAACTCCCTGACTACCTAAGTTTTCAAGTTATCTAATAAAATAAATGATGCGAAATTTATTTTAAAACTAATTAAAATACAATTCAACCCATTCTTATATTTCAATATGCCAATTTTCTTTTAAAACCAAAATAGTGTTTTTAATCAAATCATACCTTTTCCAAGATAAAACTGTTGGGTTTCTATCAAAACCATTTTAATCCATTTTTTTCATACAAAACTTCGAAAACAATTTCATCAAATCAATTTTACAATTTAAATTCAATAATTTAAATTTCACAATTTTTTATCAATTTCACAAACACGCCCCAATTGATTGGAATTGGGAGTTTTCCTAATTTTATTCAACTCAAATGAAGAACATTGACAATGAATATTGAGAATATAACCTAGATTAAATATCTGAAACAAAAGGGATTATATCCTCCTGCAACATAGAGATATATAAAAACCTTGTAAGGAAAGAGTAGATAGCAGAATAAAGATAATGGGAATAGGAATCATACTAGGAAGAGATAAAATGTCATTCTCATAGCTTTGATTTGCTTCTATAGAGTGTAGAGGGGCCAAAATCACATATTTGGAGCCTCTAAGGAAAAAGATAATCTATTAGGGTTGAATGATCCTATTGAACCCCTAAAATGAGGGTTTTGTGGGTTTAAAATTAATTTTAAGATTAATTAAATCTCATACACATCGTTAGATGGGAAAGGCCGCATGGTTAGACAAACCATGCACCCTAACTATGAGCCCCTTTTTATCCAGGTTCACAGTTTCTACAAGGTTGGTGCACGGTTTTTCAAACCATGTGCTAGCTATAAAATCCCCCACTATTTGGTTTTTCATAGTTTCCACTGAGAGGGTGCATGATTTGGGAAAAGCATGTTCCATTTGTTCATAGCCCATAAACTTTCAAAAATTTCCAAATTTTCACCTGAAACAACCCTAAAAGAAATTCAACCAAAGCATGATAAAAATGGAAGTTTATAAATACCTAAAAACAATAACATGATGTTATAAGGTATATCCCCCCTATCTTCTCAAGCTTATAGAGAGAGAATCTAGAGGAAGGACAAGGCCAGATTGATCTTGTGTTCTCGATCGAGTCTGTGTTCATCATGCGATCGAAAGAACATCATAAATCCCTTCAATTTCCCATTATAACACCCAAGAATTGAATATTAATGACTCAAGAGTTTTGTTTATTCTTTAGATGGTCTGTAGGATTTCAATATTGGTACCTTTATGCCATTACACACTGACGATGAGTGAATCAAATGTGTGATTTCAAATGAATAAGGTACCATTTTCAGTTTTATTCTATTTTTTATTGGTGATTAAATTTAATTTCATGTGATCCTTGAACAAATATAGAAAATGGGTTTTTTGGATTTAGTTTTTTTAAAAGTAATACAAACCAAAAAATTTAAATTATTACATTTCAATACTTTTTCCACACCCCTAGTTTCTTTAATTGTTATCAGATATAATGTGTAATTACTTAAGTTCAAGACCTCAAAATTTTGATTAAATTTTCCATGATTCTAAAAGAGTGTTTTAACACAGTCCCAAATAACTAATGATGCATAGATCCAATTTTATATTTCTAATATATGATTGATCTAATATCAATAAGTTATAAGGAATAATTTTTATGGAAATTAAATGTAAAATTTTTGTTCCGCCTTTATGGCTATTGGTGCAATGGATTTTTAGACGGGTTGTCTTTCAAGCACATTGTGTATTAAATGAAGATACCAGTAACCAATAGGGTTTGTCTGGTGGGATGATTTATTGTTGTGTAAGCCTAAATTAAGGCTTTAAAAAACTAAATTTCATGTTCAATAAGCATCAAATAAAAAAATCATTTTAGTCCACACCCATTAAATTTGGCATGGACAGCATGGCCCCTCCCCATTTATGAGGAGAGTGTTTTATAATATGGAACCCACATAAATTTAGGTGGTCAAAATATATATATGTGTGTGTGTGTGTGTGTTGTATACATATACCCCTAAATCAGATACACCAACCCAACTTCAGCCAGACTGAGTCGATCTGGATCCAACATGCCTGACCCATCAAGAATATTATAATCCCAAAATTATTAACCAAGGATCCACTTTAGGTTCAAATAGACCCAAAAAATTTATAACAAAAATAATAAATTATATTTTAATTCCTGTAATTTAATAAAAAATTTAGGTGTTGTGGGAAGTATTTATAATTAGTTAAAATTGTTTTAATTCAAGTTAAAGCATTAAAAATACTCTAGAGTTGAATTTTAGAAATTTTTATTTTAATATTTCAATTTAATTTCATGTTAGCGGGTCATGATTTGAGAATAACCCATGCATGTTTCTTTTATTATTTATTTAATTTAATAATTCATTTGAGTGATAAATTATAATAATAATTTGTATTTAAATGATCTCCACATCATCAGTCTATCTTTAAAATATATAATGGTTTTTGTATCCACATTTTAGTAATAAAATGTAATTTTACACTAATTTTACCTCACCTGCATGTGAGTATAAATTTTAAAGATCAAAGGCGTTAATGGTGATGTGGTTTGAGATGGGAGCTAGTGTAAAAAAAACTAGTGAAGTGTATGATAGTTGTTGGAACTGCAATTTGTGTCATGTATAGACCTAATAAATTCTCATATAGTCTCATTTAATCCATTATTTTCTCAATGGATTAACCTATAGTTAACGACTTCTAATCACATAATTATTTATTTATTTTATTATATTCATGTTTCTTTATTTTATGAATGCATATTTTTTATGCGTGATCACATCGTATAATAATAAATAATCGTGAATAGATAAAATGAACATGAGTGGTGAATTTTATCAATGTAAATAATGGTTAAGTTGTGAGTGTGATCACATAGAACAAGAATATTAAATAAAAAATATATATCATATGCTATGATAAATTAACAAATATCTCAAAGAAAATATTAAGTCATTAAATGCCATCCATCAAATGAATTTAGACACAAATGATTGTTTGAGGTTTTCATTATCCCTAGTTGTGATTTTATCCTAAAATTGGGGAGTTTTATGATAGAATTGGGTTAACTTAACTAAATTTGGCAGCAAATAAGTAGTCAAATCTAGCTTGTTTCAACTTTATAAGAAAAGTGCTTATCAATTCAAAGTAATCCTTTGTAAGAGATGGGACTCTACTCAATAAAACATGGTGCCCAAGTTAATTTTATTGGCCATCCAAAATCCTACCTTATACTCTCTAAGTAGTGGATATTCCATAACTTAGGCTACGGAGATAGGTTTAAGGATCCTTTCCACTAGAATACTCAAAAGACTCTGAATTTTGAACCAAGTAGATAAGGGCTACTAGGAATTGATAAAATAGTTGGATAAATTTAAAATAATAATAATTTAAAATTTTTATTTGGTAATCAATATAAAGTACTAATATGTTAAATTTAATTCATTTTAGATCAAATGGTCACTAAAACCAGCAATATTATTTCACTGTGTTCTTATTGGATAAAGTGAATATCCAAACCGAAAATAACATCTAGAAGTGGAAAAGACACTTACACATAGTAATACACCAAGAAATGAATATTTTTATAAGTTAATCCCCACTTCTTGATGATCACACTTAGGTAGAAAGAAATGAGGATAGAGATAAATACATGAAACATATGGATGATGCACTGGATATCCAGTGTGTCATGTTGTCATCTATATCAAGTGAGCTCTAGAAAATGAAAAAAGTATAATGATACCTACAAGATGTTATATATAAGATTTATACTAGGATAGAGATCAAAACGAAATATATGACATTTAAAATTCACTATCTAGGTGAAATCTAGAATAATAGAGTTAGGAAGGCCCTCATGTACTCAAGATGATTGGTTACATTGATAGATTGGAATCCCATGGGTTCAAATTGAAAAAAAAAACGGAAATTAACCCCATTTTTTCGTTTTTAAAACCTATATTCATGAATTAAATCATTAATTATGTTATAAATAACAATAATATTCCACTCTTATATTTATTGGGTTTTTTTCACCAAGCTGATAAGATATAAATAATTCAAGCTCTTATATCCTTATGCTGAACAATATAAGGAAAGGAAAGGCTAAGGTGTCAAATTAAAAGCCTAATTCAAAGTGATTAATGAACCGAATATCTAAGAATATAAATATATATAGGGATAAAAAGTATTAAAATTAATTCTACTTCGCATATGGCAAGAAAATCCACTATAAGAAGAATTTCATAGTTAGGAAGAAAAATCAAGGTGAAGATTCTGCTTCTGGTATATTTATCATTGAATCTAATCTATCTATATATAAAGGTTAGTAATGTAACACCTTATGATTATAAAATAATAATATTTTATTTTATATCATATGTGACACGCAACACTGAGCTTAAATAAGACATAAAATATATTTTTATAAGTTTAATCTCTTTGAAAGCTTACAGGACACGCTACCCTGAGTCTAAATGAATTTTCATATAATATACCATTATAAGCTATATATTAATTTTTTATTATGGATATTAATAACTAAAATATGATAATTATGGTTATATATCTATTATAAATAAAATAATAATCATATTAAATAAAAAAGAAATGTTTTTTGAAAATTTTTATTTTTTTAAAAGACGGATTAGTCACGCTTTGCACACATAATTTAAAATTAATTATTATAACTTTTAAAAATTTTATTTGATAAAATTAAATTAATTTTTTAAATGAAAATATCAAAATTATCATATCAATAATTACATAATTTTTATTAAATGTTTTATTTTTCGATGAATAGTGAAAATGCTGAAATTTTATTGAAAACTTCATTTTTTTAAAATTGTTTTTAAAGATAAATTATATTTTTAATTGGTTTTAAATTAAAAAATGGTTCAATTATATATCAATTAATCCAATTTAGTTCATTGGAATCATTTTATATTGAATTTTTATATGAAAACATTGTAATCTTTTAAATATTTTCTCTTTGAAAACCCACTTTCTCGTTGCATCTGTGGGATTACTTTAAAATTAAATTTTTTTCAATTCTTTTAATGGAATTTGGAAAAATTGATTCTATAGTTATAATCATAATAATTTATATTTTATAACATAGTCAACTTAATTTTTTACCAAAATTAATAGTGAAAATAGTAAAAATTAATTATCGTAGTTAAGGTAAAATGGATTTACTGAGGGTTAAACGAAGAAGATAAGGGTAAAATTGACAAAAAAACTTATCCAAAACCAATTTTATTGCCATATTTATACCTTATATATTCTATTTTATATTATGTACTATTTTTTAGTCTTTTTTCATGATAAAAACTTGGTTATGATTAAATATTTTCAAAAAAATTATAAGTGTTCCACTCAGCTCGCTGATAAAGTCCACCCCCTCTCATATCTTCTTCACAATTAAAAACCTTTTTGGTTAAACCATTATATACCCAAATAACTTCCCAAATTACTTAATCTCATCCTATAATCCTTATCTTTGGTATAAATCCAACCTAGGAAGGCCTTTGATGCAAACCTAAGGAGGATACCCGAAAAAGAGGTAACATTCCTTAACAAGCATTTTTTTATTTGTTCCTATACCTCTTTAAATTATTATTAAAAAATGATGATATAATAATACCAGTATCTAAATATACTAATATGTTTTTATTTTAAGGTTTTAACCTAAAACCATGTACACTTTCATCAAACAGGTTACAAAATCATCATTCATTTGCACGAAGGACTACCACCTCGGGAACTGATGTCATTCATTTTTCAATTACCACCCCTCACGATTGGGTTTGATGATGGATATAAAGTATATATATATTATATTTATAAAATAATTATACCTATGGAGTCATTATATTATATATACCACTTTACGTTTCATTCCATAGGTTATACGATAATGTCTCTCCTGTGTACAACGAACTCACGCCTCGTGAAGCGATGTGATTCGTTTTTCACTAACTCTTTACATGGAATGTAATAAGAATAAAGTTAATGAATATACGTGATATAAATTAAATAATAATTATATTAATGACATATTTATCATCCTGAAAATATAATAAATCAATTTTTACACTCAAAAATGATAATATCGTTCGTGTATGTGTGGGCTATCATCTTCACAAAGTGATGTGAATCTATTTTCATAAACACGCCACATAGGTGATATATATAAGTATATTTAAAGAAAAAATGTGGTATATATTATATTAATGAAATTATTTAAATATAAAATATTACTTACCTTTTTTCCATAATGATCGTTGAAAAATAGAAATGTTACTCATGCGTACGCACGGCCTACCATCTCCATGATCATAACATACTACATTTTTCATAACCATATTTCATGTTTGATTTAAAAGTATAATTGATGTAAAAATATGATAAATAATTCATTAATATTATTATAGATAATATATAACCATATAATATTTGAAATAACCATATATTTTATGACCAAACACACATGCGAAAACAAGGTTATTAACACCTGAAACAAGGAAAATAATGAAAGATTATTAATGAATGCGTGATAAGATTTTATAAAAGGATCATATATGATATTATAAATATTAATATGGTTCTAGAATAAGCTAATATCATTTTTTAAACCACTATATATGAGGTTAAATAACATTTAACCAATAGGTAGTGGGAGGTAATGGGTTATATCTAAATTTCCTTCCATTGATGCACATTTGTATGACATGACCTAATTTATTTTATATGGTATATATACTTAACATTTTATATTTTATATCATGATTCATTAATAATTCATGGTATATTAACTTTAAATTTTAATTATTTCATCTAAGGGGATTTGACTTGAAAATTACCTTGTGGTAACGAATTCCATAGCTCAATTTCTTTACATTGGGTTATATTACTTCTTCGTGGGCATTGATATTATAAGATTATGTGTACAATGATATTTTATTATATTATGTTTTATTTCAATTTTTTTATGTGTATTTATAGTTTATACACAAAAATTATACATTTATTAATTCTTACTTCAATGTTATGATCATTGTATGGGTTTATTTCATAATCTCATTCTAATCAAGATTGTTTATACATAAAAAGAGTGCTTGAAAAAAAGAAGTGCGGTAGATTATCTTAACTTATAGAGTAACTCCTAAAACATGGAGGTTGGGACTTTGGGGGCTTGGGTAAACCTTGGGAGGACTTCTAGGGAGTTAAAACTAGCAGATATTATAGGATGATAAATTTGGAATGAAAAAAAACAAAGTAATGGGTGGGTATTTATAATAAAAGAGAAGGAGTTTTTTATTAATTTCCAAGGACACCTCATTAGTGGTATTTGTAAAACCATGGAATTGGCCATAGTATTTTACCATGGTTTTGGACACTTAGGACACATAATATCATATTTTATTATTAAAGAGTTGACCAAAATTATTACAATATTATTACATCATTAATGATATCATTAAACATACTGAAAACTCAAAAATGTATTTTTACTATTCATGAAAAACTAATTTGTTTTATAAAATTATCATAAATTCAGTGTAACATAATATCAATGTACTAAATTAAATAATTAAATCCATTTTTTTTAAATAATTTTATAAATATTATTAATTTTATTTTTAAATAAAATCATAATTTATTCGAAAAATAACAATTTTAAAACTATAATTTATTTTATATCACCTTGAAAAATCAATCAATATCTCATTATCTTATAACTTAAGATGATAAAATAATAATATGATTTACTATTCATAAGGGTGAATTACTATTTATATTAATATTCATAAGGGTGTGTTACTAGTCACTAAAAATGTAAGTTGATCCTATCATACTCTAAATATCTTACTGATCGCAACCGTGTACATCAATTTTTCAAAATTCAAATCACAAAAGAGGAAAAATTATGTATAACAACCAAGTTATAACTATATCCTTTAAATATCAAAGTGTTTTTTCACATATATTTACTTTTGAATGTATTTTATAATAAATTCATTTGTAAAACCTTGGGGTGTTACATTCTTCCCCCTTACAAAAATTTCACCCTCGAAATTATCAAAATGTTACCTCACAAAATTATTTGGGTAGGTATTCATCATAAGTTCCTCAAGATACCATGTTTCCTATTCAATTTTATGATTTTTATAAAGTACATTTACCATTTGAGTCATCTGATTCATCAACGCCTGTTCTTTAGTGTCTAGAATCTGAATAGGCTCTTCACAATAAGACAGGTATGGTTCCAATTCTATACCTTCAGAAGTGAGGACATGTGTTGGGTCTAGCAGTATTACCAAATGATAATCCACAGCTCTAATTCTCTCCAGAATATCAGAAGGGCCTATGTACTTGGGGCATAGTTTCCCTTTCTTTCCAAATCTTATAACACCCTTCCATGGAAGTACTTTAAAGAAAATGTGATCTCTCTCTTGAAATTGCAAATAATTTATTTGATTATTAGCATAGATCATTTTCCTACTTTGAACTTCTTTGATATAGGTTTTAATAGTCTTTACCTTTGTTTTTGTTTCCTCTATAAGATTTGGGCTCACAAGCTTCCTTTCATCAACTTCATCCCAATATGTTGGTGTATGACATCTCTTTCCGTATAACACTTCATATGGTTCCATTTGAACACTAGAACGGAAATTATTATTGTATGTAAACTACATCAAAGGTTAATAATGATCCAACATACCATGAAAGTTGAGAGAGCATGGTCTCAGCATGTCTTTTAAAGTTTGGATTGTTATTTCTGATTTCCCATCAGTTTGGGGGTGATAAGTAATACTCAAAAGAAGCTAAGTGTCCAAATATTTCTGAAGAATTTTCTATAATTTCTATGTATATAGAGGATCATTATTAGACACTTTGGAAGAGGTTATCCATGAAGTCTTAAAAATTTATTGATATAGAGTCGTGAAAGGTTCTCTAGTGGAAAATCATCCCTTATAGTGAGGAAATGTGTAGATTTTGTAAGTTGATCAAAAATTACCCATATTGCATCATTATTTCTTGTAGTTTTGGGTAATCTAGTGACAAAATCCATGGTAATTTCATCCCATTTCCATGTAAGAATAGATAGAAGTTGTATGAATCCTCTAGGATGTTGTCTTTTAGCCTTCACCTGTTGACATACTAAACATCTTGATACATAATCAACAATTTCCCTCTTCATGTTATCCCACCAGAAATATTCCTTCAAATATATATAAAATAAGTTAAACCATGATGTATAGAGAAACTTTAATGACAGGAATCATTCAATAACTCTCTTTTTAGCTCAGGTATAGCCAGAACACAAAGGCTCTTCCCAAACATCAAAATTACATCTTCATATATGAATTCTTCCAACTTCCCATCATTCACAACATTAATTTTCTTTTGAATATTCTCATCATATGGATGAGAACTTTTAATACTTTCTAATAAAGATGTTTGGGAAACAAATTGAAAAATTAATGATGTTTCACCTTCTTTGATTATTCGCATATCCATCCTCTCAAGATCTATATACATAGGATCCTTGTCGATTCTCATTTTTTTAAAACTCCATGATCCTTTCTACTCAATACATTAGCTAAATTATTTTCCTTTCATGGGTGGTAGTGTATGGAACAATATTAATCCTTGAGAATATTGAACCATCACCTTTGCCTCATGTTCAGTTATTTTTGTGAGAAGATGTATTTCAGGCTCTTGTGATCAGTATATATCTCGCATATTTCACCATAGAGATAATTCCTCCATATGTTTAGATAAAATATTACAAATTATAACTCAATATCATGAGTGGTATAGTTCTGTTCATGAATTTTTAATGTCCTATATGTATAGGAAATAACTCTATTTTTCTTCATTAGGACACAACCAAGTCCTTTCTTCGATGCAGTACTATAGATCACAAATCCAACATTCCCCAATGGTAGAATCAGGATCGGAGAATTCACTAATCTCATCTTCAATTATTCAAAACATTATTTACATTATTTTTTCCATAAAAACTTAACCCCTTTATGATTAACTGTGTTTAATGGGTTGTCTAATCGAGTGATGTTCTAAACAAAATGTTAATAATAACCTATTAAACCAATAAAAATACATACCTAGGTTATTTTTGTTGGAGTAGGCAATTCCTAGAATGCCTTCATCTTTTCAGGATCAACTACTATTCTATCCTTAGAGACAATATGTCCAAGGAAAGAAATTGTTTAAAGCTATAATTAACACTTGATAAACTTCCCATATAACTTGTTTCTTCTAAGATTCTTCATAATAACGTGCAAGTGATTATCATGATCTTTATACCATTTTAAGTATATAAAGATATCATAAATAAATACAACAATAAAGTCATTGAGATATTCCTTGAAAACTCTATTCATAAGATCCATGAAAATAGAGGGTGCATTAGTCATTCCAAAAGGCATTACTGTAAACTCATAATTCCCATACCTAATTCAAAATATTGCCTTTGGAATATCTTACATCATCATACACAACAGATGATATCCATATCAAAGATAAATCTTCAAAAAATATGGCGCTCCATGAATTTGATCAAATAAATCATCAATATGAGGTAGGGGATACTTGTTATTTATTATAATAGCATTGATCACCCTTTAGTCAATGCAAAACCTCATAGATCCATCTTTTTTCTTAACAAAAATAATATGGGATCCTCATGGAGAAACACTAGAGAAAATAAATCCTTTATCACTAAATTCCTCTAGTTGTTTCTTAATTTATACTAATTCCATGTTGGCCATTCTATAAGTAGTCTTTTATATAGGCCTTGAACCAAGAATTAAATCAATAGAGAATTAAACTTCCTGCTCTAGAGGTTGTCCATGTAAGTCCTCTACAAAACATCAATATATTATTTTATAATAGGTACATTCTCAATTTTAATATTTCTTTCCTCACCCACTAATATTATGTTATCATCCTCACCAAGAATTTCATTAAGTATAACTATTAGTGGTGGATCTAGATAAGAATTAAATGATGATGTTTCTTCCCTAAAGAAAAGGGATTCTACATCATTCTCAAAAATTGTAACTTCCTTCTTATTGCAATATATTTTCACATCATAATGTGAAATCTAATATATACTTAGGATTATATCAAATTTGATCATAGGTATGATGATAAGGTTAGAAACTAAGGCACATATATGTTTCATAAGGGGGATTGATCGATACATCTTTATTGAAATGATACTTCCCTTGGGAGTTTTGATTGACAAGTCCTTTATTAAATCAAATTGGAAATATCTAATTTTCTTAGAAAAATAGGAAGATATAAAATAATGCGGAGATCCAGAATAAAATAAATCATTTTATAAGTTTGAGGAAATTATTAAAGTACCTAACACCGCATCATTGGAAATTTCAATCTCAACAGTGGCCTTACTCCCTTGGCCTTTTCTGAGGCCCATTTCCTTAAGGATTTGGACAATCATTTTCATAGTGTATCATATCCCGACAATTATAGCATTGAACATTGATATCTTCATTATTTCCCTTGTAATTACCAACATTATGGCCTTTCTGTCCACACTTTTAGCACATTCCTTTTCCTTTTAAATAAGCACCGTGATGTTTCCTTCTACAAGTATCGCATGTTGGAAAATTACCCTTTTTATTCTTCCTATTATCCATTCTATCCTCTTACACCATCTTCTTATCTTTTTTACATTAAAATCATAAGACTTATATAATTCTTTCTCTTTCTTGATAGCACATGATACAATGTCTTCATATGACTAGAAACTTTGGGAGACTAGTTCCCTTTAGAGGAATGGTTTTAAACCATCAAAGAATAGATTAATCTTAGTCATTGGATTACGTATACAGTCTACAACATTCCTTGAAAACCTTGTAAAGTTGGATTCATAATTTTCATCATTTTCATCCTCTTTCTGTCTGAGACTCAAGAATTTCCTCTCCATATCTTCTCTTTATTCTCAAGGAAAATATGTTTCTAAAAATATTTCTTAAAAGTACCTCCATTCCATTTCTTATATTTATTCCTCCTCCTTTGTGTTTTGAATCAATGACCACCATTTATCTTCATATCTCTATAGATGATAAACTACCATGACAACCTTCTCTCTTTCGTTACATCTCAAAGTAAGAAATATCTTCTCTAGGGAACTTATCCATTGCTCAGCTACAAATGGTTTTATGGTCCCATTCAATGATTGAGGTTGTGGTCGCATAAAGTGGTCTAACATTTCTCCTCTATGTTGTGGATCAGGATGCTCTATATGGATAAGGTTATTGTTCATAACCTAAGTCACCTATCCCAGTATAGTTATAAGCTGCACAAAACCAGTCACAGCTCCAATACCAGTGTCATTATCTTTCATAGGAGGAAAATTCTTACATGGGATATGTACATTCATGTGGTTTCCATTTCTTCCACGAGGCACTATTTCTAAATAATGGAATACATTAGATTAGGTTATGAATCATAATGTATAATATAAACATATAAAAATACTTAGCATAAATTGAAATAATATTCATAGCTAATATCATAATAATAAACATGGTTTATTTTAGGAAAAAATTTCATTTAATTCCTTCATAATGGTTTGTAAAGAAAATTTGAATTATCCTAAGCATATCCCCTGTGATTTTCAAACTAGGTTCATAGTAATGATCGTTGTCGTGTACCAGAATACCCCAGGTCATGCCTAAAACTCCTTATCAGAGTTGTTACTTCTAGGTACATTATTTCCAGAACCACATCTACTTGTAGTATCCAGACAGATATGTATTTTCTAGAAATATCTATATAATATATTCCTTACCAAAATTATAGTATTTATTGTATGTTTATCCTCAAATAATATCTTAGGTTTTTGTTCCCAAATCTATATTTTCTAAATATATTTTCCAAGTTTTCTACTAAACTTCCTCTGATACCAACTGTAAAGACCTTACCCTAGTTTCCTAGAGCCGGTGCCTTATTTTATTACATTGGAATATAAAAAAGGAAGTAATATCCCAAAGGAATGAATAGTTTAGTATCTTTTTAAAAAAAGATACATATATTAGATCAACATTACAACTTGAAAGGAAATTCAACATATAAACTTCTTTTGAATCACACATAAACTCTAAGATTATCCTTGTAAGACATTAATAACATTAATCATCACCACCTGGGGAAAAATAAAACATAAGAAAGGGGTGAGATCATATGCTCAGTAAGGGTAAGTAATACATCAGAAGTTGTCAAAAACACAAACACTATGCATGGTGAATAATTGAAAACACATGCCTTTAAAAATGAACTTGAACATATTATGATAGGAATAAGGGTTGAATAAATAATTCCATAATAAAGAATAATCATGGGTATTATAATAGTGGAATAACCTCATGGAATAACAATTACTTGTTTCATAATGATAAAAATACATAATGTCGAACATTCGGAAATATACCATCATGGCCTCTTCCAAGACATCTGAAACTGATTAAGGCCTCGGCCAAAACCACATCTGAAAATACGCAAGGCCTCACCCAAGTCCATATCTACTTTATCTTATGAGACCTACAGATGAATCAAGGGGATATAGCAGTCCCCACCTATCACTTTCCAAGTATAATTCATTATTTATATGAAAGGTGATAAACATAAACAATATGAATATATGGAATAAATTTCTCCAATCTGCACACATAAACACAAACCATTCTGAGTAATATGGTGAATAGTTTCAAGATAGTAAATATATAGTAAAACTTACCATAAACCATTAAACAAATTTGTTAGATGATATCATAAAATATTAGTCCCATAATATTCAACAAGAGTTTTGAAATAGATAAAATTTCTCTTATAAAATCATTAAGTAATTCTTGAGATAAATACTCTTTCTCTTTGAAAAGAAGAGTTCTTTTCAAAAAAAATTGTATAAAACCAGTAGAGAAATAATATAGTTTTCTCATGATAAAATTATTGATTTTATAAAAATTGTGGTGTCTAAAAACAGATTATATATTTTACTTGAACATATTTAAGAATTCCAGAATATTCCTTGAAATGGGCTTGTATTTCAAGAAGAATTTTTGAAATATCCTTTTAAAACAAGTAACTGCCTATAAAATAAAAAATGATTATGGTTGATCCAAATATATAGAACATTAAAATATAATTTTTTAGGAATAAATAAGAATAAATAATAATTTCATTAAGGTAATAAGAGGATAAGAGTAACCCTAATGAAAATGGAGGTTCGGGTAGAAAATCCTTACCTTATATCTGAATATATTCTGAACTTACCTTAATGTCATAGATAATGAAATTAAATCCATTAATTAGATAATTAATAACCTTATATACATATATTTGATTAATTAAAGTTTTTTAAGTTCATTTATGACCTTATTTATAAGTTATAAAATTGAATTTTTTTCATTCTAGAGTGTTTGTTTCCATGATTTCATGATCGGTTCGCTTGATTATAAGTAATGGAGTTTATGTGAATTGGATATAATTATCCATAATTGAGATTATATATTATTTATGAACATCAAAAAGTTTTAATTGTTATATATATCACTTGGTTACATGGTATGATGATGATTTATTAAATATGACATTATTGATAACCATTTATATTATTTTGGTGATATCTCAATTATTTCAAACTAGTTTTTCATATGAATTAGTGTTAGGTTTATATAATGATTCCAGAACATTGAGTAGGTTATAATACACATATTATAGTCTGGTTAAACCATAAAAATTCTTTCATAACCATCCATGAAGATGGTAATAGAAATTGAAAACTTTTTGTCCTTCAATGCGATAAATTAACACATCTCGGACGGTGTTTTAATTTTTGTATAACATAAGGGGAAAGGAGATATGATGAATAATTATTCCATTAGAATAACAAAATTAAATTATATTTAGGTAATAAAGTTATCATACCTTTTTTATGAGGGTATTTTAGGAAAGAAAAAGAAAATAAAGGAACTTTGAAAGAACAAGATAAGCTGAGAAATCCCTTATGAAAATTCCGCAGCCTACCAGCATCACTTAAAATTCATAAAATATTTTGATGAGAGAAAAGGTGGTATATCATTATTTATACATACTTTGTATATTAATGGAGATATTTAATGACATATCCCAATATAAGACAATTGAAATTGAAAATATAACATAAAAAGGGTGCTTGAAAAAGATAAGGGTGGTAGATCCTCTTACATGGTAGAGAAACTACTAAAACTTTAAGGTTGGGAGATTGAAGGGTTTAGGACACCTTGGAAAGAATCATAGGGAGGTAAAAATACCATATATTTGAGGATGATGAATTTATAATGAAAGAAAACAAAGAAATGGGTGGGTATTTATAGTAAAATAGATGGAGTTTTTTATTAATTTCCAAGGACACCCCATTAGTGGTATTTGAAAAACCATGGGCTTGTCCATGGTATTTTCCTATGGTTTTGGCCACTTGGGACACCTCATATAATATTTTATTACTCAAGAATCTACCATCATTATTACATAATTAATGATATCATTAAACATACTGAAAAATCAAAATTGTATTTTTACTATTCATGAAAAAATAGAGTATTTTATAAAATTATAATAAATTAAGCATAAAATAATATCATTATTATGAATTCAAAAAAGACATCTATTTTTTGAAAATAATTTTCTAAATATTATTAATCTAATTTTTAAATAAATTCATAATTTATTAAAAAAATAACAATTTTAAAACTATAATTCATTTTATATTACCTTGAAAAAATCAATCAAGATCTCATTATCTTATAACCTTAAGATAATAAAATAATAATATGATTTAATATTCATAAAATTCATATTACTATTCATATTACTATTCGTAAGGGTATGTTACTATTTACCAAAAAATGTTAGTTGATCCTATGAGATTCTAAATATCTTACTGATCACAACTGTGTATGTTAGTTTTTTGAAATTTAAATCACAAAAAAGAAACATTATATCTAATATCCAGTTTATAACTATCTCCTTTAAATATTAAAGTGTTTTTTCACATAGAATTAGTGTTTGATGCATTCTATAATAAATTTATTTGTAAAACCTTGGGGTGTTATAGATTATTTTATGAGAATTTATCAATACATTTATATTAAGTAGGTCTATTATGCATGTATTTCATAATATGGTTACTCATATTCATACCCATAAATTCAATGGATAGTTCACATTAAATAATAATATTTTTACAATATATCTCAATTCTCTTAAATCTTGGTGTTGCATGTTAAGGAAACTATAGAACTTTTTTTATTTTATTTTCCAGGTTGTTATAAGAAATAAATAAATATAATTATTTATAAGTATTAATTTTATGGATCCATATTCATCATAGTTTTATAAATTACTTTGTATAATTTTTCAATCAAAAAAAGAATAGTTTTATTTAACAAAATTGTTCTCCCATGTATTGCATACATTTATTTAAAAGTTAAATTTCATGAGTTTGGAATTTTATTATAATAAAAAAGGATTAATTTTTGGAATAAAAATATCTAACATATCTTAGAGTAAATTTTTGGTATTTTTCTAAAAAAAATAAGTATTTTAGTGAATGGTGAAAAATGTCAATTTTTTGCAAAACAGTCGATTTTTCTATAAATAAATAAATTTAAAGTATTATTTTCTTTATTTAGTTTTAAAGTAAAATAATATCCATTTGATTAAAAATAATTTAAATAATTACATAGGAATAAATATTATATTTTATTTTGGTATAACTTTATTTTTATGCTTAAAATGAAATTTTTAAAAAAAATCATTGGGTTTTGTGCACATATAATAAATGTAATTTTTTCAAATTTTGAAAAATAAATATTTAAAAAATGGATTCAATATTTTTATTCAATAGATTAAAATTTATTAATTGTGTCAATTTCATTTTTGATCATTATGAATTGTAGCCATGGTAAAAATGTGTCACCGTAGTAAAGGGTTAAACAGTTTAATTAAGTTTACTACTTTGTGATAAGGCTACAAAAATTCATATTAAATTTTATCAGATGGTTTTATTTCCACCCTTATAACCTTATATTATAAATTTATTATTTTTTTATACACTTGACCATTATTAATACATTTATAATATTTAAAAATTTATAAAAATTACAAGTTTTTCACTCCCCTCAATTGTAAAATGAAACTTCTTATATTATCCTACTTACAACTTTTGATCACTCTATATCATCCAATACCTGAATAAATCTCTAAAAAAATACCTTAACACGTTATAGATGTCATTATATCACCAAAATACCAAACCTATAATTCTTAAGGTTTAATCCATTGGAGGTTTCCAAATGAAGTGGTATAACTCTTAACCAAGTGTTTCATGTTCATTTCTTGTTATGACTCCTTAAAATATTCTTTAACCATGATGAAATAATAAAATTTTTATTTTACATAAAATTAAATGGTATTATTATTATGGTACAACCATTTTTTAACTCTTTTTCCATTCTATGGGAAATAAAAACATCGTTGATTTATATGTGTTGACTACCACCTCCACGAAGCTATGAGTTTCTTTTTTCATCACAGGATTATATGGCTGGTTAAAATGATGGAATGAATATATATGATATTTATTAAATATTTATTACTCTTTAATGATAATATATTACTTACCATATTCCCATACCATTAATTATAAAATGATAACATCGCTCGTGCGTACGTGTGGACTACCACCTCCACGAAGTGTTGTGATTAATTTTTCATATCCACCTTAAAAGGATGGTTATAAGGATGGAAATAATGATTAAAAATGGAATTTAAAACATATTTTTTATTATATAAAATTAAAATATTATTTAATTTAGTTTTTTTCCACTATTTATAAAAATGAAAACATTGTCCATGCGTACGTATATACCATCATCTCATGAAACAACTTGATTAGTTTTTTTACACCATACATGGTTGGATTTAAAAGTGTTTTTAATGTATAAATATGATAATTATAACATGTTTAAGATTTTTGAGGTAATTTAATCTTAAATATTTTTATTATAATAAACACACTCATGTTGTTTTGAGGTTATAAACTAAATGACCCCAAAACATACAACGTGAACATAACCATTTTAGTAACTAAATAAAACATGGTAATAAATGAAATTAAAGGAATAATAATAATGAAATTAATATGAAAAAAGTTTATTTATAAAGTATAAAACTAATATAATTTTATTATTTAGGAGTTATAGAATCTAAGAATCTATACGTGACTTAAGGTAAGGGATTTTCCTTTAAAATATTGTTTTAAATGCGTTAAATTATTTATCTTCCATATCCATGTTCTTTTAAATTTTACAATAATGTTTTTATTTATGTTTCAAATATTAATAAAGTTCATTTTTACTATATTTTAATTTATTTTCAAATTTTTAAAATGGGATATTTCTAATTTTTGGTATGTTCTATTTTCGACTTTTTAAAAATGTGAAAGAAAATTAACATATACAACTTGAGTGAATTTTACCACCATCATATTAGTTATTAATTATCAATATTAATATCAATGTTAAATGTTTTTAAAATTATATCATATTCCAAATATTTTAGTAATTTCCCAATTTTAATATTTTCCAAACAAAAAGGATATATCACATTACAGTTATGTGAAAATGGGAAGTGTTTTGCTTATGGGTTAAAAAAAATTAAGGGTTTTATTTTAAAAAATAAAATCTTATAAATATTTTTTTTATGATATGGTACTTGAGATTTATAGATGATTAAAAGTGATCCTGATATATCACATGATGATGAGTGAGCCTGATATTGATCTCAAATTCATTGGGTAATGGTTTAGTCATTTATGGATAAAAATGAGAGAGATAATCGGGTAGGTTAATGATATAGAATTAACTAGGATTTAGTTATTAAAACATGGGTTAAGAATTATTGAATATTTTTTATGAATTTGATTCTCCAAGTTACCTATATTATGTTTTCTAAAAGGTATATTATTAAAATATTTTGATTTCATGAGGTAAGAGATGTTTAAAGGTAGAAGGTTTGTTTTTCAAATAATTATTTTCAAGAGTTACAAAATGCATCAACATGAATTCATGATTTTTAATATTATTTATAATTATTTTAAAGGGTTTTATTTGAGGAAATATTTATTTTCACTTGTGGAAATTTTTTATTTATGTTCTCAATGTTTTATTATAAAAAAGGTAAATGTCCTCATCGGTTTTCAGGTTTTTCAATATGCTAACAAAATTATTCTATTTTTATATCCCTTTATGGGATTATTTTTCTCCTCCCACATTTTCAAAGGATTTTCATAGAATCTAAGGATGATTATAAATTTTATCAAGGATAATATTTTTGCTATGGAGGCTCGTCTTTAGTGAAGGAAAAGTGTTTTGTATGAAACATGGGTGTAAACTTAAAGATCATTTTTTGTGTAAAACAATGTATAATGTGTTAATGTTTCCATATTATTATGTAATTTTTTTAAATTTTTCTCTTAAAATTTAATCTAAAAAGATATTGGAAACATAACAAGGTGAAACCCTTGTTATAAATCATTTAATTATGGGTTGATTTTGTTATGGGGTGTTATATTGATGATATATTTGTGATGTAATTTATAACATATTTCTATGATCAAATCTATTTTTATTGAAGTAATATATCATATTCATATCTTATTGAAGATAAATTTACCTTCGTTGGGGAATGGTATGTTAAGGTGGGTAGCGCTGAACTAGGTCTCAATCAGTTTAGAACCATCATAGTGCGTATGGATGGCTTAGTTTTGTCATTTGTGTTAGAGATGAGTCCATATAATTTCCCTTTAGTAGTATATTAGTTGAAAAATTTATTACCTAATTATTTATTAATTTTTCCTCCTAATAGGTAAATCAAGTATATAATTGATCTCATGTCAAAATTTAAGCCCATATTAATACCCTCTTATCAAATGACACCATCTAAGTTGAAAAAATTGATGGTTCTTCTTGAGGATATTTAGGTAAAGGTTTTTATCCATTTGAATACCTCTTCATGGGGTTCTCTATTTTCTTCACCATCCCTTAGGGGGGTAAAGAGAGTATCCAACATTTTAGGAGGTGGATAATAAACCACCCCTTTATAAGGTGGTGTAGATACTTATACCATCATGAGGAATTTTCCAAGGGAACTATGGGGAGATGTAGGTCCTAAAGTAGATAATATCCTGATTGTGGGTAGTCAAATCTATTATAAATGATATCAGAACCAGTACCATGCTAATTTTCCCATGAGAACATTAGTCCCTTATAGGGGTAGATGTCACATAAGGGGTAAAGAAAGTATTCCACATTAGAGGAGGTGTAGAACAAATCATCCTTTTATAAGGAGATGTTGATACCTCTTCCATCATAAGGCCTTTTCTAAGGGAACATTGAGAAAAAAATCCATGAGAGGTATAGGGCCTGAAGATGATAATATCATGATCATGGGTGGTTTTTATTTTTATAGAAAAACTCCTAATCAAACTTGCATCCTAACTACAGAATACAAGATAGAGTATAATATCAGTTACTATAATTCCTAATTATATTCCTAAGGCTTCCCATGAATTTTTTAAGTCAAAATTATCATCAATTAAATATAACATTTAATAGATTTTTTTCTCACCTCTAAAAACCCTTCAAAGAGACAAATCCTTTCACATGAATATAAATCATTGAATATGAAACAATTTAAAATTTAAATAACCAATAGAAAACGGGTATACCAATAAGTTTTTAGAATCATAATAAAATCTCTTCATTCAAATATAGACATGCCTACATCCTTTGAAAACATTAATAAAATTTTGATATATACCTTTTTTTATTCATAATAAATAATTCATTAAGAACTAATTTCACTTTTTTCAAAATAAAAAACACTTGGAATTCCACCAAACACTTGGTGTGTGAAATAAAATTCAAATAAGAATTTATATTATCTCCCATAATAATACCTTTTCAATCACTTATAATTTATTTCAAAATAATAATATATTCCAACAAAACCCATTATTTATATTTAATGGAATATTAATATCAAGTAAAGTATAATTTTAAAAACCCAAGTACTCAAGGTTATGTTTATAAATAAAAAATTATACAAATAACTTCTTTTAGGGCTTCAAGTAACTTTAAACATGTTTAATTAGCATAATACCATTCATATAAAACTACAAATACATAGAAAAATTTATGATAAATTATACTTCCATTTTACATAATCTTTTAAATCTTAGAATCGTAAATCACTTACCTGTAATTGATTAAGTGGTGATTTTACTAGAAACAAATTGTGAAGTCTATAGAGGACTCCTATAGATAAAACTAAAAAAATACATATGGATTCTAGGTATTTTTACTTTAAATAGAAAACCCCAAACTTTTATAAACCCTATGTTTGTGGATTATCTTTGAAAATAACTTAGAATAAATAAGAGAAGGATCCACATTGACTATAAGATAATAACGCATAGTTGTTGTGTATAGTTTCCAAGACCACAAATTAAATCATGATACTCATAAAAATTTTAAAAATTAGAAAATTACTAAAATAAATACATGAATAATAAAATATACTTAAAGTAAAAAAAAATTGATGTGTTAAAATGTGCTTTTTCAAGGTAGATTATAGGATTCCTTGATCATTGAAGGGTTGTAATGGTTGCTTATAGATAATTCTATGATCACTTCAGTATCCTATATTCTACTTAAAGGATGAGTGTGGGTTAATTATTTCATAAGATAATGTATATATATAAAATCATCTTTTAATAATATAATTACATGGTAACCTCGATGTATAACTTCAATTACAGTGATTCATGATCCCATATATAAATACATGTCAATTTTATCACATGAAAATACCTACTCTATTTCATGGAGCCACCATATTTCACACATCAACACATTTCATGTTAGATTTGGTGCTCTAGAACCAAATTTTTTGTGCTTTATGATAACATGTATTCATTTTTTTGAATATAAATAAAATCCTTATCACATAATGATTTATCTTATATGTAACATAGTATGTGATAATTTCATAATAGTATCTTTTATACTAAAAGGATATTCCATGATAGTATTCTTAAATATATGTTCTATAGCTGGATAAAATCATTTTAGGGACACAAATGACACAGGATATCAAGGGTGGACACTCATAGGACTTTGATGCACCTTCTCATGGTTTTAATTATAAGTTCATATCTACATATGTGTGTATTAATCCTCATAATTTAATACTATTATTAATGATTGTTATAAGTCTCATACATTGATTTATTAAAAAAATGGTGATGACATATGCTTGGGTTGAGGTAGGATACGTTGGGTGTTTCACGAGTAATATTTCATTAATGAATAATGTGTGAAAGGATTTGTCCCTTATTTTATTTAAGGGAATTTTATATCTTGGGCTCTTTGATGGAAATGATATAGAAAAAATTAATTCATGGTCATGGTGTTCTATATAAAATTTCAATTTCCATAAAGTAAAAGAAAGATATATTAAGCACATAAGTTGATGGAACCATCATGAAATCTTCTTGATTAGAGATATCATGATGAAGGGATTGTATTACCTAGTAAGCATCCATATGAGGTGTTATTTCATTGTAGCATTAACTTCTTTATTTATGGGTACCTTCTCATGTTTCTATATTCTAACCTTGGACTTTGGGATGTTTCGCCTAATTTCATTGAGAAAAAAGTCTAGAGGGTCACAAACTAAGTGTACCCAAAATATTAATTAAATAATATATTATTATTTATTATTAAAAAATTTGAATAAATATTATTTCAATATGTGGTTTAATAATTATTCATATTTTCTTGATCACATATATTCTTTAATCAATAATTCAAGATAATATTATGTGATCAAAATATTTAATAAATACTTATTTACTATTTTGTGAATATAATATTTATTTATTTATTGGTAAAAAATGCTGAGATGTTTATTTATTAAATAAATATTCATTATCCAAGATCTAATAAATATTTTTCATGAATAGACTATCGAGTTTAAAGTTATGGTGAGAAATAATATATATTGAATATTATTTGAATAAATAATATTTAATTTAATTCATGATTTTATCACATGTCAAGAAATAATAATAATTATATTATAATTATTATATACATGGGGTTCCTCAAGGATTAAAAAAATAATAAGGGCGTGTGTAAAATTATTATTTTCTAACCCTAGTGGTATATAAACCCAATTATATTATTTTTCTAGATATCTAATTCATTTTTTTCCACAATGATACCTAGAGAGAATCCTCTAAAAGTCATAGAGATCTCCCTATCTAAGAACACCCTCATGAACAGAGAGCAACCTTCTTCCACCACTAATCACAAATCTAGAATCTTTTCTTGAAGTGGTTATCAAGAAGATCAAAGTTGAATGACACAGATGTTAGGATCTGTTGTGATAGCACCTGGAGATTCCTATAGTGACATCTGGAGGTTCATGAAACATGTGTGGTTCACCCCTGAAGGGAATCTATTATTTATTCCTACAATGAAACAATGATATGATGTAGAGACATTGTGAGGCCATCAATTAAGGGAGAATTTCTCACATGGTAATTCTTTAATTTCTTAAATTATTATAAATAATATGTGATGATTTTATGATTTGGTTCTTGAATTTTTCTATTGTCTATATTCTTTGATTCAATTATATTGATCATGGTGTTTATCGTCATGTAAATATAATATTAATCATCGATCACAACAAAAATATGAGTTGGAAATGCCCCATTTTCTACTTCCATTGTGCCTAGAACCTTTAAGTGGTATCAAAGTAATTTCATAATTATTTATCATTATTTAAAAATATTTGATTGATTTATATATTTATCATTAGATTTCAATTTTATTTTAATCATTAATATATCTGAATTAAGATATCTACTTTCTTCCTCTTTATTTCTCACAAATATAATCTAATCAATTAATTTTACTAATGAAATAAATTTGAATATCTCATCCAATGCTATCAGGGAGTCTGGTCGGACAACACAAGAGTACACACCATGAAACCCAAAGGTAAATTCCATGTATCTGTGTTTAATGCATCCTAAATTAATTCATAATTAATTCTAGCTATGTGAATTTATTACATGTGGTGAATTTAATTAAAAATCATGTGTTGAATAGGCCAACCTGGCGTATCGTGTAATTTCCATACATGACATGTAGTCCTTTTTTCATATATGGGTCGTTTATCTTCTTTCACATCCTATATGATTAGTGACCATGTAACTCAAAGACCACATTCCATGTATACCATTTAAATGCCATGTACTCTAATATTTTTCATGGCATGGTTACACTTGGAGTCCCTAGGTGTGTGTTGTGGATAGACGGTGAGAATAATACCAAATTTGTACCTTGAATGTATAGGTAATGTACATTTACCAAATTACATGTAATTAAAAAATAATTCCTTATACTATTTAAACTTTATCAACATGTGTTACATTTTGTTATTAAGATGATAGTACATGTTCTGTGATAGGTTTTATATATACTAAATATCCAATTAATTTTCAATGTAATGTATAAAACTTTATATCATTTATAAATTATAATATATTTATTACTCTATGCGCATAAAAATATTACATGCAATGTAAATACCATGTGTTATGTGTGTTCATTAAGTTAATAGTACAAAATGTGACTTTACATGATAAGTTTTGTGAGTAAATGGTATATGAATATAATACATGTTGGGTAGTTCGAACAGGTACTCACTGTGCTTCTTCCCAGTTGCATTTTTGTACATAGTTAATTTTAAATAAATTTATTTAAATTGTTTAAAATTATGATGGATGAGAATCACAATAAAATTCATATGAGAATTAAGATCAAATAATTGATTAATTAAAGAATATATTTAATTTATTTGAGCATAATTTATCTTAAATAAGTATGATTATAATTGAATACTAATTTTATTAAATTTGGAATTCATTACCTATATGTGTATGATCATGAATATAGACAACACCTTTATATGTGACTGGCTTTTTTAATTTATTATTAAATTAAATTATTTTCCTATGTGTTGTCCCTCCTCTCATTATGTAGGGGAGAGTTTCCCATGGTCTCTTTTATGTAAACCCCTTAACCAATCATATGGTTCCCCTCACTTGTGTGTGAGTAAAAGCATATGTAATGGATGGAGATACCATGATAGTGGAGACGGTTCAAGTTTGGAGTTTAGGTGAAACAAATCTATGAGAGATACATAGGTGGATGGGTGTAAAGATACAACACGGACCATAAAATGGTCCAAGGTATTTTTCCCCTAGATCGATAGTTATTTTATCAACCTCTAGATAAACTAACTATTAGTAACCTCGGGATCATACTTCTTTGTTATTTTATTTCTATTGAGTTGCATCATCATGGATTTTTTTTCATGATCACCTAAATTAATGAAGTAACAAGCATGGAAGATAGAACTAATATAAATTGTCTTATTATTAAACATTATCTAAGATGTGGTTAATCACTTAAGTAAATCCACTTAATATTCACAATCATGTAATAAAGATAGTAATTAGAATATTATACATAAAGATAAAATCCCTCAATAATATATATTAAGTCGTTATAGACCTCCACTACTTAAGTTAAAATCAAACCATAGTTCAAAGTCATTGAATAGCCAAAGTTAGGGAAATTTCAATTTTCGGGGAATTATAACTTGAATTGTTGGGTTTACTAACTTAGTTCACATCGATGGTTGACTTAAAAAGTAGGAGTTGGTATATCTAAAAGGAAAAGGTTGAGGAAATCCAATTTAAGGATTTCATTATTAGGGAGTCTACTCAACAGATCATGGAACTGTGAGTTAATGAAGTTGGCATTTGGAAGGCCTACCTAAAACCATTCAAATTCCTTGACCAGTCAAAGTTGAGGTGATTAAAAGGGTAATATATATCATTACCACTAGATTATCCAAGAAAAATTATATTCCAAAGAAAATGGTGAGGTCTATTGGGTTTTGGTAAAATAGTGGGAGATTAATAAATATAATATTTCTTAATTTGCCTAAGTTTTATTAGATAAAGTACTAAAACTCTGACCATTTTATTTGTTTAAATAAAAATAAACATGAATTCAAACATATCACTGTAATCCATACTTAAGAAGGATAACCTTATCATCATCACTAATTTCTAAGATTGGTAAAGGCACTTACATGTTATTTTACACCATGAAAGGAAATTATATGTGCTAGAAGAACTTATTTCTAAAGTTCCTGGTAGAGATGCTACTGAGGAAGAGTTATCTCTCTATGAGAAACATTAGAATGATTCTATATATGTTCATTTTTTCATGCTATCATTCATGACCAATGATATTCTGAAGAAACAAGAGGGCATGGATACATATATCATGATGTTGCGCCTTCAGGATATTTATCAATAAAAGTCAATACAAGAGAGATATAATATCTCAAATTCTCAATTTACAACTAATATTAGAGAGTGGTGACAGTTGGGCCTCATGTAGTCAATATTATTGGATATATTAAATTCTTAGATATTATAAGGATTAAATTACTAGATTATTTTCATATATATCTCATAAATTCCACACTTTCCAAGTCCTTATCTAGTTTTATTGTTAATTATAATATGAGAAATAATGAGAAGAGTCATTTGTGTCTTCTTACTCTGATTGAAAACTGTAGAAGGCAATGGGATATGATAAACCCATAGTTCTTATGGTGAATAAGAAAAGGAAGAAAAGGAAAAGGATCAAAAGACTCATAAAAAGTCTAAATATCCTAACCACCATCCTTCCAAGAAGAGGAAGATCCATAGGTAGGGTAAGGAAAAGGAAATAGTATGTTTTTCATGTGGAAAGAAAGGTCAGAAGAAGAGGAACTACACCCCAAAAAAAAGGGAAAGTTGAAGGTGTGTTCATTATCATTTGTAAACTTTCAACATCTGCACATTATGAATTAGATATATATTTTGGTTCTCACATCTATATCTAAATATAGGAGATAAGTATATTTTGAAATATTTCTAGAGGATAGGTGGATTTTTGATTTAGAAATGGTGTGAGGATGGTTTCTCTATCCATTAGAGACTACCACATTTCATTTCCAACAGGAATGATATTGGTTTTAAGAGATTTTTTATTATGTACCAACTGTTACCAAGAATATAATTTATGTATCATGCCTAAATAAAGATGGTTTTATTTTTGAATTTTTAAATAAGAGTTTCTTTGTTTATAGATAAAACATATGTTATGCTATGAAACAATTAAAAATGGTCTTTATATATTAAATTGATAAAATGAAGTATTTTTAATAGATAATGAAGATATTTACATGAATAATAGAAATCCCAGTTATAGAATTACCATCTTGGTTATGTAAATGAGTAGTGTTTGACAAAGCTATATCAAGATGATTATTTTGACTCTTTTGATCTAAAACCACTTGAAGGATGTCATGATTCTTTACAAGGAAAAATAACAAAACCATAATTTGGTGGATTGGTTGAAATGTACACAAAGATTTTAGGATTGGTAGAAACTAATGTGTGTGGAATATTTTTAGTAGAAGTTAAAGGTGGTTATTCTTACTTCATAACTTTTAATAATGACTTGAGTAGATGTGGACATGTCTAATTGATGAGTTATAATTCCAAGTCCTTTAATAAATTAAAATAATTCAAGAATTAAGTAGATAATAAACTTGTAAAGAAGATAAAGAATATTATATCAGATTGAGGTAGTGAATGTCTTAATAAAGAGTTTATCAACTTCCTATGGGAGTTTTTGGTTCTATCTCAACTCACTCCACCTTACACAGCAAAGTGAAATGGAGTTAGTGAAAGGAGTATTTGTACCTTGTTAAACATGGTAAGGTCAATAATTATTCATACAGATATTCTATTATCCTTTTTGGGATATATATTAAAAATTGTGGCATATACATTAAACTAAGTACCAACTGAAGAAAGAAATGGAATTCCCTTAGAGTTATGAAGTAGAAAGAAACTAATTTTATCACATACACATGCATGGGGTTGTGAGGAATTTTTTAAGGCCTTATCAAGAGATAAACTAGAACCCATTTCAAAAAGTGTATCTTTATAGGGTATCCTAAAAAAAGGGACACAGCATATAGAATCTCTCATAACAGAAAGCGACTATCCCCAGACAAGATGTCTTTATTGAGAGGGATAACATCATAAAAAAGGATAGTATGAGCAACATTGAATTTATTGAATTTGATGCTCAATATACACAAGATTTGGTATAAGAAAAAATCCTATAGATCCTTGTGGAAAAAGTAGTTCCTAAAACATAATTACTACAAAGGATCCTTAGATAGGTTTGAGAACTAGAGAGATATGGTTTTCTAGTCATCGAAGATGGTGAATCATTATTGTTTGAAAATGATGAACCTATATCCTAAAAAGAGGTAGTAGAGATTATAGAAGCTGCAAAATGGAAAGAAAAAAACAAATTTTGTAATGGATTCCATATATCATATCCATGTTTGGGTTATGTTCGATGCCCCAGTTGATGTAAATATTATAGGGTTTAAATGGGTATTTAGGAGAAAACCGGTCATGGAAGGTAAAGTAAATGCCTATAAAGCAAGGATAGTGACTAAAGGGTTTAAAAAATTTAAGGAATTAACTATGATGAAACCTTTTCACTAGTTTCCATGTTTAAATCCATCAAAATTCTACTAGCTATAGTATCTTACCATGACAATAAAATTTGGTAAATAGACATAAAAACTACTTTCCTTAATGTGAACCTTTATAAATATTTATATATAAAAAAACTAGAAGGTTTTATGAATATATTCTATTCCAAAAGTATTTTAAAGTTGTAGATATCCATTTATGAATTAAGGAAAGCATCCATGTCATGGAACATTTGATTTGATGAAGCTATAAAAGAATTTGGTTTCATTAAGAATGAATGTGATATATGTGTTTACAAGAGGTTTAGTGGGAATTCCATAATTATTATAGTAGTATATTTTGATGACATATTAATTATTGTAAATGACATACCAGTATTACAATCTGTTAAGGACTAGTTAAACAAGTTTTTCTCTGTGAAGGACTTAGGTGAATAAACCTATATTCTAGGGGTCAATATCATTTGTGATAGATTCAAGAGGCTGCTTGGACTAATTCAAAGGACATACATTGACCAGATACTAAATAGATTTAGTATGGAATAATCCAATGAGGGATTTTTTCCAATGTCACATGGTATACATCGTTCAAAGAAAATGTGTTCTTGGAAAAAATAGGAGAATGATAGAATGAGTAAGATCTCATACGCTTCAGTGATAGGATTAATCATGTATGTCATGTTATATACTAGACTTGAAGTTTCTTACACATTGATTATGGTAAGTATATATAAATCTGATTTGAGATAATAGTATTGATATATTTTTAAGTTTATCCTTAAGTATCTGAGAAGAACTAAGGATAGGTTCCTGGTATATAGAGGATACAAGGAGTTGTTCATTAGGAGTTATACTGATTCTAGTTTTTAAATAGATTATAATGGCCTAAAGTTTCATTCATGATATGTTTTCTATCTCAATGTAGGATTTGTGAGCTATAAGAGTTCAAAGAAGCTAGTTTTCACTGATTTTGTAGTGGATTCTGTGTATATTGTGGCTTATGATGCCTCTAAGGAAGTCTTTTGGATATGAAACTTTTTCCAAGATCCTGATTTGTAACCTATCAGTAAATACCTTATCACATTTTGTTTTGATAATACTATAATGGTGGCTCTATTAAAAGATCCAAGGTCACACCAACAGATAAAGAACATACTCTGAAAGTATCACCTCTTGAGGGATTTTTCTAAAAGGGTTGAAGTTACAGTAAGTAGATTTCTCATAGAAAAAAATGTATTGGACCCCTTGACTAAAGGACTATCTTAGAAAAAATATGAGTATAATGTTAGATCTAGAAGACTGATGTTTGTTAGTAATTGGATCTAGTTCAAGTGGGATTATATTGGATTTTGTTCCCTAGAAACAAATTTTTTGTAACTTGTGATAACTTGTATTCATTTTTTAAAATATTAATAAACTTATTATCACATCATAATTATTCTTATTCATAATATAGTATATGATAATTTCCTAAGAGTATTTGTCGTACTGAAAGGTCATAGCAGTTTCCCACTATGATGAGAACCTAGATTTTCCATGATAGTACTATTAAATATATGTTCTATAGCCATATGAAATCATTTTAGGGACTCAAATGATATAGCCTATCAATGTTAGAGACTCCTAGTAATTTGAGGCACTGTCTCGCGTTGTACTCCCATGGTAATATCCATTGTAGTATATTATGAGAACGAGACCCGCTAGTAGGAAATACACATTTATATGTGTCATTGTATATTACTATATATAGATGTGTGTATTTATCCTTAGACATTAATATTATTATTAATTATTATTATAAGTCTTGTACTTTGATGTATTGATGAAACTGTGATGAAATATGTTTTCGTTGAGGTAGGATATGTTGGCTGTGTCATTAGTAATATTTCATTAGTGAATAATGTGAGAAAGATTTTTATCTTATATTATTTTATGAAAGCTAACATCTCACCGCTTTTATGGAAATGATATAGCCTAAATAAATCAATGTCCATGGTGTTCTATAGTCTTTTTCAGTTTCTAAAAATTCAAATAAAGATACATCAAGCATATAGGTTGATGATACTAGAATTCAACATGATTTATTAGAGATATCAAGATAAAGTGATTATATTACGCAATAATCATCTCTATGAGGTATTATATCATTGCAGCATTAACTTATTTATTTATGGGTTCCTTATTTTGTTTCTAGATTCTATCCTTGGACTTTGGGATGCTTTTCCTAATGCCATTGAAAAAGATTCCTAGAGGGTCACATGGTAAGTGTATCAATAATCTTAGTTATATAATATATTATTATTTATTATTTGATAATTTGAATAAATTTTATTCCCATGCATAGTTTAATAATTATTCATGTTTTCTTGATCGTATATATTCTATCACTCGTTATTTGAGATAATATTATGTGAGAAAAATATTCAATAAATATTTATATTTTATTTAGTTAATATAATATTTATTTAATTATTAGTGAATAGTTAAGTGATATTTATTTATTAAAAAAATATTCTTTATTCAAGTTCCAATATATAATGTGAAGGAATTGCAAACTGAGTTTAAAGGTCTGGGGAGAAATAATATATATTGAATATTATTTGAATAAATATTATTTAATTTAATTATCGATTTTAGTGAATGTAAAGAAATATTAATATCATTATCATCATCATTATCATCATCATCATCATCATCATCATCATCATTAGTATTATTATATATATAGAGTTCCAAATGGATTATGGAAATAATAAAGGCGCATGTTCAATTATTATTTTCTAACTCTAGTGGTATATAAACCCAATTATATTATTTTTCTAGAGATCCAAATCATTTGTTGCACAAAACAAGCTCCAAATAGAATCCAATCAAAACCTTTGAGAGATCCATCTCTAAGAAAGTTCTCAAGAATGGAGAGTTATTCTCCTCCACCACTACTCTCAAGTCTATAGAGATCGAAAAGAACTATTCCTTAAAGTGATTCTTATAGATATCAAAGGAAAATGACACGAGCATTGAGATTTATAATGATAAAACCCATATATTCTTATAGAGATGTTATGAGGTTCATAGAACACTTGTGGATCACCGCTGGAGAGAATCTATTTTGTATTCCTAAAACACAACAATAGTATGATGTAGAGACGTTGTCAGATCCATCAATGAATAAATCATTTATCACAAGGTAATTCTTTAATTTATCAAATTAATTATAAATAATATGTGATGATTATAAACTTTGGTTTAGGTGTTTTTCTATTATCTATATTTTTTATTTAATTCCATTGATCACGAAATTTATCATCATGTAATTCTTGGATTAATCATCGATCAGGACAAAAATCTGAGTTGTGTGTGCCCCATCTACCACTTCTACTACACCCAGAAACTTAAAATCACTCTACATGTGCACCAATAACATCAATTAAATCATAATCACTTATAGGAGGTATTCAAGGTGTATATATAGGGAGATTTTTTTATCACAATCACTTAGAATCATTACATAATTAATTTTAGGAATCATTATAAGGCAATCTGAAACCATCACGCTGGTTGATTGTGTTATTAGATCAATATATGCATTGAATATTTAATTCTCACCACATTAAACACTTATCCTTTATCTCACTTCTTAATTAAAAATTAACCTTTCATATCATTGAAATCATTGATGATGTCATTAATATTAAAAAAAATCCTCACATATACAACACATTTTATAGGCACCCCAATCTAAGTATAGGTATAATAAAAAAATACATATCCTAAAATTTATTTTTAAACATAAAAAATTTAACATGTCCCTCATTATTTTCCTAATATTTTATTAACCTTACATGATCAAATTTGACAATTAATTATTTTTTTCAAATCTAATTCCAATGAATTGTTCCTTTGAAATAAAATAATTAACTCCATTATATTAAATAACTTTCTAACCCATAAAACCATTGATCATCAATAATCCTCTAAATAAAAAAAAATTCTCTTCAGTGTGCATCTATTAAATGGGTTGGTGTTTAACTCTTTATAACTCATCTTTAATGAAATAATACTACTATAATATATATTTATGATAAATATACCACGAAAAAATCCATGGGGTTAAACAATTCTCCCATTCGATTTTTTTGTCGATCCTTAAAATATTTATCCCCTTTTGAAAAATAAATCCAATGAATATCATTTTTGTATTAATCCATAATTTTCCTTAATACTTAATGTTTTATACATTTTAAATAGTGTTTCGCCACTTAAAAATAAACACTAACTATGACATGACTTAACTCACTAAGGGCCCACAAAATCTAGTTGTAAGCTAAGAGTTTCACCCTAAGCACACCTCCAAAAGGTCAGGGGCTAGTGACTAACACCGAGGAGGCATGACTCACAATATAGAAGGCCTTGGCCTATATCAACTTGTAAAATATACATATCTACAGTGCATAAAAATAACCACTAGAATATATATAAACACTAAAATACATACAACAAATTCATGAGATAACTGCTAATATCAGCATAGATAATCAGTACATAATTTGTAATGAAAAAGGGGAAAATACATTCCTAATTGAAAAAAGGAATAATTTCATAATCAAATATGATAAATAGGTTCCCATAACCATCCATCTCAAAACATGAATGGTGCCTTCTATTATTACCTCTTTATACCATTAAGCTCTACCAACACAATGTCCAACAAGGTTTCCACTAGGTGACATCTCTAAATAAACCATGAAAGGTCCTTGTCGATTAGGACTATCTTCATAATATTATATATTTTTATAGACACACAATGTGTGGGATTAATAACTATGTAGGATTGAGTATAAATATGCATAGTAGGACAATTGTAAATCACAAAGGAAAAAACCAAAGAAAACTATCAATTCCAAACCCCTTGTTTAAGAGATTATCTAGTATAAAAAAAGAATGAATTATATATATGCTCATACAATGTAAGTATCAAGTACATAGAGAAGTATCATATATATCAACTCCAATACATGAAGGTTCATACCCTACAAGAAACTAAGGATGCTCAAATAACATAAATTTACACAAAGACATAAGTCGATATCCAACTATATACCACATCTTGAATGTAAAAAAAGAGTGATGAAAAGTCAAAAGTCCCAAAAATTATGAACCAATCAGCCCTTCTAACTACTAAAAAAACACCATAATCCACCTAGGGGAAGCCTATTCAATGTTGAATAATTCTTGTTAATCAAGGGAGTATTGCACCCTTCAATCCATTAATATTATAACACTGACCAAGCATTCAAACTAATAATTCCAAATAACCTACATATACTCATAGAAATTGTAGTAGATGATATCACACCCCAGGTAAATGGGGGGTGCCGACTCTAGATGAGGATATTATGCTAGGTTCGAGTTCTTTAAACAGGGGGGATACTGACTCCATATATAGAGGATCCCACACCCCAAGTATAAGGGTGGAATACCAGCCCTATCTGACCTATAGGTAGAGAATATTACTCTCTATGTATATGGGGTATTACTGGCCCTATATTAGGATGGTGAGTGAAACCCATACCCTAAAAAAATTGTACTTTTAGGGTTGGTTAGAAACCCTAGTAACACTCTGATCATCACGCTTGAATCAAGTCAATGAAATTATAGAGTTGAAGGAAAAAATTACTTATCTCACCTCATGAGTGATCTTCGATGGTCGTACAGAAAAAATCATTGTGGTATACATGGAAAAATACTCATGATATAATATTTATTTATTAAAAATTAACATCAAATAAAAAATATACATTTATTTATAAAATTTATGATAGATGTTATTTTATAGTAAAATGTACTTATACAGCAAGTAAAAGTTATGTATCGTATATTAGTCATAAAAATTTCATTTCAATGTCTATTTTTTTATTAAAATGAAACATCATTAATCTGGCATCTCAATAAAAAGTTACAAATGAAAAAATTTTAATTATCATCATCATCATCATCATCATCATCAGCATCATCATCACCATCATTATTATTATAAAATCTAATAAGATAATGATAGGGGAATGAATTTACGTGAACCCCCTCCCCTCTCTCCAATCAAGACTTCATATACTACTCACATGTGGTGGGGGATGAAAACACATTGTCACCCCTTGTCTCTCTAATAAACATGTTCCTCTCAATATTTTTTTTAATATTTTACTTTATTTTTCCTTTTTTCCTTTTACTCATATGAATCTGGGGGATTTCACTATAACCCACATATTTCCACATGTGCTTCACATGTGGTATCCCACATAGCTGTCATTTCCTCACCACGAACAGCCACCAACGATTGTCCAAGAACCTAATGCCACTCCCATCCACACATCCAATCAGCCTCTGATCCTTCTTACCACAATAGATCTATATGAAACCCTCACTTGGTCTACCTTTTCCTTCACACCATTCTATTGTTGATGTGCTCCATTGAGCTAAAACCACCTCATACACTTCACTCGACCCCTATCAATCCCTTCTCACTGCCTAAAACTTCCTCATTACCACTTCCCCCAAGACATGTCTTGTGAAAGCCACTACCACTCCACTTGATGTACCAACACTTAATAACATCATCGGTTATCCTAGGGTTAGCGGCCTCTTCAGTATGTAATGTAAAAAATAAATGGGAAGGAGAAGTGGAAATCGACTTCCATTAGTCAAATTCATAATCAAGAGCACATGAGTATATAAATATTGAGATTAAATGAGATTAATATGAAATTAAATAAGAATAAAAATGCATAAAATTTAAAATATCAATACCTAAATCATTAGCTAAATTCCAACACTTCAACCTATCAAAGTCATGGTTTTGTTCATAAATTTTGTCCTCAAAGAGCTCAATCATACCAATGATTAACTCCTCTTCATATTCCTCTACATAGGGTTTACCTATGGTTAATCCTAGAGTATGGATCCATAGAAGATATAATATGGGGTTTATTTTTAGGTAATTAATCTGATTAATTAATTGATTGATTGATTAAAATTCCAGTTGTGATGAACAACCCCTGGGAATCCTAATGAGAACTCCAGAAATGGTATTTCTATGGTAAACCCATTATTCTAGACTCAATGGTAGCCTCAAATTTCTCATATGAGCTTTATTTTTGAAGTAAAATCGTAATCTTCATGATTATACATGTGAAACTAAAAAAATATATTTTTATAATGAAAATATTATTTTCATGGTCATATCATGCCTACAATTCTCCACTAGCTTAATATTTCATCTGAAATATATCTTAAAAATATTCCAAAGTCTAAACACTAAAAAATGAGGTCTTCACATAATCATCCAAGATCTAAGAGTAATATTTATCTAAGTAATAAATATTAAAACCCCTATAAAACTCAAAAAGTTCTAATTTTCACCAAAACTTGGATTGCGAATAAACACTTAAGTATAAGATTAATAGAACTATTAAAAAATGTTTGCAATGTCGTCTACTAGGAAAAATTTACCATTTTACCCCTAAGGAGGTCTCAGAAATATCAAAATAGAAATTTATCTTATGTATTGAACATGAGAAATTTAGTTCACTAAATCCTCACCTCCTTAACACCTTTTAATCCCCAACAAGAAAACAACTAGATCCATTGAACAAGAAATCTCATAGAATATACTTGTGAAAAAAACCCTCCATCGAATGAGATTCATTCATCCATGAAGTTTTAAGCTTTAATAGATCTCATTATCCCCCACCCAAGAGGCGAACATCCTCTTTAATCATAGAAGATATTTTCCCCAAGTCATCTTGAAGAAATAACTAAGAAGGAACATTCCTCCTCTCAAGTCAGGTTTTTTCAAGCCTCGACACCTAAAACAAAACCCCATATAAAGGCCATTCTTCCACATTGGATGAAACGAAACCATGTAAAACTAGCATATGTATTATAATGGTTCATTTTCAAGTCTATTCTTGGTTATAGAACTCATATACCCACCTTAAATGAGCATCCTTGATGGTTTTCACATGTAGAAAACACATAACATTACATTCCACCAATGATCATCTCATAAATATTTCATACTCTCACCAGAATATTTTTAAGGTAGAATTATCCTATAGCCCCACATTTTTTTATCCTTCATACCTTTCCATCAAGGAACATACATCAATGTTTCCAGATCATTCCATATAGGTGGCATGGACCATATTTACAAATATCAAACATTTAAAAAAAATCTATCTACATCCCGATCTCCAATAAGTTTTCACCCACACTTGAAGATATTAGGGTTTCATTTCTATCACAATTTCACAAAATATATTGATGAGAACATAGGAACAACACCAACCCCATAAAACTTTTTATAATTATGCCACTACCCATTGGGTGACACATTTTTCAATAATCTGAAGCAGACAGTCTTGATCATTTGTATGAACCCGCTCTATTGGCCCCAGGCCCCAAGATAACACATACCCAAGAAACTAAAATCCAAAAACTCCTAATAAAATATTCTATTATACTATATATTAATATTTTTTATAAGATAGGTACACTCAAAAATATTCAGTGGATTCTCTACACTAAGGGTCATTCCCTACATGGTTAGTCTCCACTCAGGATGTCCCTCAAGATACTTAGAACAAACACCAAGATAAAAAAATTACAAGGTATGTTTTCTTAATTATCACCACCTTTAGTAAATATATTTAGGTCAATTTCATTAGAATTTCTGGTCCCACTAGACCACTAAGTCAACATCACCATTGTAGGCCTCTCTTATTTAAGGAAAGAGTGTGGGCCACCACTATCAATTAAAGGTGGGAAACATCTCCCTATCCAAAAAAGAGAAAAATGATCCCAAGATAGTTATAAATTCAGATAATCCATCATTAAAACATATATTACTCTTCTAGAAGTTCCAACTACCACACTTCTATGACACTACTTTAATATCATCAACCACCTCAATCTCAACTTCTTTGAGGCCAATGTCACTCTATGAATCTAGATCCTATACTATTTGAGTTTTTGCGCAACTAATAGACTAATTTTTAGACTAGTTAAGTTCCCTTAAATTCCTAATAGGATCCTTATCATTTAGATACAATGAAATCTTCAGTTCATCCACTCCATAACTTCTATAAGTGGCTCATGATTCAACATATAAATATTTGAACATCATCTCCTGAATATAATTCATTGCATTTTATGGTATCTTATTGAGGTACAACCATGGGTCTCTATTCAAAATAATTTATGAATTCCTCAAAATCAACATGAATTGAATTATCATCCTCACACATAGTGTATAAATCCATGATTTCCATATGATGGGTAGCTAGATACAACTTCTCTCACCACACCTTATGGGATCCCACTTACTATTAGAGGTGGACCTCACATTGCTTTCTAAATTTCACATAATTTCATAGTACTATAATTGGTACCCAATACATACTAAAATGGATACTATTGGATCTAATTTGTGCAATGAGGGAATCCCAAATAAAATACCACATTCTCAATTATTGATGAACTAATCTTTTCAGAAGGGGTGAGTGAAATATAGGCATTGTCAATGGAAACTCTCTAGATAACAAAGTACTAGCCTAAGGTTCCACTAAAATTTCAAAATCATGAGAATATGATGTCAAAATGATAACTAATGTATGCACAACCTAGTATGAGGGTCCAAGAAGAAAGGGAATGAGTTATACATTAAATTATAATTGTTGACACCAAATCGTAGTCATACATTGTACACATCTTCCCATAACTCTAACTATTATCACATTATTCATGATAGGAACTAGAGAAAGGTGGTGTTCATGGGAGCGGACCAATGAATCATTTATCTCTGACTATTATCATGCCACTATATTTTATGGAAGATAGATACAATGTGGGATATCGGTCATATATCAAGGAGGTATCTAAACTCAATTTTATCTCCAATGTGGAGGTCCATAAATGGAACCACTCTGGATGGAATCAGTAAAAATGCTAGTATAATCCTCAAATTCAAGTTTCATTATACCAATAATCCATAATCTGTCAATGTCCACTCATGGGACTTCATTATAGATGGAGCCGCATGGAATCACAACCATGGATCATTGAATCCTCTTCTATATTATTCACCTAAACCATTGAACATGAATGATTCTACTACAAAACATGGTCAAGGAGTACCTCTCGAGGTCCATGAGCCTCGATGTATACTCAGATGTAGTCGCACTACCTTGTGTACGGTCCCAACAACATTATATAAACTCTATCATGAAAAAGGGGATCAAAATCCAACCATGGTAGAACATTCACATTATGAGTTTGAGAAATACATCACACCCTAATGGATCATTGTGCCATATAGGAATCCCAATATAAGAGTTGAAACCTAGTCTATAAAATTATGATCTGGATTGAAATGTGAGTCTCAAACTCCAACCAATACCCCATCACCCAAGGAGTGGAATAACCTTATGATCCTATAATTCATCTACTATAGAAAATAAAATAGAATAACTATACCTTGGGTAATTATATATAGCTTTGAAAGAAACACCATACGTTCTATAGGATTAACACTAAGTATAATGGAGTGATAAATTACCTCAGATAACAAGTAAATAATGGAAAACTATACCTCATAATTTTCCAAAAAGTAGTGAGAGTCCCAACTACAAGGACGGTCTTGACATGAACCGGTTTAAGATATCATTTTTTTCCTAACTTGGTAATTTTAGATGGAAATTTAATTTTCAATTACTGGATGGATAACCTCTTGATCGTTGATTCAGAATACAATTTTGAAGTTTGGATGACTCTAAATAATGTTTTTATCCATGGTTTGAGGCTTGGAAATTGGTTTGAGTGTTTAAAGAATATTCTAGGGGTTTGGGGGCCAAATTCAGAGTTTTGGAAAGGTACAACCTATGGTGAACCATTGATTCATGGTTAGTGATAACTATTTGGACAAATTCTATGACCTGGTTTTTATATGCTTGTGGGCTAGGGAAACCATGTGACATGATAGGGAAAATCATATAGGTGTCTATAGTTTATTGTAGATATGTCACATTATTAGTGAATAGTATATTATATAGTGCATCAAGAACGTATGAGAGGGGTGTGCCTCAGATAGTAGAGGAACAGGATTGGTGCATAGTTTGGCCTACCAGGTGACCCATTAAAAAGGTGAAAATGGTCATTTTTTCCTTAAAGACTTTAAGTGGGTAAGCCCATATTTTCTTCCTCCACCTCTCACACACACACCAAGGATCCCTCTCATATCCTTCCCTTATTCAAACCCATTCAAGGGGGTGTTATTGATTGATTTTGAAGTCATTTTATGGCGATTCTTGGTAAGTATTTCACTTGGTTGGCCTATATTGTATTCTTATCCAACTTCCTCACATATTGGTTTCACTAGTTATAGATTTTGGTCCTGATTCCATAGGATCATGGTGGAATCAGATACTGATGTTTGGGATTTTAATCTTCCTAGGAAGAGGGTGACTCAAGAGGTTTTTTTCAATTCTATGCATGTTGTTCCATTGAGGTATGTCACCATAGTGATTTTCTAAAGATTCAAAAATTAAATTAAATTAAATTATTGTGTGGTGTTTTTACACTATTTCATAGGGATTATACTTGGTTCAAGGTTGAGGATGTTCCACATGGTACTGTTGAGCATTAGGTCATAGTTTTAGTGAAATGAGATTGAAAAATAGGGTTTTAGGCTTTATTACTTTTAATTTAATTCTTTGATTCATTTATATTTTGATGACTTTTTATTAATTAATTATAATGAAATTATTTTTAATTAAATTATTTTATTTGGTTGCAATACAAGATCTTCATATGTCTTTGGTTAGATTTGACGGGCCTTGTTAGCTATTTTTGTCCCTTGTAAAATAACTATAAATATTCTTAAAAGGTATGTGGTGTGTTCTACCTACCCTATAGTACCTATTCATGTTTACAGTAGTATATATATGCTTGGTCTCACCCCTAAGGGTGATGCCTCCAATTTAATTTATACCAATGGATCATTAATTAATTAAACTAGATAATTATAGAGGATGAATTTAATGGGCCACTAAAAACCCTTGTGTGTTAGTCTCGTGTATTGTCCCTTCATGGAAAATACTTAGACCCTTGAGACACTGAATTTCCTCTAAACCTCTTAGGAGGTGAGACTGTACTTGGTGAGGCATGTCAGCCTTTGTAATAGACTAGGTAGAAAAATTGTATGTCAACTGGGACTATTTTAGCTATTTATACTATACTATAGAAACCTTGGCATCAATATTGGTCCATGAACCATCTATCGATGGTTTACTTAGAGACACGACCTTGTGTAGTTGGAAATTCCATGCTATCCAATTCACAATGTTGTGGGATGTGATGTCCTAGGTCATCGTGTGTTGACCCAAGACCATAGTACTGACTGAGAGGATCCTAAGAGGGGTGCCTCTACTTATATATGGACCTTAAGGATCCTAAGTAGGATACCTCTCTAGTGTTTTAATAGGGAACCCAGTGAGTTCCCCAATAGTTTACTGACCATGGCCTAGTGTGTTATGGGTTTTGGATAGATATAGTAGTGGGTGTCATCTTAGAACCCATACAGAACTAGTATTCCCAAGGGTTTGTTGTAGTAGTGGTGGGTTTAGGATTTTTCCACCATCACTCTTTATTTATTCATTCATATGGTTACTCTTGATGCAGTTATAATTTCCATAGGTGCTTCCTCATACTAAATTGATGGTCTTGATGTGATGGGATATATATATATATATATATATATATATATATATATATATTGGGATACCCAGAGGTATTTACTAGGATCCTGATTTTGATACTTTTTTATTAACATTTACTTTATTAGGATACCCATAGGTACTTACTAATAGATTAATTTTGAGAAATACTTGGGTTCCTTATATGGAATTCATTAGACGGGGTCATAGGATAAGTGAAATTATATTATTCTTAATTGGTGTACATGGTTCTCCTAATCATTTATCGGGAATCTTTGGACATGATGCTCCATTCCCTCTTGGTTTAGGATGTTGGACATAGTTCTGCTAATCATTTATTGGGAATTTTTGGAAATGAATCTTTATGCCCTCCTGGTTTAGGATGTTGGACATGGAACTCCACATCATTGATTGGGATTTTCGAACATGAAATTTTGTATCCTCATTTTAGATGTTTGGACTAATTTCCCCTTATTTAAAATACTATACCCTTATGATATATGGTTTGAATACATTTCAAGTGTTGTTTGAATCAAGATCATGGAACCAAGGATCTAAAGGATTAAACATGGCTTGAGTGGTATGAAATCCAGATTAATTCACTTTACAAAATATTTCTAGTTGATCGAGTTTTTTAACCCAAGGATCGAATGTAGGTTTATTTTCTTCTTTATTTTAAGTTTTGTATCATGTAGGAAAAGAAAATTCCATGAGTATTCCTTGCATGACCTTGTCTTTTATATTATCTTCATCTTTTAATTATTATTATTATCCTAATGAGTATTTCACATATACATACACTAAATCATATGGAATTTTACGGGGCCATTTTGGCAGTCCCCTGCTAAGATTTTTACTCACACCCTACACAGGTTTCCATTACACTAGGGTACCAAATTATACATTCACATGGTTACAGGCACAGGTTGGGCTGAGGCTCAATACTGATCAAGCAAGATATCTCATATGTGTACTTGGAGTTTTCTATGTGGTTAGGCTTAGAGTTATTAGTAGATCCTTATACTTTTATTTCTATTTCTTTTGATTACTCCTGTATATGTGATCGTATCAAGGGAGATTAATGTTGTATGTATGAATGGACATTTGGGACTTTATTTTATTCCTTATTACTTTATTCTTTATATTGATTTATTTTGTAATATGAATATCTATTGATATAGATGATTCTTAGTTATTTAGACTATTTATCTTACTTAGATATAAGGGCATGGTTACCCCACAAACATAGTCTAATATCTCATTGCTAGTCAGTGGACTATGGTGTATTGGGAGGATCACTTGAGGATTTGTTTCCAACTAGTCTAGTTACTATTTATAGAGTGAATCGGGTCAGGATGTGACAAAGTGCTTTTAGAGGTGTTCCTTTACTATTATTTTACTATTTTTGGATATGTAGATAGGGGTACTAGTAATGTGTCTGGACCTATGATGGATATCAGGTCAGTGAATTGAGAACACTTATTCTCATGATAAGTATAGGTTACTGGGGAGATGGATTGTTGTTCTTGATAGTTATTTTACAGATGTATATGATTTTTCGCATTGAATAATGCACATGTTGTGTGTATTTTATGATTTATTAGGTATTTTTGTCTCTTATACCATTAGATAGAGACTAGTGATTGATTTTGACTATTTCTTGACAAAGGTAATAGGTGTTTGTTTATGTTTCATATTTGGAATGTAGGGTCCTTATGTCATAATCCTACTAGTGTGTGATTTTACAAATGACTGAGGGAAACTATTTAAAGTGTCAACAACAACCTAAATTTTTCCTCATATTGGTTCTTGGTAGAATTATACTCAATTATACTGACTTGTGCATATCTTTCATTCTGATGGTAGTTTATGTGGATCTTCGGTGATATGTTTGGATGAGAGGATAAAGAATAATTCCTTATTCTCAAGAGGTGTAATAACCCTAGTGGGTTGGTAGGGCACATGATGACTAAGTGTTGGACCCCTTTTGGGGAGTCATTAATTAGGTATACATATTTAAAGTGTCAGTAACAACCTATAGGTTAATTTCCCACATATCTTGGAATGAAATTATACTAAATCAAACCATGTGAGAATTGTATAACATGAATTGTTGAGATAATGTTGTTCATGTATTATTGACCCTTTTAGGTCAGTTTCTATAGATAATTACTTTCTAATAAAACCTTTTTGGGTGTATATTTCCAAGTATGGTTAACTAAAGACTCATAACAGACTACATGAAGTTTTACAAACTAGTTTGATATGATATTTTACTTAATATACCTTCATTTATGGTTATCTTGTAGGATAGTTGAGTGAGATGACGATAAATACCTGAACATACTTAGTGAACTAAAACCTTGAGGGTGTATTACTACATAAAAATTCCTAGAGAGTCTTAGTTATTCATCTTTTTTATGTTCAAATCATGACCCTCTAGAGACAATACCCTTATAAGGATTCTTGAAGAGGATTAGGTTCTGATAGGATGATTCTTATCAGGTAATATTATTAGAGTACTTTATTAAACTAGTACCTTACCAATAGGTTTCATTTAAATGGGTTTCCAATTATAACTTATAGTGTGTATTGATCTCTAACTTTCAATTGAAAACCTATATAACTAAATCAACATTAGAAGTTTTGACCCTCATAAGTCAGTTTTATCTTTACCTCCCTTTGACAGGGTTTATAGGTGAATTAGATGTTGTGTAATGGTTGATATGGGTGTGCAAGTGATGCCCCATGAGTTCTGACTTTGTTGAAAGTTTTGACCTTTTGGGCTAGGTGGTTGGTACTAGTGACCCTGTTTTGAGACTTGAACAGTAGTTTTGAGTGGGAGACCAAGATTCTATTAGTTTAAAATAATACCCTAGTGTTTTAGAACTGTTTATTTTAATTTAGGGGAACTTGTTAGTAGGTTTTCCCGAGTTTACAAATGAATTTCTAGGTAGTGATATTGGTTGTATGTTTGTGTTGAGACCAAATCATAGTTGATTATCAAGTTTTGTGATATAGGCATGATGATTCCTTTGGTCTCTGAGGAATAACCTAGTGTTCTTAGGTATCAATATTGAGTTCAATGGGTAGGAATATTCAGGTGATTGTCCAAGTTGAACAGTAGTTATGCTATTAGAAATATTTTCAAAGTGCAGATATATGCTCATGACTAGAATAGCTCTTGGTGGTGGCGAGGAATGTTGATTTATTAGAAACACTATAGATCAAGGATAATCAACTTTTGTGCTGGGATTACTCCTTATGATGAGAAATTGTGGAATAAATATTGGCATGGGTGATATGCACAATTTTTAAGAGGGTTCCAAGGTAAATCTATATGTGTTACGACTAATGTACCATGTATCATGGTCATCTTGGCCACTATGGATATACGACTCATGTGAGTGTGAGTTGGGTTTTTTTTTGTAGTACAAGATAGTATGCCTACTGTTCTAGGAAATATAGTAATGGTACACATCTTTTATGTGTGATACTAATTAAATCATCAATTAGTGAGTGGTTGAGTGTGTGTCAAGGATCAACAGTTTCAAATGTGATGTTTATAGGTGTGGTGACCTAGATATTTGGATAAAATAAAAGAAGTTCCTTATGCCAAGGGATAACTTGGAAATAAATCGGGTGACATGAGATAGTTAACTCGAGTATGGACCTAGAAATACATTTTCAGGAAATGTGGTGTCAAGGGTTGGTTAAAGGAAAGTATGGCATGGATTTATGTGAGTGGGGATTGGGGAGAGTGATACATGGTTATTGATGGAATATTAGTGTATTCCTATCCTAGGGATGATCACATCCAATATTTTGACATCATCCTAAGAACACTGAGAATGTTTTGCATGTGCATTAAGAGCCTAAATGTTTTTTTGGTTTGATTAAAGGACTCCTTGGTAGTTTTTATCAAGGAGTGGTATAAGGTAATCTATATGGTGGGGAGTGTACCATTGGACATTAATAGCGATGGACATTTTTGTGAGTTGAAATTCAATATTTTCCATAGAGACCATTCTCAAGAAGTAGGAATGGGTGATGTTGTGAGTTGGCACTTAAGGATTGAGGGATTTTCTATCCCTCCTAGTGGTTATTCCTTGAAATGGATGAGACTTTGTCTATATTGATTGGGAATTCATTTCAATGAGGATATGAAAAGGATAATCCTAAGGTGGGGATTGGTATGTCGTTCGAGGATGAGACCAATCATTGGACAGTCATTTGGATTTTAAATTCCATTGGGATGGAACTGTGTACCTCAGGATTTCTCAGAGAAATCCAGGTATGAGTTTGAATACATACTTGGGTGGAGTCTAAGTACAGGTCTCGAGCCTGTGATAGCTTATGATGATCCAAGGGTATTGTATTAGGAATTCACCAATGTTTGTGATTGATCATGGAAAAAATTTACAAGGGACAGTTCATCCAGGAAATGTCAATGGAAGTTAGTTATGAGATTCAGTGAATATTCTTTGAATAATCTCAATGTGCATTTAGATAAATCTTAAGATGAGGTTTTAGTATCATGTCAATAGTAGAAGCTGATTGTTTTCAAGAATTGTTGTCTATAGGTGATTCAACTTGAGTTCACAAGAATAGTACTATGTGTTTAGTGAGATAATTCATTAAGCATACGAATGGGATGAGATGGGTGTAGTTCAAGGGTTGGTTGTGTATTTTCAAGGAAAATTCAACATGACCAGGTTGAGCTTGGTTGATTAGAATTAAACCATTTATAACAAACTAAGGACTGTGAGCAGTATCCTCATGGGTGATCGGGTATATCAAATTATAAGCAAGTCAGGAACATCCTTGGGATTTTATGGGAGTGTTTATTTTAGCGTTTATGATGATACTAGTTTCATGGATCATAATTGGATATTAAAATCTAGAACATATGGTGTGAAGTGCCATAGGATGGTTGATAGTTGAGTCAGAGATGTGATATTAGTTTGGTTTTTATGGGCTTGGGTATGTTTTTTCTTGGTTTTTCAATAATGATTATAAGAATTGGATTGGATTTAGGAATGTTACATTCCATAAGATAAAAGTGGAATTTAAAATGCACTAGGTGATCAAAAATGAAACACGGTCATTTTAATGGAGTTCACGGCCCAAGTAGGTTAGGTTTTTCATTTTTATTTCTCACCAAGGATTCTTAGGGAAACAAAGAATTAAGGTGGGTAAGTTGTAAGATCTTATTTTTTCCTGATTTGATATTTTCGGAAGAAAATTGGATTTTCAATTACTGGACAGGTCAAATATTGATTAGAGACTCAAAATAGAATTTAAAAGTTTGGAATGTATCTAAATAATGTTTTGAGACATATTTTTATGCTCAAAAAGTTTCTTGGGGGTTTTGATGGAATTTATAGGGTTCAAGTACTGAAGTAAAAGCTTTTGAAAGGTGTATCCTAGGTTGCATAGTTGGAGTATGGTTATTGCTAACTTTGTATCCAAACTATGCATCCTAGTTTTTATAGCTCTATATACTAGTGAAATCATGTGAAATACTAGGGAAAATCATATAGGTGTTTATATTTTTATATATATATATTTTTAATGGTCAATAAAAGGTCTATTAAACTATGTATCTTGACCATGAAAGAGGGGTGTTTCTTGATTATTAGTGGTGCATTGTTGTCAGGATATTTGTCCAACCTTGCATCCAAACTATACAGCCCAAGAAAAAGGAGAAATGACAATTTTTTTGATGTGGGATTTAAGATGGTAAAACCATATTTTATTCCTCCCTCTCTCACACATGACCCAGGAATCCCTATCCTTCCCTTACTCAAACCCCTTCAAGGGGTGTTCTTGGTATATTCTAAGGTAATTTTCTAGTGATTCATGGTAATTATTTAACTCTTTTTTCCTCTGTTGTGTGCTTCTCCTTCTTCCTCGCATATTGGTTTCACCAGTTAGGGATTATGGTCCTGATTCCACTAGATCATGGTGGAATCGAATACTAGTTTTGGGTATTTTACTCTACCTAGAAAAAGGGTGACCTAAGAGATTGTCTTCACTTCACCATGTATTGTTCTATTAAGGTATGTATCCATAGATATTTTATAAATCTTAAATTAAATTGTTAAGTGGTTGTTTTGACATAATTGCTTATGTATTATTTCTGGTTCAAGGTTGAGGATGTGTTGAATGGTGTTGGTGAGCATTAGGTCTAGGTTTCAATGAAGCAAGATCAGCTAAAATGGTTTTAGGCTGTATACCTTTGAATTTAATTATTATTTTTTTGTTTATATTTTTTTGGGTTTTTATTAATTAATTATGATGTAATTATAATTAATTAACTTCTAGTGTTTGGTTATAATACACGATATTTTTATATATTATGTGAGATTATATGGGACTTGGATTCTACTTCTGGCCCTTGGTAAATAACTTAAAAGCTTCTTAAAAGGTAGGTAATCCATTATACCTGCCATATAGTATCTATGCATGTTTAAGGTAGTGTTTGTATACTTGGGATGACCCCTAAGGTTAAATCCTCCTTTTTAATTTATATCAATGGATATTTAATTAATTAAACTAGATAATTGTACAGGATGATCATTAGGGGTTACTAGAAACCCATGTGTGCTAGTCTCGTGCATTGGCACTTCTTGTCCAATATCTAGAACCTTGAGACATGGAGTGGACTCCAAACCTCTTAGGAGGTGAGAATGCACTTGGATAGGAATTTTATCGTTCATATAGGACTATGTGGACAAATCTTAAGCATACTAAGACTATTTTGGGTGTGTATACTATCCTAGATATATGTTGTAACTAAGATTGGATCATAACCTATCTCCTCTTTTTTGTCTTAGAGACATGACCACGTGTTTCTAGAAAGGTCGTGCTACCCTCTACATGATGTTGTGGGATGTAATGTATTGGTGTGTTGGGTTTTAACCTGATACTATAGTACTAACTTAGTTTTTTCCAAGATGGATACCACCACCTATCCACTGACATCAAGGATCCTGAGTAGTATGCTTCTTCGGTGTTTTGATAGGGGACCCAGTGGGTACCCTAGTGGTTGACCAACCCTGAACTAGTGAATTATAGGTTTTTCATAGAGATGGTAATGGATTTCACCTTAGAACCTATACTAAACCAACATGCCCCAGGGGCTATGGTAGTAGTAGTGGGTTTAGGCATTTGGCCACCCTTACTCTTTATATATTCTTTCGCATGGTAACTCTTGATGAAGTTGTTATTACCAGAGGTTCTTCTTGGTACTAGATTGATAATCCTAATGTGATGAAATATATATATATATAGGGATAACCATAGTTATTTTCTAGTATCTGGTTTCTTATCCTTTTTTGTTAACAATTTCTTTATTAACATGCCCAAAGTTACTTCCTAGGATCTGGATTTTGAAAAATACTTAGGTTCCTTATGCAGAATTCCTTGGACGGGTTCATTGGACAAGTGAAATTATATTATTCTTTATTTTTTTAAATGGATATCCTCATCATTTAATAATAATTTTTGGACATGACACTCCATTCCCTCTTAATTTAGGATGTTGGACATGGTACTCCTCATCATTTATTGGTAATTGTTGGACATGACACTCCATTCCCTCTTAATTTAGGATGTTGTACATGGTACTCCTCATCATTTATTGGTAATTGTTGGACATGACACTCCACACCCTCGTGGTTTAGGGCGTTGTCCATGGTGCTCCAAATTATAGATTTGGATTATCATAAATTCTATTTTTTACACCCATTTTGGGTGCTTGGACTAATTTACCCTTATTTAAAATATGATACCATTATGATATATGGTTTGGATACATTTTTGGTACTAGTCAAAGCAGGTATGGTCAATTGGGATCATGAACCCAAGGATCAATAGGATTAAACATGTAATGAGTATTATGGAATTCAACTCAATTCCCATTTCATAGGATGTCCATTTGATCGATTTCATGAACCCAAGGATCGAATATCAGTTTATTTTATTATTTATTTCCAATTTTGTCTCATCTGGGGTGAGCATATTCCAAGAGTATGCCTTGTATGACCTTGTATATTAGTTTATATTCCTGTTTTAATTATTATTTTTATTGTTATTATCCTGCTGAGTAGCACAAATATACATACATTTCATTTATTATCTATGTATAGTACTATATTGGTAGTTCCCTACTAATTTTTATACTCATACCCTACTCATGCCACCATTGCACTGGGGTACCTGAGCAAACGTTCACTGGGTTACAGGTATAGGTTGGGATAAGGCATGGGAATGATTGAGTAGGATGGATTAGATGTGTACTTGTTTTTTGGTATGTGGTTCAACTCAGATTTAGTTATATAGCCTTATACTTTTATTTATATTTATTTTATTTACTCCTTTATATGTTATTGGCCCAGTGGGTGATCTGTGTTGTATGTACGACAAGGAAGTTTAGGCCTTTACTTAATTTATTATTTGTTTTAAGTATTTTTTATATTTATTACTTCCTCAATATAATTATTTACTAACATGAATTATTATTTTTTATTTTTTTATTTTTTTACTATGTTATAGGGGAATAGTCTCCCCATAGACACACATGAGGCCCTTTCTACTAGTTTGTAGCCTTTGGTGTATAAGAATGAGAACGTGAGGCCTTGTATCTAACTAGTATAGTTAATATTTATAGATTGAACTGGGTTGATACATGACACCTAGCATCTTTATATGGGACAGTTATCAATGGGTGGCACCCTCCATTCGAAAGGGTGAACTAGTAAGAATTAAAGTATATCTGGACGAGTTGACTTGTAAAGTACATGAAATATTATGTTTGAATACTATATTTTTCATATAACAAATTACCTGTACCCCAAAAATGATGTCTTAGAGATCTGTTTCAACTATCAGGTTATCATATTCTCAAAGAAATGATATATTGTTCATTGTACCTACACAAAACTCCCTACTCTAATAAACAATACTAATACACAATTAATATTATTTTCCAAATATTCCCAAAACATTCCTCAGATGGCCACTAACTCTAAAATACATACTTGGGATAAACTAACTTTGATATTAATATAAAAATTTCTAACACACTATCACCCTTCATGGTTCAGTGGTAAGCCAAGAGTTACACCCCAAGCCCACCTCCAGTAGGCCAAGGGATGGTGACTAACACCAAGTAAGAATAACTCACAATATGGGAGTCCTTAGTCTATATCAACCTACAAAATATGTAACGCCCCGACCCCAGCTACCTAGAGTCGGTGCATTACTTCGTAACATTGGCATGATCACAAAAGATCAAGTCTCGAAAGAACGATTAGTTTAGTAGTCTTGGAAACACTAGATACAGTCATAAGTCTTACATTACATCATGAAGTGAAAAACTAAAATAACAAATTCTCCAAAGTCTACACTAATATCCTCTTTTGACTATCCCTGTAGGTCATTCATAAAATACTTCTTCACATCCTAGAAAATATTAAAACATTGAAAGGGGTGATATCAGATGCTCATTAAGGATAACAATATTGTGGAAGCTTTCATAAATAAACATTAACATTTAAGGCAATGTATAACTAAAACAAAAGCCTTTTTAAACTTGAACTTCAGCATAATATGGCAAAAATAAAATTAAATAATGCCATTTACTTACTCACATGGATATTCTACTAGTCTAATAATCACATGCAATATCAATAACCACTTTCATAATGATGTAATGCATAATGCCAGACTATCATAACCACGTAGCCAAGGCCTCGTGCCAAGACTACAAATAAGATTTTATCAAGTCCTCGTGCCAAGACACTAATTTGTCTCATGAGACCTACCGATGCATCGAGGAGCTATAGCGGGCTCCACCCGTCATGTCACGACCCGTCCTCGGGGCCCATTCCGTGACTACCCCAAGCCCGCCTTCCATAGGCCAGGGGCAGGCGACTAGCACCAAGGCGTAAATCCCGGTAAAAAGGGAAGGCATTGCCTTTGTAAAGTAAACAAGCACCACAGAGTAAGAAAGCGGAAAATTAAACACTAAGTAAAAACAGAGTACAACTGAAAGTGTGGAAAAGTAAATGGGCCAGTATACAAACCCAAACTGAAAGTAAAGTACAACTCGAAAGGGAAAACAGCAACTGAAAGGTAAAAGCCGCTACACCGAGTTGTCCACTGGAAAAACCACCTGAATGGTGGGTATAGATAGCTCCTCTGCTCCTCGGGTCCCGTCGTCTGCTCCGAGCACGTCCCGTCCAGTGGTCCACCTCCAGGTACTGTCCTGCTCAACAAGCCTCTACCACGATCAACGATGTCCGTCGTCTGCAACCAACACAACGTAGTGCGGGGATAGCCCGTGCAGGGGTGAGTATAAGCTACTCAATAGGGACCCCGAGACCCCTGAAGGTCTCCCAAAATCCACAAAGGATAAACCACAAAGGAAAGATACAATCACGAAGTAACAACCGTCACTGCTTAGGTATATGCCCATACATATACCTAATTCATCAATTCCAATTCGCTCCAACCTCCGAGCCCAAGTACAACTCAGTCCACACAGGAAAGTATACATATTCCACACAGGAAAGTAAAACGTAATCCACACAGGATAGCTCAACACAATCCACACATGAAAGTAACAGGATTTATCTCACACAGGTATACTTCTTCGAAGACGATAGAGATGATCATTGATCCATCTAAGTCGTCGGACCCACAAAGGATCGATAGGTACTAACCCCCGCAAAGACCCACACAGGATCAGACTCACACAGGATATGTAGGCGCTGGTTCACATAGGACCGTTGAGCGCTGACCCACACAGGATCGGACCAACACAGGATCGGTAGCACTGATCCACACAGGATCGCTGAGTGTTGTAGTCGTCCTCGTCGAATCCACTAAGGATCTCTGCACAGTCGTCGTCGCAGTCACAGTATCAGTCGTAGCCATCTCTAGGGTTCCCGCACACAGCAAGCTCGTTCGGGAGGGTCCGCTCCACGAGCCGAGAGGATGATACATCAACTGTCACAAAGTCCAGAGTTGATGTATCCAAAAGTTCTGTATCATCAATAGGAACTCAACGCAACAGACGGCGCGTCAATCGGACGCCCGGTCTGAGAGTTATTGGCTTTTTCATCCTAGGGGCCTGGTTGGTTTTTAAGGCAAAACCAACCCAGCCGTACTCCACCTGCGTCCAAACCTCAGGCCAAGTATGGCAAAAGATCCGTCTCACTAAGAGGAACTCAACAAAGATGATGGCACGTCAAACGGACGTCTGTAGCTCAAGATATGAGCGTTTCTGCTCCGAGAGCCCGGTTGGTTTCATGTACGAACCAAATCGGCCGAACTCAAGTAATCCTAAACATTGTGTGCGATATACCGAAACGACCGTCTCGATCCAAGGATCGCAACTCCTCTAACGGCGCGTCGTTTGGAGGTCCGTAGCCCGAGTTATGGGCATTTGAATCCAAACCGCTCGGTAACGGGGGTTTCGGGCCCGGGCTGTCCCGGCCCGAGACCCCCCCGGTTGGCCCGAACTGGGTCGACCCGCCCCGGACAGGGTCGACCCGGCCCGGCGCGGCCCGGCCAGACCTGGCGGACCGGCCGGGCGCGCCGGTTCGGTGCAAGGCAGCACGCTGCCAGCTCGGCCGAAGGCCGAGCTGATTGAAACGGGGGGCGCCTGCCCCCCCCCCCCCTTTGTGAAACTGCCCCCCCCCCCCCCCCTCATTATGGGGGGCCATTTATTTGATGGCCAGGGGAATTAATTCCCCCTGTTTTTCCTCCCTTCCGGCCGGCCCGACCTGGCCGGTCGGTTCTTCCTCAACGGGACCGGCAAAGGTCGGTCCCCTTCCGGCTTCTGACACCGGCGGCCCGGCTGGCCGTCGGTCTTCTCGTTCCACTGCGGCCCGAAACCGGTAGCGGTCTTCATTGTCCGGCACGGCGCGACGGCATCGCGCCCTTCCGCCGCGGCCCCGCTCCGGCCGTGGTGTCTCCGACTTTCTTCGACGCGGCGCGACGGTGTCGCGTCCTTGCATTATTTTACGACGTGGCGCGACGGCACCGCGCGTTTCTTGCCGTATGATCCTGCGCGGTGCGACGGCACTGTGCCACACCATTTTCAATCCACAACAGAATCAACATAAAAAAGGAGGAGGGTCGGCCGTGTTCGTGCAGTCCGGCCCCCTCGCGTTATTCGCTAACAATTGGACAAATTTCACGAAGAAATAATCGCGGGTATAAATCATGAACAAAGGAATAAAATAAACTCCTACCTCAGTTTCAAGTGCGGAGCACGTCAAAAAGCCGCGGAAGACAAGCGTCACGGAGGTCGGGCGTCGCAGAAACCGAACGTCATTTCCGTTGACGTCGAGGTGCGTCCGAAGAGGTACGTCGCTGGAGAAGCTTCGTAAGCTGACGGAGAAACTCCGAGGAAGAAACGGAATCTCCTTTCGTTGACACTGGAAGAAGATCGAAGAAGCGGCGTCGTCAATCTTCGGAAACACACCGGCTACGAAGAAGAGAAGCAGCGTTCTTCATCGGAGCTTAAGTGTTCTTCGTCAAGGTTGAAGAAGATGGAGAGAACTTCCCAAATCCTCTCAAGGTGGCAAAGGATACCAACCAAAATAAAATAAGATTAAAGCTTATTTTATTTACACAATTAAACAACTTGAATTTCAAAAGTTTGAAATTAAAACAACTCAACTCAATAAATAACCCAAGTTGTCAAGATTAATTAAAGAGGAGTTATAGGGTGTTTAAAGGGAAGATGAAGTGTTAGGGTTTGTGTGGGCCCCACCACACTTAATCCTCTCAAGGTAGGTTAAGTGGATGTGGGTCCCACCCCTAACTCCCTTTGGGAGGTTATAACCAACTTGGATAAAAATAAAATGTGTTTCCACATTTTATTTAACTTCATTTTAAATTCCCAAAAACTAACTCTCAACCCGCATAAAACGCAACCTCGGAAAAGGTCTCCTTAAGTGAATATCGGCGCTGCGAGTTCATCGGTGCCCTCGGAATTCAATTCCGGGCACTGGTTCAAAAGTTAGAAATTCCCGCTCGTTTGTTCACTGAACGTACCCGAGCCAAACTTCAGAAATTGATTCCGGGCACTCCGGGCCTCGGAATCAGGTGCCGTCAGAAACCGCGCTCTTGTAAAATTCCAAAGAAAATTAATAAAAAATTTCCCTTGAATTTTACGGGTCTTTAAATTACTCCCACCTCAGGGATTTACGTCCCCGTAAAGATACATCAAAACTAGGGAAACAAATGAGGGTACTGAGCACGCATCTGAGCCTCCTGCTCCCAAGTGCTCTCTTGGATATTCTCGTGCTGCCATCTGATGCGCACTAGAGGAATCGACCGTCCACGTAGGACCCGCTCCTGTCGATCCTCGATCTCCACCGGGACCTCCGTAAAAGTCGCCCCATCGTCAACGTCAAGCTCCCCATGGTCAATGATGTGCGTCGAGTCGTGGACGTATCTCCTCAGCTGAGATACGTGGAAGACGTCGTGCACCCGGTGCAACTGAGGTGGTAGAGCCAGGTGATAAGCCACCTCGCCAATCCTGCTGAGGACCTGGAAGGGTCCGATGAAGCACAGAGATAACTTGCTACCTCGGCCAAATCTCCATATACCACGTCGAGGTGAGACCCGCAAGAAGATGTGGTCGCCATCCTCAAACTCCAGTGGCCTTCGCCTCCTGTCAGCATATGACTTCTGCCGGCTCTGAGCTGTCCTCATCCTCTCCTGGATGACCTGGACCTTCTCTGTCGTGGCTTGGACCATCTCTGGTCCCACAAGTGCTGACTCCCCAGGGTCTGTCCAGCATAAAGGAGATCTGCAAGGTCGGCCATACAATGCCTCGTACGGTGCCATCCCGATGGTGGAGTGGTAGCTATTTTTGTACGCAAACTCCACCAAGGGTAGGTGGTCCTCCCAGCTACGACCAAAGTCGAGGACACATGCGCGAATCATGTCCTCGAGAGTCTGAATAGTCCTCTCCATCTGACCATCTGTCTGAGGGTGAAAGGCTGTACTCAGTCGTAGCTGCGTCCCGAACGCCTCCTGTAATCCCTTAAAAATCCGGGAAGTAAAGAGAGCATCTCGATCGGAGACGATAGATGATGGCACACCGTGAAGCTGCGCAATATCCTGAACATAGAGACGCCCCAAGCTCTCCACTGAGCCCTTCTCTCTGATGGGTAAGAAGTGAGCCGACTTGGTGAGTCGGTCGACAATCACCCAGATGGAGTCGTGACCTCTGGAAGTGCGTGGAAGTCCAGTCACGAAGTCCATAGATATCCCGTCCCACTTCCAATCTGGGACCTCCAAGGGTTGTACCAAGCCTACTGGTACCTAATGCTCTGCCTTCACCTGCTGGTAGGTGAGGCATCGAGAAACAAACTCTGCCACAGCCTTCTTCATGCCCGGACACCAGGGCTGTCGTCTGAGATCCTGGTACATCTTCACCACTCCAGGATGTACCGCCAAAGGAGAAGTGTGAAACTCTCTCAGCACCTCCTCTTGCAAAGCAACTGGTACCATGGTATGTCCTATGAAAAGGATGTCGTGCTCTGCTCCAAGGGAGAAACCATCAGGTGCCTGTCCCGAGGATATCTGTGCACGTCGTGTCTCACAGTCAGCGTCCTCTCGCTGTACCTCTCTGACCCGCTGCAGTAGTGGAGGGGTGACTGTGAGAGACTGAAGGAAAGCAGCTCCATCTCTATCCACGAAGGATATCTGCAAAGAGGCTAGCTGCTCTGTCGCCTCCTCAAGTAGCTGAATGCCCGTCCTCCTGCTAAGGGAATCGGCTACTACGTTCCCCTTCCTAGGAGTATAGACTATCTCAAAGTCATAGTCCTGGAGGAACTCTAGCCATCGCTGCTGTCTCAGGTTTAGTTCCTTCTGCGAGAATATGTACCTGAGACTCTGATGGTTAGAAAAGACTGTAAAGCGCTCGCCCATCAGGTAGTGTCTCCATGTCTTCAGAGCGAAGACCACTACTGCTAACTCCAAGTCATGGGTAGCGTAGTTCTACTCATGTGGCCTCAACTAACGTGATCCATAGGAGATCACTAACCGCTCCTGCATCAGGACACAACCGAGTCCGGTCCCTGATGCATCGTAGTAGACTACGTACCCTACTCCCTCCTCAGGCAACCTTAAGATAGGTGCGCTGGTCAATCTCTATCTCAGCTCCTGGAAGCTCTGCTGACATCTGTCTAACCTTACAAAGGGTTTCCTCTTCTTAGTCAAAGCTGAGAGTGGTGTCGTAACTCTAGAGAAGTCTGGCACGAATCTCCGATAGTATCCAGCTAGTCCCAAGAAACTCCACACCTCTATCATGCTCCTGGGTGACTCCCAAGCTAACACAGCCTCGATCTTCACAGGATCCACTGCAACTCCCTCCTCAGATATAACGTGTCCCAAGAAGTGGACCTCACGTATCCAGAACTGGCACTTTGAGAGCTTACCATAAATCTGGTGCTCTCAGAGTGTGTCTAGTACAACCTGTAAGTGGTAGGCATGCTCCTCCTCAGTCGTCGAGTAGATCAAAATGTCGTCGATGAAGACCACGACAAACCGATCAAGGCATGGCTGAAAGATCCTGTTCATGAGGGCCATGAACACTACTGGAGCATTGGTTACGCCGAAGGGCATAACCAAGAACTCATAGTGTCCATACCGACATCTGAAGGCCATCTTATGCACGTCCTCGTCTCTGACATTGAGCTGATGATAGCCTGACCTGAGGTCTATCTTCGAGAACCATCGTGCTCCCTTGAGCTGATCAAAGAGGTCATCAATCCTCGGTAGTGGATACTTGTTCCTCACTGTCACCTGGTTTAGGCAACGATAGTCAACACAAAGTCGCAAGCTCCCGTCCGCCTTATTGGCGAACAATATCGCGGAAGCCCAGGGTGAAACACTGGTTCGGATGAACCCCTTGCCCTGCAAGTCCTCCAACTGTACCCGCAGCTCTCGAAGCTCGGCGGGGGCCATCCGATATGCTGGAGTTGATATCGGAGCTGTCCCAGGGTACAGGTCAATATAAAAGTCTACCTCTCTGTGAGGAGGTAGCCCTGGAAGGTCGTCGGGAAAAACGTCCGCAAACTGATCCACCACTGCAGGAAAACCAGGAATCTGCACGTCAACCGCTCCAAGGATAAGGCTAGCCAACTGATGAGTGATGGTTTGTCCCCTACTCTGCGAGAGTCCCTCCTGTGCTGCAAAGGCTCCCTTCTCGCCGGTGAAGGTGAACCGGCTCCCGTCGGTGCGTACACATCGCACCTTGTGCCTAAAACAGTCAATCTGTGCATGGACCGTAGATAACCAATCCATGCCCAAGATGACGTCGTAAGGCCTCGACGCTGCTACAAGAAGATTCCAGTCGAAGCTCTCGCCTCCTAGAGTAATCTCACACTGCCGGAACCAGTGCGTAATCATCAAGTCTGCTCCCGTAGGAGTCTCTAGCCGTAAGGATCGAGCCAATGGCTCTGTCAGAATCTCTGAGCTCCGAACAAGGGCAGCGGCTATGAAAGAGTGACTCGCTCCTGTGTCTATAAGTACTGCAACAAGGGTGAAATAGTCACAGATAGTACCTCGAATCATCTCGGGCGCGCCATGGTCGTAGGCCTCTGCTACCTGGAGCTGTGCCTGTCTCTGCCCGCCAGCTCCCTGTGGTCGGGGTGGACCTCCTGGTGGTGGTGGTGGTAGAGCCTCAAAGCGTCGCCCACCACCTACTACTCGGCTAGCTCCTCTTCCTCGTCCGCCTCCTCCCTGCGAACCGCCACGGTCGACCCTCTGCCTCTGCCTCGGTGGTCCCTCAACCGTCTGCTGCTCCTCGGCACGGCGGGTCGGGCAATCATGAGCCAGGTGGCCCTGCCCGCCGCACGAGTAGCACTGTCTGCCTCTCAAAAGACTGGATCCGTGTTGTGTGCCCCGCACTGCTGAGCCAGTGTCCTGAGGTCGTCTTCCTGAAGGTCTGGTCTGCATGGACCCCTGAGTCATCCGTCGACTGCCTGCCGCAGAAGACTCTGCCACGTGCCGCCCTGCGGTGGGTCTCGGTGCTGGTGTAGACTCAGCAAGGAAGCTCTCGATCAAAAGGGCCCGCTCTAGTACTCCCGTCTGAGTCGGAATGCTGAGGGAGATCAGCGATGCCCTGATCTCGTGTCTCAATCCCTGCTCGAAGGTCCGGGCCCAGAAGAATGGGTCTCGTACCATGTCATTCGAGTAGCGCGAGAGATCAGTAAATCTCGCCGAGTACTGAGTGACTGTCATGCTGCCCTGCCGCAGCTGAAGAAGCTCCTGAATGCGCACCGCACGGAGGGTGGCTGGGACGAACTCCGAGCGGAAGAGTCTCTAAAAGTCCTTCCAAAGTAGAGATTCCTCATCGTGCACCTGGAGCATCAAGCTCCACCATCGGCCCGCTGCTGCGTGCAGTAGGCTCGCAGCGAGGATCACCATGAGGTCTGCTGGTGTCCTCACTAGCCTAAAAACTCGTACGACTGCCTCCAGCCAGTCCTTGGCCGCCTGGGGGTCCGTCTCCCCACGAAACCTGGGCGGTCGCTGGCGCTGAAACTCATGCAGTGTGCTGAGGCGACGTGCATTGTCAGCGGCTGGTGCTGGAAGTATCGGTGGCTCGGCAGGTAGTGCTACCGCCGGTGCCACTGCTGACAAAGGGCCCTGCACCGAGGCCTCGTCACTCGGTGGACTGTCATCACACTCGACTCTCAGAACCCTAGCTGGCTGCCATCGTGGAGCCATCCTGAAAAGGAAACAGGTGCGCCACGGTCAGAACAGTATACCTGGTGAGCTGATACAAATTAATCACAAAGAAAACTTGAAACACACACGCAATCAATGTTTTCGTGCATTAAGTTGGAAATCAGAAGTCAGGGTCCTGGTGTATGGATACGTCGGCCGCCGCACCAACACTGGACTCCCTTGACTGATAACCACACTCAATACGCTAAACACTATTGCTTCACATAGAAAAGATTAGAGTTCGCGGTAGAACCGAACTCCTCTGATACCAATTTTTCATGACCCGTCCTCGGGGCCCGTGTCATGACTACCACAAGCCTGCCTTCCATAGGCCAGGGGCTGGCGACTAGCACCAAGACGTAAATCCTGGTAAAAAGGGAAGGCATTGCCTTTGTAAAGTAAACAAGCACCACGGAGTAAGCAAGCAGAAAAGTAAACACTAAGTAAAAACAGAGTACAACTGAAAGTGCGGAAAAGTAAATGGGCCAGTATACAAACCCAAACTGAATGTAAAGTACAACTCGAAAGGGAAAACAGCAACTGAAAAGTAAAAGCCGCTACACCGAGCTGTCCACTGGAAAAACCGCCTGAAGGGTGGGTACAGATAGCTCCTCTGCTCCTCGGGTCCCGCCGTCCGCTCCGAGCACGTCCCGCCCAGTGGTCCACCTCCAGGTACCGTTCTGCTCAACAAGCCTCTACCACGATCAACGTTGTCCGTCGTCTGTAACCAACACAACGTAGTGCGGGCATAGCCCGTGCAGGGGTGAGTATAAGCTACTCAGTAGGGACCCCGAGACCCCTGAAGGTCTCCCAAAATCCACAAAGGATAAACCACAAAGGAAAGATACAATCACGAAGTAACAACCGACACTGCTTAGGTATATGCCCATACATATACCTAAGTCATCAATTCCAATACGCTCCAACCTCCGAGCCCAAGTACAAATCAGTCCACACAGGAAAGTATACGTATTCCACATAGGAAAGTGAAACGTAATCCACACAGGATAGCTCAACACAATCCACATAGGAAAGTAACAGGATTCAGCTCACACAGGTATACTTCTTCGAAGACGATAGAGATGATCACTGATCCATCTAAGTCGTCGGACCCACAAAGGATCGATAGGTACTAACCCCCGCAAAGACCTACATAGGATCGGACCCACACAGGATATGTAGGTGCTGGTTCACACAGGACCGTTGAGCGCTGACCCACACAGGATCGGACCCACACAGGATCGGTAGCACTGATCCACACAGGATCGCTGAGTGCTGTAGTCGTCGTCGTCGAATCCACTAAGGATCTCTGCACAGTCGTCGTCGCAGTCACAGTAGCAGTCGCAGCCAGCTCTAGGGTTCCCGCACACAGCAAGCTCGTTTGGGAGGGTCCGCTCCACGAGCCGAGAGGCTGATACATCAACTGTCACAAAGTCCAGAGTTGATGTATCCAAAAGTTCTGTATCGTCAACAGGAACTCAACGCAACAGACGGCGCGTCAATCGGACGCCCGGTCTGAGAGTTATTGGCTTTTTCGTCCCAGGGGCCCGGTTGGTTTTTAAGGCAAAACCTCCCGACCATACTCCACCTGCATCCAAACCTCGGTCAGAGTATGCCAAAAGATCCGTCTCACTAAGAGGAACTCAACAAAGCTGACGGCACGTCAAACGGACGTCCGTAGCTCAAGATATGAGCGTTTCTGCTCCGAGGGCCCGGTTGGTTTCGTGTACGAACCAACCCGGCCGAACTCAAGTAATCCGAAACTTTGAGTGCGATATACCAAAACTACCGTCTCGATCCAATGATCGCATCGCCACTGACAGCACGTCGTTTGGAGGTCCGCAGCCCGAGTTATGGGCATTTGAATCCAAACCGCTCGGTAACGGGGGTTTCGGGCCCGGGCCGTCCCGGCCCGAGACCCCCCCGGTTGGCCCGAACCGGGTCGACCTGCCCCGAACAGGGTTGACCCGGCACGGCACGGCCCAGCCCGGCCAGGCGCGCCGGTTCGGCGCAAGGCAGCGCGCTGCCAGCTCGGCCTAAGGCCGAGCTGATTGAAACGGGGGGCGCCTGCCCCCCCCCCCCTCATTATGAGGGGGAGTTTATTTACTGGTCGGGGGAATTAATTCCCCCCAGTTTGCCTGCCTTCCGGCCGGCCCGACCTGGCCGGCCGGTTCTTACTCAACGGGACCGGCAAAGGCAGGTCCCCTTCCGGCTTCCGACACCGGCGGCCCGGCTGGCCGCCGGTCTTCTCGTTCCGCCGTGGCCCGGAACCGGCCGCGGCCTTCATTGTCCGGCACGGCGCGACGACGTCGCACCCTTCCGCCACGGCCCCGCTCCGGCCGTGGTGTCTCTGACTTTCTTCAACACGGCACGACGGCGTCGCGTCCTTGCATTATTTTACGATGCGGCGCGACGGTTCCTCACGTTTCTTGTCGTATGATCCTGCGCGGTGCAACGGCACCGCGCCACACCGTTTTCAATCCACAACAGAATCAACATGAAAAAGGAGGAGGGTCGGCCGTGTTCGTGCGGTCCGGCCCCCTCGCGTTATTCGCTAACAATTGGACAAATTTCACGAAGAAATAATCACTGGTATAAATCATGAACAAAGGAACAAAATAAACCCCTACCCCAGTTTCAAGTGCGGAGCACGTCAACAAGCCGTGGAAGACCAGCGTCGCGGAGGTCGGGCGTCGCGGAAACTAAACTTCGTTTCCGTTGACGTCGAGGTGCGTCCGAAGAGGTACGTCGCTGGAGAAGCTTCGTAAGCTGACGGAGAAAGTCCAAGGAAGAAACGACGTCTCCTTTCATTGACACTGGAAGAAGATCGAAGATGCGGCGTCGTCGATCTTCGGAAACACACCGGCTACGAAGAAGAGAAGCGGCGTTCTTTGTCGGAGCTTAAGTGTTCTTCGTCAATGTTGAAGAAGATGGAGAGAACTTCCGAAATCCTCTCAAGGTGGCAAAGGATACCAACCAAAATAAAATAAGCTTAAATCTTATTTTATTTACACAATTAAACAACTTGAATTTTAAAAGTTTGAAATTAAAACAACTCAACTCAACAAATAACCCAAGTTGTCAAGATTAATTAAAGAGGAGTTATAGGGAGTTTAAAGGGAAGATGAAGTGTTAGGGTTTGTGTGGGCCCCACCACACTTAATCCTCTCAAGGGAGGTTAAGTGGATGTAAATCCCACCCCTAACTCCCTTTGGGAGGTTATAACGAACTTGGATAAAAATAAAATGTGTTTCCACATTTTATTTAACTTCATTTTAAATTACCAAAAACTAACTCTCAACCCGCATAAAACGCTACCTCGGAAAAGGTCTCCTTAAGCGAATATCGGCACTGAGAGTTCCTCGGTGCCCTCGGAATTAGATTCCGGGCACCGGTTCAAAAGTTAGAAATTCTCACTCGTTCGTTCACTGAACGTACCCGAGCCAAAATTCGGAAATTGATTCTGGGCACTCCGGGCCTCGGAATCAGGTGCCGTCAGAAACCGAGCTCTTGTAAAATTCCAAAGAAAATTAAGAAAAAATTTCCATTGAATTTTACAGGTCTTTACACGTCACTTATTAAGTCCAATGCATTCCTCACATGAACAGGTTTAAACATATCAGAAACCATAACATAATTGTATCACATAAAACGTGAATAAAGGAAACATAATATTTCCACACTTCAATCACAAGATATCAATACAACACATTGATATAATAAAAACTTTATCAAAACCATCAAAAATAAAAGAAAAGTAAAACATGGTATTTATTTTTCTTAAAAAAAATTTATGGCTTATAGAGGAAGCCAAAACTCAAATAATAGTCACGGCGGCGGAGAAGTCGTTGTCGCCGCATACTTAAGAAAAACATTCCTTTTGTCGTTTAGTAAAAAAGCTTCGTATAAAAAGATTCCTTTTGAATAAAAGTAAAATTCAAAGGGTTTTATACACCGTATAAATGAAAGTTGTATATAAAACCAAATATGCCTCAATGAAAGGAGATTGAGATGAAGTCCTTAAAAAGATCATTTTTTTTAAATAAAATAGATCTATTATGTGTATTTACTATAAGCACACATAAAGAAAGTAAAAATACAGGATATGACATAATAATATCATGACATAATTTGAAAGTAGGAGATTAACCCAAAGAATGGAAATTGGGTTAAGAAGTTCCCTTACCTCGTGTCCGACTTGACTCGACCGCTCTTTAACCTCCTGAATAATAAACTAGAGTTAATTTATACTTTCTTAATAACCCTTTTCAAGTTCATTATTCCTTTCATATCACTTATTACCATGTTATGAACATTAAGTAATTATTTAAGTTAATAACGGTCGTTTTGTCGATCTTAGGTACTTGAGTCAAAAATAAACTTCTTATAATTACAAGTTGTTCATGTGGTGAAATATCCATTATATCCATAATTATATTCATGATTTAGATATCATATATAACATATATATCCAGTATATACATGCATTTATAATATTACGTAACATTTAGAGGTAAGAAATGAAATGTACCGTTCATGGAGACGGTAAGCCGTACGTACGCATGAACGCTACTTTCATTTATATTTCATATTTAATGGAATGAAATTATAATTATATAAAGGTATAATATAATTAAAGTATAATATAATGTATAATACCATTTACTCCATCCTTTATACATCCCACATATGGCATTAACGATTCAAATCACTTTGAGGGGGCGGTAGTCCGCACTTCCTAAAATGAAAATATCGTGTTTACCCATAATGGAAACCATAAAGGTATGACATAAATGAAAAATAAAGAATCTTAAGTAAAACATAAACATATTATATATCATATATAAATATAGTGACATCTTAATTTCCACCTTTAAAGGTGTTATATGAGTGTCGAACAATCATCGTTTCGTGAGGCAGAAATTCGCCATCCACAGAAACAGTATGTTCTTTAACCATTAGATGTAGGTGTGTGTAAGTGTAGCTCTAATACTTCTTATAAAAACATCCTAGTATATTGAGGATACTGGTTTTGTTATAAAATAAGTGAATAAAAAGAGTTTAGGGGGTTGGAGAAGCAAAATAAAACAAAATAACATAACAAAAGACATTACCTTAAAATCGGGTAAATCTTTTTGATTTGAGCCAAAGGCTTACTTGTAAAGAATTCTGCCAAAAGTGAGGCTTCTATGAGTAAGTTATGGAAGTTGAGAGAGTATTTGGGCAGATTTTGGCCGAGCCAAAATGCTTTGAAGGTGTGAGTAAGGTGGTAGTGGTGGGGGCCTTTTATAAGAGGAGAGAAGGGGCACTCTTGGAAAGATTGAAATGTTACTTTATTATGAAATGCTTTTTCGGATTCTAAAGGTCCCACACTTATATATTTCGAGGATAAGGTGATAAGGGTTCTAAATCTACTCATCCAATAGGTTTTTGACAAGTGTAAGTCTTATATTTTACATTATCTTTTCATTTTATTTAAATCATTAATTAATGAGGTAATCGATGCATCATCATGGTGTCATAAATAATTTAATTTATTTAATGTCTAAAAATTATAAAAAAAAATCATGATGTAGGAAATCTTTTTATCCTTCTAATGAATATTTATAGTCAACAATATTACTTGTATAACCCCATTTAAAAATTGTTTTAGTAAAACAACTCTTGTTTGTGACATTTTTATTTTAACATTAAATAAAAAGTTTTTAATATCATTTTCCTACCAAAGTGGCTCCATGGGGTCCCCAAGTTGACCCATGGATTGTCTTGGTCGTCCATGACTCATCCAATAGGGTTAGGACAAGTTTAAATGTCATTCCATATTTTATAATACCATTTTTACCTTAAATTTCACTAATTACCTTTAATCGTGATTAATTAAACTTAAAAGTTACTATTCACCAAAAAATTATTTTAATCCCATTGAACCACATTTTACTTCCTAATGACAACCATTTATGTAGGATTTTTGAAAATCAAATCACAGAAGTGGTAATGTTTCATTTAAATGAAAAATCAGTTTTTTAACTACCACTTAGTGGTTTCACTATTCATCAAAAATTGAAGTTTTTCAGAACAATGCCAAAATTTCACCCTAAGCTATAATTGATATTCTAAATTCCAAAATGATGTCTATTTTACAAAATTCAAAACATATAAGTTGCATTAATTAATTTTTTAATTAATTCCCGCGGTCACAACAAATAGCATGTTTTTAAGAAACAATATATATCAAAAGATTGACAATTGTTTATGTCCAATTTCAAAGTGAAATTAATTCTAATGAACACCATTGGATAAAATGGTAAAAATATATTCTAATTATATTTTAAAACCACTCAATAGTATAATTTATCACTATAAATTATTTTTATTAAAAAAGTTGTTTTTAAGTATTTTTCACTATTCATAAAAAATTGGAAGTTCTCCGAAAATTACAAAAAAAATAAACTTAGGATAATTTCAATATTCCGAATACAAAAACGAAGTCCATTTGGAAAGATAAAATTTATAAAATTTCAAAAATTAGGTATTAATATTCATAACGGCTACTTTGATTAGTCACGGTGTGTTAGAACTCGAAGTTGCATACAATGCAAGTTATTGCATTATTGAATGAGAAGTGTATCGTGGAAGCTCGGGGTGTTACATTCTCCCCTACTTCAATAAATTGCGTCCTCGCAATTTGAAAATGTTCTTAGAAAATAAAAGGTTGAAAATAGAAAATACCTTTGTGGAAAACCCACATCGAAAATAGGGTTAATAAGAATATAACATTAAAAGAAAGAAAGAGAAGTACAAAGGTCACATGAGATAGCCCATACTAGGATTCTATGAAAATATGGATATGGAGGAGAAACAAACCATCAAGGTCTGATGGAGAGTTGTAGAAAATAGGATTAGGAGAAAGTTAACCATAAGAAAATCACAAACTTGTGATTGGTTAAACAGTCATTGAATCCCCAGTTGGAAAAGTTAACCGACAACATTTTTATTTTAAGTTACCTTTCATAAAGTTGAGTAATTTATTTAAGAGATTTACTAAGAACATAAGGAAATATACTTACTTGTCATGTAGGCTTTCATTATTTAATAAATTTTTACCATGAACCCATCTTTCACTCCAAAAGGTAATAGATTTCAAAAATATTATATTTATCCTAATCGTACAAAGTTCAAAATATTAACATAGACCATTTAAATTCAGAAAACTATTTTGTAATAACCAGGGACTTCTTGTAGGCTAGTGGTAGGTAATAAAGGCCTTTCGCACTATGGTTTTGGGTTTGATTCCTGCAGCTTTGTCCGACGCGACGGGTTATCCCCCAACCTGCAGGTTGTCCTTTTCCTAAAACTATAGTATTCCAAAAATAATCTTCAGAAATTTTTTAAACTTAAATAATACTATCCAAGGTTCAACTTAATCCATTCCAACCTATATAGTTTTCCAAAATACCTTTGTCCAGACTTTCTCTAAAAGGTCTCTAAATTCCAAAATCAATTGTAACATCAGATTCCCCAAACAAAGTGAAGTTTCTCTTATTGTCACATACTAAAAATATGATTACCTTCATCATATTAAAACCTTAATGAAAAAAAACAAGTACTGCAGTACAATCCTTATATATATCACATTATTATTATAACCAGAATATAATACTTGAGTCCAAAAGCACCAATACATTAATTATTCCACTTCATCTGTAGTAACAGCATAAGCTTGGCCTTGATCCCTTGGCCTTTTCTGAGGTAAGTTTCTCTGATGCTTAGGACATTCATTTGCATAATTCCCCATTTCCCTACAATTGTATCATTCAACATTGATAGCCTCTTTCTTTCCCTTTCAATCACGAGCCTGGTGACCTTTTTCTCCACATTTATAACAAACTCCCATTCCTTTTAGGCAAGTACCAGGGTGATTCTTCCCACAATTATCGCATAATGGAAAATCCTTATTTCCCTTTTTCCCTTTATCTGTCTCTTGTTCCACCGTTCTCTTCTTATCTTGCTTTACTTTATTGTCATAAGATTTAGATAATTCCTTTTCTATCTTGATAGCACATGAGACAATATCTTCGTATGATGAGAAGGATTGTGAGACTAAGGCTCGACAGAGAAATGGTTTTAACCCATCAAAGAAATGATCAATCTTACTTCTTGGATTACGTATATAATCTGATGCATTCCTCGCTAACCATGTAAAGTTAGACTCATACTTTGCAACATTCTCATCCTCCTTCTGCCTCAGACTCAGAAATTGCCTTTCTATATCTACTCTATGGTCACGGGGAAAGTACTTTTCTAAGAAAATCTCTTTTAACTCCCTCCATTCCATATTTGATACTTCATCATCTTCCTTTGTATTTTTAATCAATGACCACCATTGATCAGCATCTCCAGTGAGGCAGTAAACTGCCATGATAACCTTTTCCCTTTCACTACTCCCCAAGGCATGGAATATTTTCTCTAAGGAGTTTATCCATTGCTCAGCTACTAATGGATTTGTACCCCCATTAAATGTTGGTGGTTGTTGCCTCATGAAACGATCTAACATTGATCCTCCACGTTGCGGATCAGGGTGCTCCATACGAGTAAGGTTATTATTCATAACCTGAGTGAGTTGTCCCAGTATGGTAATAAGTTGATCAGAACCAGTTGTATCTCCAGCTCCATAATAATTATCTTGAGTAGGAGGGAAATACCTACACGGAGTGCGTATATTGATACAGTTTCCATTCCTTCCACTAGGATCCATTTCTAAACAATGGCATAAACTAGATTAGTTTATGAATCAAAATACATAATTTCATACTTGTAAAATACTTAACATAAATTGAACTATTTATGGATATAATCCATAATCATAAAAATTTTTTCTTTACGGAAGTATATACTCATAACCCTTCATAGTGTTTTGTAAAGAAAATGAGAATTATCCTAAGCATATCCCCCGGGAGTTTCGTAACCAAGATTGCAGCAAGGCCCGTTTTCGTGCACCAGTTCCCGTTTGAGTCTAGCTCAAAGCGGTGTTTTCGGGTTTTACCCCTAGGTACATCTGTTTCAGAGCCGCCTCTACTATCGTATCCAGACAGGGATGTATTGCTCGGAAAACTCACAAAATCTCTACAACAACAAAATTCTAGGAAGTTCTTCTATACTAATCCTCAAATTCTATCTTTGGGCTATGTTCTCTAATCAGAGTTTATCTAAATCTAGCTTCCAAGGTTAGTACTAAACTTCCTCTGATACCAACTATAACGCCCTGAACCCAGCAACCCAGAGTCGGTGCATTACTTCGTAACATTGGCATGATCACAAAAGATCAAGTCTCGAAAGACCGATTATTTTAGTAGTCTTGGAAACACTAGATACATTCATAAGTCTTACATTACATCATAAATTGAAATACTACAATAACAAAGTCTCCAAAGTCTACACTAATATCTTCTTCTGACTATCCCTGTAGGTCATTCATAAAATACTTCTTCACATCCTGGAAAATATTGAAACATTGAAAGGGGTGAGCTCAGATGCTCATTAAGGATAACAATATTTCAGAACCTTTCATAAATAAACATTAACATTTTAAGGCAATGTATAACTAAAACAAAAGCCTTTTTAAACTTGAACTTCAGCATAATATGGAAAAAATAAAATTAAATAATTCCATTTACTTATTCACATGGATATTCTACTAGTCGAATAATCACATGCAATATCAATAACCACTTTCATAATGATGGAATCCATAATGCCAGACTATCATAACCACGTAGTCAAGGCCTCGTGCCAAGACTACAAATAAGATTTTTTCAAGGCCTCGTGCCAAGACACTAGTTTATCTCAAGAGACCTACCGATGCATCGAGGAGCTATAGCGGGCTCCACCCATCACTTATTAAGTCCAATGTATTCCTCACATGAACAGGTTTAAACATATCAGAAACCATAACATAATTGTATCACATAAAACGTGCATAAATGAAACATAAGATTTCCACACTTCAATCACAAGATATCAATACAACACATTGATATAATAAAAACTTTATCAAAACCATCAAAAATAAAATAAAAGTAAAACATGGTATTTATTTTTCTTAAAAAAAAGTTATAGCTTATAGAGGAAGCCAAAACTTAAATAATAGTCACGGCGGCGGAGAAGTCGTTGTCACCACATACATAAGAAAAACATTCCTTTTGTCGTTTAGTAAAAACGCTTCATATAAAAAGATTCCTTTTGAATAAAAGTAAAATTCAAAGGGGTTTATACACCGTATAAAAGAAATTTGTATATAAAACCAAATATGCCTCAATGAAAGAAGATTGAGATGAAGTCCTTACAAAGATAATTTTTTTAAATAAAATAGATCTATTATGTGTATTTACTATAAGCACACATAAATAAAGTAAAAATACAGGATAGGACATAATAATATCCTGACATAATTTGAAAGTAGGAGATTAACCCAAAGAATGGAAATTGGGTTAAGAAGTTCCCTTACCTCGTGTCCGACTTGACTCGACCGCTCTTTAACCTCCTGAATAAAAAACTAGAGTTAATTTCTACTTGCTTAAGAACCCTTTTAAAGGTCATTATTCCTTTCATATCACGTATTACCATGTTATGAACATTAAGTAATTATTTAAGTTAATAACGGTCGTTTTGTCGATCTTAGGTACTTGAGTCAAAAATAAACTTCTTATAATTACAAGTTGTTCATGTGGTGAAATATCCATTATATCCATAATTATATTCATGATGTAGATATCATATATATCATATATATCCAATATATACATGCATTTATAATATTACGTAACATTTAGAGGTAAGAAATGAAATGTACCGTTCATGGAGACGGTAAGTCGTACGTATGCATGAACGCTACTTTCATTTATATTTCATATTTAATGGAATGAAATTATAATTATATAAAGGTATAATATAATTCCAGTATAATATAATGTATAATACCATTTACTCCATCCTTTATACATCCCACATATGGCATTAACGATTCAAATCACTTTGAGGGGGCGGTAGTCTGCACTTCCTAAAATGAAAATATTGTGTTTACCCATAATGGAAACCATAAAGGTATGAAATAAATGAAAAATACAGAAACTTAAGTAAAACATAAACATATTATATATCATATATAAATATAGTGACATCTTAATGTCCACATTTAAAGGTGTTATATGAGTGTTGAACAATCATCGTTTCTTGAGGCAGAAATTTTCCATCCACAGAAATAGTATGTTCTTTAACCATTAGATGTAGGTGTGTGTAAGTGTAGCTATAATACTTCTTATAACAACATACTAGTATATTTAGGATACTGGTGTTGTTATAAAATAAATTAATAAAAAGAGTTTAGGGGGTTTGAGAAGCAAAATAAAAAAAAATAACATAAGAGAAGACATTACCTTAAAATCGGGTAAATCTTTTTGATTTGAGCCAAAGGCTTCCTTGGGAAGAATTCTGCCAAGAGTGAGGCTTCTATGAGTAAGGGAGGGAAGTTGAGAGAGTTTTTGGGCAGAGTTTTTCCGAGCCAAAAGGCTTTGAAGGTGTGAGTAAGGTGGTAGTGGTGGGGGCCTTTTATAAGAGGAGAGAACGGGCACTCTTGGAGAGATTGAAAAGTTAATATATTATGAAATGATTTTTCGGATTCTAAAGATCTCACACTTATATATTTCTAGTATAAGGTGATAAGGGTTAGAAATATACTCATCCAATAGGTTTTTTACAAGTTTAAGTCTTAGATTTTACATTATCTTTTCATTTTATTTAAATCGTTAATTAATGAGGTAATTGTTGCATCATCATGGTGTCATAAATAATTTAATTTATTTAATGTATAAAAATTATAAAAAAATATCATGATGTAGGAAATATTTTTATCTTTCTAATTAATATTTATAGTCAAAAATATTACTTGTATAACCCCATTTAAAAGTTTTTTTAGTAAAACAACTCTTGTTTGTGACTTTTTTATTTTAACATTAAATAAAAAGTTTTTAATGTCATTTTCCTACCAAAGTGGCTCCATGGGGTCCCCAAGTTGACCCATGGATTGTATTGGTCGTCCATGACTCATCCAATAGGGGTAGGAAAAGTGTAAAGGTCATTCCATATTTTATAATACCATTTTTACATTAAATTTCACTAATTACCTTTAATCGCGATTAATTAAACTTAAAAGTTACTATTCACCAAAAAATTATTTTAATCCCATTGAACCACATTTTACTTCCTAATGAAAACCATGTATGTCATATTTTTGACAATCAAATCACATAAGTGGTAATGTTTCATTTAAATGAAAAATCATTTTTTTAACTACCACTTAGTGGTTTCACTATTCATCAAAAATTGAAGTTTTTTAGAACAATGCCAAAATTTCACCCTAAGCTAAAATTGATATTCTGAATTAAAAATGATGTCTATTTTAAAAAATTCCAAACATATAAGTTTCATTAATTAATTTTTTAATTAATTCCCGTTGTCACAACAAATAGCATGTTTTTAAGAAACAATATATATCAAAAGATTGACAATTGTTTATGTCCAATTTCAAAGTGAAATTAATTATAATGAAAACCATTAGATAAAATGGTAAAAAGATATTCTAATTATATTTTAAAACCACTCAATAGTATAATTTATCACTATAAATTATTTTTATTAAAAAAATTGTTTTTAAGTATTTTTCACTATTCATAAAAAATTGGAAGTTCTCTGAAAATTACAAAAAATTCAACTTAGGATAATTTCGATATTCCAAATAAAAAAACGAAGTCCATTTGGAAAGATAAAATTTATAAAATTTCAAAAATTAGGTATTACTATTCATAATGGCTACTTTGATTAGTCGCGGTGTGTTAGAACTCGAAGTTGCGTACAATGCAAGCTATTGCATTATTGAATGAGAAGCATATCGTGGAAGCTCGGGGTGTTACAAAATATACATATCTCAAATGCATAAAAATAACAAATATAAAATATATGAACATTGAACTATATAAAACACATACAAGATACAATTGCTAAGATCCTAACAAATAACTTGTACATAATTCGTAATGAAAAGGGGGAAATATATAGGCCCAACAACCAAAATGGAATACCATTATAAGAAACTAATGTAAAGAGGTCCTCACAACTAACTAGATCCAAACATGAATGTCTACTGTCACCTTTTTTTTTCACTAAGCTCTTCTGACACAATATCCACCAAGTTTTCCATAAGGATTCATCTTTAAACAATCCATGTGAGCCTCATGTCTACTAAGATAATATATGAATTTTGTGTTGTCTAAATAGACACACAATGTGTAAGAACAAGTCCTATATGGGGGTGAGTTTAAAAATACTCAGTAGGATTCCACAAAACCATAAAGGAAAAACTGAAGATACCCATTAGTTTAAAACATCGGGTATGAGAGAGTGTTCAGGAGTAAGACAAGAATGATTTCTATATTTTCGCATCCAATAGAAGTATCAGGGACATAGAGAAGTCCTAGACATCTTAGATCCAATCTAAGAAGGTTCTTACCTCACCAAGTACTAATGATTCTTTAAGATTTTAAATGTTCACAAATCTAGAAGTCAATATCTAGCTATATATCACATTTCAAAATAAACCCAAAAGCAATGAGGATAAAAAAGACTTGAAGAAGTCTAAACCAATTATCCCTTCTATCTACTATATAGATACCAGAATCAATGGTGGTAGATCCTTCTCAATGTTGAAGAACACTCGTCAATTAGGGGAGTAACACACCCTTCAGTTTATCAATAATGTACCACAAACCAAGCATCAAAACTATTAATGCCAAGAAACTATGTAACCTCATAGGAACTATAGTGTAGGATCCTACACCCCAAGTAAGTAGATGTGGGTACCAAACTAAAAAAAGGATCCCACACCTGGTCTGAGTTTTTTAGACAATTGGGATACTGAATCCATAGATAGAGGATATCATACCTTGATCATGTGTGGGGGATACCAACCCTATATGATCTATAAGTAGGGGATCCCACTCCCTGGGTGTATTAGGGTTACCAAAACTAACTGGGCATGGAGGGTGGAACCCACACATTAATACTAGCATAGTTCTAGGGTGGGTAGATAACCTTGAAAACACTCCTATCACCATGCCCAAACTCATTTACCTTCCCTAAATAGAGAAAATAAAAATATTTATATCTCACCTCATGAACAACCTCAGATGGCCAAATAGACCATGACATTATGATATATAAACAAAAATATCAGGATAAGATATTTAATTATTAAAATCATACATTAGATGAAAGATAATAATTTATTCATAACATAGATGAGATAAATTATTTTATGGGACCTTGGTATTTTTCCATGAGTTTGAGTTATGCATCTCATATTGGTCTTGAAATTTTCATCTCAGTGTCTGATTTTTGATGTCGTGGATGAATTTTCAATCCAACTTCTTAATAAAAATTTACATCCAAAACAATATTCAATAATAATAATAATATAAAATTTAATAAGATAAATAATGGTGAAGGGATTCATTTTAACCCCCTTCCCCTCTCTCAAATCAATCCTTATTCTACTATTCATGTAGCTCTCCTCTCAATTTCTTGTTTTTATATTTTTAAATTGTAATGATTAATTTTTAAAATTTCATGTGGGTAGGGTTGAAAATGTTCTAAAACATCTCTTATGTCTCCAATCATTCTATTCCTCTCTCTTTTATTAATTAAAATTTATTTTGGTTTGTTTATTTCTTTAACTCATATGAATCTGGGGGGAATCATAGAAACCCTAACCACATGCCCCCATAATTCACACACAGTGGCCCACATTAAAGTTACCACCTCACTAAGGCTATCCAGTAATGGCTATACTATCACCTGATGAAACTTATAGATTTTCATCAAGAACACTATTGAGTAATCATACTACTTTTAATCCACATGCATCCCCCACTTGGGACACCTCTTTCTTTTCAACACATCAGAACCAGCATGATCCACGAAGACTTAACCAACTCATTAACTCTACATAACCCCTTTCAAGACCTCTAGACTTTCATAACCATCCTTATTACCTTTACTCTTAATCAAATTTATGCACGATTAGTTTCAACTCGCCATCATGCATCAACCCTCGATGCTTATAATGGGAAACCTTAGGGTTTGCAGCCCCTTCGGTCTCATGTATGAAAAAATAAGGGGAAATGGAAATGGAAATTGACATACATTGGTCAAATTTATCATCAATAACACATTAATATCTTAATAAATTGATTAAATGGTATTTATTTAACATAAAATATAAATAATAGTGTGTAAAATTTCAAATAATAATCGATACTTCTTTGTCAAAATGTTGGTGCTTTAATCCATTAAAGTTCTCTTTCTGTTAATTGAATTCATCATTGAAGTGATTGATCCACCCAATGATCTCATACCCTTTTTCTCCATCTAGATAGTGTTTCCTTTATTTTAACTCTAGTTAAGGGGGTATAGATGATCTTATATGGGGTTTAGGGTTAGGTAATCAATCTAATTATATAATTAATTAATTAAAATTCCACCAATGATGAATACCACTCGAAATCCATATAGAAACTCAATAAATGGTGCTCCCGTGGTAAAACCATCATTCTAAACCCAACAATGGTCTCAGATTCACCATTTGAGGTTTTTTTTAAAGAAAATCATAATTCTTGTGAATACACTCATGTGAGTAAAAAATAATATTTTTATACTTAAAATGTTGTTTTTGAGGTCCCACCATACCCAAAATTTTACATGACCTTAGAATATCATCCAAAAATATATAAAAAAATATTCCAAAATCCAAACAAAAAAAACTAGGATATCCACATCACCATTTGATATCCATGAGTAATATTTATTTTAGTAATAAATGTTAAAAAATATCATAAAACTCAATATTCTTAGAGATTTTCCAAAACTCAATATGGGGGTAAAAACACTTTCATAGGTCAATGAGACCATTAAAAATTTTCCATAGGTCATCTATTAGGGTGAATTTACTATTTTACCCTAATAAGTTCTTGGGACTCTTAAACTTGAAATTAATCGTATGTCTTGGTTGGGAGAACTCTGAGTCACTAAAAATTAACCCTCTGAACCTATGTGATTCATACCTTAATATAGAAAATAATAATATTTTTTCAATACTCATATGTTTCCCATTGAACTAACTTGCTCATTTTAACTCATATGTAACTAATAAATGATTTAAATATTAACTACCATGGACCTTTCTACCTCTCAATTACTTAGTATCACTTTAAACACCACCCAAATAGTAGATAAATACTTAACTCATGGGTACAAAGTGTAAACCTCAAGTTATTCTTGTACTATTCCTTTGGATAGTGTATCCCCATCTTATTCATGAATTCATGTGTTCTGATATGAGAAAATCTTGATGGGGACCTCTTATACTTTTAGACCATATAAATTTAAACCTTCTACACAAGATATGGTTTAAAATCTTCCTTTTTCTTATACTTAAACATTTCTAAAATTAATTTCAATGTTGAAATATATACTTATAATAATTGTTACAGATGATCTCATATATGTCATGGATTTTTTCATGTTAGGGATTCTTCTATAAAACAACTTAGAAATTTATTTTTCTTTAATGAATCACCATCAATGTAATTCTTATGATATAAAATAAAATTCATGGGGATAAGGGGGTCCTTATTTTCCTTCTCATGATCAGGTAGTTGGTTTTAGTGACTAGTATTTTTTTATTTCTTATGTAGTTTATAAAATCTTCTTGATGCAAAGGGTAATATTATGAAAAGGGTAAATTTTTAAAAAATGATAAATTATAATTTATTTATTTAATCAATTACTTCATGGGATTATTTTTAATAAATTAAAATATACAATATATTATATGTTATGGGTTGAACTTTGGACTTTACAGTGGATAAATTTCTTAGTCAACCTATGTCATGGTATATAATCATGAGAGAGATGGATTAATTTAATGTGGGATTTATAGGATTTTATAAGTATTTAGAGAAATTTAAATTTGAATAGTCAATGGTGGGAAGTGATTTTTGTAAATTATTGTTTTTTATTATTATGGAGGTTAGGGAATTCATAGAGAAAGTAGAAATTATCTTTATAAAAAGAGGGATTATCCTTGGGATTTTTCATTTATTTGATACATCATTCATTCTCTCCTTAGTAATTGGTTTCTTTATATTCTTCATGTTATGCATGGAATTATGGATTAATAATGAACAATTAGGGATAAATAGTGAAAAATATAATGGAGGATGGAGAAAAAGTGAGGTAAGTGACTCTTAACCTTCACTCATTTTTATTCTCTATGTATTAAGAATGCCTATGTTATTTTTTAATGTTTTTATAAACTTAATAACATGGTGAAATAATTATTTATATTTAGAAAATATAAGTAATTTTAGGATTAAATAATGTTTTATGATTTTTGATTTTCTTAAATAGAAAAGAAAAAAAATTTCGTAGATAAAATAATGTTTTTAAATACCATAACCATATTATTATTGATATTATGTGTACATATGAATTTTATTGAATTTAATACTGATTTTATTTGATATTCATAGTGGCATGCCAATACTACATAATGGTGTGTCATAGTCGTAACTTATGATTTTTTGTAAAATTTAATTATAATGTGGTAATATGTTATTTATGTAATTTAGAATGGGACATGCCATATTTTAATTGATCCTATTTTATATCTTTAATATTGATATATTTTATCCAAATACTTACATTGGGTTGTGTAGAGTCCATACAAGGCCATGCCACTTTGGCAAGGGCTGCACATAAATATTTATAAGGGTTGATCTACTTACTATTTCCTCATGGTTTTCCTTTATTTTTTATAGGTTTAATATTCATTGTATTAAATTATATTCTAAATAAATTATATATTAGAATAAATAACTTTAATTCTGGTTAATTATAATAAATATAGAGTTACCAAAGGTGCCTAAAAATTATGGGTATTTATAAGGGGTTATATTTAATGATGGTTCTTCAATTCAGGTCAATTTCTAGAAAAGTATAATTGATAAAAATGGTTATGAAATGGAGTTATGGATGGGTGTGATGAAAGAAAAATGGAAATAGATGTGGTTATTTTTAGGTTTTAGCCATGTGAAAACCATTTTTCAACTAATAAATTAAACCTAACTGAAGGATTGATTCCATAATCATAATTTTTTATCCTATATGGTGATGGTGGATAAATATTTACAAAGTCTATAAGTAAAAAAGTTATCAAATTAGAAGTTATCCTACCTATTATTTGTAGTTTAAAGAATATAATTAGAAGATACATTGAAAATCCTAAAGGTGTAAGTGTAAGGACACAAAGGGGTTTTGTAAAGGTTACTCTATAAATACATTGGAAGAAATATTATGGTAATGAGAATAGTCTTATGGGAACACATATAATAGAAAAATTATTGAGCTTTTTGAAGAACACATTTTTCACTATAAGGAAGATTTAAGGTAGTTTATTCCTCTAACTATGTAGAGGGAGGTCCATGTAAATCATACCTCGATGGATATACTCTATGTTGAAATTATAAGGTGGTGTAACTAGTTTCACAATCTATGTTATACTATAGGTGGTAGAATGGGTCATTTTCTTAATATTACTTTGTGATTATAATCATCTTCCAACCCCTTGAATAAAATTATTTCATCATCCCCTTGTGGAGTAGAACTAATCCCAAACTATATAAAAATTGTGTTTTTTATTTTTACTTGTTTCCTTCAATCATTTTCTTTTAATGGTTCTTGTTTAGTTCATTCAAAAGTAATGTGTTGTAGTGTGGTGTCTTATTTTTTGGTTTGTATTATAAGTTCTAGTAAATTATATATATATTTTCTTTCTGATTATTATTTTTATTATAAGTTTTATATGATATATTTCAGGTGTTTATATTTTTTATTGGATCCAAAAAGTGTTATTGGAGCATTTTTTATAGAATTTATAATCACTAAACCTTATCCAAAGTGTTATAGAGAATATATCAATAGCATTATTCATCCATCTTTATTATAAGAGGATTCTGGTAAGGATTTCCTAATACCTATTTTCTATTATGGAATTTAGTGGGAGTTTATTAGTTTCTAGAATTAATGCAATTGGAAGAGGGTAAGGTCAAGATGGATAATTTCAAGGAGATGTATTTTAAATTTTATAGAATAAAGATATATAATTTTATACTATATAATGATCTTGATTTAATGTTGATTGGTACTAATCAAAAAGCGGTGAAGGAGGAGGAATGGTAAATGTTGTCTTAGAAATCATTGGGGTTGATCCAGATAGCTTGGAATGTGTCCTATAACATTAAAAACGTGAATACCACTTTGTAACTTATCAAAACTCTCACTATCATGCATGAGAATAAAACTATATTGAATAAATTTTTTTCTTGAAGGAGGTTATTTGGAATTATGATGTAGGGAGGAAAATCAATGACTTATCATATCAATGATTTCAACATTATACAAATTTGATTAGAATCAATGAATGTAAATTTTAGAGATCTGGAGTGGTTGATTTTGTTACTCTCATCACTCCTAGAATCATGGGATGTAATGGTTTCCATGGTAGTTAACTCAAGTGGGAATATAGATTTAGTGTTTTGGGATTTTAGAGATCTTATTTTTAATGAATAAATTCATTATAAAGAGACCCAGTCATCTAATATAAATACATGTAGTGAAAAAGTTTTGGGACATTTCATATCCTAGAAGAGTCATGAAAAAGGAAAAGGAAATAGAATACAGAGAATGGGTATCTCATCAAAATGTGGTCCCATGTTTTGTAATTTTGGGAACAATGTTCACCTTAATAAATATTACAATGAGAGAAGGGTAAATTTTAGAATATATGATTCCAAAAGTTTATCTATAAACCCTATATCAGAATATATGATAGGACTACTATTGAGTACTTTTAGCTTACTTGAGTGTTGGATTATACTGTGTATCTTCTTTTCACTCAACATTATAGAGAGTAAGTATAAGGAACTATACTTCTATAATATTCAAAAAGGCACATCTTTTAGATGATAAATCTCTCAATATTAAGGAAAATAGTGATTTACCCATCTAGATAAAGACCATAAGTTTTCTAGAGTTTTAAGGTGTGCATCACATATCAGTATTAATAAAGAACTTTATTTAGGTGGGAGAGCTAAACGACATAAGTTTTTATACAACCTTATCAAATGGATCATATATAATTACATATGAATCCATGTAATGGGTCAAAGTAGTTAATGAAAGAACATTTTTTCAAATGGGAATATCAAAATAATTGATACATATTGGATAAATAATTTTTTCTAATTTATGACATGAACATGTTGGTCACTTCAGTGAGAAGGGGATAAAAATCCTCATTGATAAAAGAGTGTTGAATATTATAATTATGAAGTAAAGATCAAGTGAATATTTCATCTTTATTAAGTTATATAATGTTTCATTATAAATTGAGGTAAGACACCAAATAATATTAAGTTAGAACTAGATTATATGGATGTATGGGGCCAAATTTGGTTCATTCTCATGGAGGTTCATTATATGATGCTACCTTTATAGATAATAAAACATATAAGGTTTCACGAACCGAATCTGGTTGCCACTAATTCCAGCACCAAACCCAGCCCGTGACAAGGCCCAAAGGGCATTCCCTATCCCCATAGTCTGTAACAAGTTCCCATGTATCATTTATCTTGGTTTGGGAATGCTTTAACCGGATATGTATACATAAAACATCAAAAATATTTGATAAAATGAATCTGAAAAGTTCATATCAACAAGGTTTATACAAAAATATAGAATTGAATATATAAGTTAAAATGCAATAAAAAAAGTTCCAAAGATACAATGAAACAGAAACAAAACATCCCCATGGACTCCACATGGCAAGGGGTCATCACCCCCAAGCTATCTCCACAACTCCTCCCCAAGGATGGGGTCTAACACTCTGAACCGTCATCACCCTTAGCCTTTCCTTTACCTGATTCAAACATAAACAAGTCTACTTACACCCAAGGGGTGTAAGAAGGGTGTGATACTAATCCCAATAGGATACCACCCAATTATTCCAAATATCATGCAATACAATGTGAAAACGTAAGCAGTTTTAATACGCAAAGAAAAGCAGTGATAAAATCCAAGAAATGCATCTTTCAATTGAAAACAGTATTCAAGATAAAGTTTTCATAATGTTCAAAAATTTAAATATAAATGTTAGATACTTTAAAGTACTTAAAAAGCACCCCAATACATTGTAAAATACCACAAACACAATGAGAAACAAAATCAGGAACACCCCTAGGCACTAGATAGTCTCGGGCCCCATGTACATCATACCTCGGTGTAAAGTAACCATAGTAAAATCTGTTATCGTGCACGAGCCACTAGTAGGGAACATACCCATAAACTAGTGTTCCTAAATAATCATCCACATAGTTTAGTTAGATTTTTCATTATCCAAATGCTAGGTGAAATAGGGACAAAACTCATCTGGTCCACTAGTCGTACTAGTACACATCTGCCCCACCTAGGTACTCGGGCTTCCCCCTTTGTGCTAAAAATATTTCAGAATGATACATATATCCATTTTCATATAAAAAACCAATACAGATCATATAAAATCAGTACATTATCTACATACATTTTATACCATTTAAAACACACAACAAAACACTTTGAGTTTCAATAAAACAACTTCTCCAAATCTTTCCTTGTTTTGCACCCAAAACTCTTTGAAAACCCCACTTGAACACCATATTCATACTCATATTTATCAAAAAATAATCCAATACACCCTAAAAATTTCTTTAAACTCATTACATGAGTTATAAAACAATCCCAATAAGAATCGCATATAATACCCATGTAAAACACCTAATTCAACACCAAATTAGAACTCAAAAAACCATTTTCTTAACAAACGTCACCCAAAACCAATTTTGAAGCAACAAAAAAAGAATAATAAAATTTAAAAGATTATTTTAAGACCTAATAAATTTCAATAAGGTCAACTAAATAATTAAAAGGCAGCCCTTAATCAACCAATAAAAGATGTATATGAAAAAAACACAAATTTCATATGAAATTGGCACTTAAAATTCACTTGCATTACAAACACCACTAAAACCAATTTTTACAGCACCAAATCAATGGGTTAAACATTAAAATATAATAAACATAGTATCTATGTCACAATTATTGAATAAAAAGTTGAATAACCTACCAAATTAGTAAAAACATTGAATCCTTTGTGTGAAAATCAAATCACACCACCGCCGCACCAAGAGGGATCGAGATCAATCCTAAACCCACAAGAAATGACCCAAAAAACCCAAGGTTAAACCCTAGGTTCGAAACACTACCCTATGGAAATTTTTTAATTCAAGAAAATGAGAAGAAACTTCATGGAAAGGGGATAAAATGAGTAATAATTGAAAGAGTTATGATGGAAAGAACTTACCACCTCAAATCTGGCCGATTTGAGAAACCCTAGGAATTCTGTCCCTAACTCGTGATTCCTATGAGCTCCAAAGAGGGGGTAAAGAGTTTGGGTGTGTGGATGGGTGAAATGGGCTCGTGTGAGACTTGTAGACTTGGAATCACTAAAAAATAATTAATATTTAATAAGTTATTAAATAAATAAAATTCATTTTTAAAACTGGATGTGGGCTTCCGGGCAGGCTCAATCCCTTAAATAAAAACCCAAATACACCATGTTTATGGATTTCAAAAGGTTCCAAATTTCAATTTTGGTGTTACTATATCAGGATAGGACATTTATGAATTGTAATTATTGAATAATATTAAAAAATGAAAAAGTTATAAAAGAAACAAAATTTATTTTTAAATCTGAAATTGGGCTCACGGTTTGACCCAATTCATGAAAACTCGCCTATTCCTCCATAAAACCTTGGGAAACCCCCAAAACAAAGCATGAATGGAAATTAAATGAAAAATACCTTTAAAATATTTCATGTATGTGACAGAATTTGTGGGTGTTATTTCTCAAGCACAATTCAAAGGTGTTCAGAACCTTTTTTCATAGAGATACATTGTGGAAAATGAGACCAAATAAAAATTAAAGTGCTAAAGGTAGGATACTTGTAGGGATTTCTAGAGGTTTTGTGGGTAGAAGAGCATAATGTTTCATAATAACATACCAGGTATTCTAAAATATAATTGAATATTGATGAGGATAAATAATATGTTAATTGAGAAGGTGAGAAGAATGATAATTCATATGATGTTCCCCAAGGTATTTTTGGAGGATGTTGTGAATTGTATAGATTACTTAGTGAATAGAAGTCCATGATCTCTATTGGGGTAGTAACTTCAAATATTTTTTTGTCTAGAATAAAGGTTGGAATCTATCTCCTAAAATTATTTTTTTTACACACCTATATCCATAATAATTCTAAGAATATATACAAGTTAGAGTCTAATCCTGAGTGTGTTAATTTTTATGGTACGATGATAAGGAATTTGGTTTCAACTCTAGTATAATAACTCTTATAAGTTCAATCCCTTTATAGTTGAATGAAATTTTTTCTCAAGAAATTTGAATCATTTTTATTATGATAAGGTGTTTTATTATGATAATTTCATCATATTACTTCTCTATGCTGATGACATGCTTATCACTAGTCTAGTAAAGGAAAGATTAAATTATTTGAAGGGTAAATTGTTATGGATTTTTTAGATGAAGTATATTCATCTGATTAAACAAATTTTGGGGATACAAATCATAATAGATTTGATTTTTGAAATTTTTTTCCTACCTCAGTGCAATTATAACTGGAAAGTGGTGTAAAGTTTCAGATTAAGTGAGATGAGACTGATTACTTCTCCTCTAGCCAAAAATTTCAAGTTGAGAAGGGATAAGGCATCATGAATGAAAGTTGATATTGAGTGTATAGAATATGTTTCATATGCGTAGATAGTCAGAAATTTTATGTGTTCCATGGTGTGTGTGTTCAACCTTACATTATGAAAGCAGTGGGTGTAGTTGGGAGGTTAATGGAGAATCCTAGAAGCAAATATTTGGAAGTAGTGAAGTGGATCCTCTAGTATCTCAAAGGTTCTAAGATAATGTATTTTTTTATGGGATGGATGAATCTTCATTGGGGGTTTTTTATTTGGATTTTTAGGGATATATAGACACATGGAAGATTACAACAGTCTATGTGATCACTTTTAGAGGTATAGTTGTGATTTTTATTTGGAATCTTCAACCAGTAGATTCCCTCTTAATGAAAAAAGTATAGTAAATTGCATTAATGGAATCTCATAAGGATTTTATTTTGCTGAAGGGGTTATTAAAAGATCTTGGAAGGTGTCAGGATATTGGAATGTTATTTTTTATTTACAAAGTACAATCAACTTTGATTCAAATTTGATGTTTTATTATAGGAAAAATCATATTTAGTAAAATTATCACATCTTCTAGAGGTTGTTGGAGTATAAATTTATGGATCTATAAAAGATATATAGTGTTTGGAATCTCATAGATATACTAAATAAGGTTTTTTTAAAGATATGTTGAGAAAGTATTTCACCTCAGTTAGGATGGGTAAATAGAATTATAGTGGGGGAACCATTTTTCTATGAAATAAGTTTAAGAAATGTAATGAGTTTTGTGGATGTTGATAGAGTACTTGGTGTTGAATCCTAAAAATGATTCTCAAGTGGTATATTGTTAGGTTTTATCTATGTGAAAACCATTCTCTATCTAAAAATTTAAACCTAATCGTAAGAGTGATTATATAATATTAAATTATGATCCTATATGGAGATGGTGGAGTGGTAGAAACATAGTTTTTAAGTACATAAATTAGTATAATGGAAGTTATCACACTGTTTAATAACAATTGGAAGTAGGAAATTAGAAGATACCTTGAAAATTATAATGGTAGAAGTGCAGAGATACAAAGGACTCACATAAATGTTACTTTATGAATATGTCAAAAGCGGTATTTAGTAAAGGGATGAGTCTTATAGTAATACATAAGAGTAAACTCAGAAATTTTTTAGAATCACACACCATTCACCTGAAGGAGGAGTTTAAAGAGGCCATTGTTTTTTTCAATGGTTGTAAATTATTTTCAAAGAAGTAGAAGAATTTAATTTATATTAATATGTTTAAGAGGTTTTAAAGAATAAGTTATTTGAGTATGGTTAAAGTATATAATCCTATAAATGAGGAAGATGCAACTTAGATGATTGAATAAAGAATAGAATAAGTTCTCAAGTCTTGTTGTCTTAGAAAAATATAAATATTGTTCTTACCTTTTGAATATTTGGAATATATTTTTTACTTGAAGGTGAAAGATAATTAAAAGACTTTGAGTTTACTTATGGTTATTGGTGCGCTGATATTAATATCTATAACATGTGCATTAATGTTTGGAAGAGAATGTTTTTTATCAAAATTATGAAGTTTCCTTATGAATAAGTTTTCGGATATGAGTGTTCTGGATAGATAAAGAAGGTTCCAATGGAATGAGGTGATCAGACAGAGTCCAACGGACTGAGAAGAATATATAGTGTCTAGTGAATAGTGTAATGGTGATCAGACAGAGTCTAGTATACTTAGTCTAGTGTATGGATATGAATGGATAGAGTATGGAATAAATTATTTGATTGATTTAATTTATAGTTAAAAAGTACAGATAATTATAGGAAAAATTATCAATTTATACATAATGATTTATTTCTCAATGATTAAACATAATAATGTCTTGTGGTTGTGATTCAAGATAAATTTTGTAAGAATAAAGGCCTCTATGAAATAGAGGAAAATCAGGTGACTATTTACTGGTCTTAAAAGTACTAAACATAATGTTTATATGAAGTTATAAATGATTCTAGATAAATTTGTTTTTAGTAAGAAGATGATGTGACTTGGTCGAGTAAATCTTTATAGATAGTGGTTTTTAGAAAAAACTACTACACTAAGTTTAGCGGATCGATCTGATCAGAAAATTTTGTTCAAAAAAAGTTCCACCAAATGAGTAATGTTTTAAGTTTCATTGGTTAGAGGATTTATAATTATTAGTGAAATATTTCTTGAAAAATTCATCATATATGGGAATCATATGAAGATCATCAGAAAGAATAATGGTAATAAAATCATCCAAAAAATCTAAATGAATCAAATAGAAGTTTATGAATGATCAGATAGAGGTTTTTGAGCCATTAGATATAGAATATTTTATGAATTATATGAAAAAAAGTTTCCAAAAAAATTCATTAGATATAAGTCTATGATTTAATTAATATGATAGAATCTTCAGAGTTAAGTAAATAGACAAACAAATCATACCGAAGTTTCTGAGTGGAGCTATCAGATAAAAGTTTTTGAGTATATTCATCAGATATAAAGTTGAGGATATTTTTACCAGATAGGATAATTTATAAAAAAATAAATCATAATAGGAATATCCAGATAAATGCAACTTATTAATATCACATATGAAGAAGATTATAAAATGAATAAGGGTTCAAAGTTACCAAATGAAGAGATATGTTGAGCTCATAAAACAAAACAGGAAGTCAAAACCTCTAAGAATACATTAGACAGAGTACTACCAGATATATAATTCATTATGAAAAAAAAACCTAATTAAGAGTTCAAATATATTTACAAATCTAGTGTAAATATATTAATGTGATGATGTTGAGATGGATTTTCAACATTCTAACAATCATAGAGAAAATATCATTATTCAAGCTGAGATTTCAGGATGTTTGAAGAATTCATTGATTCCAAGTGTTAAGGAAAGATTTATATGAATTATTGATTGAATCCTATAATTTAAGAAGCTTAAATATGGACAAAAAAGGAATATTTGAGTGGGGGTTTCAAATTTAGAGTGTGAAATTCAAATTTTAGTTTATGATTCTCCCAGATTTTCAAGAGAAACTATTCCTATATAAATTGGTGAATATGACAACCCTGCTTTTTATTACAACTTAAACATGCTTTATTACATAAAATGTCACTTGATACAACAAAGAAGATCGAGAGGTTTAGTGTCTTTGGGGCTTAGGATCATTACATAAAAACTTTAAACTTGAAATACAACATCCTTATTGAAAACTTCCTTTACATGACCACTACATTCCTTCGTACTTAGCATTGCATGGGATAACCTGAGGACATGCATAAGAAAAGGGTGAGATATAAAGCCCAGTAAGGGAGTACATAATGAATAACATGAGGAGTACAATACATGTTAGGCAATAGGCATATCAATAGATCATAAGAGAGACATGAACATAAAGGCACGATAAAGCATGATAATCATAACATGGAAATGTGGCAACAACACTTAACATTGAATTAGCATGAGCCAAGGCTCATTGCACATGGAGCATGAGTAAACCCTCATTGCACTTGAAGCACGAGTAAACCCTCGTTGCACTTGAATTAGCATGAGTAAACACTCATTGCACATGACGTATCATGATACTATACTTTACCCAATGCATTGGAGCGCTATCAGGGCGCACCCTTCGTAAACATTTCATTTCATGCATAAGTGTGCCACATGGATCATAAAACATGGATTCATAAAACATAATCATTTATTCCACGATAAAGGAATGTGTAATTCATACATGAAACTTTAAAATCAATAAGTAAATGTGCATAAAGGTGAATACCCTTGATGGAGAAATGGGCATGGTATTCACTACACAATGATATTGGCTTAGAAAATTGGTGTGATTTTGGCAGCGTAATGGCGTGACATAAGAATTCATAAAAAAAAGGCTGATGAGAGAGAAAGGGGTTCCTCATCATATTTACATGTAATGGACAGTAATAAGGTCATATAGATACATGTCCCAACAATTGAAAAGGAATTTAGATTCATGATACAAAAGTATTGCTTGAATATAAAAGAGGAGAAAAAGGTTCCTTTCGGAATTTCGGCATAGTAACGGGTGTACATGGGAGGCATTTAATGAGAGAGAAAGGGGTCTCCCATCATTCAAACAATATGAGGGCAGTATGGGAGAGGTGCGAAACCATACCCCAACATTCATAAATGAAATTAAAAGGGAAATACAACTTAAAGAAAATTGACAAAAATGAGAAAGGAAGAAAAACCCTTACTTGGAAGTGTGCTTCCAAAGGCTAGAGAGAGGCTTGTGAGAGGCTTCTTGGGAGCTTGGGGCACCTTGAGAGGATTATAGAGAGAGTAGGGCAGAGGTTGGACGAACTTCAAGGGCTTTGGGTGAGGAGGAAGTGGGATCTTGGGTGGGTTTATATAGGAAAGGTGAGAGAATTCTTTATTATTTAGGTTTGGGACCCCTTATATTAAAATAATCCAAACCACAAACCATCCCATGGTATTTGCCCATGGTTTATGGAAAAGGAAAGAGGAAAACAATATTTTACAAGGCCAAGGTCCGAACTTATTAAAAAATTAGGGTTGCTTATGTGGAGGTGAGTCACACTCCCATGGAAATTAATTTAAAAAGGCAAAGTGTTGAATAAGTCTTGAGGGCTCCATTAATGCTTTGAAAAGTGAGTCAAACAAACCCAAAACCTCATTATTTTAATGATAAAACACATATTGGCCGAACATAAGGATTATGGTATTTTATTACATCACCATTGGGTCATTATGATGTCATAAAACACATTATATATTTAAATGGTATTTAATTTTTACCCAAAAAATTGACTGTCTCAGAAAATTATGAAAAATTCACCATTGGATAATTTCGACGTCCTGATTCCAAAAATAATATTTATTTTATCTAAATAATTTTCTAAATATGTGAATTTTCACTTTTAAAATAAAAACCGACATTTATAAAATATTCACGGGTTTTGACAGAAATGGCTTTCAAACCTTAATAAAAATTTTAATTGCATTCATAAAATTATAAGATCATTTATATTTAATAAAAATTAATTTAATATTAATAATAATATTTTATTAAAATATTATTTAATTCAAAAATCCTTTAATTTAATAAAATATAATTCTTAATTAAATAATAACTAAAAACATCATTTGTACTTTAAAAACTAATTACAATGCATCAAAAATGACTAGAAATTATATTCATTATTATATAAAAAAAATGTACATGAACATGGTGCTACTTATTTGTTACATAACCCCTTAAAATAGCCGCATAAGACCTAAGGGTAAGGTGTGCGATGGTGACAGACTCTTGGGGTTGCTCGGATAACATTGCTCGAGTGGTAATCTCTATCAACTTCCATTTTTCCCGTAGACGATCACGTTCGAGCTTGACTTGATGAAGCTCAGCTTGGGCTTGGTCAAGGGCAAATCCCAAAGACGCCACCTCTTTTCCGAGCTCCGACAAATGGGCTTCATAAGGGGAAATTCTACTGGATGAGGCCATCGCTTCCTTTGTCTGAGTAGAAAATTGGTTCATTAAAGCCTTATATTTAAACTACCCAGATGATCACTGTTCAACGGCTATAAAAGTAACGGTCACAAATATTAACGTAAAACTAAAGAAGTTGACATCTTATAAAAACATTTTTCATAAAGAGACATTTAACTGGATCAAGAGGGATTTTCATTAATGAAACTTTGGGTCGTTACAACATTCCCCCATTAAGAAATTTCTCCCTCGAAATTTTCCTTTTCCCACGCTAAAACAAATGTGGGTAACTTAGCTTCATCATATCCTCCGACTCCCAAGTTGCTTCTTCAAACTTGTGGTTTCTCCACAACACCTTGACGAGGGGCATTGTCTTATTTCGTAGAACTTTTTCTCTACGATCTAAGATCTTCACTGGTTGCTCCTCATAAGAAAGATCATCTTCTAATTGTACCACCTCGGAAGAGAGTACATGTGAAGGGTCTGGTATGTACTTCCTTAAGAGGGATACATGGAAGACATCATGCTCCTTGGCCATAGTAGGTGGAAGTGCTAGTCGATAGGCCACAGCCCCAACACGATCAAGAATCTCGAATGGGCCGATGTACCTTGGACTTAACTTCCCTTTCTTTCCAAACCTCATGACCTTCTTCCACGGAGATATGCGTAAAAACACCATATCTCTGACTTTAAACTCAAGGTCTCGTCGACGATTATCTGCATAACTCTTCTGTCGACTTTGGGCTGCCTTGATATGCTGCTGAATGGTTTTCACCTTCTCCACCATTTCTTCGACCATTTCTGGTCCAAGCAGCTTACGTTCACCGACCTCATCCCAACATGCCGGTGTTCTACACCTTTTCCCATACAGGGCTTCATATGGTGCCATTTGGATGCTCGAGTGGAAACTATTATTATAAGAGAACTCAACTAGAGGAAGATGTTGATCCCATCCTCCTTTAAAGTCCATTGAGCACGCTCTCAACATATCCTCAAGTGTTTGGATAGTCCGCTCGGATTGGCCATCAGTTTGAGGATGATAGGCCGTACTGAAGTTCAGTTCAGTATTCAGAGCATGTTGAAGACTCTTCCAAAACTTAGAGGTAAATCTTGGATCTCGGTCAGACACAATAGATAGTGGTACTCCATGCAACCGTACCACTTCCCTGATATATATTCGTGCCAGTTGATCCAAAGAGAAATCCTCTCGAATAGCAATGAAGTGTGCAGTCTTTGTAAGACGATCCACAACAACCCAGATTGCATTGTTGCCTTTGGATGTCCTTGGAAGTCCAGTGACGAAGTCCATGGTGATGTTCTCCAATTTCCATTCTGTTATGGGCAATGGTTGCATCATCCCCTTAGACTTCTGCCTCTCTGCCTTCACTTGCTGACACACCAGCCACTTTGATGTATATTCAGCGATCTCCTTCTTCATATTATCCCACCAAAAGTTTTCTCGGAGATCTCGATACATCTTTGTGCTCCCTGGGTGAGTAGAGAAATTTGAACTATGTGCATCATCCAAAAGTTCCTTCTTCATATCCAAACTTGATGGAACACATAGTCTTTTCCCAAACCGCACAATTCCTTCTTCATTAACATTAAACTCCGAGGATTTCCCCTTTTTGATAGCTTCCACCTTTCCTTGAATTCCCACATCATCCTTTTGAGCATCCTTTAACCTTTACAAAAGAGATGGTTGAGCAATCATTTGTGAAAGGATTGATGGTGTTCCATTCTTTATGATTCCCACGTCCATATTCATCAAGTCTAAGAAGATTGGATCCTTCTCAATTTTCATCATTGATAGAATTGCTGGATCCTTTCTACTTAGGGCATCCGCCACCTTGTTCGCTTTCCCAGGGTGGTAATGTATTGAACAGTCATAATCATTGATGAGCTCTATCCATCTTCTCTGGCACATATTAATCTCTTTCTGTGTGAATATATATTTAAGACTCTTGTGGTCATTATATATCTCACATTTCTCTCTATAGAGATAATGCCGCCAGATTTTCAAGGCAAAGATCACCGCCACCAACTCCAGATCATGCGTTGGATAGTTTCGCTCATGGATTTTCAACTGCCTTGAGGCATAGGATATCACTTTATCATTCTGCATCAGCACACATCCTAAGCCCTTCTTCGAAGCATCATTGAATACCACAAAAAGCTCCCCACTTGTGTGTAAAGTGAGCACGGGTGCAGTGATAAGCCTCCTTTTTAACTCCTTGAAGCTTTCTTCGCATTCATCACTCCAAGCAAACTTTACTCCCTTTCGAGTTAGCTTGGTAAGAGGGTTGGACAATCGTGAGAAATTTCTCACAAATCGTCGATAATATCCAGCTAACCCCAAGAAGCTACGGATATCAGTTACCGATGTTGGCCTTGGTCATCCCTCAATTGCATCTGTTTTGGAGGGGTCCACAGATATCCCATTGCTTGTGATGATATGGCCCAAGAATGAGACCTCCTTCAACCAGAACTCACACTTGCTGTACTTGGCATAGAGCTTCTCCTTGCGCAAAGTCTCCAGTACAGTTCTTAAATGCTCCTCATGGTCCTCCTTGGTTTTGGAGTATATTAGAATATCATCTATAAAGACTACCACAAATTTATCTAGGTAATCTCTAAAGACTCTATTCATCAAGTCCATGAATATTGTTGGAGCATTGGTGAGTCCAAAAGGCATTACTATGAATTCATAGTGCCCGTACCTTGTACGAAAAGCAGTCTTGGGGATATCTTCCTTCTTCACCCTTACTTGATAATATCCCGACCGCAAGTCGACCTTGGAGAAGTATTGTGCTCCACGCAGCTGATCAAACAAGTCATCGATTCTTGGGAGAGGATACTTGTTCTTTATCGTGATTTTGTTAAGTTCACGATAATTGATGCAAAGCCGCATTGACCCATCCTTCTTCTTGACGAAGAGGACTGGTGCACCCCATGGTGATGCACTTGGGCGTATAAACCCTTTATCCAGATTCTCCTGTAGTTGTTTCTTCAGTTATTCAAGCTCAACCACAGCCATTCTATATGGAGTCTTGGATATTGGTAGCGCCCCAGGTATAAGTTCAATTGAGAACTCAACATCTCTTCTTGGAGGAAGACCAGGAAGTTCCTCGGGAAATACTTCAGCGAATTCCCTCACAATAGGCATTTCTTCAAAGGTGGTTTCTTCCTTGGACTCAATCATCTGAGCCAGATATGCGTGCTCATAAGGCAGTAATATCCATGCTTGAGATGATGGAGCTAAAGGAGATTCATCTTCCTCCTGACACTTGTAAAGAATCGGGGGTCGATTCTCCATATGGAGTGTGATTTCCCTCTCCCGACAATTTATGTTGGCTCTATATAAGGAAAGCCAATCCATGCCAAGAATTGCATCAAATTCCACCAAAGGGAGTATGCCGAGGTTCGCCGGGAAATTCAATCCACAGATTATAACAGGGGAGGACTTATACTCATGGGATGCAATGATTGCCCCATCTGTCGTACTCACCGACATCTTTACTTCCATGATTTGTGGTGGTGCAGGGATTATTCTACTAAACTTTTGAGATATAAAAGAATGCGTAGAACCTGAATCAAAAAGTACGTTTGTAACGCCCCGACCCTAGTTACCCAGAGTCGGTGCATTATTACATAACATTGGCATGATCATGAGAAAGATCAAGTCTCGAAAGACCGATTGGTTTAGTAGCCTTGGAATAACTAGATACATCCATAAATTTTTACATTACATCATAAAAAAAACATCTTGTCTTCATATCCCCTCATACTATCCCTGCAGGTCATTCATAAATTACTTCTTCATAATCCTGGAAAAAAAACATTGAAAGGGGTGAGCTCGGATGCTCAGTAAGGATAACATTATAGCAGAAGCTTTCATAAATAAGCATAAACACTTAAGGCAATTTATAACTAAAACAAAAGCCTTTGAAACTTGAACTTCAGCATAAAATGGAAAAGGTAAAATGAAATAATGCCATTTACTTACTCACATGGATATTCTACTAGTCGAATGATCACATGCAATATCAATAACCACTTTCATAATGATGGAATGCATAATGCCAGACTATCATAACCACATAGCCAAGGCCTCGTGCCAAGACTACAAATAAGATTTTGCCAAGGCCTTGTGCCAAGACACTAGTTTGTCTCATGAGACCTACCGATGCATCGAGGAGCTATAGCGGGCTCCACCCGTCACTTATTAAGTCCAATGCATTCCTCATATGAATAGGTTTAAGCATAAAATAAACATTCGTATTAAAACTAGCATACGAAATGTCAATACTTTAACCACAAACCATGAATGGTATAAAAATAGAACATCCACAGTCAAATATAACTCATTTGATACAATATGGAAGATTGTATTGTATCACATTAACCTAATTCATGAATAATGAAGGATGTTGACATAGATGAAAATAATCATCAAAACTATTTAAGAGAAATATCCCCCTTTTCTTGAAAACATTTAAAAGTCACACTATTTGTCAAGAAGCCATTTAAAAATAGATTTTTGAATCAAAGTGTCCCATACCACTTTGAAACCTTTTAAAAGGATTTTTAATTTCTAAACTTTAATGTCCATATAAATAAATCCTTAAAACCATTTTTAAAACATGGATATTAATGAGAAAGATTTAGATGAATAAGTCTTTAAAACATTTAAAAATGGTATTTTAGTTAGAGATTCTAACCAAAAGAGAGACACTTGAATGAAAATAATTGAGGTAATCAAAACTTTGTAATATCATGAGAATAAAGGGAATTCATGATATACTATGTCAAAGTACATTATATACACCACATAAAAGTGATTTGGTGTATATCAACAAAGAAGTCTCAATGGAATGTAAGTTGAGATGAAATCTCTCATAAAGGCTATATCCTTAGGTTAAGGATAAATCAACAACATAATTATGTGTGAAAAATATAAATACACTAAATATGATTGGATATTCAGTGTAAAACAATCAAAGTATATTCACACATATTCCTGTAAAAACAACACCAACGAATTGGATGTTTAACTCAACAAATGGTGAAAGAGTTAAAATTACTCTTATCAAATTCATATCAATGACTTGAGAATTTTAAATGGAGTGATTATGTGTATAAAAAGTATATCCACAAGAAGGGGAGTGGAAATTATGACATAATCAAATGAATAGTGATTCCACACATAATCTTGGGGTAATATAATCAATGAAATATGCGTAAAGCCAAATGAGTGGAAATTGAAATCTCAAATTCCCTTATTGATTAGGTAACTTAAGAAACAAACACCCTTGAAAGAAAGATCATACCATGATGATGTAAATACCCATAAAATAAAGTATATTACACAATGAATACAATCATGGGTAGTACACATACACCACATGCAATAATTAAGTGGTGATCAATGGAATTCTCACGGAATTAAAAGTGAGACAAGAAACCCCTTACCACGTTAATCAACTGAGTCGCATGGCCAAAATTTAATAACCACCAAATGATTTACAGAATAACATGAATATAAAGTGAATCATGATAATATATATCAAATGTAAGTACACAATACACCACTTTCAATAATTTAGTAGCGAACAATGGAAATCTCACGGAATTGAAAGTGAGATAAGAGAATCCCTTACTTTGTACTTTTTCCTTGGTCGATGGTAGGTTTACCTCCTGTATAATGGTGAAATAATTGTTATTGAATAATACAAGAATCAGTTACTTTAATATGATATCATATATGATCTTTTAACATTGATTTGTTAATAATATCTTAGAATTATCATCATTTCAGGTGTTAACGGGTTCATTTTACTTTACATTCTTTGTTATGTGAGCCATATTCGTTATTAATGGGATGTATATTATTCATATCCAGAATGGTATCAAGTCCTTAAACATCATTTTTAAATCATCAAATGATAATTATACTTGAATGGATACGATGGAGAATGAATCTCATCGCGTTCGTGGAGACGGTAGTCCGTACGTACGCACGAATACTACTTCCATTTAATTTTTATTTTAAAAGAATCGAATCCAAATGATACATAGGTATATTAATATTACAGTAAAATATAATATTTTATATATGTTACTTTAGTTCATTAACACCATCCTTTATACGTTCCATGTGTGGTATGAACGAGTCATATCATTTTAAGGGGGCGGTAGTCCGCACTTCCTCAAATGAAATTATCGTATGTATATACAACATGAAACGAATAATTGTATGAAATAAAATGGAATTACAGAAGCTTATATATAAAATATATATCATTAATATCATATTTAATTACAGTTCCATCCTAATGGCCACCATGAGAGGCGGTAAGATGTATTTGAACAATCATCGTTTCGTGAGGCGTTAGTTTTCCATCCACAGAAACATTATGTTCATCATCCATTAGATGGAGTTGTGTGAATGTGTAGTTTGAATCCTTCTTATAACAACATCCTAGTATATTTTGGATACTGGTGTTGTTACAAAAGAAAGAAAATAAAAAGAGTTTGGGGGTTGGAGAAGCAAAATAATTGAAAATAATTTAAGAGAAAATGTTACCTTTAATTTAGGTAACTCACTTTGGTTGGAACCAAAGGACTTCTTGAAATGCTTTCTGCCTAAGGGGAAGCTTCAAGGAGGAGGAGAGGGATGTGGGGAGCTTAGTTGGGCAGAGTTTGGACAAGACAAGTGGCTTGAGAGGTGTGAGGAATGAGTAGAAGTGGTCTCCTTTTATAAGGGAGAGGAGGGGCTCTTTAGGAAAGAGTGAAAGTATTACTTTATAATATAATTATATTCGGTTTATAATGGTCCAAAAATCATTGAGGTCGAAGATACGATGACTCATATTCTAAATAACATCAACCAATAAGAATTGGACAGGTTTTAGATAATATTTTAATCATTATAATCTTATTTATTTAAATGATTTATTAATGAGGTAAACATTGCATCATTATTGTGTCATTAATAATTTAAATTATTTGATGTTTAAAAATTATAAATAAAATATCATTATGTATGAAATCTTTTTAGCTTTCTAATGAATATTTATAATCGAAAATCCAACATGTATAACCCTATGTAAAAATTGTTCTTTTAAAATATGTAAGCTTATGCCATTTTTGTATTCATTTTAACTTAATCAAAATAAAGTGTCATTATCACTTTCAAGTGGATCAATGGGGTCCCAAAATTGACCCAAAGATGCCCATGGTCGACCATGTATCAACCAATAGGGTTAAGACACGTTTTAGGGTATTTTAGTATTATTATAATATTATTTTTTAACCCTTATTTACCGGATTTACCCTTAACCATGGTAAATAAAATATTTACCGCAATAATTATTCAAAATGTCTAAAAATAAAAGTTACCTATTTACACAATTTGAACATCCTGATTCCAAATATATAATCCATTTTTCTAAATTCAAAACACATAAGTGGCAGAAATTAATTTAAAATTAATTCCCGCTGTCAAAACAAAAAGCGTGTTTTTAAGAGATAATAACTATCAAAAGATTGACACTTGTTTATGTTCGGTTTAATTGTAAAATTATGTCCAATGACCAAAATTATATTAAATGGTAAAAATATATTCTAAATATACTTTAAAACCACTCAAATTCATAATTTATCACTATTAATTATTTTGATTAAAAAAGTTGTTTTTAATTAAAATTTAGTAATTTTTACTATTCATCAAAATATGAAAGTTATCCGAAAAGTACCAAAATTTCACCTTAGGCTAAATTTGATATTCCGAATCCAAAAATGAAGTCCATTTTGAAATATAAAATATATATAATTTCAAAAAATTAAGTATTACTATTCATAACGGCTAGTTTGATCGGTTGTGGTGTGTGTTAAAACTCGAAGTTGCGTACAACACACGCTACTGTTTTATTCAAAGGAAAGCGTACCGTGGAAGCTTGGGATGTTTTATTTTAAATTTTTTTGATGTCCCCATTTAGTCAAAAAGTTTAAAATATTTTATTTAAAAAGGGTTCACTATTAAAAGTTGGTAAAACTACAATACTGAAGATGAATTTGTTCTTACATTATGTCTAAGAAACTCATAATATGGATTCTAAAATTATAAGGATTATATAAAGTTTAAAATTTAGTTAATACTATTAATAACCTTTTTTGAACGGCTTGTTTGGTAAGTCATGGTGCGCTTGAACTCGGTGTTGCGTGTAGTGCAAGTTATTGAATTATTTTGAAGAAATAACACACTATGAAATCTTGGGGTGTTACAACGTTCGCTATTCTTGAATGAATAACTAGCGTACCTGTCACCACTTTGTTGTCGGGGTTCACTTCGGCAGAAGTGATGGAAAAAGCTCTTCCTTGCTGTCTTGGAGGTTGTTGATTCCCTCCGATAACCCTTGGATTAGGGCATTGATTCGCAAAATGACCCGGTTCTTTGCATTTGAAGCATTGAACAACGCGTTGAGGTTCGAACGGAGCGTTCCTCCCCTCCGTCGCAGCCGCGGGTCCTTCTTGCTGACAGTTAACAGCTAGGTGCCCTTCTCTTCCACACTTGAAGCATTTTCTTGTCCCCCTAAGGCAATTTCCAGGGTGCTTCTTTCCACACTTTTGGTAAGTGGGGTGCTGGAATTTCTTAGCGCCGTTGGATTTATCCATCGGACCACCAGCATTGAAGTCCACCTTACGCTTCTTGTCCCCATGATACCCATGTGATTCTCCGATCTCCATTTCAACCTTGAGGGCACATCGGACAATTTCCTCATAGCTGTCGAAGTCACGGATCGCTAATGCTTTCCGCAAGCTAGGCTTCAGCCCACCAAAGAAGCGGTCGACCTTGCATTCGGGGGTAACGACAAAGCCGGAAGCGTATCGTGCAAGCCTTGTGAAGTTTGCCTCGTACGCTCCCACAGATTCTTCATCTTTCTGCTTGAGGGAAAGGAAGTCCCTTTCCATCTTAAGACGGAGGGTACGCGGAAAATATTTATCGAAAAACATCTTCCGGAATTCCTTCCATTCCAAAGCCTCGATCTCCTCCTCAGGCTTCATATTTTTGATCAACGTCCACCATTGATCAGCTTCACCCTCCATACGATAAGCCTCCAGGAGAACCTTCTCTTTTCAGAGCATTGGAGGATGGAGAATATCTTTTCAATGGAGTTGATCCATTGTTCAGCGATCGTGGGATCGGATGATCCACTAAAAGTAGGAGGCCTTTGTCTCATGAAGCTTTCAATAGCGACTTGTTCTTTCTTAGGGGGGGTTGAACGTTCCTCTTGACCAGTGTTTCTATTCAAAACTTGAGTTAGCTGAGAGAGAAGCGTGACAAAGTTCGCGATTCCCGCTCCCATTGGATTGGGCATCTCATAAGTACAATCATCACACTGATCTTCACAACGGTTGTTAGCCCGAGTTCTCCTATTACCGGCCATTGGCTGGAATAAAAGAAAGTTAGGGGTAACACATAAAGGGTAATCCAAAGACAAAAGTTTATGACTTATAAATAAACTTTAATCTCTTTAACTCATGAGTCTATAGGATTCAATCCAGGCTTTTCATGATCTTCCTTCTAACATATATTCTTAGGGGCATTTTTCCCTTAATAAGGGTTCATACTAAGATTGTGAATTTATCAAAACATATCCCCCGGGAGTGTCGTAACCAAGAGTGCAGCAAGGCCCGTTGGTGTGCACCAGTTCCCGTTCGAGTCTAGCTCAAAGCGGTGTTTTCGGGTTTTACCCCTAGGATACATCTGTGCCAGAGCCGCCTCTACCTGCTCGTATCCAGACAGGGATGTATTTGTTTGATAAAACACTTACTTAGTATTTACCAAAACATAGGGATGTTTTTATTATTCTTATTCTTGTATCTAAGGCTTTACTAGGGTTTCCTAATCCCAAAAATAACTAAACCTATCCTTTGATACCAACTATGACAACCCTGCTTTTTATTACAACTTAAACATGCTTTATTACATAAAACTTCACTTGATAAAACAAAGAAGATCGAGAGGTTTAGTGTCTTTGGGGCTTAGGATCATTACATAAAAACTTTAAACTTGAAATACAACATCCTTATTGAAAACTTCCTTTACATGACCACTACATTCCTTCGTACTTAGCATTGCATGGGATAACCTGAGGACATGCATAAGAAAAGGGTGAGCTATAAAGCCCAGTAAGGGAGTACATAATGAATAACATGAGGAGTACAATGCATGTTAGGAAATAGGCATATCAATAGAGCATAAGAGAGACATGAACATAAAGGCACGATAAATCATGATAATCATAACATGGAAATGTGGCAACAACACTTAACATTGAATTAGCATGAGCCAAGGCTCATTGCACATGGAGCATGAGTAAACCCTCATTGCACTTGAAGCACGAGTAAACCCTCGTTGCACTTGAATTAGAATGAGTAAACACTCATTGCACATGACGTATCATGATACTATACTTTACCCAATGCATTGGAGCGCTATCAGGGCGCACCCTTCGTAAACATTTCATTTCATGCATAAGTGTGCCACATGGATCATAAAACATGGATTCATAAAACATAATCATTTATTCCACGATAAAGGAATGTGGAATTCATACATGAAACTTTAAAATCAATAAGTAAATGTGCATAAAGGTGAATACCCTTGATGGAGAAATGGGCATGGTATTCACTACACAATGATATTGGCTTAGAAAATTGGTGTGATTTTGGCAGCGTAATGGCGTGACATAAGAATTCATAAAAAAAAGGCTGATGAGAGAGAAAGGGGTTCCTCATCATATTTACATGTAATGGACAGTAATAAGGTCATATAGATACATGTCCCAACAATTGAAAAGGAATTTAGATTCATGATACAAAAGTATTGCTTGAATATAAAAGAGGAGAAAAAGGTTCCTTTCGGAATTTCGGCATAGTAACGGGTGTACATGGGAGGCATTTAATGAGAGAGAAAGGGGTATCCCATCATTCAAACAATATGAGGGCAGTATGGGAGAGGTGTGAAACCATACCCCAACATTCATAAATGAAATTAAAAGGGAAATACAACTTAAAGAAAATTGACAAAAATGAGAAAGGAAGAAAAACCCTTACTTGGAAGTGTGCTTCCAAAGGCTAGAGAGAGGCTTGTGAGAGGCTTCTTGGGAGCTTGGGGCACCTTGAGAGGATTATAGAGAGATTAGGGCAGAGGTTGGACGAACTTCAAGGGATTTGGGTGAGGAGGAAGTGGGAGCTTGGGTGGGTTTATATAGTAAAGGTGAGAGAATTCTTTATTATTTAGGTTTGGGACCCCTTATATTAAAATAATCCAAACCACAAACCATCCCATGGTATTTGACCATGGTTTCTGGAAAAGGAAATAGGAAAACAATATTTTACAAGGCCAAGGTCCGAACTTATTAAAAAATTAGGGTTGCTTATGTGGAGGTGAGTCACACTCCCATGGAAATTAATTTAAAAAGGCAAAGTGTTGAATAAGTCTTGAGGGCTCCATTAATGCTTTGAAAAGTGAGTCAAACAAACCCAAAACCTCATTATTTTAATGATAAAACACATATTGTCCGAACATAAGGATTATGGTATTTTATTACATCACCATTGGGTCATTATGATGTCATAAAACACATTATATATTTAAATGGTATTTAATTTTTACCCAAAAAATTGACTGTCTCAGAAAATTATGAAAAATTCACCGTTGGATAATTTCGACGTCCTAATTCCAAAAATAATATTTATTTTATCTAAATAATTTTCTAAATATGTGAATTTTCACTTTTAAAATAAAAACCTACATTTATAAAATATTCACGGGTTTTGACAGAAATGGCTTTCAAACCTTAATAAAAATTTTAATTGCATTCATAAAATTATAAGATCATTTATATTTAATAAAAATTAATTTAATATTAATAATAATATTTTATTAAAATATTATTTAATTCAAAAATCCTTTAATTTAATAAAATATAATTCTTAATTAAATAATAACTAAAAACATCATTTGTACTTTAAAAACTAATTACAATGCATCAAAAATGACTAGAAATTATATTCATTATTATATAAAAAAAATGTACATGAACATGGTGCTACTTATTTGTTACATAACCCCTTAAAATAGCCGCATAAGACCTAAGGGTAAGGTGTGCGATGGTGACAGACTCTTGGGGTTGCTCGGATAACATTTCTCGAGTGGTAATCTCTATCAACTTCCATTTTTCCCATAGACGATCACGTTCGAGCTTGAATTGATGAAGCTCAGCTTGGGCTTGGTCAAGGGCAAAGCCCAAAGACGCCACCTCTTTTACGAGCTCCGACAAATGGGCTTCATAAGGGGCAATTCTACTGGATGAGGCCATCGCTTCCTTTGTCTGAGTAGAAAATTGGTTCATTAAAGCCTTATATTTAAACTACCCAGATGATCACTGTTCAACGGCTATAAAAGTAACGGTCACAAATATTAACGTAAAACTAAAGAATTTGACATCTTATAAAAACATTTTTCATAAAGAGACATTTAACTGGATCAAGAGGGATTTTCATTAATGAAACTTTGGGTCGTTACAGTGAAGGTGCACAGAGAAAAGGTTGATCGATCTATTGTTTTTATAAAGTTATTATGGTTGTGATTATTGTTGAAAAAGTGATGTGTCATTGAGAGTTGTTGACTAAAAATATTAATATTCATTCTATTTTGGGTTAAATTATAGGATATAGAGGTACTAGACAGATTGGTGATGGATATATAAGCATAGTTCCAGATGAGCTGGTGGAAACAGATGAACTAGTGGTATGAGATTGATAGGTATTATTAGACTAATAGGTGTTAGATAAAGAATAAAAAGGTATCGTATGATCTAGTTCTGAAAAAAATAGTATTGGATAGAGAGTATCAAGAAAAAATAATTGTATAGAAAGGTTTCAGATGGAGGAAGAAGAAAAGGAAAGATTGGATTTCTATTTATTACTATGAAGAAGAAGAATATTTAAAGAAGAATATTCACTTCACATTGCAGTGTAAGTAAAAATAAAGGAATAAGAACAAATAATCGTGGTTACATTCAATGGAATTCACATTAGTGTAATAATTTTTCAGTGTTGAAACAAACTTAAATAAGTTTAATACTATCTATATAGGAAGTATAAAGATCCAGTAAGAACTACCAGTTAGACTAGACATTCACCAGTCTATTTATTTAATATTATTTTTATACCCTCCCCCTCCAAATTTATAGGGAACCACATTTATGTGAAATATTTTTTTCTAAACAAATATTATAATTGGGTATCTCATAGTAGTATAGAATCCATGTACTGGTCATCACCATAAATGGAAAAGACTAGAAATGGTTATTGAGTAGGGAAACTTATAAAAATATCATGTTTCATAATTTACTTTCTTTAATATACTTTATATGATAACAATAATAGAACAAGAAAATAAATATCCTAATAGGTCTAAGAGGTAATGGAATAAAAAAGTATTGGTCAGTTTAAATTCCCCAACATTGATTTAACCCCCCCCCCCCCAGTGTTGAGAACATCCTGACGTGATCCTAATAAGTGTTATAAGATCCATGGTTCACCTTTAGTGGATTCTATACTTTTAATATATTCTCTTATGAATATTTGAGTTTCTTTCCTATATTTTCAATGAATTATAGTTTTGGTGAAGATTTATTTATCTTAGATATTGATTTTAATCTTATTAATACCAATAAGAATAATATAAATAAAGGGAAAATAATGTTGACAAATATATCCCTATTAAATGAAGAGGAAGAATAAATTTTAGCTTCTTCATTCCATGATAACAAATAAGATAGATCATGCTTATTAAGTGAATAATAGGTGGTTCAAATTGCCACCAAGATATCGTAATTGATCATAAGGTATGTGAATGATATTTCAAAAACTATCCTTAATAATAATATCCTAGAATAATTATTTATGATTATCTATCTAAAACTTCTCAAGATATATCAGTTAGTATATTAAAATATATTCTTCATTTCATCCCCAAAGAAACTATCTCTCTTATTTATGGATTTGTTGAAAGTATTCATTAATAATTCACCCAACTAGAATAAAAAACAAATAACATAGAGGAGTCTTTGTAATAAAAGGTTCTAGAATGTATAAATATCTCCAAGTAGGTTAGATCCATTGAGATGAAAAAGATAGATCTTGAAAAAATTTCCTAAAAATTTGAAAAAAAAATCTCAAAGAAGTTGAAAAGAAATATGGATTCAAGAATACTCTAGAATAAAATATCCCTATGGTTGAAGAAAATTTTAAGAATAGCATTGTTTTCAAGTATTTAAAACTAGAATCAAAATCCAAGAATATCAAGTAACTAAAGTATTTTTTACAAAACAAAGTTAAGATGCATGTTGAAGAGGTTGGAAGAATGAATAATTATTGTGAAGTGATAGTGAGTATGATTTAAGATCATAAGAACACCTTTAATATGAGGTTCCTATATTTGGAAGTAAAATTGGACAATATAAAATATATATATTGGGTCTTGAAAAAATAAGGATAAATTTGATGTTGCTAAAAAATTATCAATGGATGATTTTGATAATAAAATACCACTAACATGTTACAATTAGATCATGAATTCATTAAATTATTTATCTCAAGAATCTTTTAAGGAAGAGGTGGAATCCATATCTTCTTGTAATAATGTATCAAAATCTATTTTCACTAATATTATAGGTTGGAAAAAAAATATACAAATATAGATAATTAAAAAAGATAATAATCCTACCACCATGACTTGGGTGGATAGGAAAAAGGGTTTGGAAACTGGCTCCCCATGAAGATCCCAAAAATTTATGAAGAAATCCCAAAACAGCATGCTTCTGAATCACATACAATTTATATAATAAGATCAAGGTTTGTGGGTCAATGTTGGCGAAACAATATATTCAGTAATTTTGTGTTGGATTTTTGGTATAATCCTTTAAAGGATTAAGCAAAAAAGTAAATTTCATTCAAAGGTAAATCATTCCGGGGATAAATAAACAACATCCACATATTAAGAAAAATATATATACATTAAACATATTGGAAAATCATGAAAATATTTGTGTTGTGTGTAATAATGGTGGTCACATGATTGATGAATACTCATCTTGATATGTATCAAAACCAAATAAGAAAGTATAACCACATAAGTTGGTGAGTAATAAGAATAAACCTTGGGAAGTAAGCAGAAGAATGTTTTAAACAATAACTCTACCAATAATATATCAATAAATATAGGTTATAAGTCATTGTATTCCAAATAAAATAATTTGAAGAAGAGTTACATATCCAAAAGAGATAATATAAACATATTTTCCCAAAATAATCCATATAGAGACTCTAAAAAGGAAAACAATTACCCTAGTAATACATTAGTTATTTTCATAAAATATCTAATAAAATTAAGAAAGATATAATAGGCACAAGTAAAGGCTAGTGATAAAGTAAAGGGAACGATTCCACGTAAATATCTTTAACTTCATGAGAGGTGATCAATAAATTACAACCCTTTTGTTAAAGAATTGTTGTGTGAGATATGTAAGAAAGATGGAAATAATGAAAAAGGTTATATAACAATTATTCCAAAGCATGAATAATTCCTTAAAATAATTAAGAATTTATTTCCCATGAATGTTGTTTAGAAGAAAAGTTATCCATGCAAATCTGAATAAGAAAAGATAAGATCTATGTTGCCTCAATCATAATTAAAGTTTAGATGTGTAGGCATGAATAGAGGATGAAATGGAGCAACTTGGTTGAAAAAAACATCTCAACCTTATTATTCAAATTTATAATAAAGTAGTAGACATATTATTCCCTTACCTTTATAAATTTTATGTAGTCTAATTATATAGATAATTGAAGGTGATTCAGGATATCAGGAGGAGAACATAAGAAAGTGGATGCGATATCTACATTAGACAGAATTATATAAAATTTTCTATCCTAAAATGATTTATAATTTGGTACACTAAAAAATTTTATGAAAGTATCATCCTTAATGAAGTATAATTGATTGTTTTCAACATATGATAGAAAAATTAATAATATGTCATCTTATTTTGATTATACATTTTTAATTCCCAAGGAATATATTGAAGAATAACATCCTTAGTGAAGATATGGAAATTTTTAAAAGTTTGTAAACTCACATAATGAATATCCATTTTTGTTCACTCTTAATATAATTTTTCTAAAGCATATCTCTTGAAGTGATTCATAATCATAAAGATCATGAGAAAGGTATATATGATGGGGACATAAGTAGAGTATGATAAATTTTCTTCCAAAAAATATTACATTATATAAATCTTATTATTTTGGAATGTACCAAATTTAATTTCTTTAGAAAAGGTACAAATACTTATTTTATCATCCTTGATTATAAAATAAAAAAATTCTTACATAAAGGTGGATAAAATTGAATTAATAGATGACATAAGGATTATAGAAGAATGAAGATATACCAAGGATACTTATCTTGAAACTTTTTCTTGAATGTTTTAACCTATTTATATAAGTAAGTGCAGGAGTATTAGGTTGATTTATTCAATAACAATTCAATATCACAATTGTTATCATCATCCTGGAATATAAGTGGACAAACCTTGAAGACAATATTAGGACTTTTCATTTCATGTGGTATCAATATCAATTGGTAAAGGAAAACTTTTTTATATAACTAAAATCCTCTTATTTTCTACATTGAGCATGGATCACATAGACTTAGAGTGAAATGATTTATGTAATACTACTTAAGAATTAATTTATACCCTTTTCCCAAGTCTTTTTCATTTCTTTTCAATAATAAGGAGATAAAGTGAAATGTAAGTTTGAAAATAAAGTGGGAGAGAAATAAGATAAAGATTCATATATTACATATTCATTTTATAGGTATTTTGAATATTCTATGAAGGTATTTCCAATAAATACAAAGGTGGGATTGAATATACCACTTTGTTTATATTTTATTTGTTTTCAATTGTTTTCAATGACTTTAAAATAAGTAGATGCATTTAACTATTGTTAATATATTGAAGAGGTTGTAATAAATAAATTTATTAGAGTATGGTTGAAGTATCCAATCCTATTGAGGAATAAGATATAGCTTTGATGACTAAATAAATAAGATAATAATTTCTTAAGTCTTGTTATTTTAGAAAAAGATAAATGGTGTTCTTTCCTTTGGAATATTTGTAATATATTCATTACTTGAAGGTGAAAAAATATTTAAAGAATTTGAGTTACTTTTGTAGATTGGTGAAATGATCTTAATGTTTATAACATTTTACATGATGATTAGAAGGGCATGTTTTTTATCAACATTTTGAAGTTTCCTCATGAAGAAGCTTCAAGATATGAGTGTTCTAGATAGAGAAAGTATAAGTACCCGGCCTTAAACATATCATAATCTAGCTATTTCAACTATATTATACTTATTTACATTCCTAAAGATATTTTCAGTTTAGAATTTTAGAAAGTTATTACATAACTCTTACATATCAACCCACAAGCATACAAAGTGGGTACCATTAAAATGGTACCCATTTCTTCCAAAACATAGAATTTTTAACAAAAAAAACAACATGATTTCTTTGAAAAATATTCATAACAATTAACTTGAATTATTTCTCTTAAAAATCCTTAAAACCTATTAAAAACATTTAGAAACATGGTATGATCATTAAAATATCAGTAGGGGGTATAAAAAGAAGTAAAGAAACCATTAGTCCATGAATACTTAAAAACATATGAAATCATTTTCACAAAGACATACTTCTCACTCATATTTACTTACTTTGTGAAACATGATATTTCCATAAAACATTAAAGAAGATATATAAAACCATAAAGGTTTTGTGGGGAATTACTTTTAACCATCACATATACCTTATTATTTGTAACCCTCATTAATACCTTACAATGTAACTGTCACGATTACCTTATTGTGTAACCATTGCAGTTACACTTTGAGTAGCCATATGGTCGACCTCCAACTTACACATAACCAATACATTATAGGTAGATATAGGTATCACCCTTAATAATAAAAAATTCCAAATATCCACAACATAACCATAATAAATTAATAATTTCATAAAAACATTGATTTTTTAATTTTGTAAAAAATAATTTTAAAAGAGGAGTTTTAAAGGAAATTCCCTTAAAAATATCATATAATAGAAGTGATATTTAATAGAATGAAAGGATTGTGCGTATAAACTATAAATAAACATAATAAAACATAATATAAGCAACAAATAATCACACAAATAATCTTACTACCATATAATTAATGAAATAGAAGGTTACCCCAAAGAATCTAAATTGGGTTATGAATTCCCTTACCTCGGGTTCGTATTACTTAAAATGTTCTTAAATCTCCTGTATAATGGTTAAAAGAGTTTTATTAATATTTTATAGAAACATATTCATGTTTATAAAACCTTAAATGATCATTTAATAACATCATTTCACCCATTCATTAATAATATTTTGTTATTTATATTGTTTCGGGTGCATTCTTTACTTGATTTCCATGGTCGGTTCATAAAGGATTTTCTTGTCGAAAGGAAGAGAAACTCAAGAAGTGGAATGAAATGGTGTTAATATGTTTCCAGGATATTAAATTATTCCATAAATAATTTTGGTTATATGGTATGAGGATGAATCATTATATAAATCATTATTGATTTTCATTTAGATCATTTTGGCGGTTCTTCGATAATCAGGAACTTGTTTCATCATATACCTTTAATATTATGCATATATGTTAATTATAGTACATAATATAGGTAATATAATACACTTTATAATATTTTTAAACCATTAAAATTGTTTTACATCTAGCTTTGATGTAATTAAATTAAATTAAAGACACATCATCCACGATGTCGGTAAATCGACACATCACGGACGGTGTTTTTATTTTTAGAATAATAGGAAGAGGAGAGGAAGAATGATGTTGAATTTTTCTATAAACATGATAGAATAAATAATATATATGATTCTGGATATTTCATTCATATTAGATATGGTTATGTAAAGAGAGTATAAAAAAATAAAAATAATTGAAAATAAAATGAAACAAAATGAAAGAGGATTTTTACCTCTTGATCTATTCACCTTGAGATCCTCCTTAAGGCATTTGGTTTTGGACTTTTGGTGAGACCATAAGGTCTTGGATTTGTGTAATAACCTTGGTAAGGGGATTTGGTAGAATTTAGAAATTTATCAAATCTTTAGAGGTGTGATAGGAATAGGGAGGTGAGGGTGGCATTTATAGTGAAAGTGAGGGAGTTTTTAATTAATTTCAAAGGACACTACACTAGTAGTATCTGAAAACCCATGGTTCTGCCCATAGTTTTTACCATGTTATTGGAAACATGGGACACTAAATATAATATTTTAATCCTAAATATTCAACCATAAATATTACATCATCATTACATAATTATGATGTCATTAAACACTCGAAAACTTTAAAACTATATTTTTACTATTCACCAAAAATTCATATATCTCGGAAAAATCCTAAAAAAACAACCTTAGCATTTTTCTATGTGTAGAATTTAAAAATGATCTCCATTTTTTGAAAATAATTTTCTAAATATTATTAATTTAAATTTTAAATAAAATCACAATTTTTCAAAAAATAACAATTTTAAAACTATAAATTATTTTACATCACCTTGAAAAATTAATCAAGATTTCATTATCTTATAACCTTAATAAAATAAAATAATAATATGATTTACTATTCATAAGGTTCATATTACTATTCATATTACTATTCATAAGTGTATGTTACTATTCATCAAAAAAACAAGATGGTTTTTTCAGACTCCAAATAACTTACTGATCACACCCGCAAATGATCCCTTCCCAAAATTCAAATCATATATGTAGAAAAATTATGTTTAAAGGATAGTTTATAACTATATTCTTAAAACAAAGTGTTAGTGTTTCATGCATTTCAATTTATTTTTAAAACCTTGGGGTGTTACATTCTTACCACCTTATGGAAATTGCGTCCTCATAATTTTATTTACTTATGAAACAAATGAGGGTACATTTCCCTCAAAGCATTTTCAGATTCCCATGTTTCTTATTCAACCACGTGGTTTCTCCACAAAACCTTTACTTGGTGGATTACCTTATTCCAAAATACTTGTTCTCTTCAATCAAGAATCTGAATAGGTTTCTCTTCATAAGAAAGGTTCTCTTCCAACTAAACTACTTCTAGGCTCAAAACATGAGATGAATCTAGAACATAATTTCTCAACATCAAAACATGAAAAATGTTGTGTACCTGAGATAAACTCATAGGAAAAGATACTCCATAGGAAACCATACCAACTTTATCAAGGATTTCCTAAGGTCCAATGAACTATGGACTCAGCTTCCCTTTCTTACCAAAATGTATAACACTTTTCCATGGTGTGATTCTAAGAAAAACATGATCACCTACCTCAAAAAAAAGTCTTTTTATCTATTATCTGTATAACTTTTCTGCCTACTCTAATCTATCCTCATGTATTGTTGTATCATCTTCACTTTCTCATCCATTTCCTCTACAACTTCTAGTCCCATCAACTTCATTTCCCTGACTGCATCCCAAAAAGCTAGAGTTCGGAACCACCTCCCATATCATGCGTCAAAAGGTGTCATATGTATACTGGAATGGAAACTATTATTATAATAAAATTCAACTAAATAAATATGCTAATCCCAACTTCCCTGGTAATCCATTGAATAAGCTCATATCATATCCTTTAAATTCTGAATCTTCTGTTCTGACTGACCATCTGATTGAGGATGTAAAGCTATAATTAAATTAAATTTTGTCCCCAGTGACTTCTAAAGGCCTTTCCAAAAGTTAGAAGTGAACTTGGGACCATGGTAAAATACAATGGAAAGAGGAACTCCATGTAACTAGAAAATATCTTTGAGGTATAGTCCAGAAAGTTGATTCAAAGACATATTATCTCAAATATAAAGGAAATGAGTGGATTTATTCATTTGATCAATAATAACCCAGATTTCATTGTTACCTCGAGAAGTCATTGGTAGTCCCACAATGAAATCCATGGATATATTTTCCCATTTACACTCTAGCACTGGTAAAGGCCGAAGAATCCCCTTCGGTAATTGCCTCTATACTTTAACCTGTTGACACATCAAATATTTCATGGTAAAATTTGCAATATCTCTTTTCATTCCATCCCAAAAGTAATACTTATGAAGGTCTTTGTACATCTATGTGCTGCCAGGATGACCTACAAATAGAGAACTATGAGCTCGCACAAAAATTATTTCTTTAGATGAGAATCATAAGGCACACACAATCTCTTTCCAAATCTCAAAACACAATCTTTATCAATGTTAAATTATGGTAACTTACCAGATTTAATCAATTTTACCTTTTTTTTGTAACTCCTCATCTGCCTTCTACGCTTGCTTGATTCTTTCTGATTGAGATGACTACACTGAAACCTGAAACAAAATAGAGTAATTTTCTGCACCAACAAACTTCCAAGACAAAATTTATCAAATCACTAATCAAAGAGTCTTGTTCGATCCATAACATAGTTAATGATGTATTATTTTTTCAACTCAAGGTATATACCACTTTGTTTTCTTTTTCAGGATGGTAATTGATCATACAATCATAATATTTTATCAATTCAATACATATTCTATGCCTCATGTTTAATTCCTTTTGAGTGAATATATACTTAAGACTTTTTTTGTCAGTATATATTTCACATTTGGATTTGTATAAATGATGCCTCTAAATTTTTAAAGCAAATAACCACGGCTGCTAATTCCAAATCATGTGTGGGATAATTTAACTCATGAGGTTTTAGTTGTCTTAAAGCATAAGAAATTACCTAATAATTATGCATCATAACACAACCAGGTCCCTTTAATAAAGCATCATTGTATATGGAAAACTTGTCATTTCCAGATGGTAGGTTTAGAACTAGAGCATTCACCAATCTTATTTTCAATTCTTGAAAACAATCATCACATTCTTTTTCCCAGATGAATTTAACTCCTTTTCGAGTTAACTTAGTCAGTGGACTAGATATTCATGAAATGTTTTCAACAAACCTCCTGTAATATCCTTCCAAACCAAAAAACTTCAAATCTTAGTTATATTTTTGGGTCTTTTCCATTATTCAATAACTTTCATTTTAGTAGGATCAATAGTTATTCTATCTTTATAAAGGATGTGACCAAGGAAAAAAATTATTTCAAACAAAATTCACACTTTCTGAAGTTTCCATACAGTTTCTTTTCTATTTAAGGTTTTTAAAACAACTCTTAGATGTTTTTCATGATTATATATACTTCTAGAATATACTATAATTTCATAAAGAAAAACAGCCAAAACTTTTATCCAAGAACTCATGAAATATTCTATTCATAAGATCCATGAATACACTAGGTGAATTAGTTAACCCAAACTGCATAGAAAAAAATTCATAACGACCATATCTAATTTTAAAAGTTGTTTTTGGGATTTCATCCTCCTTCACCTTCAGCTGATGGTACTCAGATCTCAAGTCAATCCTGAAAAAATACTGAGCTCCCTGGATATGATCAAACAAGTCATTAATATGATTCAAAGGATACTTATTATTAATAGTAATTTTATTGAAAGCTCTATAATCAATGAAAAGTCTCATGTAACCATCTTTATTTTTAACTAAAAAAAAGGATCTCCCCATGGTTAAGTGTTATTATTAATGAATCCTTTATGAAGAAACTCCTACAAATAATTTTTCAATTCAAGAAGTTCTATTTGATCCATTTGATAAGGGGGATTTGAAATTGGCTTAGCTTCAGGAGCTAAGTCAATTGTAAATTAAACTTCCCAATCAATTATAACACTGGGTAACTCATCAGGAAAAACATAAAGGTATTCATTTACCACTGGCACATCATTAATCTGAATAGTTCCCTTATTTTCAACAATATGAGTAAGATAACTTTCATTTCTATATTTCAACGATTTCTAAGATTCCTAATATGATATTAATTGTATGATTTTTTTCTTTTATACAAACTAAAACTCTTTCTGAAAAACAAATTATTTAGATCTACAATCAATCTTAGCATGATAAACAAAAATCCAATCCATTCCCAGAATGACATCAAACTCTACTAAGGGAAACACAACAAGGTTTGCAGGTAATTTCTTTCCACGGATAACAATAGGAAGATTCTTAAAATCCCTTTTTTCTATAAAATTTCCCCCTTGTATTTTAACAATAAGTTTTGGTCTCATTTTTTGAGGTGATATTTCTAATTTACTAGAAATTTTATCAAAAATAAAGGAATTTATAGACCCCGTATCAAACAAGACTTTAGAAAAAATATGAGTAAATAAAAAAAGTACCTGATACCACTTCATTGAATGGCCCTACATCTACTGACATAGTCATAAAGGATCACACTACACCTTTCTTCTTATAGTTTGGTTTTTTTCCATCATTTATATCATTCTTTGGGAAGGCATTTGCATAATGACCCATCTCACTACATTTGAAACACTTTACAGTTTTCTTATTAGAATTGATCTTAATATAATTTTCATTACAATCTCGGGCCATATTTTCAAACTTACCACATCAAAAAGACTTCTTGGTTTTGGTAAGACATTCCCCAGGGTGCTTTTTACCACACTTTTCACAAATAGGAAATTGAACTTTCTTACCATCAAATTTATTTGATTGATTCTTACCCATCGATTTATATCTATACCTCTTATTATCTTTATTCTCATAGTACATGTGACCATAAGATAACTCTATTTATATCCTCTCAGCACATCGGACAAGTTTCTCATAACTTTTGAATTCTCAAGAGACCAATTCCCTTCGATATCTTGGCTTCAATATTGAGTAAAAATGATTGATTTATCTATCAAGATCCTAAATAATATTTGAAGAGTACCTTGCCAGTTGAGTGAAGTTTGTTTCATACATAGCCACTGAATCTTCCTCCTTTTTCCTTAATTCAAGTAATATCTTCTCCATCCTAAGTAAAATCAATTAGGAAAATATTTTTCAAGGAAAATACTTTTAAATTCATCACACTTTAAGGCTTCAATATCCTCTCTATCCTTGATATTCATAACCATTGACCACCACTAATTATATTATCCTTCAAAATGATAAATGGAAAGACTAAAATTCTGATTTTCTAAACATAACATAACATAGAATATCTTTTCAATGGATTTAATTTGTCTTTTAACTGCTACTAGGTCTGAAGATTCACTAAAATCATGAGGGTGTTGCCTCATAAAATGTTCCACTATTATCATGTTAATTTTTGGTAGCTCTGATTTTTCTATTGAATGGATAACACCACCATTTATTCCCTACATAAACTAATAAAATTACTGACACAAACTACTCGATTCCAATTCCCACCATTCCCAGTTGCTGATTTAGAAAGATATCAGCCTCTTGGTTCATTCCAACTTCATCTTCCCTATTTATTCTATGTAAAACTATTCTGAACTGAGATATATTAGATAAAGTAACAATGTAATCATTAAATTCTATACCATTTCAACATAAACATAAGGTAAAAATCATTTATGGTATTCTGTTAACATCATACTAACTTCTAAAGTTATCTAAAATTTTCTCTGATACCAACTATAAGGACCCGACCATAAACATATCATAATCTAGATATTTAAACTAGATTATACTTATTTACATTCCCAAAGATCTTTTCAGTTTAGATTTTTTTAATGTTAAGACATAACTCATACATATCAACCCATAAGAATATAGAGTGTTTACCATTAAAATAGTATCCATTTCTTCCAAAACATAGAATTTTTAAAACAAAATAACAACATGATTTCTTTGAAAAATATTCATAACATTTAACTTGAATTCATTCTTTCTCTTAAATTTCCTTAAAAACTATGAAAAATATTTAAAAACATGGTATAATCATGAAAATATCATTAAGGGATATAAAAATAAGGAAATAAACCATTAGTTCATGAATACTTAAAAACATATGAAATCATTTTTACAAATACATACTTCTCACCCATATTTACTTACTTTGTGAAACATTAGATTTCCGTAAAACATTAAAGAAAATATATAAGACCATAAAGTTATCTTAGGGAATTACTTACTTATATTTTAGCCTTTGTGGCTTCCTTGTGATTTGTAACCCTCATGGCTACCTTACAATGTAACCCTCATGGTTACCTTATTGTGTAACCATCATAGTTACACTTGGAGTAGTCATATGGAATACCTACAACTTACACATACCCAATGAATTGAAGGTATATATATGTAACACCCTTCAGCACAAAAAAATCCCAATATCTAGAACATAATCATAATACATTAATAATTGAATAAAAACATTTCTTTTTGAATTTTGTAAAAAAAGAATTTTAAAAGAGGATTTTTAAAGGAAATTCCCTTACAAAAATCATATAATTGAAGTGATAATTAATAGAATGAAATTATTATGTGTATAAAGTGTAACTAAAAATAATAAAACATAATATAAAAAAATCATTGCAAAAATAATCTTATTACCATATAATTAATGAAGTAGAAGGTTAACTCAAACAATGGAAATTAGGTTATGAAATCCCTTACTTCGGGTTCTTCTTACTTAAAATGTTCTTAAAAGTACTATATAATGGTTAAAAGAGTGTTATTAATATTTTAAATAAGAATATTCATGTTTATAACACCTTACATGATCATTTCATAACATCATTTGACCCCTTCATTAATAATACTTTGTTATTTACATTGTTTTGGGTGTGCTCTTTACATGATTTCCATGGTCGGTTCGTAAAGGATTTTATTGTCAAAAAGAAGAGAAAATACAAAAAGTGTAATGAAATGATGTTAATATGTTTCCATAATATTAAATTATTTCATAAATAATTTTGTTTATATGGTATGAGGATGAATAATTAGATAAATCATTAGTGATTTTTGTTTAGATCATTTTGGTGGTTCTTCGATAATCATGAACTTGTTTCATAATATACCTTTAATATTATGGATACAAGTTAATTAAAGAACATAAGATAGGTAATATAATACACTTTAAAATAATTTTAAACCATTAAAAAAATTTACATCCATATTTGAAGGAATTAAAGGAAATTTAAGACACATCATCCACGATGTCGGTAAATCAACACATCAGGGACGGTGTTTTTATTTTTAGAATAAGAGGAAGTGGAGAGGAAGAGTTATGATGAATTTTTCCATAAACATACAAAAATTAAGAATATATAATATTAAAGTTCTTTCAAGCCTCTTGGTTATGGTTAGGGGAATAGAGTATAATAAAATGAAAATAATTGAAAAGAAAATTAAACAAAATGAAAGAGGATTTTTACCTCTTGATCTCTTCTCCTTGATATCCTCCTTAAGGCATTTGGTTTGGGCCTTTTGGTGAGATCAGAAGGTCTTGGATGTAGATAAGATCCTTAATAAGGGTATTGGGAAGAATTTATACAATTCTCAAATCATGATAGGTGAGATAGGAAGAGGGAGGTGAGGGTGGTATTTATAGTGAAAGTGAGGGAATTTTTAATTAATTTCAAAGGACACCTCACTAGTGGTATTTTCAAAACCATGGACTTGACCATGATTTTTTCACAAGGTATTGGCCACTTGGGACACCTCATATCATATTTTAATACTCAATATTCGACCAGAAATATTACATCATCATTACATCATTATGATGTCATTAAACACCCGAAAACTTTAAAACTGTATTTTTACTATTCACCGAAAATTCTTCTCTCATAAAAATCCCAAAAAAACACCCTTAACATTTTTCAACATGTATAATTCAAAAATTAAGTCCATTTTTTGAAAATAATTTTCTAAATATGATTAATTTAAATTTTAAATAAAATCATAATTTATTCAAAAAATAACAATTTAAAAACTATAAATCATTTTATATCACCTTGAAAAATTAATCAAGATCTCATTATCTTATAACCCTAATAAAATAAAATAATATTATTATTTACTATTCATAATGTTCATATTACTATTAATAAGTTTATGTTACTATTCATCAAAAAAACAAGTTGGTTCTATTAGACTCCAAATAACTTATTGATCACAACCGTAGATGATCGTTTTTCAAAATTCAAATCATAGTAGAAAAATTAAGTTTAACAGCTAGTTTATAACTATCTCCTTAAAAATTGGTGTTTCATGCATTTCAATTTATTTTTAAAACCTTAGGGTGTTATAGAAAGAAGATTCCAATGGAATGAGGTGATAAAATGGAGTCCAATGGACTGAAGAGATTAGACAGAGTCTAGTGAATAGAGGAATAATAATTAGAAAAATTCTATTGGACTGAGTATAAAATAAATATATTAATTAATAGAGGGTTGAAACAATTATTTAATCAATTATATTCATAATTACAATGGATATAGAATAATCAGAAAAAATCAATTGATTCTTAGTTATGTATTCCTCGGTGATTAATTATCACAATTCCTTGTGGCTATGATTCAAGTTGAATGTTGTATGAAGAAATAACTATGTGAAAATGATGAAAATTAAGAGATTATTTATTAATCTTCAAAATAATAAAAATCATGTTTATATGAAAGTATTTGTGATTCTATATAAATTTTTTTGAAGGAATAATTTGGTGTTACTTGGTAGATCAAATATTGTCTAACATATGTTTCCTAACAAAACTATTAGACTGTGTTAAGTGGGTTAATCTAACTGTACAAAGTTGTTCTGAATATATTCCACTAGATTAGGAATGTGTGAAGTTTTATCAGATATAGGATTAAGAATTATCAGAAAAAGGTTTACTAAAGAATTCATCAGATAGAGGAAAAATATGGAGATCATCAGACATAAGAATAGTAATTAAGTTATCAGGAAAAAGTTTCTGAGTGAATTGAAGAGATGTTTTCAAATGATTAGATAGAGGGTTAAGTTCCATAAAAAATAAAATATTTTATAAATTTAGTGTAAAAAAGTTTTTAAATGAATCTATCAGATAGAAGTCTCTGAGTGAATTTATCATACATAATCTTATGAGTGAATTCATTAAAAAAAGCATCAAATAGAATTTTTTAAGTGGATTCGTCAGAAAAAAGTTTCTAAATGGATCCATTGGACAGAAGGTAGTGGATCTTTTTATAGGATATAATAATTTATGGATAAAGAAATCCAAATAATAATAACTAGATATAGTAATCTTATAAAGATTTAATATAGAGAATATTAGAAAACTAATAGGAACTCAAAGTTACCAGACATAGAGATCCGTTGAGTTCATCAGATAGAACAAGTAGAGAAGAAATCTAAGAGTACATCAGAAAGATTACTACCAAACATATAATTTCATATAAGTAAGAACCAGATTATGTGTTTGATTATCTTTACAATTTTTTATAAAATACATTAATGTGACAATGTTGAGTTATCCATTCAATGCTCCAATAATCACGAAGGTAATATCATGATACAAGATGAGATTTTAGGAAGTTTAAAGATTTCATTGATTCCAAGTTTTAAGGAAATATTCCTAAGAAGTATTGATTGAATTATATATTTTATGAAGTTTAAAGGTGGTTCAATGAAGGAATATTTGTGTGTGGATTTCAAATTTTGAGTGGGAAATTCAAGCTTGAGTTCATTCTTCTCACTGAGTTCCTAGAAAAACTATTACTATGTAAATTGGAACAGGCTTGCAGAAAAAAGGTTGATTGAGCTATTATTTTTCTCAATTTATTATTACTAGGATTATTATTGAATAATTGAAGTGATTCTAAGAGGTTTTGTTCATAAATATTGATAATCGTTCTATTTTGGGTCAATGTAATGAATATAGAGGTACCAGATAAATTGATACCAGATAAAGAAGTGGAATAATAGATGATCTAGTGGAATTGTAAGAACTATTGGTATTGGATAAACATGTAGTGTTGGATAATTCGGTGTTGGATGAAGAATAAAAATGGATCAAATGAACGGTTCAGGATGAATAGTACCAAATAGACTATACTGGATGGAGAATAATTAGACAGACCAATTTTTTATGGAGGAAGATGAAAAGGAAAGAGAAATTTTTTTATGCTATGAATAAGAAGAATAGGTAATGAAGAAGTGTTGATTTTATACTAAAGTATAAGTAAGAATATAGGAAAATTAACAAATAAGCTCTACAACATTCAACATAAGTAACATTTTTGTATGACTTTCTTAGTGTTTTAAATAACTTTAATAAGATAAATATTTTCTACAAAGGAATTATAAAGATATATAATGGGGATTTAATTGGACTTGGCACTCACTAATATAGAGATTTAATATTTTTTTCTTATCCTCCATTCTATATTGTAGGGAACCACACTTGGGGGGCATGATTGTTTTCTGACCAACCATTATAATTGGGTATCTCATTATAGTGTAGAATTTATATATTGGTCAACATCATACATAGTGAGGACTAGATACTCTTATTGAGTAGTGAACCTTGTAAAAATATCATGTTCAATCTTTTACTTTCTTTCATATACTTGCAAATGATAATGAAAAGATAATAAGATAATCAAGATCCTTACAGGTCTAATAGGTAAAGGTATAAAGAGTATTTTTTAGTTTAAAAAGTCCCCAATATTGATTCACCCATCCCCCCACCTCTCAGTGTTGAGCATATACCAAAGTGTCCTAGTAGAGTTAAGGAGATAAATTTCTCTAACTATGTGAATGGATTCCCATATATATCATATCTTGATGGATATACTCTCTATGATGTTTAGAATATAGTGTAACAAATTGAACCGGATGGGTTCCACTATAAATAGTAAAACAGATCACTTGTCTTATATGACTAAGAAATTATAATTATCTTCCAATACCTTGAAAAAAATTATTGTAGCATTCATCCTATAGAGTGGGACTAATTCTAAATCATGAAAAAATTATGTTTGTTATTTTTTTTGTTTCTTTAAATCATTATCTTTTATATGTTCTTATTTGGTTCGTTCAAAAGTTCTTATTCCCACTTGTAAGTTCCATGGGATATCTTCTTAGTGTTTGGAAGATTGATCAAACCCAACAGTCATGATATGTATATTGATTTGGATGTTTTAAGGGGTTAATTATTTATAGAATTTCAACTTTGAAATTTTGAGTAATTTTCAATGTTTTTTTGGGTAATTATCAATAATGAATAATGAAAAATTTTAAGTAATGATAAAAACATTTTTATTATCAACAGTTATAATTCTAGGTAGATATTTCTAAAAATAGTTTTTTATGATGGTGTATAGAGATTGAAGGTTGATGGAAATTTTGTACACATTTGTAAGTTTATGTTACTTGAAGGATGATTTTCACTCGTATTTTTCTACACTTTTACCATAAGATTCGAGGCTAGGTTCAATCAATATCTAGAGGGAGATGAGGATTACTAGATTTATTATTAATCTATTATTATTTTCCCCTCACCCTTAACTGAATTCAGTATTTAGAGACAAGATATTTTATGTTTTTAGTGATGATAAGATAGTTAGTGAGAGTTGGTATATGGGGATATTTCCTTTTATATTTTAGATTTATCATCGTGTGAGTTACACATAGACACACTAGTTTTTAGGCTATTTTTATTGATATATAGGTATAAATTTTGATATTTTATTAGTATTTTTTCCATCATATCTCATCACCTCATAGAAGCATTAGTATAAAATATACACATTAACACATGTTGGTCTAATAAATGAACTACTATGTATGTTTATGCTAACAATTATTCTATATATACTATTTTTTTATTTATATGATTTTTTTAAAAGAGACATTGGTCATAGATAACTTAAGATTGAGCAAATTTGATAAGATTCTAGTTTCATCCAAATTTTAATGTATACTCTTAAGATGTATTTTTTTTCCTAAAACTTTTTAAATATTTTATATATTTAGGATATTTTTTATAGTTTTTTATGATATATAAAATTTATATGCATTTATTTATATACTTGTTCCTTGGTTCAATATGATTTTTCTCTATTAATGGTAGTAGTTTTCATTTACAAAGTGAAATGCTTCCAATTTGTGAGATTTATACCCTTAGTGCTAATTTCCAACCCCATTCCTATTAGAGGCTGGTATAGGGTTCATACTCGATTTCATTGTCAGATCAAGAGGTGTCCTAGTGAGTTTGGGTCAAAACAGTGTGGTATCAGAATAATAACTTTTAGGATAGATTGTGGATCATTCATTGGTATGGGTTATATTTAAGCTATAAGACCCTATTATTAGATACCTTTTCATGGTTCAATGATGTATGTACCACCCTTTATTTACTAGAATCATCCTCAATAGTATGTATCTCTAAGGATTTTTCAGCAACAGCGTGATAGGAAAACACATAGACCACCCAATCAAGGTGAAGTTGGTATAGGTTATCTGAGTAATATTCCATGATATCAGGGGATACTTATTGGTTAGTGTTGAGGTTTTAGTTGAAAATAATGTCATTATGGGATAGGGTCAATGTAATGGATCGTACCACTCTGGTCCATTTCTTTGTGAAAATGTGGTGCTGAAGGTGTTCCGGGAGGTCAAGGTGACTTGGGGGGTGCGTTTGGGTGGAATTTTAAGGAAAGCTAAAGGGAAATAGCTTTCGCACGGTTGGCGCACGGTTTTCCTAAACCGTGCAGCCAAACCGTGCAAGGTTGGTTTTGGAGGCAGTGGCTAATGCATGGTTAGCGCACGGTTTTTCTAACTGTGTGAGGAGTGTTTGCTGAGGCAGAAGCTAACGCACGATTAGCGCATGGTTTGTTAAACCGTGCGGACTAACCGTGTGGGCACTTAAAGTTAGATCCTAAAATTGTGGATCTGAACTATTTTTCTTCTAAATGGTTCGTTTAAGCCTCTAAGTGGCCATAACTCGGGATTACCCTTCCTTGGAGGTAGAAGAACCTATCCCAAGCGTTTTAGAGGTGATCTGGAGGCTTATCTTGGTGAATCAAAGCCGGTTTCTTGAGGTATGTGATCATTTTTGTTTGGTTTCTTAGATCTACTAAGATCTACTTCTCTTATTCTCTCTATTTCTTAGATCTACGCCCATTATGGGTAGATCTAAGTGTGTGTATGTCGAATATGATGAGCTTTGGTCTTGGTTGTGTTAAGAGAGGAGATCTAAGGAGGATTCATGGAGAATCGACCCGGTTCCTTGGGCGTTCTTCGACTGCTATGGTTTTCTTCGAAAACCTTTGAGGTAGGGGATTCGTGGCTTCTCTAATTGTTTATGTGCAATCATAGAGTTAGAATGATTTATCCCTTTGTATCACAATGAAATTGACCTAATTAAATACTTGAACCGGATTAAAGGAATTAGTTTGATCACATGTTATTACTTTGTACCGTGATAATGGTTCGCCTCTTGATTTTCTAGATAGTGTGATATATATGCCTTTCTTGTTATCATGTTGTTCTTGATGAAATTTATAAAGAACGTAAAGCCGGAATTAATTGATAATTAATTGGATAAAGATAAAGAGGCATGTAAAAGAATATGATTGTTGTTGTTGTGTTTGTTGATCCAAATAGATGTTGATCAAATTGATGCTGATGTTTGTGATTAATTCAGTTGGTTGGTAAACCTGAAATCTGTTGGTGCTTATTGTTTGAAGTCTAGATGCCTTGTTAAAGGGCCAAGATCCCAAATTGATGTGATGTTTACCTTCCTGCTTCTTGTGTTGTGATGTGATCCTGGATGGATGTTGTGATTTGTGGGGGCATGGAGACCTTGTGGTTGTGGCAGCGGATGACACCTAGAGTGGTGAGATGAATCGGTTTATGCATGTGGGTGTCAGGGAGGACACCAGGGATGATGGAGGGATGATATGCATCGGTTTATGCATGTGGGTGTTAAGGAGGACACCAGGGATGATGGAATGGGATGGATGTGATTGTTGGATCCTTGGTGCTTTGTTTGGTTGTTTATCTGCTTTAATTTTCCCCGCTGCTCAAGGCAACTGGTCTTGCTTACCCATCTTCTGAAAGAGGCGAAGACACGCGGGGTATGCCACGTGCTTTCCGTGTTTATCCTCTCAAGGGAGAATGGGTCTACACACTTGCTATAGGCGGAAAATAATCGACGGGTAGTACATCTACTCACTGTGTTGAGCCCCTTGTGTTTAGTATCATAGGATTCTTTTCTAGAATGCCTGGGAATATGGGAAAGTAATTCTGTAATGAATGTTTGAATAAATGATGTTAACCCATGGGGTTAGAGTTTGTTGAAACTTAATGATGAGGTTGAGAACTTTTGAAGGGACAATGTTTTTTGGATGTGTTGTTAATGGAATTTAATGTGGAAATTTTTCATGGTTAATTAATGTTTGAAAAATTAATTAATGTACAGTGGAATTGATAAAAAGGGAATGAAGTAATCTAATAAAGACCTTAAATGGTTGTGTGATTATAGGATACCTAGTCTTAGAAGTGGCAGCCCAGAGTCTGAGAGACGTTAGCTGTAGTTGTGTCTAAGACTAGGTTATGCCCATAGTGAGGTTGTGAGTTATTGTATATTCTGTACTTTTTGTGTTTCTATACGCTACTCCACCCTGCCAGTAAGGGAAAATGGAACCTCGGGGATTCTGAGCCCTGGGGGTGCCTTCCCCAACATTCCGGTGGGAGGATGAATGGCTGACTACCCCCTTTGACCCCGCTCTCTTCTCTTGGTAGATACTAGTGACATTAGGCATAGTGGTTAGTTTTCCCCATATATGTGTGTAGAGGGCTGTAATGACTTGTGGTTATTCACACACATATATTCTGGATATAGTATCCTATGGACTACTATAGGTGTAACGTGTATAGGTTGTGATGGATTGAGGATCCTTACTCGGTGTATGGGCTGTAATGGCTTGAGGTATAATACCCGACGTATGATACATGTTATGCGAGCTGTGGTGGCTCCCGAAAACTACCTGGTTACTTTTGGTTGTGAGGATGGTGTGGTTCTTCACCAAGGTGTCTATGGGCAAGCCTTTGTGGTGCATGTGGTGCAGATTGTGGAGCTTATCCCATGTGTATACGGGCAAGCCTTTGGAGAGAGATGCACGGGACGTATGTCGTTGGGGAAAAGCGGCAAACCAGTGGGGAAGTAGTAGTGGGGTACCCTTGATATTCTTTATTATATGATATATTCTTGTATGCTTTACTTTGTGAGAGTATCCATGGTGAGGTTGGGAACTTAGTATACCTGTTTAGGTGACGAGTTAGTTTCACTCATTGTTCACTATGCTTTAGCATGCTTTCTTTACTTTTCCACGAGAGGATTTGGGGAGGATCTTACCGAGTATACTATTATACTCACCCTACGTATATATAAACTGTTTTTTAGGTCACTTGAATCAGGTTGGAGATCAGGCTGGTTACTACTAGCTTGTGGTTGCAGGAGCTGTTCGGGCTTGTGGTCGCTGTTGTTTTTACTTTCTTTGGGTACTTGCAGTTTTTCCCCTTTCAGTTGTAGTACTTTTGCATGGCATTATATATGTGCATTTGGGTTTCTTTTATATTTCAGTTCTGAGTTGGAGTTGGTTGGTGTCTATCTTATCTCTCTCTTCTGCATGTGTTCTCTTAGAGGGTAATGTCTCCCATTTGTGTGTTTATTATACCCTCGGTGCTAGTCGCCAACCCGGGGCCTACTGGAGGCGGGACTCAGGGGGTCATTATCTCCCTTCTTGCATTTCTGGCCCAGGAGGGGTACACTTTGTGGGGAGGGGGTCGTGACAGAGTGGTATCAGAGGTCTGGTTGAGGGATAGGATGGAGTTTGGAGTTAGTCACAGATAAGGTTGCATGGGTTGGTAGGGAAACGGTGTCATTCATGTTTATCAAGTGAGGTAAACACTGGAGACTGGCTGATACATAGGAATTTAGGGCCCCCTATGATCTGATGTACAGACATTTAAGTTTACAATGGATACTAAACAAGGTGATACTGGTTGCAGTGTAGAGACCTAGGAAAGGATCATGCATCATTCTTCTTTGTGCTTGTGTTTGAATGGGTAGACCTTGGGATAGGATAAGCTAAAATGAATAAAAGAAAACAATTAATTAATTAATGTTTAGTCTTCCATATTCCAGGCTTAGGAGATCTAAGTGTTGTTATTTTACAGGTATGGATCCAGGTCGACATCCTCATCAGGTTTGAGCAGAAAATGTCCAGCAGGTTGTTCCAGCAGATCGCCATAGGGTAAAGGTTGATGAAATGAAACTTGGAGGAAGACACTATGAGAGTTTCAGCACCATAGTCTGCAGAAGTATGAGGGATCTGTTTTAGATTCAGTCACATAAGACTGGTTGGAGGAGGTTGAGATAGGCTTCAGTTCGATCCATGCTCGGAAGGAGCACTGGGTTTCCTTAGTTGTGATGATGCTGCGTGGAGCAGCAAGGTAGTGGTGGTTGTTGTTCCTTGGGGATCATGAGGAGTCAGCGATCTCATGGGAGGAGTTCCAAAACAAGTTTAGAGTTGAGTTCCTTTCTTCGACTGTGAAGGTGTCTAGTCTCCGGGACCTTCTTACCCTTAGATAGGGGAGATCTACTGTTCGAGAGTTTGGAATTCATTTTAGGAACCTTTTACAATATGCTTCAGACCTGTTACCAGATAAGGAGGCTAGGGCGAGGCCTTTCGAGGAGGCTTTGTGTCCAGAGATCCAGCGCCAGGTCACCCCATTTATGTTGAAGACATATCTTGAGGTACTGGCGAGGGTAGAGGTTTTTGAGAGGACTTTGTCCAGGAACGGATCATCAAGAGAAGGAGATCCTCATGATCACTCACGAATCAAGGCTGTGGTCCGGGGTTCCCGGTTTTCAAGGCAGAAGAGTTTCCATTTAGACAGGGGTAGGTCCCAGCCCTTAACATATCGTTTCTCTAGAGGCAGCAACTCTCAGGCCTATTCCAAGGGACCAGGATCTTGTTTTTCTTGTGGTGGTCATGGTCATCAGCAGTGGGAGTGCCCGACCTTTTAGATCGGTCATCGTGCACCAAGTGTTATGCTTTAGGTTCCTCCATTGAGGCAGTTCTAGCCGAGGCAGCAGTAACTAGTTGCACCAGTTTTAGATCACCAGAGGGTAGATGAGGCAGGCAGAGGACAGATCCATGATTCTCCCCATCCTTAGAGAGCAGAGTGCGGCCGTGGTGGTGGTTGTCATCAGGGTCAGAGAGGTCATGTAGGAGGTCGTGGTCAGCTTCATGCTCTAGCGTTGCCAGCACCAGATGATCCAGACGTCGTTCGAGGTACCCTTTGCTTGTTTTCTACCTTGGTGTGTGCCTTGTTTTATTCAGGAGAGACACACTCCTTCATATCACCTACCCTTTTCCATGCTTTGGGACTTGAGGTAGAGAGGCTTCCAGTGCCCTTGGTGTTGACTACACCAGTTGTAGGTCGAGCTGACTTATTTGAAGTATGTAGAGATTGTGATCTAGTGTTTGGGAAACACCGCTCTTGGGGAGATTTACTATGTTTATGAATACAACCATATGATTTCATCCTCGTCATGGATTGGTTGTATTTGGTGCAGGATATCATGGATTGCTTCAGGAAGAAGGTTGTTTTCTTTGGTGCGGATGGAGAACAAGTGGTGTTTGTTGGTGAGCGAGACCCTCAGATGGGTCAAAGGTGTGTTCCATTCTTATCGTCCTTGGCAGCTAAGATGATGTTGAGTTCTTCAGAGGTTCAGGAGTTGGTGTTTCCTAGGGTCGTACAGGAGTACCCTGATGTCTTTCCAGAGGAGGTTGTAGCATTACCCCCTCGATGAGAGATCAAGTTTGGGATCAAGCTATAGCCAGGAGCGTCTCCTATCTCTATGTCTCCATATAGGATGGCCCCTTCTGAGTTACGAGAGCTATGTATACAACTTTATGGTTTCTTGCAGTGCGGTTTTGTTTGACCAAGTGTGTCACCATGGGGTGCACCAGTTATGTTCGTGAAGAAGGCCGACGACAGTTTTCAGTTGTGTGTCGATTATCGTCACTTAAACAAAGTGACTATAAAGAATATATATCCTCTTCCACGGATCTATGATTTATTCGATAAACTGAAGGGTGAAAGTTGGTTCTCAAAGATCGACTTGCAGTCAGGATATCATCAGATGCGTGTGAAGGATGGGGATATCCCGAAGACTGCTTTCTGTTGTCGTCATGGGCACTATGAGTTCGTTTTAATGTCATTTGGCATGAGGAATTCTCCAGATGTATTCATGGGATTGATGAATGCAGTGTTCTATGATTTCCTGGACAATTTCATGGTAGTTTTTATCGATGACATCCTTGTGTACTCCACATATGAAGAGAAGCATGCAGAGAATCTACGAGCCATTTTGGGAGTTCTCCGTTGACATCAGCTGTTCGAGAAGTTGTCGAAGTGTGATTTTTGGGTTTGAGAAGTCCGTTTCTTAGGGCATGTTGTGTCCCAACAGGGAGTAGTTGTGGATCCATCGAAGATAGAAGAAGTTGTGTCTTGGGTAGCCCCCAAGATAGTTTCAGAGGTGCGATGTTTCCTTGGTCTCATAGTCTACTACAGGAGGTTCGTAACCAATTTCTCCCGAGTTGCAACTCCTCTGACAGCTTTGACCAGGAAAGATCAGGCTTTCATATGGACTGATCAGTGTCAGGCAACTTTCGAGTATCTAAAAGATAAGTTAGTAAGTGCTCCAGTCCTTTGTCTTCCAGCTATGGGAGTTCAGTTTGATGTTTTCTGTGATGTTTCACATCTAGGGTTAGGTTGTGTTATCATGCAGCAGAGGTCAGTTGTTTCTTATGGGTCTCGACAGTTACATCCCCATGAATGAAACTATTCCACCCATGATCTTGAGTTGGCAGCCGTGATGTTTTCTCTGAAGTTGTGGAGACATTACCTCATTGGTGAGCGCTTTGTGGTTTTCACCGATCATAAGAGTTTGAGGTATGTTTTCTCCCAGCGTGACTTGAACTTACGATAGCATCAGTGGATGGAGTTATTACAGGAATATGACTTCGAAATATCATATACACCTGGAAAAGGGAATGTTGTAGCTGATGCGCTAAGTCGAAAGTCGCGTAGTGATGTTGTGCGTGAATCCGGTGATTCCTGGAGAGTAATGGAAGAACTATCAGCATTGAATCTTGATATGGGAGAAGTTGGGGGTAGATGTTTTCTTTTTCAGATGACGGTACATTCATCCCTGATACAGAAGGTGGAAGATTCCCAGTTGGGGGATCTTGAGGTGGAGGTCTGGAGAGACCGATTTTTTTGTGGTGAGGCCCCTGATGGTTGGTCAGAAGATGAACAACACTGAGTGTTGTATCGTAGAAGAATTTTTGTTCCCTTGACGATGTGCGAGACGGTTTTCTGAGAGTTTCATAGTTTTCCCTTAGCAGTACATCCTGGCATAACAAAGATGTACCGATCCTTGAGGAGTCAGTTTTAGTGGCCTGGGATGAAGCGTGTGGTTGCGGAGTTTGTGTCTCGATGTTTATTATGTCAAAAGGTGAAGGCTGAACACCGTGTTCCAGGTGGTCTTCTTCATCCATTAGATATTCCTCAGTGTAAGTGGGAGGACATCTCAATGGACTTTGTTACAAGTTTACCTCGAGCTTCGAGAGGACATGATTCTATTTGGGTGGTAGTGGATCGTTTAACAAAATAGGCTCACTTCATAGTGATCAAGGAGTGAAGCTCAGTGGAGGTTTTGTCGAGGCAGTATCTAGAAAAGGTGGTAGGACTTCATGGAGTCCCGAGGATGATCATTTCTGATCAAGATCCTCATTTTACCTCCAGGGTGTGGAGAGGTCTCCAACATGCTTTTGGTTCTCAACTATTCCTAAGAACTGCTTTTCATCCTCAAACAGATGGTCATACAGAGCGAACTATCCAGAATCTTGAAGACATGTTACGCTCTTATGTTCTCGATTTCGTAGGATCATGGATGAGGCACTTAACCTTGGTGGAGTTTGCTTATAATAATAGTTTTTACTCCACCATCGGTGTGGCACAATTTTAAGCCTTGTATGGTCGGCCTTTCCGTTCTTCGTTGTGCTGGACTGGGGTCGTAGAGTTAGCAATTCTCAGACCGGAACTAGTGCAGAATACAACAGAGATGGTTCAGGTGATTCGTGAGAGGATGAAGATAGTGTAATATCGTCAGAAATCATATGTCGATCAAAGAAGGAGACCCTTAGAGTTTAATGTTGGGGATCATGTGTTTCTGAAGGTGACTCCCCGTCATGGGAAGCAAAGGTTTGGTCGTGGAAGTAAGCTTTCTCCCCGGTTTGTTGGGCCTTTCGAGGTGTTAGCTCGTGTTGGAGCTGTGGTGTACCGAGTATCACTTCCCCCTCAGATGAGTCGGATACATAATGTTTTCCATGTATCACAGTTCCGTCGTTATCTTCATGATGACTCTCATGTCATCGATTGGGGAGAGATCGATGTCGATGATGATGCAACCTTTGAGGAGCGACCTGTGGAGATTCGAGACCGCAAGTAGAAGGTGTTGCACGGGCGTTCTATCCCTTTAGTTCATGTCTTGTGGCGACACGGTGGCTTGGAGGAGAGTATTTGGGAACGTGAGTCACAGATACATGCTCAATAACCAGAGTTGTTTGATATTTAATTCTTTTCATGTATCATTGTAACTTATGTGGTTGTGAAACTTTCATGTTTATGAGATGGCACACTTTGTTGCTTTGGTGGCTTTCTCTCCTTTGATAGGTATCTCGATGGGTTGTTGTTTAGACCCTGTTTCATTTTCTCTTTAGGTGGGTTTTGGATTCTCGAGGACGAGAATGTTTTGAGAGGTATTTGATGTAATGGCCCAGACAACTCCAGTCCATTACTTTGTGAAAATGTGGGGATGGAGGTGTTTCGGGAGGTCAAGGTGACTTGGGGGTGCGTTTGGGTGGAATTTTAAGGAAAGATAAAGGGAAATAGCTTTCGCACGGTTGGCACACGGTTTTCCTAAACTGTGCGGCCAAACCGTGCAAGGTTGGTGTTGAAGGCAGTGGCTAATGCACGGTTAGTGCACGGTTTGTCTAACTGTGCGGACTAACCATGCGAGGAGTGTTTGGAGAGGTAGAAACTAATGCACGGTTAGCGCACGGTTTGTTAACACGTGCGGACTAACCATGCGGTCACTTAAAGTTAGATCCTAAAATTTCGGATCTGAACTCTTTTGCCTCTAAATGGATCGTTTAAGCCTCTAAGTGTCCATAACTCGGGATTACCCTTCCTTGGAGGTAGAAGAACCTCTCCCAATCATTTTGGAGGCGATCTAGAGGCTTCTCTTGGTGAATCGAAGCCGGTTTCTTGAGGTATGTGATTGTTCTTGTTTGGTTTCTTAGATCTACTTAGATCTACTTCTCCTCTTTTCTCTATTTCTTAGATCTACGCCCATTATGGGTAGATCTAAGTGTGTGGATTTCAAATATGATGAGCTTTGGTCTTGGTTGTGTTAGGAGAGGAGATCTAAGGATGATTCGTGGAGAATCAACCCGGTTCCTTGGGCGTTCTTCGACCGGTGTGGTTTTCCTCAAAAACCTTTGAGGTAGGGGATCCGTGGCTTCTCTAATTGTTTATGTGCAATCGTAGAGTTAGCATGATTTATACCTTTGGATCACAATGAAATTGACCTAATTAAATACTTGAACCAGATTAAAGGAATTGTTTTGATCGCATGTTGTTGCTTTGTACCGTGATAACGGTTCACCTCTTGATTTGCTAGATAGTGTGATATCTATGACTTGCTTGTTATCATGTTGTTCTTGTTGAAATTGATAAAGAACGTAAAGATAGAATTAATTGATAATTAATTAGCTAAATATAAAGAGTCATGTAAATGAATCCAGTTGTTTTTGTTGTGGTTGTTGATCTAAATTGATGTTGATAAAATTGATGTCGATGTTTGTGATTAATTTAGTTGGTTGGTAAACATGAAATCTGTTGTTGATTGTTTTTTAAAGGCTAGATTCCTTGCTAAAGTTCCAAGAGCCCAAATTGATGTGATGTTTAACTTCCTGCTGCTTGTGTCGTGATGTGATCCTAGATGGATGTTGCGATTTGTGGGGGCCTGGAGGCCTTATGGTTGTGGAATTCGATGATGCCTAGAGTGGTGAGATGCATCGGTTTATGCATGTGGGTGTTAGGGAGGACACCAGGGATGATGGAGTGGCGAGATGCATTAGTTTATGCGTGTGGGTGTCAGGGAGGACACCAGGGATGATGGAATGGGATGGATGTGACTGTTGGATGCTTGGTGCTTTGTTTGGTTGTTTATCTGCTTTACTTTTCCCCACTGCTCAAGGCAGCTGGTCTTGCTTACCCATCTTACAAAAGAGGTGAAGACATGCGAGGTATGCCACGTGCTTTCCGTGTTTAGCCTCTCAAGGTAGAAAGAATCTACTCTCTTACTATAGGCAGCAAAGACTCGACGGGTAGTACATCTACTCACCGTGTTGATCCCCTTATGTTTAGTAGCATAGGATGCTTTTATAGAATGCCGGGGAATATGGGAAGTAATTATAACGATCCATACTTTACATAAATTGTTAGTACTTCAAAATTGAATTACACTTATTACAACATATAACAAAACTATGAAAGGACCGTATAGGTATAGTGTCTTTAGAAACTTGGAAACATAAACAACTGGTTCATAAAACATCTACATTGTCTCCTATTTATTTCATCATATCTAGAGTCCCTTTTGGCATATCCTACTTAATAACCTTCTTCCTGACCTGGGGAAAGAAAACATACAAAAGGGTGAGGTAAAATTCTCAGTAAAGGTAAACAAAATAAATATCAATCACATCATATTCATAAGAACATAACATTTTGGAAATCTTAACCTGCAAATGAGATCATAATTTCATAATCCTGGGATAAATCATAGTAATGAAATGTAATCCCAATAATCATAACTTAAAACATTAAACTTTGTGGAATACACACATAATAATAGAGAATCATTTCTTATTAGTCAATACTCATTTCCAAGACTATCTTAGCGGACAAAGTCCATTTCTGAACCGAGTTCACTCCTCATTTCAGTCCTGTTTCACTGAACTAAATTAACCTGTCGTTCCAGACATGTCTATCTCATGAGATATAAATCTTTGCCCAATGAATTGGAGGGAGATATAGGTCCCACCCATCTCATAATGATACCATTCTTATGTGTTCCATAAAATCATAAATCATACATCATAGCTTAACCCATGTAATAAAAATGGGATTCTTAAACATCACGTCATCATAACATAATCCATAAAAGGATATTGTAAAAATAATTCCATAATAACATAATCAAATCAATGTAAAAATAGGGATATAAACAGAACCCTATATTATCTTATATGGAAAATAAATTTTGATAAAACACTTGAACTCCATTCTTGAGGAAAATATCCTTTCTACTTCAAAAACATTTTCCTTTCTTAACATGTCATATAATTTTGAACTAAAAGAAGTTGATTAAAAATAAACTTGAAAATTTTTAAAGGAAGCTTCATGGAAAAAATGTTATAAAAATCCATTCATGCCGTATAAGTTAAAAAAACATTCTTCTCGTATTTTGGCTGGAAAAGTCAAAAAGTACCTCGTACGAAAAACAAAAAAAGATTCCTTTCATATATTTTACTAAAAACTCACCAAAGGGTAAAATTGGACTTAAAAAATTTTATAAGGATATAAATATTACATATTTAGGAAACATGGATGTGGATGATAAATATTCCCCAGTAAATTCTAAAGTATAAACAATCTCGGATAAAAATTGATATTGCGAAATTTTCCCTTACCTTAGGTCTGATTTGCTTCGTAAGTGTCCAAACCTCCTATATAATGATTTAAATAATGTTATTGACTTATTCCAAAATCATACTTATTTTTATGATATCATATATGGTTATATTATTAGCTTCTTATTAGTAATATTTCATTACTACTTGTTATTCGGGTGTTTATTACTTTTTGTTCTTATGCGTGTTTTGTCGAATAAATTCTTATTATTATTTTTAGGTTATAGATACCTCATTTACAGAATTTTATTAGTGTAATATATATCATATTAATTAATTCAATTCATTTATATAATCATTATGCAATGAAGACCATGTAGAACGAGTCGCATCACATCGTGGAGACGGTATTCCGTACGTACGCACGAGCGATGATATCGTTCCCATGATCGTGGAATTGTATTGGAGTGTATGTATACTATTTCAGAATCAATATAACTGTACAATAATCATATATAGTTATTCTTTACACCATCATACCCATCCAAGTAAGGTGGTGGTGGAAAATAGATTACACCACGGCGTGGAGACGGTATTCCGTACGTACGCACGTGCGGTGATTTCGTTTTCCGTAGGATGGATAGATGGTGAAATAGGTTTGTTTCATACTTATAATAACATATCAGTATATGAATGATACTGATTTTTTTACTTCATAATGAAACAACTAAATAATAAGAAGTGGAAGAAGAAATAAAGTTGAAAGAATCGGTAACAGACATTACCTCTTCTTTGAAGCGCCTCTTTGAGACCTCCTTTTAGGGCACTAAAATTGGTCTTAGAAGAAGACTAGGACCTCTAGTATGTTTATTAGGGAAGTGTAGAAGATAATTTGGCATGTTTGTTTTGATATTGAAGGCTTAAAGTGGTGTGAGGAAGAGAGGGAGGAGGTTCCCTTTTATAAGGGAGGAGAGGGGCACCTTTGGAAAAACTAAAAATATTATTTTATTATAAAGTCATATTCGGTTTTTAGTAGCTCCAAATTGATTTATTTAGAAGATAAGGTGGTTATGGGTCTAAATACTCTAATCCAATAGAATTTAGACAAGTTTAGGTTTCTATTTTAACCTTATCATTTAGATTTAACTTTCAGTTAAATAATTTTACTTTTACTGTGTCTTCTTGTTTTCTTACACTATAAGGTTAATAAACTTACTATAACAAGCCAAAAGAACCCCAAGTTGTTTATTATTAATATCTATAACTTTATCTAAGTCATATTTCCGAACCTTAGATTTTTAGGAATAAAATAACAATTAATAATATAATATTTGTTTTAAAAACTATTTTATGTCAATTTTGACACTATTTGGTAATTGATTTTTTTGAAAATCATAACAGAATGATTAGTTCTAAATAAGTTACTTAAATCAATACTAACATGTCATATTAACCTATAAAATTAGTGTAATTCATAAAAAGTCTCAAATTACATTCATTTGGGTATTTATAACATCAATTATGTCAATATTTAATTAATAAGATAATTACTGCATCATCTTTGTGTCATAAATAAATTAAATTGTTTAATGTCTAAAAATTATAAATAAAATACCATTATGTAGGAAATCTTTTTATCTTTCTAATTAATATTTATAGTCGAATTTATCTTATGTATAACCCTATATTAAAAATTATTTACTTATTAAACTTTGATTTTAACTATTTTAACCCTTCTTTCAATAAATTAATAATAAATGTCCTAATCTAATCCAAGTGGGCCTAAATGGTAATATTTTATTCCTAATGTTGTTTTTGGTAGAATTAAACTTATCCAATAGAATTATTACATGTGTTAGGGTAATAATAATAACATTTTTACCCTTAATTATCCTATTTACTTTTAATCGTGGTAAAAAAAGTAAAAAGTTACTATTCACCAAAAATTATTTTCATCTCATTGAACCACATTTTAGTCCTTGATATTAACCGTGTCTCTCGGATTTTTGAAATTCCACTCACAGAAGCGGTAAAATTAAGTTTTATTTAAATTTGCAAATTCTCCTAGGAGGTGGGTAAAAGACGGTGAAAAGTTCAATAAAATTTTTATATATCTAAAATTATTATAAAATGACTTCAATGAATTACATTGAACTTATATAGATGTTATGTATAAATTTTAACCTAAAATAAATAATTAATTAAATAAAAAGTCGGTTTTTAAATAGTAACCCAGTGTTTTCACTATTCATCAAAAATTGAAAGTTTTCAGAAAAATACCAAAATTTCACCCGAGTCTAATTTCAATATTCCAAATCAAAAAATGAAGTCCGTTTTGAAAAATAAGATTTCAAAAAGTGGTTATTACTATTTATAACGGCTAGTTTTAATAATATTTTAATAGCATACTGTTGTTTAGTAAAACTCGGTATTGCGTACAACGCAAGCTGTCGAGGAAGGTCGTGATTGCGTGTAAAGCAAGACAAGCTAGTGTTGTGTGTAGTGAAAGATTACTTTGATGATTTATATAACATAAAAACAAAATATTTCTCATAAAAGTCTCAGGTGTTACATTCTACCCCCCTTAAAATGAATTTCGCCCTCGAAATTCGTCACTTTGTAACAAACAGATGAGGATACCTCTCCTTCATCATTTCCTCAAGCTCCCATGTTGCTTCTTATATTTGGTGGTTCCTCCATAAAATCTTCACCAAGCTAGTGGTCTTGTTTCGTAGGACTTTTTCACTACGATCGAGAATCTCTATCGGCTGTTCTTCATAAGAAAGATCTTGTTCCAGCGGTACAACTTCTGAGCTGAGTACATGTGAAGGATCAGGTATGTACTTTATTAGGAGAAATACATGGAACACATCATGAACTTGAGAGAGATTCAGTGGAAGAACCAATCGGTAAGCTACCTTCCCAACACGATCCAGTATTTCGAAAGGACTGATATATCTAGGGCTCAGCTTTCCCTTCTTTCCAAATCTCATTACTCTCTTCCAAGTAGATATTCGTAAGAACACTTTATCACCCACTTCAAACTCTAGGTCTTTTATTAGGTTGTTGGCATAACTTTTTTGTTGACTCTGAGCTGCTCTTATGTGTTTTTGAATAGATCTGACCTTTTCTACCATCTCATCAACAAGATCAGGTCCTAATAGCTTTCTTTCCCCAACTTCATCCTAGTAAGTTGGAGTCCTGCATTTCTTTCCATAGAGAGCTTCATAAGGATCTATCTGAATACTGGAGTGAAAGATATTATTATAAGAAAATTCCACCAAAGGTAGGTGTTGATCCCAACCACCTTTGAAATCCATAGAGCAAGCTCTCAACATATCTTCTAGAGTTTGAATCGTCCTCTCAGATTGACCGTCTGTCTGAGGATAATAAACAGTGCTGAAACTCAACTCTGTATCCAGAGTATGTTGAAGACTTCACCAGAACTTTGAGGTAAACCTCAGATCCTGATCAAATATAATGGAAAGTGGTACTCCATGCAATCTTACCACTTCCTTTAGATATATCCTGGAAACATGATCCAGAGAGAAATCCTCTCTAATAGCAATGAAGTGTGCTGACATTGTAAGATGATTAACTATGACCCAGATACCATTATTTCCTTTGGATGTTTTAGGAAGTCCGGTGACAAAGTCCATAGTGATGTTTTCCCATTTCCATTTAGGTATGGGTAATGGTTGTAACATCCCCTTAGACTTCTGTCTCTCAGCTTTAACTTGCTGACAAACCAAGCATTGAGAGACATATTCAGCAACATCTCTTTTCATTCCATCCCACCAGAAGTACTCTTTCAGGTCCCTATACATCTTCGTGCTTCTAGGATGAATAGAGAATGAAGAACTGTGAGCCTCATCCAGCAGCTCCTTCTTTAATTCTTGTATGGGAGGAACAAAAACCCAATTCCTGAACTTTATTATCCCATCACAATCAAGGTTGAATTCAGGAACATTTCTCACCTTCTTTTGTAACTCTATATCTTCTTTATGTGCCTCTTTAATCTTCACATGTATAGATGGTTGAACATTCATTTGAGAAAGATAATATTTCTCCCCTTCCATTATAATTCCAAGATCCATCCTTTTTAAATCCATAAATATCGGATCTTTTGTGATCCTCATCAGGGATAAGCTAGCATGGTCTTGTCGACTTAATGCATCTGCCACCTTGTTTGCTTTCCCGGGGTGGTAATGAATTGAGCAGTCGTAATCCTTAATCAGCTCCAACCATATTATTTGGTGCATATTCAGCTCCTTTTGTGTGAAAATATACTTTAAACTTTTATGATCAGTATAAATATCACACCTTTCTCCATAAAGATAATGCCTCCAAATATTTAATGAAAATATTACCGCATCTAACTCCAAATCATGAGTTGGGTAATTTTGCTCATGGATTTTCAACAGTCATGAGGCATAAGCTATCACCATATCATTTTGCATAATAACACACCCCAGCCCCTTCTTGGATGCATCACTGTAGATCACAAACCTTTCTCCACTACAAGGAAGTTTGAGTATAGGTGCACTGGATAACCTTCTTTTCAACTCCTTGAAATTCTCTTCACATTCCTCCATCCAAAAAAACTTAACTCCTTTCCGAGTCAACTTGGTGAGTGGATTAGATAATCGTGAAAAATATTTCCCAAAATGTCGATAATATCCATCCAAACCAAGAAAACTTCGGATATCGGTTACTGTTGTTGGTCTAGACCATCTTTCGATAACCTCTGTTTTTGTTGGATCCATAGATATCCCTTATTTTGAGATTATGTGACCCAAAAATGCAATTTTTTGAAGCCAAAATTCACACTTGGTAAATTTGTCATAAAGCTTCTCCTTTCTCAGGGTCTTCAATATAATTCTCAAGTGATCTTCATGTTCTTCCTTTCTCTTTGAATAGACAAGAATATCATCTATAAAGACTACCACAAACTGATCAAAATAGTCTCTAAAGACTCTATTCATCAGATCCATGAAGATAGCAGGGGAATTAGTAAGACCAAATGGCATCATTATAAATTCATAGTGTCCATACCTTGTATGGAAATCCATCTTTGGTATATCCTCCCTTTTGACTCTTAATTGATGATACCCTGAACGAAGATCAATCTTGGAAAAGTATTGAACTCTGCGTAGTTGGTCAAATAAGTCATCAATGCGTGGGAGAGGATACTTGTTCTAGATAGTGATATTTTTATGTTCTCGATAATCAATGTAGAGTCTCATTGATCCATCTTTCTTCTTAACAAACAGAACAGGTGCTCCCCAAGGTGATGCACTAGGGCTTATGAATCCCTTATCAAGATTCTCTTGGAGTTGCTTCTTCAATTCCTACAACTCAATTGGGGCCATTTTATAAGGTGTCTTTGAAATAGGTAAAGCACCCTGTACGAGTTCTATTGAAAACTCAACTTCGCGATTTGGTGGAAGACCCCGTAATTCCTCCAAAAATACATCATCAAACTCTCGTACAATGGGCATATTCTTAATTGTGAGTTTCTCACCAACCATTTGAGATAAATAACCTTAATTTAGTGGAATCAAGACCCATAAGATGGAAGAAATTTCCACTGAAAGGTTATGTTCATCCTTGCATCAATATATGATCATAGATTAATCTAGAATATGAAATGTGACTTCCCTTCTTTGGCAATTGATATGAGCTCCATATAGAGAAATCCAATCCAAGCCAAGAATCACATCAAATTCCACTATAGGAAGGATCATAAGATTTGCAGGAATCACTTTCCCACAAACTTCAATCGGAGAAGAATTATAAACTTTTGATGCGACTATTGTGCCATTAGAAGTTGTCACAGCTAACTCAACATCTAATTGATGAGGTAATATGGCGATACCCTTAGAAAATTCTTCAGAAATAAAAGAGTGGGTGGATCCATAATCAAATAAAACATTTTGTACTTTAGAGTGGATGGTAAGTGTACCTTTCACCACTTCGTTATCGTACTCCACATCGCTAATATAAATTACATGTGACTTTCCTTTGTCTTTGGCCTTAAGAGTTTTTTGATGTTGATCATCATCAACAACCCTTGTATTAGGGAATTGATTGTCATAATGCCACATTTCCTTGCATTTGTAACATTGAAGTGTAGGAGGTGCACTCTGTGTATCCTTTTCTTTGTTTGCATCACTAGACATCTTCTTCCCATCATTGCGGCATTCAAATGCCCGATGACCTTCCTTTCCACATTTGAAACATTTACTTGTCCCTTTAAGAAAACTCCCTCCATGTTTCTTTCCACACTTTGAGCATAAGGTAAAACTCATCTTCTTTTCAGTGTGCTCTTTAGATTTTCCTTTGAATTCCATTTTCCTCTTCTTATCAAACCCATATGACTGATGGGTTACTCCAATCTCCATCTCAACCTTGAGAGCACATCGAAAAATTTCCTCGTAGCTATTGAAGTCCCTTATGGCTAACACACTTCAAAGACTTGGTTTTAAGACACTAAAGAATCGATCGATCTTACTCTCAGGTTGGATAATAATCCTAGAAGTGTACCTTTCTAGTCTTGTAAAATTTTATTCGTAGGTACCAACATATTCATCATCCTTTTTCTTTAGTTAAAGAAACTCCTTCTCCGTATTTGTTCGGAGAATACGAGGGAAGTACTTATTGAAAAATAAGTTCTTGAACTCGTCTCATTCCATGGATTCAATTTCATCCCTTTTCCTTGTATTTTTGATAATATTCCACAATTGATCAGCTTCACCTTCCAAGCGATAAACTCCTAAGATGACTTTATCATGTTCAGAAAATTGAAGAACTAAAAATATCTTTTCAGTAGTACTAATCCATTTTTCAGCAACTAATGGATCAGTAGACCTGCTGAATGAAGGTGGACACTGCCTCATGAAGGATTCAACAGAATGTTGCTCCTTCCTTTGCTCGTTTGGAAGTCCTGCATGATTCATAGCTTGATAAAGTTGTGTGAGAATGGCTACAAGATTTTTCATTCCAACTCCCATAACGTTTGGTTTCTCAGGGGGACTATCATTGCATTGCCCGTCATATTCCGCATTAACACGATTCCTTCAGGTACCAACCATTGACTAAAACCAAGAAGAATAGTGTGAGAAACACTAATTATAATAGGAAAACCACATAATCAAGAATAAAATTTTACACTTAAGGTCTTATCATAGGTTATTCATGGACATTTCTAAAACACTAAGATTGTGTTCTATGGTTAAGCATATCCTTAGGGTTCTTACTAAGGCTTTCACTTCCTAGTTTCCAAAGGTTGACTATACCTTTCCTCTGATACCAACTATAATGACCCATAATTTACATACATTGTTAGTACTTCAAAATTGAAGTACACTTATTACAACATATAACAAAACCATGAAAGGACCGTATAGGTATAGTGTCTTTAGAAACTGGGAAACATAAACAAATGGTTCATAAAACATCTATATTGTCTCCCATTTATTTCATCATATCTAGAGTCCCTTTTATAAAATCATACTTAATAACCTTCTTCCTAACATGGGGAAAGAAAAAATACAAAAGGGTGAGCTCAAATGCTCAGTAAAGGTAAACAAAAGAAATATCAATCACATCATATTCATAAAAACATAACATTTTGGAAATCTTAACCTGCAAAAGAGATCATAATTTCATAATCATGGGATAAATCATAGTAGTGAAATGTAATCCCAATAATAATAACTTAAAACATGAAACTTTGTGGCATACACACATAATCATATAGAATCATTTCTTAGTAGTCAAGACTCATTTCCAAGACTATCTTAGAAGACAAAGTCCATTTCTGAACCGAGTTCACTCCTCGTTTCAGTCCTGTTTCACTGAACCGGATTAACCTTCCGTTACAGCCATGTCTATCTCATGAGATATAAATATTTACCCAATGCATTGGAGGGAGATATAGGTCCCACCCATCTCATAATTATACCATTCTTATGTGTTCCACAAAATCATAAATCATACATCATAGCTTAACCCATGTAATAAAAATGAGATTCTTAAACATCACGTCACCATAACATAATCTATAAAAGGATATTGTAAAAATAATTCCATCATAACATAATCAAATCAATGTAAAAATAGGGATATAAACAGAACCCTATATTATCTTAAATGGAAAATAAATTTTGATAAAACACTTGAACTCCATTCTTGAGGAAAATATCCTTTCTACTTCAAAAACATTTTCCTTTCTTAACATGTCATATAATTTTGAACTAAAAGAATTTGATTAAAAATAAACTTGAAAACTTGTAAAGTAATATTCATGGAAATAATTTTCTAAAAATCCATTCATTCCGTATAAGTTAAAAAACATTCTTCTCGTACTTTGGCCGGAAAAGTCAAAAAGTACCTCGTACGAAAAACGACAAAAGATTCCTTTCATATATTTTACTAAAAACTTACCGAAGGGTAAAATTGGACTTAAACAATTTTATAAGGATATAAATATTACATATTGGGGAAACATGGATGTGGATGATAAATATTCCACAGAAAATTCTGAAGTATAAACAATCTCGGATAAAAATTGAGATTGCGAGATTTTCCCTTACCTTATGTCTGATTTGCTTCGTAAGTGTCCGAACCTCCTATATAATTATTTAAATAATGTTATTGACTTATTCCAGAATCATAATTATTTTTATAATATCATATATGGTTATATTTTTAGCTTTTTATTAGTAATATTTCATTACTACTTGTTATTCGTGTGTTTATTACTTTTTGTTCTTATGCGTGTTTTGTCGAATAAATTCTTATTCTTCGTTTTAGGTTATAGATACCACATTTCCAGAATGTTATTAGTGTAATATATATCATATTCATTCATTAAATTCATTTATATAATCATTAAGCAATGAAGATCATGTAGAATGAGTCGCATCACATCGTGGAGACGGTATTCCGTACGTACGCACGAGCAATGATATCGTTCCCATGATCGTGGAATTGTATTGGAATGTATGTATACTATTTCAGAATCAATATAACTTTACAATAATCATATATAGTTATTATTTACACCATTATACCCATCCAAGTAAGGTGGTGGTGGAAAATAGATTACACCACGGCGTGGAGACGGTATTCCGTACGTACGCATGCGCGGTGATTTCGTTTTCCATAGAATGGATAGATGGTGAAATAGGGTTGTTTCATACTTATAATAACATATAATTATATGATTGATACTGATGTTATTACTTCATAATGAAACAACTAAAGAATAAGAAGTGGAAGAAGAAATAAAGTTGAAAGAATCGGTAACGGACATTACCTCTTCTTTGAAGCACCTCTTTGAGACCTCCTTTTAGGGCACTAAAATTGGTCCTTGAAGAAGACCAGGACCTCTAGGATGTTTCTAGGGAAGTGAAGAAGATAATTTTGTAGGATTTTTCTGAGCCTGAAGGCTCAAAGTGGTGTGAGGAAGAGAGGGAGGAGGTTCCCTTTTATAAGGGAGGAGAGGGGTACCTTTGGAAAAACTAAAAATATTATTTTATTATAAAGACATATTCGGTTTTTAGTAGCTCCAAATTGATTTATTTCGAAGATAAGGTGGGGATGGGTCGAAATTATCTCATCCAATATAATTTAGACAAGTTTAGGTTTCTATTTTAACCTTATCATTTAGATTTAACTTTAAGTTAAATAATTTTACTTTTACCGTGTCTTCTTGTTTTCTTACACTATAAGGTTAATAAACTTACTATAACAAGCCAAACGAACCCCAAGTTGTTTATTATTAATACATATAACCTTATCTAAGTCATTTTTCTGAACCTTATATTTTTAGGAATAAAATCACAATTAATAATATAATATTTGTTTTAAAAACTATTTTATGTCAATTTTGACACTATTTGGTAATTGATTTTTGTGAAAATCATAACAGAATGATTAGTTCAAAAAAAGTTAATTAAATCAATAATAGCATTTAATATTATCCTATAAATTATTGGAATTCATAAAAAGTCTCAAATTACATTTATTTGGGTATTTATAACATCAATTATGTCAATATTTCATTAATAAGATAATTATTGCATCATCTTTGTGTCATAAATAAATTAAATTATTTAATGTATAAAAATTATAAATAAAATACCATTATGTAGGAAATATTTTTATATTTATAATTAATATTTATAGTCGAATTTATCTTATGTATAACCCTATATTAAAAATTATTTACTTATTAAACATTGATTTTAACTATTTTAACCCTTCTTTAAATAAATTAATAATAAATGTCCTAATCTAATCCAAGTGGGCCTAAATGGTAATATTTTATTCCTAAGGTTGTTTTTGGTCGAATTACACTTATCCAATAGAATTAGAACATATTTTAGGGTAATAATAATAACATTTTTACCCTTAATTACCCTATTTACTTTTAACCATGGTAAAAAAAGTAAAAAGTTACTATTCACCAAAAAATATTTTCATCTCATTGAACCACATTTTTTTCCTTGATATTAACTGTGTCTCTTGGATTTTCGAAATTCCCCTCACAGAAGCGGTAAAATTAAGTTTTATGTAAATTTGTAAATTCTCCTAGGAGGTGGGTAAAAGACGGTGAAAAGTTCAATAAAATTTTTATATATCTAAAATTATTATAAAATGACTCTAATGAATTATATTGAACTTATATAGGTGTTATGTATCAAGTTTGACCTAAAATAAATTTAAATAAAATAAATAATTAATTAAATAAAAAGTCGGTTTTTAAATAGTAACCCAGTGTTTTCACTATTCATCAAAAATTGAAAGTTTTCAGAAAAATACCAAAATTTCACCCTAGGATAATTTCGATATTACGAATCCAAAAATGAATTCCGTTTTGAAAAATAAAATTTCAAAAAGTGAGTATTACTATTCATAACGGCTAGTTTTAATAATATTTTAATAGCATATCGTTGTTTAGTGAAACTTGGTATTGCGTACAATGCAAGCTATCGAGGAAGGTCGCGATTACGTGTAAATCAAGCCAAGTTAGTGTTGTGTGTAGTGAAAGATTACTTTAATGATTTATATAACATAAAAACAAAATATTTCTCATAAAATTCTCAGGTGTTACAGTAATTCTGAAAAGAATATTTGAATAAATGATGTTAATCCATGGGGTTGGAGTTTGTTGAAACTTAATGATGAGGTTGAGAACTTTTGAAGGGACAATGGTTTTTGGATGTGATGTTAATGGAATTTAATGTGGAAATTGTTCATGGTTAATTAATGTTTGAAGAATTAATTAACCTACAGTGGAATTGATAAAAAGGGAATGAAGTAATCTAATAAAGCCCTTAAATTTTTGTCTGCTTATAGGATACCTAGTCTTATAAGTGGAAGCCCGGAGTCTGAGAGACGTTAGCTACATTTGTGTCTAAGACTAGGTTATTCCCATAGTGTGGTTGTGAGTTATAGTATATTCTGTACTTTTTGTGTTTCTATATGCTACTCCACCCTGTCAGTAAGGGAAAATGGCACCCCGGGGATTCTGAGCCCTGGGGGGGGGGGGGGGGGTTCCCCAACATTCCGGTGGGAGGATGAATGGCTGACTACCCACTTTGACCTCGCTCTCTTCTCTTGGTACATACTTGTGCCATTAGGCACAGCGGTTAGTTTTTTCCATATATGTGTATAGAGGGTTGTAATGGCTTGTGGTTATTCACACACATATATTCTGGATGTAGTATCCTATGGACTACTATAGGTGTAACGTGTATAGGTTGTGATGGCTTGAGGATCCTTACTCGGTGTATGGGTTGTAATGGCTTGAGGTATAATACCCAACGTATGATACACGTTATGCGAGCTGTGGTGCCTCCCAGAAACTACCTGGTTACTTTTGGTTGTGAGGATGGTGTGGTGCTTCGCTCAGGTGTCTGTGAGCAAGCCTTTGTGGTGCACGTGGTGCAGATTGTGGAGCTTAGCCCAAGTGTATACGGTCAAGCCTTTGGAGAGAGATGCACAGGATGTATGTTTTTGGGAAAAAGAAGAAAACTAGTGGGGAAGTAGTTGCGGGGTACCCTTGATATTCTTTATTATATGATATATTCTTGTATGTGTTACTTGGTGAGAGTATCCATGGTGAGGTTGAGAACTTAGTATACCTATTTAGGTGATGAGATAGTTTCACTCGTTGTTCACTGTGCTTTAGCATGCTTTCTTTACTTTTGCAGGAGAGTCTTTGGGGAGGATCCTACTAAGTATACTGTTATACTCACCCTACGTATATATAAACTATTTTTCAGGTCACTTGGAGTGGGTTGGAGATCAATATGGTTACTACTAGCTTGTGGTTGCAGGAGCTGTTTGGGATTGTGGTCGCTATTGTTTTTACTTTCTTTGGGTACTTGCAGTTTTTCCCCTTTCAGTTGTAGTACTTTTTCATGGCATTACATATGTGTATTTGGGTTTCTTTTATATTTCATTTCTGAGTTGGAGTTGGTTGGTTTCTATCTTATCTCTCTCTTCTTCATGTGTTCTCTTAGAGGGTAATGCCTCCCATTTGTGTGTTTACTATACCCTCGGTGCTAGTCACCAACCCGGGGCCTACTGGAGGTAGGACTCGGGGGGACATTATCTCCCTTCTCACATTTCCAGCCCAGGAGGGGTACACTTTGTGGGCAGGGGGTCGTGACAGTCAAGATGTGAATAACTTCATAAAATAGAGGTGTATAATGTAGAGGGATCAGAGGTGGTTAGAGGTAAGATTTGAATTTTTTATAACCATGCATCGATTTTGTTGATAGTAGATCTTGAAATTCATATGTTTAACCAAAAATTATCTAAAGGTTGGTAATTATAGTGTAGACTCCCATTTTTTTGAACCAGGCTAAAATGTGAAGGTTTTTGAACTTTTTCATTTACTGAATGAGTTGTTTTTAAAACAGATATTTAGAATGGATTTCATGGAGTTTAATCATCTTAAAGAGATATTTATAGACTTGAGCAAAGGCTCGTTAAGTTTCCTGAGTGGATAGAGGAGTTTTTGGATCGTTGGACCTGAAAAACCAACTTTAGAAGGACCTAAAAAGGGTTCATGGTGTGTTTGGAACCGTGTGGCCCACTATAAGAAACCATGTGGCCTTGTTCAAAGAGGAAAGTGGTGGTGCACATGGTCTATGCATGGTTTTCAAAATGTGTGCCTAGCCTGCACAGTCTACCTCTTGAGGCAGTACCTTCGCATTGTTCACCACACGGTTTGTAAAATCATATGATTTAACCTATTTTAAGAATTTAATGTAATTAAAATAAATTAAATTAAAAATAAACTAAAACACTCTAACCCTCACCCTATCTCCCTTGGATCGTGATGCACCTCTAATGGGTATCTCCCCTTCAATGCATGACCCCTTCTGTGGTACCCCTCTTTGATCTTGAATTCAACCATATTTCAACCGATTATTTGTCTAATTATTCAAGTAATGATGCCTCATCCATTATTCTACCTATTTCTAGTGATTTTTCATACTCCCCTTCACCCTATATGGTTTGACAAAAACCCTAGATTAGGGTTTGATCCATTTTTCATTGTTCTTCGGTTTTAAGGTTGTGAAAATGGCCTTCCAGGGAGGTTAGTCCATGTTCTGGAAACTACCACTGAAGTAGAGGTGGTTTAGGTCGATTCTCTCCACCATCATCATTTTTGGGTAAGTTTATAAACCCACTATTTGTTTCTTACCCTCTAAATTAGGGCCTTATGGTGTTTATGGGTCCTGATTGTTGTGTATAGTGATTTGTGGTGTCGTTGGAAGACTCGTGAGCATATACGAATGTATGTATGTATATATAAATATGTATATCCTCCAAGTGTTTATTACCTAATGGAATAGGGAATATAGGAATTGGTTTAAGAGTATATATACATATATATAGAAGTATGTGTGTGCGAGTGGATGGAAGCTTGAGTTAGAAAGTGTTGGATTGGTCTACTTCTTAAGGTAGGGTCCCTTTCCAAATCCTCAAATTTTATAAATACATTAATTAATTACTTACTACACTTTTTCTAGATTTAGATTGATTAAGTGAAGTATTTATATTAAATACCTCTTAAATGTGATTTTATTATGTTTTATAATTGAAATGAAAAATGTAATAAGTGATTTGTTGATAAACAAAGTCATGGTTTTGTAATAAAAACCCTCCAATTGAGGTGTGTTGTATTCAAGATAAAAATTTGTGTTTAGAAATTTATTTTTGCTTAAATTTTTGTATTGATATAACTTATTACTTGATGTTATATTTGAGATATGGAATTTTTATGAAATGTCCCTAATGGCATTAGAAACACTAAGTTTATCTTTTTAAATGATTAAAGATCCAAGGAACCTTCTAAGTGCTTGGCCTAGTTTTTATATTGTAATTACCCATGTAGGTGATTGCCTTTTCCATTGAAACCACCTAAGTGGTCCATGGAGCCTTATAAATAAAATTTACATGTTTTGGTAAATTGAATGAGTTGAATTAAATGAAGTGGTTAATAAATGATGATTAACCATAAAATGAATTTATTAGATTATTTTCTATTATATTGAATGATGTTAATACCTTAGATGACACATGGATTCCCAAGTAGGAATTCCATAGAAGACTCAATGGTTTATTATATTAACACCTTGGGTAAAACATGGATTACCAAGTAGGAATTCCATGGAAGACTCAATAGATTATTTTATTACCACCTTGGGTGAAACATGGATTCCCAAGTTGGAATTCCATGGAAGACTCAATGGATTAATATATTAACACCTTGGGTGAAACATAGATTCCCAATTAGGAATTCCATAGAAGACTCAATAGCTTATTATAATAACACCTTAGGTGAAACATGGATTCCCAAGTAGGAATTCCATAGAAGACTCAATGGCTTATCATATTAACACCTTGGTTGAGACATGGATTCTCAAGTAGGAATTCCATGGATGGAAAAAATGGTTTATCATATTAAAACCTTGGGTGGTACATGTATTACCAAGTAGTAGTTCCATGGATGGACTCAATGGTTTATTATATTAATACCCTAGATGATACATGAATTCAAAAGTAGTAATTTCATGGGATGCCCCAGGTCCTGCTATCCCCATGGATCTGGCTTGCTTGGACTTGCGTAGGACATGTTGGTATACACGCTCATAGGACTCCAACCAGTTAATTTTTCAAGTTTCCATTGAGGTGCTCATGGTACTCGATGAGTATGCCTTGGATACACTCCTTGGATCTAGTATTGATAAGTAGGTTCCATGGTTAAAGCTCATTGGGCCCTGTCTTTTCTTAGCATCATTTTACCTTGGATGAACTCCTTGGACTCAGTAGGAATCTTATTGTGGAATTCCTTGGACTATGCTCCTTAGATCACACTCTTACACTTATCTAGGCTACAGTTATTACTCAGTTGGTGATCCTTGAGGTCTATGTTTCCTTAGTTATTACCTTGGAACTTCATTGTTAAATATCATTACATGTTGTCTTATTACATCTTAGAACCTTCACTATTTTTAAAAAGTGAATTATTTATAAACTAGTAATAATCAATTAATGAAATGGTTAAATGTTCAAACACCAGCTAAGGGATGAAGCAGGTACTCAAGTATTTAGTTAAATTGTATTGTTTACTTTATTTATGAATGCATTCACACTACTTAATTTATATTCTACTCTCTGTATTGGGATAGACACCGTGGGTGATGGCCTATTGAGATTTATATCTCACACCCTACTCAGGTAACCTTGGTACTCAGATAGACCTTATATTTTTAGGATCTAGGTTTATTTTTGTGTTGCTTGTACTTGGGAATTAGAAGCAAAGGACTGAGATGAAGCTCGGGATGCTCATAGAGATCGCCTGTGGGGATTTGTTATATTTATTAATTTGAGTCATGAATTGTACTATATTTTAAATAATGTTATTTGTTTTCTAATTTAGTTATTATATCATCCATGTTATTCATTCATCTATTGTATAAACTGGCGTTGGCCACTTTTATTAAATTGAATATATTATGCTTCCACTGTTTTATCAATGTTATTTACTACTTCTGCTATTGATTGTTATTTAATTTTTTATAACATTGTAAAACTTTGATAAGAGGGTATAGTATACCCACTATCACCTTCTGACACCCTCCCTATTAGTTAGAAACCTCTGGTGTATGGGGAGACACTCTTGAGGCCATGTGACCCACTGGTTCGGTGACCGGTTTAGTGGTAAGTCAGTTTGGTACATTACAAAGTGGTATCATAGGATGTTTATTTTCCTTAATATCACTATTTTGGGTTGGTAGATAGGGTAATAGGAATGTTTCAGTGCTAGGTTAATAGTTTCTCTTGGGACTGATCACCCCACATATGGGAAATAACCAAGTGGATAAGGTAGGAATTTGTGTTCATGGTGTTTTATATTACATTTGATGTGATTTCACCTTGAGTTATTGGGGTATTTTTTCCACTACGGGTTGATTTATGTAATTTCTTGTATTTTTATCATTTTCCTGATATGTAAAGTAAGTTTAATTACATGAATCATACTAGGCACATAGAAATTCGCATGGCATGCATAGTGCCATGCCATGTAGTTGTTTTTATGGGTTTCATGTTGATTGGATTTTGTGCCTTGAGTGATATTCCATGCTTAGATTTATACCTATTTAGGTAATTCATTATCATGAATTCTATGTTTAATTCTCATTATAGCATTCTTCTGTGATTAAAATTCCATGCTTCTATGATTTCAGCATGTTTCTATGTGTTGGCTGATTTTAGTGACATGATATCTTGCTTTGATATATAATTGGTTTCTTTTGTTAAATTAAATGGTTGATATTATGATGAGAGATAGTTTTTAGTTGTAAGGTGTATGAGTGACTTATAAATGATAAAAGGTAACCTGTTTATTCGAACCATTTTAAAAGGCTGTGAAAAATAAAATGATAAAGTAAATTAGTTTTAACTGAAGGGAGCCAAATGAAAAACTATAAAGTGTATGGGTTATTTATAAGTTGGTAGATGGCCACCCATATAAATGTACTATTGTATGTGATCATGTTAAATTCTGAATTGATTTTTCTTTCAATTAATGGGAGCCAATTTTCAATCCATGAAGTGTATGGGCACTTCATGAACTAGGAAATGGAATCCCATATTAAATGTACTGGAATTATGTTTTGATAAATGGTTATAAATATAAGATCTTTTTATTTTTAATCTGAAATAAAAATTTTAAGTTCTTAAGGCACAACTGGACCCAAGTAGATTAGTTGGTGACTTTTTCATATGAGACAACCTAGTATGGGTGTTGAGACACTTAATAATTATGAAACTGCTTTTGGGTTGTATTCTGATGCACTCAGGTTGACTTAGTGGGACCCTCGTAGGTTTCCTTATCTGTTAAAATGAATTTATGTAATAAATTTCCAAATTAATGATGGGATGTCTATGAATTTTTAACATTGAAAAGTAATTTTGATATACTTGCCTATTTTGTCTTTGGTGCATTGGTTAAAAATCATGTACCTTGAATTTTTTTTTGAAAAATCATACCGGATGTTTTGATTAAATATTTTATTGATTAAAGATTAAATTTGATTAAATATAAAGGTCTTGTAAATGGAACCCATAGGTAGTTTCTTCTGTTTAAACCCTCATGTAATGGTAGTTAAATTTTTTCTTTGAGTTTTCTAGGTATGTAAGAGTGATTGCTTTCTATAGGTGTTCTTTTACTTTTAGCAATGGCTTATAGGGTTTTCTTTTGATTGTGGTGACTTTTTTTTGACATGAACTAGTGTTAAGTTCAATTATTATGATTTGTAAGGGGCTATTCCATGTTAGGAAGCACCCTTAGAATTTAAATTCCTTGCTATTATTGTGAGATTTTTTATGTTTGGTGTCATTTGGGTGTCATTGTCCCTAGTAGGACTTTCAGTTTCCAATAAAACCCTTGTTCGGATGGGTGTTCATGGTTTCTTTGGCCTTTTTATAGGATTGAGTAATGAGTGATGATTTTTATAGTATGTTAGACATGTATTGGGCATGGTCAGTTGCTTGGTTATTCATTTGACCCTTTATTTTCTTCAGTAATGGATAACGTTGTATGGTGTCATCTAGGATAATGGTCGTATGGGGCAATACGACTCTAAAATATATCTAGTGTGGTGTTGAGCATGGTCTAGGGTCGTCTCCAAGTAGAGTGAACTGAGCGATAAGTAATAAAGTTCGTTCTAATGCTTGAGATGTATTTTCTGAAGACTCTGGTGTTTTTACATGTAGGTCTCGTTGGTTTGGCTTTCTAGGTATGCTTTGACAAGTGTGAGCATGGCTTGGAAGAGTGCCACACATACGGTTAAGGTGTTTTTGTATTAGCACGCTTGTGAGTGGCTAGTTTATCTTCTTGTCCTTTAACGTTTGGGACACTCCTAAGATGAAGAGTTTCATATAGGTCCTAGTAAAAGTGTACCTTCCAAGTATAAGGAAACCAATCCAAGATGACCATTTAAAATGGTCGCTTCTACTTAAGATCCCTTGGGGATGTCGGGGATTGTGAATGTCGGTACTTGCTTGGCAGCACAACTTTGATATGGTTTACTATATATGAAACCCCTAGAAAACACAATCATTTATAAATGTATTTGGTGGTTAAATCTTGAGCGATCAGGAAAATACTTGGGGGGAAGTCTTGTGATTGGTTGTAGTGACGTGTCGGTAGGTGAAGCTGAGTTTCTAGTCTGAAATCGGCCAGTTGTGGTTTGACTGGTCTTCTTGGTAAACTTCTAAATTCCTCTTAGTTTATTATATTAATCAATGAGCATGTACCCTATCTTGACATCATCCTAGATATGCTAATAGAGCATCAGTCTTACACCAAACTAAATCTTAAAGTTTTTGAGCTTGTTGGGTGATATTTATCAGTGTTACACACTCCAAAGCAATTTTTTTCCATTTTATAAAAAGTTGTATTAAGGGTTACCGGTAACCGTACAGACAAAAGCGGTACCCAACATTCCACACACATTTCAAAATTCAAAATTCAAAATTTCCTAGAATTCAAATTTCGAGCGCAAACTGACAAAAACCATGCCACGCGTCCACCTCGTGTCACAACCGCATCAAGCCATGAACCTTTATCACATCTCCAATCAGAGAAGGTCACCAACGAGAATAGAATTGACATCTTTTTGGCCCTTCATCATCACGTTGACAACTCACCCTGATCATCATCTTCATCGCTGGAAAATGGAACACACAGATGACTTTATCATCATTGATGCCCACCGCCACAACACCACTGAACACCAACATCCTCTCCATTGCCATCCGACAGACAATAATGCCACAAATAATATCCATCGAACTCAAGGATGAACAAAACCAACAACCAGAGATGAAAACAGCTCCACTGAAAACATTAATGAAGAAAAACCTAATAAAATCTGACGAACAAAAATCAATCCCCATAATCGTTGCGGAATCCACAACATAAGATCGCTATCCGCAAAGAGAACAAGTACCAAATCCATCCACAAAGGCGAAAACCGAAAGAACGATGAAACTGTAGAGATCCACCATAGGACGCGCTGCTAAGCAATAAAGAACAACCATCAATTTCAAATCATACCTTCCTTCAGGACCGACATTACACCGAGCTGGCTTGACGCTGACCCAAACGGCAATGACACCTCACGCCTCCACGGACACTGCACATTGAAAACCAGAAACACGATTAGAGCTGAAAACCACAAACCAAACCAAAAAAAGAGGCCTCCCAAACATCATATCTTGTTGAAAGGAGCCCCGTTGGGGGCCATTGAACCAGATCTCGTTGTCGCCTTCAGAGCCACACCAAAGGACTAGATTTTCCAAAACGCTCGAGATGACACGGAATGCGACGACACCCCCAAACCACCGCATCTGAGACCTGCACCCTGTCCCAACACCGTGCCACCTTGGAAAACCCTATCCATCTGATGTTAGATCAAGAAGAAGGTCAAGCGCGATGTGGATCACCGAGGATGAATACGAGCCCATGCCACTGGAAGCGGCCATGCCATGAACGCGCCTAGAAGAATGCCGAGGGAAGAAGATCTGGCCGGTGGAGGCGGAGGGGAGGAGGGCAGCGGCAGGGGAGAGAGCAACCAAAGCAGAGCCCCTTACAGGCTCATCCCTATCAGTGTTACACACTAATGTGTGGTTCTTATTGAGGCTTGATAAGTCCTGAGTGATTTATGGGTTCCCATGTAGGAACACCTTGGTCATATTCATGGACTCCAGCCATTTATTATAAATTTCTTCAGCTTCCTAAGCCATACATATTCGAGATAAGTCATCCAAGTGGCTCGACTCATTCTCTCTCTCTTGTTCAATGTTTGTGGTCATAAGAAACGGTTTTAAATAATGTTTCTAGGTTAAGGAGAGTGTGGTTTTAAGGTTGATAGTGTCTTCTAATAAAGCTTTCGTGATCATTTTGTTTTAGGTCAATCGGTATTCGACTGTTCCCTTTTTAATGAAATCACACTAGGAGTGTTGTTAGGACACTTAGAGGTGTGCTTTGTATGATAATTATGATGTTGGAGGTACCATGGCTTGGAATTGGCCCATTTCCTAAGTTAAGACCTATGGTGGGGGGTACTATCGGTCAAATATATATCGATATGACGATGTGATCATGTCTCTATCTTAACGGGCTCATGTAACCTCGGTTTCAATGTTTAAGTTGTAATGAGCATAGGCTCAAGTTTTAAGGGCTTAAGTGTCATATCCTTAAGAAGTGCTTAAAGTTGCATTGGGTTTCAGGAATGAAAATCAACTATTTAAATGAGAATTTACAACCCTCATAGGTTGGGTGATTTTTTCTTAGTTTTTGAAGGATTCTCTGGGATGAGAAGTTTTAAGGTGGGGAGATTGTAGAGTCCTATGTTTTTGAACTAGACTAAAATGAAAATATTTTTGAACTTTTTCATTTACTGAATGAGTCGTTTTTAAAACCAAGATTCGAAATGTAGTTTCTATATTTGGAACCTCTTAAAGTGATTTTTATGGACTAGGGTGAAGGCTCGTTAAGCTTCTCGAGTGTCTCAAGGAGTTTCTAGAACACTGGACCGAAAAAACAAACTTTAGAAGGACCTACATAGAGCGCACAGTTTTTCTGGAACTGTGTAGCCCACTGGAGGAAACTATGCAGCCTTGTTCAAAGAGGGAATTGGTATTGTGCATAGGATGTGCATGGTTTTCCAAACCATGCACCTATATCACACATTATTCCTTTTGAGATAATACTTTTTCACTGTTCACCACATGGTTTACACACGGTTTGGAAAAACGTGTGGGTCAAACCGTGCGGTTTACCCAGTTTTAAAAATAAAATTTAGTTAAATTAAATTAAATTAAAAATAAAATAAAACACTCTAACCCTCACCCTCACTCCCTCAGATCGTGACACACCCCTAAAGGGTCTCCCCCCTTCAACATGTAACCCCTCCTTTGGCACCCATCTCCGATCTCGATTTCAACCAGATTTTCCCCGGTTCTTGGTCCAATTATTCAATGTATGATACCTCCTCCCTTTTCCTCCATATTTTCAATGATTTTTTAGACTCCCCTTCACCCTGGATGATTTTTACAAAACCTTAGCTTATGTTTTGATCCATTTTTCATTGTTCTTCGGTTTTAGGGTTGTGCAAATGGCCTCCTGAGGGAGGTCGGTCCCTATTCCGACAACCGCCACTAAAGGTGAGGTGGTTTAGGTCGATTCTCTCTACCACTATCATTTTGGGGTAAGTTTATAAACCTTTTTTTAAACCCTCTAAATTAGGGCCTTATGGTGTTTATGGGTCCCATTTGTTATATATAGTGATTTTTGGTGCCTTTAGAAGACTCGCGGGCATATACAAATGTATATATATATGTGTGTGTATGTGTGTGTGAATATGTATATCCTCCAATCGTGTATTCCCTCATGGCATGGGGAATACGGACATTGGGTTAAGATTATATATACATATATATAGAAGTATGTGTGTGTGAGTGGACGAAAGCTAGAGTTAGAAAGTGGTGGCTTGGTCTGCTTCTTGAGGTAGGGTCCCTTTCTATGTCCTCAAATTTTATAAATGCATTAATAAATTACATACTTCACTTTTTCTAGATTTAGATTGATGTAGTGAAGTATTTATATTAAATGAATCTTAAATGTGATTTTATTATGTTTCATAATTGAAATTCTAAATGTAAAAAGTGATTTTTTGATAAAAAAAAGTCATGATTTTATAATAAAACCCCTTCAATGGAGGTGTGTTGTATTCAAGCTAAAAAGTAGTGTTTAGACCTTTGTGCTTACTTGAATTGTTGTATTAATATCACCTATTCCTTAATTTTACATTTGAGATATGGAATGTTTAATACATGGCCCTAATGGCATTAGAAACATTGAGTTTCTATTTTAAATAATTAAATAACCAAGGAACCTTTTAAGTGCTTGGCCCAGTTTTTAGATTGTAATTACCTATGTAGGTGATTAAATTTTCCATTTACACCTTCTAAGTGACCCATGGAGCCTTATAAATACAATTAACATGTTTTGGTAAATTGAATAGTTTAATTAAATTAAGTGGTTGATAAATGATGATTAACCTTAAAATGAATTTATTATATTTTTTTATAATGTATTGAATGTTATTAACACCATGGATGAAACATGGATTCCCAAGTAGGAATTCCATGGAATTATCAATGGATTATTATATTAACACCTTGGGTGAAACATGGATTCCCAAGTAGGAATGTCATGAAAGACTCAACATTTTATTATATTAACACCTTGGGTGAAACATAGATTTCCAAGTATAAATTCCATGGAAGACTCAATGACTTGTTATATTAACACCTTGGGTGAAACATGGATTCCCAAGTAGTAATTCCATGGAAGACTCAACGGCTTGTTATATTAACACCTTGGGTGAAACATGGATTCCCAAGTAGGAATGCTATGGAAGACTCAACGGCTTATTATATTAACACCTTGGGTGAAACATGGATTCCCAGGTAGGAATTCCATAGAAGACTCAACAACTTATTATATTAACACCTTGGGTGAAACTTGGATTCCTAAGTAGGAATGCCTTAAAAGACTTAATGGATAATCATATTAACACCTTGGTTGAGACATGGATTCCTAAGTAGGAATCCTATGGATGGAAAAATGGTATATCATATTAACACCTTGGGTGGTACATGGATTTCCAAGTAGTAATATCATGGATAGACTCAATGTTTTATTATATTAATACTCTAGATGATACATGAATTCTCAAGTAGGAATGTCATGGGATGCCTCAGTCCTTTCTACCCCCTTGGATCCGACTTACTTGGACTCAGATAGGACATGTTGGTATAAATTTTCCTATGAATCCAACCAATACCTTTACTGAGTTTCCATCAAGACACTCATGGGACTCGATGAGGATGCCTTGGATACACTCCTAGGATCCAGCATTGACAATTAGGTTCCATGGTTAAATCCCATTGGGACCAGTCTTTACTTAGCCCCATTTTACCTTGGATGGACTCCTTGGACTTGGTAGGTATCTTATTATGGAATGAATTGGACTATGCTCCTTGGATTACACTCTTACACTTAGCCAGGCTACAGTTATTAATGAGTTGGTGACCCTTGAGTTCTACATTGCCTTATTTATTACCTTGGAACTTCATTGTTAAATATCATTACAGGTTGCCTTATTACATATTGGAACCTTAGCTATTTTTAACATGTGACTTATTTATAAAATGGTAATAATCAATTAATGAACTGGTTAGATGTTCATATGCCAACTGAGGGCTGAAGTAGTTACTCAGGTATTTAGTTACATTATACTAATTACTTTATTTATACATGTCTGTACATTTTTTAATTTATATTCCACTCTCTAGATTGGGCTAAACACTATGGGTTCCAACCTACTAAGATTTATATCTCACACCCTTCTCGGGTACCCTTGGTACTCGAGTATACCATATATTTATAGGATCTAGGTTGATTGTTGTATTTCTTCTACCTGGGAGTTAGGTAAAAAGGACCGAGCTAAAGCTCAGGATGCTCATGGAGATTGCCCATGGGGCTTTTCTGTCATTCTTAATTTGAGTCCTTCATTTTACTATATTGTAAATCATGTTATTTGTTTAATCATTTAGTTATTATATCATACATGTTATGCATTCATCTACTGTATAAACTGGCATTGGAAACTTTTATTAAATTGAATATATTATTCTTTTGTTGTTTTATCATTTATATTTAATGCTTCCATTATTTATTTTTATTTAATCTGTTATACCACTGTGAAACTATAATAAGATGGTATAGTCTCCCCATTATCACCTTCTAAGACCCTCGCTACTAGTTGGCAGCCTCTAGCATATGGGAAGACGCACTTGAGGCCATGTGACCCACCGGTCTAGATACCGGTTTAATGGTAAGCCAGGTCGGGAAGTTACATATATTTAAATGGATTCATAAATCATTGGGATTTAGTACTCTATTTGGGGTTCAATCAAGATTATTTAAGGTATGTTTTCAGTTTGAGTGAGTTGAGGGGACTGATAGGTTTTTTTGAGATCTAGTTTTTTATAAATGTTTCCATATGATATTATTTTTGGTATGGTTTATTTCTAAACTTTACAAGATTGTGTGGATTGTTAGATTCAAATGGTTATTTTCTTTAACCTTTAAGGGGAATATGTGACTTTTTGGAGTGATAGGTAGTCATTTTAGTGCATTTTTGTATTATGTTACTAAATATTACCTATGAATTAGAAATACTTATAAATTTCTCATTTAAGGAATACCAAGATGAGATTCATAGAGTTATGTGGGAATTTATAGATATTTTTCCAAAATAATTTTTAATTTTACCTTCATGGTGTGACATTTAATTTTGGATAGAGTTATACCTAGGTGTCTCACCTATAACTATGGTGGATTATTATATGGAACCACCAAAGTTACAGGAGCTATGGATTAAAATTTATGGTTGGTTTTAAAAAGAATTTATATAAACTAGTGTATCTCTATGGTCAAATTTAGTATTATATTCATAGAAAACATAAGGTAGGTTAAGGTTATGCATATATTATTGATAGTTGAACTAGGTGATGGTAAAGAAACATTATTTGGTATCTTGAATTGATAATCTCTTTGATAAGTAGAATGGTATGAGTTGATTATTAAAGATTGATTTAGAATCTGAAGATTTTAAAATGGGATTTAAATAAAAAATACTTTTAGAAGGTAACATTTCAATACCAACATGGAAACTTTAAATTTTACATGATTCCAATTGTAGTTATGAATAACCTAAATGCATTTATAGGATTAATGATTCATGTGTTTCATCTTTATTTGGATCGGTTTTTTATAATATTTATAGATAAAATTATTGTTTATTCAAAGATAGAGGAGGATCATATGGCTCATCTTACTATTAATCAATAATTACTAAAGAGGAATCATTTTTATAGGAAATTATCTATATATTTCTTTTGAACATATGAATTTTCCTTCTTGGGATATGTTATATTAGATGAGGGTATTACAGTATATCCATCAAAGAACAAAGCTATTTTTTATTAGTGGAAATTGAATAATATTACCAAGATATGAAGTTTCTTATCCTTGGTAAGGTATTATATGAAATTTTTACCCCAATTTTCTTGAATAATGATAAGTTTTTTTAACTAATAATTTTCATGATTTTTTTTAGTAAATGGAATGCTAAAAAAAATTTGGGTTTAAATGAGAAACTAATGAGTGTTCCAGTTCTCTAATTACCTAAGGAATAGATTCCTAATGATGTATATTGTGATGCATCACATCAAAGAAAGAAATATATTTTAATATAGGAAAAAATAATCATTTTATATGGGTCTATATTATTATATATTCATTAAAGTAATTGTACTACTCATGATTTGTATCTTAATATTATGGTTTTTAAACTTAACTTATCGATACATCACTTAGAGAATATTTTATGGTCTATATGAATTACAATAGTTTAAATTTCATATTTTATTAGAAATATTTAATATTGAGATATAGGTTATGGTTCAAATACATACTGAACAATAATTTCAATATTATTTATAATTTAAGAAAAGGTAATTTGGTGGATTTTTGGGTGGTTCGGTTCTCATCTAGTTGCAAATTAACATTATAGTTTCTTCCTCTCTAGTGGTTTTACCTAGTGGTGTCATTTTTCTAGGATATGGTCTTTTGTTTTGCAATTTAGTTCTTATGGTTTATGGTCGTTTTCGATGAATTTTTTATGAAAGTTTTGATCATGTTTTTGGATTTAAATTTTTTTCTATCCTAGTAAATGACAATAAAATGGTTTTGGATTTCATGATAGTGGGAGAGTATGGTTTTCTTAGTGGGATCACCAGTGTTAATGATCTAGTGTGTTATTTATGTTTTATAGGTATGGATAGAGGTTTTAGAGTTGATGAAATGTGAATCGATCTATCTGGTGCTAGGTTGGCTAAAAGAACTGCCGACCTATTTGTTTTTTATTTGAAATTTGAATTTTAAATCTAGTATTTATGTTGGTTATTTATAATGGTCTGGATTTATTTGATGTGTAGGATTTTTTTGTGAGATTTCAAACTTAACCTAAAAAGTTATTTTATAAAAATAACAAAAAAAAGATTGAATGAGGTAATTTGGTGGAAAATTATTTGATTATAAGATAATGTAGTAACATGGATTGGGATTTGAGCAATGAATGGAAGATTATGGAAGATTTAGAATATATGTATCTTAATATAAGATAAGTGGATGGTGTATTTATTTTAAATTATGTAATGGTTGATTCTCCATTGGTGTAATGAATAATGGAGTAACATCAAGGGGATCCTAATATTAAAGTTTATAGGGATTATATTATTCATGATGATGATTTTAATGGTTGTTCCAAAGGTGGGAAGTATCAGATAAACTTTCAATAGTACTTATTTATTCCTCAAAGCATGTATGATGGGGTCTTTCATAAGTTACATAGCTCACCTATAGTAGTGAATCCTAGTATTTCTACAATTTATTATGATTTATAGAGGTATTTTTGGTTTCTTGAAATGAAGATATTGGGATTTGATTTTTTAGAGAGGTGACTTCATTATAAATTATTTGAGTTTGAGCATCAAGTACCAACTATTTATAGTAATCAATGAGTATTACAAAATGGAAATGGGAGGATACTACCATGGACATTGTGGCTGAATTTTCATATGTACCAAGAATTTTTTATGAGATTTCATTTATTATAGATCAGTTAAATAATTCAAATACTTACTTAATGATTAAGGAGTAAATCACAATGTAATTTTTAGTAAGACTTTATATGGATGAAATTGTGGAGTTTCATGTTTTTCCTCAAAATTTCATATCTTACTGTGATATATAATTTACTTATCGGATATAGAGAGAATTATAATGTTCTTATAGAACTTATTTGGGTATTAGCACAATATTTCATACACATAAGGATGGTTTTACTAAAATAATGATTTAGATTATAAAATATATGTTGAGTACTCATGTTGTAGACTTTAGTGGATCTTAGGTGGGTCATTTTATTTTAATATAATTTTCATAAAATAACTATTTTCATTTAACCATTAGTATGTTACTATATAAGTAATTATATATTCAAAACTTATAATAACCATTTTATTGGGTTGATATGGGGGAATTGGACATTATTGGACCATAACTGGGGTAGGATACAATAAATATAGTTCAGATAAATCGAGATCATATAAGAACAGCTCAAAGCATCAAAAGTACAATATAGATTAGGGTAGGACAGTATTGGAGTTCATGGTTGGTGATCATTTATTTTTGTGAGCATATATTTATATTTATTAATATATGTTTTGAAAAGTCATTAAACTTTCATTAAATATTATTAGACCTTTTTAATGAGAATATATAAAATAATTTTCTTTTTGAGCGGTGATTTCTTCTCAACTAAGTCAAATACATGATGTATTCTACATATCACAACATAAGAATCATGTTTATAATATATCTCATATGATTAATTAGGGATTTATTGAATTATATAAAGATATTAATTATGTGGAAACTTTTGTGGATTTTGGGATCATAAGGATAAAGTTTTACAAGGATCAGTTATTCAATCAGTGATTTTTTTATATATTAATCATGGAATGGATGAAATTAATTGGGATAAGAAATATTATATGAGGTTTCAATTCCCTAAGTTGTTTTAGAATGATATTAAAATATTATTAATTATTTTTAGGGTATTTTTTTCTTATAATGATTATATTTAAAATTTTAAGGATGAAAATTTTTGAAGGTAGGTTAAATGTGGAGACCTATATGTTTGATTTTTTGGTTTTATAAAATTTTGTTAAGGAAAAGGGTAATAATTAGAGGTAAGTATATTTTTTATAAAAAAAATAAAATATTAATTAATAAATTAATTATTTTTAATGGGGTTTATTTTAATAAATTGAAATATATTGAATACTATTTTTACATTATATAATTAGATAATTTATAGTGGTAAAATTTATTTAGTGAACCTATGATATGGAATTTATTCATAAGTAATATATGTGAATTGAATGTCGAATTTCAAGGATTGAATATGGAATTAAAGAAAGTTTAATTTGAAAAGTCAATGTCGTAAAGTATCTAGTGGAAATTATTATAACATATTATTGTAGAGGTTGAATATTTATAGAAGTGGTAAAAATTGTCTCTATAAAATGAGGGCTTATCTTTTTGATTTTTCATTTAGTAAATCCTCTTTTTTCTCCTTTACAAGAGGTTTATTTAACTTCTTTATGTTCTTTAAGTTGTGGTGTATTAAGAGAAAAGAATGAGGGAAGGAGAGAAAATAATTTGGAATAGAGGATGATCAATAGTTGAGTTAGGTGAATCTAGAACTTCATTACTTTTTATTATTTTTATATTATTCATTCCTATATTATTTTTTAATATTAGGATAATATTAATAACATGAATATATAATTATTTCTCTTTTGGAAATATATTAAATTACATGATTAATGTATAGTTTATGCTTGTTGATTTTCTCTAATAGAAAATAAAGATTTTTTCATAGATAAAAGGTGGTTTTTAAATACCATAATTATATTATTATTGATATTATATTGGTATATTAATTTTGAAAATTTTAAATAGGATATTATTGGATATTTATAAAGGTTATCTAATACTGTATGGTGGAATTACATGGCATTAAACTTAATATTTTTAATAAAATTTCATTATGAGGTGGTAATATTTTATTTGTGAATTTTTTCATGGGGATTTCCATGTTTTAATGAGGTAATTTCCACACACTAGGAATTGATACCTTAGATTTACTCTATACAAGGTTCTGCTACTTTCTCATAAACTATGCCAAAATCAACACAGGGGTCATGCTACTTATTATTTTATTATATATTTACCTTAGATTCAACAAGGGAAATAGATATTATCTTATAGGATGTGAATAATAGGTTTTAGAGTAGAATAAGGACCTTTAATTATGGGTAATTTCTAGGATGATGTAGCTACCAATGGTGCATGATAATTCTAGGTATATATAAGGGGGTTATATTTACTAACAATAATTTAATTAATTATAATTATGATTGAAATAGAATTAATGATTATTATTATGAAGTTTATTTAAGGATGAATATGATGAATAATAAATTGAAATATATTTGGTCATGATATATATATGGATGTGTATGTATGATGGGGTTACTTTTTAGGTTGTATAGTTTGTAACACCCCATATTTTTAGTCTGAATTTTTTTTCAAAAAATTAAAAATATCATATAGATTTTGATAATGGAATATGATGAATGATTTTTAGAAATTTATATAAGTTTACATATAGTAATTAAATGTTAATGTGATCATTATATATTCATTGGATATATGGTCATTAAATATATAGTTTTTGGGTATATAATCGTTAGTTATGTATACAACCAATGAGAATATTAAAAAAAATTCTAATTTTTATATAACCTTTAGATAAAATTTACTAATATATTATAAATAATATGTTTATATATAAATAATATATGATAAATAATTCTAGATTAAGATAAAATGGTAATAACTATATGGTAAAACTATATTTTATTCTAAAAAATGTGTATTTTTATATGTTATGTATTTTTATTAAATATATCACTTATAATGGATTATTTAAATAAATTTTATTATTAATATACATATATATATAAATGAATTTAAATTCATGGAATAAATATTAATCGGTGAGAAATAATAATAAAATCATTTAATGTGTTAAAGTATTTTTTTGCATAAATTATTTTTTAGGAATTATAAATTATTATTTTAAAATTAATTTATATAACTTTTAGAAAGTTATTTTAATAAAATTTATTTCATGTTTGGAATTAGTACATAAAAATTAATTAATAAGTTCAACTTAGTTTTTTTTAAACAGTTATCGGGGTAAAAATAGAGTTACGGTGGAAAAGGGAAAATAAGGTAATATATAAATTAAAGAGTAAAGTAATAAAATATCTAAAAAACCATGAATTAGTACATAAGGTAACTCTTGAAAAATATATATTTTTTATTCAAATTTTTAATCACCTTCTCTAAAAAATTACATTCCTTATGCATAAAGGAATATGTATTTACCAATAAGCCACACAAACTCATCTATAAAATGTCCCTTCCTCTACCCATTTCCAACCACACCCTCATCTATTTTTCTCTCAAAAATAATCCAAAATTACTTCCCTTAAAATTATATCACATATGGGTTCTTCTAGACATAAGAATAAGTCTAAAATCATTCATTTTAAAGAAGATCCTTAAGGGAAAATTTCACTCTTCAACGCAAGCCTTATCTTATCCTTAATCATATCATTTATATTATTCCTATAAATATTATTTAATATTATTTAAAGCATTAATATCATGGAATTTACATCATTATACTTATATATAATTGATATTATAATAATAAAAGAATATATTCTTACTCATTTAGTCACTAATAGCGTGTTCTTGTTTGGATTGGTTTAGCCATCTAAATGAACAATGCAAAAAAAATCATCGTGAATGATTATGAAGAATTTAATAATTGTGATATATGGTATTAATTATTAATTTAAGTCATTTTTATAAAATTTTAATGGTAATATACAAAAAAAAATTCATTATTAATATAACTCATTTTGGTTGATTAAGTAATCACAAACAAAATAATCATATAAGATTCTATAAAAATCCTAATCATTACATAAATAAAATGAATTTTGGACTCAAAAACTTCATAAAACATATCTATATAATTTACATGACCTTTATTGAGGATATGAACACATGATCAGGGAGAAACTACTCAGACCATTATACCGAAGTAAGCATGGAATAAATGGAACAACTAACACTCAATAGTTAAAATTAATAATGAGTGTTTAATATATGGGTAATAAAACATATAAATGAATGATATTAAGTAAAATAAATATAAATAATGTTCTTATATATATTATAAATAAACTAAATTTTATTATATAGGGAGTTAGATCACATCGTTAAGGGGTTGTCTTCACTCAATCTCATATCATTGAGTTATATTATTTCTTCTTTAACTATGTTATTCTATGTTTGATATATTATACCCATTTTCTATATCATATTTTATTTCATATATTTTATATTTAATTTGAATATACCTATCAAAATATCATTTTTGGTTGATTTTTGACTCATAAAATATGATATTATAAAGGGTAAATTTTTCCTCTCCTTTTTGGATATTTTTCTTACATGTCCATATTATTTCTTACCATAAATCATTGTTTTTATTTTTTATAAAGTTAAATATCAATTTTAATATAAATATATCATATTTATCATTAATTATATTTAAAATACAATTTTATATTCCTTTTATATATGAGGTTTACTTTAAACCATTAAATAATGTTAAGGTTTTTCATTTTTTTTGTATTATTTTATACTTTTATCTCTATATTTCTTCTACATTACCTTAATTTATTTTCAAAGTTTTATTATTAGGAAAATTATTATTAAAAAAAACTTTTAAAATTCTTTTTTACCCTTTGAATGTGTCATGTATCTTTGTTTTTTTGTCAATGTTACCAAAATTTTAAGAAAACTCTTTTCATATTTTTTATTGTATTTTCCATTATTTATCTGGAAGATCTATCATCTATATAATTATTTTTTAAGTATCACCCTCTAAATATTATTATTCTATATTTTTTGTGTGATTTAATTTTTGGTATCATCCATTCCATTTTTTATTACTTCTTATTTTATGCCTCATGAAAATGTTATATAGAACATTTTTTTATGGATTAATCAAGATATAATTTTAAAATATGTTTGATTGGTTTCATTGAGAACATATATTTATGGATATAACATTATGTGGTGGTTGATACCATAATTATATATACCTCTAATTCATTAGATGATGTTTTAAATTTCATTATATTACTATGGTATGTGGGTAGTGATACCCAATCCACTTTGTTATTAGATATTGGTAGTGATTCCCAATCCACTATTTTATAAATTCATGTGATATGGTTGGATTTGTACATTTTTTTATGATGATATTGGTATAGGACCTTAACATGTGTCATGATTTTCTATTATTATGCATGTGTCACATTTTAATGTCTTTCCACATTCTTATATCATACAAAATTACAACTTTATATCACCATGTTTCTTGATTAATGTTATATTATTTTCATTCTTAGTTCATGGTATATGTTATGGTTTTAGAATCATCCTTATATTTTTTATTCCATGATCTATGATTATGTTTTCATTCTCCAGGATCAATTTTTATGATTATATAATCTTATTTGATTTATCATTTCATTTCTCTCATGTTCGTGTTTCTCACTTATTATGATCCAATAATAAATTATAAATGCCTCAATAATATTTTTTTACCCTTACTGTGCATTTAAGTTCACTAATTTCTTATATTTATCTATTTTTCAATGAATTTTTATATATTTATATGTTTAATAGAGGATAATATGTAGATAATTTTTTAAAAAAAGTGGAATTTATACAATTTAATATGATTAACTTGTAGATAATATCCAAAAACACTATACCTATGGGTTTCAGGAGTGTTTTTTATTTATGAATTGTAATTTTTAATAATGTAAAATGATTTTAATAATATGTATTTTATTATTGGGTCATCTCAGTTTATATCATATTAGGGTTAATATAATTTTGGGGATTAGGTTAATAAGAATAAGTAGATAAAACTTAAATAAGCCTAGGTTGAACAAAAGTATCATAAGTTGAACCAAATGTTTCATGGGTTAAACTGAATGTATTATATGTTTAATTAAGAGTTTCATTGGTTAAAACAAAGTTATTATAAGGAAATAATATCATTGGATTAATTTTTCATATTCATATTATTTTTTACTTTAATTAGATATTATTATTTAATACTAACATGTATTATTTTGGTTTTAGTTAATGGTTGAAATAGAATCATGAAATTGAGGTGGTACTAAGTACACTCATTTTTGAAAACCTATTATTTGATCTATTTGTATTCATTCATTTATATCTGAAAAATTATTTAAGATTACTGATTCACATCCTCAAATATTGGATATTGAGTTATCCATGAAAACTCCCAGTGGTGTGATGATTATGTATCAAGTATAGAAATCTTATCTTATTGAGATTTATGGGAATATAATTCCTTTATATCTAGTCATTTTCCCTTTAGTGGAATTTATATTATTTTGGGAATGGATTAGCCCTCTCCAAATAGATTTCATATTAATTTCTAGGATATAAAAAATATCATTTAATATCCCAAATCATACCATGATCATATATCAATACAAGGATGATTATTAACTCTCAATGACAACTAACTCCTTAATATATGCCTTAATACCCAATAATGAGGGTTTTTCATCTTAATTGGTAAGAAATAAACTCAAAATTGAAGATATTCCAATTATATGATAACATGTCAATTTATTTTTTAAATAGTTGTTTGGAACTTCCCTAAGATCATAAGGTTGAGTTTTTAATTGAACTCATACCTAGTTTTATTCCTTTATTTAAGAATCTTCATAAATTATCCCCTATTAAATTCTAAGGATTTAATAAGAAACTATAATAGAATTTGATAAGGCTTTTATACGCCCAATTGCTTTACCATAGGTTTCACCAGTACTCTTTGTTAAAATAGATGGGTCAATGCATCTTTGAATTCATTATAGCGAGTTTAAAAATATCATAATAAAGAAAAGGAATCCTTTAAACTATATTAATGACATATTTGATCAAAATCATGGACAAAAATTATTCTAAAAGGTAAATATTTGATATGGATATCATCAAATAAGGGTGAAAAGGAATGGTATACCAAAAACAGCCTTTCATAAAAGATATGATCACTATGAAATAATATTTATGGCTTTAAGAGTTAAAAATTCCCTAACCATATTCATATATTTGATAAATAGAGCCTTTATATATTACCTAGATAAATTTTTTATAGTAATAATTGATGATATTCTGATATATTCCAAGATTAAGAATAAACATGAAGGGAATTTAAGGATTTTATTGAAGACCTTAAGAAATGATAAATTGTATAATAAATTAAAAAAGAGCGGATTTTGGTTTCAAAAAGTATCATTATTGGATCATGTAATCACAAGATAGGGAATATCCATGTATCCTTCAAAGATATGGGTGATTAAATAATGGAACATACTAACAGTTATAATAGAGATCTATAGTTTTATTGGATTTACTAGATAATATCAATGCTTTGGGAGAAATTTATTATTATTTTCAAAAATACTAACCAAGTTAATTCATTAATGAGTTAAGGTTATATGGATAGAATAATAATACGAAGATAGTTTCAAAGAGATTAATATGAGATTAGTCACTACACCTATACTCACACTACCCTATTTTAAAAAAGGGGGTTTGATATAAAGTGATTATTTAAAGAAAGTCTTGGGTTGTATTCTTATGAAAAATGATAAGGTGATAAAAATTACCTTACATCAATTAAAGACCCATGAAAAAATCACCTGATGCATGATCCATATCTAGTAGAAATAATATTTGTATTCAATATTTAGAGTAATTATCTTTATTGTGAGAAATATGATATCTATACTAATAAAAAAAATTAAAGTATATATTCATACATAAGGATTTGAACATACTCTAAAGTATATGGTCATAATTCCTCAAATATTATGACTATACAGCACATTACCATCTTGGGATGGAAAATAATGGTAGTTTATGCTCTAAGAAGAAAGGATCTTTCTACTTTATCCATGATGATAATTAATATAGAAACGAACATCATCAAAATTCAAAGGATGGATATAGAAATGATAAGGAAATATATGAAATATAAATTTACCCAAATTATTGCTCAAAAATACATCTATTTTAATATCTAGGTGAAAAAAAATGATGATATATAGTTATATAATATGGGAAATATTCTAGAGTTCAACATTGATAAAGATGGTATTATAAGGTTTGGAATAAAGATATGCCTCTCGTACTTTCCAAAACTAAAGAAGGGTATTTTGGGTGATGCACATGTCTTTTAATTATATATTAATCTAGGAATAAAAAATATGTATAGGGATCTCAAGGATAATTTCTAGTGATACAACATGAAAAGAAAGATAGTAAAGTATACATCATGATGATTAGTCTACCAACAAGTTATGGATAAACATCTAAATTCTAAGGATATGATGTAACTATTACCTATATCTATATGAAAATGGGATAATGTCACCATGAAATTTTTAATAGGTCTTCCCATGACCTATAAAGCTAAAAAATCATTCGGTTTATGGTATATTTCTCAAAATTCAGCACACGTCATTTCTATTTGATTAAATTTATCACATGATCAATTTTCATGGATACAGAAATGTAGTGGCAATGTGACGTGGAGTTCCACTTTAAATTTTATCTCATCAAGATAAAAGTTTTACATAAAATTTATAGAAAATTATTTAATAATAATTGGATAAAAACTTAAAATTTAGCATTATTTATCATATAAAAACTAATAGTCAATCTAAAAGGTTCATTCAGGAATTGGAAGATATGTTGATATATTACTTGATGGAATTAAAAGGAGTTTGTGGTCAACATATTCTCTCATAGAGATGTCATATAAAACAATTTCCACTAAGGAATTCAGATAGCACCATATGATGCTTTGAATTCTAAGAGATACCAAACTCTAACATACAATGATAAATCTAGAGAGAGTGCTATTGGGACTTTATCTTTCTCTAGAAATGATAGAGAATATCTAAATTATTCAATGATATATTAAATTATAACACAGTTGATAAAAGAGAAATGTTGATAATAAACTATGAGATCATAAGTTAGAGGTTGAAGGAAATGAATTACTTTAAATATAATAATAGAATATATGTTTTAAAATTTTGGAAGAAGGTAAAGTTGATAATTAAATACATCATCCCCTGCAAGATTATTGATTGTGTGGGGATTGTATCTTATCACTAAGAACTTCCATTTAATCAGTCACAAGTGCATAATATGTTTCATGTATCACTTTTAATGAAGTGCATACAAGATTTATCATATATACTGAACTTGGAGATTATAAAATTAGAAAATGATCTCTCTTGTGAGGAATAGTGATTGGAGATCTTGGATCGTAGATATAAAGTAAAATGAAATATGAACACTCACTAGATCATAATTTTGTGGTGAAATCATAAGTATGAGGAATTGATATGGGAACCTGGAGATTTTATCGGATAAAAATTCCCTCATTTATTTTAATTTGAGTCATGAAATTTATAAGGAAAAATTTTTTATTGGGGGAGAATGTAACACCACATATTTTTAGTATGAATTTTTATTCAATAAGATACATGAGTTTAATAACTTGTTCTACATATAATACCAAAATAAAATAAATAATTCACTGTTTCATTAAGCTATAATATCAAAATATAAAATTAAATATTATCATAAATATAAATGTGGAATATTTATGAAATTTATGTCAGTAATATGATGACAAGTACATAAAAAGACTGTGATCTTGAATTAATCATCCTCATGGTTTCCCATAAAGATCGTATCACTGAGTATAACTATATAAAGAATGTAAAATAATAAAAATTTGTAAAAAAATTGGAAATAAATTGGATTAATGATTTTTATAGAATTTTGTAAGGTTATATATTGGAATGTATAGTATAATGCAGCCATTATATTGTTTTTGGATATATGTTCATTGAATATGTGGTTGTTGGGTTTATATTTGTTGAGTATACATATAGTAAATGAGTATATTTAAGTTTTAATAATTGTGATATAAAATTTAAATAAATTCTACAAATATATTACAAATAATATATTTAATATGTAAATAGAATATAATAAATTACTCATGTTTAATTTAAGAGGATAATAATTATTTGGTAAAAATGACTTTTATTTTAAAAAATGTGTGTTTTTATACATTATGAATTTTTATTAAATCTTCCACTTTTTTATAATAAATTTAATTTAATTTATAGTTTATATATATGTATGTATAAATGAATTAATATTAATTAAATGGTTATTAATTGTTAATAAATAATAATAAAATCATTTAATGTTTAAAAGTATATTTTTCTTAAAAAAATATTTCAAAATTAATTTTTATCACTTTAGAATTTGATTTTAGTAAAATTATTTTTTATTACTAATTATGAACCAAAAATTAATTAACAAGGTCAATTTATTTCATAAAATAAGTAGCTGAGATAAAGAGTAAGTTTCGATGGTAAAGGTGGAATGGGGTAAATAGTTAAAATAAACAGTAAAGTGATAGAAAAATATCCAACAATTATCGATTAAATGAGTATATGTTGTAATTAATGATCAATTTCTATTACCTATCCATTTTTTAGTCACTTTCCTTGAAAAAATACATTCCTTATAGATTAAAGAATGAGTATTTATAAATATTCCACTCAAACTCATCTGTAAAAGGACCCCTACTATATCCATTCCAAACCACACCCCTTATATATTTTCCTCTCCAACCACATCCAAAATTATGTCCCTAACATGTCTCTCTCATGTTTGGGGTCTTCTAGTCATATGTAGAAGTCCAAAATCCTTCATTTTACAGAAGGTCCTTAAGGGAAAATTCCTCCATTCAACGTAAATCATATCTATCCTTAATAATTTCATTTATCTTCTTCCTATAAATATTCTTGAATTTTATTTACCACTTTAATAATATATATTTTAAATCAATATTATTCTATAAAAATGATGTTTCAATAATACAATAACATATTCTAATTCATTCATTCATTATAAAATATTCTTGTTTGGGCCAGTTTAACTACCTACATGAAAAATGCTATTATATTTTCATCATGAATGATTAATAAAACATAAATACTAGTAATATATGATATTAATGGTGAATTTAAGTTTTATTTATAATTTTTTAATGTTAATATAAAAAATATTCCAATATTAATATAATTCCTTTTAGTTTATTAAATGACCACAAACAAATGAACTACAAATTATTATTTACAAATCATAATCATAAAAACCATGAAATTATAATGGGACTCCAAAACTTCATATAAAATATCTATAATTTTTCTAAGAAATTTATAGGGGTGATGACCAAAGGATCAAGGAGAAAAAATTGAGGCCATTATACCGAAGCATGCATAGACCAAATAGAATAATTAACACCTGAAGATTGATATTTACTTTGAATGATTGATAAATGGATGATGAAAAATAAATGAATGATATTAAGTAAAATAAATGTAAATAATATTATTATATAGATAAATAACAAACCTAAGTTAATTATATATGGATTCAGATAATGTTTGAGCATGTGGTAACCTAAAGTAAGATATTTTCTTGAATTAGTCTCCTTTCATTTAGTTATACTCTTTATTCCTTGACTATGAACTTATAGGTTTAGTATATTCTATAATTTATGTATCGCGTGTTTTATTTTTTATTATTTTATAATTAATTTACATCTACTTATCAAAATATCATTTTTTATTGATTCTCACTTCAAAAAATATGACATTATAAAGGGCAATTCTTCACTCCCTTTTTTGGGTATTCCTCTTACATGTCTATATTATTTCTTACCAAAAATATCTATTTTACTCATTTTTAAAGTTAAATATGTATTTTCTCATGAACCACTTCTATTTATCTTTAATACTATTAAAAATACAAGTTCATATTCCTTTTATTGATGTGGGGTAGTTTAAACTGTTAAAAAGTTCTATTTTTTGTACCATTTTCTACTTTTCTCTCTATATTTATTCAAATTTATCTTTATTTTTTTCAATATTATATTATTGGGTTTATTATTGTTAGAATAAACTTTTAAAATTAATTTTTCACTTTCTAAAAAAAATTGAAAGTAAATTATATCTTTTTTTACACCAACATTACCAAAAAGTAAAGAAAACTCTTTTCATATTTTCTCATCCATTTTCCTTTATTTATATAGAAAATATTTAATATATATAATTATGTTTCATATATAACACTCTATTCCTATTATTTTATGTTTATTTTAGGTTAATTAATCTTTGTATCATTCATTCCAATATTTTTACTTTTCATTTGATACCTCATAAAAATGGTATGTGACCCATTTTTCTTACATGGGTTGATCAATATATAATTTTAATTTATTTTTTATTTATTTCATGTCGTATAAATATGTATAGATAAATAATTAATTAGTAGGTGGTCATGAAATTATATAGTCCTCTAATGTATTGGGTAAAGCATTTCATATAATGATAATACTATGGGATATGGGTAGTAATTCTCAAGATATAATATAATTCAGGTACATGATGTGGTTAGCCTTATCCATTATATAATAATGGTCTTAGAAGAGATATATAACATATGTTATGATTTTATATTCTTATGAATATGATAAAAACCTAATGTATTTACACATTCATAGTAATTCCACATTCATATTTTGTATCACTATGGATCATGATTAATGTTATATGATTCCACATTCTTATGATATGTCATGTGTTATGATTTCAGGATCATCCTTATGGTATCTATGCCATGATCTATGATTATGTTATCATGTTGGATGATCACTTCTCCTGATTCCGTGATCTTATTCCATTAATCATTCCATTTCTCTCATATCCAAGTTTTTCAATCATTATGATCTACTGATAAATTATTATGCCTCGTTGACATTGTTTTTCTACTTATTGAGCATTTGTGCTTACTCAATTTTTATGTTTTCTTATTTTTATAAGAATTTTTATATATAGATATTTTTAGGATAGATTCTTATGTAGATAATTTTTGATAATTAAGTAGAGGTTATACAAATTAATAATATGTGCATGTATCTAATCTCTAAATACATTAAAATTTTAGGTTCTAGGAGTGTGTTTTATTTTTAAATTGTATTTATTAATCATGTAAAATGAGGTAAAATATATGTATTTTATTCTTGTGTCATCTCATGATTGGCTTCTGAATTTTGGGTAATTATTTATGGTGCTTTCGTATAATTATAGATGGTTCTTGATGATAAATTCAATTAGTTCATGTGAAAATTATTATTATCGATGGTGTTAATTCATAGTAGATGTGTTTACTAGTGGTTATTGATGAGAATATGTATAGATTAGTGGTTAATAGAGATATTAATATGGTAATTGTATATATAGTTGTATTTTTATGTCATTTGAGTGGTGATGTGCACTTATCATCCACTACAATACCACTACCTGAGATTTGAGGCTGGTTTTAACCAATATCCAATGAGATATGGGGGTTATTAAATGTCCAAGTAGTATATTTCTAAATTCCCCTCTCCTATGACTAGATTTGTGATTTTGATACATGATTTTTGACATTAGGAGAGATAGTGATACAGATAGTGAGAGTTATTATTTGTGCCCCCTTATTTTTCTATTACTAACTTATCATTATGTGAGTAAAATGCACATATTCCTTTGTTATGAGTGTTTTTATAGTGAGATATGAGTGGAAATTTTGAAATTTTATCAATGGTTATTCTATTTTATCATATAATCTCACAAATTTGTTAGTATGATCTATACACATTAACACGTGTTGGTCAAGGTGAATAAAAAATTGACTATGTTTATGATCACTCCTATTTTATAGATACTATTTTTTTAGATTTCCATTTGCATACTATTGGAGGTGTTGGTCATTTATATCTTAATATTGAGAAGATTTTAAGGAAGTCTAATTGCATTTGATTTTTAGGTATACATTTTGGATGTTTAGTGGTTGCCTCACTACTATTATTTTATGGTTTATTCTAGTGTATGACATTTATTTACATTTTATTATATTATTTTTCCTTATTTCATTATGGTTTGAATTTATTAGTGAATTAATCTTTCATTTATAGAGGGTAATTCTACTAATCTCTGAGATTTTTACCCTCAACACTAGCCACCAACCACTTTCCTATTAGAAGTTAGCATGGGGGCGTGCTTAGCCTCATTATCTGCATAGGGTGAATTTAAGAAGTGCCATACCATGAAAATGTTGAGTTAATTAACTTAAACAACCCTTTTCTTTCACCTTTAGCCTATTCCAATGCCCCTTAGTTTCCCATATATACTGAATTCCACTTAATAAAACTTTATTTACCTCGAGTTTTTACTTTTTATTCTCTTTTGGATTGTAATCCTTCTTTTCTATATGGATTTTCTATATAATATCATTTTTTCACATATTTTATTTTATCCCTAATTATAATAAATTACATAAACATATAGTTAAGACCAACGAGATACACTTCTTCCCTAACTTCTCTCAAACCATAGTATACTATTCTTTCATATTATTATTGTGACTTTACGGTTCTATTTTACTTTTTATTAATATTACTTATCTATAAAATATCTCCTTCTCTATTTAAAACTATTCTTGGAAACTATATTTATTTATCCATGATTATATTTTTCTTCTTTCACTTGATATTATCATCCTTATATGATATTATTCCATAATAAACTTTAATTTTTTTCCCATGCCCTTTCTATGAATATTCACCCTCTTTAGATTTACAATGTTTCTTATTTTTATTCCATGAATCTTATAGTACTATAAATTATTTGGGGCTCCTATTGACACCATTATAAACCATATACTAATCTTTAACTAGGATATGAAATTTTCTTCTCAAGAGAACATATTTTCCTTTGTTTTTATATTTATTTCATTTTTGTATCCAAATTGAACTCCTCTTTCTTTCCTATTATTCAAATATGTAAGATCGTATAAAAAGTTTCCTAATTTCACAAATCATAATGAGTTTGAATGCATTTTTTCAATTGAGATAGAAATAATGGTATAGAGGGGGCTAATATAACTTTTAAAAAAATTTAAAAAAAAATCCTTTAAAAGAAATAATCATAGTGTAATATTATCATATGTAGTAAAAATTCAATGTAGTGCAGTGTTCAAAAATAAAATCTAGTATAAATAAATATAAAGAATTAATTATTTTTATAGTTTTTTGGTTTAATGTGAACCTACATCTACTCTTCACTCCCCTATTCTCCTCAAGGAAAATGAAACTTACTAAAACCTTTCTTTTGAAGGGAGTAACAACCATTTAAAAACCTATATTTTTCTCACCTAGAGGCACAACCTAATTCCATTTTCATTTTTGAGTTTAGACAATAACCCAACATTTTATAGGTACAAACCAAACCTAACAGACCTAAATATTTAGTATGAGAGTCAAAACCAAAGGACGTACCTTTTGTTAGGAGGTACAACCAAGGAAAATATTCTTTTGTAATAGGAAAATAATAAACTCGATATTATAATAAAAATATAATAATAAATAAAAAATAATTGAAACCAAAAAGAAATTTAGAACTGAATAATTTCAATGATGAAATAGCTCAATATATCATCAATTGCATCATTATTAATAGATAAAACATTGATATTATTTTATGATCATAGCAATGGAATAATAGTCATAGAATATACTGAACACTTCACAATTCTCATATGAATATTTTATATCCTCTATCTCAAATGATCTATGCCTAAACTTCTAATCATGTTCTTCACTATCACATTCCAACAGAAAATCAATTCATCATTAACTCCAAATATTCTAGATCATGTGGGTGTTTATTAAGAACTAATCATATATTTCCATGATTATAAATAATAATATCATGAAAATAACATCATTACCAATATATATATATAATATCCCACACATAATTATGAAAAACTATTATTGTGCTAATCCTCTATAAAACAATTAAAAAAACTTTTCATGTAATCATTAGTGTATATATATCTATTAAAAAAATAACAAAATAGTTAGAATAAATTATATAAACTTTCAATTTATGAAATTATAAAAACCATCATGAATCAGATCATCCTTCTCCAGCTTCACATTAGTCTACCATGGCCAACATAACACCCATAATGGAAATGTCATTTATAAACAAATATAATATACAAACATACCATAGGCACTTCCATAGCATGTCCTTTTCTATCAATCCATTTTGATAAAATTCAAAAATCATGATAAACTATACCACTACTAAGAAAAACACTGAGTTTGGCATCCCATTTATCATAATAATTTCTCCAACTTAGAACTTCCAATAATATTAAGTTGTTTAAAACACTAAACATTTTGAAAAAACACTTAAAATGATAAAGTAATAACTATATAAGTGTGATAAAAAAACATCATAAGAGTCATTTTAAACTTATAAAAATTCAATTGAATTAAAAAAATATATTTTTTATGAATTTGAAATTTTTTTATTACTTCAAAAAAAATGTAGGATTGTAAATTAATTTTTGTATGGATTTAAAAACAATCATATGACATTGAAATTTTTCATATGACTTTGTGAAATATTCATATGACATCAAAATATTTCATATGACTTTGAAAACAGTTTCATATAACTTTTAAAAAACACTGAAAATCCAAAACTAAAATATAGTGACTACAAAATTCTTTATAAAAAATTTATAAACATCGTTATAAACATTAAACAACTTTAGAATAAACACAATATGATTTATCAAATCTGTGAGAAATTATAATATCCATTTTAATCATATGAGGTATTTGTAAACAATATTACATATGAGGTATTTATAATATTCAAAAAAAATAAACAAACACAATGTCGCAAACCAGGCCAGGTCGCCATCCGACCTGGCGCCCGACCCGGTCCGCGACATGGCCCAAAGGGCGTTCCCAATCCTCACGGGCTGGAACAAGTTCCCGGGTATCAAACATTACACGGGAACGATTTACCTGAAGTAAAAGTCAGAAAAAAAACTAATAAGATAAATAAATTGAAACTAGAAATAGACAACCAAACACTCCTTTAAACTATGAACAAGTTTAAAGTCTATAACTCGAACCAAAACTAAAAAGGAAAAATGACAGCAGGAACTAAAACTATTACTCAAACCTCCCAGAAAAAGAGAGGCCACATCAACACCACACTGCATGAAAAGACCATCTGCAACCTGAACCGCCATCACTAAGCACGTTGTCACAACCTGGAATAAACAACCAACAAGGTCTACATACACCCAAAGGTGTATGTAGGGTGTGAGCCAAGAGCCCAGTAGGACGTCACCCAACAAAAAGGTTCCATTTATAAACATTAAATGACAAATACATTTGCAATATTAACTAAAGAAAAGAAAATGAATGCTTGAACAATTTAAAAGAAAACAGGATTAAAGAAAACAGTTTCAAATGGAACAACTTAAATTAAAACACACACACTCACTTTTTAAAATAACCAATTTGTCACATTGATGAGTGTAAGGTAACCAATGACCACTAATACGGGAGGGGCCGCATGGGCATTAGCTATCTTGGGTCCCTAGATCTTTTTGTCTCGGTGAAACGTAGATAGGAAGGCCACGACCCTCAGAAAACGTGGCTTAGAAGGCCACGACCCTCAGAAAACGTGGCTTAGAAGTCCATGACCCTTAGAAAAGCATATGTTTAGTTAGTGTTTCAATCGTCAGTCCTGTCGGTGAAACCGGGTTGATTCAACTCTGGAACACTAGCTCACTAGTCTAGTCCACCCTCCTAGTTACCCGGGCTTTCTGGTTTGTGCTCAAACAAGTTTCAAGTTCACGTAACATGTCACTATAATGCATAAAATCCAAACAGGGTACTTACACACACAAAATCACAATTTTTACACCCAAATATGCTTTTAAAACTGTATGCACACCAAAATCTTTTCAAAACAACATATGCATTGGTTACATACACAATTAAATCATCTGCACACTTTAAAAGACACTTGTCACTAAACAAACCACCACTTACACACGTAGACACTATTTTGAAATATGGCACACACTAAATCATTTTTCAAACATGTTTCGCACCATTTTCATAATTAAGTAAACCAAAAAAGAAATTATAAAGCAATAGAAAAAAAGTGTCACATGTCTTTTCACAAACTAAAGTAACCATTTATAAGTTCAAACGCATTCACACGTCGCACACACTCAAATAAAATTTTTAAAGTGTGACATGCACCACCTGAGTAGTTTAATGGAAAAACCTTACACTATATGAAAACCACAAATGCATAAACCACATAATTTAACAAGACAAAAATAAAATAATTTGAAATAAATCGCTTGGAATTAACCACTAAACCAACACAACCCCCTGTTTTACGACTAAACGCACACAAAATCATGTCAGGGATACTATTTTCACCACTTGCACAAGTTAATAAGACAACCTCATAATAAAAAAATTACTAAAAACTAAATAAAAGTTCACAATAGAAAACACACATGTACATAAACAGGATACTAACAATTTCAATGCAAATCAAAATCTAATAAAAACTCACTTCACACTACACTAATTAATTAAATAACATTCTAAACAAATTAAACTTGAAAATTAATTTATCAAATAATTATTAAACATGGAACCACCTACCTTTGACGCCGAGACTTCCAAACTTGGGTGTGAAACACCAATCGCAACCAATTCGCATCACAACCAACTCAATTTATACCCTAAAACAAGAATCCGAACAAGACAAGGATTAAAAATCAACCACTAAAGATACCTCAACCCGCTGAATGGCCAAGAACTCAAGAGAAAAAAAAGAACCAACTGGAGGGAGGGGATGCTCGCGTGGAAGGAGTCACAGTGCCAGAGGTTGCGCCAGTTGGATAGGTAGGGGAAACATAGTAGGTGTTCGAGGGAGGAAGGTCGGATGAGAGTGGGGAGGTTGGAGGGGTTCTGAGCCAGAAGCAGGAGGAAAGAGGGTGCAGTACGAGGGCGGTTCTGGATGGGAGAGGAAGGAGGGCAGCGTTTTCGAGCAGAGGGAAAGTTGGCCGAGGGGAGTCGCTGGTGGAGGGGAGTCCGTGGTGCAAGTCGAGTAGGAGCAGGGGGTGTGGCGCGTTTCCGAGAAGCTCACCGGGAGAAGATTCATCCGCGGAAGAGGGTTGCGCCGGTAGGGCGATGGAGGATAGCGTGCGAACGTCTGGCACTGGAGGGGAGGTCCGGAAGACAGCAGCGGTCACAGGAGGGGAGGTTCAGCGGACAACGGTGGTCACGGTAGGGGCACCGGAGGGGAGGTCTGGTGGGGTTCCATCGAATGGTGTGGGCGATGAGGGCTCGTGGGGGCGGCGCAAGCCGGGATCCGGGGGGCAGCGCTGGACATGGGAGCTAGCGGGAGGGGGTTGTGACAGGCCAAGGGCTACAAGGGAGGATGGAAGCCACGCGAGCGGGAGTTCCCAGGGGGAAGAGGTGCAAGCTACGTGAAAAGAAGAAAAAAAGATGGGGCTGGTCGAACCCTAGGAAAGAGAGAGGGAAAAAATAAAGTAAATAATAAATAGAAAAGAAATAAATAAATAAAATAAGTAAAATAATAACAATAAAAATTTTAATAACACCGCATAATATTAACAATAAAATTTATTACCACGATATTAGAAACAATTTAACACATTTTATACCCTTAACACTATTAATTTTATTACACTATTATTAATCCATTTTATTTAATTAATTGACCGTCGAGCAAGGCGTGCGATGAGCCGGGCGAGGTCGCGCGGCGACCCCGGTGAGGCCGCGCGCCTTCGACCACGGTGCGTTGGACACAGTCAAGGCCAAAAAAAATTATTTTTAAATAAGAACTCAGGAAGTTTAAGTCGGCCTCGACCCGAACTACCTGATGCCCAATAAAAAAATAAAATAAAATAAAATAAATAGTGTAAAAGAGGCGGGTGTGAAAATTCTCCCCACCATAAAGCTTCCGCCCCCGGAAAGCCACAACTAAGGCTGAACCCCAAAGAAGAAACCGATACCCCACTAAGTTTTAAAGAGGATCCCCACAATCAACAAGCGAAAAGAGGAAAAAGCATCATGCTCAGAGAAAGTGACTCAAAGGCAACTTGAAAAATGTCTTAAAAAGATTTTCTGATATGTATTGCCTGCCCCAAAGAGCTAGAACGCCTCCAGTTTACTGATCAAGGAATGGAACTCTCTCACCCATGGAAACCAACTTCACAAGCCGAAACACCTCAAACACTATTAAACCGAAACCACACCATTTGGCTAGAATGATCAAACAAGGTCAAACCACATCCATAGAAAACTCTAATCACTTATCCCCAAGCCATATTTAAAAACAGAAGTAAAAGATCAACATGGGGAGGCCCGAGGGGCTCCCCACCATTAGGAACTCACTGGAGCTCGAAACGATACTGGAAAACCGACACGGGGAGGTTCGAGCGGACTCCCTGCCATTAAAGAAAAGTTCAGCACTGATTCATTCTAGATAAATTCGTGCGAGACCCAATGTGGGTCTCCCCGCTATTAAGAACCTACCAACGCCCAAGGCGAGACTGGAAAACTAACATGGGGAGGTCCGGGAGGACTCCCCACCATTCCAGAAAGGCCAACACCGATTTATTCCAGAGACCTTTGTGTGAGACCCATTGTGGGTCTCTCCACCATTAGAACGAACAGAGGATACAAAACATTGAAAAAATTCTCGATGGTGACCAAACAACCCACCACAAGGGGCGGGGAGGGAGGGGCCCGACCACCCGGGAATCAAAACCACGACCTAAGACCCGACCAACACATCCACATCCCGGGATGAGAATTATAGAATTTTGGGACTAATTTCCCCAACAGACTCTCAAGGACCACTAAAAGTGATTACATCCAATGGGATGCTACCCCCAAGACTTCAAGGCATCGAGGCGGACATGCCTCTATATAGTCACTAAAACCTTACGCAACCAGACGGTTCGTTCGAAATGGAACAACCATAGAAAACAATTTAAGCTGCTTTCACTTTTAACACCGATGACAGAAATAAATTCGGGGTCCCATACATGCCTGGGGTTCCTGACCACGCGCCAGCTTCACTCTGAGGCCTATGGCTGGAGCCCTGATGTTTGAAGCATCTCCTGCATCGCAATCAGGTATTGAAGAATCCTTAACGGAGCTTCTCCTTTTTGGTGTCGTACGTGACCACACTACAACCGAGGAAACACCATAAAACACAAGCCATTACGACATCCAACTAATCATACATGGAACATTCCCCAACACAAGAGATGAAATGGTGCATGCACATCACCCTTTGTCACACTGGATGAGAATACAACACCACAAATCGTCACCTGAACATGACCATTGCTGTTGAGAGGAACATTATACGGAGAAGGACTTCAAAATGAGTCTTAAACAACACGTGATTCCTACAATTGACCGTAGCATCCCCATGTGACTGGGTCTGCCACACTAGTAGCCTAACACGACCCTTTTCTTAAACGAAACCATCGAAGGACCAAAGTTTATTTAAAACAACAGCCCGCACCGACAACCCCAGGTTTCTCCCACCTTTGCACTTCGAAAAGAACTCACACTGCAGGTGGTCACCAAACATGACCCTTGTAGCCGATGAAAACACTACAACCCATTCAATACATTGGTAAGCATTGATAACTCGAAATCTCCTTCACCATTCCCCGCTAGAATTTCTTTCACCACTTCCAGGGGGCCTTCAGACGCAACGACGTCAAACTTCATTCCCGATGACTCAGACAACTCAAAGAGACTGAAACTCCCTTCAACTCCCCTCATATCTGTCATCCCGCTGCGAGAGGATCCTCTTAGTTGTAAAAAAGAGAGGTGGGTTCAATTCTATAATCCAATAAGAGATTACTCTAATCAACTGGAGGGCCAGCCAACGGAGAATTGAATGTGGCCACACTTCAATCACATATCAACGCTTTATGGGGGGCATACCCTAGTCAAGAAAAAAAACCATGGACCCAACCAAACTGGTCCAACGGTCAAGACATACCATAAGCGAACACCAAATGTACAGGGGGAAACCACTGAAAGGGCTCCCCGATGTACATTTCAAAAGAATTCAATAACTACACACTTGCATACCAACTTAAAAATAATAATTCAAACTCAAAACAAAAAACATTCAGAAAGGATACTCGGCTCAAAACGCCTCATATCTGACATGTCAAAATCACAAGGACACACCCTGAAATCACCAGTTATTTAAAAAAAACACAAAATTTTCCTTTAACAAAACATTTTGGAAATAAGAAAATCCATTGGGTTGCACAAACACCAATGGTTCCCCATGGGCCTCACACATGCATGTTCTCGTGCCACACCAGCACCCACCTCATGTCCATCCAGACACTCATCCGCTCAAGCCATTAACCCTTTCTCTTTCCATATACACCCATGTATGTGGTTTCCCATGAGAACACCAAGGATAAAAACCAAAGCTTTCCATTTTTCAAAACCAAAACATCCAACACACACTTTCCAAACCTTACATATCATTTTATTTTTTTAAAGCACTTCATTTGAAAACATTTTCGAAGACCAAATCATTTTTACGTAAAAACCAAATTCTCACAATTCCAAAACAAAGAGATGAGAAGCAAAGCAGGAGGAAACTAGGGTCAGCGGGTGATTGGAACATATGGTTGGCGTCCATACGCCGATCACGCCACTGGCCACAGAGAGTATTTTAGGACAGTGTCCCCGGATCCACAAGGCTTGTCAGACCCTGTGAGCTCACTAAGACCACTGACCCTACTCACTCTCCATTTCCCCAAGACAAGATTAACCGCAAGAACCAAAGACTCAGATAAACCTCAACTTAAATTGGTAACTCGATTCCCGCCACAAGGTGTGCTGGCCAGGCACCTTACTTGTAATTAGAACATCGAGTTCTAACACCCTTAACTTTGGTCTACACTAAGTCTATATCAAAATAACACGACCCAAGAGAGAAAACCTTCCTCTGATACCATTTTGTCATGAACCAGGCCAGGCCGCCATCCAACCCGGTGCCCGACCTGGTCCGCGACATAGCCCGAAGGGTGTTCCCGATCCCCACGGGCTGGCATAAGTGCCCGGGTATCAAACATTACATAAGAACAATTTACCCAAAGTAAAAGACAGAAAAACAAATAATACGATAAATAAACTAAAATTAGAAATAGACAACCAAACACGCCTTTAAACTATGAACAGGTTTAAAGTCTACAACTCGAACCAAAACTAAAAAGGAAAAACGACAGCGGGAACTAAAACTGTTACTCAAACCTCCCAGAAAAAGAGAGGCCACATTAACACCACACTGTATGAAAAGACCAACTGAAACCTGAACCACCATCACTGAGCACGATTTCACGACCTGGAATAAACAAGCAACAAGGTCTACATACACCCAAAGGTGTATGTAGGGTGTGAGCCAAGAGCCCAGTAGGACGTCACCCAAAAAAAAGGTTCCACGTATAAACATTAAATGACAAATACATTTTCAATATTAACTAAAGAAAAGAAAATGAATGCTTGAATAGTTTAAAAGAAAATGAGATTAAAGAAAACAGTTTCAAATGGAACAACTTAAATTAAAACACACACACTCACTTTTTAAAATAACCAATTTGTCACACTGATGAGCATAAGGTAACCAATGAGCACTAATACGGGAGGGGCCACATGGGCGTTAGCTAGCTTGGGTCCCTAGATCTTATTGTATCGGTGAAACGTGGCTTATAAGGCCACGACCCTCAGAAAATGTGGCTTAGAAGGCCACAACCCTTAGAAAACGTGGCTTAGAAGGCCACGACCCTCAGAAAAGCATATGTTTAGTTAGTATTGCAATCGTCAGTCCTTCCGGTGAAACCGGGTCGAGTCACCTCCAGAATACTAGCTCACTAGTCTAGTCAACCCTCCTAGTTACCTGGGCTTCCTGGTTTGTGCTCAAACAAGCTTCAAGTTCATGTAACATGTCACTATAATGCATAAAATCCAAACAAGGTACTTACACATGCAAAATCACAATTTTTACACCCAAATATGCTTTTAAAACCGTACGCACACCAAAATCTTTTTAAAAAAATATATGCATTGGTTACATACACAATTAAATCATCTGCACACTTTAAAATACATTTGTCACTAAACAAACCACCACTTACACACGTAGAAACTATTTTGAAATATGACACACACTAAATCATTTTTCAAACATGTTTCACACCATTTTAATAATTAAGTAAACCATAAAAGAAATTAAAAAGAAATATAAAAAAAAGTGTCCCATGTATTTTCACAAACTAAAGTAACCATTTATAAGTTCAAACGCATTCACACGTCGCACGCACTCAAATAAAATTTTAAAGTGTGATATGCACCACCCAAGTAGTTTAATGGAAAAACCTTACACTATATGAAAAACAAAAATGCATAAACCACATAATTTAACAATTCAAAAATAAAATCTTAAAAAAACAACTTGAAAGAAATCGCTTGGCATTAAACACTAAACCAACACAAACCCCTCTTTTAAGACTAAAGGCACATGACGTCATGTCAGGGATACTATTTTCACCACTTGCACAAGTTAATAAGCCAACCACATAATAAAAAAAATTACTAACAACTAAATAAAAGTTCACAATAGAAAACACACACGTACATAAACAGGATACTGACAATTTCAATGCAAATCAAACTCTAATAAAAACTCACTTCACACTACACCAATTAATTAAATAACATGATAAAAAAAATTAAACTTTCAAATTAATTTATCAAATAATTATTAAACATGGAATCACTTACCTTTGACGCTGAGACTTCCAAACTTGGGTGAGAAACACCACTTGCAACCAATTCGCATCACAACCAACTCAATTTATACCCTAAAACAAGAATCTGAACAAGACAAGGATTAAAAATCAACCACTAAAGATACCTCAACCCGATGAATGGACAAGAACTCAAGAGAAAAAAAAAGAACCAACCGGAGGGAGGGGATGCTCGCGCGGAAGGAGGCAAGGCGCCAGAGGTTGTGCCAGTTGGGGAGGCAGGGGCAACACAGTAGGCGTTCGAGGGAGGAAGGTCAGATGAGAGTGGGGAGGTTGGCGGGGTTCCGAGCTGGAAGTAGGAGGTAAGAGGGTGTGGTGCGAGGGAGGTTCTGGATGGGAGAGAAGGAGGGCAGCGGTTCCGAGCAAAGGGAAGGTTGGCCGAAGGGAGTCGCTGGTGGAGGGGGGTCTGTGGTGCAAGTCGAGTAGGAGTAGGGGGTGCGACACATTTCCGAGTAGCTCACCGGGAGGGGATTCATCTGCGGAATAGGGTTGCGCTGGTAGGGCGATGGCGGATAGCATGCGAATGGCTGGCACTGGAGGGGAGGTCCGGCAGACAGCGGCGGTCACAGGAGGGGAGGTTCGGCGGACAACGGCGGTCACAGAAGGGGGCACCGGAGGGGAGGTCCGGTGGGGTTCCGTCGGACGGCGTGGGCGAGGAGGGCTCATGGGGGCAGCACAAGCTGGGAGCCGGGGGGCGGCGCTGGACATGGGAACCAGCGGGAGGGGGCTGCGACGATCCGAGGGCTGCCGGGGAGGATGGCAGCAGCACGAGTGGGAGTTCCCAGGGGGAAGAGGTGCAAGCTACGTGAAAAGAGGAAAAAAAGATGGGGCTGGCCGAACCCTAGGCAAGAGAGAGGGAAAAAAATAAAGTAAATAATAAATAGAAAATAAATAAAAGAAATAAATAAAATAAGTAAAATAATAACAATAAAAATTTTAATAACACCACATAATATTAACAATAAAATTTATTACCACGATATTAGAAACAATTTAATACATTTTATACCCTTAGCACTATTAATTTTATTACACTATTATTAATCTATTTTATTTAATTAATTGACCGTCGAGCAAGGCGTGCGATGAGTCGGGCGAGGTCGCGCACCTTCGACCACGGTGCGTTGGACACGGTCAAGGCCAAAAAAAATCATTTTTAAATAAGAACTCAAGAAGTTTAAGTCGGCCTCGACCCGAACTACCCGATGCCCAATAAAAAAAAATAAAAAAAATAAAATAAAATAAATAGTGTAAAATAGGTGGGTGTGACACACAAACTCCCCAAACACTCACAAACTTTATTTCAATCAAACATAGCACTAAAAATATCCCCCTTTTATAAAGTAAAAAAATAAACCTTCCAAAGTGAATTTTATATAAATACACTCCCCCATTTTTAATTTTATAAAAAATATAACAAAATAAAGAATTTATAAACTAACTCCCCCCATTTTAAGCTCTTAACACGTTGAAATTAATAAACAGTCAATATTATGAACTTTTATGAGAGCCTTAGTTTAAGGTAAAAAAATATGATTATAAAAAAATTATCTCCCCATAAATTAATGCATATAAAAATTTAAATTATAATAAAGAAACTACAAAAATATCACCAAGCTACTTAATATATACCTAATGATAGATTACTCAAAAACATATTAAACAATGATAAAAAGTAAAGCAATTAAATTCTGAAACAAATTATTCACATAAACATAAGTATAACTATTATTACATCTTATAATTTCATTAGAAATTGATACCTTAATATTTGAAGCATCAAATATGTTCCTAAAAATGAATTAAAACATTTTGTATAGTAAATTCTCTAACATATTAAAAAATCAATAGTTCATGCAAAATCTCCATCATACCAAGTTTGAATTTTATTTTCTCAAGATTCATGTCATCAAGAGGTTTAGTAAAAATATCAGTAAGTTTATTTTAATTTGGAATAAATTCTAAAACAATGTAGCATTTATTAAAATTATATCATAAAAAATGAAATGTAACATTTATATGTTTTGTTCTAGAGTGCTGAAAATGTTTTTTTTAATTGAAATACAAGTATAATTATCACAATAAATAGGAATTTTATCAAAATAAACATAATAGTCATGAAAATTTTGTTTAATCCACATACTTTTAACACAATAACTAGTAATAGAAAAATACACTATCTCATCTATGGATAATGTAACTAATAATTTATTTTTTGAACTCCATGAAATTAAACTTTTACTAAGTAAATAAAACAAACATGATGTACTTTTTCTTTCAATCCTACATCCTCCAAAGTCAGAATCAAAGAAAGAAATAAAATAAAAAAAAAATTTATTAGAGTATAAAAAACATAATTAATGGTTCCATTTATATATTTAATTATTCTTTTAATATACTTTAGGTGAATTTCCTTAGGATTAGACTAAAAACTGTCACATAAGAAAACTAAAAACATGATTTTAGGTATATATATTTTTAAATAAAGAAAAATACATATCATGTCTCTATATATTTTAACTTCAACGCATTTTTCTGATTCATGTATATCTAGATTATAATTAGCACAAGTAGGGGTTCACATATTTTTAAATTATTCAAGATTAAACATTTTTGTAATTTCTATAGTATACTAAGATTGATTTAAAAATATACCATCTTTTCTTTGATATATATAAAGACCAATAAAAAATTAATTCACTAATTAAGCTCATATTAAATTCAGAAAACATAGTATTAGAGAATTCATTACCTAAAAATTTACTTGAATAACCAAACACAATATTATCAACATATATATGCACAATTAAAACATAATTTAAATCTTTATTACAAACTTTATTTATTTCAAATTGATTTAGTTCTTTACTCATACCATTAATCCAATTTGAGTCGTTCAAATATTCATCAACATTATTAGGAACAAAATAATGAACAAATGTGGAATTAGCAAAAAAGTTAAAAACTAATTTTTTGGTTCTTATTATAGATTAAAATTTTCATATTAAATTTTCTAAATAATTATCTCTATGAATTTTCCAATTTCTAGTATCAAATTGAGAATAGATGTGATCCCCCAAAACTGAAAAATTATTATTATTAGGTTTATCTTCACCAAAGTTAAAACCTTTTAATTTTTCTTTATAATCATTTTAAAAAAATTATGTTTATCATTATTTTCAATAAATTTTACATGCACAGATTCATCAATAGTCATAGTTTCTTATTATATATTTTATAACCTTTATTATTATTAGAGTATCTAGAAAGATACCTTCATAACTTTTAGTATCAAACTTATCAAACGTATTCTTAGTATTTAAAATAAGCACCTTACATACAAAAACTCTAATAATAAAATTATTAGGTTTCTTTTCTTTAGGTAATTCATCGGGGGTTTTCTTTAGAAAGGGTCTAATAAAAAATATATTTAAAATATAGTAAAAAGCATTAACGGATTCAACCTAACAATATTTTGGTAAATTAAATTCATTATGCATGGTTCATTCCATTTCCTAAATAGTTTTATTTTTTCAATCTATAACACTATTTTTTCATGTTTTAAGAGCATAAAAATTATGAAAGTATTCATTATCTTCATAAAAATTTTCAAATTATAAATTAGAAAATTCACCTCCTTTATCACTTCTAATAGAAATTATTAAATGTCCTTTTATATTTTAAAACAGTTTACACAAATCAATAAATTTCATTAAATTTTCAATTTTATGAGTTAAGAAATAAGTCCAAGTTAATCTACTAAAATCATCAACAATTAAAAAAATATATTTTTTTTTACCTCCTAAATTAGTAATTTTCATAGGACCAAATTAATCAAGATGTAATAGTTCTAAAAAATTAATTTTATTAACATTTTTAATATATATAAAGTTTCTTTTTGTTTCTTACCTCTAAAATAAGAATCACAAACAAATAACTTACTTGCTTTAATATCAAGTAGTTCGAGAAATATTCCTTGTTTGGCTATATTATATTTTTGTAGAAAATGAATGTGTATCAACCTTTTATACAAAATAACATTATCTATTTTTATAAAATTAAAACACATTACATTCTATTTTGAAAAATCAATAATGTAAATATTTTCTTTTCTATTTTCATAAAATAAAATATAATTTTCTATAAAAACTAAACATTTATTGTCTTCATACTTAACACTCATTCCATCATCACAAAGTTGTGAGATACTTGTTAAGCTATGTTTTAATCCTTATATATATATATTAATTTCAAAATAATAATATTGTTTAAAAATCCTACTTCTCCAGACCCTTTAATATGTCCTTTAGAATTATCTCCAAAAGTGATGGGGCCTCCATCACATGAATTAAACGATATAAAATTAGAAATATCACATGTAATATATCTAAAACACCCATTGTCCATATACCATGAATCTTTGATACTTCTAAGTCATATTTACTATAATAAATAAAGTAAAATATTTTTTGATACCCATGCCATCTTAGGTCAAATAATATTAGTTGTGGAATATTTAGGCACCCAAACAAATTTTAAACATTTATTTTTGGGTTTTATACATAACATTTTCATTGAAATAAATGTTTTAGTTTGAAAAAATGATTGAATAAATCTTAAGAAACATTAATTATCATAATTAATGTGAATTATACACTTAAAACATGTTACATTTGAAACTTTTCCATTTGAAATTTTAACCAAAAATTTCTTTTCATCCTTGGTTGATGACTAGAAAATCCAAAACCAATTATTTTTTATTAAGTTTCATTATAGACTTAATATTATCATATTTATCTTTACCTTGAATATAATTATATAGGTGTTTTTCAAAGATAGAATTTTTTTTCTAAATTTATCATTTTCTTTTTGAATAACTTTCAAGTCATCACATATTTTCCTATTTGAACATAAATTTGTATTTCTTAGTTTCTTATTTTTTTTATTTGATCTTCTTACACAAATTCTCAATTTATTTATGTCATAAAAAATAATTTAAAGCACCTCTATTTATCTTTATCATTTTTAAAAAGAAAAATTGTAACTCTGTCATTTTCATATTTGAGTTTCCCACTAAGTAATTTAACTTATTGTACTTAGTATCTAAATTCCTTTTTATTTTATTCGTTATTTTAAGAATAAACTTTTTATTTTTTATTTTACACATTAAATTTATTATTTTATTCACCCATTTTCCTATTTTCTATCTTTAATTATCTATATAACTCAGCCATTCCTAAAAATACTTTTTAAACTTTTCATTTTGTTTATTTAATTCATTAACTTCAATTTTAGAATCAAATTCATAACCTGAACTGAAATAAAAATAATTTCTCACCTCATCCATAGTTTTTTTTCATCAAAAAAAGGTTGTCCAAATCTCTCTCTCTCAAAATATTCATTGTTTGAATCTAAATCTTTAGTATAACTCTATCCAATTGAAAAAAAATCCCTTCTCTTTTAAGTTATATTTATTATCTTTACCTTCCTAATTTAATTATGGAAAATTATACTCGATGTTTCCCTTTTCCCTATACTAATAGAATGTTAATTTTGAAACATTATTATATTTACTTCCATTACCTTTCTTAATTCCCATTTATTCATCCCTCTGATGATCTCTTCTAGGTCTCTTTTTAAGGACACGTTTTCTTTTTTATATATTTGAAAACTCATTTAATGAAATTGTTCATTTCAGATTTTTCACTTTAATAAATCTCAAAATAATAAGGATTAGTGTAAACATTTATTTTGGATTTAAATGTTATACCTTTCTTCTTTGACACTTCCTAATCAACATTGTTTTTTTAGTTTGAGCTCATAATGCAGCAAAGTACCAATTAGTGCATCTAAACTATACACTTTAAAGTTATTACTCTCATAGATTGAAACTTTCTTCACATTCCACTTCATTGGTAGTGACCTTACACCCTATCAACATTATCATTGTTATCCAAAGACTTTATAAGTTCATTAATATCATTAATAATACATGTGAATCTATAAAATAGTTGGTTCATAGATTCATCTTCTCCCATCTTAAAATCCAGGTACTCCACACATAGCATTCCTATATTTTTCCTTTTAAGATTTTATGGTCTATATTAAGTTAATTTATATGAAATATTGATATTTTATATGTATTCATTTAAAATAAATTTAAATTATTTGATATTTATCTGTACACAAAACCCTGAGTCTTAATAAACCATGATACATTATGAACTTTATAACCTAGATGTTAGATTGGAGGGTATCAATAAGATTAAAAAATTATATAATATATATAATTTTTTTCCATAAATTAAAATTTATTGATTAATTTCTAATAAATGATCATTTAATTTTAATGAAATCATTTCATGATTAAAATACTTATTTTTAGGAAGATATATATTTTTCTAGGTATTACGAATTTTTATATATAAAAAATATAGTTATCACTATTAAAAACTTATTATAATGAAATTTATTGGTAATTTATGAATAATAATTCATAAATTAGTTATATAATGGTTAGGAATAAAGATAAAATCATTTGAAGGTGAAAAAAGTTATTTTTTATAAAATTGTTTTTATGTGTGCAATGTATATTTACCTTAATGTATTAAATTAATAACTATTGATGAATTATTTTAATTAAATTTATATATTATTTAAAAAAATAACATTTATCTAATGTTTTTTAATAGGAAATGAATGATAATAAATTTGGTTTTATGCTTAAAAATGCATTTTTGAAAAAAAAGGTTTCATTACATTTTGCATGATTATTTTAAATTTAATTTATACCACTTATAGATATTGAAATTTATAAAATTTATTCCATATTTGTAATTATAATTTCTAGATTTTTTAATGATTATACTTTCATTTTTTTCATAATAAATAGTAAAACCAATAAAAATTTGTTACCACAATTAAGGTTAAAAGAGTTTATCATGGGGTTAAAATAAAAGATAAGAGTAAAAAATTACACTTAAACATATCTATATATTATTGGATGAAGATATTTAGACCTTATATTATATTAAATTATAATTCTTTTCCATTTGGATCCAATTTAACAACAAAGTGACTTTATATTATTTAAATCTTTAAAGTAATTCCATGTGTGTCTCACCCCTCACTTATAAAAGGGTGTCTATTCTCCTCCCCTATTCACAAACTTTGAGCACTATAGCACAAAAATACTACCAAAAAACCTTCCTATATTCCTTAACATAATTATTTATCTTATTTTATTCTCTTAATACCATCCTAATAAGGATTAAGGTGTAATCCAAAGGAGGTCTCTCAAATAAGAGGTAATCCTCTTACCCAACTCTTTCAAAGTTTATTTATTATTATAATTCCCATAAATATGTTGTATTCATCCTAAAATAATGAATATAACATCATAAATATACTGATATATTATTATTATTATTATTATTATTATTATTATTATGGTACAACCATTTTCTACCTCATTTCCATTAAATGATAAATGAAATTACCACTCATGCATATGTGTGGACTATCGACTCCACGTAGTGATATGATTCATTTTCCATAACAGCCTCAAATTAATGGATATAATGATGGATTTTAATTTTTTAATATTTATGATATAATTATTATTCTTTAATTATAAGATATTATTTATCTTTATTTCTTTCTTTTCATTATAAAATGTAAATAACATCCATGCATACGTATACATTTTTCTATCTCTACCTTTTATAGATGGTTAAAAATATGTATATAATTAATATATATGATATTTATATCATTATTAACATTATTTATATTATGAAACCATGATCAATATTCAAGGACCATAACTACTAAATCGAAACTTATAAGAAAATCAAAGCATTTAACACCTAAAATGATGATGATAATGAAAGTTTGTTAATGAATGGGTGATAAGATGTTATGAGTAAAAAAATGTATGGTATTATAATTATAAATTTTATTTTAGTATATAAGTATAATAAATTTAAATTTATTATATAGGCAGTTAAAATCACTTACAAAGAAAGTCATATATGAGTTAAGCGTTTCTCGTCTCACTTTTGTTTTTATGTGACATATACCATATTAAACAATTGTTTCTTTCATGTGGTGGATATAATTTTCATTTGATATGATATACCATGAATATATATATATATTCATTTCGTTTAATTTTTCATTTCAATCTATTACTTTCATGGGGGTTATGATTCAAAATCTACCAAAGCGGTAAGGGTTTTATGTTACAATCTCACTGTTTAACATGATTATTTATCCTTAAATTTTAGAAGATGAAATTATATTATATATCTCTAAAAAATATTATTTTTTTATAATACTCTATTTATTTATATAAATTAAAATTTTTCATTTCATTTTACTCTTTCTAAGTACTCAAAAGTCTCAAAGAATGTATTTAAGGAAAATAAACTTTGTTTTTCTATTAAGTCGGGAAAATTTTTATTCGAGGTCTATATTTTATTTAAAAAAAATCAATAATGTTTTTACTATTATTCAGTGAATTTTTAAATTCATTTCTACCAATGTTTTACATTATATAAATGGTTTAAAAGGAATCTTCTTTTCATTTTATGAATGAGGTACTTTTACCAAAGGTGCAAACAAAAATATTTGTTTTAATGTTTACAGCATGAATGGATTTTCCCACCATCATGAATAATATCATCCTGGAATCCTTATTTAAAATTTTACATGGTTATTTTTAAATAAAATATTTTCCATAATATTTTTTAAATTTTTAGATTTTAAATAATTAATTTTAAAATGAAAATTGTATTTTCTTCAAGAAATTTTCCAGTGGTCTTTTAGAGGTATTTTAGTCAATGAATACATCCATTGATGTTACTTATTCTTAATTTGGTATTTTATTAGATGATTCCATATTTATTCATTCTCTATATGGTTTTTGATTATGATGGTGAAATATTAATGAAACTTATTTTCTTTTCAATGGGTTAAGCTATGATGAAATGATAAATGTTTACAAGATCTTGTGGAATACATATGAATTGATTATGATAATGTGAAGTGTGGTTCCATTAAATATTTCTAGTAAATTAGGTAATGATTAATGTTTTATGAGCTTAAAGGGTACACATGTGGTTATCCCAATACCAGAATAGGGTACATGGATGGTTAACCAAATCCAAAAAGGGTACATGGGAGGTTAACCCAAGACAAAAGCAGATACATGGGTGGTTACCCCAAGCCTAACATATGAGGAATATATCAATGGGTATCCTTGACATAATATTTCTATGATTATCATTATGACTCGCTTTTTATGCCACTCTCTATGAATTTTTATTATTATTATGCTATAATATCATAGCTTGTGACCTTTTATTCTACTATGATTTATTTCATATGATCTGTTAAATCCTTATACCATGATTATGATCTATGAATTTTTTGGTATGGTTTTCAAATGTTAATCTCATATTCTCATACCAATATTCTCATGTTATGTTTATATATGATCAATGAATGATATCTCTCATGTTTACCCTTACTAAGAATATGATCTCACCTTTTTTTACATTTCCTTTCCCCAGGCTATGAAGAATTGTTTTAAGTAGGGTATGTATAAGAAATTTACAATGTGATAAGTAATTTGTGGGAGATATTAAATATATTTCATGAAATAAGATGATAATATATCCATATTTCAATGAAACTAGCCCTTTATAATCCTCAGGTTTGTATTATTTTGAAATATATTGAATATTCATTTAAAATGAGGCAATATTTATATATGTTATTCTTGGGTAACCTAAGTTGGAATCAGAGATGTTTTTTGTTATTTTGAAGATTAAGACTACAAAACTTTTTTAACAACCCTAAGGATAATTCTAAGTATAGGATAACATCCTAAAGCTTTGGTAAAGTAGATATTGTGTGGTTTTCCTAGAAAATACATCCATGTATGAATGCTAGAAAGTATATTCAGCTATGATATAGATGCACCTAGGGGTAAAAACTATAAAAGAAGCATATTGAGTATTAACTCAATCATCACTAGTGAATAATGGGTAGGCCTAAGATTAAACACCTAGAGCGACACTCCTAGGTGATATTATTAGGTTAATTCACATTTTTTTATGGACCATTATGATGTATTTGAACAGATTATGACCATGGATAACCTAGTTTAAGCATAAGGTGTCATAATTTTAAAATAAGGTGTCAAAATTTAGGACATCATAAGAATAATTTTCATAATCATATGATTTCTCACTCTAGTTAATGATATTTTATTCTTGTGTTGACCATTTTAGTTTCAGTAAGGGATTAAATATAGAATGATAAAGTCAAGGTGGTGATATTTATTCTTAAATATTGAAGTATATTATTTTATCTTAGTTATATGAGATCCTTTATATCATGAAACTCTCTAGGAATGTTAATTTATATCCTCAATGGTTAGATAATGAATTAACAATAAAAACTTCTAATGGTATAATGATCACATCTCAAGTCTATAATTCTTATTTGATTAAATTTTGTGGGAATGTACTTCCTGTAAATCTTTTTATTCATCCACTAGTTTAATTGGATGTGATTTTGTGCATGGATTATCTCTCTCTATATAGATACCATATCAATTTCCAAGGAAGGGAAGTCGCATTTCATATTCCAAATGAACCTGTGATCATTTATAAGTGTGAGGATGAATATGATCTTCTAATGAAAATTACTTCCATTATATGGGTCTTGATTCCTATTTATAAGGGGTATTTATCTCATATGGTTGGGGAGAAACTCAACATCTAAGGTATTCCTATTTTACAGGAGTTTGTTGATGTATTTTCTAAAGAGTTTCTTAGTCTTCCTCTGAATCATGAAGTTGAGTTTTTAATAGAAATAAAACTTGGTGATACACCTATTTTATATACTCCATATATAATGGACCCGATTGAGTTACATGAATTGAATAAGAAACTCCAAGAGAATATTTATAGAGGATTCATTTGACCAAGTGTGTCACTATGGGGTGAACCTATTCTTTTTGTTAAGAAGATAGATCAATGTGAATCAGTATTGATTATCAAGAACTTAACAAGATCATGATCAATAAAAGAATAATTTACCCCATATTGATGATTTATTTGATCAATTATGAGGATCTCAATAATTTTCCAAGATTGAACTGCATTATGGATACTATAAATTAAGGGTCAAAATTGAAGACATACCTAAGGCAACCTTCCATATGAAGTGTGGAAACTATGAATTTATAGTAATTTCATTTCTAAATTCTCTCACAATATTAATAGATTTAATAAATAGTCTTTATAGGTTACCTAAATCAATTGGAGGTAGTCTTTGTAAATGATATTCTTATATACTCAAAGATTAAGGAAGAGTATTAAGATCACTTGATAATTTTGTTGAATACTCTGAGGAAGGAGAAAATATATGCCAAATTTTGAAATTGTGACTTTTGGTAATATAAAGTATCATTCTTAGGATGAATGATCACAAGAAAGGGTAAATCAGTAGATACTTTTAAGAAATAAGTCATTAAACATTCGTCCAGACCAACCATTGTGACTAAGATACATGTTCTCTCATATTGGTTGGATATTATTGAATATTTATGAAGAATTTATCATAATTTTAATATCCACTCACTAAGTTAATATAGAAGGGATCCAATTTCCTTTAGACTAAATAATGTGAATAAAATTTGAAGTAATTGAAGAGAAGGTTGGTCAGTGCACTTGTAATCACCCTAACCTATAGTGGAAAAGGGTTTGTGGTCTATAGTGATGAATCTAAGAAGGATTGAGATGTGTTATTTTTTATAATGACATGGGGATAGATTATTCTTCTCATCAATTGAAGGTTTGGTGGAAAAATTACCCAACTCTTTATTTGGAGTTAACTATAGTAATTTTTTCATTAAAGATATGGAGGTATTATCAATATGGTGAAAGGTGTGACATATATACTAATCATAAAAGTTTAAAGTATATATTCACCTAGAAATAGTTGAATATGCACCAGAGAAAATGGTTGGAGTTGATTAATGATTATGACTTCTCAATACATTACCACCCTGGGAAGGCAGATAAGGCAGCTGATACTCTGAGTTGGAAAGACTGTGCTATTTTTCTATGATGAGGATTGATAGAGATCCAATACTTATAGATTTACAAAATATAGATATTGAAATAATAATTATTGGGGATTAATCATATCTTTCTCAAATGAATGTTCAACCATATATTCATATGAGGATTAAAGAGGAACAAAACAAAGATGTGGAACTATAGAAGAATGTGAGGAATGTTCCTAAGTTCAACCATGATTATGATGGAATGATAAGGTTTATAAATAGAGTATGTGTCTCATCAATACTAGAATTAAAGGAGGAGGTGTTAGATAAATCTCATATTTCATCATTCTCTATCCATCATGTAAGTATGAAGATGTATATAGATCTGAAAGAGTATTTTGGGTGGGACAACATGAAAAGAGATATAACAAATTATGTATCTTTATTCTTGGTAAAAAAAAGTTAAGGTTGATAGACATAATTCCAAGGGTATGTTACAACCATTTCCCATACCAGAATTGAAATGTTAAAACATCACCATAGATTTCATCATAGGGCTCCCTGATACATCTAAAGGGAATAATGTTATTCGGGTTATAGTCTATTGCCTTATAAAGTCATCACATTTCATTATTATCATATAAGGTTTCACTCTTGATCAGCTTTCCCGGATATACATTAAGTAAAAAATATTGTGTGTATTAAAAAAAATTATTATATCTAATCGATGTCTAAGGTTTACCTCGATTTTCTGGAGAAGTCTTTAGAATGATCTGGATACAGATTTTTGTTTCATTACTGCCTATTATCCTCAAACAAATGTTTAATCTGAGAGAACCATTCAAACCCTATAAGATATATTGATATCCTATTATATGTATTTAAAATGTGGTTGGGATCAACATATTCCACTTTTTTAATTATCTTATAATAGTATCTTTCACTTGAGCTTTCAAATGGATAATTATAAAGTCATATATAGAAAGAAGTTAATAAGTATGACATATTAAGATAAAGTTAGAGAAAGAAATATATTGGGACTTGATATAGCTAAGAAAATGGTATAGGATGTTATATTTATTCACCGACACATGAAGGTAGATTAGAGTCAACAGAAGTCTTAAGCTAACAATCATCGGTGATATCAAGAATTCAAAGTTGATAAAAAGGTATTCCTATGAATTTCTCTATGGAATATGGTTATGGAATTTGGAAATAATGAAAATATAATCCCAAGATATATCATCTCTTTATAGATTCTTGATCTAATCAGTATGGTTTCTTATCATTTGGTGCTTCCACCGAATCTCTCTCAAGTTCATGATGTTTTCCAGCCATCTCTTTTGAAGAAGTAGATACTTGATCCTCCACATGTACTAAACTTAGATGTTTTACCACTAGATAATGATCTCTTTTATGAATAATAACTAATTAAAATCTAGGATCATAGAGATAATGTTTTATGGAACAAGACTACTCACCTGGTTAATATTATTTTCAGGAATCATAATTTTAAAGAAGATACTCGAGAGCCCATGGATGTGATAAATTATAATTATCCTCATTTTTTTGCATCATATTAATGGAATTTTTAGGGTGAAATTCATTTTAAGGGGATGGGTAGAGTATAACACTCTATATTCATTCATTCGAACTAAATTTGAATTATTTGATATCTTGATTTACACAAAACCCCAAGTCTAAATGAACCATGATATATTATGGCCCTCATAAACTAGCCATTGTATTGGAGGGTATGAGCAAGACTAACCACATTATTAAATAAATATATAAAAAAAATATTAGTTCAAATGTATTGATTAATTTATAATAAATAATCAATAAATTTTAATAAAATCATTTCATGATTTAAAGACCTATTTTTATGAACAAATTTATTTTTCTTGGTGTTATGAATTTTTATATAAACAAATATAGTGATCGCAATTAAAAAATTATTTTAATAAAAAAAAATTTAATGTATTTGTAAGAACCTGGATCTTCATTTCATGTATGGATCTTTATTTTGGGTTATTTTTTATGAAAAAGGAATAAATGGGAAATTTTCTAAGTACACATCATGTACTTTTGAGTACATGTTGTGTATTCGGTTGCCGCATGTAGCTATGTACTGGCCGTGTAACGGTCGAGTACATATCTGTGTAGGTGACCTAGTAGACCACCTAAAGCGAGGGCTAGTTGAGGCTAGTACATGGCATGTACATTAAATGAATACACCGTGTACTTTTCTTTTTATTTGATGAATCAGAGCGGGGTCATGTCTCATCTCCAGAACACATTTCTTCTCTATGTGTTTCATACAAGAGAGTGATGGAATGGCCGGGAACTTCGAGCCCATCCCGATTCTCCATATAAACTCTGATTGAGACATTGTCAGGTGCTTCGTATTCCCACCAGTGAGTTATCTCTTTCCCTAGATCCTTTCTTCTCGATTCCTCCTCTCTCATGAGTATTTCATGGTTGATAATTTTTAGCCCTTTTGTAGATCTACACCATTCTAGGCTGATTCAAGGTCCAGCCTTTAAGAGTGTTGATCATACAATATCAAGGTAGGTGGTTTTTTCCTTTCTTTGATTATCTTTGGATTATATATGCTTAAAGTGATGAATACTCATGTTTGGGGTATTGCGTGTTTGAAAATTTAACCCTGATTAATACTTGATATGGTTTGTTTGATTGAGAAAGGGTTATTTCTTATCCATAAGGTTTTATACCTTGATTATGGGTGTGTTTCCCTTGTTTTATTTGATTATGGTCATTTGGTCTAGAATGCCTATTAGCATTTCCTTGTTTTCCATTAATCGTGTTATTAGGATGGAGTTACTGAATATTTGAGATGTGGGTATTTCTCATTTAGAAAGTATGACCAAGGTGAATTTGACTATGAGATATTCCCGAGGTAGGGTCGTTTATGTATAATTGTTGTTATGTTGACCCATAGGTATTGACTGTGAGAGCTGTTGAAAGGTCATAGACCAGAGGGGTTAGACTGTGAGAGTTACCCAGAGGGTCATTATTAAATGAATGTTATACCCTAGGGAATTGACTATGAGATATTCCTGTTGGTCATTATATTTTGTTGTTTCTATGCAAACCAAAGGGGGTATTGACCGTGAGAGCTGCCCAGGTGGCCGTTTGTAAATGATTAGGGCTATATGGGACCAAGGGGGTTAGACTATGTGAGATTTCCCAGAGGGCCATTATTTATGAATTGATGATATGTTAAACCATAGGGGTTAGACTATGAGAACTTTCCTACAGGGTTGATTTTGAATGATTTTGATGAGTCCACCAAGCCAAAGCACAAGCTTGGACTCAGACTTACTTGCTTGTTTATATGGTCTTCTGAGATGTCTGTTTTGTTACTATTATACAGGGGATACAGATCTTAGGCTAGATCCCGATATTTCATTATCCAATGGTTTGAATAATTAAAAAATGTAAATTCAGGTGATTGAAAACTGTAGGATTGTTTACTTTGAGTACTTTCTAGTTTATTGCTTCATTTATTCTTATTACCTACTATATATATATTAACTAATAGTTAGGCACATATCTTTTGGTGGTTGACTACTGATATTCATCTCACACCCTGTTTGGGTCATTCTTTTGGACCCAAAGAGATTATATGGTTGCAGGTATAGATAATGGAAAGCACCCTTCTTCATCAAGTACTTGATTGTTGTTAGAGATATAGATTATGGGACCAAGCTAAGGCTTGAAATGCTGTTGGAGTTTACTGCTTTCTGTACTTTGGTTTCAGTATTGTATTTCTAGCATTGTGACTTGTTTGACAGCTTTCCTAGACACATGTTACATGCATCATTTATATATGCTTCAGTTGTTATATTACTATCAGTCTTCCACTGTTTACTTTTTTTGTATGGTATTACAGCTTCTTCTATTGTTTACTATTGTTATTCTGCTGAGTATACTTTTCCAATGAGGGCATAGTTTTCCCATTACCATACCATGGCCCTCACTACTAGTCATCAGCCTCTAGTGTTTGGGGAAATGCTCTTGAGGTCATGTGACCAACCGGGTACGGGGCACCCTAGGGAAACACCCATAACCGGGACGTTACAAAGTGGTATTAAAGGGGTTTCTTTTCTACTTTTTCTTACTATTTTTAGCCTATAAGTAGGGAAATATTTTACCAAGATACATCGGGATGTTTGAGGTTTTGTAAAGAGTTATTCTGGTTGCTTATCAGTTGTAGTTACCTCAGAGGTATCAGGAAATTCATGACGTTTTTCATGTTTCTTAGCTACGGAGTTACTTTTCAGACCCATCTCACCTTTTTCAACCCACGGAGGTTGAGTTGGAGGTGGATGAATCCTTTTAGGAGCACCCGATTCGGATTTTGGATCACATTATGAAGGTTCTTTATGGCTGGTCTATTCCTCTGGTATGGGTTTTATGGTAGCATGGGTGAGTATAGGACAAGACTTGGGAGAGGGAGGTCGATGTGTGATCACAATGGCCAGAGTTGTTTGAAGTTTCTTCTTTAATGCCCTTAGAAGGGAAATTCGGGGACAAATTTATTTAAGTGGGGAAGTTTGTAAGAACCTGAATCTTCATTTTAGGTATGGATCTTTATTTCAGGTTGTTTTTGAGGAAAAATAAAGAAATAGAAAATTTTCTAAGTACACATTGTGTACCCGGTTGCTTCATGTAGCTATGTACTGGTCGTGTAACGGCCGATTACATGGCCATGTAGGTGACCTGGAAGACCGCCTAAAGTGGGGGCGGTTGAGGCTAGTACACGATGTGTATATTAAATGAACACGTCATGTACTTTTCTTTTTATTTGATAAATTGGAGCGGGTCACATCTCATCTCTAGAACACATTTCTTCTCCCCATGTTTCATATGGGAGAGAAACAGAATAGCTGAGAACTTTGAGCCCCTCCTGATTCTCTGTCTAAGCTCTGATTGAGACGCCACCAGGTGCATTGGATTCCCACCAGTGAGTTCTCTATTTCCCTAGAGCCTTTCTTCCTAATTCATCCTCTATCATGATTATTTCAAGGTTGATCATTTTTAACCCTTTTGTAGATCTACGTCATTCTAGGACAATTCAAGGGTTGACATTCAAGAGTACTGATCGTACAATATTAAGGTAGGTGTTTTGTGCCTTTCTTTGATTGTCTTTGGATTATATATTCTTAAAGTGTCAAATACCCATGTTTGGGGTATTTCGTATTTTTGAATTTAACCCTAATTAATACTTGATATGGTTTGTTTGATTGAGAAAGTTTTATTACTTATGCATAAGGTTTTATACCTTGATTATGGGTGTGTTTCCCTTGTTTGATTTGATTGTGGCTATTTGGTCTAGAATGATTGTTAGGATTTCCTTGTTTTCCATGCCTCGTGTTGTTAGGATAGCGTTACTGAATATTTGAGATACATGTGTTTCACATTATGAAAGTATGACCAAGGGGAATTTTACTGTGAGAGCTTCCCGAGGTAGGATCATTTATATATAATTGTTGTTATGTTGATCCAGAGGTATTGACTATGATAACTACTGAGTGGTCATAGACCAGAGGGGTTAAACCATGATAGCTACTCAGAGGGTCATTATTAAATGAATGTTGGACCCTGGGGAATTGATTGTGAGAGCTTATAGGTGGTCATTATATTTTATTATTGCTCTTTAGACCAAGGGGGTATTGACCTTGAGAGTTTCCCAAGTGATCGTCTGTAAATGATTAGGGCTATGTGGGAGCAAAGGGGTTAGATTGTGTGAGCTTTCCCAAAGGTTCGTTATTTATTAATTGATGATATGTTAAACCAGAGGAGTTAGATTGTGAGAACTTTCCTAGAGGGTTTCTTTGGAATGATTGTGATGACTCTTCCAAGCCAAAGCATAATATTTTACTCGAACTTACTTATTTGTTTAGATGGTCTTATGAGACGTTTGTTTTGTTATTATTATACAGTGGATACAGAGTTTAGGCTAAATCCAGGGATTTCATTATTCAATAGTTTGAATAATTAATAAATGTAAATGAAGGTAATTTAAAATTTTAGGATTGTTTACTTTGAGTAATTCCTAGTTTATTGCTTCATTTATATTTATTACCTACTATATATATTCACTGACAGTTAGGAACAGATCTTTTGGTAGTTGCCTTCTAGGATTCATCTCACACCCTGTTTGGGTCATGCTTTTGGACCCAAACAGATTATATGGTTGTAGGTATAGATAAGGTAAAGTTCCCTTATTCATCAGTTACATGATTTATTTTGGATTTGGAGAGCATGGGACCAAGCTGAGTCTTGTGATGTTGTTGGAGTTTACTACTTTCTGTACTTTGGTTTTAGTATTGTATTTATAGTATTGTGACTTGTTTGGCTGTTTTCCTATACACATGTGACATGCATCATTTATATATGCTCCAATTGTTATATTACTGTCAATATTATATTTTTTACTTTTGTTTTATGGTATTACTGCTTCCTCTATTGTTTACTATTTTTATTTCCATGTGTATACTTTGCTAATGAGGTCATAGTTTCTCCATTATCAGACCTTGGCCCTCACTGCTAGTTGGAAACCTCTATCATTTGGGGAAATGTTCTTGAGGTAATGTGACCAATCAGGTACGGGGAACCCTTAGGAAGAACCCAGAACCAAGATTTTACAGTATTAATAATAATCCATACATTATTTATCTAATGGTTAATAACTATGATAAAATCATTTGAAGGTAAAAAGAGTTATTTTTCAGAAAATTGTTTGTATGTGTGCAATGTGTTTTTATCCTAATAAATTAAATTAATAAATATTGATAAATTATTTTAATTTAGTCATATATTATATATATATAAAATTAAAATTCATATAATGTTTTTTACTAGGAAATTAATGATAATAATTTTGATTTTTTGATTAAAAATGCATTTTTCAGAAAACTTCTTTCATTGCATTTTAGGCAGTTATTTTAAATTTAATTTATACCAATTATAAATATTTAATTTTATAAAATGGATTAAATATTTGGAATAATAATTTCAAAAAAAATTAATTATTCCACTTTCATTTTTTGGTCATAAATAATACTAAAAATACTAAAAATTTGTTAACATGGTTAAGGTTAGAAGGGTTTAGCTAGGGTTAAACTAAGAGATGAGGGTAAAAATTCCATGTAAACATATCTAAATATTACTAGTTGAGGATATTTAGAACTTATATTATATTAACTTATAATTATTATCCATTTGGATCCACTTTCAGATGAAAGTGACTTTATATTATTTAAATCTTTTAAGTAATTTCTTGTGTGTCCCTCCAGTCACTTATAAAAGGGAACCTATTCTCCTCCCTTATTCACAAACTTTGAGCACTATATCTTGTTCAATACCTACCAAAAAACCTTATTAGATTCCTTAAATTAATTTTTGATATTATTTTATTCTCATAATACCTTCCTAAGAAGGCTTAAGGTGTAATCCAAATGATTTCTCTCAAAGAAGAGGTAATCATCTTACCCGAATCTTTAAAAGTTTATTTCTTATTTTACTTCCTATAAATCTATTTTATTGATAATAAAATAATAAATCCAATATAATAAATATAATAGGATTTTATTATGACTATGTTTTATCCATTTCCACCTCCTTTTCATCAAATTTTAAATGAAAGTGTCACTCATGCATAGGTGTGGACTACCGCATCCACTTAGTGATGCGATTCATTTTCCATAACCACCTAATATTAATTGATATAATTATGGATTTAATAAATATATATTATATTTATGATATAATTATTATTCAATAATTAAAAAATATTGTTTATATTTATTTTATTCTTTTTGTTAAAAAATAAAAACAGAGTTTATGCATACGAATTGACTATTGTCACCATGAACGGTGTATTTAATTTTTCATCTCTTAATTGTATGGATGGTTATAAATATGTATATAATGAATATATATGATATTTATATCATTATTAACATTCTTTATATTATGGAACCATTTTCATGATTCAAGTACCATAACATCCAAAATGAAACATACATGAAAATTGAAGCAGTTAACACCCGAAATGATGATGATGATGAGTGATTGTTAATGAACGAGTGATAATATATTACAAGTAAAATATTTATGGTAATATAAGTATGAATATTATTATATTATATAATTATAATAAATTTAAATTCATTATATAGGAGGTTAAAATCACTTATGAATCAATTCTTGCCTGAGGTAAGTGTTTCTCATCTCACTTTTGTTTCTATGAGACATAGGATATATTCACTACTTCTATATTTCATGTGTTGTATATACTAACCATTTGATATGATATAACATGAATAAATTTATAATAATGGTATTTAATTTTTCATTTTATTTTATTTTTTCATGGTTGTTATGATTCAAATGTTACCAAAGCGGTAATGGTTTTATGTTACAATCTCACTATTTACTAGGATTGTTTATAATTAAATTTATAATGATGAAATTATATGATATATCTATGAATAATAATAGTTATTTTCTTATCCTATGGTTATTTCTAAAAATTCTAATTTTTCCTTTCATTTTCCTCTCTTTAAGTACTCAAAATTCTAAATGAATATTTTTAAGGAAAATTGACTTTGTTTTTTAGTCAGTTGGGAACATTTTTCTTCCATGTATATATTTTCTTTAAAAAAATTCAAAAATATTTTTAATATTCTCTAATTAATTTTTAAATTAATTTTTACCCATTTATTACTTTCTATAAAAGGTTTAAAATTAATCTTCATTTTACGAATGAGGTACTTTTACCAAAGTTATGGATGAAATATTTGTTTTAATATTTACCACATGAACAAATTTTCCCACTATTATGAATACTATTTTTCTTGAAGCATAATTTATAAGTTTACATGTTTCTTTTCAAAAAAAATCCTAATTTTCTAGAAATTTTTATATTTTAAATAAGTGATTTCAAAATTAATAGGGTATTTTCCTTAAGAAATGTTCTAGTGATCTTTTAAAGGTATTTTAATCTATGAAACCCTCTGTTTTTGTTACTTATAATTCACTAAGGATGTAATATAATGATACTATATTTATTAATTCTATGTATGTTTTATGATTATGATGATGAAATATTGATAAAACTCACTTTATTTTCCATGGGTTAAGTTGTGAAAAAATGATAAATGTTTTTATGATCATGTGGCATGAATATGAATTGATTATGATTATGTGATGGGTGGGTCCGTTAAATATATCCAATTAATTAGGTAATTATTAGTGTTTTATGATCTCAAATGGTATATAAGAAGTTATACCAAGACCAAAAAAGGGTATAGGTGTGGTTATCCCAAGCCCAACAAGGGTACACGAGATGTTATCCCAATCCCAAAGTAGGTAAATGGGTGGTTAGATCATGCTTAATGGGTGATTAATGTCTTTATGGGTATCCTTGACATAATATTCATATGATTATGATTATGATACACTTTTATGCCACTCTCTATGAAATGATCTTATTCTTATGATATGATCTCATGGCTTATGATCTTGGATTCTTCTATGATTATTATCTTATGATCTACTAAAAACTTATACCATGATTATGATTTATGAATTAATGAGTATAATTTTTTAAATTTTAATCTCATATTCTCATAATATAATGCTCAAGTCATTCTTACATGTGATCATTCACTAATATATCCCATTATTTCCCTTACTGGTCATTTTATCCCACCCTTTCTTATGTTTCCTTTTCCAAGGTTATGAAGAAAGGTTTTAAGTGGGGTATGTCTAATAAGTGTACAATGTGATAAGAACTATCTGGGAGATATTAAAGATATTTCATGAAATATATGTATTTATTATCCAAAGCCACTAAACCTTTACGGTCCCCAGGCATGTATTATTGTGAAATATATTGAATATTCATCTAAAATAATGTAATAATTATGTATGTTATGATCGGTTTGTATCATCTCGTATAAGATCATGGTTTAGTTTTTTTATAGATTTAGACTGGATAACTTTGTTAAAAACCCTAGGGAGAAGTCTAAGTATAGAATAACATTCTGAATCTTTGTTTAAGTAAAGATTTTGTGGGTTTCCTGGAAAATATATCTCTATATGGATACTATAAAGTGGATGTGTTTGTGGCACAAATAAACCTAGGGGTAACAACTCTAAAAGGGTCAGACTGGGTATTAACTCGATAATCATTGGTGAAAAATGAGTGGGCCTAAGACGGAACACCTAGGTAGACACTCTTAGGTGATATGATTGGTTTAATTCCAATTTTCTTTATGAACCATTATAAAGGATTTGAATAGATTATGACCATGGATTTCCTAGGTTAAACCTAAGGTGTCATAGATTAAAAATAAGGTTTCATAATTTAGTACATCATAAGAATTATTTTCATAATCATATGATTGTTCACTCTATTTAAAGATATTTAATTGTTATGTTAACCATTTTGGTTTTATTAAGGAATTGAAGATATAACAATTAAGTTGAGGTGGTGATAGGTATTCTCAAATATTTAAGTATATTATTTGACCTTAGTCATATGAATTCCTTTATATCATGAAAAATCCTTGGGAATTTTAATTCATATACTTAATTATTAGATGTTGAATTAGAATTGAAAACTCCAAATGGTATGATGATTTCATCTCAAGTTTATAATTATTCTCTCATTGAAGTTTGTGGTAATGTGCTTCCTGAAAATATTTTTATTCTCCCTCTTATTTAATTTTATGTGATTTTGGGCATGGATTAGCTCTCTATATATAGAACCCATATCAATTTCCAAGGAAGGAAAGTCACATTTCATATTTCTAAAGAACCTATGATCATTTATCCGTGCGAGGATGAATACAAGTATCTAGTAGAAATTAATTCCATTTTATGGGTCTTAATTCCTATTCACAAGGGGTATTTATCTCTAATGTTTGTAAAGGAAATAAACATCATAGATATTCCTATTATATGGGATCTAGTTGATGTGTTTCCCTAAGATTTTCCTAACCTTCCTCTAAATCGTGAATTTGAGTTTTTGATAGAAATCATACTTAGTGTTACGCCTATTTCAAAGACTCTATATAGAATGGACCTGATTTAGCTATAGGAATTAAAGAGGAAACTCTAGAAGAATATTGATAATGGATTCATTTGACCAAGTGCATCACCATGGGGTGCACCTATTCTTTTTTTAAGAATGGAGATAGACTGATGAAAATATGAATTGATTGTTAGGAACTTAACAAGATAATGATCAAGAATATGTATCATTTACCTCATATTGATGATTTTTTTATCAACAGTTAGGAGCTTAATAGTTTTACAAGATTGAACTTCATTTTGGATATTATAAACTAAGGGTCAAAAGTGAATTCATAACTAATATAGAATTTTTTATGAGGTATGTACACTATGAATTTTTAGTGATTCTATTTGGACATACTAATTCCCCCATTTTCTTCATGGATTTAATGAATAGGGTCTTTGGAGATTACCTTGATCAATTTGTTGTATCCTTTATATATGATATTCTTATATACTCAAAGAAAAGGGAAGAGTATGAAGATCACTTGATAATTATGTTAAATACCCTAAAGAAAGAGTAACTATATTCCAAATTCAAAAAATGTAAATTATGGATATAAAAAGTGTCATTCTTATGATAGGTGATCACAAGAGAGGGTATATCATTAGATCATTATAAGATGAATGACATTGAATATTGGCCTAGACCGGACATTATGACTAATATCAATAGTTTTCTTGGATTGGTTGGGTATTATTTATGCTTTATAAATAACTTCTCATAGTTTTTAAACCCACTCACCAAATTAACACAGAATAGAGTCAAGTTCTTTTGTACTGATGAATGTGAATAAAATTTAAATTATATGAAGAAAAGGTTAGTCATTGCACCTATACTCACGCTAATGTATAGTGGATAAGGGTTTGTGATAAATATTGATGCATCTAAGGATAGACTGGGAAGTTTTATAATATAGAATGTAATGTTGATAACTTATACCTCTCATCAATTAATAGTTCATCATAAAAATTACCTAACTCGTGATTTTGAGTTAACTGTGATAGTGTTTGAATTTAATATATAGAGACATTATCTGTAAGGTGAAAGGTGTTCTAGAAAATATGGTGTGATTTGATTAAAGATTATGACTAATCAATACATTATTACCTCGGGAAGGCGAACAATGTGGCTGATTCTCTAAATCCAAAAGTCCATGCTAGTTTTTGTATGATGAGGATTGAAATAGATTTAATAATGATGGATTTATATAATATAGATCTTGAAATCATGATAAAAGGGTATAAATAATGCCTTTTTGAGATGAATTTTCAACCATCTATTCATGTGAGGATTAAATAGGTGCAAAAGGAAGATATAAAACTACAGAAGAAGGTGATGAATATTCTTGAGTTCAACCATGATTGTAATGGAATTATAAGGTTTAGTAATAGAGTATTTATCCCTTCAATACTAAAATTTAAGGAGTTGTTATATGAATCTCATAGTTCATTATTCTCTATCTATCCTAGAAGTAAAAATATGTATAGAGATCTGAAAGAGTATTTATGGTGGAAAAAAACATGAAAAGGGATATTACAAAGTTTGTATCTCAATGCCTAGTATATCATCAAGTTAAGGATGAGAGATAGAATTATAAGGTGATGTTATAACCATTAACCATACTATAATGAAAATGAGAAAGAATCACCTTGTATTTTTTTCATAAGACTCCCCAAGACATCTAAAGAGCATAATACTATTTGGGTTGTAGTTGATCACCTTATGAATTCAGAACATTTCATTACTATTAGAAACTATTTATATCTTGATAATATTTCCTAGATTTAAATTATAGAAGTGGAAATATTTCATAGAGTACCACATTCTATTATATCTGATCGAGGTATGAGGTTCACCTTGAAGTTTTATTGATATATTCAGAAAGATTTGGACATGTAGTTGTGTTTTAGTAATTCATATCAACCTTAGAAATATTTTCATTCTAATAGAACCATTAAAACCCTATAGGATATTCTGATATCATATTCTATATATTTCAAAGTTGTTTTGGATCAACCCCTTCCTCTTGTCAAATTATTTTATAACAATAGCTTTTACTTGAGTATTCAGATGGATACTTATGAATCCCTCAATGGAAATAAGTATATAACTATGACATATTGGGATGAAGTTAGAGAATTAAAGCTATTAGGCCTTGATCAAGTTAAGGAAATTGTAGATAAGGTTAGATTCATTCAACAACACATCAAGGAATCTCATAGTCGATAGAAGATTTATGTTGACAATCATCAGCAAGTTTTAAAATTCAAAGTTGGTGAGAAGGTATTTCATTGAATTTATCCATAGAATAAGGCCATTAGATTTGGAAAGAAGTAAAATTTGATCCCTATATGTATTGTACCTTTCAATATTCTTAATCAGATCGGGATTCGTGCCTATCACTTGGTTATTCTACTGAATCTCTCTCGGATTCATGATGTGTTCCATGTATCACTTTTGAGGAAGTACATACTTGATCCTTCATATGTACTAAACTCATAGGTTTTACCACTGGAGAATGATATTTCCTATGAATAAAAATTGGTATAAATCTTGGTTAGTAGAGATAAAGTTCTACGAAACAAGACTATTCACCTTATTAAAGTTCTTTTTAGGAATCATAAATCTGAGAAAACTACTTGGGAACCCAAGGATGTGATAAAGAAGAAATATACCCATTTTTTGAATCAGAGTGATAAAATTTTGAGGAAGAAATCCATTTTAAGTGGGGTGTAATATAACACCATGATATTTTATATATATTACATTGAAATAGATTTTAGGTATTTGATAGCTTTCTTTACATGCAACCCTAAGTCTAAATAAACCATGATATATTATGGTCTTTATAGCCTAATCATTATATTTGGGGGTATGAATAGGATTAACCACATTATGAAATATATGTATAAATTTTTTCCCTGATTCAAATTTATTGATTAATTCAAAAAAAATCATAATTTTTAATAAAATCATTTCATGATTAAAAGACCTATTTTCTAAACAATATATTTTTATAGGTCTTATGAATTTTTATATAAACAAAAATAGTGATCATAATTAATAAGTTATTTTAATTAAATATATTTTTAATGTATGAATAATCATTTATACACTATTTATCTAGTATTTATAAATGAATATAAAATCATTTGAAGGTTAAAAATAGTTATTTTTCATAAAACTATTTTTACGTGTGCAATGTGTTTTTATTTTAATAAATAAAATTAATTACTATTGGTTAATGATTTAAATGAAATTTATAGATTATATATCAAAAAATATAACATTCATATAATGTTTTTTTACTAGGGAATGAATGATAATAAATTTTATTTTATGCTTAAAAATGCATTTGTTTTAAACAGTTTTCATTGTATTTTGCATGTTTATTTTAAATTTAATTTCTTCCACTTGTAGAGATTGAATTTTAAAAAATGGAATCCATTTTTGGAATTTAAATTTAAATTTTTTTAACTATTCCACTTGAATTTCTTGTCATAATGAATATTAAAAATAGTAAAAAATTGTTACCATGGTTAATGTTGAAAGGGTTTAATGAGGGTAAACTATGAGATAAGGGAAACAAGGAAACATAAACTTGTATAAATCTTATTTTTTGAATATATTTAAACTTTATATTATCTTAAATTTTAATTATTTCCCATTTGGATACACTTTATCAAGAAATTGACTTTATATTATTTAAATATTTTAAGTAATTTCATATGTGTCCCTCCCCGGTCACTTTTAAAAGAGAAACTCTTCTCATTCCTTATTCAAAAGCTTTGAGAACTATAGATCATCCAATCTATACCCAAAAAATTTATGTATTCCTTATATTAATTCTTTTTCTTCTTGTCTTCTCCTAATACCATCCAAATAAGGCTTACGGTATAATCCAAAGGAGGCTTCTCAAAGAAGAGGTGATCATCTTACCTAACTATTTCAATGTTTATTTATTCTTATAATTCCTATAAATATATTATATCCATCATAACATAATTAATCTAGTTTCATAAATATACTTAGATGTTATTATGATTATGGTGCAACCATTTTCCACCTCCTTTTCCATCAAATGGGAAATGAAAGTATCGCTCATGTGTATGTGTAGGCTACCACATCCACATAGCGATATGAATCATTTTCTATCACCACATCACATTGATTGATATAATGTTTTATTTAATAAATATATATGATATAATTATTATTATGAAATTATAAAATATTATTTATCATTATTTCCTTATTTTTTTATAAAATGAGAACAACGTCCAAGCATATGTATGAACTATCATCTTTATGAATAGTGTAATTCATTTTTCTATCTCTGTATTTTATAAACAGTTCTATATATATATATATATTTAATTAATTAATATTATATTTATATTATTATTAACATTATAGAGATAATTTAACCATGTTCAAGATTCAATGACTATAACTGCTGAATCGAAATATAAATGAAAAATGAAGTAGTTAACACCAGAAATGATGATGGTAATGAAATATTGTTAATGAATGGGTGATAATATATTATAAGTAAACCATTTAAGGTATTATAAGTATGAATATGATTATATTATATAATTATAATAAATTTAAATTTATTTTATAGGTGGTTAAAAGCACTTAAGAAGCAAGTTGTACCTGAGGTAAGGGTTTCTCGTCTCATTTTTTTCTATGAGATATATGTCATATTAACCACTTATTTCTTTCATATGGTGTATATAATACTCATTTTATATGATATATCAGGAATATATTTATATTAATGATATTTAAAGTTTCATTTTAAGTTATTTCATTCATAGGGGTTAAGATTCAAAAGTTAACAAAGTGATAAGGGCTTCATGATACAATCTCACTATTTACCAATATTGTTTGTGCTTAAATTTATAATGATAAAATTATATTATAAATATCTCAAAAATCTTGTGATGTTTCTTCTCTTTTTCTATTGTATAAATTAAAAAAATTACTTTAATTTTTCTCTCTCTATGTACTCAACAGTATGAAATGATGTTTTTAAGTAAAATCGATCTTGTTTTTCTATTTGGTTAGGAATATGTTTCTTCCATGTCCATATTTTCTTTAAAATGTTTTCAAAAATATTTTTAATATTATCTATTTATTTTTTAAATTAATTTTTACCCATGTTTTACTTTCTATAAAAGGTTTAAAATGAATCTTCTTTTCATTTTCTTAATGAGGTGCTTTTACCAAAGGTGTGAACATAATATTTATTTTAGCATTTACCGTATGAACAAATTTTCTCACCATCAAAACTATTGTTTAAATTTAATCTTACTTTATAGTTTTACATGGTTCTTTTAAAAGAAAATTTTATTCCTAATATTCCAGAAATTTTTTATTTTGAATAATTAAATTCAAAATGAATAATTATTTTCCTCAAGAAATGTTCTAGTGACATTTTAAAGGTATTTTCATTTATGAAAACATCCATTGATGTTACTAATTATTCCTTGGGGATATGATTTGATGATAATATATTTTGATTATCTAAATGGTTTATGATGATGATGATGAAATATTGATGAAACCCATTTTCTTTTCAATGGGTTAACCTATAATGAAATGAAATTTTTTTTCATAAACTTATGGAATATATATGAATAGAATATGATTATGTGATAGGTATATTCATTAAATACATAAAATTAATTTGGTAATGATTAATGTTTTATGAGTTCAAAGGGAATATGAATTGTTATCCCAAGCCCAAAAGTGGGTACACAAATGATTAGCCCAATCCCAACAAGGGTACATGGGAGGTTATCCCAAGCCCAAAGCAAGTACACGGGTGATTAGCCCAAGACTAATGTGTGATTATTTTCCTCATGGGTATCCTTTACATATGATTTATATTTTTATGATCATGCCAAACTTTTTATTCCACTCTCTAGGACATGCTTGTATGCTTATGATATGATCCCATGGCTCATGATCTTTGATTATTCTATGATTTAGGTCTTACAATCTTCCAAAGCCTTATACCATTATTATGATCTATGAATTTTTGCGTATGATTTTCAAATGTTAATATCATATTCTCACACCCTCATGCTCATGTTATTCTTACATATGATCATTGATTGATATCTCCCATGTTTACCCTTACTAGGGATCTGATCTCACCTTTTCCTTTGTTTCCATCCCCCATATTATGAAGAAAGATTTCAAGTAGGGTATGTCTAATAAGTGTATAATGTGAGAATAAATTTTTGGGTGATATTGAAGATATTTCATTAAATTTGGTGATTATGCATCTGGTCTCCAAATACACTAAACCTTTGAAGTCCTAGGGTGTGTGTTATTATGAAATGTATTGAATATTCATCTAAAATGATATAGTATTTATGTATGTTATTATTGGGTTTCCTCACTTGAAGTATTATCCATATGTATATAGCTATATTTCAAGTTGAGACATGGTTAAACACATTTATACTAATATCATGGTATAATATATTCATTATATTATAATTCAAAACATACTTTACCATATCATTATATACAAGATCATTTGGATCTGAATTGCGTAGATTATATGGTTTCACCTTAATTGTCTAATGATCAACACTTAATTACTTCAAGCATGCCTTTATTTGAGTCTTCCAATAATCATAGTCATTTCCATCGAAGTATGGCAGTTTTCGTGGTATATAACCATTATTTCCATCCATTCATGCCATCTTAAAAAGATATTTTTCCTTGGACCAGTAGGTTTAGGATATACAATTTAACATAATGAGAATATGAGCAAGATAACCTATATCCACAAGGAATTAATCTATGATACCAATTGTTGGCCTGGTGAGATGGGAATACTAGTCTAGAGGAGGGTGGATAGCCATTTTAAAAAATTTAAAAAAAAAACCATTAAAAGAAATAATTTGAGTGTAATATTATTATATGTAGTAATAGTGAAATTTAGTACAATATTCAAAAATAAAATGTAGCATAAATAAAGATAAATAACATGGTATTTTTATAGTAGTTTGGTTTAATGTGAACTTACATCTACTTTTCACTGTACTTTTCTCATCGAGGTAAATGGCACTCACTAAAACCATACTTTTGAAGGGAGTAAAACCCCTTTATAAACCTGTATTTTTCTCACCTATAGGAAAAAACTAATTCCCATATCTTTTTTGGGTTTAGAAAATAATTCATCCTTTTACAGTTACAGATTGAACCTAATATATATAACTTTTTAGCACATCAGTCACAACCTAAAACGTACCTTTTGGTTAGGTGGTATACATATTTTCTTTTGAAATGGGAAAATCATAAATTTATGATTATAAAAAATAGGTAACAAAAAAAATAAAATGATTAAAACTAGAATGAAATGTCAAATAAAAGAATATAGATGATGATGTAGCTTGATCTTCCTTTTATTTTCTAGTAGGAGTGGATCAAATATTGAGGTTCCTTTATAATCATAGCAATGGAACAATAGTGGTAGTAGAGACTCAGTTCTTCACAATTATCATATAAATATCATGTGTTATCCCTCTCGAATGATATGTTCCCAAACTTTAAATCAAGTTATTCATGATCACATCCCAACAGCTAATCCCATCATCCTTAACTCCAAATATTCTTGATCATACAGGTGTTTCTTTAGAACTAATCATAGATTACCATGATTAGAAATAATAATATATTAAAAATAATAGTGTTAACTACATATATGAAAAATAACTCATACATAGTTTTGAAAAATTGTTATCATGCTAATTCTTTATAAAACAATTCAAAAATAATTCATATGTAATAATTAGCATATATATGTATTTTAAAAAATGATAAAATGGTTATAATAAATCATATAATCTTGTAGTAAATGAAACTGGAAAAACCAACTCGAAATAGATCATTCTTATCTGGTTTTTTGTAAGTCCACCACACCCACCATAACACCCATAGTGGACATGCAATTTTTAAACAAAGCATGGCCACAACATGGTCTTCTATATCAATCTATTTTAATTTTTTTTAAATCATGATGAATGAAACAAAAACTAATCAAAATTCCCAAGTTGGGAATACTGTTTCTCATAGGCATTTCTCTAACTCAAAACTCCCTATAATATGGAATGGTCTAAAAACATTAACTATTTTTAAAAATAACCTAAAATGGAAAAGGAAAAACCGTATAAGTGTGATTTGAAACTTCATAAGAGTCATTTGGCATTTTAAAAAAAATAGTAAACTATAAAAACATATTTTTTATGAATTTTAAAGTTTCATATGGATTAAAAAAATTTCTTATGACTTGAAAAAAAATTCTCATGAATTTGAAAACTTTCTTATGAATTTGAAAGTTTTCATATGACTTTGAGAAATTTTCATATGACTTTAAAAATATTTTTATGACTTTGAAAATAGTTTTATATGGCATTGTAAAAATATTGAAAATCCAAAATTGAAATACAATGAGTATAGAATCCTTTATAAAAACTTTATAAACACTATTATAAATATTAAACACTCGAATAATAAACATAATGTGATTTATCAAAGCTATTAGAAATTATAATTATCTAGTTTAATCAAGTAAGGTATTTTTAAACAATATGAAATGTGAGGTATTTGTAATATTCAAAACAAATAAACAAACAAAAAACCCCCCACTAAAAAATATTTAACTTTTTCCAATAGGGACATATCTATTGGTAAAAGTACATTTTCTGTTAGTAAAATGTTTTACCAACACATATGTCACTGTCACTAAATTTTTGGTAAAAACTCTATTGTTAAATTTTTTTACGAAAGATAAAATAGTTTTGTTACAATTATAATAATACCAACAGATAATATATTTTTTGGTTAAAGTGTTTAGCAATATATTCTTATGAAAAAAAATTTTATTGGTAATAATATTATCAACATATAGTGTCTATTTATAGATTACATTTGAATAAAAATTATAAATTTTTATAGCTAGTAAAATTTCATATAACAATTATTAATTTATCATATAGGATCCCCCAAGTACCAAGAGCCATCCATACTCAGTACCAGTGAGCTAGCTCCAGCATCAGTGACTCTTCCATGCCCCAAGACCTGTGATCTAGCTACAACTATACCACAACCTTCAGCGCACCAGTGACCCATCTATGCCCCACTGTAGAAGATTCAAGCCAGAATATCTCATTCACCAGCCACTGTCCCAATCATTCACAAAAATGTCTCAAAAATATTAAATCACATTGTCTATAGCCTAAAAAAACACATCACAACACAAGAAATAAACACAAACAAAATGATTATGGTATAGGGATCAATAAAATTATGAGAACCAAAAAGGAAATGATGTGTAACCTAAAAATTCAATTACAACATGATATATAACAACATTTCTCAAAATAATTAATAAATTAAAAACAAATCCTTAATCTCATAAAAATAATTAAATTATTAACTTAAAACTCCACCATTAAAGATTTATCTCTTGTACCTATAAATACATCCCCAAACATGTAAATTTTGTATAATAATTATCAAAATATAGAAAATTTCACACAAAAATAATAATAATTATAAGAAATCAAAGTGGAGTAATGTAACCTTGTACTAGTAAAAAACGTATAAAATTACTTGATTTAAAACTTATAGCTAGACCTATATTCTTGCAGAATCCATCTCAACTATTGAGCATGAAGAGGGTTTTAGTAGTCGAGAGTGGAGGTTATGAAATTTACCAAGATAGAAACAACTACAATGGTTATGACCATTTTCTTGAGAGAAAACAAATTTGTTCAGGTAAAGATCAAGAGGTGTCAAAGAATCGGGAAAGATGGGACCTTGTACCCATTCCCTGAAACCCAATACATTGGACATCTGGAATCAACATAAAAATTCTAAATAACATATTACATAGAAATTAAAAAAACATATGAGATTCCAAACAGAACCCTTATTACGCACAAGTAAAACTTCCAAATTAAGAGACCATGCTCTTTCAAACACACACAGTTCATGATCAAAGCAACAAGACTTTTGTATGGTATGAATGTTCCTCCTCCTCAAAAGTTGGAACCCAAAAAATAAAATTGTAATAAAATGCTCTGAGACTCTATGTCCCCATTAGCATCATGATCACAACTCTTAATTCTATAAAACACATAGGAATGTAAGACTTGAGTGATTATATGTTATCATTATTACAAAATTCCCATGATTTAAGGGGAAAATAAAATTACTAGAACTGTACTTGAAAACATATATCGACCACAATTAGAAACTAGATTATAAATTCATGTTGACATATCTAAAAAATCAATAATTGTAAAGGATTATGCTTCACAGATTCCTTATAATGAATCACTGATTTTTTTAGATAAATTAATACAATAATTAAAAATTTAATAGAATGCCAATGGGAAATAATGAAAAGAACTAAAATGAGAAATAAGTAGAGAAACAAAATATATGCAACAACATACACATGAATCAAAAAACCACTTAAATAAGTGGTAGTAAAATCACTTAAATAATATTGAATCTAGAAAAACTTATAGAAAAAATAGGTGCAATTGGCAATGAGCATGCACCATTTTAACCTAATTAGGGCTAACGTAATAATAGTTCATAGAAATGTAAATAGAAGGGTCATGAATTGGGAACACTTCATTATTTTCAGAAAAAATCTTTTAAAGACATTTTTAAATTCATAAGTCTAAAAAAATTAAGATTTTATAAATATTCATGACACCAAGAAACCATTATTAAAATCCATCTAGATTAAAAAAAAATAAAGCAACACCACCAATGAAACCTAAACATATGGCAGATCTTGATGCAAAATTCAAGGCAAGGGAAAAATCTAGAAATAGAAAGCATATATGAAGTGTGGTTTCCTATATAGAATTAAATACCATTTCCTATATAACATCACAATGAAAAATTTATGTTGCTGGTTCTGAAATAGAAATATTATTTGTATTGGTTGGAAGAGAGGATAACATCAAAACAAGCTAGAAGATTTTTGCAAGGCACCAAGGTCATCCTAGCCAACATCACCAAAATCCATTCCCAAGTAGTTGATCAAACCCTGAGAATAATGAAGTGTGACTAGTATTGATTAAGACCTAGATATTTTAATAATATAACCAATTTCTTCTAAAAAAATATACAAAATCTTTCAAGGCTTGAGCAATCCATGCATGTGTGAGCATACATGTGTTTCAAGTGTTTGTGCATGGGAACTACCAAATAATATTAATATTCACATGTACACAATTCTCAAACATGTAAAGAGTGTATAATTATTCATAACACCTAGAAAATTGTACAAAAAATCATATACATTGAAGAAAACAAGTGACAACAACAATGAAAGAAGAACATATATAGGAACTCGAGGCATCATGCGAGGAAAGTGAAACATATACCGATAGATGGCGTATATGAAATGAAGTTTTCTACGTATAATTAAATCCAATCAATATAAAAATTCCACATAGACAAATATAAGTCAATAAATCTAAAATAGAAATATCAATCATGCTTGCTAAAAGAGAGGAAGACATTACAACTAGGTTGTAATATTGTTGCAGGTAGAGGTTCACAGTTCAGCCTGGCTAGCATCACCAAAAGCATTTCCCAAGAATTTTATCACACCCTAAACATAATTAAATGCCACATGTATCAACTAAATAACTAGATATTTTAATAATATAAATATATCCCTCTTAGAAATGTTTATACAAAATCCTTAAGTATTCGGTAATTCATGCAAGTTTGAGCACACATGTATTTTTAAGTGTATGTGTGTGGGCACTACCGAATAATATTATCATGCACAAGAACGCAACCCTCAGACATGTTTACTATGTTTAATAATTCATAACACCAAACAAAGAATATGAAAATCTATCTAGATTAAAGAATCGAGTGAAAATACCAATGAAAGAAAATCTTGATGCATCATGTGAGGCAACAGCACCACCCATCAATAGAAAGAATACATAGTGTTGCTATATAAGTGCATGAATAAGACCAGCACAATTTTAACACCAATACCCCTCAATGACCCTTTTGAAAATTAAATCTAATGTGAGTCTTGACTAATCCCCCGTCATGGGCATATCACATCAAACTGAAAGTTCCAAACAAGCCCTAACTGTTAGAGGAAATTTCCCTTCTTCTTCTCATGTGTTTAATATCACATCCCCTTTTGAAGAAAATTTTTTTCACCCATAATTGAAAATCATGAAATAAAGATTCTGTAGAAAACAAATAACTTTATTCTCTAAATTATTAGTGTATGAAATGAAACTTTCCAAAAACTATTAAGGCTACTCACATATACAATCCTAAACACAAGCACATCTTATCCAACACAATTATCAGAGACCAGGAAAAGTCTTCCTTCATTATATTTAGAAAACCCTTGTATTGGATGGTTGAATAAGTATCATAATCAATAAACAATACTCCAAAAACCCTAACAATAACGAGAAAACCCATTTTCATTAATATTTCAACTATTCAAAGAAGTTGTATTCGGTAGGCCAACAAATCAAAAATATTATATAAATGTTATGATTTGAAGTCCTCACATCCTATATTTGATCATCAAAAAACTCTTAATCATACTATTAGAGTGTTGATTAAAAAAATAAAGGGGGAACCTTGGATTTTTTCCGCATGTGAGTGATGCTCCATGCTACTGAAATGAATCTTGGCGAGTGCTCTTCTTCCTCTAATCGAGCTATTGATGTAGAGATCTGTAGGGGATGGGGAGGAAGAAATGGGTATAATGGGGGAGGGGATGTCTCCCAATGGGTTTCAATCCCTAAATAAGTTTTTATACCCAAAACAACACACAGACATACTAAAAAACAATTAGTGGGTTGAAGATTCGAACCATTATCCAGTAAACATATTCATGCTCTTCAATATAATATCATGTTTGTAGCCTTTATGAATGATTGGGAGTTGAATCCATGGATGCTGGTATGATATCCGATGTGTGTGGGTGTGGGACAGTGAACCTCTAGGCAGGAAGATCATGAAGAGAGGGCAGTAGGGCCGGATTGGGGATAGAGGCGATTGAGAGGTGGGAAGGTAGGATGATGGGGAGGTGGGATAGTGGCGGAGGAAGTGGGTGGAGAGGATCCCACATGACTCACACGGTATAATCTGTTATTTTATTTTATCTCCACCTATATTTTTTCACCATTGATGGGTTCAGAGTTTATCAGGTGTAAGATTAAAAAAACCAAGTAACTTATAAATAAATATGTGTGCGCACACAAATATATATATATATATATTACATAAAATCAAGAGAATAACATCTCCTTAAAACCACATATATCATAAGTTATCCTCACATAGGTTGGATACTCGATAGAACCCATCACAAAATATTTAGGTTGGCCTCTCATTAACACAATATATTCCCAACACTATATGTATAATGGTTTGTCAACATAGATCATCGAGTTCTAAGGTGGAGACAAAAATTAATAATACTTTCTTACCAACAATACCCCTCTCTATGGACAACATGAATTTAGGGTACCCACCAAGGTCCCATAGGTCATGTCATGGTCTATACACCCAACATGGGTTCCTATATCTCATTCTCATCTCTTAGGTCAAGCTAGTCACTCATTAGAAATAGCATCCATCTAAATGATCATGGTCACATAATGGCCTAGTTATCCATATAGAAAAATTCATATCATCATAACACTATAGGGATATCCTAAAGCCCATATCCCTTCTAAACTAAACAAGGTTGGTCCAGTCACACCCAACCTTCCCATAGTCCCACCCAAGGTATACCCACCCGAGCACTCATGTACTAGTTGGGGAAGAACACCCACACCACTCTCTTATTAGTTAGGCCAATGGATATAAGGAATTTCAAGGTTCTATATAGCCTATCACTAGGACGGCCTTTCCTAGTCCATCACTCACCCCAGACCAAAGGGAACAAAATGCACCTGCCTAGGTCCACTATGTTTCACTTTCCAAGTTTATAACTGCCTAGGGTTCATATTCCTTATGGAATATATTTATAATCAAGACATTATCCATCAATTTATGAGGAATCATGATATTATTCAATGGTTCATCGTGTCCATTAACACTTTTGTTCTATCTATAGGAATTAATGAAGAATTCACTTAATTAAAGGTCGGTCAGAAATTCATGGAGAGACCATACACCGCATTCTAAATAGATATGATGTATAACCTTAGGGAGATGATCAGGGATCACATACCTTATATGGAGTTATTTCTCTTAAGCAAGCTAGACCACTATCACGCAAGCGTTTCCAAGATCGTATCATCACCTAATCCCCTAACTAAATCCATAACATCCAAAATAAGTAATTAAAACAATTTATAATTAATTATTTTATTTAATAAAAATAGTAATAATTGAATAAAAACTCACTAAGTGGTATCCACTTGTCTAAACCTAAAGTAATGGAATGCTAACACCCCAGGGAATTATTATAGTAATTTTATAAACAAAAGACACAATTATTTACCCGAATCAAGTGTTAATTAAAACTAATTTCATCAAAAACCCTAAATGAATTCATGGGGTGATATACCTATTACCAAATAGTGATAAACGATGTGAGATTATCCTCCTAGTACATCCTCTATCCACTGAACACAAAATACCTATCATCCCCACCCAATTCAACCATGCTCTGATGGAATTGGTTCCAAATCCCTTGTCCAAATCACCAAAAATCATAAGGTTTTGAAGGAAACTCAAATGAATGAAGGGAAACAATAATATCACTTTAAACCACTATGATATAACCACCAAGAACACCCTTCCTCAAAGGAGAAGGAAATAGGGAGGATCTGGCCGAACAGTTCTCCCTGAACCCCCACTCAACCTAAAATCCAAATTGAGGTTAACCTTGAAATTAAAAGTCTTCCCATATTAAAAAATAGGTACGACTCTTGGTTGGAGCATAACCCTTCTAGGTTGGGGTGTGACCACCCCCAGGTTAAGAGCTCGACACTACTATCTATCTCTATCATGATGCAATACCTATGCATATCGGTGTGACTACCCCAAGTAGGGGTCTCAACCCAGGGACAAACACCATCATAGAGGGACCTTAAGGGTTGTGGGGAAACCAAATTTACTCTATAGAAAACAAAAGGAAAAAATTATAGGATTTATCAGATCCTTCATAAGAGTCATTATCATATAATGACACTCAAATTACAGTGAGAACTTTTCATAAGGGTTTTACCTTATCCAAAGTCCATAAATTTTCACCAGTCCCTAAATATATTGGCCACAATGTGACAATTTCCCTCTCAACACTTGTCACAACATGACCCTCACCTGTCCAGATACAACAGGCCACCTACAGCCAAAACCATCAGAGAGGGTCACCCCAACCCTACTCTGAAAATCACTTGAGCACCGAAAAAACCTCCCATGCCATGATTCGTATCCAAAAACATCTCTTTGAGATTCTCTAACCTCTATAATTCCAATATGAATCTTGGTTCTTAAATATACCTTGATCTAGGAACAAAATCTCAAATTCCATCTAAGTTTCATAACCCATAAAGATACAAGTCTTTAAAAAGTTAGTTCTTTGGTTAAATTAAAGTTAAAATTGGGATCAAGGAGTAAAAAGTAGAGATATAGACACATTAAGAGAAAATTGGAGACAAAACATATGTAATACTTGAGACCCTACTATAGTAGGAAAACACCATATCTTGAACTATCACACAATGCACACTCTAAAGAGACTTTATTCATAAGTATTTTTAAAAGTTTAATTTTTTAATTTTTTAATTTTATTTTTAAAAAATAAAATTCTTTTTTTAATTCCTCATAATAATATTATCTTAAGATGATTTTTTGGTATTTTTATAATAAATAGGTTTTATACACGCAAATGTTAAAACTAATTTTCCCTAAACATATAAATTTTATTTAATAAAATGTAATTTATATTTATAATTATTAGGTCCAAATTATGTAACTATTTCAATATTTTTTTAGAAATTAAAAAATAAATTACTTAAGATAAAGATTAATTACCACGATAAAAGTAAAATAGTTATTTTCAAAGAATTAGTTTTTATCTAAATAAATTAGAATAATATAATTTAAAATATTAATTTAATATTATTTATAAACACATAAAAAATTAAATTAATAATTAATAGTAGATAAGAATAAAAAAACATTTATTATGTAAAATTCAATTTTCTATAAAAATAGTTTTTCATGTATCTTATGTTTTAATTTAAAAGTTAGTTTTCTAATATTTAGAAATTGAATTAGGTTAAATGGATCCCAAATTCAGATTCATAACATCAAAATTTTGTAATAATATTCATTATAAATTTTTAGAAATAAAATAATTACCATGTTTAATTTTTAATCAAGATTAGTAAGGATAAAGTGTTAAATGAGGTATCTTGAATTTTTAATAATTGAAAGGTCTCATACACCTTCTAGGAATACTTGTTAGGTATGAAATTCATGCACACATTCCTCACCTACCATTTCTCCACCTAATTCATTTAACTCACCAAACATACCCAATACCCTTGTGATTTCATTCCTACCCCTTACCTAACTTTAGTTTCTATGAATAAGTTCGTTTTTTCACTGATAAAAGGGGTCTCTCACCACCCCTTAAATACCACTAAAAAAACCATGTTTCTTGATGAAAATATACCCTATTTTATTTTCATAGAATCCAATTTCACTCTCATAATCGTATGGTCACAAAATACTAGCCCAAGACCTTTCTTTCCAAGGAATCCTTCAAGAGAAACCCAAAGTTCTCAACGTAAGTTCAATATTTTCACCAATGTCTTTTCCTTTTTATCTTTCCATTTAAAATTTATTTTTCCAAAACTTATATTAAAAATTCAGTATTATAATTAATTTTGTTATATTTTGTAAAATAACACTAACCAACTTTTCCCCTTTACTTTATGAATGACAGAATTTTCATTAGTTTGTTTTGTGAACTACCGCCTCCACGATGCAACACGTTTTGGTTTCCTTCACTGCCTTACAAGTATAGATATAAAGATGATATGAAAATATAAATATGATTTTTATGATACCATTAAGGTTCTGTTATGTAAGATTTGAGAATATATTAATGATATGATCAACAAACGATCATGGTTAATTTAATAGTTTAAAAAAGCGCATTGAGAGGATAATATTTTATTCAAATTTTGAAATATTTTCATATACATTAATTTTTATTATACATCCATAAAATTATTTTACATCACACTAATAAACACTAAATAATATCATTATGATTTTGGTATAATGATATTAAAATGAAACCACCTCATAATCCTTCATTAAATCGGGGTATGTTCATGTTTAGGTAGGTTTAACCACCTACTTGAAAAAAAAAATATTCATTTATATAATGGATGACTATGAAAACTTATTTAATGTAATAATATGATATAAATATGTAAATAATGATCTTTTTGGTTCTGGATAAATTATTTGAATTTCTAATTCATTAATTAAGAAAACACACTTTGATCGTCAAGAATCACTGAAACATGTGTGTTATCAATTTTATCATCAAAGATAAAGACTAAAAAATCATGAAAGGAATTTAATACATCATAAATAATTATAAAACAACTCTAAAAATAAAATTAATTATATATTAATGATTAAATTTTGAGGAATAATGAATACAAACATTGTTATTATGAAACAAGTATAAATGATCAAAACTATAAACACCTAATTTGAAAAATCGATAGAATTCGTATAGAAAAGGACTATTTATGAAGATTATAAATGAAAATGGATGTGGATAAGTTTATTAATTAATTTATTAAGATATCTATGTTTGTGATACAGGAGGTTGAAGTAATTTTGTGGAATTTGGGAAAATAGGTAAGGATTTTCTGTGTTAAATTCCTCTATTTCCTCAAACCTTTTTTTTTAATTTTATAAAATACACTTTATGGTTTAGTGGTAATCATACATATGATCCACATCCATACGATTTCAAAATTAAATTTCAAAATTAAAACAATAATCAACCAAAATTTAAAAATTTGAAAAGAAACATATTTGGAACCCTCGAGCCCAACACCTCTGTGTGCCCACTGTCAGATAAGTCTTCATCTACAGGCCACCCTCAAGAAATGTCACCAAACTTCAATCCATGAAAAATAATCATTGTTCATGTATTCACCACTAATAATCCAAGAGAAATATTGATCATCTTCTGGAAACCAAACTAGAAGACATCAACAAAACCTATGTCGTCGACATTCCAGAAAGTCCATACCGACACAAGCTCAAACCACTCTGTGTTAGCACCGCTTTAGACCAGACTTCAAATGTTATCATTTTTGTAAAGGATAAAATCCATAGTGACTTCACCAGAGTGAACCACAACCATCACTAAACCATCACCCAAGCCATGACCTCCAAACGTCACCATCAACATCGAGGCTGAAAACTAATAGTCATCATCACGGATTGAGCCACAACCTGAAACAGCCAAACCCTTACTAACCCTAATCACACCACGCCAACCCAATGGATGAATCCACCAAAAAATAGAGATGAACACCAGAAAACACCCATGAAAAAACCTAAATAAACCAAAGGGATAAAAACAAAATACCCAAGAAGATAAGAAGAAAACAAAAATATGAGTGTTTTTGTGATTCACATCCATCAGCACCATCCCAATCCTCCCACTCCACCACTACACCTAACTAGAGTGTAATATGGCGTGATGTTTTAGAAAATAAATGGAAGATAAATAGTGCATGGCGATAGGTTGCACAGGAATAGGGAACGAAACTGCAAGACTTCACCTTCAATCCCTCACCATAATCCCAAATCCATGATCCACACCATCATACTAACCATAGATGGGGGAAAATGTGATGGGCTAGGCCGATTGGGTATGGAGGAAACATCGACAAATCCCTCCAAAGTGTAGATGCTGACGTCGAGCCAAAACCAAGGTACAAGGGGGCACAAAGAGGCACCTGGAATGAGACGGAGAAAAAAGGAAGCTAAATGAGGAAGAAAAGAAGACAATATGAAGAAATCATAAAGGAAGCGATGCTCACGAGTAACAGCGGTGCCGCTGGGAAGGATTTCAGGGAGAAACCCTAGAAGCTGCGAGCACCAAGCGAGATATGTATATATACCTACTATGTGAGTTGTTATATCATTAAATTCCTTTATTAATGGTATTTTAAGATCAATTTTAATACCTCACTTTCAATATTTCGTGATTTAATTTCTACCCAAGTCATTAGTGGGGGGTTTTCCCATCTCAATATTCATTCTTTGGGACTCATGTTATATTCACCACCTATTTATTTTTGTGAGGTGAATACATTTCCATGGGATATTTTACCATATTTCTCATGTAATTTAAGGGATTTACAAGTCTATATTGTTATCCATACCTCATATTATTTTGATTCAAGGATTAGAAAAACCATTGTAAAACTTATTATTTTCCATAGTGTAAAAACAACCCTAAGTTTTGGTAAAGTAAAAGTGTGTGTAGTTTCCTAGAAAATACATCATTATCCAAATACTAGAAAATGGATATGGTTGTTCCATAGATTCACCTAGGGGTAATCACCCTGAAAAGGGTTATTTGATCATTGACTCAATCATTACCATGATGCCTAATAAATGGTTCTAAGACTGCACACCAGGATAGAAACTCCCGGGGGATATGCTTTAGAATATTGACTCTCTTTATAAACCATAATAAATTATTTTTCCTTCCATTTTCTTGGTCTCCGACCGATGAAAACTATTGATCCCAATTACTACCTTCCATGTATAACCCAAAACATTATAAGTACTCTCACCACTATAATTATTTGATAAGGGAACTTTATGTTACTTTGATGATATCCTACTATTTCTAAGTAGATTGAGGGATGTTCTCATAGACATATAAATTATTCTATTAAAGGGGGAGTATTTGATTTCTTTATTTCTCATTATATGGATAACTAAGTTTTATTCAGTAAGAGGTTACGTAGGGAATGGTATGAAAGGTTTTGATGAATCATATAGTGAATTCATTGGACTTAATTAGTTGATGGGTGGGACCCAGAATTATATAGACCCTTGATGCATTGATAGGTCTCATGGGAAAAATAGGCTAGTTTTTGGTGTATACCTCTTCCAACAATAGGATATTGTCTTGCTAAAAGGCCTTGAAATAATGTTTTTATGTTCTTCATTATGAATTCCATCAGAATGAGATCAATGATTATTGTTATCCAGATTTCCATTTATTTTTATTGATATAATATGCCTATAATTTCAGTTGATTATGGATTCATGTTGCTCATTTATACCTACCATATCACTTATGTTATGTTTATTTCATGAAATTTTTTGTCATATGATACTCCTTACCAATCATCTAAGCTAACCCTCATTTTTCTCCCTTTCCCTAGGAATTCTATTGGAGGGATAGGTTTAATTTTAAAGGATATTATGTAAGGTGTGATGATTTTCTTGAAATATTTTCATGTTAAATCTTATGTTTTGAAATGTAATGTATATATTTATCTAGCTTTCCAGGATTAATAAACTATTGGATCATTCAGGAACTCTTGTATTATATACTAATAATGTAATATAACAACTGGATCTCAGTTTTTGGATTCCATAACATTACAACTGAAGACTCAACATACGAGATGAAAATTTAGAGGAACTTTCTCATTATCTCATAGAAGATCCTTACAAAATTTTCATTCCTTCCATTTATCTCTATTTTATATTAATGGATTTCCCCTGTTTTTATTCCTTTCGGAAGTTGATTTTTGGATTGTTATATTTTAGGGTAACAAGATTGATTTAGTCTTAGTGATTTTACTTTATTTTTGATATTTTTTACAACCTCTTGAAATATTTGGCTGAAATATTAATCACAAACACATGAAACTCATTTTATATCAATATTTAGTATTCTCTTTAGATATAATTGGTGGGTATAGTTAGCGAGTACTTTATTTCAACTTCATTCTCCTCCTTATATGATTTTTTATTGTTCATATTTACTATTTAAACTGTATGAAATTCATTGAAATATTTATAGCTTGATTGAGATAACTATGTTTAATTTTGAGGCATGACAGTTTCAAAAAATATTTTTTCATCTAATAATACTTTCTTCTTTCAGTTTATTTGAAAAAATACACTAAAATAATTTTTAGAAGAAATATTTCATTAAAATAGAATGATGGTTATATTTTAATATTATACTCAATAGTAAAATATTCATTAAGTAAAGAAATTAAAAAAATGAAGAACCATTTATGAGATATATTGATCATAGTTTCCCCTTTCCCAATAAGGAATATTTTCACTTTCTTCTTATATTGATCACTTGAATTATTAGATACTTTTTTTCTTTAATTTCACTATTTTATACATTATGTTTCTTATTTATTCTCTATCTAAAACCTTATTTAATCATTGTTTCTTTTTTTATAATCACTACCACTACTAAAATACCACTGTTTATATTTATTTTAGTTTTCCACACTTTGAAACTATTAAAATCCACTAAACACACTTCCTTCCTCACGGGATTCAACCATACTTCTATAATACTAGTTAGAGTTGGCATAAAAATATTTTGTTTGTTTAATGAACTTTCAAATTTTTGTTTTGTTTTTAGGAAGTTTTTTTAATAAGTTTCTTAGGGTCCAATAAAAATGAAAAAAAAACAAAAAATAATTTGTTTTATATATTATCTCTTGTGTTCTCATGGATTGAAATCCAAAATTTACTGCTTGATTTGGTGTATTTGATTAGAATATTTCTTTTTATATTTTGTGTGCACTAAATAAAAACACTTAAAGCTTACTGGTTATTTCTTGGAGTTTTTTATCACCGCTTTTTATACTTTTGAATCATTCTTAGTTGTTGAGTGGACTATTGAAGTGTTGAAACTATTTTTGTTTGGTGTGCACTAGTGATAAATGGAATCTAATATAAGGTGATATGTGGATTGAAATAAAATAATAATAAATTTTAATAAATTTTTTGTTGATTATAGATACACTATAGATTAATGTGTATATAATCATCAATAAAATCCCTCACAAAATCAAATTTCTCAAGATAATCATAAGCTACTTATAAGATTGCATAATAAAATTTGTGTGAATTTTTAGGAGAAGTTGAAGAAATTATATAATAATTTGATAATAAAAACACATTTATTAATGACTTCTTAATCTATATTCCAAAAATATTGAGTATTGAGAGATCTTGAAGTTTTATTATTTGAGGAAAAAAACATCAAATAGAAAATCATTAACTTTGAAATTTACTTAATTTGCAATGTGATTGTCAATATTTTGATAGTTTAAACCCAAAAAATTATAATTTTGATGATAATGTAGAGAATGAGTCTATTAAATTGTAAGAAATGTTAATTTATGTTCAATCACTTCTTAATATTACCACTTTTTATTTCTATGAAGCATTTCATAGAGAAATGGAACTCAGTGTTGAACATTTAGGGGAAAATGTTCTTAATATAGAATTTATTGATTCTAATTCTCTTAAAAATGAATTGGAATTATTATCCCCTAAATTTGAAATTGATAACTCAAATTACCTTTTACATTATTTGGAGGATAAAGTGTTATAATTTTAACTTAAATCAAAAGTTTATGACACATTTAATAGCCTTGGTTTATGTAGTTTTCTAGGTTTAATGATTGTGAAAGATGAGTTATAAGTTGGGATATTTGAGGAATAAAACTTTAATTTATCCAAAATTGTTCTAAATTTATTTGAAACTAAATTGAAAACCAATTTTATATGTTTTGGATAGAATTTATCGGCTATTAATGCATTACTTATAGAGGCTAACCTGAATTTCTAGGGAATTTTTCTAAATGTTAACATTCCTTTTCTAAATGAATTGGAATAAAGGGTGGTTGAAAAAGAATTAGAAGATGAGAAAAATATATAAGATGGTTCAAGATTGGTTTCAAATGATTGTAAACCTTTACAAACTGAATTTAAAAGACCTATTCTTAAAACTATTTTACAAAATGCAATTATTTTTATTATATTTAGTGATGATTTAGAGATACTATGCAAGGGTAAGAGTAATTCATTCAATGATACTAACTTGGGGGAACCTCATACAGTGTTTCTAGTTCATGTAAACTTTCAATGGATCAATTTTTATTTGAAAATATAGGTGGAATGTTTTCCTCCCTTCACTATTAAGGGGTGTTTTTCAATTCCTAGGGAATTTGGTTACTTCCAAAGGAGTTTAGTGTATTATGGTAATGACTTATCTCTCAATTTTTTTTATAAATATGTGGTGTTTCATGGATATAAAACCACACTGAATATCAGATTTTGTATATATTTTAAAGGATTCTTAATAGGAATTTTAAGTTTAGTGTTTTATGATAGGGAAACTATGATTTTATATCTTTTAATAAAGAAATTTATATTTTTCTCCCTATTATTTTAAAAAAAATTATATTAAATAAGTCTCACCTCTCTCCTATTTATCTCACTATATATTAAAGTGTAGGTATATTTCAGTGGTTGAAAAATGAAAACAACATTCTATCTCAAAATAGGCTATTTCTTTCTTTCTTTTTTGTATAAGAATCTAATGTGTAATTTTTTTTCTTATAGGTTCTTAAGTTTAAATATCTAAAATCATTTTAATATCAAATAAAGGTACTTAAACCTGCTCTAACTCTTGATATAGATTTCATTTAAATCTTGAGGATGAATACCATATCATATGGCCTTGGGGACTCATTTCATCATCAATCTAATACCTTTTCAATCATTTATTTATATTTTTGAACTACAATTATGTAATATCATATTTAAATTATTTTATTTTGTAGGTATTTTAATTATAGAAATCAGGTTGAGTGCCAATTATAAATAAAAGGATGGATAGCTCATCAAATTTATGAGGACACTGCCCTCTCATTATAGGGAAGTACTTTTTTCTAGGTTTATTAGGATAGTTTAATGATTAAAATAAATAGTGGAATCATAAAAAACCAATAAACCAATAATACCACTCATAAGAAGCAATAACCATGAAATATGTAAATAAAGAACCTATTTTATAACTTACCTCGATGAACTACTACAATATCCACATTCATCATTTTTTGTTGATGAAGATCACATGAGAGGAAGCCGGACATCACTCATCACACAAGAAGGAATTATCTTCTTACCACTACATTCTAGTGACTCAATTAGGGTGGAAGAATGGGAGAGATTCATGCAGGAGATATGTTCATCCAGTTGTAAGAAAGAGTCTCACATACCCATCGAATGGGTACTACCTCTTTATATAGGACCCTTGATGACACTCCTCAAGTGAACGTGCATTTACTCATGATTTATAATGCATGAGTAAATTCCACTAGGTATGTTCATGAATCCATTTCATGAATACATAAATCTCCCAATAGATTCATCATAGGAAACATTTATATAATGATAACCTGGGTGAAAGATTCTTGAATGTTAACTTTTAATATTTGGGTTTCATGCATATTGGAGGGTATGATATCACCATATCATACTAAAAAGTATGCCCATCATAGAATTTTTAAATTTAAATGAAATAAGGATATTGTATCATACAATACCCCTATATCTTATACTATGTTATAGGATAATATTTATCACATATGTACTAATTTTAGGTTATATCTCCTTTAATCTCCCACTTTCACTGAAGCCTCAATGGATTTGTGTCAGTTTAACTTATATTATATCATATACAATAACTTATAAAACCATATCCAAAAATCATTTTGGATATCTTCCAAAACAATTTTGTAAATATATCATCAAGTTGACCATGTATCACATTATATGAAATATCTTGTGAATTCCTATCCAAGAATATTTTTAGATAAACTCTAAAACAGTTTTAAAGAATCTCTCATATTCAAACTCAATCCTTATTCATTTAACTAAAAAATGTGGCCACAAGGAATTTTTTATAATATATAACAAATATGAATCATAATATCTAAAATGTAAGAAAATTTTGGTCTCTAGTAAAGAATCAATTTTACTCAAGCCATAAAGGGATCTAGCATTATCTCAATCAAACACATGTATCTCTATACCTGTGTCCACCAACTGTATTATATATAAGTGTTCATTTTTATATGATCCCTTTGTTTAAGTAATAAAATTAACATGGGACATGGTGTATATAAATACCATATATCCAAAACATATTCTCTCAATTATCTAAGAATAGACTGACCAAGTTGATTAATACCTCACATGTCATCCACCTTATGGATGAGCACATCACATGCTCCTCACCAAAAAAATTAGCACATCATATATGATATCTAGGTATGGATATAAAATAACTCATTCAATATCAATCAAGGTTAAAAATTTCATAATCTTCATACAATATGAAAAATCTCATCTTGGTTGGGCTTCAACTGATGACGTGATCAACAACATACCCAACCACCCCCTGATTAGCTAATCCTCAAGGATTTCATAAGAAATGTATCAAAGTATAAAGGTTATCATGATAGGTATATCACTAAACTAAGGTATTTTGGAGTCCATATATGATCTATGAACCACTAGTATATCAAATACATAGTCCATCACACTCCATGTGGAATAATTAGTGGATCATCAAGTGCACAAAACATGTTTTGTGCCTCATGCGCATATTCCATATCCTAATGAAAAATCATACTCACAATAACCTTTATATTTTTTCATAACCTATAATACCCCAAGATGAAACTTAGTAATAATTAACTCAAATTTATACTTTGAGTGGTCAATTATCATTTCAATTCATGAGATATATATATAAATATATACATATATATAGCCAATGTGAAAGAATGATAAAGTGGAGATTACCTTTTGTATAACAATGAAACATTTTATATCCTTAAAATATGTTAATAATACTTAACGAAACCATAAATAAGAGCTTGTTTAACATATAATATATAATATACTACCATACCGGCCATATATTTTCTACACTTTCAAGGGATTTTTTAAACTCATGCATCTCTATGTAATTCCTACCACATCACTAGGTGACCATCTAATAAAATCCCCCCACTAGACTCTTTAGTGAGTAACATATATGAAGTAATCTAGTTTGAAAAAAAGTCAATACTTAGGAGTCATATTCCTAATGTTAAAAACCTTAAACATATTCCAACTCGTTAGATTCACAAAATTAAATGTTACGATATTAATAACTTATACTTTTAACTTAGAACTCTTTATAAGTTCATCATCACCGTTCTTTGTACCCTTTACATCAATTTTTTCCTTGAAATATTTTGGTATCTAGTATAACTATGTACATTATTACTTTCCAACATATCCTAAACTTCTTTATGATAAAGTTAAATTCACTTTATTTTAGTAACTAAATGTAACTCTTTACAATTATATTTAATACCATAACCTACTTTTTTTATGATATTAAGTGAAACTTACTTTGAATTTTCACTAGAATAATCTTTTATTTATTAAATTTGAACTTCTCTAAGTTCAAACATACTTAAACTAGCCTCTTAGATGTTATATTATTCACTACCACAAAACTGGGTTTCCGCAGTGTCACCATTTAACAGTGCTAAAAAAAGCGCTATTAAAGGGGGCCCTTTTATCAGCGCTTTTTTTACTAGTGCTGATAAAGGGGGGGATTTATCAGTGCTTTTTCCTAGCGTTGATAAAGTGTATATTTCAAAAAAATCATGAAAATTAATACATTGATATATAAGTATATTGATATTGATATAAATATAATATATATTTTTTAAATATGTTTTAGATAAGTATAAATAAACTATTACATTTAATATATAAGAAATATAAAAAATTTAGTGAAAATGGCTTTAAAATATTTTAAAAAATATTATTCATTAATAATTTACTAATTATAATTTACTGATAATAAATTAATAACAATTTGAAGACACAAAAAATCAAAAAAATAATAAAAGATCTAAAATAAGTTGAAAAGGTAACTCAAACTTCAAACGACCATAACTTTTGATCCGGGTGTTCGTTTGATCTCTACAGCATATCAAATCAAATCCTGAAACAAGATCTATGTGCTAGTGATCTAAGGCAACCTTAAATCACATTTTCAAGGCCAAAAAAGGCCCATAAGACCTCCAAAACAGAGTTTTTAGTCGGGATACCCAAATTTTTTAACATTCGATGGAATTTCAGCCTCATTTAAGGGGGTCTTTTTGCCCTTTTTCAGTGAGAAATGAATTTATTTCAATGGATTACATTCATATTCATATTATGGATTTTAAATTTTATCATGTTTCATAATGTACTGTTATTTATAATCAAATATATAATAATATATGCATATTTTTTATATATTTGCACATAAAAATTTAATTTTATAAATAAATAATTAAACATATTTACATATCAAATATATTTCCTAATATATAATCCTTATATAAATAAGAAAATAATATCTATTTTATTTAAAATACAAATATATGAATATTTATATACCTATATAATGTGTATGTGTGTGTGTATATATATATATATTTGTGTGTGTCTGTATTGACAAGCTAATATATATTATATATATATTCTAAACATATGTATATACATATGAATATATAATATTTATATATATATGTGTGTGTGTGTGTGTAATTATACATACAGATATACATATAATGTCACGAACCAGCCCGGGTCGACCCTGAACCAGTCACCCAGACCAGCCCGCGACAAGTCTCGAGAGGCATTCCTAATCCTCCAGGGATGGTGACAAGCACCATGGGAATCAATATAGTACACAAGGGAACGATTTCTCCCATATATAAACAATAAAAAAATAGCAGAAAGAAATGGACAGCCCAAAATACATTTATATAAAAATTGAACTGAACATTATTTGTATAAGAAACTAAAAGTACAACTAAATCAAAAACTCAACTGACCAAACACAATAACCAAATAACTCAATGTGACCCCTCTGGTCTCTCAAAAAAAATGATCACATGTCGCCCAAGGCGATCGAACTCAAGCTGAAACCTGGACAAGGGCTAAAAACAGAAGAAGACTATAGGTGTGAGTATTAAAACTCAATAGGTTAGCCCAATATTCTATACCCAATGAATATCCTTTAAAATAAAAGAAACATCAATTTCAAGTTTTAAATACAAATATAAAGGTATGTTTTTCAAATGAGGTCCCATGCTATAAAAAAATTACCAGACAAAAACATGTATGTTTTATAAACAAAAATGCTAGTAACAATTTTCAAAGAGGTGCAACTTCAAAATGAAAATAGTTTTCAAGAGGGATTCTTTAAAGAATTTACACTTTTAAATAAATCACACACACAACTGAATTTACCAACCAAACACACCGTATACCGATGGTGAGTACAAAATAGACAATGAGCACAAGTCACAGGAACACCCATAGACACTAGTTAGTTGTGAGCCCTAGGTACCACGTATCATGGTGAAAGTAACCATAATAAATATCCATTATCGTGCATACGAGCCACTAGTAGGGAGTATACCCATAACCTAGTGGTCCCCCAACATCATCATCATAATTGTTTAGTTATTGTTGTCATCGTCAAACTTGCTACGTGAAACAGGGGTCAAACCCCACAGAATCACTAGCATACTAGTACACGTCCGCCCACCTAGATACCTAGGATTCCCTTTTGTGCTCAATAAAGTTACACATATTATCAAATACACTTTCCACATCAAAATTCCATTACCAATCCATAAAAAAACAAACATCCCATAAACATGCTTCACATTTCTTTCATGAATCAAGAAATCACTAAAAATATTTGTAAAACAGTTTCAAGGTGTATAACGAGGAATTGCACATAAAATCCATTTAGTAATGCTCTTTTACAACCAAAAACCCATAAATAACATAAAAACCTATATTTGGAAGCCCCAAAAAAATTAATAAATCATTTTCATGGACCATAAAATTGTCCCAAAATATAGAAGATAAAATACACATGGAAACCATTTAAAAAAAACAAATGCCAAACGGGCCTTTAAGAATTTATAAAAACTATCATTTGACCAAGGTATGAATTTCACTTTTATTAAGGAGGTCTATACACACCATTTACAGCAGAAAAACATATTCATAAATCCCTTAAAACATTCAGGTTACATATTCAAAACACAACCATTTTCCTAAGGATGTGAAACGGGCCATTTTCCGACAACTTGGGACAAAACATGTTATAAACCAAAACCCATTTGTTTGTAAAACCAAATACAAATTGTAAATCCATATAAGGACCCAAAAATATCATTTATAATTCTTCAAATCCATTTATAAATCCAAACATATAATTTTTAAATCAAACATAACACATAAAAGCCAACCGGGCAATTTACCGAATAAATGACATGCCCTTTTAAACAAAACAATTTATTTTAAGAACATGACATGGAATAAAGCATAAATTTCATGCAATATTTTATACAAGATGCTGTAATATATTCAAAATACCAAAAACTAGGTTCTAAACCTCACAAAATAGCTTCGAAAGATAGTGGAACATTTAAACAAACACTTGGTGTGCACTTTTATGAAAAAACAACATTACCTTTCACAAAACAAGGATTAAAAAACCATTTTTCACACCAATAAAATTATAAAAATTCTGAAAAATAATAATAAGCATATATAACAGATTAAAACAATATTAAAATGATGAATCTTAAAATATAAAGGCATGTGCAAGGGATATCCTACCTCAAATCCTTGGCGTAATGGAAACTCATACCCAAAATCACCATCCGATGGTTTACAAACCCTAAACCTATGACGACCAGACCAAAGCGAACAAAAACCACATAAAAAATCATGGGATAACATAACCATAGGTCTATAATGACTAGGAGATATTATAAAACCAATAAATAATGAAGGGAGGAAGAAGAGGGAGGATAAAGGAGATGGAATCTCACCTTTTCAACTAGAAAACTCTTCGTATTCCGTCAGATATGCAACTATAGAGAAAATATAATGGTATGGAACTTCTTGTAGAGTCTCCTAAGGTCTAGAGGAACCAGAAAAATAAGATTTTTTAGGAAAATAGCACTAATTTAATGAGTTATGTATGAAACAATTTACCTTCTAAATTCTGGGAGATTTGAGGTAACCTGAGATGTTTCGCCCTAATACGCGACTCATAAGAGCTACAAAGAGGGTAAATCGATAATGGGGGTGAGTATAGGGGTATTGGATTCGATTGGGAGGTGTCATCACCGAAATATATTAAAATTTGAATTAGATATAAAAGAAACAAATTATTTTTTTAAAACTAGAAATGGGCACATGGGCTAGCCCAATACCAAAATAAGTAACCCCAATTCACCATGATTATGAATTATTAAAGGGTCCAAAAGAATATGTTGGTTTGAATATGTCAGGGGATGAAATGTATGAAGTGTAATGGGTGAAAAATGTTGAAAAACAAAGGATTTATAAAATAAACAAATTAGGTTTTTAAAATTGGAAATGGGCTCACAGTTGGCCCAAATCATGAAGTAACCACCCTTTCTCCAAAAACTTCTAAAAAAGCAATGGGGAACCCAAATTAGGGTGATTAGACATAGATGAAACTTAAAAACTCAACATTAATCTCACTAAAGACCCAATAAAAGTATCGGGATTTCAAATGAACCGGATCAAAATAAAGACATGAAAAACCGGGTGTGACAATTTTCCCCACCATTAAAGCTTTCTGCCCCCGAAAAGCCATAACACTTTCTAGATGAAAGATCAACACCTAAGGATTCCCTATCAACATGATCTAGAATCTCAATACAAGGAAACATCATCAACCATCAATTTATGTTAATCCTATAGCTCAAAAAAACACACTAACTCACAACCACTTCCTGAGAATCAATGGAAATATCAAGCCACCGCATCCACAACCAAGCCAAGAACCCGATTGTTGGTCCTTCTCCCAATGAACCCAGCAATCACCCAAACTAAATAAAACTTAAGAAAACCAAATACTCCAGGGGAGTACATAATTAACTCCCCACCATTGATAAACAACTAGCACTATATAAGTTCTTAGGAGGAAAAATCAATGAGACCTGTGGTGGGTCTCCCCACCATTAGAACCCAACTAGCAACGCAAAAAAAACAAGAACTCAACATTACCTAACTTTAACAAGTCCAAAAAAACTCTCCCACAATGACCTACCAACCCATTTTAAGAGGGATATAACATGAACATCTAAACCAGCCACTCCCGAACTGAGGGAACAAGAACTGGGCCAACACTTTCTGCACGGATCTAGACCCCCACCACTCGAGGAGGGGAGGGAAGGGGACCCAATAAGTATTCCACTGAAACCAAAAAAGAAACAAATGATCTACCCAACACTATCCACCTATTAATAGGTAACACCAATACTGAACCCTATTTACAGAGGCGGTCCACAAAGGGACATTGATCGGAAACCCATATCCATGAAGGCATAACCATAGACACTATGTGAGGGGTAAGTCCACCACACTTGTTGTGACAAAGGGAAATTCATAGTAATGAGGAACCACAATATAGACATAGAAACTACCTTACCATAATGGTGGAGGCAGGATCCTGGTTAAGCACCCCACACCTCTGTATATTTCTTGACTGCGTGAAAAGCTTCACTTTGAGGCCTATGGATGGAGCCCTGAATCTTGAAGCATATGTTGCACCACAGTCAGGTGCTAAGGATCACACCACTCAAAAAAACTCACTTTCTCAACAAACAACCTTCATCTAAATAGGAACACATAGATACATATCAAAATTCTATCTCACTCAGAACGAAGATCAGAATGGACAAGGAATACAGCGAAATGCATCAACATCAACGAACACAACTGCTATGTCTACAAGAATTATCACGTATTGGAAGCACTTTAAAATGATCCCAAACAGCTCTCTATTTCAACTATCAGGACGATTAATTATTTTAGGAGGTGGATCTAGCTTGTGAAATACCTGAAATAATCCTTAGGTTTATAAATTGGAAATCTTGCAAACATAGAACTATCTGTGGCCACATCACAACATCCAACACATCTTTAGAAACCCACTGAACATTACTCCAAAACTGAGCCACCAACAAGATAACATCTAAAGATACAATAAGAGTATGACTTCTAGATCACAAGGAACCTTACTGAAAAAAAAAATCTTCTAATATATAGAAAAATATATCTACATAACCATTGGTTTATAAACAAAGGCCACAGTTTTTCAGCTCAAAACACTTTTGAAAAAAAAAACTAATTTGGTGGGCTTCCACATTAACCAATGGTGTTTCATCAAGTCTCACTCACATGCACATTTCCATGACACTCTAGGCACCCAACCACTATTCCATATAGGCCACCATTCTAGATATCAATAAAAAAATGCATGTGAGAACCCATGAAAACACCAAAGGATAAAAGGACAACATCATTCCAAAAATCATTTACCTTCCAAAGGAACACTAACCGCCAAGTCAAAAACCATTTTCAAATTTCACAAAAGAAACCACACCTCATCAAGAACCATTTTCTTAAAAACCTACCGCTTTTCATTTTTAACAACTTTTAAAATAACCAAGATACTCCAAACAACCCCTTACCATTTTCTAAAATTCAACAAGGTGTCTTTTCATAATCTGATGGCCATTGAGACCAATACCCTTTCTAGGAAAATGCCAACCACTAAAAACCAATTTCCAAAACTAATTTATCAGATTCAAACACTTTTCAACATCCCAAAACACCCCATTTAAAACAAAGATTCAGAATTAATTTAAAATGATTCACACTTTCAAAACATTTTATTTCAACAAACCACAAGTTTAGATTAGGGAAAATCTAATCCTGTTAAATCATTTCCACTTCCTTCCCAAAATTTGTTTAAAAAAACACATCATTCCCAAGACCATTTTTATATTTAATTTTTGAAAACCCCCTTTCTACTTTTATAAATCCAATCCTTCCTTTAAAACCCATTTCCATAATTCTCATACAAGGATTTTGAAAACAAAAAAATCAGAATTCATGAAAGGACCAAGAAACCCAAAAAAGGGAACTAGTGTCGGTGGGTGACTTGACCATATGGTTGGCGGCCATATGTCAAACACAACACCAACATAGAGAGAATTTTTAAGACCATGTCCCGGCTCCACATGGATTTCTAGGACCTGCGAGCTCACGGAGGCCATTAGTCAGACTCCCCATGTCATATCCCAACACTAAACAATCAACAAGAACAAAAGACACTAATAAAACCGGACTTCCCATGGAACCCTGAGGATTAGAACGAGAAAGAGTTTGCGACGCTCTTCCCGCACTTACCCCTCAATTCCCAAAGATCCTACTCCATCTACCTTGACATATCCCAAATAACAAGGTCACTCTAAAAATAAAGGTCTACTAAGATTTGACCTCCTTTGATACCATTTTGTCACGAACCAGCCCGAGTCGACCCTGAACCACTCACCAAGGCCAGCCCACGACAAGTCTCGAGAGGCATTCCCGATCCTCCAGGGATGGTGAAAAGCACCAAGGGAATCAATAGAGTACACAAGGGAACAATTTTTCCCATATATAAACAATAAAACAAACAACGGAAAAAAATGGACAGCCCAAAATACATTTATATAAAAATTGAATTGAACATTATTTGTACAAGAAACTGAAAGTACAACTAAAAAAAACTCAACTGACCAAACCCAATAACCAAATAACTCCATGTGACCCCTCTGGTAACTGTCCAACAAAATGATCACATGTTGCCCAAGGCGATCGAACTCAAGCTAAAACCTGTACAAGGGCTAAAAACAGAAGAAGACTATAGGCGTGAGTATTAAAACTCAGTAGGTTAGCCTGATATTCTATACCCAATGCACATACTTTAAAATAAAAGAAAAATAAATTTCAAGTTTTAAATACAAATATAAATTTATGTTTTCCAAATGAGGTCCCATGCTATAAAAAATTACCAGACAAAAACATGCATGTTTTCTAAACAAAAATGCTAGTAACAATTTTCAAAGAGGTGAAACTTCAAAATGAAAATAGTTTTCAAGGTGGATCCTTTAAAGAATTTACAATTTTAAATAAATCACACACAGTACTGAATTTACCAACCAAACACACCATATACTGACAGTGAGTACAAAATAACCAATGAGCACAAGTCACGGGAACACCCCTAGGCACCAGTTAGTTGTGAGCCCCAGGTACCTCGTATCTCGATGAAAGTAACCATAATAAATATCTGTTATCATGCACAAAATCCAATAGTAGAGAGTATACCCATAACCTAGAAGTCCCCCAACATCATCATCATCATTGTTTAGTTAGTGTTGTCATCGTCAAACTTGCTACGTGAAACAGAGGTCAAACCCCACAGAATCACTAGCATACTAGTACACGTCCGTCCACTTAGATACCCGGGATTCCCTTTTGTGATCAATAAAGTTACACATATTATCAAATACACTTTACACATAAAAATTACATTACCAATCCATAAACAAACAAACATCCCATAAACATTCTTCACATTTCTTTCACGAATCAAGAAATCACTAAAAAGATTTGTAAAACAGTTTCAAGGTGTATAACGAGGCATTGCACATAAAATCCATTTAGTAATGCTCTTTTACAACCAAAAAACCATAAATAACATAACAAACTAGATTTTTCAGCCCCAAAACAAATTAATAAATCATTTTCATGGACTATAAAATTGTCCAAAAATATATAATATGAAATACACATAGAAACCATTTAAAAAAAACAAATGCCAAACGGGCCTTTAAGCCTTTCTCAAAACTATCATTTGACCAAGGTATGAATTTCACTTTTATTAAGGAGGTATATAAACACCATTTACAGTAGAAAAACATATTCATAAATCCCTTAAAACATCCAGGTTACATATTCAAAACACAACCATTTTCATAAGGATGTGAAATGGGTCATTTTCCGACAACTTGGGCCAAAATATGTTATAAACTAAAACCCATTTGTTTGTAAAACCAAATAAAAATTGGAAAGACATATAAGGACCCAAAAATATAATTTATAATTCTTAAAATTCATTTATAAATCCAAACATATAATTTTTAATTCAAACATAACACATGAAATCCAACCGGGCAATTTACCGAATAAATGACATGCCCTTTTAAACAAAACAATTTATTTTAAGAACATGACTTGGAATAAAGCATTAATTTCATGAAATATTTTATACAAGATGCTTTAATATATTCAAGATATCACAAAATAGGTTCTAAACCTCACAAAATAGCTTCTAAAGATAGTGGAACATTTAAACAAACACTTGGTGTGCACTTTTATGACAAAACAACATTACCTTTCACAAAACATGGATTAAACAACCATTTTGCACACCAAGAAAATTATCCAAATGCTAAAAAATAATAATAATCATACATAAAAGATGAAAAAAGTATGAAAATGATGAATCTTAAAAGATAAAGGCATGTGCAAGGGATATCCTACCTCAAATCCTTGGCGTAATGGAAACGCACACCCAAAATCACCATCTAAGGGTTTACAAACCCTAAACCAATGACAACCAGCCTAAAACGAACAAGAACCACATAAAAAATCATGGGATAACAGAACCATAGGTCTATCATGACTAGGAGAGATTATAAAACCAATAAATAATGAAGGGAGGAAGAAGATGGAGGATAAAGGAGATGGAATCTCACCTTTGCAACTAGAAAACTCTTCGTATTCTATTAGATATGCAACCCTAGAGAAAATATAATGGGGTGGAACTTCTTGTAGAGTATCCTAAGGTCTGGAAGAACTAGATAAAGAATATTTTTTAGGAAAATAGCACGAATTGAATGAGTTATGTATGAAACAATTTACCTTCTAAATTTTGGGCGATTTGAGGTAACCTGATATGTTTTTTCCTAATAAGCGACTCATAAGAGCTCCAAAGATGGTAAATAGATAATGGGGTGAGGATAGGGGTATTGTATTATATTGAGATGTGTAATCACCAAAATATATTAAAAATTGAATTAGATATAAAATAAACAAATTATTTTTTTAAAAACTGGAAATGGGCCCATGGGCTAGCCCAATACCAAAATAAGTAACCCCAATTCATCATGATTATGAATTATTAAAGGGTATAAAAGGATATATTGGTTTTAATATGTCAGGGGAAAATTTATGAAGTGGAATGGGTGAAAAATGTTGAAAAACAAAGGAGTTATAAAAGAAACAAATTAGGTTTTTAAAATTGGAAATGGGTTCACGGTTGGCCCAAATCATGAAGTAACCACTCTTTCTCCAAAAACTCCTAAACAAGAAATGGGGAACCCAAATTAGGGTGATTAGACATAGATGAAACTTAAAAACTCAACATTCATCTCACTCAATGCCCAATAAAAGTATTAGGATTTCAAATGAACCGGATCAAAACAAAGACATGAAAAACCGGGTGTGACATATAATGTGTGTGTGTGTTGTATATATGTATTTATTTATTTATAAACACACATAAAAAAGCATATTTTATAAATTAATTCAAAACTGATCTTATAAATATATCTTAATATATGAATAAATATATGAATATATGAATATATATATATATTAATATATCGATATATATATATATATATTAATATATCGATATATATATATATATATTAATATACAAGTAAATATAACTATATATATATATAAATAGATATATTAATAAATGAAGAGAAAAGCAATATGGTGGAGTGGTAAAGGCTTAGGCGTGCAGGAAACAAGTCCCGAGTTCGAATCCTGGGGGAGGAAGGTCGCACGCGCAGGTGGAGAATAATACCTAGCATTATTAAAGGGGCTGGGGGTACTGCTAAAGGCTGGTGGGGTGGTTGGGGGTGCTGTTGAATGGGTGGATTCAAGCACTATTGAAGCCCCTCCCCCAATATGCAAAAAATATTTTTTTTATTTTTTTTCTATTTTTTAACTTTTATCAATGCTAAAAAACGTTGATAAAGGTGTAAAGACCCAAAAATTCCATGTAATTTTTTTTAAAATTATTTTGGATTATTGCGAGCTTGTGAAAATTGACGGTGGGTGATTCCAATGCCCGATGTGTCCAGAATGAATTTTTGAACTTTTGTTAAGGTAAGTTCAGTAAATGTGTGGGCGGAATTTTCTATCTTTTGAGTCGGTGCTCGGAATTGTAATCCGAGAGCATCTTTGAATCTGTAGCATCGGGATTCGCTTAAGGAAAGATTCACTTCGACCACAGTAGGCTGAGAGAAAAAGTTAAATTTTGAACTTTACAAAAAAAATAACTTAACAAAGTTATTTTATTTCTTTTTCTCCAGCGGATGAGCGACAGTGGTGGGGACTGGTGACTTTTCAAGCCAATTAATGGCTTGACTCTCCTTTATTTGTAACTACACCATTGGGAATTGAAAGGTTTGTTAATTAATGAACCTCACTAATTCCTCAGTGTGTTACTCACCATTTTCCCCCTCTATTTAAATGGAGATCAGGGGTGGGGTTTTGACATGGCTTCACTAAGCAAGGAACCTCTGGTGAAGTGACGTGACACCTTCCACCAACGGAGATGGAAGCTCAGGCAGCGATGATCTGGGATTGACAAACGCCGACGACCTCACTCCGACGAGGACACTCCTCCCGCCAACGACTGCGATACCTCTAACGGTTTACAGGGTATGGGTTGACTTTTAATTCAAGAAATTCTCTAGATTCCATTCCTTGTTCTTGAATTTGTGGTATGTTGTTGTAGTGGATTTGAATGAGGTTTATCATTATTTTATTGTGATGTATAAATTATCCTCTCTTGTTATAATTCTAACGTGAAGGGCGTGGGCCAAACGAATAAGGCCCGGACCCTCCACTGCTTGTTTTTAATTACTTTCTTCAGAGGCGGGTTGTTCCAACTTGACGGAACCTTGAAAACGAGAGGTGTACAACAATGTCGGCATCCCGGGAGGACCGTAGGTGCATCCGAAAGGAAGAACAGACCACCGGAGCTCACCCGGTGGCCCACGGAAGATTCACCAGTGAGGCACCGGTACAACGACACCAACAACCAATGCCAATGACGAAGGCGACGGCTGGCACTCGCCAACTGCGGAAGAGGGTGGCACCGCTTGGCACCATGATGAACCCAAAGGGGCGGTCGGCCGTGTTGGTGAGGCGGAACACCCCAGTGAAGGAGCCGCGACATCAAAGCCGTGGAAGGAGGGGGACCCATGCCCCACGGGTCTCGTGGACCACATGGCGATGCCATGTGGCACTGATAAATGAAGATTCGAATGACTCTTCTTGAGCCATTTGGGAGCTAGTGGCCACCCCGCTGGCGAGCTGCACCAGTGCACTGGGCCACATTTCCTGGCGGGCTTCTCCCAATCAGTGGGTTGGGCCATATCAAATCCGGACTGGGTCGGACCGGACCCGGACCCCTCTCGGGCCCAGAAACGCTTAAGTGACCGTAACTTGAAAATCATACATTCGTTTGACGAACTGTCTATGATGTTGGGATCCTTGGAGCGAGATGGTCCTTTTGAGATACTTCAAGATAATTTTTGAGGATGCTGGAGTATGACCAGGTTGGATGGACTCCGAATCCAACCGGGCCCTCAGCACTAAAATGCCAATAACTTACATACTGATGTATGGTTGACACGCCGTCTGTTACGTTGGAACCCTTATTACGTGACGAATAATCGGGTTACTTCTTCGTGGGAATTCGTTCCAATTGAAATATGACTGATGTATTGAGGAGCGGTTCTCCCAGAATCAAGCGTACTATGAGTAGGAATCTAGTGGTTGACAGTGAGGCGGAGGTTGGAGACAGATCATATAGAGGTTAGTACCTAGCGATCATGTCTGGATCAGCACAGATCCTGTGTGGGTAAAATCCTGTGTGGGTTAGCACTCAACGATCCTATGTGGGTCAGCACATACCGATCCTGTGTGGGTCAGCGCTCAGTGATCCTGTGTGGGTCAGCGCATTCCAATCCTGTGTGGGTTAGATCCTGTGTGGGTTAGCGGAGGTTAATACATATTGATCCTATATAGTTCAGATTCCATATGGTCAGCATCAGTGCCTCTCAACAAAATAAGATGATCTAGCTTCTCTACTAATCATTTGTACTTCTATGCTTTACTTATAACTAGTTTGAGCTGTGTCTATTTCTTTGTGTTTTGTGATTGAGATCATGCTTTTTGGTTTTTACTTTGTGAAATTCTGAGAGACCTTCAGGGGTCTCGGGGTCCCTACTAGGTATAGTTATACTCACCCCTACACAGGTTTCGTCTGCACCTTATTGTGTCTTGTGCTATTGACAAGCATCTTGGCCGAGACTTGAGGGAGCCAGGACTAGCCGATACATAGAGGAGATTGGATGACGTGGAGAGTAGTGGAGATGAGTTGTACCTACCCTTCAGACAGGATCCTCAGTGGACGATTCTAGGAGCTGTTTTCTATTTTTTAGTTGTAGTTGTACCTTTCAGTTGGGCTTGTATTTCGATCCCTTTACTTTCAGTACACATCTTTACTACTTCAGTTTTACTTCATGGTTGCATCTTGTTGTATTCTTGGATTGTGTGTTTGTATAGGTTTAAAGGCAATGTCTTCCCGTTTTAGGGATACGCATTTCTGGTGGTTGTCATCAACCCCTAGACTATAGAATGTGGGCTTGTGGTAGTCACGACACAGGCCCCGAGGGATGGGTAGGCCCCATTTATCAGTGCTTTTTTAGCGTTGATAAAAGGCCCCTTTTATCAGCACTTTTTTTAGCACTGATAAAAGGGGCCTTTATCAATGCTTTTCTGAGTGCTAATAAAAGGGACCCCACCCCTTTATCTTCGCCTTGATTAACAATGCTTTTCTAGTGTTGTTAATGACCTTTTCTAGCACTAATAAAGGCCATATTTGCAGTAGTGATTCTAAAAATATCATGATAATACACACAAACTTATTTGTATTTATGAAATAACTCTTATTTTATTTTAGTAGGAATATTTAAAAAATAAACTATTGTATCCATATCATATATGGTATTCTATGATTTTAGGGAATTTTCTTAAAAATAAGATTATAATTTAAAATGTTTCACTAATGGTGGTGGAGTCTAAATTCCTTATATTTTAACAAACTTCTGGATAAAAAATTTTATCCTAGAATTTTTTTTACCATCATCTTCTTCTAAAACATGTTATAGAATATGATAAATCATAAAACATGTCTAACATCTTATATTGTTCATAATAACTCTTTATTTACAAAAAACATATCTTATCACATAAGATAAATGATATGACTATACATGTCATTCACTAAGATCCATTTAATCTTGATATATTTCTTTAAATTCAAATCATTGTTACATAAACTCTTTGCTTCTTCACTTGAATTGAAATTATAAGATTTATCAATTCTTATATTGATTTTAAACTTCTATATATTAAAAAAAATTAAAATATACACTCAATATCATAAACCCTTCAAAACCGAAGAATTTATTTTTATAACCTTGATATCTAACATTAACATTCCATGGAGTTTCACACACACACACACACACACATATATATATATCCATAAATATTTTCTATTTAACAAATATATTAATTCAATGTGTAAATATATATATTTATTAACAAATGATTTGTTGGTACTAACTACTTAATACATACATACATACATAGATACATATGTATATATATTCAATTATTGGCATAACTTTTTTATTGGATAGTTTATTACAATATATATTTTTAATGGTAAAATATTTGTTGGTAATATTAAGTATTAATAATAGATTCATGTGTTGGTAAAAAAATGTTGGTATTAATATGACAAAATAATATATTTAAATATTAGTAAAAAAATTGTTATTGAACAATTAATAACAACAAATTTTTTTTTTTAATAAAAACAAATATTGGTAGTTAAAATGAATACCAATAAAACATAATATCTTTTGGAATTAATCGTTATTACCAAAAAATATATTGTGTGTCAGTAATTTTTTGTTGGTAAAAATAATTTTTCCGGTATTTCCCCAAACACAAACAAACTTTATTTAAATAAAACTTAACACTAATAACATTGTTATAGAATCTCATTGTATTTCCATGCATACCACAAAAGTAAAATATTCCTATATAACTTTTTTTGATATTCTTTTCTAGATTCTATAGGTATATTATTATATTTATAGAATTTTTCTCTTATTATTTTTTTTTAATTTCTTGATGGTTCTTTAAGGGTCCCTCATCCCTCATTATTTATTTCCTTTTAAATTCTACAGTGGCATTATCATCTACTTATGTTGTTATTCCATCATAACATAGACATGTTCTTCCCATTTAATGTGACCTCTAAATTAATAATAACTCATTTATATTTATTAATGATTCAATATACTAATTATTCACTTATTTTTTGATTTCCACCGGTGTTGTATACATATAATTTAGTGAATATCCCATTTTATACTCATTACCAAATTTAGTTATTTTTCTTTAATTTTTTGGTATAAATGTTTCTTCATGCTTCATAATTATTCTTGGCTTCACCTCCAACTAATAATTCTTCACAACAATGATATATTTGAGTCCTCCTTCCATTACTTGAATTTTATTCCCATGAAAATAATTATTATCATTATTTTCATTCATTATTTTATCTAATTGTTCCATTAATTTAGATATAACCTTATGCTAAATTTTATTTCCATTGGTGAAAAAATTGAGATGTTCTTTGAGTAAAATGACATCAAGATCAAGTATCTTATTTTATTTCATTTTATTTTGAAAATATATTTATTTTCATTAATTAAATCCACTTGATCCTTTGAATTATATTTTATTTTATATCCTTATTTCATAGAAACAATCATCTCTTCCATCTACTTGACTTTCTCTTGTTGTCTTGAGTTCATTCCAACTGAAATAACAATAACTCTTTTGTTTATTCAATTCAACTTATATGTATCAATATTTAGATAATCCATATGAATTCCGTGCTCTTAATTCTTACTTATTAGTACCTATGTTTATTTTTAATAAGTATGAAACATATTCCTTAGACTATCAATATCATCTTCATTATTAGTGGATATAATATATTCCTAGGAAACACACTCTATTTTTTAAAATGGTTCATCAAAATCATTTATGGAAACCTTTTCTCTAACCTCATTATTTATTATGTTTATTGTATAACTCTTATTAACATATATATTGAATGTCTCTTTCAAATTTTCACTATAAAAACATCATTTATACGCCCACTTTTCTCACATATAAATCATGCCTTGAATTATTTTATTTTCCCCTTTTAATTATTCTTCTTCTTATAATATCCCATTTTGAGAGCCCTAGAAATCGGATATATCAATTATATAAATCTAAAAAATTGATTACCAATATATAATATCATTAAGTATGGAGAGAAAATAGTGTTAGGGAAAAGTCAGAATTTGTGATCTTTGATACGATTTTTATGGTAACTAGTAATGGTGAGGTGAACCTTTAGTGGGAGGGGTGAATATGTGTTAAATTCTTTTCACTTTTTACACTTTTATGTTTTCACTTAAATTAAATTTAACCTCCTATTTTTAGAGTTACTCTTAAAGTTTCTTTATGTTTGCCTTGATTGATTTACCATTATCCATTTGATATTTATCCCTTCCCTTTACTTACTACTTACTCATTACTTTGACTCTTGTTTTTTAGTATATCAATTCAAGCATACACTTGATACAATATTTACTTGGTTCTCCCCAATGTGGGACTAGTCCATGGAGCATGGAGAGCTCATTATTCCCACACTCATTAATACTAAATCACACTAATCTAGAATGTGGTCTATAATGGTCACTAAACCCATGGATCACTACTTATTATGTAGAACTCAAACTTATAAGTGTTGACTTGTTGATGGTTACTAGATCACTTCTTAGTATATGCATAATAGCAAAGATAAAGCAAGATATAAAAGTCCCCCTGTTGGCTATGAGATATTTTGCTACTCCTTTTTTAATTGTTTCGAGTGGTTGTATATTTAAGCTCTTTGATCTAAAAAATTCAACATACATTCATTGTCTTCAATAACATCTCATCAAAAGTGTAACACCCTGAGCTTTTAAGTTTGTTTTATTTTATGTAAATGTCATGTTGAATAGTGTGTGATATACGCGACTCCAACCTAAAGTGAGTAATTATTTATTAAAATGAAAGTTAAACATAAATAAATTATTAATATACAATGTGAAAACAAATAAATTAACACTCATTGGTAATTGATATGAAATAAGGTTAAGAACACTTAAAGTGTAAAAGGGTCATTTTTCTATAAAAGTTGTTTTTCTTTACATTTTGTAATTTAATTTAAAAGATAAATTTATGAATTTTATAGTTTTAATTTTGTTAAGTGAAATTAATTTTTTAATTAACCATATCAAAATTATATTATGGTTAATTTTTAGTATTTTTCAGAAATAGTTGATTTTGAGTGAATAGTGAAAAATACCGATTTTACAAATACCATCGCTTTAATAACATTGTTATGATATAAGAATGATTTGAAAATTTGTGAAACTTTTTTTAGGATAAATAAATATTTAATAATTTATATAATTAATTTTAAAATATAATTTTGAACTTATAAAAATATGCTTGATATCATGGAAATCTATGTAATTTTTTTATTTAAATAAAAACTATTTTTGATACTTCTCTGTTAATAAAGTTTTCAGAAGGTTAAATTAGGTTTTAGTTTGGATTAAAAGATAATTAAGTGTCATTTTATTTAACATAATCTAATTAATTTCATGTAAATTAACATTATACTTTATTTTGGTGTAAAATCATTTTTATGCCTAAAAGAGACATTTTTCTAAAAATGGTTTTTCGTTACATTTTGCATACTTATATTAAAAGTACTTTTTACCAATTTAGAAATAAAATCCTAGAAAATATATTCCATATTTGGGATCATCATTATCATGTTATGTAATATGTTCCAATTCATTTTTAGTCATAATGAATAGCAACCATAGTAAAGTTTATCCCCATGGTAAAGGGTAAAATGGGTTAAATGAAGTTTATACTATGGTATAAGGCCAATAAATCTCTAAAAAAATTTAATTTATTTCATTGGATGAAGTTATTTTGAAAAAATAATCCTATATCTTAAAATATGGAAATTTGGTGCCACTTTCCATTGATAATGACCTTTATATTATTATAAGTAAAGAATAATTACAAAATGTCACTCTCTTTCTTTTAATATCTCTAATATGTTTCCGCATTGATAAAATGAAGTTATGAATGGTTATAAATGTTTATTTTAAATATTAATAAAAAAATTATGATAGTTATTTGTTTTTAATTTTTAGTGATGGTATAATTACTTTGAACGCTTACGCACCATCGACGCAACACATGTGCAGGTAGTAGAAAATCAAGTAAATTATTTTAAAAACATTAAAAGTAGTATTTTTTGTATGAATTATGATGTTACAAGAATTTAATAGATAATTATAAAGTATTATTGATAGTTTAAGTATTTATATTCTAATTATATTGTTATCTTTGTGCCTTTAAAGTCAAATTATGTGAATAGTCCTGAAAATGAATTTATGGGTATTTTATTTTAAATAATATTTTATTAAATGATTTAAAAAAATATATTATATTTTATCAAATGGATGTTAAATTGTCTATAAACCATTAATTTTCTATTTATTATTCACTTGAATTTTTTAAAATTACATTTTTAACCCTTAAATACTACATATTTGTGAAAACACCATTGATTTTTTCCTATAAAAAGGGGCTTAATCTAACCTTTTCTAAGACACATATGATTTTGATTTATTATTAAACATATACCAAAATACCTCTTAAAAATTAAAATAACATTCCCTAATTCTCCGGAGGGGTCAAATATCTCTTCTCCAAAGGCCTTATGTTCAATCGAAAAGTGGTGTCTCAAGGATCGAGGTAAGGGTTCCCATGCCTCTTTCACCATTCTTAATTATGATTATTTATCTTGAAATAATATTAAAACTTGACATATATTGCTAAAATTATTATATTTATATTTATATATCATATATTTGATCAATTAATGATGGGGGTCACTTGTTACCTCTCAATAAACTTTTCTCCATAAATTGTTATTATGTCAAAATTCGATTATTTCAACGACCTTCTTTTCATTTCAATTTATCCACTTACATTTTTAGTAATTAAAGTTATAAGTTAAAATTTATATTAATAATTTTTTATGTATTATCAAATTTATCTTATAAAACTTACATATTTACTAGGTTTACCCTTCTTTTAAACACTCATGAAAAATGTCTTTCATTGTGGTGGTTTTACACAACCTACATGAACGATGATGTTTTCATGAATTTAAGACTATCATGGTATTCTTAAAAAATATATTTTATGGTTGAATATAAAATTAATATTCAATTAATTTTATTATTGTTATTATTATTATTTAATGGTAAATTATCCATTATAGAAATGAATGTAAATGTAAACAAACATGGTTATTTTTAACCATCACAAACAAACTTATTACGAAAGGTTTTCAGGATAGTAGAAATTTGATGCCCTATTGAACTTACTTTATTATATAAAGATATGGAAACTATCCCTTGACACTTATTGAGTTTATTAAACCATTTAACTAAGACCTTTGATCGTTATGAATATAATGAACCTGTTTGGAGATTATGAACTGAATAACCCCAAAACAACCAATGTGGAGTATACCAGTTTAGTTAATGAATGAAACATGATAATAAGGGATAATAATAAGGGAATAGACATGAAAATATGTTTGAATCAAATATATAATTAATATATTTTATTATTTTGGAAGGTATTGGATGTAAGAGTCTAGTCAAGATTCAAAGTAAGGGGATTCTTAACTCAATTTCTTTTCATTGGGTAATAACACTTCTTTATTGATTATGTTATGCTAAGATTATGTGTATAATGAACTATGATTTTTTTATATTATATTTAAAAAATTTTATGTGGATTTATATTTGTTACACATAATCACTTTATTAATGAACTCTTACTTCAAATGTTATGATCATTGTAAGGGTTTCTTATCTCAAACTTCCTTGTTTGAGACATGTTTATGTATTATGTACCTAATTACTTTTATATGGTGTATATTATACCACTTGAAATATTTTATCATTAATAAATCTTTGATAATGATATTTAAAGTTCCTTTTGATATTCTCTCTTTCTTAAGGTATTGATTCAAATGTTATAAAAGTTGCAAGGGTTTTTTTTGTCTCAATTTCAATTTCTTAAGACATGTTTCATGTTGTGAACCATGATTTATTTTATGTGTTATACTTACTAACCCATGAATATATTTATACATATTATTTCATGTCATTAATGGGATTTATAGATCCATTTATTGTTTTATCTTTCAATGGATTTTGATTTTGAAATTCATTAAAGTCAAAATGGTTTTATCATCTCAATTTTCCACTCATTGAGATATGTTTTATATTCACCACTTTTTTATTTATGTGGTGTATATAATGCCAATTAATTTAATTTATAATTTTTTCATGAAAATAAAGTGGTTATTATAATTCATCTATGGTTTTATTTTAACGGAGTTTTGAATTTTAAAGGCTAATAAGGGGTTTTATTTAAACTCATTTATTCAAAAGTTTTAAAGAATTTTAGCAAAACTCTTTTCCTCCATGTTATTTATCTTGTTTAAAGAATGTTCTTTTATAAACATAAATGTTTTACAAATGTTATTTTCTACAGTCTTTGACCTTCTGTTAAAAGGTTTTAAAATAAATTTTCTTAAAGTTTTCCGCACGCGTCACTTTAGACACTCTTTAAAAAAGTATGAAATAAATGTTTTTCTTAGAATTTACCACTTGATCTTTTTTCCCAAAAATATTTCCTTTATTATTTATTAATCCACCCTTTCAGGTTTCAATGGTTTTCTAAAGAAATTCATTTACCCATTGTTCTGTGAATTTTTTGTTTTTAAAGGTTTCCAAAACAAAAGGGTACTCCTTATTTTCAAAATTATATTTTTAAATTCTTTTATAAAATATTTTTTGGTCTATTTCAACATATTATAAATGATTCCAATGCTTCACTAAGGATATGATCTAATGATACCATCTACCTCTTTTCTTTGGATGGCCTGTGATGATGTTTTAAAGAAAATTGTCAGGAAACTTATTTCTTCTCCATAGGTTAATCAAGTTACAAAGGGAATGATGGTTGTTTCTATGAGTTTTATGATGAAATGAAAACTCTATGTACTTTATTCATGTTATGGTTCTTGGAAATTGTTGATGATGATGGGTGTGTCTGATATAACTCATGATGACGGTTGATCCTGATATAGCTCTCCAATGCATTGGGTAATGTGATAGAGCTAACTGATTGTAAGTTACTCCTAAGAGAATGTTGGAATTAACCATGAAGGTTATTCCTTTATAAGAGTGATATTAAGATAAAACCCCAAGATACCAACATGGATTCTTTATACTTACTATGATTTTTAATGGTTTCTTTGAACAAAGATTGATTTCACATGGCTCATGATTGTTGACTCAAATGTATCCCATCTTATGCTAAAGTTTTATGTCATGAATCATGTTTTTTGAACCAGTTTTTGATGGGTATGAATTCTCTTATGTTATGCTCATATGTTTTAATTATGTTATCATACCCTTATGTTCATCTTATGCTCACATATGATATTCAATTATTAATGTCTACGTTTACCCTTAATGAGCGTTTGAGCTTAGCCTTCTTATGTTTCCATTTCCCCAGGTTATGAAGAATGATGTTAAGTAAGTTAGGTCTAGAAGGGTTTCATGTGTTGATAACTTTATATGAGATATTGAAGACTTATCATGGAATAAGAAAATATGGGTATAGTGGAAAAATGCTCATTGGATGAGAAAGATATGGGTTTTCTTAAGTATTGAGTTTTCCTAATTCTATTAAACTTTAAACCTAAAAGGTCTTTGCGATGTGAGTGACTCGGGTTTTGTTCTGACAATGTAATTATGGAAGTTTAAGTTCGAGTTGCTTTAGTTGGTACCAAATCTAATATGTAAAGAGTATGATCTTAGCACCAAATCCAGGTGTATGTGTCAGGGGCATTATAAAAAAAGTTCTCAAATCTTTATTATAGAACTATAATAATTCTTATACTATGTGAGTATCTAAATGTGCAATGATGGATCCCACCCCCACTCTCTACGTGCATCCTCTCATATACCACATTGTTATCTCTACATTTCATCTCTACCTTAGATGTGTATATATATGAATTGTATCTCCCACATAACTCTCTTTCTAGCTTCATCATCATTCCATCACTATACATGATGGTTCTTCATGCCCATCGAGTCTTTTAGGCTTGACTACCTCGTCATTTGGTCCAACAAATCATTCTTGTCCAAGCATCATATTCCACGTATCCCAAATCATCATAGCATGATAAAAATACATTCTATTTGCGTTTTCTATGAGCATTTCTCTTGTTGCACCTTTTAAAATGGCCTGCGATGGTAGTGGAGTGATGCATCCTTATTTTGAATGTTTTTTCATGTATATTTTCAGTATAATTCTTGAACAATTTATGATAAATTAGCTTTTTATAGCTTGAATTCTTGTGTTTTGAGAAATTGGAATCAAATTTGTTTTTCAATGACAACCTCTTTTTTTGGTTAAAAATGCTAAATATCTTTTGTCATTTAATGTCAACTATTTCGTGGAGACTTTACATTAAATTGAATGTGCTCTATGAGATGAATTTGGGATTTATTTGGAGTTATGATTTGTGCATTCAAATGTAAGTTGCATTTTGAAGGAAAATAGATATATTTTTTTGAATATTGTTTAAATACACTTGTAATTGAAATTGTATTTTAAAAATGGTGTTTTAATTAAAGAAGTTTATATTTGAGATCTTGATATTAATATGTTTTTGTTGAATTTTAGGTGGTTTTTTTTTTTGTGGGATGGACCTCTACATTTGGGCCGAATGATGGAGGCTGACCCGCTCGAAGAGATGAGCACGGAAGTTGTCTAGATTTGGAATCTTTACCTGCTGCTTCGAGAGAGGGAGACCTAGAGAGTGGCTTTGCTGTTTTGTTTGATTTCTCTCGTCTGATTTTCAGAAGATTCATTGCTATGGTTTGAGAGGAGTTCGAAGACAAATTGGGATGGAGAGGTGGGTTTGAGTTAGGGATTCGAAATCGGAGAAGCTTGCAGCCGTGCGATCCCGGTTCGATGCAGAGGAGCAGGCAGGCCGTGGTTCATGGGAGTCTGAAAATCTGGAGATCGTTTTTTCTGCCTGTCACCGGTTCAATGGCAGTCCACCACTGCTTTGTCAGTCCAAGACGGCGAGCTGCTTACAAGTTGCTCGATCATTTGCCTAAGTGAAGTATCATTCGCTGATTGGTTTATTCGAATTGGGACTTGCGGTGCTGCCTGATACAGGATCTCAGGTACGCGTCTCAGTACGCAGACTGTCAACTAGTTTATACTTTTGTATTTTTATAGGTTATGCAAACACTGAAAATACGGGGGGTTTGATTGTAGATGCAAACATGAAATACAATGAAAAGTAGTAAAAAATAAATAAGGGTTAGAAAGAAAGGTGGTCGATCCTCTGGGATTCATCAAGAATGTCTTATCATGGTTCTACTTAAATATATTACTTAAACCTACTCTCTCAGTTGAGTGGCTCTGTATCATTCACCACTCAACCCCACTTGTGTCTCAATTGTGATGGCCAACACACCGAGATCTCGAATGTGAAGTCGTCTTTTCTTCCTAATTCCAGTGGTGGTTACCAAACCTCTATTGAGAATTTTATTTCCTAACAACTTCCCCTAGTTGGCCTAACCAAGGGAAAGGCCTCACTACACATGGCCGACGATCGCCAGACCACTCTCCACTATACTGCCCACCTCCATCGTATGATGGACAATATAGTGAAGGCAACCATTGAAAGAACATGACATGTGAGAAGAAGGATAGGGTGCAAGGGAAAGAGGACAATTGTCACATATAACCAGTTTCACCGCACTCTACTGCAACTCAGAACAAGAACAGATAAAAGAAAATAAAGATATTCAAAACCCAAGAATGATTTGGTTTATTCCCCCTCAGGTCAACACTGAAGTTAGTTCTCCATGAATTGAGTAAAGAAATTACAATGGAGAGAAAGGAAGAGCGAGAAAGAGAAACGATGGAAAGAAATGGAGAACAACTTATTAAGAATATCTTGTATGCGATTATAGAATGAAGGAAAAATACATAAAATCCTAAAACTACTTTGGAAAGATAGAACCTCCAGCTGAACCTCCACCCCTCCGTGTCACACCTCAATGTCACTTTCAGGTATGAATGTTCATCTATTCTGTCTATCTTTTGTTTTGAACCATTCTTGGGCCGTTTTGGGTGATTTTTGGGTGATTTTAGAGTTTTCTGGTTATGTGCATGGTTTGTGTAGGGTTAAGCCAAATCGTGTGACATTCCTAGGAAACCGTGTGGCTTGTGGTGGTTTGGGACAATGATGTTTCGCATGGTTGGCGTACAGTTGGTCAAACCATGTGATCAAACCGTACGACCTTTCCAGTGTACATAAACAAACGCACGGTTTGTCAAACCATGCAAACAAATCGTGTGATAAAAATTAATTAATCTGAAAATTGTTTTAAAAACCTGATTCGCCTCTCAATGATCTCATTATTCCTCCCATGGCTTAGGCTCTCAGCCCGAAGGCTTCCTCTTTGTGATTTTGGTTATTCCCTTCCTTTTGGAGAGCTTTTCCATCGGTTCTAAGGGCATTGGATCTAGAGAATTGAATGTGTGAAAATGTTCTTTGTCGTTTTTTAGATCTCCTCTCTTCTTCTCGAAAAGAATCATAGATCATGGTTGTTATGGCTAGATCTATGGGTTTTAACTTGATCTAATGAGGTTTCTTATGGAATAGTTGAAGGGAGCAGAAGAGGAACCTTGATCTACTGTTATCTTTGTGTGCATCTTCAAGGTTCTTTGTGGTAAGTGATTTCCCTTGTTATCCATTGAACTTGGGTTCGTTGAATGAGTTTCATGATTTTGGTTTTAAGGCTTAGGCCTCTTTAATGCTTCGAAGGAATCTTATTTCTCTTTAGCTTATGGATTCTGTTTGGTTGTTGGAAATTCCAAGCGTGTGAGGTAGGTGTCTCATTCATCTCTCTTTAAAATTGAATCTGGGATTGTTTGTGCTTCATCATGGGATTTCAATGTCTTCTAATGTTTTCCTACTTATAGTTATAACAAAGAATGATGTTTTCTTGAGCATTTTATAAAAGTGGGGAAAAAGTGGTTTTCGTATGATTTGATATAAAAACTGTTTCAAAAGAATAAGCCTTCCTTTTGGAAATTGTAATTCCCAGTTGGCCTTGATAATTGTTCTTGAAATTGTTTATGAGGTTGGTTTCCAAAATGTTGGGATATGTGTTGTTTTCTAAAGCTCGAGTATGTTTAGCCCTTTGTGAAATGCTTTGGATGTTTGTATTTATTGAAGTGATTAAATGACGAATGTGCGGTTAGTTTACCAAATGAGATTTCATTGCCTTCTTTTTTAAAGAATGATCCCAAGGCCCTGTTGGCACTTTTAATAGTTTAATTGGAAAATGAAAACCCCTAGGACATGCCCCTTTTATATTAATTGGAACCTCATGGTTGTTTTGGACGCTATGGGATAACTACCCTTGTAGTGGTAGTTATGTATTATTATTCTACTTGGATAAAGGGGATGTTCCTAAGTTGGTGTTCGGAGGTGTGAGCGAGATAAATAAATGAATGGTTGTTTTCTGATATGATTATATGGTATACATATTGATTTGAAGTGCTCGCCTCCTATTGTATGACATGGGAAGACTTGGTTGGCTAGGTGGGAAGTCTAGGTACATATGTCCACTAGTTTAGAATTAAGCTCTAGCTAGTGCCTCTATGTGGGACTTAGGTCAACCTATGGGATATTGCCCCTCGGTTAGGCTTGGCAGGGTAAGATCGGATGTTAGGGCAGGGTTGATTGATGTGTAGTTGTTTTCCAGTGTGTGAACTTTGCTTCATTGATGACCATGTTTCTCTGTGCTAGATTGTTCCCCTTGAGCACCTAGGATTCCATGATAATGATATATATATATTTTCCAAAGTATGGTTACTTGGAAATTTGTGGAGTCATGTTCTACTTTCTTTCAGGATTTTCTCTAAAACCGTTTTAACTGCAATTTATGAATGTTTTTGTTAAAAGAATATAAAGCATAGTTTTATTTAGGAAGAACCCCGAATTTGAGAAAATTGGGTGTTTTCAAGGAAAACAGTTTGATACTTGTTTCAAAGAAGGAAATATAGAAAACATATTTCTATATCCTTATTTTCAAACTTGCATGAAATAACTTTTCTTTTAAAGTGTTATGCTATGGGTCGGCGTTATGGGTCGACGGGTGGCGACTTACTGGGATTTTTAGCTCTCTCTCTCTCACACACTCACATATTATAGGATTAGATGGTTGCTCAACTGTAAAGGATATCTCTTGGTTCAGGTTATACAATGGAGGTGTGTGTGGCGCTTCCTCACTTGCAGATGAAGACATGGAGTTGGTGGATTTTTTTTTTATTCTGCCTCGTTGTTGGTTGTGTTGGCCATCGACCTTGTATCCTAGTATCTTATACCCAGGTTGATTTATTTATTGTATTTGAGTTCCTGGTTTCTACCTTTTCTTTTGAATCTCCTGCTGCTTATTTATAGTTGTTATCGAGCGAAATCATTCCCAATGCGTTTTTGTTATTGCTCATACACTTGTCGTCAGCCCGTGAAGATCGGGAACACCCTTTGGGCCTTTCCACAATTGGCTCAGGTGACTTGTTTGAGGATAGCTTGGGTTCGTTCATGAAAAAATGGTATCAAAGCGAGACTTATCTTGTTACTTGGGGAAGTTTGGTATACAGGAGCCAGTATTGTCAGAATTCATGAGGTAGATCATGAGTAGGTGCTTGATCACCACCTTTCATGATGAGACCTGAGTTTCTAGGGTTGTTAGAGATGCGTGTCTTGTGATTGAGTTTGGTTTTTTGTCATTTTAAGAATTTTGGTCTTTAAATTTTGGTGATTTGTGACTTTTAATGAAAATAAAGAGGAACTCAGGGGCATATGATGCTTGTGCAGGGTTTGAGAAGCCGTGTGTAAGACGTGTGACCTATAAGTGACTTCCATTGGAATTCATGTGGTTAGTGACTTCCATTGGAATTCTTGTAAGTTTCCATGATTTTTGGAATTTTTTATTCTTTGTGGAAAATGAGCTATTTCCATTTTCATTGAGATTGAATTATAGTGAATTGTGGTGTTTCATTATTTTTTATATTGTTTTTAGTTAAATTGAAATGGAAATTTTAAATGGGAAAGTTTGAAGATTGATTTTTAAAAGGCGTCGATTTTTATAGAAAAAAATTGAGAATACATTTTGAAATGATTTATGGTTTTGGAAATGTGTCTAAGATGTTTTGGATTTAAAGAATTGAGAATACATTTGAAATGATTTATGGTTTTGGAAATGATGTTTTGGATTTAAAACGATGACTGGTTTTGGAAAATCTATGGGTATCTTGGGGAAATGGTACATTGTTAATTATCTTCAATGTTTTCATGCGATGCTAAGAATGTTTAATTGGAATCCCTTAAAGAATTGAAGTGTGAAATGTTTTAAACTAAGAGTTTTGAAGCATTTCTATTTTACAACATTTTTCTTTAAAAGTTTCAATCAGGTTTAAACGTTGGTTTGAATACTGAATGATCTTTTTTGAAATGAGTTTTGATAAAACCCTCTTGGGTTAAAGAGGCCAATTTCTTTCACTTATTCAAAGAAATAAAAAATGGGTTTGTTGGTTTAGAATTTTTTATGCGCTAAATTTGAAATTTATTTAAATGGTGTTTTGAGATTGCTTATTGATTTTTTTTATGTCTCATTGGGTTTGAGTTCTAGAATTTTTCTTGATGATGTTTACATTTCTTATTTTTAGAGTACACCCTCATTCTAATTTAAATAGACTATTTTGGTTGATCAAGATTTCCTTGGGATGGTTGTTCCATCTGCGCTGGTCTCTGAGCTTGGCGTTTGTTCCTCTCTTTGCCCAACATTAGGATTTCATTCAAGAATTTTGAAACCTGAATCCTCCTCATTTATTTGGGAAGCAGGATTCTCATGAAGGTGTGGTTTGGATACTGAGTTTTAAGGAGATTTTCATCCAGATCAAACTTCCTGAACCTCTTTAGGTTAGGTTTGTGACCTCCATGCTAGATGGCCCAAGTTAGAAGTGATGGAAGTTGATCATCTGGACTAAGTCGAAGAAGGACCACTCTTGGGAAGCTTTCAAGGCGTGATTCATTCAACAATTCTTTTCTAATGTGGTGAAGGTACCTAATGCTATGGAATTTCATGGCCTCCCGCGAGGAGATAAAAACAATGTTGGATTTTGCACATCGTTTTATTGAGTTGGTGTCGTATATTCCTCTGCTGGTCTTTGATGATTCTTTAATGCTTGATGTTTCAATGAAGGTCTTTGACTTGACCTATCAGTGGTAGTGTCTTCTCTCGGTTTCGACTCTTATGGAGCGGTGGTAAGGTAATCTATCAATGTTGAACCAGACTTGGCAAGAGCACCAATGGTGTTGGAGGTTTCTCCTATTCTTCGATGTAGTGCAGGGAGCTCCAACATGGTGAAAAGGAAGCATGCCAAGTTATACCTTGCAAATAGAAACATCAAAAGGTCGTATTGTTTCTTCTCGTTAGCTTTTCTTGGAAACAAGAACTTGGTTTTCTATCAGTGCGGAAAGGCAGGACATAAGAAACCTGTTTGTCAGGGGACTCTTAAGGGATATCATGACTGTGGCCATTTGGGTCATTTGCAAAGGTTCTGCATAGGAGTTCCTCATAAGAAAGGTGGAGTGAAATCTACCCCTTCTAAAGATCCTCTAATTCAAATTTTTGATTTCGATATCATAGTGAAGACCATTTGAGTTTTCATTTGGATGTAATCCATTTTTCCTTGTTGACCTTGTGATGTCAAGAGTTGTGTTTTGGTTGTTTTGGAGTATCAGTGGTGATGTTTTGAAATTACTAGCGTCGTTGTTGAATTTTCTCTTTGTGATATAAGAATTCAGTTTATATGGCTTTTCAAATGATCTTTCTCTCGTATTGATTTCCTAACTTTTGATGAGTTGAGTTAGAAGGGTTTGAATCTGAGGGAAATTCTTATATGGTGGGGACACCCCCCCCACCACTGAGTTTTCCATATCAAAAGGATTTATCCACTTTAATCGATGTGGGTTTTGTTATCCAGTTTGGGAATAATGAAGAGGTGGAGTTCTTGGGATGCTAAAACTTTTGAGGTGATTCATGTATGGTTTGTTTTTTTACGTTTCCCTTGACTATCCCCAAAGGGGTGTTAGTTGTATCGAGAATGCACATTCCTTAGTGATTGTTGTACCTCTCCTCTCTTGGTGCGATGAGGGCCTTATGATGGACCATTCCTTCTGAATAATTGTACATAGGAAAGCTTGGGAAGGCGTTGAAGTGACCAGGGGCTAGTGTTAACTACATTGTGATGTTTTATTAGAATCACCAAGAGCCGATGCTCCGGAAGCATGACCCCGGGTTATCCTTACTTAACCTTAGGTTAGACTTTGTATTTCTTGTTGAGGCATGATCCCTTGTGAGGCATTTCCAATTGTTATTCATGTTCTTTTGTGTAATCTTTTTTGGTGGCTTTACTTGAGGTGGTAAACTTTTTGGGCCTTTTGTTCTAGTATAATGTCTGATGTTTATTGGGTGTGGTGATTTTGAGGTTTCATCAAGATATTGATGGTTTGAGTTCTTTGCTGATTGAGTGGTTAAGGGTCTGTCATCTGGTTTATTAAGGGAGATCAGTTAATGAATTCTCTTTGGATATTTTTTTCTTTCTTTCTTGGGTTGTTCCTTTGCCTTTTCTTCAAAAGAGAGCCTAGCGGTTTGTGGGGGGGGGGTGATTAAATGGAATTCTAACATGGTAGGGAGACCACCATTCACGAGCTTCTCACATAAGAGTCATCACTTTTAGTTGCCATCTATGAGATTTGAATGTTTTCAAGAGTGTAGCCTTGGTTGGGTTTTTCTTCCTGAGCTATAAGTTTCTTCTTCCTCTTGATTGGCCATTGTCCATGAGAATTTCTAGAGATATAAAATGATATGGTGAGGAGAATTGTCACACCCCGATGTCACTTTCAGGCATGAGTATTCATTTTTTTTCCATCTTTTGTTTTGAACCGTTCTCAGGTCATCCCGGTGATGTTTGGGAGATTTTGGAGTTTTCTGGGTATGTGCATGATTTGTGCATTTTTAGGACAAACCGTGTGACATTCGCTTGTGGTGGTTTGAGATAATGACATTTCACACAGTTGACGAATTGTTAGTCAAACTTTGCGACTAAACCATGCGACTTCTCTAGTGTATAGAAATAGGTGCACGGTTGGAATATGGTTTTCCAAACCGTGTGGCCAAACTATGCGATGAAAATTAATTAATCCAAAAATTGTTTTCAAAACCTGATATGCCTCCCGTTGATCTCATTATTCTTCCTACGGATTAGGCTCTTGACCCTAAAGATTCCTATTGGTGATTTTTTCTATTCTCTTCCTTTCAGAGATCCTTTCCTTTAGATTTAAGGGCATCAGATCTAGAGAATTGAAGGTATGAATCCATTCCTTCTCATCCCTTAAGATCTCTTATCTTCTCGGAAAAAAAATCATAGATCAGGGTGTTATGGTAGATCTATGGGTTATAACTTGATCTAATGAGATTTCTTATTGATCAATTGAAGGGATAGGAAGAGGAACCCAGATCTACCATTATCTTTGTGTGCATCTTTGAGGTTCATGATTTGGGTTTCATGGATTAGAGATCCTTCTTACTCCTGAGGAACCCTATTTCTCTTAGGCGTGTGGATTCCATTGGTTGTTGGAAATTCCAAGTGTGTAAGGTTGGTGTCTCATTAATCTCTCTTTAAAATCGAATCTATGATTGCTTGTGCATCATCGTGGGGTTCCAGTGTCTTATAATGTTTTCTCTCTTATATCTAGCAGCTATAACAAAGAATGATTTTTTTAACAAGTAGAGGTTCAAGCCCTCTTTATTGAACATAAAAAAGAAAACATGTTTATATGACTGGGAAAAGAGGGAACCCATTACATGGATGAGGCACAAATTCCTAAAAGAAGAATGACTTGAAGGCCCTAACTTGGACTTGAATGTCCCAAAAGGAAGAAAACATCAATACAAGCATCAGAAAAAGTCTCATCGCCCTCCCCCTCCTAACAATGCAACAATGAGATCAGTCGATGAAGATGCATCCCCCACCAAGAATTTGTGTCGTGTTGGTCCAACACAACACGGTAGACCACCCCTCCAACCTACACTTACATGTGGAAGGAGGACCGGATGATAGGTGTCAATACATCTCTCTCTCTCTTTCGAGCTGCCCACCTGACAATGATTGAGAAGATGAACCCAGATCTATCATTATTTAAGGTCTCTTATCTTCTTCTTGGAAAAAATAGTAGATCAATGCTGTTATTGTAGATCTATGGATTATAACTTGATTTAATGAGATTTCTTATGGATCCGTTGTAGGGAGAGGAAGAGGAAACCAAATCTACCATTATCTTTGTGTGCATATTTGAGGTTCTTCAAGGTAAGTGATTTCCCTTACTCTCCATTGATATTGGGTTTTTTGAAGTCGAGTTTCATGATTTGGGTTTCATGGCTTGGGATCTTTCTTACTTCCGAGTAACCTTCTTTCTCTTAGGCTTGTGGATTCTGTTTGGTTGTTGGAAATTACAAGTGTGTAAGGTAGGTGTCCCATTCATCTCTCTTTAAAATTGAATCTATGATTTGTTGTGCATCATCATGGGATTTAAATGTCTTCTAATGTTTTCCTGCTTATATCTAGTAGCTATAAAAAAGAATGTTGTTTTCTTGAGCTTTTGATAAAAATGGGAGGGGGGGGGGTCGTATGATTTGATACAAAAACTTTTTTAATGGAATAAGCCTTTGTTTTGGAAATTGTAATGCTCAATTGTCTCTTGATATTTTTTCTTGAAATTGTTTATGATGTTGGTTTCCAAAATGATGGAAAAGTGTTCTTGTCTAAAGTTTGGTTTTTTTAGCCCTTTGTGAAATACCTTGGAAGTTTGTATTTAATGAAGTGATTAAATGACGAATGTGCGGTTGGTTTAACAAAGGGAATTTCATTGCCTTCATTTTTAAAGAATGATCCCAAGACCCGATTGCAACTTTTAAAAGTTTAATTGGAAAATGAAAACTTATAGGACCCGCCCCTTTTATATTAAATGGAAAATCATGGTTGTTTTAGTCCCCATGGAATAACTACCTCTATAGTGGCAATTATGTTATATTATTATACTTGGATAAAGTGGATGTTCCTATGTGGGTGTTCTGATGTGTGTGCAAGATAAATAGATGAATGTTGTTTTTTAATATGATTATATGGTATGCATATTGCTTTAAAATGCTCACCTCATATTGTATGTCATGAGAAGTATTGGTTGGCTAGGTGGAAAGTCTAGATACACATGTGAACACGTTTAGAATTAAGCTATGGCTAGTAGACCCAACCTATGGGATATTTCCCCTTAGTTAAGCCAGGTAGGGTAAGAGCGGGTGTTAGGGTAGGGTCGATTGATGTGTAGTTGTTTTCCAATGCGTGAACTTTAATTTATTGATGACCATGTTGCTCTATGCTAGATTGTTCCCCTTGAGCACCTAAGATTTCATGATGATGATATATATGTATTTTTCAAAGTATGGGTACTTATAAATTTGTGGAGACGTGTTTTGCTTTCTTTCAGAATTTGCTCTAAAACTGCTTTACTTATAATTTATGATTTTTTTTTGTTAGAAGAATATAAATTGTGGTTTTATTTAGAAAGAATCCCAGATTTGTGAAAATGGGGTCTTTTTAAGGAAAACTGCTTGATACTTGTTTCAAAGAAGGAAATCATGAAAACCTATTTTTATATCCTTATTTTCAAACTTGCATGGAATAGATTTTCTTTTAAAGTGTTATGCTATGGGTCAGAAGGTGGAGACCTACTGGTCTTTTTTGCTCACGCCTATATATATTACAGGTTTCTCATGTTGCTCGACAATAACATATATCTCTTTGTTCAGATTATATGATGGTGGTGCGGTGGTGCTACCTCACTGCACATGAAGACTTGGTGCCGATGGCTTGTCAATTTTGCCCCTTTGTCGGTTGTGTTGGCCATTGACCCTGTATCCCGATATCTTGTAATCAGTTTGATTTATTTACTGAATTTTAGTTCCTAGTTTCTACCTTGTCATTTGATTCTTCTACTGATTATTTATTATAGTTGGGTGAAATCATTTCCAATGCATTTTCGTTAATATCCAGGCACTTGTCACCGGCCCGTAGGGGTCGAAAACGCTAATCGGACCATGTCACCGCGTGTCTTGTTCTGGGATGACCTAGGTTGGTTAATGACACTCCAAATCTCTTTAGCGGATATCGACCAACTCTTATTTATAGGCATAAAATCTCCTCAATGTTTGATTTTTTTTTCATAATATATTTCCAAGTCACGTGTAGATCTCATGATGGTAAAACTCGGAAAAATTGCTCCTGAAATCTCAGAGTGATTGTATTTTCAATTTTACTTTAACCAAACATCGTACAACATTAAAATAGCGTCCCATATAACTCTCTTCATGGTTGTGTCTTGTATATTCTTCTTCGTGCATATAGGTTTACATCGATAATCATGCCACCCAAGGTGTTTCCCTCAGCATGCAATTATGAAACTTGCCATGTCGATATCATTGACATTGTCCTTCTCTTTATGCTTGATTCGTGTTTCGACCTTCACAACGCTTCACAGTGGTGTGTCTCAAGCTCCATGGATTCAATGGTGGATTTCAGGCCTAACGGTGATGGTTTATGTGGTCCCATACATCCTATAGGCACAACTTGAGCTCCTCTCAGAGTAATGGCGGTTCCGGGATTCACAATGGCGGTGACGGGGATTTACCTGCTTGTACTCAATCTTCCTTCAATGAGCATGGTGTTCGATGGTCAATGAACGTGGTGAGGGAAACTCTGGTGTGGTATAGAAACTAGGATATAGGAAGAAGACAACAAGCAACAACGTAGGACGACATTGTATCGCCTTGTAGGACGACATTGTATCGCCTGTTCTTAAAATGATAAACAATGCCTACTTCCAAACACATCCCATATCAAAGATTTAGTCGGGTAAACTTTGCTTTATTACCCTCAATGTAGCTTAAGACAGAATGTGAAATTCTCTTGGTACTGCCTCACTTCACGAGTCCACCGTGCTGCCCCACATGGTGGTTTTATCCTTTACCTAGTGTTAACCTGCACTGGGTGCGCTCTTATCAGGCCATTGTTGACTCGTAATGGCCTTTCTTTATGATCACATGTGCTAGGCATCACGATTGAGATTGGACAGCTGCCTCCGACAATTGGCTTGATCTCCTATGATGATAGGACAGGCTAAGCCCAATTTTTTATATGACATTTTCAAAAGAGTCTTCCAATTTGTAAGAGTAAATGAATGGCTCGTATGAAGTCTTGAACACCAAAAACACTCTTCTGAAGTAGCACTAGACCCTTTCAAAGTCCTTGGTCCTTTGTCAAAAATCAAGCATAAGTACTCTTCTAAAATACACATGCATAGGAGTTACTCTTCCTAAGTAGAAAACATCACTCTTTCTAAGTACAAAGTGTAACAAACCACTCTGAGCCAACTAGATAAGTCACCCAAGATGGACAACCACAAGGTGAGGTGCAACAAGAAAAGACATTTCTTTACTATAATTGAAGAAAAACATAGTTGAAAGCAGAAGAGAGTAAACATCCATTATACATAAAGAACAAGACGACATGCTACATGATGTCATTTCCTTTACCTAAATCCTACAAGACAACATCTACAACCGCCCTAAGGAAAGAGTAGTGTGTGTGTTCAAAGCGTAGTATGATTCCACCAAAGAATCTATACAAAATCTAATATCAAGAAATGCATTAGCTCTAGCTTTAAAACAATTGCAGTTTGCAAAGTCTTCTCATATAACAAACCGTTTTCTAAATCATCCTTTGGTTTTCATAAAATGCATGTCACATTCATATAACAAGGAACATGACAAGTACATGTGATATAGTATGAAAACTTAACCAAAACCAACTATGGATACATCATAAGATAAGCATGTGAGCAAATAACCATGAAAATACCATCATGTGATAAACCAATTACAAATGAAAAAACACACCATTTGGGCTCTAGCATATAAGAATACATGATATCAATGAAAGGAAATCCCTAATCCAGGCATGAGGTGGATCCAACCGGTATAACCTCTAGTATCATTACTGTAAGAGTTGGTGTCTTAGAACCAACTGGTTGTACTTTGATTACATGAATATTTAATGTATTTAAATATTAAACATCTTATTACATATTGTTCATTGTTCAACGTGACTATGATGTAATAATGTCCTAGAGTATTTGTTGCATTAATAATGTCATAACAGTTCCTTGCTATGATGAGAAACTTGAAATGCTATAATAATATTCTTAAATATAGTTCTACGGTTGGATGACATATTATGATGGGGCACATAGCATGCAGACCGTTAGGTGCAAGTATTCATAAGCAGACGAGACTTCCTCTCATGAAGTTCACACTTGGTAATCTCCTAGACATGAGATTATGAGAACAAACCCGCCAGTAAGAATTATACATGTTTTGGTGTCATCGGATATTTCTGTTTGCGAGCATGTGTAATGATCCTTAGACTTTAAGATTATTATTAATACGTGTCTCGACTCGCGCACTTTGATTTAATGATGAAAACCGTTACAGACAGTTGACGGGAAGTAGAGTACGTTGGGTGCGTCACGAGTGACATGTTATTAATGGACAAGTCGAGGAAGGATTTGTCCCTTCCATTTATATAAGTTGATATCTCGTCCATTTGATTGAAATAGAACCGTCGCGTGAAATTCCATAGCCATGGTGTAACAACGAATTTATTTCAGGTAGTCAAAGAACGACATATCAAGCATAAAGTTGATGACACTATCATGAAACCTACTTGATGAGATATTGTGACAAAGAGATTATATTACACAGTGAGCGTTCGTATGTGGATGTCGTTGTTACGACTTTAAGTTCTTTCTCTTGGGTGTCTTGACCGGTTGCTAGATAGTACTCTTGGACTTTAGGCAAGCTCGCCTACTACCAACGATAAAGAATCTTAGAGGGTCATACAATAAGTGTTTCTGGTGGTCTCGGTTAAATTCTATTTAAATTTAATTAATAAATATTATTCTCAAGACAGTGGAATAATTTTATATAAAATTATTGCATAAATTAAATAAATATTTATTCATCGGATTGTGGGTAAAATATATTTATTTATTTTATTGAACATTTAATAAATGTTTATTTACTAGTTTGTAAATAAAATATTTATTTAAGAGAATAAATTATTTATTTATTTATTCGGATGTTCAATAAATGAAAGTGGAGTTCGAGCGGATCAAGACCGGTCTGATAGTAAAATAATTATTTGCAAGATGATAAATAATTATTTAACTAGTTGGCACAAATTAAAATAACGCTGCTATTATTTTGTGACGTAGAATTTTATTTATAATTCCGTTTTGCGCAAGTTGGCGCACCATAAATAATGACGTGATATTATTATTAATAGAATGAGTTTTCTCTAAGACTATGAATGTATTTAATTGTTGTTACGTAATTAAATATTGTAACCGAAGCCTCATGTCAATAAATAGACACATACGTCTATTGTGTTGTGTACTGAACCGCACACCCGGTGAATTAAGACAATTTCTCTCAAATCTTCTTCCCGCCTCTCAAGAATGAGAGACGTTCTTCAAAGTCGAAGAACAAGCGATCAAGAACGATCGACACAAGACACTCGCTTCGTCGTACTAGCACCCGAAGAACGAGTGGTGTCGATCGAAGGCCATCAGAGCACATGTGGATCATCACTAGAGGGATTCTAGTTTGGATCCTTGCAAGCGCAACAAGATAATTCGAAAGGGTCATTCCAGATGATCAACATCATCAACGAAGAAAATACCGAAGATCCATGTATTATTTTCTTTATGAAATTAATTATAAACATGATGTGCAAGTTTCTCTTTAAAGGTTTTAGGCCTCTTCCTTCTTTATCTAAATCTTTGATTCTATTCCGTGAAGACTGACGTTCATCGTCGTATTGATCCCGAAATAATCATTGATCATGGTAAAAATTAAAGTTGGGTGTCATCCCAACCGTGCTTCCGCTGCGCCCGGAACCTTTAAGTGGTATCAGAGCGGTTACATCATAGTTTATAATTATTTAAATAATTTGTTGATAATTTATGGTTTAATAATTTAGTTTGTCAATTCAAGGTTAATCATTCTTGTAATTTGGATTTTGAGATCTGTTCTCCCTCTTCTTATTTCTCGTTCACCTTATAGAAACGATATTTTCTTTTAATTTTGATTAAAGTAAAATAGAGGATCTCATCCGGAGGTGCCAAAGGTTCCTGACCATACAACACCAGAATACACAGTGTGTATTCAACAGTACACACCGTGTAGTCAAGATTCAATGCACCAAGACTGATTCGCCAAACCAAGCTATGTTATTGGAGTTTTTCTAAGTCTTAATGACTCAGTGTGTTGACCGGGAATAAGTGGCACACAGTTTCTGGATTACACACCGTGTGGCCCACTGGACACGGCGTGTAGTCCCTTCGGGTTAGGGTTGGATCGTGTACCCTGTACACGACTTGCCCGACTGGAGATCATGTAACGCGGATACTACACGACGTGTGACCCATTAGACACGCCGTGTACTCCGAAGATTTCTGAAGTACATTTACACGCCGTATCCCCGGGTGTGTACTTCGGATGGACGGTGAATGATAGTACATGTCGTGTAGTTGGAACTACACACCGTGTACTCATCCAAATTACACAGATTTATTAAAATTTATTATTATATTATACAAACCCTTGAGACGTGTACCATGGTGGAGACGTAAAGTTGAGGCACAACACGTGATAAGTGTTTTATATATATGTGTTTAATTTAATATCTACTTAATGTTCATTTCTACTCATTGGGTAGTTATGAATGAGAATTCACCGGGTTGCCTCCAAGGTACAAGTTACGTACACAAATGATTTTAAATGAATTTATTTGTTTAAAATTATGATGGATGAGAATCTCAAGGAAATTCAGAAAAAGATTAAGATAAAAGGATTGATTAATTAAAGATAATAACTAATCGATTCAAGTGTAATTTATCTTAATAAGAACGATTAAAGAATTGAAAACTAGTTTTATTAAATGCGTAGCTCGTTGCATGTATGTGGGTGATCATGAGTTAGACCAAGACATTTGTATGTGATTGGTTTCCTTTTAATTTATTTATTAAATTAATTGTTGGCTTGCGAGCCATCTCTCCTCATTAATATGTAGGGCATGCGTGCCCATGATTTCTTTTATGTAAACCCCCCCTTTACCCCTCACCTACGTGTGAGTTTAAAAGCATATGTAATGGATGGAACTCCCAAGCTAGAGGAGGCGGTTCAAGCTGAAGCCGAGACGAAACCAATCCCAGGAGATACAGAGGTGGACAGGTGAAAAGCTGTAAACACAAACCCAAAAGGTTCAAGGTGTTTCTCCCCTAGGTCAGGGTTAGTTTATCAACCGCTAGATAAACTAACCGTTAGAAAATCTCATGATCATGCCCTTTGCTTTATTTTATTTCTATTAGTTGCATGGTTTATCATTATGGATGTGTTGTCGCGATCACATAATTAATGTATTAAACAAGCATGAAAGATGTAACTAAAATAAATCAGGCTTATGCGTAAATATTATCAAGACATGGTTAATCACTTAAGTAATTTCCACTTAATATTAACAAGCGTGTGATAATGATAATAAACAATTCACACATAAGAGATAAAAATCCCTCAAATAAAATATTAAGTTAGACCAAGCCTTCAGTTACTTAATTAAGGGCAAAACTCAATAAAACTATGTGTTTGACCAACCCTTGTTGGGACACTTACTTTTATACAGGAAGCCCTTATGAAAGGTTTCAGGTTGACTTAACCATATTACATCAAGAGGAGTAACCATTGCTAGACTTGATGTAATATTGGAGGCAAAAGTTGAGGAAATTCAAAGTCATGATTTCAGGATTGGGGAGTCCACTCAACAGATCAAGGAGCTGCAAGCCCGCAATTGGCAAAGACCTGCCTACCTAAATACCTTCAAATAGCTTGACCAACCCTTGTTGGGGTTATGCAAAGGGGGATATGGATCCTTGCCACTAGTATGTCATGACAACTGGACATTCCGAGTTCAATGGTGAGGGCCATTGAGACTTGATAAAATAGTGGAAGACTCAATAAAATTAATTTATTAGTTCTCATAAAAATGCAATAAAAAAATTACTAATGATATGCTCTTTTAATTGTAGAAAGTACTAATGATCTGCTCTTTTAATTGTAGAATAAAAATGACAAGCTCGTCAACCACACTATCCCTGCGATCAATTCTGGATAAAGACAACATCCTCACTGGAAGTAACTTCCAGGAATGGTTTAGACGCCTCTGGGTTATCCTATGACACGAACGGAAGTCTTACATGTTGGAGTCAACATTACCTGATTTTCCTGCCAAAGAGGCGAGTGATGCAGATTTCCTAGTCTATGAGAAACATATGAACGATGCGATCGTCGTTTAATGTTTGATGCTGTCATCAATGTCTAGTAAGCTCATGAAGTCTCATGAAAACATGGATGCTTATAGCATGCTCGAGCATCTTCGTAGTCTTTACCAGGAGAGAGAAATACATGAAATGTTTGAGATCTCTAAAGCACTCTTTCAGAATAAGCTTGGAGAGGGTGCCCCAGCTAGGTCTCATGTAGTCAAGCTCATTGGCTACATTGAGCGCCTGAAGGTTCTAGGGTTTAAAATTCTTGAAGAACTGGCCACCGATCTCATTCTTGCATCACTCCCTCAGAGTTTCTCCAACTTTGTTGTCAATTTCAACATGAACAACATTGAGAAGTCTCTATCTGATCTTCTTATCCTCATTCGCCAAGTGGACAAAGATATGAAGTGTGAAAAGTCTTCTGTCTTTATGGTGAATAGGAGGAAAGGGAAGACGAATATCTTTAAGCCCAAAGCCTCTTCACGAACTTCCAAGGAAAGGAAGATCAAAGAGAGGGTAAGGAAACAAGAGCCTGTTTGTTTCGCATGTGGCAAGAAAGTCCACTGGAAGAAGAACTGCACCCAGCCTAAGAAGCAAGGGGAAACTTCAAGTGCGTTTGTTATCGAATGCAATCTATCTGTTTCTACAAATTGGGTATTAGATACAACTTGTGGTGCTCACATATATATCCAAATACAGGAACCAAGTAGATTCAGGAAGATTGACCGAGGGGAGGTTGATCTGCGAGCAACCAACGAAGCCAGACTTGCTGTTGTAGCTGTCGGGGACTACCACCTCACGTTGCCAACTGGGATGATCTTGGTGTTAAAGGGTTGTTATTATGTGACGTCTATTACTAAAAACATTATTTTTGTATCCAGATTAGATATAGATGGATTTCTTTTCATGTTTGGAAGTGAATGTTGCTTCTTTTACAAAGATATCATTTGTTTTGGTAGGACACATTTATACAACAGTCTTTACATGTTGGGTTACACAAACCAAGTAATGGAAATCAATAACAAAGATACTTCACATGACTCATACCACACCCAACTTTGGCATCACTGGTTAGGTTATGTAAACAAGAAACGCTTGACAAAGTTACATCAAGATGGATATTTAGATTCTTTCGAACTAAAACCACTTGGTGTATGTCACGCATGTTTACAAGGAAAAATGACAAAATCCCTATTTAGTGGGAAAGGTGAAAGGGCTAAAGAACTTCTTGAATTGGTTCATACCGATGTGTGTGGACCATTTCCAATTGAAGCAAGGAGAGAGTACTCATACTTCATAACTTTTACTGATGATTTTAGTAGATATGAATATATCTACTTAATGAGGTATAAGTCTGATTCTTTTGATAAGTTCAAAGAATACAAGAATGAAGTTGAGAACCAGCTTGGTAAGAAGATTAAGAAACTCCACTCAGACCAAGGTGGAGAATATCTTAATCAAGACTTCATTGATTACTTACGGAAGTTTGAGATCCTATCCCAACTCACTTCTCCTTACACGCCCCTGTGGAATGGTGTGAGCGAAAGGAGGAACCGCACCCTGTTGGACATGGTGAGATCAATGACGAGTCATGCGAGTCTTCCATTATCCTTTTGGGGATATGCGTTATAAACAAAAATGCACATACTAGACCAAGTGCCAACTAAATCGATAAATGGTATTCCATACGAGTTCTGGACTGGAAATAAAGTCACATTATCAAATTTACATATATGGGGAAGCAATGCGTTTGTTAAGGTCTCTTCAGGTAACAAACTTGCACCCTGAGGCACAAAGTGTACCTTTATAGGATACCCCATGGAAACAAGGAGATATTACCTATAAAACCCCTCAGACAAAAAGGCTACAGTGGAAAGACACACCATATTCCTTGAGAGGGAGCACATTTCCAAAAGTGATAGTGGGAGTGAGATAGACTTCAATGAAGTTGAGGCTCAAGGTACACAAGAGTTGGTACAAGAGCAGATTCCACAAAGCCCTCTAGAAGAAAGAATTGTTCCAGAGACACAAGAACTGCATAGGAGTACAGGAGAGGTTAGAGAACCGGAACAGTACAGTTTTCTAGTTACCGAGGATGGTGACTCATTATTGTTGAGCAAGTGTTGTTTTAAAAAATACTCTATACTATTATGACTGAGGGGAAATTGTTGAGCATGTATTGTTTCAACAATACTCTATCTTTTTATGATTATTTTGATGCTCACAAATACCCTTGTTTGTTATTCTAATGATTTTACTCTGAATATATTTCAAGAAATTAATATTCTTTATATTTCTATTTTGGAATAATATTAAAGCGTTTAATCCACGTTGAATATTTGACAAAGTGTTCAGAAATCATTTTAGCGTGTTTTGGAAACACTGTTCATACCCTACTTGAAGAGCGTAATGTAAGGATAAAATTCTACATTTACTTTACGAGAGTTCAGAAAAGTATGGTTAATCAACCATATGTTATCGGAAAAGTATGGTAAATGAACCTTACATTTGTAACATCAGAAAAGTATGGAAGAAGAACCTTACGTAAGTATGGAACCTTACGTTTTCTTCACAAAAGTATGGATCATCAACCTTACTTTTATAACGAACCTTATGTTCTTTCAAAAAGTATGGATCATGTATCTTACATTTTTCTAAAGAGGAAAGTATGGATAATATACCATATGTTTGAAAGTTGAAGAGAAAAGTATGGATGATCAATCTTACGTTTGAAGAATAGATCTTCAACCCTAGGTTTAACATCGAAGATTTAAAATACGACTTTATCGTACAACGATCTTTATGTGGAATATCAGGCTGATTTCAGGCTAGATTCAAAGCCAAATATTAAAGCACATCTTTGACTGATTTTAATCCGTTTATTTGTGATTTAAAGGATTGATTTAAGAGGAGGATTTCATGCCGATTATTAATGGAAGTTACAACTGCTCTGTTATTCAAACATTTTAATATCACGATTCTTAAGGTGACATTTGTGGATCTAAATTTGAAAGGAAAATGCTCGTATTTATTCTTTTTATATCTGTGTTATTTTGAATTACAAACAGAGAGACAAATCATCGCGAAAAATATTAGAAGAACAAGCTCTTGAGTTTTTTTACTATAATTTTTACAGAGTTATACGAGTCACACTAATCTGCTGCTACCAAGATCTATCAGACTCTATTTTTTTTGAAGAAAAGGAAGTGTTAAAGATTCTTATTCTACATCGAAGATCTACTCTGAAAGTTACATCTCAGAAGAAGAGTAGAAAGATGAAACAAGAAATCAAAAAGGAAGAAAGTTCTTACTCATCTGATTCAGAAATGGAACTGGCACAGATGACCAGAAAATTCAGCAAATTTTATAAGAAAAAGAAAGGATTTAGAAAATCATTCAGGAGAGATGAGAAAGATCCAAAGGAAGTCAGATGCTATGAATGCAAAAAGATGGGTCACATAAGACCCAACTGTCCTCAATTAAAAGGAGAAAAGAAAAAGAAAATTTTCAAAAATAATGATTATGAGCAAAAAGACAAAAGAGCAATGTAAGCTACTTGGAGTGTTTCTGAAGACTCCAACAGCTCATCAAAGTCTGAGTCAGAAAAGGAAGAATCGAATCTAAAAGCAAATATGTGCTTTATGACAGAAACTGATGAGGTACAATCTTATTACTCACATGATTCAGATTCTAGTTCTAGTTGCTCAAATGATAAACTTGCAGCCTACTGCAATATGTTGGAAGAGAAATATGATTCCTTATTTAAGAAATATAAATCACTGAAAAATTTTCACACTGTTGTTTTAGGAGAAAGAGACACTCTGGTAAAACAACATCAAGAGTTAATTGAAAAATATAACTCATCAAACACAAACTGTACAGATAATGAAACTAAAATAAAAACACTGCAAACAGAAGTAGAGACATACAAAAATGCAACTCTTGTTTTTACAAAAGGATAAAATTCACTAAATGAAATTCGTGGAAAGAATGTGATTAAAAAGAAAAGATATGGAATATGCAGTAAAGGTGAGAAACCTAAACTGCATAATAACTATTTTGTTCCAAGTACAAAAGATATAATTTGCAAATACTGTGAAAAAAAAGGTCACATATCTAAAAACTGTTATTTAAGGCAACTACAAATAAGTGGGATTAAGAAAACCTTTGTTGCAAGTAGTTTATATGATTTTATTGATTATATAAAAACAAAGCAAGTCTAGATTCATAGATCTTTGCTAGCTAACACTGTTGGACCCAATAGAATATGGGTACAAAAAAAAACTTTTGTTTGAATACCTTTGCAGGAAGCAGGTCACAGAAGCCTAACTGAAATATGGTATATGGATAATGGCTGCTTCTGGCATATGAGTGAGAACTCATCGAACTTTAAAACATTAACTTAAAAGGATGAAGGATTAGTCACATTTGGTGACAATGCCAAAGGTAAAATAATTGGCATTGGAACTGTTGGAGATCCAGAAGCTGTCTTAATCAATAAAGTACTCTATGTACAAGGATTGAAACACAACCTGATAAGTATCCCTCAACTATGTGATGATGGTTATTTTTTTTGATTTTTCTAACAACTCCTATTCTATTTTTAAAGGTAAATTGCTTAAATTTAGAGCACCCAGAACTGATAATGTTTATACTCTGGACTTAAATTCCTTGTGTAAACAAAAAGTAAATTGTTTAACTGCTAAGATAAATGAATCTTGAATCTAGCATAGAAGACTTGGATATTGCAATATATATTCTTTACATAAGTTATCTAAGAAACAACTAGTTTCTGATTTACGTAATCTTAAATTTGATAGTGATAGATTTTGTGATGCATGTCAACTTGGCAAGAAACACAAATCATCCTTCAAATCTGTTAGCAAAATTGCTACATCTAAACCTCTAGAACTTATATACATGGATTTGTTTGGACCTTCAAGAATAACAAGATTGGTTGGTAAATTATATGTATATGTTTTAGTTGATGACTATTCTAGATTTACTTGGATTTATTTTCTAAAATATAAAAATGAAGCTTTTAATATATTTGAAAGTTTTTACAAAACTGTTCAAAGTGAAAAAGATTTTAAAATAATTTTATTAAGAAGTGATCATGGTGGAGAATTTGAGAATTTGGAATTCAATTCCTTTTGCTCAAATTTAGGTATTAAACACACCTTCTCTGCACCAAGAACACATCAACAAAATGTGATTGTTGAAAGAAGAAATAGAACTATTTAGGAAATGACTAGGACTATGTTAAATGAATATAGTATTCCTACCTATTTCTGGGAAGAAGCTGTAAGTACAGTCTGATATATAATGAATAAAGTTTTAATTAGACCTTTTTCCAAAAAGACACCCTATGAACTCTGGAATAATAGAAAACTGAAAGTAAAGTACTTTAAAGTTTTTGGATGCAAGGTTTACACCTTGAACACCAAGGATAATCTTGGTAAATTCGATCCAAAATCTGATGAATGCATTTTTTAGGATATTATGCAACTTCCAAAGCTTATAGAATTTTTAATAAAAAGTCAAGGATTGTTGAAAAATCAGTTCATGTGAAATTTGATGAATCTGGTCCCTTTGAGAAAAGGAAAGATAAAATTGATGAATTTGACTCTAATGATAACATGAGACTTGAGAACTTGAAAGATGATTCTGAAAAAAGATATACATAAAATTCAGTCCAGTTCAGAAGAACACGACACTGATGAACCTAATAGTGTATTACCTAGACAATCTAGAACCCTAAAGAATAATCCTTTAGAAACTGTTATAGGAGACCAAGACACATGGATAAATACTAGAAGAAATATAGGAAATCTAGTTGAGTTTTCTGCCTTTCTATCCCAATTAGAACCTAAGTCATTAAAAGAAGTCTTAGTTGATGAAAGTTGGATGATAACAATGCAAGTAGAACTAAACCAGTTCAAGAGAAATGAAGTTTGGAATTTAGCTGAAAGACCACAGAACTATCCAGTTATAGGAACTAAATGAGTCTTTAGAAATAAACAAGATGATCAAGGAATAATAACTAGAAATAAAGCAAGACTAGTAGCTAAAAGATATAATTAGGAAGAAGGTATAGATTATGATGAGACCTTTACACCTGTAGCTATATTAGAAGCCATTAGAATCCTTTTAGCCTATGCATTTCATATGAACTTTAAATTATTTCAGATGGATGTTATGTCTGCCTTTTTAAATGGTTATTTAATGGAGGAAGTTTATGTTGAGCAACCTCCTGGTTTTGAAAATTTTCAAAAAAAAGATTCTGTTTTTAAACTTACTAAAGCTCTTTATGACCTTAAACAAGTACCTAGAGCCTGATATGAAAGATTAAGTTCTTTTATTTTGAAAAATGATTTTACTATTGGAATGACAGATCCAACATTATTTAAGAAAACTGTAAACTCTAATATTTTATTGGTTCAAATTTATAGTGATGATGTAATTTTTGGATCAACAAACAAAAAAAAATTCTCATGAGTTTTCAAAGTTAATGCAAAATGAATTTGAAATGAGTATAATGAAAGAATTAAATTTATTTTTAGGACTTCAAATTTATCAAAAAGATTTTGGAAATGTTTTGAATCAAAGCAAATACATTACTGATTTACTGAAGAAATTCGGACTTGAAAACAACAAGACATATACAACTCCTATGTGCACTAATATAAAACTTGATTTGGATGAAACTGGAAAATCATTTGACAACAAGTTATATAGAGACATGATTGGTAGTTTATTATATCTTACTGCTAGCAGGATAGATATAATGTACTCAATATGTCTCTGTGCAAGATTTCAATCAAATTCTAATGAATCTCATTTAAGTGCTATCAAAATATTTTTTAGATATTTAAAAGGAACTATTTTTCAATCTTTTCTCTTTCAAAAAACTTCTGATTTTAATTTAATTTCATATTCAGATGTTGATTTTGGAAGCTGTAGATTAGATAGAAAAATCACCTAAGGAACCTGTCACTTTTTAGGAAAATCTTTAGTTTCATGGTCTAGTAAAAAACAACACTCAGTTGTCTTGTCAACAGCCAAAGCATAATATATGTTTGCAGGCAGTTTCCGTGTGCAAGTGTTGTGGATGAAAAACACTCTTATGGACTTTGGACTAAATTTTAATAATACACATATTTTATGTGATAATACAAGCGCAATAAATATTTCAAAAAATAATATTAATCATTCTAGGACTAAGAATATTGATATCAGACATCATTTTCTAAGAGATTATGTTATTAAAAAGGATATATTTTTAGAATTTGTATGTATTGAAATTCAATTAGTTGATATTTTTACTAAACCACTCCCCAAAACAATGTTTGATTTTATTAAGGGGGATCTAGGTTTATTTAATTTTAAATGAAATTTTAATCTCCACTATTTTAAATAATTTAATTATTTGTTTTTAGAATAATTTTAAATTTCGTCTGTACTGTTATATTTTTTTTTTCCCGCATACGTTTTTAATTTATTTTAAATAATGTAATGATTATTATGTACGTAATGACATGAGAATCAAGGTTGTCAGAACCCCTTTCAAATTCCAAACTGTTCATTTTCTTAAAACCTTTTTAAAACACCGAAACCCTTATCGCCTTCGTCTACCTTTGACTGAACCTTTGAAAACCTAAACCTCTGAGCCTTCAGAACTTTGAGGCAGAAATGACCCAGACAAAGAGAATCGAGGAAGAAGAAGCTAGTAATGCCAAACATCAATGTTCGATAGGAAGGAAGATCTTACAGGGAAAAGTAATTGATTTGGAATGGCTGTACCAGACCAATCTAATGCTGAAGCAAGATTTGGCTTTTCAGAATATCGAACAAACGTTCAGTGATGAAAACAAAGAATTTCTGTATGAGGTAGAGTTGTGAAATTTCTTTAAATCTGTTCAGTTCAGTCTTGGAGATACAGAGGACTCCATAGTCATGAAAATTGAAGATTGAGATTTTTCTATTTAGTTTGTGTAAATAGATAGAATCTTATACTGCCCTCATGAGGGAGTTTATCACTTTGATTTGAAATCCATTGGAGATAATGAACATAAGTCTGAGTACATTATGTCATTTTTATTTGGTTCTACAAATATCAAAAAGATGTTAGTTAAGGATCTGGAGCCAGATCAGAAAATTCTTGTAAAATTTTTTCAAATAGGGATTGCCCCAAGGATGTCTGAAATGGAGAATATTTTATATCCTGATATATATTTGATGTTTATGTTTCTGAGTGACATCAAGTTGAATTTTCCTCATTACATTATAAGGTATTTGAACTATTGATGTCAACCAGAGGCTAGAATGAACTTCTATCCCTATGGGAGGTTCATTTCAAAATTATTGTTTAAGTCTGATGTGGTGAGATTAGTAGATGCCAGAGTGTGATGCCATCACAGTAACATGTTCAATGCTGGAACTTTAAGAAAAATAGGATTTTTCTGGAGCACTGTGAAAGGAAAGATTATGCCTGTTGGTGCTGATGAAGATCAGGAGTCTGCTCAGGGAGAGAAAACTGGGGAAACCAAAGAAGGAATAACAGAATCAAGGACCAGTGATGTTTCAAAAACATCAAGAAGAATTAGATTTGAAGAATTCATTGCACCTGCTGATGAGGGAATTCAAGAGGGACTTCAGAGGAAAAGACACAGAGCGGCTCAAGCTGGTGAGGATCCTGTTCAAACAAATACTGTTATAATTGTAAATATTTTAAGTTGTAGATTTGTAAGAGAAGTTGTTTCTCAGATTGAGTTGGTACCTCAAATTGAAGAGGAAGTTGTACCTCAGGTAGAGGCAGAGCCTAGAGAAGTTGAAGTGGCTCGACCTGAATCTGTTCAAGAACATTCAGGACAGCCTGCTGAAGTTATTCAAGAAGAAACATTTCAAGAAGAACCTATTTTAGAGGAAGTAAATGAAGATGCTCATGAGGAGCAACAACCAGATGAAAATGTGAACATAGGAGAGAGTCTATATGAAGTTCATATTGAAGTTTTAAATGAATTTTTTTCTGTGGATGAGTTAGTTCATGACTCTGAGGAAAAATCAGTTGAGCAACCAGAGGAGAAGGCTACAGATCAGAGATCTGATGCTCAATCATTGCCTTTAATTTTGATAAATCAGGTTTAGAATCAAGCACATGGCACCTATGTTTTTGAGAATAATCCTGTGGAGGAGTTAATTAGAAAATTTAATAGAATTCAAACTGGAAATTCTTCTTTGAGAAGATCCTTAGAGAAGGAGAGACAGAAGTTTCAGAACTTGAAAGTTATATAGTTCAGTTTCAAAAAGGGAAGTGAAAGTTTTTAAGAAGGATATGTTAGCCGAAGTTGGAAAATTAAAATATGAAATTAGACTGAAATCAGATTTGGAAGAATTCAAAACTTTCATGGAGAAACAATTGGCAACTATCAAGGGCAATCAAGCAAGTACATCAGGTACTTTGCCTGATCTGATCAAGAGATTCCGGGCCATTACAACTGTAATGAGCAATATGAATGACATGTTGCAGGACTTACAATGTAATAGTGCTCCACTATCTGTTTTGTTGGACAATCAAAAGCATCTTGTTGAACATCTTATATCAGATGAACCAGGAGTAAGAGAGTTACTGAATTGGTTCACTGAAAAGCTAAATCAGTTCATGGAAAAGGAAGAAAGATTGCATGAGTTTTTCATAGTCAATCTGATTGAATATATTCATTTGACTCAGAAAAGAAGAGATCTAATAATTCAGTTAGGAGATGGACTAATGGAGAGGTTGAGAATGTAGTTAGCAGAGCTAAAGGAAGTTGTTTAGAGGTGCTGAAACCTGTTTTCAACTCTTTTAGCCGAACCTTGATTCCTATGTCAATTATGTACTTGAACATATATTTTCAATAAAATATTTTTGAATCTCATTTTTATGTGTTTTTAATTTGTTTTACTATTCTGTCTATGTTAGAATGTCAGAATCTAGATTCAATTATTGATAAATAGTTTATGATAACATTTCCTTAAGTTTAGTGATACATTAAATGTGTTATATTCCTTATTATATCATTCTTTTTTATATCACAAAAAGGGGGAGAAATTGGATAAACACAACATTTTATTTTAAGAAAATGGATAAATCTTTTTCTCAGGGGGATAAATTTGGATACAATACAACATTTTATATTTTACCTTTATGGGAGAAATTTGGATAGACACAAAATATTATTTTCTTTATTTTACTTTATAAAGGGGGGAGAAATTTCTAAAAGAAATTTTAAAGAAATTTTAAAAAATCTTTTCTTTATATATGGGCGAACTATGGATAACACTTTATTTATTTCTTATTGAAATAATTATGTTAAAATAAAATATTATTTTATCCTTGCAAAATTCTAAATTATATGCAATTAATTTCATGGGTTATTTCATGGGTTTTGTGATCATCAAAAAAGGGGATATTGTTGAGAAAGTGTTGTTTTCAACAATACTCTATACTATTATGATTAGAGGAGATTTTTGAGCATGTATTGTTTCAACAATACTCTATCTTTTTATGATGATTTTGATGCTCACAAATACCCTTGTTTGTTATTCTAATGATTTTACTCTGAGTATATTTCAGGAAATTAATATTCTTTATATTTCTATTTTGGAATAATATTAAAGCGTTTAATCCACGTTGAATATTTGAAAAAATGTTCGGAAATCATTTTATCATGTTCTGGAAACACTGTTCATACCATACATTGAAGAGCGTAGTGTAAGGATAAAATTCTACGTTTACTTTATGAGAGTTCAGAAAATTATGGTTAATCAACCATACATTATCGAAAAAGTATGGTAAAGGAACCTTACATTTTTAATATCAAAAAAGTATGGAAGAAGAACCTTACGTAAGTATGGAACCTTACATTTGCTTCACAAAAGTATGGATCATCAACCTTACTTTTATAATGAACCTTATGTTCTATCTAAAAGTATGGATCATGTATCTTACGTTTTTCTAAAGAGGAAAGTATGGATAATATACCATACGTTTGAAAGTTGAAGAGAAAAATATGGACGATCAACCTTACGTTTTAGATCAACCTTACATTTGAAGAATAGATCATCAACCCTACGTTTAGCATCAGAGATTTAAAATACGACCTTATCATGCAACATTTTTTTATGTGGAATATCAGGATGATTTCAAGCCAGATTCAAAGCCTGATATTAAATCACATCTTTGACTGATTTAAATCCGTTTATTTGTGATTCAAAGGATTGATTTAAGAGGAGGATTTCATGTCGATTATTAAGGGAAGTTACGATTACTCTGTTATTCAAACATTTGAATATCACGATTCTTAAGGCGACATTTGTGGATCTAAATTTGAAATGAAAACACTCGTCTTTATTCTTTTTTATATCTGTTTTATTTTGAATTACAAACAGAGAGATGAATCATCGCAAAAAGATTAGAAGAACAAGCTCTCAAGTTTTTTTGACTACAATTTTTATAGAGTTATACAAGTCAAACAGATCTGCTGCTACCAAGATCTATCGGACTCTGTTTTTCTGAAGAAAAGGAAAAGTGTTAAAGATTCTTATTCTACATCGAAGATCTGTTGTGAATCTATTGTTGTTAAAGTTGCTGATTTTATTTCAAGATCTATTTGTGACTGGATCGACTCAAAATTGCTCTTACCTGAAGAACATCTTTTCTGAAGACGACAATCCATTTACTTTCAGTTGCGTGCTGCTACAACTGTGAAGAAAAACTGGAAAGTATTTTTAGACAAATACTATCTTCATTTTGAGTAACTAACTTCTCGTACTGAGTTGTGTATTCGGTTCTGTGCATGAACCATAAGGCTCTATTTTAGACTTATCTTGTAAAAGTGTCAACTAAATGCACTCAGTTGTGGACGGTCTGTTGATAAGAGGACCAAATAGTGAAAATCACCAAGCTCGTGGAGTAGAGCGTTGGTGGAGTGGACTAGGGGCCTTTTGTTCCCTGAACCTCTATACATCCGCATTTCCTTCAATCTGTTTATTTTTCACTGCATAAACATTTTGATAAAATTAAATGAAAGATTTGACAATCATCATGATTCTTGAAGAAATTGTAAAAGTCACAATTCACCCCCCTCTTGTGCATATTTGGTATAACCCGATCCAATAATTATCAGTTGATAATAACGATCCTCTAACCTATAAGAAAGAAATAAGTGGCACAGATGTTGCCAAGTGGCAAGAAGCCACAAATTCTGAAATGGATTTCATGTACCAAAACCAAGTCTGGATTTTGGTAGATCCTCCAGTTGATGTAAATCTTGTTGGTTACAAATGGGTATTCAAGAAAAAACTAGACATGGAAGGACAAGTCAGTACCTATAAGGCACGATTGGTTTCAAAAGGGTTCAATCAACGTCAAGGCATTGACTACGACAAAACCTTTTCACCAGTTGCAATCTTGAAATCCATCAGAATTCTATTGGCCATTGCCGCTTACCATGATTATGAGATTTGAAAAATGGATGTCCAAATAGCCTTCCTTAACAGGAACCTTCAATATGATGTCTACATGACACAACATGAAGGGTTTATGACTCCAAAGGATTCCAATAAGGTATACAAGTTGCAAAAATCTATTTATGGATTAAAGCAAGCAATTAGGTCATGAAACATTCGTTTTGATGAAGCCATAAAAAAATTTGATTTTATCAAAAACGAATGTGAGTCTTGTGTCTACAAACGGTTTAGTGGGAGTGCGGTCATTTTCTTAATAGTATATGTTGATGACATATTATTTATTGAAAATGAGATACCAGTCTTACAGTCTGTTAAGGCATGGTTAAATCAATGCTTCTCCATGAAGGACTTTGGTGATACAACATATATTCTTTGGATCAAGATCCATCGTGATGGATCCAAGAGATTTGCTAGGCCTAAGTCAAAGTACATACATTGATAAGATACTGAAGAGATTCAGTATGGAACAATCCAAGAGGGGATTGTTTTCAGCATCACATGACATTCATCTTTCCAAGAAAATACGTCCTCAAACACATGAGGAAAGAAAGTTAATGGAAAGGACTCCATATGCATCAGTGATTGGCCCAGTTATGTATGTCATGCTATGTACTAGGCTGGATGTCGCCTACGCATTGAGTGCAGTAGGCAGATATCAAGCTGACCCAGGTGACCGCCATTGGATGACAGTCAAGATTATCCTAAAGTATCTGAGACGTACTAAGGATATGTTCTTAGTTTATGGAGGATATGAGGAACTAGTCATCAGAGGATATGCATATGCTAGTTTCTAGACTGATCAAGATGTCATGAAGTCGCAAACAGGATACATATTCACTTTGAATGGCGGTGCTGTGAGCCGGAAGAGCTCAAAGCAGAGTATGGTCACAGATTCTATAGTAGATTCCGAGTATATCACAGCTTCTGAGGCAGCTAAAGAATCATTTTGGATGTGAAGCTTCGTCCAGGAGCTGGATGTGATACCTAGCAGTAAAGATCCCATCATACTGTACTATGATAATACTACAGCAGTGGCTCTCGCAAAAGAGTCAAGGTCACATCAGAAAACGAAGCACATACTTTGGAAGTATCATATCTTGAAGGATTTTTTCTCAAAGAGGTGAAGTTGCAGTGAGCAGTATTTCCACAGAAGACAACGTGGTGGACCCCTTGATTAAAGCCTTGACTAAGTAGAAACATAATCATCATGTGAGGTCTAACAGACTGAAAGTCGTAGGCAGTTGGCTCTAGTCCAAGTGGGAGTTTGTAAGAGTTGGTGTCCTAGAACCAAATGGTTTTACTTTGATTACATGGATATTTAATGTATTTAAATATTAAACATCTTATTACATATTGTTCATTGTTCTACATGGCTATGATGTAATAATGACCTAGATTATTTGTTTCATTGATAAGGTCATGACAGTTCCCCGCTATGATGATAACCTTGAAATGCTATAACAATATTCTTAAATATAGTTCTATGGTTGGATGACATACTATGATGGGGCACATAACATGCAGACTGTCAGGTGTGAGTACTCGTAAGTAGATGAGACTTCCTCTCATGAAGTTCGCACTTGGTAATCTCCAAGATAAGAGATTATGAGAACGGACTCGCCAGTAGGAATTCCGCATGTTTTGGTGTCATCAGATATTTCTGTTTTCAAGCATGTGTAATGATCCTTAGACTTTAATATTATCATTAATACATGTCACGACTCACACACTTTGATTTACTGATGAAAACCATCACACAGACAGTTAACATGAAGTAGGGTGCGTTGGGTGCGTCATGAGTGACATGTTATTAATGGATAGATCAAGAAAGGATTTGTCCCTTCCATTTATGGAAGTTGATATCTCGACCCTTTTATTGAAATAGAACCGTCACGTGAAATTCCATGACCATGGTGTAATTATGAGTTTATTTCAGGTAGTCAAAGAATGACGTATCAAACATACAAGTTGATGACACTATCATGAAACCTGCTTGATGAGATATTTCCACAAAGAGATTATATTACATAGTGAGTGTTTGTACGTGGATATCGTTGTTGCGACTTTAAGTTCTTTCTCTTTGGTGACTTGACCCGTTGCTAGACAGTACTCTTGGACTTTAGGCAAACTCTCCTAATACCAACGAGAAGGAATCCTAGAAGGTCACACACTAAGTGTTTCTGGTGGTCTCAGTTAAATTCTATTTGAATTTAATTAATAAATATTATTCTCAAGACAGTGGAATAATTTTATTCAAGTTAAAATGATTGCATAAATTAAATAAATATTTATTCATCAGGTTGTGAGTAATATATATATATATATATTTTGTTGAGCATTTAATAAATATTTATTTAATAGTTTGTAAATAAAATATTTATTTATTTATTCAGGTGTTCAATAAATGGAAGTGGAGTTCGAGCGGACCAAGGTTGTTCCGATAGTAAAATAATTATTTGAAAGATGATAAATAATTATTTAACTAGTTGACACAAATTAAAATAATACTGCTATTATTTTGTGACGCGGAATTTTATTTATAATTCTGTTTTGCGCAAGTTGGCACACCATAAATAATGGTGCAATATTATTATTAATAGCATGAGTTTTCTCTAAGGTTATGAATGTATTTAATTGTTGTTACGCAATTAAATATTGTAACCAAAGCCACATGTTAATAAATAGACACGTACGTCTATTATGTCATGTACCGAACCACACACCCGGTGAATTGAGGCAATTTCTCTCTCGAATATTCTTCCCACCCCTCTCAAGAACGGCAGACATTCTCAAGGCCGAAGAACAAGCAATCAAGAACAACCAACACAAGACACTCGCTTCGCCGCGCTAGCACCCGAAGAATGAGTGGTGTCGATCGGAGGTAATCAAAACACGTGCAGATCACCGCTAGAGAGATTCTAGTTTGGATCCTTGAAAGCGCAACAAGATAATTCGAAAGGGTCATTCTGGATGATCAATATCATCAACGAAGAAAATACCGAAGATCCAGGTATTATTTTCTTTATGAAATTAATTAAATTAATTATAAACATGATGTGCAAGATCCTCTCTAATGGTTTCAGACCTCTTCCTTCTTTATCTAAATCTTTGATTCTATTCCGTGGAGACTGGCGTTCATCGTCATATTGATATCAGAATAATCATTGATTATGGTAAAAATTAAAGTTGGGTGTCGGCCCAACCGTGCTTTCGTTGCGCTCAGAACCTTCAATTACACACTAAAGTGACACAAAACCTCTAGTGGAATTACACACACTAAAGTGACAAGTCTATTTCTTGATGCACCCAGGGTCACCCAATGTGCTAAGTTTGTAAAAACCATTTAGAAACCATGATCACATTTTTATAAAACATTTTCATTGCAAATAATATTTGCTTCCGTTATTGAGAAACTCATTTTAGAATAAAAAACCACCACTTAAGAATTTCATCAAACACTTGGTGTGCACAATTTTTTTAAAGTAAAACCCATTTAAAAACATTAATCTCTTCAAAAAAAGCCACAATAATCACAATTCAATCATTTTCCTTGAATGCCCCAAAGTAATTTACAAAAACTTAAATAAACTCAAGAATTAACCCTTTGTATAGATACACTTACCTCAAGAATGGAGGGAAAACTAACAACCTTCAAAAACGGAGATTAGGAACGAGTAGATCAGGCCCACGCAATTATAGATCCATAAGAAACAACAAAAAATCTATCAACTCCCTTAGATTTGGAATCCATATCCCATTCCGGTTCCGACAAGACAAGGGAAGGAGAGATCTAGAAAGGATCTAAGAAAGGAAGAGGAAATTGCACCAAAAACTGAACATACCATGAGAGATCCGCCAAGAATGAAGGTAGATCGTTAAGAATCCAAAGGAACAAGCCTCTAAAGCATTGGTGAAGGTTTAAGTCAAGCCTAATGAGGATTAAGAATAAAAAGCGATCAAGGGTAAATGAGTAATTTATAACTTTTTAAAGGATTGGAGGATCATGCATGGTTAGGCTGTACAATTAGACAAACCATGCACTAACCATGCATGTCAACTGTCTCAAGCCACATGGCTTCTTGGAAACAGTCATATGGTTTGGGAAAACCGTGCTCAAACCGTGTGATACCCCTAGACAGTCACTCAAACCCCACATAGTTTCCTTGGTGAGCCACATAGTTTGATTAACTGTGCTCAAACCATGCAAAACTCCTCTATATCCTTACAAAGTCAAATCGCACGGTTAATGCTAACCATATGCCAACTGTGCACCTAGTCCATCTTCTCAAAAATCTATCATTTTTAACCATCATTCCCTGAAAACCTCTAGAACAAACCCAAATACAAACTAATCTTAAATTGAAGTATATATGTGAATCATAGGGTGTTACAATTCTCTCCACCATGAAAGATTTTTGACCTCAGAAAGTGATCAAGATTCTGGACTCACAAAAAGATAAGGCCACTACTGCTTCATCAATGATTCTCGTTCACATGTCTCATGGTTATCCCATCCTTACTTCCATATTTATGAACTAGAGGATTTTTTTACCACTCAGTACATTATCTTTGCGATCCATAGTCTGAACAGGTTGCTCAACCATTGTGGTGTCAAGATCAAGGTCAACATCTTCCCATTCAATCACTTGGGAAGGATCTGATTGATTCCTCCTCAGTTGGGAAACATGGAACACATCGTGAATCGAGGTCAAATGAGGCAACAAGTCCAACCGATATGACACCTTTCCAAGATGCTCTATAATCTCAAAGGGGGCCATGAACCTTGGTGTCAACCTACCCTGCATACCCAACTGACAATGTCTCAAGTGAAGTGAAACTCAAAGAAAAAATTGATCGCCAACCTTAAACTATAGACACTAATGATGAAGGTCTGCATAATATTTCTGAAGACTCCGTGTCATGTACTATACATAAGCTAGGAGATGCCAATGCAGCAATTTGTTAGACTGCATACAGATTTAGTAATTGGTGTTTGTTTGGAAGTGAAGTTTGTGACATCCTAGCCTGAGACTAATCATCAGTGTTTCAGTCGTAGACTTCACAGGATCCCAGTTACACCTCTCACTACACCAGAGACTGCCAACTAGTAACAAGAGTCTAATATCCATGCGATGACCACACCTTTCATATCAAAGTAAAACCAACAACGAAAATAACCAATGAACACACATAATAATAATAATAATAAGAGTACGAAAAATTCAACAAACAAGATTCATGTTATAACAAATGTTATGTTTTCATCTGATCATACATCTCAACTAATTTTCCATTGGACTGATCACATATACAAATAAAAAAAAGAAAAAAAATGACACTCTACTACCATCATCGAGCCTTATCTCATCCATCTCCTGAATCTGTTCAAAATATTCAGTTGAATGATTCAATCCTAGGTCTCCACCCAACCTAAATATGCTATTATAAGGTCTTCTTAAGTACCAGTGTCAAGTCTGGCTGACACATCTGTCATGGGTGGTATAAAATATCATTTATATTTTCCTAATGCAGCACAGTGGTTGATCAAAGCCGTCTCTCTTGAGTATCTTTTGCAGGAAATCACTCACTACCCCTAAACACTTTATTATACTTTTTATTTTTATATTTTATGAAAACACTGAAAATATGGGGGGTTCGAATATAAATTAAAACATGAAATATAATGAGAAGTAGTAAAAATTGAATAAGTGTTAGAAATAAAGGTGGTGAATCCTTGGGGTATTCATCATGAATGTCTTATCAAGGTTCTGCTTAAATATATTACTTAAACCCACTCTCACTCAATTGAGTGGCTCTGAATCATTCACCACCCAACCCCACTTGTGTCTCAATTTTCATGGACAACACACCGAGATCTTGAATGTGAATTCTTCTTTTTTTCCTAAGTCTAGTGGTGGTTACCAAACCTCTATTGAGAATTTTACTTCCTAACAACTTCCCATAGTTGGCCTAACCAAGGGAAAATCCCCATTACACATGGCTGACGATCGTCAGACCACTCTCCACTATATTGCCCACCTCCATCGTATGATGGACAATATAGTGAAGGAAACCATTGAAAGAGCATGACATGTGAGAATAATAATAGAGTGAAAGGGAAAGAGGACAATTGTCACATATAACCAGTTTCACTGCACTCTACTACAACTCAGAATGATAACAGATAAAAAAATAAAGATTTTCAAAACTCAAGAATGATTTGGTTTATTCCCCCTAGGATCAAAACTAAAGTTAGCTCTCCATGAATGGAGAAAAAAAATTATAATGGAGAGAATGGAAGAGCGAGAATGAGAAATGATATAAAGAAATGGAAAACAATTTATTAAGAATATTCTATATCTGATTATAGAATGAAGGAAAAATACAAAAAATACTAAAACCATTTTGGAAAGATAGAACCTCCAACCAAACCTCTACCCCTCTGTGTCACACATCAATGTCATTTTCAGGTATGAATGTTCATCTATTTTTTCAATCTTTTGTTTTGAACCGTTCTCAGGCCATTCTAGGTGATTTTGGGAGATTTTAAAGTTTTTTCGGTATGTGCATGGTTTCTGTAGGGTTAGGACAAATCATGTGGCATTCTCAGGAAATTGTGCGGCTTGTGGTGGTTTGTGACAATGAAGTTTGGCACATTTGGCGAAGGGTTAGTCAAACTATGCAACCAAATTGTGCCGCTTCTACAGTGTATAGAAACAGGTACACGATTGGCACACATTTTTCCAAACCATGCTGAAAAATCTTGCGATGGGAATTAATTAATCCGAAAATTGTTTGTAAAACTTCATATGCCTCTCATTGATCTCATTTTTTCTCCTACAACTTAGGCTCTCGAATTGAAGGATTCCTCTTTGCAATTTTGGTTATTCTCTTCCTTTCAGAGAGCTTTTCCATCAGTTTTAAGGGCATTTGATCTAGAGAATTGAATGTGTGAATCTATTCTTTGTTGTTCTTCTAGATCTACTCTCTTCTTCTCGAAAAGAATCATAGATCAGGGTTGTTAGGGCTAGATCTATGGGTTTTAACATGATCTAATGAGGTTTCTTATGGATTAGTTGAAGGGAGAGGAACATGAACCTAGATCTACCATTATCTTTGTGTGCATCTTCGAGGATCTTTGGGATAAGTGATTTACCTTGTTCTCCATTGAACTTGGGTTCATTGAATTCGAGTTTCATGATTTGGGTTTCATGTCTTAGGTATCTTTCATGTTTTGAGAAGCTCTCTTTCTCTTTAGCTTATGGATTCTGTTTGGTTATTGGAAATTTCAAGTGTGTGAGGTAGGTGTCTCATTCATCTCTCTTTAAAATTGAATCTATGATTGTTTGTGCTTCATCATGGGAATTCATTGTCTTTTAATGTTTTCTTGCATTTATCTAGTAGTTATAACAAAGAATGATGTTCTATTGAGAATTTGATAAAAGTGGGGAAAAGGGTTTTTTTGTATGATTTGATATGAAAACCATTTTAAAGGAACAATCCTTCATTTTAGAAATTGTAATGCCTGGTTGGATCTTGATGATTGTTCTTGAAATTGTTTATGAAGTTGGTTTCCAAAATTATGGGAGACATGTTGTTTTCTAAATCTCGAGTGTGTTTATCCCTTTGTGAAATGATTTGGAAGTTTTTATTTATTGAAGTGATTAAATGATGAATGTGCGGTTGGTTTACCAAATGGAATTTCCTAGCCTTATTTTTTAAAGAATGATCCCAAGGATCGGTTGGAACTTTTAATAGTTTAATTGGAAAATGAAAACCCATAGGTCATGCCCCTTTTATATTAAATGGAAACTCATGGTTGTTTTGGATGCCACAGGATAACTACCCATGTAGTGGTTGTTATGTATTATTATTCTACTTAGATAAAGAGGATGTTCCTATGTAGGTGTTTGGAGGTGTGAGTGAGATAAATAAATGAATGGTTGTTTTCTGATATGATTAAATGGTATACTTATTGCTTTGAAGTGATCACCTACTATTATATCATGGGATGACCTAGTTGCCTTGGTGGGAATTCTAGGTACATATGTACACTAGTTTAGAATTAAACTCTGGCTAGTTCCCCTAGGTGGGACTTAGGTCAACCTATGAGATATTGTCCCTCAGTTAGGCATGGCAGGGTAAGATAGAGTGTTAGGGCAAGGTTGATTGATGTGTAGTTGTTTTCCGATGTGCGTACTTTTCTTAATTGATGGCCATGTTTCTCTGTGCTAGATTGTTCCCCTTGAGCACCTAGGATTCCATGACGATGATATATATGCATTTTCCAAAGTATGGTTACTTGGAAATTTGTGGAGTTGTGTTCTTCTTTCTTCTAGCATTTTCTCTAAAACTGCTTTAACTGCAATTTATGAATGTTTTTTTTCAAAGAATATAAAGTGTGGTTTTATTTAGAAAGAACCTTGAATTTGAGAAAATGGGGGGTTTTCAAGGAAAATTGTTTGATACTTGTTTCAAAGAAGGAAATCTAGAAAAATATTTTTATATCCATATTTTAAAACATGCATGAAATAGATTTTCTTTTAAAGTGTTATGCTATGGGTTGGTGGGTGGCGACCCACTGGGATTTTAAGCTCACACTTGTATATATTACAGGTTTAGATGGTTTCTCAACTGTAGTAGATATCTCTTGGTTTAGGTTATACAATGGAGGTGTGTGTGGTGCTACCTAACTTGCACATGAAGACTTGGTGTTGGTGGCTTTTCGATTATACCTTCTTGTTGTCGGTTTTTTTGGCCACCAGCCTTGTATCATAGTATCTTTTACTCAGTTTGATTTATTTACTATATTTGATTTCCTGGTTTCTACCTTTTCTTTTGATTATTTTGTTGCTTATTTATTGTTGTTATTGAGAGAAATTGTTCCCAATGCATTTTTGGTAATGCTCAGACACTTTTCGTCTTATCGTGGGGATTGGGAACACCCTTCAGGCCTTACCACGACCGGATTGGGTGTCTTCTTTGAATATGACTTGGGTTGGTTCATGAAGAAATGGTATCAAAGTGATGCTCATCTTGTTACTTGGGGAATTTTGGTATACAAGAGCCAATATTTTCAAGATTCAGAAGTTAGATCATGAGTAGGTGCTTGGTCACCACCTTTCATGATGAGACCTGAGTTTCTAGGGTTGTCTGAGATGTGTCTGTCATGTGATCGAGTTTGGTTCTCTGTCATTTTGAGAATTTTGGTCATTAAATTTTGGTGATTTGTGACTTGTAATGAAAATAAAGAGGAACTTAGGGACATGCAGTACTTGTGTAGGGTTTAGAAAATTGTGTGCAATACGTGTGACTTAAGTGACCTCCATTGGAATTCACATGGTTAGTATATGGTTGGTTATTTCATGCGATTAATCCTTATGTTATTGTAAGTTTCCATGATTTTTATAATTTTTCATTCTTTGTGGAATTTGAACTATTTTAATTTTCATTAATATTGACTTATAGTAAATTGTGGTGTTTTATGATTGTTTATGTTGTTTGGAGTTAAATAGAAATAGAAATTTTAAATGGGAAATTTTGAAAATTTATTTTTAAATGGCACCGATTTTTATAGAAAAATTAAGAATACATTTGAAATTATTCATGGTTTTGGAAATGTGTCTAAGGTGTTTTGGATTCAAAATGGTGACTTGAAAATCTATGGGTTTCTTGGGAAAAAGGTACAATGTTAATTATTTTCAATGTTTTCATGCGACGCTAAGAAAGTTTAATTGGAATATATTAAATAATTTAAGTGTGAAATGTTTTAAACTGGGAGGTTTTGAAACATTTCTATGTTACGACATTTTTCTTTAAAAAATTCAATCGGGTTTAAACATTCATTTGAAGAATGAATGATCTTTTTTGAAATGAGTTTTGATAAAACCCTCTTGGGTTAAAGAGGTGAATTTCTTTCACTTATTCAAAGAAATAAAAAAATGGGTTTGTTGGTTTAGAATTTGTTATGTGTTGGATTTAAATTTTATTTAAATGGTGTTTTGATATTACTTATTGATTTATGTTATGTCTCGTTGGGTTTGAGTTATGGAATTTTTCTTAATGATGTTTACATTTTTTATTTTTAATGTATTCCCTCATTCTAATTTAAATATACTCTTTGGTTGATCAAGATTTTCTTGGGATGTTTGTTCTATCTACTCCAGTCTTTGATCTTGGTGTTCTTCTGCTCTTTTCCCAATATTAGGATTTCATTCAAGAGTTTCAAAACCTGAATCCTCATCATTTCTTTGGGAAAAAAGATTCTTAGGAAGCATTGGTTTGGATACTCAAAATTAAGGAGATTTTCATCTTGATAAAACTTCTTAAATAACATAAGGTTAAGTTTGAAACCTCCATTCTAGAGGGTCTAAGTTAAAAGTAGTGGAAGTCGATCATCTAGACTAAGTAGAAGAAGGACCACTCTTGGGAATATTTCAAAGCATGATTTATTCAACAATTATTTTCTAATACGGTGAAGGTACCTATGGCTATAAAATTTCACGGCCTCGAGCAAATAGATAAAATAGTGTTGGATTTTGCACATCATTTTATTGAGTTGGTTTTGTATATTCTTCATCTAGTTTTCTATGATTCTTTAATGACTTGATGTTTTAGTGAAGGTCTTTTACCCAACCTTTCACTGGTAATGTCTTCTCTCAGCCTCAACTCCTATGGAGCAGTGGTAAGTCAATCTATACATGTCGAATCAGACTTAGAAAGAGCACCAGTGGCATTGGAGGTTTCTCCTATCCCTAGATGTGGTGTAGGGAGCTCTAGCATGGGGAAAAGGAAGCATGTAAAGTTAGAACTTTCAAATAGAAGTATCAAAAGGTGATCTTGTTTCTTATCACCAGCTTTTCCTAGAAAAAAGAACTCGGTTTTCTATCAGTGTAGAAAGGTGGGGCATAAGAAACCTGTTTTTTTGGGTACTCCTAAGGCCTATCATGTTTGTGGTTGTTTGGATTATTTTAAATAGTTTTTCAAAGGAGTTTATCATAATATAGGCGGAGTGAAATCTACCCCTTTTGAAAATCCCTTGATTCAACTTGTTTATTCCGATATTAGAGTGAAGATTGTTTGAGTTTTCATTTGGATGCAATCTATTTTTCATTATTGACCTTGTGATGTCAGGAGTTATGTTTTGATTGTTTTGGAGTATTTTTGGTGTTGTTTTGAAACTAATAGTGTCATTGTTGCATTGTTTTCTTAGTGATATAAGAATTCAATTTATGTGGATTTTTAAATCATCTTTCTCTCATATTGATTTCCCAAATTTTGATGAGTTGAGTTTGAGGGGTTTGTATCACAACCCCCTCTCCACAAAGTGTACCCCTCCTGGGCCGAAAATGTGAGAAGGGAGATAATGACCCATGAGTCCCGCCTCCAGTAGGCCCTGGGTTGGCGACTAGCACCGAGGGTATAGTAAACACACAGATGAGAGACATTACCCTCTAAGAGAACACATGCAGGAGAGAGAGATAAGATAGACATCAACCAAATCCAACTAAAACTAAAATATAAAAGAAGTCACAAGTACAAATATGTAATGTCATGCAAAACTACTACAACTAGAAGGGGAAAATTGAAAGTACCCGAAAGAAAGTAAAAACAACAGCAACCACAAGACCAAACAGCTCCTGCAACCCCAATCTATTAGAAACCAGCTTGATCTCCAACCTGCTCCAAGTGACCTGAAAAACAGTTTATATATACATAGGGTGAGTATAATAGTATACTCAGTAGGATCCTCCCCTAAGCCTCTTGTGAAAAAGTAAAGAAAGCATGCTAAAGCACAGTGAAAAACAAGTGAAACTAACTCATCACCTAAATAGGTATACTAAGTTCCCAACCTCATTGTAGTTACTCTCACCATGTAATTCATACAAGAGTATATAATATAATAAAGAAGATCAAGGGTACCCCGCTACTACTTCCCCACTGGTTTGCCGCTTTGCCTTAATGTCGCACGTCCTAAGCATCTCTCTCCAAAAAGTCTTGCCCAGAGACACCTGGGCAAAGCACCACAACATGCACCTCATTCAACAAAATCACCACATCCACACAAGAAAGTAACAAGGTAGTTTCTGGGAGCCCCCACAGCTCGTATAACGTGTATCATACGTTGGGTATTATACGTCAAGCCATTACAACCCATACACCAAGTAAGGATCCTCAAGCCATCACATCCTATACACGTTACACCTATAGTAGTTTATAGGATACTATATCCAGAATATATATGTGTGTGAATAACCAAAAGCCGTTACAGCCCTCTACACACATTTATGGGGAAAAATAACCATTGTGCCTACCAAAACACAAGTAAATACCAAGAGAAGAGAGCAGGACCAAAGGGGGTAGTCATCCATCCATCCTCCCACTGAAATGTTGGGGAAAACACCCCCAAGGCTCAGAATCCCTGGGGTGTCAGTTGACCTAACTGACTGGATGGAGTAGTGTATAGAAACAAAAAAAGTACAGAATATACTATATCTCACAACCACACTATGGGCATAATCTAGTCTTAGACTCAACTGCAGCTAACATCTCTCGGACTCCCAGCTTCCACTTCTAAGACTAGGTATCCTATAAGCACACAACTATTTAAAGAGATTAATTTCATTACTTCATTCCCTTTTTTTCAGTTCCACTTTATGTTAATTAATTCTTTAAATATTAATTAACCATTAACAATTTCACATTATATTTCATTAGCATAACAAAAAAAGTCCACTGTCCCTTTAAAATTGTAACCTCAACATTTCGTTCCAGCAAGCTCCAACCCCATGAGTTAACATCATTTATTCAATTATTTATTTAGAGTATTACATTCATATATTCCCAGGTATTCTAGAAAAACATTCTATACTGCTAAACACAAGGGGGTTCAACACGGTGAGTAGATGAACTACCCGTAGAGTCCTTGCCGCTTATAGCAAGAGCGTAGACCCATCCTCCCTTGAGAAGCTAGACACGAAAAACATGTGGCATACCCCACGCGTCTTCGCCCATTTCAGAAGAAGGGTAATCAAGACCAGCTGCCTTGAGTAGTGGGGAAATTAAAGCAGATAACCAATCAAAGAAACATCAAGAATCCAAACATTCACATCCAACCTGTTCCATCATCCCTGGTGTCCTCTTCGACACCCACATGCACAAACCGATGCATCTCGCCACTCTAGGCGTCATCTTCTGCCACAACCAATTGACCTCCCTGCCCCCACATATCACAACACCCTTCCAGGCTCACATCACAACACAAGAAGCTGAAAAAAAACCATCATATCAATTGGGATCTTGGCCCTTAAACAAGAAAGAGGGTAACTCAGAACCCTACAATGAATTATCTTTTATCAAACAACCAGTTCTTTAATCCATCTTGGATTAACCGATTTTTTTTTTGTAGGTTCCAAATTCAGGAAACCTAATCAGTAGGCTATCAAAAATAATTAAACATGCTTACTTCACCAATTTGATTAACATCAAATTACAACAAGAGGAACCAGATTCATTTACATGCCTCTTTATCTTTATCCAAACAATTATCAATTAATTCCGGATTTACATTCTTTATTAATTTTCCATCGAGAACAAAAAATCTAAGCAAGCAAGCATAAATATCACACTATCTAGAAAACAAGAGGCAATAACATATGTTCGATCTCAATTTATTTATCCGGTTCAAATATTTATTATGCCAATTTCATTGTGATCTAGTGGGATAAAACATGCTAACTCTATAGTTGCACATAACAGAAAACAGAAGCAATGAATCCCCTACCTCAAACTGTTCTTGACGTTTTTTATACAATAACGAGCCACACAACGGGTTACGATCTCCCCCCCCCCATGACAACTGTATCCACCTGAGGATGCAGAGACACCACCACACCGGTTAACACCCAAGAAAAGTCCATTAGGAACAAATAGATAGCATTCCATAAAAGGGTGAGGGGAAATAGGAAGAGATGAACCCAAAATAATGATGATAGAATATACCTTATATCGAAGACTGGTCAATATTGCTTGGTTGCATCAAAACAGAGCGGAACAAATCCTAGGAGGAAAGTTTGATTGCACAACCCCTATGGAAAGGAATGGGATGTTCGAGCATCTCACACCCGAGAACAAGGAGGAAGAACTAGGGAGGAAGATATATCATCCCTTTAGAAGATTTAACGGAGCAGTGGTTTAAGATATGTTGGATTTTCCATTAAAAGCGGATCACATTAAACCATGCGGTTTGACCATGTAGAAAAAAAACATCCCGAACCTTAGGAGAAATTAATATAGGAGTTATGACCTTTGAATCGGCCTTATAGTCCTTAAAATGAGGCTTTAAATGCATTTTACGTCAAAGGAAACGTCAAAGGGGTGAAATTGTAGGAAGCTGGAAACATTGTTCACGAACTTGAAATTTGGAAAAGGAAATAGAGGTTACCGATTGACCTCACCGTTCTGGAAACACTGTTCATGAACTCAAAATTTGGCAAAGGAAATAGAGGTTACTGATAGACCTCACCGTTCTGGAAACACTGTTCACAAACTCAAAATTTGACAAAGGAAATAGAGGTTACCGATAGACCTCACCGTTCTGGAAACACCGTTCACAAACTCAAAATTTGGCGAAGGAAATAGAGGTTACCGATAGACCTCACCATTCTGGAAACATTGTTTTGGAACTCAAAATTTGGAAAAGGAAATAGAGGTTACTGATAGAACCTCACTATTGGAAACACTGTTCATGAACTTGAAATTTGGCAAAGGAAAGAGGTCACCGTTGGAACCTCACTGATGGAACCGTTCACCGATGGAACTGTTCATTGAATGAGAAATTTGGTAAAGGAAAGAGGTCACCGTTGGACCTCACCGTTGCACTTTTCACAACTGTCTACCATTGAAACTGTTCATAGAAGGTCACTGATGATACTGTTCACAGAAGGTCACTGTTGCACTGTTCACAAATGTCTACCGTTGGAACTATTCACCGATGGTCACCGATGACACTGTTCACAGAAGGTCATCATTGCATTGTTCACAACTGTCTGCCATTGGAGCTGTTCACTGATGGTCATCGATGACACTGTTCAAATAAATGGAAAATTGACAAAGTGTTGAGGATAAGTCACCTTGACCTCCCGAAGCACCTCATACACCTGATTTCTGCAAAGGAATGGACCAGAGAGGTCTGGTCCATTACATCAGATACCTCTCAAAACATTCTCGTCCTCGAGAATTCAAAACCCACCTAAAGGGAAAACAAAACGGGGTCCGAACAACCACCCATTGAGATACCTCTCAAAAGAGAGCAATCCACAAGAAACAATAAAAGAAATCCATATTATAAACATGAAAGGTCTATAACCACAATGCTACATCGATACTGAAAAGAGTTAAAATTCAACAACTCTGGGTGCTGAGCACGTATCTGTGACTCACGTTCCCAGGAACTCTCCTCCATGCCACCATGTCGCCCCAAGACACGAACCAAGGGGATAAAATACCCGCACAACACCTTCTCGTCGCAGTGTTGGATCTCCACAGGTCGCTCCTCAAAGGTCGCGTCATCATCAACATCGATCTCTCCCCAATCGATAATGTGAGAGTCATCATGAAGATAACGATTGAGCTATGATATGTGAAAAACATCATGTATCCGACTCATCTACGGGGGAAGTGCTACTCGATATGCCACAACTCCAACACGTGCTAACACCTAAAAAGGACCAACAAACCGGGGAGAAAGCTTACTCCCATGACCAACCCTTCACTGCCCACGATGGAGAGTCACCTTCAGAAACATGTGATCCCCAACATCAAACTCTAAGGGTCTCCTCCTTTGATAAACATATTATTTCTGACGATCTTTTGCTGTCTTCATCCTCTCGTGAATCACCTGAACCATCTCTGTTGTATTCTGCACTAGTTCTGATATGAGAATTGCTGCCTCTCTAACCCCAGTCCAGCACAACAGAGAACGACAAGGTCATCCATACTCGACTTCAAATAGTGCCATACCAATGGTGGAGTGAAAACTATTGTTGTAAGAAAACTCCACTAAGGGTAAGTGCCTCATCCATGAACCTCCAAAATCCAAGACACAAGAGAGTAACATGTCTTTAAGAGTCTGGATGGTTCGCTCTGTCTGAACATCCATTTGAGGATGAAAAACAGTTCTAAGGCATAACTGAGAACCAAAAGCATACTGGAGACCTCTCCACACCCTAGAGGTAAAACTAGGATCACGATCAGAAATGATCGTCCTTGGGACTCTGAAGTCTCACCACCTTTTCCAGATACTACCTCGAAAAAACTTCAACTGAGCTTGACTCCTTGATTACTATGACGTGGGATTATTTTTTTAAATGATCCACTACCACCCAAATAGCATCATGTCCTCCCTGAGCTCGAGGTAAACCAGTGACAAAGTCCATCGAGATGTCCTCCCACTTCCACTGAGGAACATCTAACGGCTAGAGAAGACCACCAGGAACACGGTGTTCGGCCTTCACCTTCCAGCATACCAAACATCGTGACACATACTCCGCAACCACATGCTTCAGCCCAAACCACAAAAACTAGATCCTCAAGGCTCGTTACATCTTTGTCATGCCAGGATGCACCTCTAAAGGAGAACTATGGAACTCTCTGAGAACCGTTTCTCTCATCATCGAAGGAACAAATATCCTTCCATGATACAACACTCGATGTTGTTCATCCTCAGACCAACCATCCGGGGCCTTGCCATGAACAACTCGGTCTCTCTAGACCTCCACCTCTAGATCCCCCAACTCGGAATCTTCCACCTTCTACACCAGAGATGACTACACCGTCATCTGGAAAAGATAGCCTCTACCCCCAACTTCTCCCATATCAAGATGTAATACTGAAAGTTCTCCCATTACTCTCCAGGAGTCACCAGATTCACGCACTACATCACTACGTGACTTCCAATTTAGCGCATCTGCTATAACATTCCCATTTCTAGGTGTATATAATATTTTGAAATCGTATTCCTGTAAGAACTCCATCCACCGACGCTATCGTAAATTCAAGTCACGCTGGGTGAAAACATACCTCAGGCTCTTATGATTGGTGAAAACCACAAAGCGCTCACCAATGAGGTAATGTCTCCACAACTTCAGAGCAAACACTACAGATGCCAACTCAAGATCGTGGGTGGCATAGTTATGTTCATGGGGACATAACTGCTAAGACCCATAAGAAACGACTGATCTCTACTGCATCATAACACAACCTAACCCTAGATACGAAGCATCGCAGAAAACATCAAACTTAACTCCCTCTACTAGAAGACAAAGAACTGGAGCACTTACTAACTTCTCCTTTAGATACTCGAAAGCCACATGACACTGATTAGTCCATATGAATGCCTGATCCTTCCTGGTCAAAGTTGTCAGAGGAGTCAGAACTCGAGAGAAATCGGCTACGAACCTCCTGTAGTAGCCTGCGAGACCAAGGAAACTTTGCAACTCTGAAACAGTCTTGGGGGCTTCCCAAGACACAACTGCTTATATCTTCGATGGATCCACAACTACTCCTTGTTGGGAGACCAGATGACCCAAGAAACAGACTTATTGAGCCCAAAACTCACACTTTGAAAACTTCCCAAACAACTGATGTCGACGAAGAACTCCCAAAACGGTATGTAGATGCTCCACATGCTCTTCTTCAGACGTGGAGTACACAAGGATGTCGTCGATGAAAACCACAACAAACTTGTCCAGGAACTCACAAAACACATCGTTCATCAATCCTATGAACACAGCTGGAGAATTTGTCATGCCGAACGACATTACAAAGAACTCATAATGCCCATGACGACAACGGAAAGCAGTCTTTGGGATATCCTCATCCTTCACACGCATCTGATGATATCCTGACCACAAGTCAATCTTTGAGAACCAACTTTCACCCTTCAGTTGATCAAATAAATCATCAATCCGTGGAAGAGGATAACGATTCTTTATCGTCACTTTGTTCAAGCGATGATAATCGACACACAACTGCAAACTGTCGTCAACCTTCTTCACGAACAAAACTGGTGCACCCCACGGTGACACACTCGACCGAACAAAACCGCACTGTAACATACCATCAAGTTGTATACGTAGCTCTCATAACTCATAAGGGCCCATCCTATATTGAGACATAGAGATAGGAGACGCTCCTGGTTGTAGCTCAATCCCAAACTCGATCTCTCATCGAGGGGGTAATACTACAACCTCTTCTGGAAAGACATCAGGGTACTCTTCTACGACCCTAGGAAATGCCAGTTGCTGAACCTCTGAAGAACTCAATATTATCTCAGCCATCATGGATGATAAGGACGAAACACGCCTATGACCCATTCGAGGATCTTGCTTGCCAACAAACACCACCGTCTCTCCATCTGCATCGAAGAAAACAACCTTCTTCCTGAATCAATCCACGATATCCTGCACTGAATACAACCAATCCATGACTAGTATGACATCATATGGTTGTATTCGTAAACATAGGAAATCTCCCCATGAGTGGTGCTGCCCTAACACTAGCTCACAGTCTCTACATACTTCAAACAAGTCATCTCGACCTCCAACCGGCGTAATCAACGCCAAGGGCACTGGAAGCCTCTCTACCTCAAGTCCCAAAGCATGGACAAGGGTAGGTGATATGAAGTAGTGTGTCTCTCCTGAATCAAACAAGGCATACACCAAGGTATAAATCAAGCAAAGGGTACCTCGAACGATGTCTGGCTTGCCTGGTGCTAACAACGCTAAAGCATGAAGCTGACCACGACCTCTTCCACGACCTCTCTGACCCTGATGACGACCACCACCATGGTCGTGCTCTTCTCTCTGAGGATGGGGAGCATCACATGGCTGTCCTATGCCTACCCCATCTACCCTCTGCTAATCTAATGCTGGTGCAACCTGCTGCTGCTGCCTCTGCTGGAACTGCCTCAATGGAGGAACCTGGAGCGGAACGCTTGGTGCACGATGACTGCTCTGAAAGGTTGGGCACTCTCGCTGCTGATGACCTCGACCACCATAAGAAAAACAAGCACCTGATCCCTTGGCATAGACCTGAGATCCGCTGCCTCCGGAGAAATGAGATGCGGAGGGCTGGGACCTACCCCCAGCTGAACGAAAACTCTTCTGCCATGAAAATCGTGAACCCCGGACCACAACTCGGCATCGTGATGAATCATGGAGACTCCCCTCTTGTGATGATCCGGTTCTGGACAATATCCTCTTGACGACCTATGCCCTTGCCAACACCTCAAGATATGTCTTCAGCATAAACGGGGTGACCTGGCACTGGATCTATGGATACAAAGCCTCCTCAAAATGCCTCACCCTGGCCTCCTCATATGGAAAAAAGTCCGAAGCATATCTTAAAAGGTTCCTGAAACGGATTCCGAACTCTCTCACACTGTAACTCCCCTGTTGAAGGGTAAGAAGCTCCCGGTGACTGGACGCCTTTGTGTTTGAGGAAAGAAACTCGACTCTAAACTTGTATCAGAACTCCTCCCATGAGATTGATGACTCCTCGTGATCCCCGAGGAATAAGAACCACCACTGCCTCACTACTCCATGCAGCATCGTCAAAACCAAGGACACCCAATGCTACTTCTCAGCATGGATCGAACTGAAGCCTATCTTGACCTCATCCAACCAATATTCCATGATTGCATCTGAAATGGATCCCTCATACTTTCGCAGACTCTAGCACTGAAACTCTCAGAGTGTCCTCCTCCAAGTGTCATCATCATCAACCTCTACCCTGTAGTGATCTACTGGAACAGCCTGCTGGGCATCTTCTATGTGATCCTGGCGAGGACGTCGACCTGGAGCCATACCTGTAAAATAAAAAATAGTTAAAGCTCCTAAACCTGGAATATGGAAGACTCATCATTAATTAATTATTTGTTTTATTTTATTAATTTTAGGTTAACCTATCCCAAGGTCTACCCATTAAACACAGACACAATGAAGAATGATGCATGATTCTTTCCTAGGACTCTTCCCTACAACTAGTATCACCTCGTTTAGTAGCCATTGTAAACTTAAAGTCCTGTACATCAGATCATAGGCCCCCCTAAATTTCCATGTCTCAGCCGGTCTCCAGTGTTTACATCACTTGCTAAAATTGACTGACACTGTTGCCCTACCAACCCATGCAACCTCACCTATGCCTAACTCAAAAATCTATCCTATCCCTCAACCTCCCTTTGATACCACTCTATCACGACCCCCTCCTCACGAATTGTACCCCTCTTGGGCTGAAAATGTGAGAAGGGAGATAATGACCCCCCGAGTCCCACCTCCAGTAGGCCCTGGGTTGGCGACTAGCACCGAGGGTATAGTAAACACACAGATGGGAGGCATTACCCTTTAAGAGAACACATACGGGAGAGAGAGATAAGATTGACACCAACCAACTCCATCTCAGACTAAAATATAAAAGAAATCCCAAGTATAAATATGTAATGTCGTGCAAAACTACTACAACTGGAAGAGGAAAACTACAAGTACCCAAAATAAAGTAAAAAAAAACAGCAACCACAAGCCCGAACAACTCCTGCAACCCCAAGCTAGTAGAAACCAGCTTGATCTCCAACCTACTCCAAGTGACCCGAAAAACAGTTTATATATACATAGGGTGAGTATAACAGTATACTCAGTAGGATCCTCCCCAAAGCCTCTCGTAAAAAAGTAAAGAAAGCATGCTAAAGCACAGTGAACAACAAGTGAAACTAACTCATCACCTAAACAGGTATACTAAGTTCCCAACCTCACAGTAGCTACTCTCACCAAGTAATGCATAAAAGAGTATATAATATAATAAATAATATCAAGGGTACCCTACTACTACTTCTCCACTGGTTTGCCAGTTTTCCCCAATGTCGCACATTCTAAGCATCTCTCTCCAAAAGGCTTGCCCACAAACACCTGGGCGAAGCACCACAACATGCACCTCGTGCAACAAAACCACCACATCCACACAAGAAAGTAACCAGGTAGTTTTCCGGAGCCCCCACAGCTCGTATAACGTGTATCATACGTCAGGTATTATACCTCAATCCATTACAGCTCATACACCAAGTAAGGATCCTCAAGCCATCACAACCTATACACGTTACACCTATAGTATTCCATAGGATACTATATTCATTCATCCAATGGCCCTAAGACCTTCATTTTTTATTGATTTTTGATAATCCACCTTTCAAGGGGTGAGGTGGAACCTTTACAAGGCCCGTAGGCATGGGTATTACATGGCCCGTAGGCCTTAGAGTAATTCATTGCCCGTAAGATTCAAACATAACATACAACCCAGACTAACAACTTGGAACTGCTCCTCCCCAGCATCTTCATCGTGAAATCAGCTCTCCACATTCGCATGGCTGTTCGGCTAGGCTTTCCCATGCATGCACATGCTTGTCCCGATGGCAGGTGTCATACCCTCTCATTCTTGCAATTCGTTTAGCTTCTACTATGGTGAAATCTCCTTTCTCATCCTCCTTATGAAGCTTGTTCCTTGTAGGTTTTCTTGTTTGTATCTGCACTTAAAGTGGCCTGAAGGCCTTGAGGTGGTCTGAAGGCCTTACTGACCCGAAGGCTTGGGTGGCCCAAAGGCCTTAAAGGACTCAAGGACCAAATAGGTGGCCTGAAGGCCCAAACATGGGAATATTCCCGGCTGCTACAATTCCAAACAGTGTCTGTTATAGTTCCCAATACAATACCTGCTACAATACTGCACAGTTCTTGCTACAGTACTGCTATAGTACCTGCTACAGTCTGGAAATTAGCCTCCACCTGGATTTGATCCCGAGTCTCCTGGATGCACTTAAGGAGTCCTCACCAACTGGACTGAGGTTCATGTCCTCTATAGGATACTATATCCAAAATATATATGTGTGTGAATAACCACAAGCCGTTACATCCCTCTACACACATATATGGGGAAAACTAACCACTATGACTACCAGCACAAGTAACTACCAAGAGAAGAGAGTGGGGCCAAAGGGGGTAGTCATCCATCCATCCTCCCACCAGAATATTGGGGAAAACACCCTTCTAGGGCTCAGAATCCCCGAGGTGTCAGTTGCCCTAACAGACGGGGTGGAGTAGCGTATAGAAACACAAAAATTACAGAATATACTATATATCACAACCACACTATGGGCATAAACTAGTCTTAGAATCAACTGCAGCTAACGTCTCTCAGACTCCTGGCTGCCACTTCTAAGACTAGTTATCCTATAAGCACACAACCATTTATTGAGCTTAATTGCATTACTTCATTCCCTTTTTGTCAGTTCCACTTTATGTTAACTAATTCTTTAAACATTAATTAACCATTAACAATTTCACCTTATATATCATTAGCATAACACCCAAAGTCCACTGTCCCTTTAAAAAAGCAACCTCAACATTTCGTTCCAGCAAGCTCCAACCCCATGGGTTAACATCATTTATTCAATTATTTATTTAGAGCATTACTTTCCCATATTCCCAGGCATTATAGAAAAACATTCTATGCTGCTAAACACAAGGGGGCTCAACACAGTGAGTAGATGAACTACCCATCAATTATTTGCCGCCTATAGCAAGAGCGTAGACCCATCCTCCCTTGAGAAGCTAGACACGGAAAACATGTGGCATACCCCGCGCGTCTTCGCCCCTTTCTGAAGAAGGGTAAGCAAGACCACCTGCCTTGAGAAGTTGGGAAAGTAAACCAGATAACCAATCAAAGAAACATCAAGCATCCAAACATTCACATCCAACCTGTTACATCATCCCTGGTGTCCTCTTCAACACCCACATGCATAAAACGATGCATCTCGCCACTCTAGGCGTCATCTGCTGCCATAACCAATCGGCCTCCCTGCCCCCACATATCACAACTGCCTTCCATGCTCACATCACAAAACAAGTACCAGAAAAACAACCGTCATAACATTTGGGATCTTGGCCCTTAAACAAGAAAGAGAGTAACTCAGAACCCTACAACGAATTATCTTTTATCAAACAACCAGTTCTTTAATCCATCTTGGATTAACCAATATTTTTTTCGTAGGTTCCAAATTCGGGAAACCTAATCAGTAGGCTATCAAAAATAATTAAACATGCTTACTTCACAAATTTGATTAACATCAAATTACAACAAGAGGAACCATATTCATTTACATGCCTCTTTATCTTTAGCCAAACAATTATCAATTAATTCTGGCTTTATGTTCTTTACCAATTTCCATCGAGAACGAAAAAGCTAAGTAAGCAAGCATAGATAACACACTACCTAGAAAAAAAGAGGCAATAACATATGTTCGATATCAATTTATTTATCGAGTTCAAATATTTATTATTCCAATTTCATTGTGATACAGTGGTATAAAACATGATAACTCTATAGTTTCACATAACGGAAAAGAGAAGCAATGAATCCCCTACCTCAAACAGTTCTTGTCATTCTCTATACGATAATGAGCCACACAACGGGTTACGGTCTCCTCCCCCCATGAAAACTGTATCCACCCGAGGATGTAGAGACACCACCACACTGGTCAACACCCAAGAAAAGTCCATTAGGAACAAAGAGATAGCATTCCATAAAAGGGTGAGGGGAAACAGGAAGAGATAAACCCAAAAGAATGACGATAGAACATACCTTATATCGAAGACTGATCGATATTGCTTAGTTGCATCAAAACAGAGCGGAACAAATCCTTGGAGGAAAGTTTGATTGCACAACCCCTACAGAAAGGAATGGGATGTTCGAGAATCTCACACCTAAGAACAAGGAGGAAGAACTAGGGAGGAATATATATCATCCCTTTAAAAGATTTAGCAGAGCAATGGTTTAAGATATGTTGGTTTTTTCATTAAAAGAGAATCACATTAAACCGGGTGGTTTGACCATGTAGAAAAAAACATCCTGAGCCTTAGGAGAAATTAATATAAGAGTTATGACCTTTGAATCAGCCTTAGAGTCCTTAAAATGAGGCTTTAAATGAATTTTACATCAAAGGAAATGTCAAAGGGGCGAAACTGTAGGAAGCTGGAAACACTGTTCACAAACTCGAAATTTGGAAAAGGAAATAGAGGTTACCAATAGATCTCATTGTTATGGAAACACTGTTCATGAACTCAAAATTTGGTAAAGGAAATAGAGGTTACTGATAGACCTCACCATTCTGGAAACACAATTCACGAACTCAAAATTTGGAAAAGGAAATAGAGGTTACCGACAGACCTCACCATTCTGGAAACACTGTTCATGAACTCAAAATTTGGAAAAGGAAATAGAGGTTACCGATAGGCCTCACCGTTCTGGAAACACTATTCACAAACTCAAAAATTGGCAAAGGAAATAGAGGTTACCGATAGGCCTCACTGTTCTGGAAACACTGTTCACGAACTCAAAATTTTTCAAAGGAAATAGAGGTAACCGATAAACCTCACTGTTCTGGAAACACTGTTCCTGAACTCAACATTTGGAAAAGAAAATAGAGGCTACTGATAGAACCTCACCATTGGAAATACTGTTCATGAACATGAAATTTGGCAAAGGAAAGAGTTCACCATTGGAACCTCATTGATGGAACTGTTCACCGATTGAACTATTCATTGAATGGTAAATTTGGAAAAGGAAAGAGGTCACCATTGGATCTCACCGTTGGCACTGTTCATAGAAGGTCACCGATGACACTATTCTCATAAGGTCACCATTGCACTGTTCACAATTGTCTACCATTGGGACTGTTCATCGATGGTCACCGATGACACTGTTCACAGAAGGTCACCGTTGCACTGTTCACAACTATCTACCGTTGGAACTGTTCACTGATGGTCACTGATGACACTATTCACAAAAGGTCACCGTTTCATTGTTCACAACTATCTACCGTTGGAACTATTCACTGATGGTCACTGATGACACTGTTCACATAAATGGAAAATTGGAAAAGTGTTGGGGATAAGTCACCTTGACCTCCCGAAACACCTCATACACCTGATTTCCACAAAGGAATGGACCAGAGAGTTCTGGGCCATTACAGTTTGGATTTGATGGAAATTATTATATTATCGGGAGACCCTCCCCCACCATTGATTTTTCTATATCATAAGGATGTATCCACTTTAATTGATGTGGGTTTTATTATCCTTTTTGGGAAAAAGGAAGAGGTGGAGTTCTTGAGATGATGAAATCATTGAGGTGATTCATGTATGGTTTGTTTTCTTCCATTTCCCTTGACTATCCCAAAAGGGGTGTTAGTTGTATTGGGAATGATAATGCCTTAGTGATTGTTGTACCTATCTTCTCTTGGTGCGTTTTGGGCCTTATGATGGAGTATTTATTTTGAATAATTGTACATACGAAATCTTGGGAAGGTGTTGAGGTAGCCAGGGGTTATTGTTAACTACACTGTGATGTTTTATTGGAATCACTGAGAGCTGGTGCTCTGGAAGCATGACCTTAGGTTATCCTTACTTTACCTCATGCTAGAATTTGCAGTTCTTATTGAGGCATGATCCCTTTTGATCCATTTCCAATTTTTATTCATGTTCTATTGTGTAATATTTTTTAGTGGATTTTCTTGAGGCGATAAAATTTTCGGTCCTTTTGTTCCAGTGTAATGTCTGAAGTTTATTGGGTGTGGTTCTTTTGAGGTTTCATCGAGATATTGATGGTTGTGTTCTTTTCCAATTGAGTGGTTGAGGGTCTTTCATCTATTTTATTAAAGGATATCATCTAATGAAATCTATTTGGATATTTTTCTTCTTGTTTGGGTTGTTCCTTTGTTGGTTCTTCAAGAGTGAGCCTAGTAGTTTGTGTGTGTGTGGGGGGGGGGGAGTGATTAAATGTAATTCTAACATGGTGGGGATACCACCATTCATGATATTTTCACATCAAAGAGTTGTCTCTTTTAGTTTTCATCTATGAGAGTTGAATGTTTGGAGTTTCTTGGGTTTTGGATCTAGGTTTAAGTTCAAGAGTGTATCCTTTGGTTGGATTTTTCTTCTTGAGCTATAAGTTTTTTCTTCCTCTTAATTAACCATTGTCCATGAGAATTTCTAAGTACATAAAATGATATGGTGAGGATAATTTCTATGCCCTGATGTCACTTTAAGGTTTGAGTGTTCATTTATTTTGTCCATATTTTTCTTTGAACCATTCTCAGGTCATTCCAGTGGTTTTTGGGATATTTTAGAGTTTTATGGGTATGTACACGGTTTGTGCATGCTTAAGCCAAACCGTGCAACATTCCCAAGAAACTGTGTGGATTGTGGTGGTTTTGGATGGTGGAATTTCACATAGTTTGTGCACTATTAGTCAAACTGTGCAACTAAATCATGCATCTTCTCTAGTGTACAAAAACAAGTTCATGATTGGCATATTATTTTCCCAAACTGTTTGGCTAAATTGTGCGACAAAAGTTAACTAATCCAAAAATTGTTTTTAAAATTTGATAAGCCTCTTGTTGATCTCATTCTTCTTCCTAAAGATTATCCTCTTGACCTTAAGGCTTCCTCCTAGTGGGTTTTTCTATTCCCTTCCTTTCAAAGAGACTTTCTATCAGATCTAAGGGCACTAAATCCAGAGAATTGAAGGTATGAATCCATTCTTTGTCATTATTTAAGATCTCTTATCTTCTTCTCATAAAAAATTGTATATCAGGGATGTTATAGTAGATCTATGGGTTATTACTTGATCTAATGAGATTTTTTATGGATCTGTTGAAGGGATAGGAAGAGGAACTCGTATCTACCATTATCTTTGTGTACATCTTTGAGGTTTTTCATGGTAAGTGATTTCCCTTATTCTCTATTGATATTGGGTTTGTTGAATTCAAGTTTCATGATTTGGGTTTCATGTCTTAGGTATCTTTCTTACTTATGAGGAACCCTCTTTCTCTTAGTCTTTTAGATTTTGTGTGGTTTTTGGAAATTCCAAGTGTTTAAGGTAGGTGTCCCTTTCAACTCTCTTTAAAATTGAATCTATGTTTTCTTATGCATCATCATGGGATTCCAATGTCTTTTAATGGTTTACCGCTTATATCTAGTAGCTATAACAAATATTTATGTTTTCATGATCTTTTGATAAAAGTGGGAAAAGGGGTTTTCATATGATTTGATACATAAACTCTTTTTAAAGGAATAAGCCTTTGTTTTGAAAATTATAATACCCATTTAGATCTTGATATTTGTTCTTGAAATTGATTATGATGTCGGTTTCCAAAATTATGGAAAAAGTGTTGTTTTTTAAGATTAGTTTTTTATCCCTTTGTGAAATGCCTTGGAAGTTTGTATTTAATGAATTAATTAAATTATGAATGTGTGGTTGATTTATCAAAAGGAATTTCATTGCCTTTATTTTTAAAGAATAAACCCATAGCCTGATTGGAACTTTTAATAGTTTAATTTTAAAATGAAAACCCATAGGACATGCCCCTTTTATATTAAATGGAAACTCATGGTTGTTTTAGTCACTATGGGATAACTACCCCTATAGTGGTAGTTATGTTATATTATTATACTTGGATAAAGGGGATGTTCCTATGTGGGTGTTTAGAGGTGTGAGAAATATAAATAAATGAATGGTTGTTTTCTAATATGATTATATGATATGTATATTTCTTTGAAATGATCACCTCATATTGTATGTCGTGAGAAGTCCCAGTTGGATAGGTGGAAAGTCTAGGTACACATGTGAAGAATTTTAGAATTAAGCTTTGGCTAGTGGCCCTAGGTGGGACTTGGGTCAACCTATGATATACTTCTCCTCAGTTAAGCTAGGTAGGGTAAGAGTGGGCGTTATTTTTGGGTCGATTGATGTGTAGTTGTTTTCTAGTGTGTGAACATTACTTCATTGATGAACATGTTTCTCTATGATAGATTATTGTAACATCTCATTACCGATCTGACAAGTATGTCTTTAACCTTGCCATGTTTTTTCCTTTTCATTAACTGAGTATAGTTGAGAATTAATTGGGAGGATACATGTAATAGTGAAGTCATATATTTGTTAGACTCTCAGCTTTAACCGGTTGTTTCTGCAGGATGTAGGAGGGTTACACACCATGTAACTAGGTTACACGACATGTAATGGTTGTTGGGTGCATAATGTGAAGGGTTCACACTATGAAAGTTACATGGAGTGATGAGTCATTACATGTTATTAGTTAATTAAATATCGGTTTTTAATTTGAAGTGATGGGTTTTTCGATTGTTATAGAAATTAACTATTTCACAATGTGTAATCGGATTACACGTCGTGTAATTCCCCACATGTTGATTATATACAGGTAGAACAACTGAGATCCTCTTTTCTCCTCCTCTCCAGTTTCATTTCTCTCAACCCAAATCCTTCCCCAGGTGATCTTGGAGATCTCTAACTCTTTCGGGTCATTTCATTCGGCGTTCGATCATCATTGTGTTGGCAATGTGAATTCCTGAGTAAGAGTTATCCTCTTTTCTTCATCTATTTCTCTCTTCCTTCCTTGGGGGTTTAATAGATCATCCTAAAATTTATGGATCTATACTCTATGTTGATAGATCTCGTTTCTAGGTTGAGTTTTGAGGTCTTCTGTGCCTTCATTCTTGTTGGTGGGTTTCGTTGTTGGCGTTTTGTTTCAAAAAAAGGAAGGTGATTCTGTCCCACTTGGCCAAATTGATTAACCTTAAATTGCTTGATTTATTTCAGTTGTTGATTGAAATTCAATTGTTTGAAATTTCTTTCAATTGGATTTGATTAAAATATGATTATAGTGAATTGATAGGTTTGAAATGGTTTTGGCAAGAAATTTGGAAAATCCACCAATTTCGTTAAATTGGGGTGTGTTTTCAAATGGATGGAAATGGTTTCAATTGAATTGTTGAATTTAATTTTTGAAACAGAATTGATGAAATTTGTTAAATTATGAAAATGGTTTAAATTTTTTTTGATAGAAACTCAGTGGTTTTATCTTGTTAAAAAGACATGTTTTTGATTAAAACCCATTTTGGTTTTAAATGGAAAACTAGAATTTAAAATAGGGGAATGCGATTTAATTATATTTTAACCAGTCTTAAAATAAATTGTCCATCATTGATTGTGTAAGAGCACATGCAATCCTTAAGTAGATTGTGAGTTATTTGGACACACTATACGATTATACAATGTTATAAAATATAAATGTAGTAGGTAACATCCCTTAGGAAATGGTGATGATTCCTCTCTGATCAGTGTCTAGAGGACGTGTTTGTACACGTATTGTTGTGATCACTTAGAGAATGTAGATTCCTATAGCCCAAAACTTTCATACCTACTTGGCATATGACCATGTTGCTTGCTTGTTTATATTTGAGATATAAATGTATGCTAATGTTGTTAAACTAATTTACACGCCTTCTGAATATATATAAACTATTTTATATAAACTATTTTATTTAATCCATTGGTTTAGAAATATTGCATCACTTGTAAAGCCTTTTCTTAAAGTATTTTCCATCATTTGAACTGTATATCATGATTTGTTTAAATATGATTTAAAATGACAAACCTATTTATCTTTTTTTTAAATTGAAAGAATTCCTTTGGTTAATCTATTATTGATATCTGTTATAGAATCCTTGATGAGACCTTACTGGGCTTTTTAGCTCATACATTACTTGTGCCTTCAGGTTGTTGTAGATTGTCTCCTTTCAGGTTCGAGCAAGGGGAAAAGATCTCCTAGAGGTGGATTCAGTTGTTGAACCTTAGTTTGGTAAGTTTTGTCTTTAGGGACTTGGGCTATTTACCCCTATTTTGGTACTTGGTTTGTAGTACTTTGGGATATTTATGCCTTGTTGACTTCTGGTACATTACTCCCAGTGGAGTTTTCTATTGATATGCATATTGTCTTGTTTATTTTACTTCCGTATTGTTAGTGAAAAGATTTTTCCCACTTTGAGTTTGTATGATTCCAGGTGATAGTCATCGACCTATGGAGATCAGTAACACCCTTCAGGATATGTCAGAGCTGGATCGATTATCGGGTTACCGGGGTACTTGAGTTGGTTCATGACAAAGTGGTATCAAAGGAAAGTTCAAGTGGAGATTTTTTCTTCAAGTAAGTATGCATTGTGAAATCTTTTCGGGACTTAGGAGGTAGTTGTGATTGAGTGTCTGGATAACTATCACCACAATGAACCTTAAGTATCCATGGGTGTTTAGGGAAAGACTTCTTGTAGATTAGTTCTAGTATTTTCCCTGTTTTGATTTGGATAGGTTGAAATCCAAATCTTGTTCATTCTATTTGTTAGAATTAATTTTCCTTGTTGCTCTATTTGAGTGTAAATATGATGTCTTCCCTATTGAATTTTGATGTTGTGTAGCATTGTTCCACTGAGAAGACGCGCGAATCGGATCCAGGAGGAAGCTGCCATTGAATCGCAGTGAGCGAACCCTCCAGTGGACCCGAATCTAGTTGAGCTGATTATGCGCATTGTCCAAGATCTAGAACATGCACCACATCCAGTTCCTGTTCAGGCTCCAGTTGTGGAACCTCAGAGGGTCGTTCTCAAAGTTAGTTATCAAGAGTTTCTTCTCCAGAAACCAGCATTGTTTAAGGGATCAAATGATCCTCAAGAGGATGAGGAATGTATGATCGATATGAATCACTTGTTTGGGTTCTTAGACACACCCAATGAGATTAAAGTGAAGTATGCCACCTTCATGCTGGAAGGCCCAAGCTAGAGATGGTGGTACACTACGGTGACGACGAAGAAACATGAGGGCTTAGAGTGAAATGACTTCAAGGTTCTTTTCACCGACCAGTTCTATCTAGAGTCAATGCTATTGGCCAAGCCTGTGTAGTTTTTCAATATTGAGCAGGCTAATAGAACCGTGATTGAGTATTCAAATCGCTTTACTAAACTCGTGTATTTTACGCCTAATATTATATCTAATGAGAGGATGAAGGCTCAATGGTTTGAGTTGGGACCTCGATCAGATATATGTTCTCATCTTTTCTTATTAAAGTTGCCCACTTATGTTGATGTATTGGATGGGGAAATGATGGTTGAGATGGACCTGGCTAGAAATTCAGGGTTGATGAGAGTTCCTTTTTCTCCTAGTAGCAGCATGAGTTCCTTCAAGGGAAAGTGAAAGTGTGATGATTCTCACAACAGTTCTTGACATCAAGGTCATTCTAAACCACTTACTATGGTAGGAGGAATTCCTTTAATTTTCTATTAGTGTGGCAATCTAGGAAATTCTAAGAGGGTTTGCACTGAGGCCTCAAGAACTGTGGCTCCTATAGACATTCAGGGAACTTATAGAGATTATACTATATCTTTTCTACTCTGTGTAGTGAATCATGATCATCAGCTCCTCCTAAAACTATGGGGTAATTAGATGCTTCCCATATAAAAGGGTTCTATCCACAAACATCTAGAATGAAGCTACTTCACACAGTAGAAGAGTCTCCAGAGGAAGCGTACATGGGTCCAGTGACTGTGAGAGGTACCATTACTATAACTTCTTCATTAGTGATTTCTTTATTTGATACTAATTCATCTCATTCGTTTATTTAAACCAATATTATTAATATACTAAATCTTCCTATGAAACTTTTATCTTGTGTAATGGATATTACTACACCCCTTGGTATGAAGAGATAACGGGGTATCCGTAGTCCCAGTTGTGCCTTCTCTCTATCAGATGTCAAGTTGGCTTGGAGTTTTCTGGTCCTTGATATGAAACCTCTTGAAATCATTTTTGGAATGGATTGGATCATTTCCAATAAATTCTGGATTGATTATTATCTTCAACGGGTCTACCTTACTATATCCAGTGGTGTGTCTCTTGTCTTTTAGGGAGAATGGGACCCAAGGATGATTAGGGCTAGAACTTCTTATCTGGAGTTGGGGAAAGTAATATCATTTTTTTCTTTTGATCTGTAGTAGAAATCTTTAAGCGGTGATCTCCCTCCAGTTGTTGTCGAGTTTCCCGACATGTTTCCTTCTGATTTCTATGGTTTTTCACTAGTGAGGGAGGTTGAGTTTTCTATTGACTTAATGTTTGATACTCAATAGGTTTCAATTCCCTCTTACTGCATGGCACCATCTAAACTAAAAGACTTGAAGTCCTAGTTGGACGATCTTCTTGAGAAATGCTTTATACGCCCGAGTGTGTCACTTTGGGTAGTGTTGGTTCACTTGGCTAAGAAAGCTGATGGTTCTCTCTGTTGAGGTGTTGATTAACAAAATCTCAATCGAGTTATAGTGAATAACAAGTATCTTTTTCCACAGATTGATGATCTATTTGATTAGTTGAAAGGGGAAAAGTGGTTTTCAAATATTGAACTTCAATCCACTTACCATCAAATGAGGATAAAGGAATTTGACATTTAGAAAACTACCTTTCAGAGTAGGCATGGCCATTATGAGTACCTTGTTATGCCATTTGGTCTAAAAAATGCTCCTGCAGTTTTCATGGCATTGATAAATAGGATTTTACATGAGTATTGGATACCTTTGTGGTAGTCTTTGTGGATGACATCCTCATTTACTACAAGTCTGAGGAGGATCATGTACATCATCTGATAATAGTTCTGAGTCTACTGAGAAATCACCGACTTTATGCCAATCTTCCGAAGTGTGATTTCTGGATTCGAGAAGTGAAATTCTTGGGACACATGGTGTTAGAACAAGGAATATCATTTGATCTTGAGAAGGTGATGGAAATTATGACTTGAGAGAAACCATGAAATGACTTCGAGATTAGGAGCTTCTTGGGCTTAAATGGATATTATCATTGGTTCATGAAGGACTTCTCAAAGTTGGATTATCTGATGCCTACTCTAACTCAGAAGGGAGTGAAATTTTCTTGGAATGATAAATGTTAGAGTTCTTTTGTTTATTTGAAACGTCTTTTAATTACTCCACCGTTGTTGACTCTTCTAGAGGCTGGGCTGGGCTTTGTGTTCTTCTGTGATGCATCGAGTTCAGGCTTGGGTTGTGTTCTCATGAAAGGTAATCATGTCATTGCCTATGGATCTCATCATCTTAGGCCTCAAAATAAGAACTATTATACCCACAACCTTGAACTTGCAGCTGTAATGCACATGCTTAAGAGTCAGTGACATTACCTTTATAGAGAAAGGTTTACTATGTATTCATACCATAAGATCTTGAGTTATATATTCTCTCAAAAATATTCGAATCTCTTCCAGAGGTGTTGGGTAGAGTATCTGCAATATTTCAAATTTGTAATCACCTAAATCTCAGGGAAAATGAATGTCATTGTAGATGCATTAAGAAGGAAAATTTCGATCCAAACAGTGAAAGAATATTCAAAAGAGTGGAATTTTATGATTCTCTTTGCACAATTGCATATTGGAGTCTAGGAATCAGGGGATGAGGTTTCTTTATCCAACATTTAGTAAAAATCCTCTCTTCTTGAGATGATCCTCTAGGATCAATAACTTGATGATGAATTTCTTGGCATTATAGAATTCTTTATAGTGGAGAGATAGTTTCCTAATGGTTGTTCTCCAAATAGGGTGTTCTATGTTATTGAAATCTCTTCATTGTTCCATTAGCGACAAGGAAGGCTGTGATAGGGGATTATCACAATTCCTAGTGGGTTGTGCACCTAGTAACCACTAAGATGTTCTATGACATGCGGCTATAGTTCTAGCGGCCAGGTATGAGACAGGGAATTAATGATCTCGTTTCTTGCTATTATATGTTCCAACAAGTCAAGGATGAGCATCAGAAACCTTTGGGTTTACTTCATCCACTTCCAATCTCTACTTGGAAGTGGGATGAGATCTATATGTATTTTTTGGTTGGGTTGCCTCATACCTAGAGAATGAAGAATGCGATATGGGTTGTGATCGATAGGCTGACCAAGTCAGCTCACTTCATATCCATTCACGATACAACCAAAGTTGTGGAGTTTGTAAATCTCTATGTGAAAGTGATTTTCCATCTGCATGGAGTTCCATCTACAATAGTTTCTGATTGGGATCATCAGTTCACTTCTAACTTTTGGAGAGGTCTTTAGGAGGCACTGAGATCTTAGGTCTGTTTGAGCATGGCCTACCATCCGTAGTTAGATGGCCATAGAGAGAGACTTATACAAATTCTTGAGGATATGATTTGCCCTTGTGTTCTCGACTTCATTAGGGATTGGGATGATCATTTGGGGTAGGTTGATTTTTCTTATAACAATAGTTACTAGTCCACAATAAAAATGGATACTTTTGAGGCCTTGTATAACCATCCTTGTAAATCTATGTTGTGTTGGTCAGCGATTGGTGAAAGTTCCTTGGTTGGACCAAGTTTGGTGCAAGAGACAATAACAAAGATTCAGTTAATTCATCAAATAATGTTAATGACCCAGATCTGATATCAGTCTTATGTTGATCGTCACTGTAGACCCTTGGAATTTTCAATTCGTAACCAGGTGTTCTTAAAAGTTTCACCCCGGTTGGGTCATTGATGGCTTGGGAGGCAAGAGAAGTTTGCTCCTCGTTTTGTGGGACCTTTCAAGGTTTTTGAATAATTGGGGAAAGTTTCATACCATTTAGCACTTCCACCGTGGATGATGTCTATACATAATATATTCTATGTATCAGAGTTGAGAAAGTATCTCTATGATCTATCTCATGTTTTGAGTTGGAGTGATCTTGAGATTGAACCTGGTTTATCTTTGACTGAGTGGTCAGTCAGAATAGTTGTTTCTGAGACCAAGGTAATTCATGGGAGGATGATACCTTTGATTTCTGTGTTATGAAAGTATGGTTTTGATAATCATGAGATGTGGGAATGTGAGGCACTTATGAGAGAGCAGTGGCTTCATCTTTTTGGAATGGAAGCTTCTTCATAGGCTTTCTAGGGACAGAAAGTTTTTATGGTGGGGAGGTTGTAACATTCCGTTACCGATCTGATAGGCGCATCTTTAACCTTGTCATGGTTTTTCCTTTTCATTGACTGGGTAGGGTTGAGAATGAATTGGGAGGATACCTGTAATGGTGAAGTCACATATTTGTTGGACTCTTAGCTTTAACTGGTCATTTCTGTAGTTTGTAGGATGGTTACACATCATGTAACTAGATTACACGATGTGTAATGGTTGTTGGGTGCATATCGTGAAGGGTTCACACCATAAAAGTTACATGATGTGATGAGTCATTACACATCATGAGTTAATTAAATATTGGTTTTTAATTCTAAGTGGCAGGTTTTTTGGAGGTTATGAAATTTAACCATTTCACGACGTGTAATTAGATTACACATCATGTAATTCCCCGCATGCCTATTATATGCAGGAAGCATGGATGGGATCCTTTTTTTCACCTCCCCTCCAATTTCATTTATCTCGACCCAAATCCTTCCCTAGGAGATCTTGGAGCTCTCCAACCCTTCTAAGTCCTTTCGTTCGGCTTTTGATCGTCGTTGTGTTGGCGGTGTGAATTCCTGGGTAAGCATTCTCCCCCTTTCTTCATCTCTTTCTATCTTCCTTCCTTTAGGGTTTAATGTATCAACTTGAAATTCATGGATATGTACTCTATGTTTCTAGATCTCATTTATATGTTGAGTTTTGTGGTCTTTTTTTCCTTCATTCTCATTTGCGGGTTTCGTTTCGGGTGTTGTGTTTTCGAAAAAGGTAGGTGATTCCATCCCGCTTGGCCAATTTGATTAACCCTAAATTGATTGATTTATTTCATTTATTTATTTAAATTCAATTGTTTGAAATTTCTTTCAATTAATTTTGATTAAAAATCGATTCCAGTGTATTGGTAGGTTTGTAATGGTTTTAGCAATAAATTGGGAAAATCCCCCAATTTCATTGAATTGGGGTGTTTGAAAATGGATGAAAATGGTTTCAATTGAATTTTTTAATTTAATTTTTGAAACAAAATTTATGGAATTTGTTAAATTGTGAAAATGGATTAAATTGTTTTGATAGAAACCCAATGGTTTTATCTTTTTAAGAAGACATGTTTTTTATTAAAACATGTTTTGATTTTAAATGAAAAATAGTCATTTGAAATGAGGTAATGAGATTTAATTGTATTTTAAGTAGTCTTAAAATAAATTGTCCATCATTGATTGTGTAAGAAAACATGTAAGTCTTAGGTATATTTTGAGTTATTTGGACACACTCTATGATTATACAATGTTCTAAAACATAAATGCAGCAGGTCACATCCCTTAGGTGATGGTGAGAAGTCCTATCTGACCAGTTTCCAAATGATGTGTGTGTACACATATTTCCGTGATCACATAGAGAGTGTGGGGTCCTATATCTTGGAAATTTCGTACCTATTTGGAAGATGACCATGTTGCTTGCTTGTTTATATTTGAGATATAAATGTATTCTAATGTTTTTAAACTACTTTACATGCCTTATGAATTTATATAAATTATTTTATATAAAATGTTTTATTTAAGCCATTATTTTAGAAATATTCCATCACTTGTAAAATCTTTGCTTGATGTATTTTACATCATTTGTACTGTATATCATTATTTGTTTAAATATTCTTTAAAATTCCAAACCTATTTATCTTTTTTTTAATTTAAAGAATTCATTTGGTTAATCTATTATTGGAATTTGTTATAGAATCCTTGTTGAGAACCTACTAGCCTTTTTAGCTCACACCCTACTTGTACCTTCAGGTGTTTGTAGATTATCTACTTCTAGGTTCGAGCAAGGGGAAAAGATCTCTTGGAGGTGGATCCAGCTGTTGAACCTTGGTTTGGTAAGTTGTTTCCTTAGGGACTTGAGTTATTTTCCCCTATTTTGGTTCTTGGGTTATAGTACTTTGGGTTGTTTATGCCTTGTTGACTTCTGGTACATTACTCTTAGTTGAGTTTTTTGTTGATATGCATATTTCCTTGTTTCTTTTAATTCTGCATTGTTAGTGGCAAAATCGTTCCCACTTTCAGTTTGTATGATGCCAGGTGTTGGTCTCTGACCTGTGGGGATCAGGAACGCCCTTCGGGCTATATTAGGGTCGGCTCAGTTATCGGGTTACCAGGGTAACCGGGTTGGTTCGTGATAATGATTCCCCTTGAGAACCTAGGATTCCATGATGATGATATATATGTATTTTTCAAAGTATGGTTACTTATAAATTTATGGAGATGTGTTCTTATTTCTTCCTGGATTTCCTCTAAAAAATATTTACCTATAATTTATGAATGCTTTTGTTGAAAGAATATAAATTGTGGTTTTATTTAGAAAGAACCATGGATTTATGAAAATTGGGTCTTTTTAAGGAAAATTACTTGATAATTGTTTCAAAGAAGAAAATCTAGAAAACCTATTTTTATATCCTTATTTTCAAACTTGTATGAAATAACTTTTATTCTTATGTGTTCTTCCATGGGTCAATGGGTGGTGACATATCAGTCTTTTTAGCTCATGAATATATATATTACAGGTTTTTCATGTTGCTTAACTATAACAAATATCTCTTGGTTTAGGTTATATGATGGAGGTGTGTCACTGCTGCCTCAATTACACATGAAGACTTAGTGTCGATGGCATGTCGATTCAGCCTCCTTGTTGTCAGTTGTGTTGACCATTGACCTTGTATCCTAGTATCTTGTAATGAGTTTGATTTGTTTACTATATTTTAGTCCCTGGTTTCTGTATTTTCGTTTGATTCTTCTACTGCTTATTTATTATATTTTTTGGGTGAAATCATTTCCAATGCATTTTTTTGAGGCTCAGGAACTTGTCGCCATCCCATAGGGATCAAGAACTCCCATTGGGCCATGACACAACTAGTTCTGGTGTCCTATTCTAGGACGACCTAGGTTGGTTCATGACACTCCAAATTTAGAAGATATCAACTAAATCTTATATATAGGCATAAAATATCTTCAAAGTTTGAATTTACTTCATAATATATTTCCAAGCCTCATGTAGATCTCACGATGTTAAAACCCAAACAAATACTCCTAAAATCTCAGAGTGATTTTATTTTCAATTTTACTTTAACCAAACAACTTACTGCATAAAAATAATGTCACTGAGAACTCTATGTATAGTTGTAGCATGTATATTCTTCTCTTTTCATGTAGGTTTATGTCTATAGTCACACCACCCAAGGTGTTTCCCTCATCATATAATTACGACACTCGCCACGTCGATAACCTCAACGTTTTCCTTCTCTTTATGCATGATTGGTGTTTCAATCTTCACAACACTTCAGAGTGGCATGGCTCAAACTCCATGGATTCAATAGTGTATTTAAGGCTTAATAGTGACGGTTTATGGTGGTCCCATACATCCCATAGGCACAACTTAAGCTCCTCTCCTCAAAATAATGGCAGTTCCAGGCTTCATAGTGGCAGTGATAAAGATTGACCTGATTGCAATCGACATCCCTCCAATGAGCATGGAGGTTCTCTAGTCGATGAACACAATGAGGAAAACTCTAGTGAGGTGTAGAAATGAGGATATAGGAAGAAGATAACAAGTGAAAATGCAGGATGACATCATATTGTCTGTTCTTCACATTTCTTAAAAGGATAAACAATGCCTTCCCCCAAATGCATCACATATCAAAGATTTAGTCAGACAAGTTTTACTTTATTACCCACGATGTAGCTTAGAAAGAATATGAAAATCTCTTGTTACTACCTCACTCCAAGAGTCCACCATGTCTCCCCACATGGTGGTTATATCCTTTACCTATCACTAACCCGCGTTGGGTGCACTCTTATCAGGCCAATATCGACTCACAATGACCTTTATTTATAATCACCTATACTAGGTGTTGCGGTTGAGATTGGAAAGATTACCTCACTAGTTGGCTTGATATCTTATGATGATAGGCCAGGCTAAGACCAATTTTTGTTAGACTTTTTCAAATTAAAATAGTCTTCCACTTTGTAAGAGAATGAATCTTATGAAGTCTTAAACATCACAAGTACTCTTCTGAAGTATCACTGGGACTCTTTCGAAGTCCTTGGTCCTTTTTCAAAAATCAGGAATAGGTACTCTTCTGAAGTACACAAGCATAAAAGTTACTCTTCCAAAGTATAAAATATAACTCTTTCTAAGTACACAGTGTAATGAACCACCCCAAGTCAACTAGACAAGTCACCCAAGATGTACCACCACAAGGTGAGGTGCAACAAGGAAATACATGTCTTTCCTATAGCCGAAGAACAAAAAAGTGGAAAATATAAGAAGAGAGTAAACATCCACAAGACATAAAAATCCAATCTAGATAAGATAAACTAGAAAGATAAAACATGAAAAGTCTAAATAAGTCTATGTGTGACCATCTTTCACCACCAAACCATCCCACTATAAAGACGATTCCAGTAAGAACAAATTGGTATGTTACGTAATTCCCTTCCCTTTACTTAAATCATAAAAGACAATATCTACAACTACCCAAAGGAAAGAGTAGGATGTGAGCTCAAATTCCTATAGGATTCCACCAAATAATCTATACAAAATATAATATCAAAAAATGCATTAGCTCTAGATTTAAAAAAAATTCCAATTTGCAAAGCCTTTTCATAAAACAAACCATTTTCTAAATCATCCTTTGGTTTTTGTAAAAATAATTTCACATTAATATAATAAGTAACATGATAAGTACATGTGATATAGTATTAAAACATAACAAAAAATAACCATGGATACATCATAAGATAAGTATGTGAGAAAACAACCATGAAAATACCATCATATGATAAACCAATCATAAATGACAAAGCACACCATTTGGGATCTAACCTATAATAATAAATGCTATACAAAAAAGGAAATCCCTAATCCAAGAATGAGGCGGATTCAACTGGTATAAATTCCAGTGGAATTACACACTAAAGTAACACAAAAACTCTAGTGGCATTACACACACTAAAGTGAAAATTCTATTTCTTGATGAACCTAAGGTCACCTAATGTTATATGTTTATCAAAACCATTTAGAAAACATGCTCAAATTTTTATAAAACATTTTCATAGAAAATAATATCTGCTTCCATGCTTGAAAACCCCATTTTAGAACTAAAACCACCACTTAATAATTTCATCAAATATTTGGTGTGCAAAAAACTATTTTTAAAGTAAAACCCCTTTGAAAACATGAATCACTTACAAAAAAGATGCAATAATTACAATTAAAGTGGTTTTCTTGAATACCCCAAATTAATTTTAAAAAACTTAAATTTTTTTAATAATTAACACTTTGTATAGATACACCTACCTCAAGAATGGAGGGAAAACTAATCACCTTCAAAAATAGAGATTAGGAATGATTAGAACAGTCCCTCATGATTCTATATCCAAAATAAAAAACAAAAAAACTCCATTAAAACCCTTAAATTTAGCATCCATATCCCATTCAACTTCCAACAAGATAAGGGGAGGAGCGGTCTAGAATGGATCTAAGAATGGAAGAGGAAACTGCCCTAAAAACTGAACATACCATGAAAGATTCTCCAAGAACAAAGGTAGATCATTAATAATCCAAAGGAATAATACACTAGAGTGGTAGGGAAGGTTTAGGTTTATCCTAATGAGGATTAGGAGGATATTAGGAATAAAAAGTGATCAAGAGTAAATGGGTAATTTGTAACTTTTTAAAGTATTGGAGGGCCGTGCACAGTTAGGATGCACGGTTAGACAAACCATGAACCAATAATGCTTGGATACTACCTCAATCAACATGGATTCCTAGGAAAAATCATATGATTTGGGAAATCCATGCTCAAACCATGTGACACCCCTAGATAGTCACCCAGACCCCACATGGTTTCCTTAGAGAGGCACACAGTTTGACTAACTGTGCTCAAACTGTGAAAAACTACTCTGTAACCTTACAAAGTCAAATCACATGATTGCCACATGGTTAGTGCTAACTATGTTCCAACCATGTTCCTGGTCATTCTTCTCCAAAATTTCTCATTTTTTAACCCTCGTTCCCCAAAAAACTCTATAACAAACCCAAATAAAAACTAATCTTAAATTAAATCATATATTTAAACTAGAGGGTGTTACAATTCTCCCCACCATGAAATATTTCTAACCCCAAAAAGTGTTCATGATTCTGGACTCATGAAAATATAAGGTCACTACTACATCATCAATAATTCTTGTTACCATGTCTCGTGGTTATCCCATATGTGTTTCCATAATACATGAATCAGAGGAATTGTTTTACCACACAGTACCTTATCTTGGCGATCCATAATCTAAATCAGTTTCTCAACCATTGTGGTTTTGGGATCATGGTCAACATATTCCCATTCAATCACATGGGAAGGATCTTATTGATACCTCCTTTGCTGGGAAACATAAAACTTGTCGTGAATTGAGGTCAAGAAAGGTAGAAATTCCAATCAATATGCCACATTTCCAAGATGCTCCACAATCTCAAAGGTTCACATGAACCTCATTGCAAACTTACCCAACTTACCCAACTGACAGTGTTCCAAGCGTGGTGGAACTTGAAGAAAAATCCAATCACCAACCTCAAACTATAGTGTCTAATAAAGATGTACCACATAATATTTATAACGACTCTATACTGTGACCAATCTCTTCCAGATCAATTGCACCCTTTCCATTGTCTCCTAAAGAATACTCAATTCAACCAAGGGATCTTCTCCCAACTCTACCCAGTACAAGGGAGATCTACATGGATACCCATAAAATGATTCAAAGGGTGCCATATTTATCGATGCATTATAACTATTGTTATACATAAACTAGACCATAGGAAAAAAAATTCCCAAGAACCACCAAAATCAAGCACATAGGCTCAGAGTATATCCCAAAAGAACATGAATATCCCTTTATTTCCTCCAATCAGTCTACGGATGATATGATATGCTCAATTTCAACTGGGAATCCATCACCTCTTGTAATAATTTCTAGAACCTAGATGTGAACCTCGGGTCCCTACCAGATTCAATCATAGAGGGAACCCCATGATGTCTCACAAACTCTTAGACATACAATTCTTCGAGATATTACCTTCTTCATCTCCTTTATTGGAAGAAAATGTTCTGATTTTGTATGTCCATCAATGACCACTAAAATCACATCCATCCCACTAAGATTCCATGGAAAACAATCTATAAAGTCCATAGAAATATCATCCCACTTTCATACTGGATTGGGAAAAGGTTGTCACAAACCAGAAGGTCTATGGTGCTCCACTTTAATCCTATAACAAGTAAAATGTCATGATATGAAGTTTTCAATCAACTATATAATCCCTGATAACCAATACTAATGTTTCAAGTTGTGATAAATATTGGTATTCCTAGGGTGTATGAACCAACAAGACTGGTGTCCACTCTTCCTCAACTCCTACCTCAACGAATTCAGAACAACTATCCTACCTTAGAAACACATAACACCATTGGGATATCAAGAACACTCACCCAAGGTCTCTCCACCATGAAGGATTTTACTAAATCACTGGAAATAATTTTTTCCACCTACTTGAGATGATCTTCCTCGTCAAATGGTGGTTCAACCTTCACTGAAGCCAAGAACACCTTACCACCAACTTCTTCCACTCCCAAGATCTTATCAGAATAAAAAATCACCAGAGACTACTCCTCCACTAATTCCTTCAAGTCTTGAGTCGGTAATTTCTTTCCCAACGCATCAACAACCACATTCCCTTTCTCGGGAGCTTATGAAATATCAAAATAAAAAGTCTGAATATACTCAACCAGACGTCTCTATCTCAATTTCATATCCCTATCAGTGAAAATATACTTTAGGACCTTATGATTAGAATATTCCGTTAATCACTCCCTAAAGAGATAATGTATCCACATTTTGAGTGCATGCATAATATCTACTAACTCAAGATTGCATGTAGGGTAGTTTTACCCATGAGGAATTAACTAGTGTGATCCATAGTCCACCACATGTTTCCCCTGCATCAAGACACACCCCAAACCCATACCAGAGGCATTGTAGAAAACATCATAACTTGATCCTAGTTCTGGAAGAATCAAAACTAGTGTTGAAATCAACCTCACCTTCAATTCCTCAAAATATCTCTAACACTTTTCATTCCACTCAAACTTTACATCCTTATGGGTAAAATCTATCATTGGAGATGCATACTTGGAGAAGTCTCGAATAAACCACCTATAGTAACCAACAAACCCAAAGAATCATTTTAATCTCAAACAAAATTCTAGGATTCTCCCAAGACATCACCACCTTTATCTTTTTAGGATCCACTGAGACACACCTCTCAAATATAAAATTCCCTGAAAACTTTATTTCATGGATCCAAAACTCACATTTGGAAATCTTACCATATAGATGATTGTCCATCAAGGTTTGAAGGACGATATACAAATGCTCCATATTCTCCTCCTTCGGCTTGAATTATACCAAAGTATCATCCATAAATTAAAAAAAACAAGTCCAAGAACTAAAGAAATATTTTGTTCTTAAATTCCATAAATACCATAGGAGCGTTAGTGAGACCGAGTGTCATGAACATAAACTCAAAATGCCCATATCGACTCATAAAATTTGTCTTAGTTATATCCTATTCTTGATCTCTCAATTAGTGGTACCTTGACCAAAGGAGAATCTTTGATAACCAATGAGCCCCTCTGTGTAGATCAAATAGATAATCAATCCTGGGTAAGGGATATTTATTCTTAACAGTCACCTAGTTTAACTTTTTATAATCCACACAAAGTCTAAGGATCCTATTTTCCTTCTTAAAAAAGAGGATAGGAAAAAACTATAGCGACATGATCGGATGAATAAACTTCTTAGTCTCTAGGCCCACAAGCTAGACTTTAGGTTCCATCAACTCAACAGGTTTCATATAATAAGATGGAATAAATATGGGAACCATAATGGAAAACAAATCAATAGTAAAATCAACCTCTGTCTGTGGTGGTAAACTAGAAAAATCATCCAGAAAGAACTCAGGGTAAGCACACACCACTGTAGGGATCATATTTACTAAATAAGTATCAATGACATCAATGAATATCTCTAAAAATTGACACAAGATTTCCCCAACATAAGGAATAATGGGGGTCTATCTCCCTAATATAGAGTCCCACTCACCCTGAAATACATGAGAGACCCCATCAGAAGATAAAAACTAAAATTGATGATGATAATAGTAAATATGGGCCTTAATGTTGATCATCCAATCCATGCTAATAATCAAGCCAAAGATATCAATATCAATAACCAGGAAATCTCACACCACTTCAAAGTCGCTATCATCACCCGACGCGTGGGGAAATTGAAACCTTATTTAGGCCTCTTTACCAAAGGCATGGAAATATAAAACAAGGATAATATAAGATATAAACTTAAGACCAACACATCAAATAAATTTGACGACATAAAAGAATGAGAAGCACCTTTATCAAATAAATCTAGCTCCACAGAGGAGGAAATAAACATTGTACATCTAATAGTAGTCGTACCTACTTCAAATTACTATGGTGTATACATTACTATATAAATAAATTATTGTATTGGTCTATATCAACCCTCTTTAGATGTTTTTAGACTAAATGCTTGTGTCCTATACTACGCACCAGGCCACAACTCCACGGTTTGAGCTTCACAGTGAGCTCATTGGGGGTTGTAGGGGAAACGTGCCCCTACTCTGGGGGCCGAAGGAACCTACCCAAAATTTTGGGGTAACTATAGAAAATTTGAACAATTATAGTATAGATGACCGACTAACATCAACAGGTCACTATAGCAATGCAAACATTGGCCCGACAACTTTATCAAGTCATACTTTGGAGACAACAATACTATAGCTATGTGGACTTATAAATTCCAACCACTATAGTAGCTTGGACTTGGGTAGCCATGAAACTATAGCGATGTGGACTTCTAGCTTCCTTTCACTATATCATAGTGTAATTTCTTTGTGGTTTGTGGAATAGTGATTTATCTTCTTTATTGGCCCATTTTGGGATTGGGTTTCTAGGTGTTAGAAACTCTAAGATACTCCCAGTAATTATTCTCCTGAAACTAGTGAAATTTATTCCTATCTGTAGACATAGGGATCATTTCCCAAACCATGTAAATATCTATGTCTTGTGTGGTTTTTTATTCTATCTTTTCTTCATCTACTAACCTATAATGTTGTTTGTGACTCTTGACATTCCTGTAATAGACATTTGGTCTCAGATCCTCCCTGATCTTTCATTTCCACATAAATATCCCCCTGGCCTGAGGATAAGACCCAATACCCTTGTAAACATCATAATAAACATGGGAACCCTCGGTGAGAGTGGTCGAACCTTACTGCCTTAGGACATTCTTCCACAGAAACACCTTATATGGCTAGGTTTTCTTCAAAAATTACATGTTTGTGGAGCTTCAGAATAATTATGTTTAGTATAACCGGTCCTTCCAGATTAATATCAGAAAACCTACTATTGTCTTGATGAAGCCCCTAAAACTGGCCTTGAATAAAACTGGCTACCCTTGCGCTTCCTTTTTTGGCTAGAAGACATGCCCTAGCCAATAAAAACATCAATTGAAGCTCTAAACACAATTGTTTTCTTAGTTATTTATCCTTTTTTCATAACCACTTTATCGACTACCTCTAAAAAGGTCATAAGGCACATGATAATAAACATTCACTGAATATTATCCCTCATACCCATCTCAAACCTCCAATATTTTAGGTAATCATTGGTAACAAGTTCTGGTGTCAAGTGAACAAAATCAGAAAAGTGGGTGGAAGACTCTAGAATGGTATGGTCTCCTTATTCTAAGGTCATGGACTCCTGGGTATTCACCACAAATAATGTTTCAGGATAAAACTACTGGTTAAATATTTTTCTTAAAGGCAACCCAGGTAATATCCTCGCTCAACTTAGCTTTTACAATTAAGTCCCACCATTTCCTTCATGGGACTTCAAGAATATATGTTAAAAAACCGAACTTTGAGTCCTTAGAATACTTTAGAAAGTTGAAGATCCTTTAAATCCACTAAAGACACTACTCAGATTCATGGGGTCCTTTTTCACCATGGAAGTTGGTTGGATTTTTCTTAGTAAATTTTGAGCCATGATCCACCGCTTATCCCGGGTTCCCAACACCTGATTGACCCAGAGTCTGAATAGTGTGAATTACAGCTTCCACTAATGAAGGTTTCACCATAGGATTATCCTACAGAACTTGTCTCATATATTCTTTACTCAAAATTTCAATATCACTTCTAGGAGGCATTGTATAATTAATACAATAAAATAATTAGTCATCTTTAGAAAAAAAATCCAAAATCAAAATACCAACATATAGAATCCATATTAATGCCTTTAAAAAATAAAAATTTAAATCAATTATGAATTATAAAGATGAGAGATAACATCTTAACAAGAAACATGTCTATATAAATAAACCCCACATCTAGTTTATTCAGATGACCACAAACACCAAGTCACAAGCTTGAAAAAATCCATGACCACCCATGGTAACTCAGGTTTAAACAAAAAAGTGAGATGGCCAGGAACCCTACCACACTTACTATCTAAATTTCGATAGTCCTAACACCTATCTACAAAGTACACCAAACAAAACCGAGTCAGTGTCATAACACTTCCATCTATGTATTCTCTATGATACCATTTTGTAACAAACCACCCAAGGCCAATTAGACAAGTCACCCAAGATGGAGTACCACAAGGTGAGGTGAAATAGAGAAAGACATGTATTTACTATAATTGAAGAAAAATAGAGTAAAAAGTGGAATAAGAGAGTAAAAATCTACGGGGCATAAGAATCCAAGCCATAAAAGCTAAACCAGAAAGATAAAACATGAAAAGTCTAAACAAGTCTTTGTGTGGCCATCCATCACCACCAAACCATCCCACTATAAAGATGATGCCAAAAAGAACAAATCATTATGCTAAATAATGCCATCACCTTTACCTAAATCCTTCAAGAAAACATCTACAACCACCCAAATCCAAGAGTAGTATTTGATATCAAATCCCATTAGGATTACACCAAATAATCTATAAAAAATATAATAACAAGAAATTAATTAGATCTAGCTTTAAAACAATTCCAATTTACAAATCCTTTTCATAAAACAAACCATTTTCTAAATCATCCTTTGGTTTCCATAAAAACATTTTCACATTCACATAATAAAGAACATTTCAATTACTTGTGATATAGTATAAAAACATAACTAAAACAAACCATGGATACATCATAAGTTAAGAATATTAGCAAATAACCATGAAAACACCATCATGTGATAAATTAGTCATAAATGAAAAAGCACAACATTTGGGCTCTAACCTATGGGAATATGTGATATACATGAAATTAAATCTATAATCTAGGCATGAGGTGGATCCAACAAATATAACCTCTAATGGAATTACACACTAAAGTGACACAAAACCTCTAGTGTCATTACATGCACTAAAGTGGAAAGTTTATTTCCCAATGCACCTAGGATCACCCAATATGCTATGTTTTTCAAAACCATTTAGAAAACATGCTCACATATTAATAAAACATTTTCATAGAAAATAATATCCACTTATTTTCTTGAAAACCCCATTTTAGAATCGAAACCAACACTTAATCATATCATCAAACACTTGGTGTGCACAAAATTATTTTTTGAAGTAAAACCACTTTAAAAACACGAGTCTATTCCAAAAAATCTACAATAATCAAAATTTAATAACATTCCTTGAATAAAAAAAAGGAATTCATAAGAGATTAAATAAATTCAAGAATTATTTCCTTTGTATAGAGACACCTACCTCAAGAACGAAAGGAAAACTAACCACATTTAAAACAGAGATTAGGAACGATTAGATAAGGCCCTAATGATTCTAGATACATAAGAAATAATAAAAAAATCCATCAAGCCCCTTATATTTGGTATCCACAACCCATTTGTGTTCCAACGAGACAAGGGGAGGAGATATCTAGCAAGGACCAAATAAAGAAAGATGAAATCGCACCAAAAACCTAACAAACCATGATAGATCTACTAAGAACAAAGGTGTATAATCACAAATTTAAAGGAAGAAGCCTATAGAGAACTAGGGAAGGTCTAGGTTGAGCCTAATGAGGACCAGGAGGATATTAGTAATAAAAATGATCATGGGTAAATGGGTAATTTACAAATTTTTAAAGGTTCATAGGTTTTTTCTTGGTTAGTTCACATGGTTAGATAGACTATGTACCATCCATTCATGGATACTGTCTCAAGACACACAACTTCTTGGGAACAAACACACGGTTTGGGAAAATCGTGTTCAAAACTTGTGACACCCCTAGACAGTCACCCATACCCCACATGGTTTCCTCGGTGATCCGCACGGTTTAACTATCCATGATCAAAGCGTGAAAAACTCTTCTTTAACCTTATAGAGTCAAATCACATGGTTATTTCATGGTTAGTACTAACTATTTTCTAACCATGCACCTGGCCTGTCTTCTCTAAAATTTCTAATTTTCAACCACCATTCCTCGAAATCCTCTAGAATGAACCCAAAGCAAACCAAGATTAAATTAAAGTATACTTATGAAATAGAGGGTGTTGCACAAAGTATTAGTATAATAGGAAAAGTTACTATTCCAAAGTATAAAATCTCAACACACCACAATTGTTAAATTCCTAGTAGCTAGAACTCATATTGAAAACACTTTTAAAGAGTAAATAACTCTTACAAAGTTCCCATTTAATCTTATGAACTTTAGTTTTTTTATTCCAAACTTCAGAATTCTTTTTAGCTTCAAATGACTCATTAACCTTAAAAGATAATAAAACACAAAAAAATATTTATTTTCCAAATAATTATAGAAATTAATAAAATAATTTATAATAAACACTTAATCCATTTCTATAATTAAACTCAAAATACCCCTATAATCTAAATATGTGATAATTACCCTCAAAAGGATAAATTAGTGGGATTTAAATCATTAAAATAAAAAAAATAAAATTATTTAATAAATGGGCTCTATAAACTCCCCCACACTTAAAAATTTCACTACTCAACTTCCATATTATATAAATAAAATTAATATTTCTCATGATATTAATGAAAAAGCTTTTCAAATCAATCATTCGAAGAAATATCATGCCTATTATATGGATATCAATTCTCTCTTTCCTCACTGAACATAAAATTCCATTCCATCTCTTATTAATTCTTATATATGTTTTGTACTTACATCCCCAAAAATATATCTCTTTTTACATAAGGATTTTAAAATGGATATTTTCTCATTATTAAGAGAATGTATGATTTATATAGGCTTGATGCCTTCCTAAAATTTCCACTTCACAAATTCATAAAAGTGTGCCAATCATGAGGACTTTACCTTAGTTTTTATGTGGTTAAAGGTGGGTAGATTATAAATGTTAAAAACTCAAAAGATGAATAAGGAAGGTTTGTCTCTAAAATGAAGTAAAATGAATAAAATAGTTTATACTCAAGAATTGCATGCCCCCCCCCCCCCGATGAAAAATTTAGACTCCAAACACCTATTTAGTCGATTGGGAAGTTCACATTTGGAAATTTTAGTATCAATAATATTCTCTTACCTCTTTCCTCCTTTTATAGAAGCACAATGTCAATTTCAAAATCTAGAATTTATCATTGTTTTTTTGTATTTTTGAGAGAAATAGTGGTATTTTTTGTCTTCAAATAGTGGTGAAGTCCTATTCAAAAATTTAAATGATAGTTTGGTAATCATTTTTTCTTCCCATCATGTATTTTCTTCCCACAAAACAATGTATGTATGATACAACACCCACAATACAACTTCAGCAGATATTCGCCAGCTCCCTTTCCCACACACAAGCTCAATCATAAGAATGAAATTACTTCTAGAGTAGGTGGGAAAGGGATAAATGTATTGTAATATAGATTCCTAACAAGGTATTTTATGGCTACTAAGGTCTTAATAAAAAGTTCATATTGTAATGGTAGGCCTAAAATATAAGTTTAATGTAAAAATGAGCTTTCAAAATGGTGACTCAATCGTTTTTGACATAATTAATGAAGTCTAACAGCTTTTAATAAGATAAAAATAGTAAGTTATAGATCTCACATAATGCCTAAAGACTATCAAGAAATAGGGAAATTGAAGGAATGCGTAAAAAAAGTTTATAAACCTCTCATGTTTAAAAAATTTAAACATTAGACAGTACTTGTTCACATGAGTTTTACATATGATCAAAATTAATTTAATAACCAGATTATAAATCAATAAATAAAATCCATTTTATCAATCATTTAAAACCTTAAAAATTCAAATCAAGCAGTTTTGTCAAAAACACCAACACAATATTGATTTTTCCCAAAGTATTAAATGAATCTCGATATAACCTAAAAACATTCCAAAAATTAAAAGTTAAAAAAAAACATACAAACCTAAGCAGATTAATACCAACCCCACCACACTCAGATTGTTATTAACTTTTTTCTTAAAAATGATCACAACGTCTTTTCTCATAGAATTTAATTAGGTAGCAAAAAAAAGGTATAAAGGAGTGATACAACATGGATTATTAGCATTTTTAGTTTTGATTTAATATCCTAAATGTCACCCACTAAAAACCTATAAGTAAAATAAATAAATAAAACATGAGAAAAATTTTTAAAAATAAAAAAATAGATAAATATAAATAAAATGAATAAATATTGTTTTAATCCCCAAGTGGGTTGGTTCATTAAAAAATGGTATCAACGGTAGGTTTTTCATGGTACTTGGGGATGTTTTGTAGAAAATAGTTAGGATTTTTGTAATTCAAGAGGTAGATCATGAGTAGGTGATTTATCACCACATTTTATGATGAGGCCTAAGTTTTTAGGGTTATTTGGGATGTGTATATCTTGTTATATAGTTCAGTTCTCTGTTATTTTTAGAAATTTGGTCTTTAAATTTTATTGATTTGTGAATTTTAATGGATATAGGGAGGAAGTAAAGGGAATGAGGTACCTATGTAGGGCTTGGAAAATCTTGTGACCCAAGTGACTTCCATTGGACTTCATGTGGTGAGTGTAGGTTTATCCAAACCATGTGGTTAATCCTTGCATTATTGTATATTTACATGATTTTTGGAATTTATTTTTCATTATGGAATTTAAAATATTTAAATTTTCTTTTAGATTTAATTATGGTTAATTATAGTGTTTTATGAGAGTTTATGTTTTTTGGAGTTAAATTGGAATGTAAATTTTTAATGGGAAATGTTGAAAATTTGTTTTAAAAAACCCACTTATTTTTATATAAAAAATTTGAGAATACATTCAAAATGATATATGGTTTTGGAAATGTGTATAAGATTTTTTGGATTCAAAATGATGACTGATTTTTGGAAAATCTACAGGTATCCTGGGGAAATGGTATTATGTTAATTATTTTCAAAATTTTAATGAGATGCTAAGAAAGTTTAATTGGAGTCTCTTAAAGAGTTTAAGTGTGAAATGTTTTAAAATGGTAGGTTTTGAAACATTTCTTTATTAAGTAATTTTTCTTTAAAAGTTTCAAGAAGGTTAAAACATTGGTTTGAATAATGAATATTATTTTTAAAACAAGTTTCTATAAAACCCTCTTGGGTAAAAGAGGTGAGTTTCTTTGCCTTATTCAAAGAAATATAGAAATGGGTCTGTTGGTTTAGAATTTTTTAAATATTGGATTTGAGATTTATTTAAATGGTGTTTTGAGATTACTTATTGATTTTTGTTCTATCTCATTGGGATTGATTTCTAGAATTTATCTTGATTATATTTACATTTATTATTTTTAGAGTACACCCACATTAAAATTTAAATGGATTCTTTGGTTGATCAACATTTTCATAGAATTGTTCTTTCATCCACTCTAGTCTCTAAGCTTGTTGTTCTTAAACTCTTTCCCCAACATCTAGATTTAATTCAAGAGTTTCAAAACTAGAATCCTCCTCATTTATTTGGGATATATGATTCTATAGAAGTGGTGTTCTGGCTACTGAGAATTGAGTATATTTTTTTCTATCTCAAACTTTCTAAATTGCATAAGGTTAAGTTTGTAGGCTTCAAGCTAGAGGGTTTGATTTGGAAGTTGTGGAAGTTTATCCTCTGTAATAATCCATAGAAGGGCCACTCTTGAGAATCTTTCATGGCACATTTCATTCAAATTTTCTTTTCTACTAAGGTGATGGTACCTAAGGATATGTAATTTCATGGACTCTATTGAGGAGATAAAAAAGTGTTGTAGTATGCATGTAGGTTTATCAAGTTGGTTATATATGTTATTCATCAAGACTTTGATAATTCTTTAATGGATTACTATTTTGGTGAAGGTATTCGACCTGACCTATCATTGGAAATGTATTCTCTTATCCTTAACTCTTATAAATTGGTGGTAAGGAAAGCTATCAAAGTTGAAGCATATTTGACAGGGAAACTTATGGTGTTAGAGGGTTCTTATATTCCTAGATGTAGTGTAGGGATCTACAATAAGGGGAGAAATAAATGTTCCAAGTCAGACCATGTGAATAGTGGTATAAAAAGAAAACATTTTCTTCTCACCATATTTTACTTGAAAAAAGAACTTGGTTTTCTATCAATGTGGAAAGGCGAGACATAAGAAACCTAATTGTTAAGATAATCCTAAGTCCTATCATGCTTGAGGTCTTTTAGGTCATTTTAAAAGGTATTGAAAAGGAGTTTCTCATAATAAAGGTGGAGTAAAATCTAACCCTTCTGAAGATCCCCTTATTCAACTCATTGATACCAATGTTGGGGTGAATACCATTTGAGTTTTCATTTGGATGTTATCCAATTTTCCTTATTGACCATGTGATGTAAAAAGATATGTTTTTTTTGTTTTTAATTATATGTGGTGATGTTTTAAAATTACTTTTGTCATTGTTTAATTTTTATTGTTAGTATAAGAATTCAATTTATATGGATTTTTACATGATCTTTCTTTCATCTTGATTTCCCAACTTTTGATGAGTTGAGTTGGAATGATTTGAATCTAAGGTAAATTCTTATATGGTGGGGAGACCCCCACCCCAACACCACCAATGATATTTCTATATAAAAATTATGTCTCCACTTGAATTGATGTGGGTTTTATTATATGGTTTGAGAATAAGGAAGAGGTAGAGTTATTGGGTGCTAAAACCTTTAAGGAGATTCATGTGTTGTTTGTTTTCTTGAGCTAACCTTAACTATCCCCATTAGGATTTTATTTATATTAGTAATTTTCACGACTCAGTTATTGTTGTACCTATATTTACTTTGTGTGATGTGGGACTTGTGATGGACCATTGATTTTGAATAATTTTATATAGGAAATCTTGGGAAGGTGTTGAGGAAACCAAGGGCTAGTGTTGACTACACTCTGATATTTTGTTGGAATCAATTAAATCCAGTGATCCAAAATCATGAACCCATGTTATTCTTACTTAACCTCAAGATAGAATTTTTAGTTCTTATTGAGGCATGATCCCTTGTGATGCATTTTCAATTGTTATTAATGTTCTCTTTTATAATATTTTTTAGTAGATTTTATTGAGGCAGTAAAATTTTCAAGCCTCTTGTTCTAGTGTAATGTCTAAGGTTTATTGGGTGTGGTCCTTTTGAGGTTTCATCAAGATATTGATGGTTGATTACTTTTCTGATTGATCATTTGAGGGTTTTTCATCTAGTTTATGAAGGTATATTAGTCACTGAGTTCTATTTGGATAATTTTCTTCTTTATTAGGTTGTTACTTTATCGATTATTTAAGAGAGAGCCTAACAGTTTGTGTGGGATGAGGCCATTGATTAAATAGAATTCTAACATGGTGGGGAGATAACCATTCATGAGATTCTCAACTTGAAGAGTTTTATCTTTTAGTTATCATCTATAAGAGTTGAATGTTTGGATTTTCTTGGGTTTTGGATTAGTGTTTGGGTTTGGGAGTGTAGCCTTGGTTAGATTTTTCTTCTAGATCTGTAAGTTTCTTCTTCCTCTTAATTAAAAATTGTACATGATACTTTTTAGGGATATAAATTGATATGATGGGGATATTTTTCACTCATTTATGTCACTTTTAGGTATTAGTGTTCATTTATTTTCTCAATTTTATGTTTTGAACCATTCTCATGTCATTCTGAGTGATTTTTGGGAGATTTTGGAGTTTTATGGGTATGTGCACAGTTTCAACATAGTTTGGCCAAATTGTACATCATTCCCAGGAAACCATGGATCTTTTAGTGGTTTAGGATAGTGAAATTTCACATGTTTTGTACACATTTATTTAAACCATGTGACCAAACCATGTGACTTCATCAGTATATAGAAATGGGTGTAGTTTGACACATGGTTTTCCAAATCATGCAACAAAACCATGCGATGCGAATTAATTAATTTTATTTTTTAAACCCGATTCTCCTCCCGATGATCTCATTATTCCTTCTATAATATAGGATCTTGACCCTAGGGATTCCTCTTAGAAATTTGGGCTATTCTCTTCCTTTAAAATAGATTTTCCATCAGATATAAGGGTGTAGGATCTAGAAAATTAAAGGTGTGAATCCATTTTTTATTCTTCTAGATATACTATCTTCTTCTTAGAAGGAATCATAGATTGGGTCTGTTATGGATAGATATATGGATTATAACTTTATCTAATGAGATTTATTATAGATTAGTTGAAGGGAGAAGAAGAGGAACCAGAATATACCATTATCATTGTGTGCATCTTTGAGGTTATTTATGGTAAGTGATTTCCATTCTTCTTCATTAATATTTTGTTCAATTGAATTCTAGTTTCATGATTGGGTTTCATGGATTAAGAATCTTTCTTTCTTCCAAATAGCCCACTTTTTCTTAGGATTTTGGATTCTGTTTGGTTGTTGGAAATTTCTAGTGTGTAAGGTAGTTTTCCCATTCATCTCTCTTTAAAATTTAATCTACTATTGTTTGTTCTTCATCATGGGATTTAATTGTCTTATAATGTTTTTACTCTTACATATAGTAACTATAATAAAGAATGATTTTTTATATATATTTTGATAAAATTGGGGAAAATGAGGTTTTGTATTATTTGATACAAAATTTGTTTTAAAGTAATAATCCTTCATTTTGGAAATTATAATGCTCAGTTGGCTCTTGATAATTGTTGTTGAAAATTTTTATGATTTTGGTTTCCAAAATGTTAGGGAAAGTGTTGTTTTCTAAATATAGGGTGTGTTTAAAACTTTTTGAAATGATTTGGAAGTTTGTATTTAATGAAGTGATTAAATGATGAATGTTTAGTTGGTTTACCAAAGGGAATTTCATTACCTTCATTTTTAAAGAATGATCCAAAGGATGGGTTGGATCTTTTAATAGTTTAATTGGAAAATTAAAACCCATAGAATATTACCATTTTATATTAAATGTAAACTTAGGGTTGTTTTGGACATCATGGGATGGCTACCCCTATAGTGGTATTTATGTTATATTATTATAACTGGATAAAGGGTATGTTCCTATGTGGATGTTTAGAGGTGTGAGAAAGATAAATAAATGAATGGTTGTTTTTATATGATTATATATCATGAATATTAATTTGAAATGGTAACCTCTTATTTTATGTCATGGGAAGTCTTGGTTGGATTGGTGGAAAGTCTATGAAAACATGTGCACTAGTTTATAATTAAGCTTTGGATAGTGGAATTGGGTGGGACTTGGGTCAACCTATACAATATTACCCCTCAATTAGGCTAAAGAGGATAAGATTGGGTGTTAGGGAAGGTTTGGTTTTTGTGTTGTTGTTTTTCGGTGTGTGAAATTTTCTTCATTAATGAACATGTTTCTCTGTTCTATTTTGTTCTCCTTGATCATCTAGGATTCCATGACAATGATATATATGTATTTTCCAAAGTATGGTTACTTGGAAATTTGTGGATGAATTTTATTCTTTCTTCCCATATTTTCTCTAAAACTAATTTAACTGTAATTTATGAATGTTTTTATTAAAATAATATAAGGTGTGGTTTTATTTTGAAATAAACTCATATTTGAGAAAATTAAGAGTTTTAAAGTAAAATTTTTTGATACTTGTTTCAAAGAAATAAATCTAGAAAACCTATTTTTATATACTTATTTTCAAACATTCATCAAATAGATTTTCTTTTAATGTGTTATGTTAAGGGTTGGTAAGTGGAAACCTATTGGGCCTTTTAGATCATGCCTATATACATTACATGTTTAATAAGTTACTCAACTGTAGTTGATATCTCTTGGTTTAGTTTATATGATGGAGGTGTGTGTGGCATTGTCCCACTTGTACATGGTGACTTGGTGTTTATGGATTATCAAATTTTCCTCCTTGTTATCAATTGTGTTGGATATTGACCTTGTATCGTAGTATCTTGTACTCCGATTGATTTATTTACTTTATTTGAGTTCCTAGTTTCTACCGTGATGTTTGAATATTATGATTCTTATTTAGTATTTTTTTCTAGAGAAATCATTCTCAATGTATTTTTTTGGATACTCAGGAACTTGTCACCGGTCTGTGGGGATTGAGAACTCCCATCAAGCCTTTCTATAGTTGGTTTAGGTGCCCTGTTCAAGGATTACCTAGGTTGGTTCATGAAACACTGAACCTCTTCAATCGATATTAGCTAACTCTTTTTTATAGACATAAAATATCCTCAAATTTTGAATTTTCTTCAAAATATATTTATAACCCATGAAAAGATCTCATGGTGTTCAAACCCACAAGAATTAATCCTAAAATATTTAAGAGATTGATTTTTTAATTTTACATTAACCGAACCTCTTGCGGTAAAAAAATCACTATCTTTAAAACTCTTTACATGGTCATGACATGTATATTCTTCTATGTTCATGTAGGTTTATGTTGATTGTCATGTTATGAAAGGAATTTCCCTTAGCATGCAATTATGGAACTCATTACATCGACAACCTCAATTTTTTCCTTCTCTTCATACATGCTTTGTGTTTTGACCATCACAATGATTCCCAATGGCATAAGTAGTGCTCCATATATTTAATGTTGGATCACATTATTACTAGTGATAGTTTATGTGGGTCTCATACATCCCATAGGCATAAATCGATCTCCTCTTCTTATGGTAATGGTTGTTTAAATATTTATAGTGGTAGTGATGGTGATTGAAATTCTTGTACTCAATCTCCCTCTATTGAGTATAGAGGTTCTTTAGTCAATGAACGTAGTGCGAGAAACTCTGGTGAGGTACAAAACTAGGCTATATGAAGAATAAAACAAGCAGAAGTATGGGACAATGTTGTATCACATGTTTCTCTTGTGTTCTTAAAAGGATGAAAATTTCCCACTCTCAAACGTATCCCACATAAATGATTTAGTCAAGTAGGATTAGCTTTATTATCCTTGATGTAGCTTAGATAGGATGTGCAAATCTCTTGGGACCTCCATACTTCAGAAGTCCACCATGCTACCCTGCATATTGGTTCTTTCTTTCACAATGAACTAACCCATGTTGGGTGTGCTCTTATTATCCCAGTACCAACTCACACTGACCTTCCTCCATGATCACATGTTCTAGGTGTTGAATTTGATATTGGGTAGTTGTACCCTGAAATTTGGATTGATCTCCCATGATACTAGGTTGGGCTAAGACCTTTTTTTTGAATTTTATTTTCAAATTACAAGAGCCTTTAACTTCATAAGAGTAAATGAATGGATCTTTCAAAGTCTTCGACAATATAATAACTCTTTCGAAGTAGCACTGGGACACTTTTTAAGTATTTGTCTAATTTCCAAAAATATGGCATATATACTCTTCTAAAGTACATAAGTAGTAGGAATTACTCTTACTATGTAGAAAATATCACTCTTCTGAAGTAAAAGTATCAGGACTATAGTAAAAATTACTCTTTTAAAGTCTAAAATCTAAATATAACACATTTTTCAAATTCCCGATAGCCAAAACTCAGATTTCACATACTTTTCAAGAGTAAATGAATTTAACAAAGTTCCCATTTACTCTTCTAAACTTTAGTTTTATTCTTCTAAAATTTGGAATTCTCTTTAGCTCTAAATGAATCCTTAACCTTAAAAATAATTAGAACACAAAATAAATGTATGGATTTTCCAAATAATTCCAGAATTGAATAAAAAAATAATAATCAACAATTAATACATTTGCATAATTATACCAAAAATGACCCTATAATCTAAATATTTTATAATTACCATCAAAATGATAAATTGGTAGAATTTAAACCATTAAAATAAAAAATAAAATTAATGAATAAATGATCTCTATTAGCTACTCTACCCTTATACATTGCACTACTCAGATATCATCTTATATTAAAATAAATTCAGATTTCTCCAGATAATAATGAAAAAACTTTTCAATTCAAACAACCAAAGAAATATAATGTCTTCTATATGAATCTTGATTCTCTCTTTCATCACTAAGTATAAAATTACATTCAATCTCTTATTAATTATTATATACATTTTGTTATACCTCCCAATAATTATATCACTCTTTACTCAATTATTTTAAAATGAATATTTTCTCATTATTAAGAGTATCCATGATTTCTATAGGCTTGATGCCTTTTTAAAATATACAATTCACAAAGACATAAAAGTGTTTCAATAATGAGGACTTTACCTAGGTTGTTCCATGGTTAAAGGTGGGTAGATTTTAAAAGTTAAAAACTTAGAAGCATAATGAGGAAGGTTTGACTCTAAAATAAAGTAAAATGAATGAAAATAGTTTATGCTCAAGAATAGTGTGCTCCTCACCCCCTTGAAAAAGTTGACCTCCAAACATCTATTTAGTCTCTTGGGAAATTAAAATTTTTAAATTTCTTCATCAATAATATTTTTTCCTTATTTCTCCTTTTTATAGAATTATTGTTTTAATTTTTTAAATCTAGAATTTAGCATAGTTTTTTTTGTATTTCCGAGAGAAAGAGAGGTATTTTTGGTCTTCAAATAGTGGTGAATTCCCATGGGTAGTTTTAAATGATATTTTGGTTATCCTTTCACATTCAAATCATGTATTTTATTCCCACACAATAGTGGTAGTAAGATACAACACCCAAAAAACTACTTCAGTAGATATCTTCTAGCTCCCTCCCCCACACTTGAGTTCAATCATAAACATGAAATTACTTCATATGAAGGTGGGAAAGGGATAAATGGATTTTAGTGTGGTTGTATAATAAGTAATTTCATGGATAATAAGGGATTAATAAAAAGTTCATATGTAAGGGATGCTTGAAATTGAAGTTTAATGTAAAAATAAACTTTAAAAATGATGTCTCAATCATTTTTGACACAATTAATGAACTCTAATGACTTTTAATAAGGGGAAAACAGAAAGTTATAGATATTACATCATGCCTCAATAATATCAAACAATAGAGAAATGGAAATATTGAGTAATTTTTTTTAAAAATATATCGAGTTGTGAAAATTTTAACATTAGACTGTACTTGTGCACACGAGTTTCACATTTGATCAAACTTCCTTAAATAATCATATTAGAAATTAAGAAATGAAATCCATTTAAACAATAATTTAAAACTTTAAAAATTCAAGTCAATCAGTTTTTTCAAAAACACCTATATGGTCTATAATTTTCCCAAATTATCCAATGAAGCTCAATATATCCTAAAAATATTCAAAAAATTAAACACAAAAAATAAAAACATAAAAACCTAAATAAACCAGTACCAAATCCTCCCATACTTAGACTATTTCTACTCATTTTTTACTCAGAAATGATAATAATAACTTCACTCACATAATTTAATTAGAAAACAAAAAAAATATGGTATAAGGGAGTGATACAATCTAGATTATTGGCAGTGGAAACTTTGAGTTAATATCCTAAATTTCACCAATTAAAAACCTATAAGTAAAATAAAGAAAGAAAAATTGAGAAAAAATTTAAGAGGAAAAAAGAAAAAAGAAATAATAAAGATAAAGGGAAAGAAAATGAATAAATATTAGATTAATCCCCAAGTGTATACTAGGGTTTTACTACCCCCAACCAATTAGTTTTAACTATTATCTAAAATCTGATGGTGGGTGAGGTTTATTTGATATAAACCACCAATTTTTTTTCCTTCCAGTACTCTTAATCTTGCACTACTTTTTGAATATCCCATGGATAGAGTATAGTAGGTCCATCTCCATGGAAACAAGGTACAAATTTTCTAGTGGGGTCAGAAAAATAATGGATCCTCCTCATTTTATTTGACCACAAATTCTTTAGAAACTTATTTAACATTTAGTGATTGCATCTAATGCGATCCATTAGAAGAATCATCTAAGGGAAAGTTAATTAATAATTCTATTTGAATAAAATAGAAACAAGATGAATCAATATTTAAATATTCCCCTCCAGGTGGATAGATTGTGACTCAGTTTCTTCAGATAAATCTACTAGAAATTCTCTATTTACTCCCTCAAGAAGATGTTCAATGGGTTCAAGGAGATTCATGTGTTCCTCATTAGGTGCATTATCATATTCTTCTTCACTCTCCAAGGAAATTCATGGAGTAGACGAATCTGAAAATTCTAAATAGTGGGTGGCAATTCTCATTTCAATTTTAATAAAATTATAAAGAGACAAATTCAAGAAAATATTATCTTTTTGGGTAGGATTGACTACAATATATTCCTTAATGTTATTTACTATTATGTTTGAGTTGTCATGGTGTAGGTAAGTAGTCAATATCCTCCAATTTCTCTTCAAACTACACCACTTCAGTGGTGTCTTCTTGAAATTTAGGAGGGATAAGTTCTTATTATACCTCAAAAACTTCTTGATGGAACTCTAGAAAGTAGCATAAGAATTTAATGAGGACCTCAACTAAGGATTCTAAAATTGGTTGTCTAGGGTCCTCCTTCAAGCCCTCAATGCGATCCTAGAATTTCCTCTCCCCATGGTTGGATTTACATACTCCCCTCACCTACATAGAAAATAAAGAAACAAATTTTTCCATAAGAGAGGGTGAGTAAATAAATGGTTCTATTTTTTTTAGATTTTTGAATTTAATTTTAAAGTAGTAAAATATTTACAAAATGATAAATAAATAATGATTTAAAGTCATGCTTGTATCCCCAAAAATAATTCTAAAGTTTGGAACACCTGTCATTAGGTAGTAAAAAATATTATTTATATTTTATTAATATAACACAGTGGTTAACAAAGGTAGTCTCTCTTGAGGAGATTTTATAGTCAATCACTCTCTACTCTTAAACACTTTATTATATTTTTTCTATTTTTTTATTTTATGGAAATATTGAAAATATGGGGGGGGGGGTTGAATATTGGTGAAAATAAGAAATATAATGAAAATAAGTAAAAACTAAATGAGGGTTAGAAATAAAGGCATTCAATCATCAGGGGATTCATTAGGAATGACCATCCACGATTTTATTAAAATATATTACTTAAACATATTCTCTCTTAGTTAAGTGACATAATATCATTCACCATTAAACCACACCAGTGCCTCAATTATTATGGTTGGAACATAGAGATATCTAATTTGAAGTCACTTTAATGTTCAAATTTCAGTGGTAGTTACCAAACCTCTCTCAAGAGTTTGATTTCCAAACAACCACTTCTGGTCAAGCCTAACCAAGGGAAGAGCCCCACTGCACATGGACAATGATCGCAAGACCACTTTGCGCTATACCTACCACTTACATTATATGATAGATAGTACAATGAAGAGAATAATTGAAAGAACGTGATAGGTGAGAAGAAGAATAAGGTTTGGAGGAAAGAGGAAAATTATCATATCTAACCAGTTTAACTAAGATCTATTATAACTCAGAATAAGAACGAATGAAATCAAATAAAGATATTGAAAACTAAAGAATGATACACTGGTTTATTCCTCCTCAGATCAACACCAAGGTTAGTAATCCATTAATGTAGTAAAATAATTACAATATAGATAAGGGTTACAGAGTAAAAATAATTACAATAGAGGGAGGGAGGGGGAGACAGATAGATTTTTATTAAGAATATACAGTAGGAAATTATAGAATGAAAGAAAAATATAGAAAATCCTAAAACTACTTTGGTAGGATAGAACCTCTATCTAAAACTTCATCGTTTCACATATCTTAATAATATATCATCCAAATATTATTTATAGTCATACAATCTCATCAAAGTTCAAATTTCCTTCAAAATATATTTCCTAGCCATGTACATATCTCATAGTGGAGAACTTGCACAAATCTATACATAAATATTAGAGATATTTTTTTGAATCTTACTTTGATTGAACCTATTATGGAACAAAAATCACATTAATTTGAACTATCTACATGGTTTAAACATTTATCCTATTCTCTGTGCATATAGGATCATGTTGATAACTATTGTAATGTCCCGGGTTTTGAATCAGGTCAAAATCCTCTTTTGTTTTGAAACTTTCAATTAGTGGGTATTCCTTTTTCTTTTTATATCATCAGAACTCAACTTCAAGTGTTTCATCAACCCAATATCATGTTATTGGATGGGTTTAGGGGTTTGTATGAATTTTTATGTGTTCAGAAAGGGTTACAAGATATTTATAAGCCCAAAATCCTATTTTGGAGTTGTAGGTTAGGGTGCACAGTTTGGGGTAAACCGTGAGGCCTCTTCCAACTAACAGTGCGGCCCATATTTTCACTAAGTATGGTTTGGTATAAACTATATGCATGGGTTGCATGGATATGAATCCATCTCTATAGTTTTTACATAGGGATACCGCAATGTTTGTGCATGATTAGAGAAAACTGCGTGAAACACTGCACGAGTGGTTCCATATAGGCAGTACCTTTACACTGTAGCCCGCACGATTTGTGAACAGTTAGGAAAACCATGCAAGATGACCATGAATCCACTTTAGAGGTAGGAAATTACATTTTACCCTATTCTATTTTTCACCTTTTCTCTTATTTTTCCTCTTCTTGTGGGTCGCGCACAATAGGAGGAAACCCTCCATTTATCCTCCCTCTCTTAGATTGCTCTCCCTCCTCCTTCAGTGCTCCGATTTTAGATTTTTTAGGTGCATTGGAACCATAGTGATAAGTCTTACCTCACCCTAGCTTCTCTTATCCTTTTATCATTCCTCATGGAGCACTAAATCTATTTGAGTTGTTTTACCCTATTTTCAGGGCATTTGATGAAATTGTTGATTGCTTTCAAACTGCTTGGATTTAGAGGCCAATAATGGGATGTGCCTACGTCTATGATTCCATGGTAGGTAGTTCATACCTTTATTTGTGTTTTTTCAAAATTTTAGGGGGGTGAATATTTTATCATGCCTATGGGCAGTTGATCAAGACCCCTTTTTATGTTAAATTGACCTTATGACCTTATGGGATGTCGTTGGGCATGACCAATACATATTTTCCTTGGAAAGGCTAGGTTAGAGGCCATTTCTTCTTGGAACTTTTGGATAGGGTGTTATGTTCATTTAAATTTATTTTTTTTAAATTAAATTGGTGCATTAATTTGAATCTGATATAATCAATTCTATTATATTGAATTTATTTATTAGGGTCAAGTTAGTCAAATATATTAAATTGAATTGTTTTGTTTCTTAAATTTCTCAATTCAATCGTATTAAATTGAATTGCTTTTTTAATGTGAATTGATTGAATTATATATTTGAAATTATTTAGTTTCATGTAATGAGATCCATGGGATTGTGATGGGAATGTCTTGAGGGATTTGGGATGGCATGGCCATCAGGATTGAGGTGACGTGGTTATCTGGTTATGCTTGGCCCAAATTACTTGGGTGGTGTTGACCATCGGTTGGGTGTCATGGATGTTGGTTTGATGTGAAAAGGCTGTCAGGTGAGGGTGTGGCCTATGATATTGGATTAAATGGCCATCAGGTCTGAGTGACAAGTTCTTAGGGACATGAGGTGCTGGTTTGATGTAAATGAGGTTCTATTTTTGGTGATTTCCTCTCACCTGTGATGGAAAAAGTGCCGATTGGAGTTGTGTGCACATAGGTTGACTCAGTGATGAGGTGGTTTGACTGCTTGAGTGGGTAGAGGCCCTCGGTAGTGTGGATTATGAAAATGTGTTGGGTGTTATTTCCATAGAAATCCACGTGGAAGGTTAGGAGCCTTCAGATGATATCTTTGAGACTATCAGTTAGGGGCTAAGGCTCACTGTATTGATGTTGTGGGCCTAGATTACTTTCAGAGGATGAATATCACCATTCCTTAGGATTTTGTGTTATGAGTTAATGATGATACTCCTTTGAGGAAAAATATCATTGTGCCTACAGACATTAGGCTTCAAGACAATGGGTGATTTTGAGCAGGGGTCCGAGGGACCAATTAATTTTTCTTGCACGTGCCTTTAGGACATCAGTGACATGATTTGAGACAGGAGGTGTCAGGAGGCATGTAGTGTCAGGTTACTTTCTTTGAGGTGGAACCTGAGGGTTCACCTAGGCTATTTGACATAATGAGATACCTTGGTCTATGAGACAAGGATCCTCTCCACTTTTGGAATTTCGGCATTGGCCAAGGTAGGTGATGACTTCTTAGAGGCTTTTGAGCACTAGGGAAGTTTGTGTTTACTTTGTGCATGTGTTATTTATTTATTTATTATAGTTCAAACTTGATTAAACACTTATGTTGGGTATTCAAACTTTGGTGGTATCGTATTGAGACTCATTCTCACACCTTAGATGGTCCCTTTAGGATGTGTATATATTTTATGATATTGAGTTTAGGTAAAGATTCAGCCTCAAGGGTTGGATCGTAGTAGTTGTTTGACATGAGATGTTGGCATGGGACCTTGAGGATGTGCCTAGTTGGAGTTACTTTTTGGTTTAATTTTCCATTTCATCATGCTTATATTTATATGTAGCTATTTTTGGTCTTCCATTGGTGACCCTCTTCTGTATATTGACATGTATGACTAGATATTGGATACATGCTTTGTTTTAGTAGCTTCAAGTGGAATGTTTGGCATGTTTTTTTTTATTTTTATTGTTTTTTTTCTATATTGGTTCCTCTATATATCTTATATTGATTTTGGTTCCACCTTTGGAGGATCTGGTTCAAGTCTGCTGATTCTTTATTTCTACTAAATTTTATGTTTCAATACTCAAACCTTAATTATATCTTTCCCATGAGGGTATAGTCTCCCTACTATTACTCATTTACACCCTCACTGCTAGTCAGAAGCCTTTGATATATGGGGAGGAATGCCTAAGGATAGTGGCACCCAGCCCGATAGCACTGTTCATGTGGATAATAGATTTGGGGATGCTACAAGTGGTATCTGAGTAGTTCTTGATTGGGATTTAGTAGCAGTGTCTAGCTGGCTACTAATGATATTGAGATTTGTTTTTCTTTATTTTATACTAGCCTTAATATTTTGGATATGGTATACCGGAGATTAAGTGTTTTCAAAAATGGGTTTATAGCTTGTGATTGGGTGCTTGTATCCCCATGTACAAGGGATGGGCCAAGATTCTAGGGGTGGGATTATGTTCTATTTTTCTCATTTTACAGTTGTTTTGATTTCCACCTTGAGTGGTATTCTTGTAATGTGACTTATTTCTGTTATGATATGTGACCTTGACCTAGTATATCAAAGAATGAGATTTGGACCCTTGGCCTGGTATGGAAATGGTACGATTGTATGATTGTTTAAGATTTCATTTAGGCACATGATAAGATTTTTAAATTGTATATAATCATGAACCTATGAAAATTTCTTGTGAAATGATTTGAAAATGTGATATTCCATGTAATATATATATATATATATGAAATTTAATGTGTTATGTGAAATGGGTCTGGCTCTTATAAGAGCAGACATGTATGATTTGGGGTGATGTTGATCACCAGGTTGGGCCACTTGGTCATCGGTTTGAGACGATGTTGGTTGTCAGAATGGGAATGGCCTATGGTATATTTGATACTTGGATTTGTTGAGGGTGGGTAAGGAGGCCATGAGGCTGGGATTCCATGAGGCATGGTTGTGATGGGAAGTGGTAAGGGTAGTGGGGATGCATTGTCTGCTACTTCTTTCCTTATCTATGCTTTATATATATATATATATATATGTTATGGGATGTATAACCATGTTGATGGTTTTTAGAGGGTTCCTTCTAGATGGATCAGATGGAGCATCAGGAGGGTGATGGCTTGGTGTTGAAGGAACATGAGAAGGTTGAGGCCCCTGAGGGTCAGGCGGAGCATGAGACATAGGTACAACCGTAGGTAAATGCTTAGTTTTAGGATCCAGTGTAGGTGGGAAACTTCCAGATCTTACTACTTTTGGACCATGGCTAGATGAACAGCTTAGAGAGTACCTAATGTGGGTGATCCAGGGTATCAACATGGGTGCTCAGGGAGTAGAGCCTTCTATGGATTACCTTACTCTAGAGTTTTAGTTGCATCAACCACCACTATTTCAAGTTGAGGGTAGTCCACAGGCAGTTGAGAATCGGATCAAATCCATGTAGATTATTTTCAAGAAGTTAGAGATGCCTATATGGAAGAGAGTGAAACTGGAAACCTATATTCTTAGAGAACCATAAAAGTGCTGGTGGGATGTCTAGGTGCAGGTAGGTAGACACGAGGGACTAACCTAGAAGGACTTTGAGGCCAGGTTCTTTGATCATTTCTTATCAGAGACGCTGAGGGGAGAAAGAGCTTGGGAGTTCTTGAGCCTTCAGCAGGGAGACATGTCTGTCATGTACTATGCAACGATGTTCACTGAATTGTCTCACTTCTCACCTGGCATGGTGAGAAATGACACCTCAAGGGTGAGGTGCTTCAAGGATGGTTTATGACACGCCATTCGGGTGCAAGTAAACATCTTTAGGTTGACCTCATTCTCAAAGGCAGTGAAACGGGAAATCATAGATGAAGGAAACCTGACAGAAATGTTTTAGTCGAGCCAGGTAGCAGCTTTAGGTTACTTTAGTGGAAAAAATTTATACAGTGGGAAGTGAGGTAGAGACGAGTTCTAGTAGGGTGGTCAAGACAAGGACTCGAGTAAGACACCTCAGAGTTGATCATCGACAATTTTATTTTAGTGTGGGAAATTATGACATGTTTGGACTCAGTGTGAGTGGCCTCCAAAGGAGTGTTGGGAATGTGGATAGGTCATACATCTCGAGAGGTTCTACAAGAATCGTTCTTGTATATCCATTATTCAGAGACTGAGGTTCACTCAGGGTTCTGAGATTGGATCAGGATCAGTACCAAGAGAGGGTAGCTGAGATTCAGCTGCACACGAAGGACGTGGAAGAGATAGAGGGACCCGAAAGTGTTTTTAGTGAACCATGGCTAGTTCAGCCTTGTAGGGAGGTCAGGCCTCAAGTAGTCAAGCTTCAGGCCAGGTGCACACCATAGAGTTTCCAGGATTTGAACAAACTGGTGAGCCAATGATAGTTAGAGGTACGTCATGGGTGTGACTAGTGTTCTTTCTATTTTTGTTTTGGCATGGCCTATAGAGGCATGTATGTTTTTGGTGCACGAGATGCACAAGAGATGTAATGGACTAACCAACTGTTGTTTAGTAGGTTGAAACTAGCTTCAGTGCATTATATATATATATATATGGTGTGTGGAACCCAGTTTTTTATGTGAGCATCGTTGGGTGAAGGATTTTGAGGTTCTTGGAATCGTGAACATCATTGGATGCATGAATTATTGAGATGATTTGGAATCAGGGAATCAAGGAGATGTGGTTACCTAGGGTGTTGGGCACTAAGATTATTTTAAGAATCTATAGAGATGCGAGACCTCTTCGGTACCATGTGTGACATGGAAACAAGGCGGGCACCGATGCGGTGCAAGATTCATATGGTTGTCGGGTATGACATGGGAGAACCTAATGAGGTTTCGGAGTGAAAATGCATCATAGGAGGACTTTTGAGTCATGGAATAGTCATTGGACCATATTCTTAATTTGAATTTTGGCCAGGATGGACCGGGGTAGGTAACTCCTAAGGTGGGGAGCCCCACCCCCGTGAGACAGTTGACCTGCTCCCTTGAGACCGGGGTAGTTTGGGTGGTTTTAATAGGATGGGTATGTTCGATACCATGTTTTTTATTATAGCTTGGGGATGGTATATGTTAAGTTGGGGAGATTTTAACATCCTTGGGTTTTTGAATCAAGTCAAAATCCTCTCCCATTTTGAACTTTTCAATTAGTGGGCATGCCATTTTATTTTTCAATCATTGTAACTCAATTAATAGATTTTCCTAAACCCAATATAATGGTTTTGGATGGTTTTAGGGGTTTAGCTGAAGCCTCAGGTGTTCAGAAAGGGTTTCAAGAGAATCAGAGGCCCAGAGGCTTGTTTTGGAGTAGCAGGTCAGGGCGCACGGTTTGGGGTAAACTATGTGGTCTCTTCCAGCTAACCATGTAGCCCATATTTACACTGAGTATGGTTTTGGGGAAACCATGCACATGGGGTGCACAACCATGAGACCACCTTTATAGATTTTACAAAGGTCTACCACACATTTTGCGCACGTTTAATGAAAACCATGTGCCAATCTGCATGGGTAGTGTCCTATAGGCGATACCTATGCACTGTATCCCGAACGGTTTATTTATGGTTAGTAAAAATGTACGAGATAACCATGAAGCCTCTTTAAAGGTAGGAAATTAACTTTTTCACCTCTTCTATTTAACCATTTTCTCTTCTTTTTCCTCCTCCTGTGGGTCATGTACAGCAAGAGGAAACCCTCAATTTCTCCTCCCTCTCCCGGATTGCTCTCCCTCCTCCATCGGTGCTCCATTTTTAGATCTATCAAGAGTATTGGAACCATAGTGGCAATTATTACCTCACCCTATATTCTATTCTCCTTTTCTCTCACCTCATAGATCTCTAAATCCATTTGAATAGTTTTACCCTATTTTCAGGAATTTCAATGGAATTGTTTATTTCTTAAAAATTGATTGGAGTTAGATGAAAATATTGGATATGCCTATGTCTATAAGTACATGGTAGGTGGTGCATACCTTTCTTTCTATTTTTTTGAACTTTTTGGGGGTTTTTATTTTAGTGCACCTATGGGAAGTTGAGAGAGACGTTGTTGTTTGATGTTAAATTGAATATATAACCATATGGGATGTTTTTTGGTATGAACAATCCATATTTTCTTGAGAAAGGTCAGGTTATAGGTTGTATCTCCTTGAGAATTTTGGTCAGGGGTTTTATATTCATTTAAATTGTTTTTTTAAATCAAATTGGTGTGTTCATTTGAATCTATGATATTCAAATCAATTATGTTGAATTGATTCATTGGGGTTGAGTAAGTCAATTCTATTAAATTGAATTATTGTGTTTCTTAAATTGATCAATTCAATCATATTACATTGAATTGATTATTTAAAGTGGATTTATTTAATTGTATATTTAAAATGCTTGAGTTTCATGTAATGAGATATGTGGGATCGTGATAGGCATGGCCTGAGGGATTTGGAATGGTATGGCCATCAAGATTAAGGTGAAGTGGTTGTTTGGTTGGGCTTGGCCTAGATTTGTTGGGTGGTTTTGACCATTGGTTGGGTGTCATGTATGTTGGTTTGATATGTAAAGGCCTTTAAGTGAGGTTGTGGCCCATGATATTGGATGGCATGGCCATCAGGTTTGAGCGATAAGGTTGTAGGGGCAAGAGGTGCTAGTTGGATGTGGATTAGGTTATATTGTTTGTGATTGCCACTCACCCGTGATGGCCAAAGTGTCGATTGGAGTTTTGTGCACATAGGTTGACGTAGTGATGGGGTGGTGTGAATACTCAAGTGGGTAGCGGCCCCCGGTAATGCATCTTAGGGAAACTTGTTAGGGGTGCTTGTTGCAGAATCCATGTGGAAGGTGAGGAGCCTTCAGATGATAGCATTGAGGCTATCAATTGGGGGCTGAGGCTCGCCATATTGAGGTCGTGGGCCTAGATTACTTTGGTAGGATAAAGATCATAATTCCTTGAGATGTCATGCTATGATCCGATGATGATATTCATTTGAGGATAGATATTTTTATGCCTCCGAATGTTTGGATTTGAGCCAATGGGTGCTTTCGATCAGGGGTTGAAGGGGCCAGTTACTTTTGCTTGGGTGTGCCTTCGGAACGTCAGTGACATTATTTGAGACATGAGGTATTAGGAGGAACATGGTTGCACGTTAATTTGAGGTGGAACCTATGAGTTCACCTAGGCTGTTTGACATCATGTGATACCTTGAGATATGGGCCAAGGATCATCTCCTCTTCTAGAATTATAATTTTGGACGAGGCATGTGATGACCTCCTAATGGTTGTTGATCACTAGGTAAGTTTGTGTTTACTTTGTTCATGTGATTTTTATTTATTTATTATAGTTCACACCTACTTAAACACTTATGTTGGGTATGAAAACTTGGGTGGTATCCTATCGAGACTCATTCTCACACCCTACATGAGCCCTTTAGGATGCTTGTAGATTTTATGATGTTGTGTTCAGGTAAATATTAAACCTCATGAGCTAGATTGTATTAGGTGTTTGGCATGGGATTTTGGCATGGGACCTTGAGTTCATTCCTAGTTGGAGTTCCTTTTTGGTTTAATTTTTTTTCAACATGCTTATATGTATATGTAGCTACTGATATTCTGCCATTAGAGACCCCTTTCTATATATTAACATGTATGATCTAATATTGGATGTGTACTTTGTTTTAGTAGCTACAAGTGGAATATTTTGAATATTTATTTATTTCTACTAGTTTTTTCTATATTACTTCCACTATTTATCTAATATTGATTGTGTTTCTGCCTTTGGTGGGTATAGTTGAAGTCTGATGAGTCTTTATTTCTGATTCATGATATGTATCTATACTCATAATTTTATTATATATTTCACCTAAGGGTATATTCTCAACACTCTTACTCATTTACACTCTCGCTGCTAGTCAGCAGCCTTTGGCATATGGGGAGGTGTGTCTAAGACTAATGTCACACAGCCCGATAGCACTTTTCGGGTGGCTAATCAGGCCAGGGATGCTAAAACTATTCCATGAAAGGTGTTCAACTAAAAATGAAACTATATTACTTTTAATATATACAACCTCATTGTTTTCCTTCTCTTATTCATTCATTCTTGGTGTTTTGACCTTCATAGTGCTTCACAGTGGTGAAACTCAAGATACATGTTTTCAATGGTGGATGGAAGGCTTAATAATGATAGTTCATTGTGGTATCATACATCACAGTGGCACAAATAAATCTCACGACCTCATAGAAATGTTAGTTCTTATCTTCATAATGGCGATGATGGTGATTGACATACTCAGGTTCGATCTCCCTCTGGTGATCAGGGAGGTTCTCTGGTCAAAGGAAATGGATCAAAAAACTATAGAGAGGCATGGTAACCAGGCCACAGAAAGAATACAATGAGTGGAAGATCAAGAAAGTGTCATAACTCATATTCCATGCACATTATGAAAAGGATAAATAGTGACTACTTATGAATGCCCCCACATCAAAGATTCATTCTAACAATCTAATTTTTATTATCTCAATGTGGATAGATAGGATATGAAAATATCTTGGGGTTACTCCACTATAGGAGTCCATAATGATTCCATGCATGATGGTTCTATCCTTCACCCACTAACTCAAGATGGGTATTCACTCCTCACACTATTAGAGGCCCTCCATTTCCTTCCTCCATGGCTAATGTTGGTTAGTTTCCCCCAATAGCTATCCAAATCTCTTATGATGCCAGGCCTACCTAAGACCAATTTTTTATATAAATTTATCAAATTACAAGATCCATCCACCTCATAAGAGTAGATGAAATTATCTTATGAAATCTTAAATAACACAAGAACTCTTCTAGAATTGAATAAAAAAAATCAATAATAAAAAATTAATCAATTTTTATAAATAAATACAAAATACCCCCATAATCTGAATATATTATAATTACCATAAAAATGATAATTTTTTGGGATCTAAGTCATTAAAATAAAAAATAAAATTAATTATTAAATGAGAACTATAAATTCCCCTACACTTAAACATTTCACTCATGTGAAATTATCTTATACTAAGGCCAATTAAGATTTATGAAGATATTAATGACTAATGTTTTCAATTCAAGCAATCAATGAAATACCATGCCTCCTATATAGATCTTAATTATATCTATCCTCACTAAACATAAAAATCCATTCAATATGCTATTAATTCTCATGTACATTTTTACTTACCTCTATGGGAATATATCTCTCTTTAGTCAAGGATTTTAAAATGGATCTTTTCTCATTCTTATGAGCATGCATGATTTTCATAGGCTTGATGCCTTCCGAGAATCTCTATATCATAAATCCATAAATGTGTGTCAATAAGGATGAATTTACATGGTTTTTCTATATTTAAAATTGGGAAGGTTTTAAATATATAAAACCTAGAAGTAGAATAAGGAGGGTTTAAATTTTCAAATATTGAATTTTAGCATAGTTTTTTTGTATTTTTGAGGAAAAGTGAGGTGTCTTTTGATCTTAAAATAGTGGTGAACTCCCATTCCCACATTTGAATGATATTTTTGTTAATAATTTCATCTTTATATCATGTATTTTATTCATATACTGTATCATAAGTATGATACAACACCCACAAAATAGATTTAGCAAATATCAACCAGCTCTCTCACCCATACTTTAGTTCAACCATAAGTATGAAATTACTTCTAGAGAAGGTGGGAAAGAGATAAATAGTTGTTAATTTGGCTGCCTAATAAGGTATTTCATGAATACTAAGGGATTAATAAAAAGTTAATATGTGGACATGGTCTTTCAAAATGGTGCTTTAATCATTTTTGACATAATTCATGAACTCTAATAGATTTGAATAAGAGAAAAATGAAAATTTATAGATCTCACATCATGACTAAAGACTCTTAAGAAAAAAAAAGAAATGAAAATAAAGTATAAAATATATTTATAAACTTATGAAGTTGTAAAAATTAAAACATTAGATAGAACTTGTGAAAATGAGTTTAATATTTGATTATACATCATTAAATAATAAGAATAGAAATTAAGAAACAACATCCATTTCAACAATCATTCAAAACCTTAGAAATTTAAATCAAGAAGTTCTTTTAAAAACACCAATATGGTCTTGAATTTTACCCAAGTATTCAATTAATCTCAATATATCATAAAAAATTCTATAAATTAAAATAAAAAAAAGAACATGAAAAACTAAATATATTTTTACTAACTCACCCACACTTAGACTGTTACGTCTACTTTTTGACTCAAAAATTTTTATAAAATCTTTGCTCGCAAAAAAATAATTAGGGGGAAAAAAAATAATATATTAATAATTTATAAAACCTATCTTATTGGTAATGGTAAATTTTAGTTAATATCATAAATGCCACCCACTGAAAACTTCCAAGTAAAAGAAAAATAAAACATGATAAAAAAATTGAAATGAAAAAATAACTAGAAAGTAGAAATGAAAGATAATTGATAAATATTAGTTTAACACCTGAGTTGGTACTAGGGTTTTACTTCCCCTAGCAAATAATTTCTATGTTTTATCTAAAATATGATAACAGGTGAGGTTTGTTTGACATAAACCACAAAAAATTCTTCCTTCTAGTGCTATTTAGCTTGAACTTCTTATAAAATATCGCATTGATAGAGTATAGTAAGTCTATTACCATATAAATAAGATGAAACTTGCATGGTGAGGGTAGAAAAAAGAATATTTTCTCCTATTTTACTTCATCCAAAACTTATGTGGACAATTATTCAATATCTTAGGCTTGCTTGTAATGTGTTTCAATAACAAAATTATCAAATATAAATTCATTGAATAAATATATTTGTAAAAAATTGAAATAAGATGTCATTATTAAAATTTTCCCCTATAAGTGGAAATCTCGTGACTTAATTTCTACAATAAATGCCACTATAAATTCTAAATTTTCTCCCTCAAGAATATTTTCAATGGGTTTAAGGTGATTTATGTGTTCCTTATCAGGAATATTATCATCATCTTATTCACTTTCCAAGGTAATCCATCGAATGGATGAATATGAAAAGTATAAACAATGGGTGGTAATAATCAATTCAATTTCAATAAAATTTTAAGAAACAAATTCAAGAAAGGATTATCTCCATCAGTAGGACCAACTTTAATCTCTTCTTTAATGGTAAGCGACACTTGGACTTAAGTTGTCATGGATAGAGATAGGTGGTCAATATCATCTGATCTCTATTCAAATTAAACCACTTTAGTGGTGTCTTCATGAAATTTTGGTGGGATAATTTCTTAATGTACCTCAAGCACTTATTAAAAGAACTCTATTAAGTAGTGCAAGAATTTAATGAGTTCCTTGTCTAAGGCATCTAAAACTAGTGTTTTGAGTTCATCCTTTAATTACTTGATGAGTTCCTAGAATACCCTCTTACCATAGTTTGATTTCCAATCCCCTCACCTACATAAAAAATAAAGAAACAATATTTTACATAAGTGAGGGTGGATAAAAAATAGTTTAATATTACTTTTAGATTTTTGAATTTAATTTTAAAGTGGTAAAATATTTTCAAAATGAAAAAAAATATAGTGAAAGAAAGTATTGGATCCCCATAAATGGTGCCAAATTTTGACACAACTGTCATTGTCTGGTGTAAAATATTATTTATATTTTCCTAATAAAACATAGTGGATGAACCATGTATTCTCTCTTGAGAAGCTTTTGCAGTCAATCACTCACTACCCCTAAAAACTTATTATATATTTTTTATTTTTATATTATATGAAATCATTGGAAATATGAAGAGTTTTAATATGAATATAAACATAAAATATAATTAAAAGTAGTTAAAACTAAACAAGGAAAATAAATACTGTTAATTGATCCCTGGGGGATTTACCAGGAATGTACTATTGTGGTTCTAATTAAATATATTACTTAAACTAACTCTTAATTTATTTAGTGACTCGGTATCATTCACCGCTCAACCCAAGCTATGCCTCAATTATGATGAAAAAACATAGAGATCTCTAATGTGAATTCACCTTTTATTCCAAAGTCCAATGGTGGTTACCAGACTTCTATTTAGAGTTTTATTTTCTAGAAACTTCCCATATTTAGGCCTAAACAGGGGAAAATCCCCACTATATGTGGTTGAATAATGCTAGACCAATCTCTACTATACTACCCATCTTCATCGTATGATGAAAAATATAGTGAAGGGAAGCATTTAATGAACATGATAGGTGAGAAGAATAATAGGATGTATTGGAAATTGGAAAATCATCACATCTAACTAGTTTAAGTGAAATCTATTACAAATCAGAATGAGAATATATAAAAGAAAAATAAATAAAATCTTAAAAAAAATTTGGCATGATGTAACCTCCATCTGAACCTCCACACATCATAATCCCTTTAGCACATATTTTTTGTCTTTTATTTATAGGCATTAAATCTCCTCAAATTTTTAATTTCCATCAAAATATCTTCTCAATACATGTGTAGATATCATAGTGTTAAAACCATTAAAACTCACTCCTAAAATCTTGAATAAATTGTATTTTGAATTTTACTTTGTCTGGACCTCTTGTGGCATAAAACTCACATTCCATAGAAATATCTGCATGGTCGTGACATGTATCTTCTTCTCTGGGAATACAAGATCACATTGATTTTCATTAAATTTAAGGCATTACCACAACATGAAACTTGGTACTCACTACATAGATAACCTCAATTTTTTCATTCTATTCTTTATGCATGCTTGGTTTTTTGACCTTTACAGTGCTTCACAATGGCACATCTTGAGATTTGTGGATTCCATAATGGATTAAAGTCTTAAAAGTGATAGTTTATGGTGGTCCCATACATCACATAGGCATAAATTGAGATCCTATACTCACATAAATGGTGGATTTGGGATTCACGGTGGTAGTGATAGTGACTGGAATGCCCAAACTTGATCTCCCTCAGCTGAGCACGGTGGTTCTCTGATTGACTAAAGCAATACAGGAAACTCCGATGAGGCATGGAAATCAGGCTATAGTAAGAAGATGATGAGTGGTAGTGTGGTATGGAATCATATCACCTATTCTATGAGAGTTCTTAAAAGTATGAATAGTGACTACTCCAGAACACATCTTGCGTCGAATATTTAGATAGATCGACTCCACATTATTACCTGCAATATAACTTAGATAGGATGTTAAATTCTCTTGAGGTTACTATGCTCTAGAAGTCTACCATTCCACAGTGCATGGTGTTTTTTTCCTTCACCAAGCACCAACCCGTGTTGGGTGAGCTCTCCTCATCCCAGTGCCAACCCGCACTAGCCTTTCTCTAAGCTCACTTGTGTCGGGCTTCGTTGTTGAGATTGGTTGGATGCTCTAAGTTACTATCATGATATCTTGTGATGTTAGGTCATCCTGAGCCTAATTGTTTTGTATGACTTCTTCAAATTACAATATCCATCTACTTAATAAGAATAAATGAATGACTCTTATAAAGTTATCAATAACACAGGTACTCTTCTGAAGTCTCACCAGGACTCTTACAAAGTCCTTATTCCTTTTTCAAAAATCAGATGCATGTACTCTTTTATAGTACACAGAAAATAAAAGTTACTCTTCCAAAGTAGAAAATATCACTTTTTCAAAGTATAAAGTATTAGTATAATAGGTAAAGTTAATATTATAAAGTATAAAATATCATCACAACATAGTTATCAAATTCCCAGTAGCTAGAACTTAGACTGAACACACTTCACCAAAGAAACTGACTCTTATGAAGTTCCCATTTACTCTTATGAACTTTAGTTTTATACTTCCAAACTTTAAAATTATATTAATCTTCTAATGAATCCTTAAAATGAAAAATAAATATAATGGAAAATAAATGTATAATTTTTGAAAATAATTCCAAAATTGAATAAAAATAATTATAATTAACAATTAATCAATTTTTATAATTGAACCCCAAATAACCTATAATGTAAATATGTGATAATTACCCTCAGAATGATAAATTAATGGTATTTGAATAATTAAAATACAAAATAAAATTAATGAATAAATGAGATCTATCAGTTCTCCCACACTTAAACATTTCACTCTTATAAAATCAACTTATACAGAGCTCAATTCATATTTTTTAAGATATTAATGGCAAAACTTTTCAATTCAAATAACCAATGAAATATCACACATCCTATATGGATCAAAATTATCACTTTTCTATCTGAAGATAAAAGTCCATTTGATATCCTATTAATTCTCATGTACATTTTGTAATTACCTACCCATAAATAGATCTCTCTTACCTAGATGATTTTAAAATGAATATTTTATAATTCTTAAGAGAATGTATTATTTCTACAAGCTTAATGAATTTATAGAATCTCTAATTCACATGGTCAAAAAAGTGTGTGAATCATTAGGACTTTTCCTGGTTTTTTATTTTATTAAAGGTGGGTTGGTATTATATCTTAAAAACTTAGAAGTAAAATGAGGAGGTATTGGGTCTAAAATGAAATAAAATGTATAAAAACACTTTATAGTCAACAATGGTGTGTTACACACCCCCCTTTGAAAAATTTGACCTCCAAATTCCTCTTTAGTCTCTTGGGTAGTTCACACTTTAAAATTTCATAATAAATAATATTTTCTTCCCTATTTCCACATTTTATAGTAACACTGTTTCATTTTTTCAAAGATGGAATTTTAGCATAGTTTTTGTTTCATTTTTTTGTGAGAAAGAGATGTTGGGACCAATTTGGCCGGAGAAGGTTTTTGGAAGCTGGAAGAAGTTTTTTTTACAAATGTGTTTTTTTGTTAATGAAAATAAATCAATTCACTTTGAAAAATTGGAAATTGAAATAACAATCATATTTATGAAATTAGACTCACAAAGATTAAGAAATTAAATTGAAATAAGAAGATGTTTTTTGAAAGAAAAGGGTTATCAGACTCACCTTGAGTCCGGAATGACAAAAATATCATAATGATGTGCTGCTTCAGATTCTGATTTTCTATGATGAAAATTTAATTATGTTTTTCTATTTTGTAAATCACAAAAGTCATAAGTTGTCTAGAGACCTGTGATGCAAGCCTTATAAAGGAAAGGTGGATTGCTACCAATTGTATTCGGGCTTGGTTGGAAAGAAAAATGTTGTTTGAAGAATAAGAAGTTATAAAACTTTCTAATGTAATTAAAATGATGTTGAAGCTGATCTTTAACATATTTAAAGTCATGAAGAAATTCATGATACTAGATGAAGTTTGTAGAAGAATGAAATTACTAAAGTTAAATCTTTTAGGTCTTAGTCTATCAGAATGATAACACTGGACATAGAAATAGTTTTTGGCTGATAAGGTTGATTGGAACCTGAATTTATGGAGATTATAGGTTTTAGTCAGGCCTAAAATCCATGATAAAGAAATATTTAGAGAAATATGTTGTGTGAATCGTATCTAGAGAAGGAAATAAGTTGTTGAAGTTGAAGCTGCTGGAACCGGTCCATCGGACATGGTGTGCCACCAATCCATCATAATGGATCCTAACACTGATTCATACTATTGGTATCTTTTGTATATCATATTTAGAGTTTTTATCAGAGGTATAATTTTTTATAGGGAAGTTTTTGGAACCAATAAATACAGAGAAAAAGGTAAGTTAGTGGTGACCAATACAAAGAATAAAATTAGAGATCAATTAACAATATAGTCAACCATTTCTTATCAATATGAGTTTTTAAGTGTTTTCCAAATGGAAACATTGTTTTCCCTATTAAGTGGGTCAAGAGAAAAGAAATGCTATGATTTTTTTACAAGTGGGTCAAGATAAATAAGGACGTTGATTTGTTTTTCATTGGGAAAAGAGATAAACTATCCATTGCCTTGTAACAATTGGGTCAAGTGCCATAAGACTAGAAATGACATCAAACTATCAGAGTAAAGTAGAAACTGATCCATTTAACACAGGATCAAAATGATAAGTATCATTAGATGTAGGATAATCAGTATGGGAAAATATGAAAAGTATAATTGATTTAATCTTATCAAAGTGTGATCAAGGAAGTGGTTAAATATGTTTATAGAAAGGTTTTCATATGTTTCATTTACTATAGACCAACATAATGAAAAATCTATTGTCTCCATTATAATAAAGAAATTTTAATTATTAGTTGGTTTTTAGAATCATAATGAGAAGACATATGATTATTTTTTATTTGGTATGGATCAATGTAATGAGATGTATTTAAGTCTAGTTTATTTTCAAGAGGGTCAATAAAATTAGAGTGACCTTGTGTCTACATCATAATGGAAAAATAAGAATGAAAAATTAGAATCAAATTAATGTTTTTAAAGAAGTTTGAAACAATATGAAGTCATTAGAATATATGAGAAGGATTTAGAAGATTTGATAAGTGTTGAATAAGTCAAATATTCATCCTAAATTCAAGGAGAAATAAAGATTTAGGAAAATTGGGTGAGTGGGAATGATTTTTAGAATCCCACCCAAACCTCTTTTGGGTTGCCTATAAATGGAGGAAGTACTTTGTACTTTCCTGACACTTATACTATTTATAAGAGAAGAGAAAAAAGTTATGAAATTCCAGGGAGAAGAAGTTTCTGTATTGTTCTTTCCTAAGGAATTTTGATAGATAGAAGAAGAAAAGGAGAAGAGAAAAGATCATAATCAGTGTTTCCAAATTCAGACTGAATAATCAGACTAATATTTTAGGCTAAAGAAGAAGAAGTTATGAATTGTTTTTTGGTGGTATTCTAATAGAATTAATTTTTTGGTATTGAGCAATTGGACTTGGGAATCAGACTAGAAAATTGGACCGAGTATCATTACGAAGTCCATAAAGTTCTTACCCACTCCAGGGTAATAAAGTGAAGAATTTTATTGAATGTTTTAATTGTAAAAGTTTACCAGGAAGCACCATAACATGTTTGTTTCACAAATTTTATTATATAATTTTGTTCTACTTGAAGAACATGTAGTATTTTATTGAACATAATTCTACACAAGTGTAAGGGCATATCCTACTCATTGTATTCCACAAAAAAATATTGTTTTCTAGTGGATTTTATAGTATTTAATTGTTTCCAAAACCATACCAAGGATGTAACTACTCTTTTGAAGTATGGAAACTTGTAAATTCTTCTTTTCCTATGGTTGTGTGCTTGGTTTTGTTTTTATTAGGGTAACAAATCTTTAATAGGAGGAGAATATTGATTCAAAAATGGGAAACTTAAAAAGAAAAATATACCACTGATTCACCCCCTCCCCCTCTCATTGGTGCATTGATCTTGGTAAAAAATATCAATTGGTATCAGAGTTGAAGGTTTCCTTCATTTTATATTTACTGAAGTTTTGAAGAGAAGTTTACAGAGAATCTAAACTGTGTCAACAGTAAAGGTATTTCAGTCTTCAATGGTAAGAACTATCATATCTATAAAGATATAATTTTATATCATCTTATTTCTCTTGGATATGATGTTATTTAAACTGCAATAGATGGATTTTATCATATTGATTATAAATTTCCTCTTACATATATTGACAAAAATAATCTTTATAATTATAGAATAACTTAAAATTATTTACTCTAATCACTTTCTAAACGTGTTTTTTAAGAGTAAAGGGTGTTTCCACCACCAAAGGTATATGGTATAAGTTGAAAAATATATATAAAAGAAACAAAAAAGTGAAAAAGGAAAAATTAAAAATCTAGAGGTTGAAGTATAAATATCTAAAAATGGGTGAGTATGAATCTATTTGGGAATTCTTTACCAGGATAAATGAAATTGTTAGCACTATCATAAGTCTTGGTGAAAATTTAGAGGATTCTATAGTTTTTTAAAAGATTTTAAGAATTATTCCTGACAAGTTTGATGAAAAAAGTTTCCTCATTGAAAGATAGAGATCCCGAAACTCTATCTCTAGATAATTTACATAGTACTCTCATCACATATGAGATGATAAGGGAGAAATTTATGAAAGGAAAAAAAATATGATCATGAAATGTCTTTAAAGGCTTATAAGAAAGAAAAATCTTATAAGGTTTTTTAGGAATAAGATGTTGCTGACCTTGATTCTGAAAATTAGGTATGTAAAATTCTTGATGAGATTTTATCCTTGTTTTCTAAAAATATTAAAAGAGATATAGATAAATAAAAAGGTGAAATTCCCTTGAATTGTTTTGAATGTGGATTCATTGGACACTTTGTGGCTAATTTCCCTTTAAGAAATAAAGAAAAGGAATTAAGAAGAAAAAAAGGCCAAGAAGGCTGTGGAAGAAACAAGTTGATAAGAAAAAATCTTTTTCCGTAGGGAAAGATAAAAATTTATCCAAATCCAAAAGGATAAGTTTCTTATCTAAAAATGTTGAATAAAAATACATTGAATCTGAATCTAAAAAATCTATTGAGAATGTTGGTGAGAATTATTTTATTTCAATAGTGAATAATTAAGAATTTGGAAGAAGTAGTTCTGAAGAAAAAGAAACTCAATTAGTATTTTATCTTAAATAATAATTGAAAGAGTGTCTGAGAAATATTGGAAGGTAAAAGAAAGAACTCAGGAAGTTGAAAAGTGATTATTCCTCAAAAAAAAAATAAAGAATGTTTTCCTAATGATAAAGTCAAGATATAGGAAGATATTTATGACTTGAAAAAATATCTTGATAAATAAAATAATCTTAATGAACATTTGGAATTAAAATTTAAAAGAATAAGAGTTGGAACTTGTCCAACTTTTTAAGGATGAATAGACAGTATTAGTTTTAAAAACTGTATCTATAAAGTTGGTGAAAGTTATCATGAGGTAGAACCTAATAAGGATTAACAAAAGTTACTTTCAAAGGTTTAGAATAAAGATGGAGTTGTTTTTGAGAATAATAAAGTTGGAAATGTTTTTGAAGAGAAGAAATCTAAGAAGTTTATGTATTTCTCCAAGACCAACAAAGTCACGAAGTCAGAAGTTTCTAAAAAATATGAGTTCGAAAAGATTTCTATTACTTTTGGTTTCGATAAATCTGAAAAGAAAACCAAGACTAAAAAGAAGAATCTGGTTGATGATAGAAAAGTCGGTGGTCAACAAAGTTCTAATAATAAAGATAAGAAGGTTGTTGAGAAACATGTTCACAACTCCGGTCAATATGGAAGTTTCAGATTCAAATATTCTTTCTATGAATACTTATAGTATTGTGGTGAATTCGTACATGAAAAAAATATGTGTTGGTTCAACCAAAAACATTATTACCATCGCACAAACTACAAAAGGAAAAGTTTGAGGGGGAGTCAATACCCTCAAATGAAGAAGTCTGAGAAGGATGTTCTGAAGAAACCTGAGAAGGTTGGTGTGAAAATTGAAAATAGGTTCCAAACCCTAGAAAATATTTACGAAAGGTGTTATAAACATGTAAACCTTGAAAAATTATGTCTTATTTTGTCACTAAAACAACAAAAGTTTGTTAATTATTCTCAGAAGTTGGAGGTTAAGAAGGATAAATGGAAAGAAAAATCTCTTATTGTTTAAACTGATCTTAAAGAAATTAAGGGAGAAAGACCTCAGATTCGAGATAGTGGGTGTTATTCTCATATTATTTGAGACTTGACATTTATGAATAATGTAAGATAATTCAAATAATTTATAGTGACATTTGGTAATGATGAATCACTCAGAATCAAAGGTGTTAGATCAACCATCATTGGGAAAGAAAAGTCGAATTCCAATAAATCATTGTATGTTGATGGGATGAAACAAAACTTTATAAGTGTTTCAAAACTCTATGATAAATAAAAAAAGTTATTTTTAGAAAATATGGTTTTTTTTGAATATTGAAAAAGATGGAAAGATATTTCCAAGAGTCCAACATGCAAAAGGAAATTTATTTCATGTTTGTGAAATACAAAACTCTTGTTACTTGGGCATGGTGGAAAAAAATCAGTTGTCAAATAAAAGGCTAGGACACATGTGTTATAGAAACATGAGAAACTTATCTAATTGAGACAGTGTCTATAGTATTCCTGATATGTCAAGAAAAAGAGACTGGTGTTTCACTATTTATCAGAAAGGAAAGATTACAAATTCTATACATAAGAATGATGGAATTTGTTCAAAAAAACCCTCGAACTTATCCATTCCTATATTTGTGGGCCAATGATAAAATTATAAACCAATGGAGATAAGTACTTAGTCATTTTCATTAATGAATTTACTCACATTACTTATGTTATTTATATGAAACATAAGTCAGATACTCTGAAAATGTTCAAAATTTTTAGGATGAAAGCTAAGAAGGAATGCGAGTATTCTGTGAAGAAGTTGAGAAATGATAATAGTGGTGAGTATATAAATGAATAATTTGAAATTTATCTTGAGAATCATGTAATTTTGAATGATTTTAGTTCATATTACACTCCTTAACAAAATTGTGTTGTTGAAAGGAAGAATAGAATTTTTGTGGAAATAGGGAGAACTATGTTACTTGAATATGGTCTTTCTCATTACTTTTGGAGGAAATCCATGAGTACTATTGTGTATATCCAAAACCAATGTTTCTATTGGCCATGTTTAGATATGACCCCATATGAAATTTTTTATAATAACACTCTAAGTTTGAGACACTTAAGAGTTTTTGGGAGTCCATGCATCGTAAAGAAGAAAGGTTGAAACATTGGAAAGTTTGAGTTGAGAGGTGAAGATAGAATTTTTCTTGTCTATGCTTCAAAATTAAGAGGATATATGTGTTTCAATAAAAAATAAGAAGAATAGTTTATTTTGTTGATGTGAAGGTTATCGAAAAGGATGATGAATATAAACAGACTTGGGATGATATGGAAGATGAGCAAGATAACAATTTTTTTAACAATCCTGATAAGGATACTAAAATAGTAATCTTAATCAAGAAGAAGAATCAGACTTAGTGATTTCAAGTGATGAGGAAGAAACTATAAAATCTCATCCTAGACTAAGGAAGAAAGTGGAATATTAGAACATTATTAGTGATCAATATCAGAAGGTTTAAATAATAAGAACATCAAAATTTTTTTACACACACTTCTTTATATTCAAAAGTCGAGCTGAATGATGTGAATAAAGCTTTTGAGAATCCAAAATGGGTTCATGACATGAATGAAAAGCTGGATTAGATAGAAAATAATGATACTTGGGAACTCATACCCAATCTGGATAACAAAAAATTTATTAGTGAAAAATGGGTTTTCCAAAACAATCTAAATGAAGAAGGTGAAGTGATAAAGAAAAATAATTCTCAGATATATCAGAGACACAAAATTTTTTAGAATCATGTATTATATCTCAGAAAGTATTGACTTGTTTGGGTATTCTGATGTTGATTGGGTAGGTAATGTTGATGAAAAAATATCCACATCTGGTGGAGTTTTCTTTCTGGGTAAAAGTTGTGCTAGTTGGCATAGAAAGAAACAAAATTCAATAACTCTTAGTATGGATGAAGCTAAGTATGTTTCTGCCACTCAATCTGCTACTCAACTTCTATGGATGAAGACTCAGTTAGAAGATTTACTTGTTGAAGTGAATTTACCCTTTCTCTTGGATTACGATCATCACATTGACATCAACCTTACTATAAATCTGGTACAACATTCTTATTCAAAACATATTTATATCAAGTACCACTTCATCAAATAACATGTGGAGAATAATGAATTGAAGCTGGAGTATGTTTCTACATCAAAACAAGTTACTGAAATTTTTAGAAAACCATTATCGAATGAATCTAATTATAAATTGAGGTTGAACATGGGTTTCCAACCTATTTCTCATCAAGTTTGAGGTGTGTTTTTTTATCTCTCATCTAGTATTTGGATAGTGTTTTCAAGGGGTAATTGTTTCATTCTATCCATTGTATATGTGATGAGCATTTTAATGAAGCATGTGTAAAGTGAGAGTAGTGGGTAAGATGATAATTCAACATGTAAGTGTGTGAAATATTCTAACTATTTTTTGGAGTGATTTTAGGAAACTTTTTTTTTCAGGAAATTTGAAGAATAAAAGTAGAAGAAGAAGAAGAAAGTTTTGGAGAAAAGATGAGGATGTTTCATAATCACAATGTTTGGAAAACATTGATTTTCTATCAATAATTCATGTTTCCAATGAGTTAGATCATGTAAACTTAGAATATTTGACAATTAATCCATATATTGAGATTAAAAATTTCAGTGATTTATGAATCTTGGTTGACAACAAAATCTAAAGGGGGAGATTTTTGGGACCAAGTTGGATGGAGAAGGTTTTTAGAAGCCAAAAAAAGTTTATTTTACAAGTGTGTTATTTTTTTTTCAAAGAAAATAAATCTATTCACTTTTTAAAATTTTACAATCATATTGAACATCGTATTTAGGAAATAAAACTCAAAAATCTTAATAAAGTCCATTGGAATAAGAAGATGTTTTTTGAAAGAAATGGGTCACCAGACTAACCTTGATTTCGGAATAATAGAAAGATTGTGATGAGGTGATGCTTCAGATTATGACTATATCCGATGAAAATCTGATGATGATTTTCTATTTTTTAATTCAAAAATTCATAATTTTTCTAGAGACTTGTGATGAAATCCTTATGAAGGAAAGGGAGAGTGGTTCTAATTGTATTCAAGTTTGGTTGGAAATAAAAATGATGCTGGAAGAATAATAATTTATAAAACTTACTAATGTAAGTTAGATGATACTGAATATGATCTTCAATGTATTAAAATTCATGAAGTAAATCATGATACTAGTTGAAGTATTTAGAATAAGGAATTTGTTAAAGTTGAATCTTTCTGGTCTCAGTCCATCAGAATGATAACACCAGATCCAGAAATGTTTGTTGGCTAAGAAGGTTGACCAGAACATGAAGTTATGAAGATGTTGGTTTTTAGTAATAAGAAAAAACCATGAGAAAAAAATCTTCAGATAAATATGTTGTATGAATCATATTCATATAAGAAAATAAGTTTCTGAAGTTAAATCTCATAGAACCGATCCATCGAACATGGTTTTCCACCGATCCATCATAATGGATTCTGACACCGATTCATATTATTTGTATCTTTTGTATATCAGATGCAGAGTTTTTATTGGAAGGATAATTTATTTGTAGGGATGTTTTTGGAACCAATAAATATATAGAAGAAGATAAGTTACTGGTGACCAATATGAAGAATAAAATTAGAGATCAATCAACAATGTAGTCAACCATTTCTCATCAAGATGAGTTGTTGAGTTTTTTCTAGATGGAAACTTTGTTTTTCTTTATCAAGTGGGTCAAGAGAAAATAAATGAAATTATTTGTTTACAAGTGGGTCAAGAGAAATAAGAACTCGGATATGTTTTTCTTTGGGACATGAGATAAACTATCCATTACCATGTAATAATTAGGCCAAGATCCATTTAACTAGTAATGACATCAAAATATCAGAGTGAAGCAGAGACCAATCCATTTGAAGTAGGATGACACAAATAAGTATCACCGAATGTAGGATCATTATTTTGAGAAAAGAAGAAACAGATAATTGCTTGAATCTTTTCAAAATATTATCAAGGAAGTGGTTGAATAAGTTTTTTAAAATGTTTTCATATGTTTCATTTGTTCTAGAGCAACATAATGAAGAATTTTTTATCTCCACTGTAATTAAGATATCAGAATGAGAAGTTGGTTCTAAGAATCGTAATGAGAAGAAATATGTTTGTTTTTCTTTGGTACAAAGTAATGTAGTGAAATTTATTCAAGTATAATTTATTTGAAAGAGGGTCAAGAAAATAAGAGTGACCTTATGTCTCCATCATAAAGGAAAAATTGGAATGGAAAATTAGAATCAGACTGAAGTTTGTAAAGAGGTTTGAAATAAGATGAAGTCATGAGAAGATTCGAGAAGGATCGATAATATTTGAGAAGTGTTGAAGAAGTCAAAGAGTCATATAAAATTCAAGAAGAACTAAATATTTGGGAAATTTGGTTGAGCGGGAAATATTTTCAGAATCCCACTGAAACCTCTTTTGGGATTACTATAAAAGAGGAAGTACTTTGTACTTTTCTGACACTTGTGCTATTCAGAAGAGAAGAGAGAGAATCTATAAAATTATAGGGAGAAGACTTTTCTGATTTTTGATTTTCTTAGGATGTTTTCTAGACATAAGAAGAAAAAGAGAAGAGATAATATCGTAATCAGTGATTTCATATTCAGAACGAGTAATTGGACCAGGATTTTTAGACTAAAGAAGAAGAGATGAATTGTTTTTAAGTGGTATTTTTACAGAATTAATTTTTCTATATTGAGAAATTGGAATTGGTAATCAGACTAAGAAATCAAACTGAGTATTATTACGAAGTCTAGAAAGTTCTTACCTACTCCAGGGTTTGAAAGTGAAGAATTATATTGAATGTTTTATTTGTGAAAGTTAATCAAGAATCATCATAACATGTTTTTTACACAAATCATATTACATCATTTCGTGATACTTGAAGCACGAACACTGTTTTATTGAACATAGTGTTACAAAAGTGTAATGACATATCCTTCACATTGTATTCCACAAAAAAAAGGATTTTTTATAGTGGATTATGTGGTATTGGATTGTTTACAAAACTATACCAGGGATGTAGCTACTCTTGTTGAGAAGTGAAGCTTGTAAATTCTTTTATTCCTATGGTTGTGTGCTTGGTTTTGTTTTCATACAGGTAAAAAATCATTAACATGAGGTGAATATTGATTCAAAAATGGAAAAATTAAAAAGAAAAAGATATCACTAATTTACCCCTCCCCCACTCATTGGTTCATTGATCTGAGTGGGAAATCTCAAGAGAGGCATTTGTTGGTCTTCAAATAGTGGTGAAATCATATTCCCAACATTGAATGATATTTTGGTCATCCTTTCATCTTACAATCATGTAGTTTCTTCCCACACAATAGTAATAATAAGATATAACTTTTGAAATTCAGTTCCCTAGACCCAACTTGTGATGTACTTTGATTACCACTACATGTATACAATTTGATATATATATATATATGTACATGTGCTTATCTTTCCATAATATCGTTGATACTTCTACGTCCACTATATTTATGGTAATTTCCTTAGATTACGTGTTGTATCAATGAGTTATAGAAGATCCCGGGCTATAATGAGAACCTAGAGATAATATTACAGTAATCTTAAAGTAATTTCCTATGGTCCAGATACATCATACTGACAGAACACAGATGATGTGTGACTATAAGGTGTTGGGGGATCCTAATCATTGAGACTTATTATCATGAAGTTCACACTTAGTAATCTCTATTAGTTGAGATCATGAGGACAAACCCTCCAATAGGAATGCCACATGTTCTGGGTGACATTGGGTGATCCTATATATGGATATGTGTATTGGTCTCTTGACTTGAGATCATTATCAATGTGTTTCATTTGATCATATACTTTGATGAAAGGTGAAAACCATGATAATAAAGTCATAGTGAGGTAGTTTTTGTTGGGTACGTCATTGGTGGTATGACATTGATTGAATGATCAAGATAAGATTTTTCGCTTCTGAGTTAAGGAAGATATATCTTGGGTATGGTTGATTAGGATGTTAGTAACTTCAAAAATCTATAGCCATGGTAGTTGAAGGTAAGTCTATCCGATTATATCAAAAAATAATGAAGCAAGAAAATCATGACGACACAAGTGTGCATCCTACTTTATGAGATAATGTATGACAAAGATTTTATATTACATAGTGTGTGTTTGTAGGTTGGTTGTCATTGCTATGAATTTTCCTTATCTATTTAGGGGCCTTGATGGGTTTCTAGACTCCACTCTTAGTCTATGAATATTATTCACTGCTATCGAGATAAGGGCCTAGAGGGTTACACAAAATAGCACATTTGAGAATCTGGCATATTTAGTTGAATAAGAATATAAGACATGGTGGGAACCACCATGGGGTCTTAGTGTTATATATGTTCTATAGATCACCAATAAATAAATAAATTCATTATTATTCAAGTAAAGAATAATTGGGTCAAATTTATTTATTACATGTACTTAAAAGTAATTAAGTAAATACAAGGATCAATATTATATGAATGAATATTAATATAATATTCCAGGTTTGGGTAATATTATCAGGAGTTATGAGTCAAATTAATGGCATGGGTTTATCATGTAATATATTTAATATATATTACACATATGTGATAAAATATAAATAATATTTATGATGCATTTTAGTTTTTCATAAATAATTATTTATAATACTTATTTAGTGAGAGTTTATTACACGGGGTTCAGGAACCCTAACTGAGTATTATGACTATCAACTATATAATTGGATAGAATCTCTTCCCAATACACTATTCATTTTTTTGAAATTGAGTGATTTTATCTCCTCTTGATTCCTAGAGTGAGAATCACTCAATTCGAGTGAACAATCCAAGTTCATCTTCACAGATCGAAGACAGTGGATCGTGGTGATCACTATTGCATTGAAGTGATCATCAGAGCTCTGTGATAGCACCTGGAATATAACAAATGGTGCGTGTGTAGATTCAAGAATCATGTGTGTATGATTTAGAGGTATTCAACATCGGATCCTTTGAGAAATGGACGCTGACAACTTATGATAGATTTGCGTGCATAAAACTAGATTGAGGTATTTGTTTTTTCTTCTAATTTTGATCCTATTAAACCATATGGGATCCTCAGACTGTAATGGGCCAGATTTCCAGTTTTGAAGATATTTCATCCCTTTGATGATGGAAAAAAATTTAAATTCTCAGCCCACCGGCTTCCGCTAAGCACCCCGATACCTTCAATTGGTATCAGAATGATATTTTTTTTCCAAGTCAAGATAAATTAAATTTATTTAAATTTTAAGTAGAGTATGTTAAAATAGTTCCAATGAATCTTACTGCACATAAATCAGATTTCGGATGACCAAGTTATGGTCATCTGGAAAAAAATATGGATCACAGTAGTGTATTTCAGATTTAAGTATTTTGAATTATTAAACATTTTAAAGAACAAGATATATATATATATACATATTTTGAGAATATTCTTGATATTATGTTGAAATCTGGACAAGGATTGATCAGAATCCGGTCACCGGATTTTCTTCAGTGGTGACCCAATAATGCAGAGGAATAAAATATAATATACTATTAAAATATTTTTCTATTTTTTTATAATAAAACAAAAAATGGAGTCCATTTTTTCTCTGCTAGTGGGGTGGGTGTTTTTGAAATTTGGGATGAGAATTTCTTCAGCTGTGGGTCTGGAAACCTATTTGTAAAAAAGGGTAGGGGTTATTGACTGAAGACCTGTCTGGGTCTTCTTCCTTGTGAGAACCCCTTTCCCTTTTAGATGAGCAAGACTGCCTCCCCCTTCTCACCTGGTTTTCAAGCCCCCCCACCTCACCATCGTCATCAACTCCTCACACCTCTGGCCACAATCAGACTCCATCGTCTCATGCCTGGGCGACCCCCTCTTCTCCTTCGACAAGAGTGGCGCCAACCTAGAACCATCATGGATGCCTCTCCCTTGCGGGATGCCATCATCATCTGGATCGGGAATCCCCAGCCACATCAAGCCTGACCGACAGCCGAAATCCATCCCCGTCTCCATCCACAGCCCAGACGGCCTCCTTCCCTTAGTGTGAGATACCCATCTGATTGCCACAGGTCCAGTTGGACCCAATCTTCCCCGCTTTTAGATGGGGCATGTCTGCCTGACCTGAAACTAGTCTGGATAGGCCTTCCTAGGCCAGAATACCCCTGTACAGGGTTTTCTTGGCCCCAATGGACTAACGGGGCTACGTCATAGTTTTCAAAGGTTCAAGGTGGGATTTTTCAAAGCCTGATTGAAATTAATAATCAAAATAAATTAATTTGATTAATTTAATTTTAGTTTTAAATTAAATTAATTAAAATTAATTTTGATTTTAAAATCATTGTAATATGAAATGTTAATTTAATTTAAAATTAAATAAAATTAATGGTTTTAATTTAATTTTTGGTTTTAAAATTAAATTAAAGGAGGAACAGAATAAATAAATTATTTGAATTTATTTAAATTCAATTAATTTATTATAATACCCTCATACTTTTAAATTTATCGCAATTTAATTTTTATTATGCATTTATTTATTATACCGACTGGTATTGAGCTAGTGGCTGACTTGTGTATGTCTGTAATATTTAATTAATTATTTATTGAGTGTGATGATTGTAATAAGTAGGTAATTAAATAATGGTATGTGCATCATCTTGTTTTTCATTCAAATATATATAAGGACCCACGTGTCCAATGCACTTATTGTCCATTGCACCCATAAACCTCCTTATTTTCACATGAGTATATTTTTATATAGATGATGAAGTTTAAGATATGAACCCCGCTAACTCAAGGAAGTAATCTAGAAAAGAAGTGAATAAATTGCAATGGGGGTGAGCTGCGATACGAGTCCAGAGTCGACTCTGGTATGAAACCCCCTAGGACAAAAATGATACATTATGGATCAATCATAATTAGAAGCTCAAGACCAGTTATATAGAATTTATTTCTTTTATGAATTGTTTGTTATTTTATGCAAGTGTATGATTATTATGCGATCAAATAAAATAATAAACAAGTAAAAATTCGTAGATTTGTGACGTATGTTTTCTATTGCATGTTTAGTTATGAGAGAGACAATATAGATTGAACATATTTAATAGAAATTGATTACATTCATCAAGAAATAATAAAATCCCTCAGATATATTAAGTCTTAATGCCTTCCATTGCTCACATTTGAACAAAACATGGTGTTTAGGGTGCTCGTCACCCATATTTGAGAGTTCTTCTTACTACCATGGAGTTCTCATGAGAGTATTGGGTCGAATTAAATAAAGTAAGTAGTCAAGGATTAATCATTGCTAACTTTCTATCACTTTAGAGGAAAAGAGTTGAGGGAAACAATTTACGATTCTAATAAGCCAGGAATTTACTCAGCAGATCAAGGAACCACCGGTTAAAGCGGTTGACCATCCTAGATCCTATCTTGAAACTCTCCAAGTAGTGGAATAACTATATCTTGTAGACTATGAGGGGAGGTTTTGAGGATCCTTTCCACTAGAATACTCAAGTGACAGAGTATTCTAAATCTAATAGTGAGGTCTATTAAGGTTCAATAAAATATTGAGAGATATTAAATGATTTAATAATTAATCAATCATAAATTTCTAAATGGTAATCAAGATAAAGTACTGAATGTTAAAATTTATTTTTTGAAGATCTGAAATGGAAATCACCAACACCAAAATTACATTATCACAACAATCAATTTTGAATAAAGAAAATATCCTGACTGGCTATAACTTCCAGGAGTGGTATAGGTGCTTGTGTATAGTACTACACCAAGAAAGGAAGATTTATGTGATAGAATCCTCAGTTCCTACAGAGCCTCCTTAAGGAGTAAGAAAGACAGATAAAGAAAAATGAAAAAAATCATATAGTTGATGCACTAGATGTTCAATGCATCATGTTGTCATCCATGTCCAGACAATTGTAGAAAATGTATGAGGAAGAGGATGCCTAAAAGATACTGACTCATCTCCAAGAATTATACCAGGAGAGAGTAAGACAAGAGAGGTATGAAATTTCTAGTTCCCTTTATAGGTGCAGGCCAATAGAAGTGAATCAAGAAGGACCTCATGTACTCAAGATGATCAGGTAAATTGAAAGGATTGAAGCCCTTGGGTTTAAATTGAATCAAGAACTAGCGAATGATCTCATTATTTCCTTTTTACTACCAAGATTTTCAAATTTTATTGTTAATTATAAGATGAATAATATGAAAAAGTAACTCCTATACCTTTTTGGATTTAGTTCACCAAGCTGATAAGGTTATTAAGAACACTAATTCTTTAGTCCTTATGGTGAACAAGAGGAGGAAGGGAAAGGAAAAGGGGTATAAGGCTAAGTCCAGGCTAAAGACACCCATGCATTTTCCTTCAAAAAAGACAATAATTCAAAGGCATGGAAATGAGAAGAAGTATGTCTACTTTTTTATGTGGAAATAAAGACCACTGGAAGAAAAATTACAGAGTTGGGAAGAAGAAGCAAGGTGAAAATTCCACTTCAGGTATTTATATCATCGAATGAAATATTTCATTATCTATAAGTTGGGTATTGGATAAAACATGTGGATCACATATATGTATTCATATACATGAACCAATTAGATTCAAGAATATTGAAAAAGGTGAAGTTGATCTCTGAGCTAAGAATGGTGTAAGTTTAGTAGCCTTGGCAGTGGGATATTATCATTTGAATTTGCCTAGGGGTTTGGTTCTTGTATTAAATAATTATTATTATGTAACTTTTGTAACTAGAAACATAATATCAATGTCAATTTTAGACACAATGAGATTATATTTCAAGTTTGTAAATAAATGTTGTCTCTTTTATAAGGATAACATGGGTTATGGTATAGAACATCTTAATAATGTCTTATATATACTTGAACTTGATGACCCGATAATGAAAATCAATGAAAAAACTAGTGAGAATGAATCATATAACACCTGCCTATGGCACTTCAAGATAGGTCATGTAAATGATAAGTGATTACAAAAAATTACATCAAGAAGGGTATTTAGACTTGGTTTAATTAAAACCCTTAGATGTATGTCATGCTTGTTTATAAGGGAAAATGGATAAATCACCCTTCTATGGGAAGGGAGGAAGAGATAATGAATTACTGGAATTAATTCATGCTGACATATGTGGTCCATTTTCATTATAGGAAAGGGGTGGGTTTTTTTACTTCATTACTTTTATCAATGAATATAGTAGGTATTACTATATCTACTTAACGTGGTATAATTCAGATTCCTTTCGGATGTTTAAGAAATACTAACATGAAGTGGAAAACTAGCTTGGTAAGAAGATTAAGGTACTCCGCTCAGACCAAGGTGGAGAGTATGTTAACCATGATTTCATTGATCACTTGAAGGAGTGTGAGATAGTATCCCCACTCACTCCTCATCATACACCACAATGGTTTTTTATTAATGATTTAGTGGTGGTTTTTTAAAAAACGCCGCTCAAACCTTTTTTTTCAACCCCAACACTTCCCCCACCCCACCCGCCACACCCTTCTCTCCCCGACCCTTGTAAGACCCCCCCCCCCCCCCAATGACCTCTGAAACCCTCGTTGCCTTGCCCCTCACCACCTCACCATGCCACATCACCTTGTCGTGCCTCGCCACCCTACCACTGCACCACCTCACCCATTTCCAAGGTAGTTTATCAAATTGGTTATGACAAATACCATATTTGATCTTAGGTAGTATTTTACTACTGCACAATTTTTACTTCCCATGATAAAGCTAGATCCTTTTTGGTTATATTTTAGTGAACCATGAATTACTCCTCATCCAATAATTTATAACTAGTATAATTAGAATTTAGAGTAGCATGAAGAGAATGTATCCTTGTAACCTGATTTATGTTTGGCTTGATATTTTTATACCTATTTGGATTCCATAATATAATATTCATTTTTTATTCATTTTTTATGTTGTGATCATGTGTGACATGGAATTGTGTTTTATTGATATTATAGTTAATGTATCACATTCAAGCATATTTACCTTTTGTTTTGTTGAGAATTAGATTCATTATAATGGAATTATTTCTTAATCATGACTATTACTTTGATATGTTGAGCTCATTTTTACTTTTTTATACCAATAATGTTGATTAGTATAAATAATAATTCTACCTTGACCATGGATATTGTTTTGATAAATAATGAGTATGTTAGAAGGGGTATTTTTCTATTGTATAACTTATGTCTTGGTATGTATTATATTGAGATTGATGAATGGGATGGTATCACAATGACTTGAATTTTGTATACCCCTTTCACCTATCCCTCAATTCATGCGATGATAGTTCCTTGATTCTTGTATACACTTTCCTCTTTCAAAAATACAAGGATTTTACCATGACTCAACCATGAGAAGTATTGCTATGATCTTAGTTCGATGGGAATGGAATCATGGATTCCTTGACCTGATGTCTCATATCCAAGTATAGGAATAAAGAAATTATGTTAGGTATAGAACCTCCCATTATATGGATTTATTGTTTATAATTGATTCTATTTTATGAAGTTTTCCATTATCTGATTCTTCCATATTTTTATTGATAACCATTTGTAAAGTCATTTTTATATAAATATATATAAATGTTTATATTGATATAAGGAACATATGTAAGTATATTCCATATAAGTTAGAAACTAGGTGGTTTATTACTGAGTATTATATGATCACACCCAACATACACACTTAGGGGGACATGAAATTTCATGGTCTATTTTTTGGGTACCTATAGGTACAATTACATGTTCAGATGATTTTTTTTCTAAGAATGGTTGATTTTTGTATGACTCGTGTTCCATTTAGTGTTGTAAATAGAGACAAGAGATTGATTTTTTCATTTAGCCTTAGGTTTCAGGGATCATTTTATACTATTGACCTTTATATGATTTGTAAATATTTATCAAATGAAATTCACTCTATTTGGATCATGTCGGTTTTCTTGTATTTTAGTTTATTAATAAAATTGGGTAAACCAAATCCCACTGGTCTTCTTAGAACTCCGATGCTATTCTACTTCCTTTGGTGATCGAGAGGTAAAAATGAGGTCATTTAGTGCTCTATCCTAGTACTATTTAGGTATCTTGGTCAGCATCACTACACCACATGTACTTTTTTTCTAACATAAGATCTTGAATCATGGAGGTGATTTTTTTACTTTTACCTTTATCTCTTAAATCCCTTGGTTTATGATCCCTACCTCTTACTCCATATCAACCATTAATAGTAATTAATTATGGTTTTTTAATTTAAATTGTTGATATAAAGGATTTAAATACCAATAGTACTATTTGTAGTTATTTTCCCATCTAGAATAGTTTATGAAATTGCTCCATCCAAATTAGTTTGTATGTAATATTATGTTGAATACTATAATTTTATAGATTAATTTTTTGATACTTTATAATAGATTTGATGCAAGTGATGAGTTTTGTATTTACTTGTATCTTTTACAGTGAAAATGTTTTTAGTATTCTTCCGTTGATTTATGGAATTATCCAAACCACATAAATATTTATTTTCTATTTGGTTTTATTTTGAGTGAAGTGTGTTAATAGAGTTTTTGGTAGTAATTTGGAGATATCACTTCTTAGTTATAGTGCATAGACTTGGTGGTGGCAATTATAAGACAAACCTCTATTCAATAGGATTATGGAGATTTTCACTATACAGGATGAGGTTCATTATACAAATTTATATCCATTGTATATCATAGATTTTATGTAGCTTTACACTCATTTTTTATGATGTGTTGTTTGGTTCTTTCAATTTTATTAGATGTTCTATTCCTCTATCCGATTATTTCTACCTAATAACCACCATGGTTTATTTGGAAAAAGTGTATTTGAGGAATTTTTTTGATATAATCCTAGAGTTTTTCCAAATATTTAATGTATTTATATATTTTTTCAACTAGTATATATGAATCGTTTCCCTATTTATTAATATTAATGTGTTTTAATCTTTTTTTTAATATTCATTATCATTGTTATGTATATTTTGTTTGTTAATACTGTGCATCTGTTATCTTTTTTATTTTTTTATACATAATTATTTTTGAAATATATGTTCTGAACTTAATTTTATTTGATTAAATGATAGGAATTCCAAGGAGTAAGCGATATAATATTTCATCGACCACTTCGACAGATGATGATCCATCTGTCTCCCTCCTTATGAAATTTGAGCCACCATCCACCTACCCTCTTACACCATCTCCCCCTGCACCATCTCTCACACCCTCTGGGAGTGGCCCTTCAGTAGCTCAGTCGTCACCTCCCACTTCAGTAACCTCAGTGGTGGGGGAGTGGTGTGCTACTTCTAGTTCTTTGCAGGGATACTGGATGGTGACTATTATAGGTGCAAATTTTAATGTGAATAAATTTATTGCACTTTTTTTATACTAACTGTTTTTTAATTAAATATGGAAAAAATGAAACTATGGAGAAAAATATAAAAGGTTTAGATATATGGAATCTGACCAGAGAGAAGATAGTTGTCCCATTTGATTCATATGGGGTCCCTACAGATGACGCTATAGGATTACTTGGATAGATTTTAGGGCTGCTGGCCACAGAGCCCGTTTCCCTTCCTATTTCATATAACGATTGGATACATATGCCCGTAAGTTAGAAAAATGATTATTATTATTCCCAAATAAAGGTAATTTTAATACATTATGGTGTAAATTAATGTCATGTTATTAATATTTTCAAAATGAATTTCTGTGTACATATGTTTTTCCACTTTACGATTGTTGATGTGATAGCAAAAAAGTGGACATTGAAAAATCTTGGAAAAAAATGGAAAGACTTTAAATGGATATTGTAGGGTGATGTCAACGATACTTCATTGAACTCCCAATAGATATATTACAAGCTACCCGATGGGGTACCCAAAGGGCAGTGGAAAGTTTTTGTTGACAGACATCGTGATGAGAAGCAGATGGTATTTAAATATATATTACTATAATAACCTAATTTTACATTTATACATGTATATTAACAGGATATGAAATTGAATAAATTAATATTAAATTGAATTTTATTTATTTTAGGATCTTTCAAGAAAGAATGCATCAAGCTGGGCTAAGCAGGTCATCCCTCACACTGTGGGGTCAAAGAGTTTTTCTAGAAGCCGATATGCTTTGGTGATCTTTTCATTAGTTTAAATATTTATAAGACACTATTATTTGTTTAATATATTAAATTTTTGATTTATGTTTGTTTAATATGGTCACATATTTTAGGAAATGAAGCATCCCGAACAGAAGTTTGGTTGAATGTTCAACAAAAATCTGATGGAAGTTTTTTAATGAGCCATCCAAAGAAGTTGGGGTATGAACTCATTTTTCATTATAATAAATTATTATCCATTGTTATTATGTTAATATATATTGATTCTAATATGATTTCTATTTAATTTATAGGAAAAAATTAAATAACTATGGGATGCCAATCCTGCACAGTCATACTTAGTCTCCCAGGATAAACTAGTTACTAAAGTCCTTGGGAAGGAGAATCTTGGTAGAGTGCGCGTGATGAGTTTGGGACCCATACCATATGAGGTCATTGGAAGGACACCAGGGATTTTAGCTGCATCTACTTCTGGTTGTAGTCATTCCATACTCTGAGAGACTCAGAGAGAGATTGTTTCTCTACGAAACACAGTTCACGACCAGGGGGTTCAGATATCTGCTTTGCAGAAAGCATTGATTGATTTATATTAGAAGATGACCAGATCTTCCCTCGGTGGTATTTCCTCAATTGGTAGTGATCAGGTAAATCACAAAAATTCAAAATCATTCAGTTTTTAAACTTTTATTGGTTTGAAGTTTAAATATAAATATATAACAATATTTAATTTTCAATATAATGTTCTTTCAGGTGGTAGCAGGAAGTAGAGATGGAGGTGGAGAGGGTGACGTGATTTTTTCATCATTAGACCGTGATTAGTTTTTTTGTTGATATGTTGGAAAAATATGGTAACATTTGGTTTGTATATGTATCATGTGTGACACATATTTTCCACCAAACATTTTCATGACCTAACATTTTCTTAATTTCTCATGTTTCCTTTTATGTATTTTATTGATTTATGATGTTTCCTTTTATGTATTCATTTATCGAGTGTGGTATGCACTATATATGTCTATTATTTTTTGTCATGAATCATTTTTTATGATTCATTTTTCCTAAATTTATTAGGTTTGTTACCCAAGGATGAATGATCAAAAATATATCCTATAGTAACAGAAATCAATCCATTCATAGTTCTTGGAAAAGGTCCTCTATAAAAATTTGTCTCCTGTATAGGAAGAGAAGGATGAGATGTATGAGAACCATTATGTGAGAAAGAAATAAAAAAATTTATGCGAATAAGGAAGGGTCTTGCCTTTAGGGTATAACTAGCGTGATTATAATTTTTACCAAGGCTTATTATAGGAGATCCCAACATCATTACATATATTGAAACATCATGAATCAATCCACATATAGTTTTTATATAATACCCCTATTCATATTAGAATCTTTCCTAGGGTAAGACTCATTTTTTTTCATAACATTGGTTTATGGATAAAGAACCACATGCTAAGGATCCTTGTGTATATTTTGATAATATGTAGAGGAAGACAGGTCTTACTAGCTAGACTACTCTAAGAAGTTTCAAGCCTTACAAGATGGACCATGCATCACATAGTTTAACATCATGTGAAAATGAATAAAATAATCTATAGTTTAAGATCATATGAAAAATACCTTATTATATGAGGTTTAATGTAGTTTAAACTGATTTTTTAAAATGAAATGAACTTTTCTTGATTCCAACCTTATGGATGGAAAAACAATGTGAATGAAGAAACCCAGTCACTAAGATAAAGTGGGAGATTTGATATTGGTTTTTTGGTTGGGTTTGAGATAGGATATATAGGAATCATTATGTATCCCATGAAAATAGGAATCAATCCACACATAGTTTTTATAATTTTGGGGAAAATATGATCACCTTGACATAGAATTGAGAAATAATAGGGAAACCAAAATAAATAGAATGAGTGTAATGGTATATACCATTTATGAACTTTCCTTTGTACATTATCAAGTCTTGGGGATTTTTAGGAAGGGTTTTGTGGTGATTTTGAGGTTTTAGGATGTGTTTTATCCTTTTTAAGGCCACCATGGATTGTGCAATGACTTGTCTGGATATGAAGGAGATAGTTTTATGTTGGGCATGCTCTTGTGTAAAATGGGATTTATAACCATGACTTGGGGATTACATGGTGTTATGTGTGTTTTCCTAGTGGTTTTCTTATGCACCATGAGAATATTGAAATGCCCTTGGGTGGGCATGGAATATCAGAGGACCACCTGTCCAAAATAGGAAACCCAAGCTCACCACATTGTAGCATTGGGCATGGTGAGGGTAAAATGGTTGGAAAATGGGAACTAGGTCATGGATTCTTTACATGGAAGAATATAAAAGAACCATTATGGATTAGACCAATCAATTTTCTAAGATTTTTGGGAGGCCAACTTCCATTTTAAAATGAGAAAAAAGATAAAATGACAATGAGGGTTCTAGATCACACTTTTACCAAACCCACCACATGAGTTTTGGATATTAACCATGTTTTAATAGATTATAGTTTGATTCACTTATAAATATGAGTTTTATTACCTCCTTTTTTTGAATTTTAGACTTTCCCTTAATTCTTAATTAACCCTTACTCATCCTCCCCTTCCCCAGTCACTGCCCATGGTGTTCCAAACCACTTGAATCATATTGGATCATTTAGATTGAAGTTATTTGATTCATGGTATCCCTCTCTTTCCCCATTACTCCTTTATTATCTTTCTATTATATTAAAGAGTTCATTATAGTGTTACTTCTTCTCTTTTTTGGGTGGTTTTTTATGGAGTCTTATTATTCATTGGATTTAATAGTGATTCACTTGAGATCAGTGGTCGTGATGTGTTGTGGTTATGATGTGTTATATGTTATATCTATTGGAATGGTTTTTTTTTTCAGGGCATTGGTAATGGGACTGCTGTATCAGTTTCATTTTTTTAAATCTGTCTTTAGCGGCGGTTATAACCACTGCTAAATAGTTTTCATATTCTTTTATTATATCATGGTGGTTTTAATGGTTTTAGTGGCAGTTTTCCCTAGAAAAACTGATATTTTTTAGCGGCAATTTTAACCCCTGCTAAACAGTTTTCATATTACTTTATTATTTTTCATTGGATTTAATGGTTTTAGAGAAGGTTTCCCCCTGGCGAAATTGGTTTTTTTTTCACGGTGTTTATAACCTCCGTGAAAAAAAAAGTTTCACCGGGGGAAACCACCACTAAAACCATTAAAATTGCCGTGAAATGCACCCACTACAATGATTCCCATAAACCGCCACTAAATCTAGGAAACTGATTCCTATTGTATTTTGAAACAAACTTTAGCGTCGATTTAAAAAAAATGCCATAGAACCATATGACGGTGGTATAAACCACCGCCATTTCCAAAAAAAAAAACCACCGGGAAATGGTCTTTTTCTTGTAGTGAGGACATTGCTAGACATGGTCAGATCAATGATGAGTCACACAACTCTTCCATTGTCCTTTTATGGATACACTTTGTAGACAGAAGTATATACCCTTAACTGAGTACCAAAAAAAGCTACAGATTGGATTCGATATGATTTATGGTATGGAAAGAAACCTAGTCTATCACACATAAGAGTATAAGGATACGAGACTTTTTTCAATGCTATACTTAATGAAAAATTGGCATCCCTAAGCACTAAGTGAGTCTTTATATGTTATCCTAAGGAAACCAAAGGATATTACCTATATAACCCTTCATATAGAAAATTTATTTTGGCAAGACAAGCTACATTTCTATAAAGATAACACATTTCCAATAGAAATACTAGAATCAAGATTGGATTTGATGAATTTAATTCTATAGATGCACATGAGTTGGTATAGGAACAATCTCCATAAGTGACAGTGGGAGATGAAGTGGCTCTTGATACATAAGTAATGTGTAGGTCAAATCAAGAGGTTAGAGAACCAGAGCATTATAGTTTTTTGGTCACCGAGTTAGGTGACACATTACTCTTTGAGGATAATGAACCTCTAACTTACAAGTAATTAGTATAAGGCAAAGATGCAACTAAATGGAAAGATGACATGCATTATGAGATGGATTCTATGTACCAAAATAATGTTTATATTTTGGTTGACCCTATAGCTGATGTAAAACCCATTGGGTGAAAATGGGTATTCAAGAAAAATTTGGACATGGATGGTAAGGTTAGTACCTATAAAGTAAGACTGGTGGTGAAGGGTTTAAGACAACATCAAGGCATAGACTATGATGAAACCTTCTCACCAGTAGCAATTCTGAAATCCATTAGAATATTTCTTGCAATATCAACCTTCCATGATTATAAGATTTGGAAAATGGATTTCAAAACTGATTTTCTAAATGTTAAGTTAGTTTAAGACATTTATATGACACAAACTGAAGGGTTTGTTAGGTCAAATAATACCAATAAGGTGTTTAATATGCAGAGGTCCATTTATGGGTTGAATTGGGAATCATGATCATGGAATGTTCATTTTGATGAGGCTATAATAGAATTTGGTTTCGTTAAAAATGAAAGCAGTCCATGTTTCTATAATAAGGTTAATGGGAATGATATTGTTTTCCTATTATTATATGTTGATGACTTATTAATTATGGGAAACGAAGTGTAAGTCTTATAGTAAGTCAAGAATTGGTCAAATTAATGATTCTCTATGAAAGACTTAGGTGAATTATCCTACATTATAGGGATCAAGAACTATCAAGATAGATATTAGAGGCTTCTTGGGCTAAGTCAAAGTATATATATTAACAAGGTACTCAAAAGATAAAATATGGGACAATCCAAGAGAGGGTTGTTGCCCATGTCACATGGTATCAATCTCTCTAAGAAAATGTGTCCACAAACACATGAGGAGATTGATAGAATGAGTAGAATCCATTATTCCCTGAAAGTGGGTTCTATCATGTATTTCATTCTATGTATGAGGTTTGATGTTGCCTTTTCTTTAATGATGGTGGGAATATTTCAAGATAATCCAAGAAAGTTGCACTGGGAAAATGTTAAAATTATACTGAAGTACTTGATACATAAAAGGGATATGTTCATGGTGTATGGAGGAGATGAGGAACTAGTAGTGAGAGGATAAACTGATGCTAGTTTCCAAACAGATCATGATGATATGAAATTGCATCCATGCTACATATTTTTTCTGAATGGTGGTGCATTGAGCTGGAGAAGCTCGAAGAAATCTATGGTCATCGATTCTATAGTAGAATACAAGTATATAGAATCTTTTGATGCATCAAAGAAAGTGGTCTGGATACACATATTTATCTTAGACATTGGTGTCGTGCCTAGCAGTGCAGACCCTATTCTAGTTTATTATGATAATTCTGTAGTATTGGTGCTTTCCAAGGAGCCCAAGTCACACCAGAGGACATAGTATATACTTCAAAAGTTTCATCTCTTGAGGGATTTTACTTAGAGAGGTGAAGTCACAATTATTAGAGTAGCCACATAGGAAAATGTGGTAGACCCCCTGACTAAATCCATATCTCAGTAGAAGCATGATTCTCATATGAGACCTAGTTAATTGAGACTTATTAGTAGTTAACTCTAGTGTAAGTGGGAACATTGAAAGTGGGTTCCATAGACCCAACTTGTGATGTACTTTGATTACCACTACATGTATACAATTTGATATATATATATACATGTGCTTATCTTTCCATAATAGTGTTGATACTTTTGAGTCCACTTTATCTATGGTAATTTCCTTAGATTATGTGTCATATAAAAGGGTTATAGTAGATCCCAAGCTATAATGAGAATCAATAGATACTATGAAAGTAATATTAAATCAATGCCTTATAGTCCAGATACATTATACTAATAGGACACAAATGATGTGTGACTATCAGGTGTTGGGGGCTCATAAGAATTGGGACTTCTTCTCATGAAGTTCACACTTGATGATATCTAGTAGTTGAGATCATGAAGACAAACCCTCCAATAGGAACACCACATGTTTCAGGTGTCGTTGGTTATTCCTATCAACGAACATGTGTATTGGTCTCCTGACGTGAGATCATTATCAATGTGTGTCATTTGATCGCGTACTTTGATGTAAGGAGAAAACCATGACAAAAAATTCATGGTGAGGTATTTTGTGTTGTGTACATCATTGGTGGTATGACATTGATTGAATGATCAAAGTATGATTTGTTGCTTTCAAGTTGAGGAAGATATATCTCAGGCATGGTTGATCAGGATGGTAGTACCTTCATAAATTCATGTCCATTATAGTCAAAGGTAAGTTCATCCAGTTAGATCAACAAATAATAAACCAAGAAAAGGATGATGACATAAGTGTGCATCCTACTTTATTAGATATCATATGATAAAGAGATTATATTACACAGTGCGTTTTTGTAGGTTGGTTGTCATTGCTGTGACTTTTCCTTATCTCTTTAGGGGATTTGATGGGTTGCTAGACTCTATTTTTATTCTATGAATATTATTCACTGCTATTGAGATAAGGGTCTATAGGGTCACACATAATAACACATTCAAGAATATGCCATATTCAGTTGAATAGGAATAAAAGACATGGTGGGTCCCACCATGTTCTGAGTGTTATCCATGTTCTATCGATCACCAATAAATAAATAAATTCATTATTATTCAAGTAAAGAATAAATGGGTTGAATTTATTTATTACATGTATTTACAAGTAATTAAGTAAATACAAGGATCAATATTATACGAATCAATATTATTATAATATTCTGAGTTCGTGTAATTTTATTAGGAGTCGCGAGTCGAGTTAATGGCTCAGGTTTATCATGTAATATATTTAATATATATATAACATGTATCTAATAAAAAATAAAAAATATTTATGACATAGTTTATTTCATTATAAATAATTATTGATAATACTTATTTAGTGGATGTTTATTATACAGGGGTCAGGAATCCTTACCGGGTATTATGAATATCCACTATATAAGTAGAGAGATGCTCATTCCAACACACTATTCATTCCATTGGAAATTAAATATTCTCTTTCCTTATAATTCCTATAGAGATAATCGCTCAATTCGAGTAAGAAATCCAAGTTCATCTTTATGGATCAAAGACAATGGATCATGGTGATCGTCTCTACGTTGAAGTGATCGTCGAAGCTCCGTGATAGCACCCAAAATCTAACAAAAGGTGCACACATAGATTCAAGAAGCATGTATGGATGATCTAGAGGGATTCAAAATCAGATCCTTCAAGAAACAAATGCCGACAACTTGTGACGGATTTTCAAGCATCAAACTGAATCGATGTATTTGTTTGTTTTGTTAATTATGCTCTGATTAAACCATACGAGATCCTCAAACCGTAATGGGGTTTCATCTCCAGTGTTGATGATATTTCTTCACTCTGGTGATAGAAATTTTTTAAAATTCTTAGACCACTGACTTCCATAGAGAATCTGGGTACCTTCAATAAAACACACAAAATAGATTCAGTAGATATCAGCAATCTCCCTCCACCACACTAGAGTTCAACCATAATTATGAAATTAATTCTAGGCTAAGTGGGAAAGGGATAAATGGATTGTAATTTGGCTACCTAACAAGGTATTTCAAGGCTATTATGGTCTTAATAAAATGGTCATATGTAAGGGAAGGATTGAAAAAACGTTTATTGTAAAAATGAGATTTCAAAATGGTGTTTCAATTATCATTGATACAATTCATGCACTTTAAAAAAATTGAAAAATAGAAAAAGATAAATTTCTAGGTCTCATATCATGCCTCGAGACTCTCAGGAAAAATAAAAATGTAATAAATGTGTAAAAAGGGTTTATAATCCTCTTAGGTTATTAATATTTAAACATTGGATAGTACTTGTACACAAGAGTTTCACATTTGATCAAACTTCGTTAAATAATCAAATTATAAATCAAGAAAAAAACTATTTCAACAAATTTTTAAAACTTTAAAAAATAAAATCAATCATTTTAGTCAAAAACACCATGATGGTCTTGAATTTTCCTAAAATATTCAATGAACCTCATAATATCTTGAAAACATCCAAAAAATTAAAAAAACATGAAAACTAAAACATATGAGTACTAACTCCCCCACACTTGGATTGTTACTTCCCCTTTTTGACTCAAAATTGATCACAACATCTTTACTCATGGAATTTAATTGGGTATAAAACAAAATAAGTTAGAAAGGAGTGATACAACCTAAAATATTAGTAGTGGAAATTTTGAGTTAATCTCTTAAATGACACCCACTTAAAACCTACAAGTAAAATAAATAAAGAAAAGATTCAAAAATAATAAAAAAAATAGAAAGGAAAAGAAATGAGATAAATCTTGGTTTAACCCCAAAGTGGGAACTAGGTTTTTAATGTCCCTATCCAAATGGTTCTAGTTGTTATAAAAAATCTGATGGTGGGTGAGTTTTGTTTGAAATAAACCTACAAAACTTCTTCCTTCCACTTATATTTAGCTTTCACTGCTTATAAAACATCACATGGTTAGAGTATAGCATGTCCATACCCATGAAAATAAGGTGAAACTTGCATGGTGTGGGTAGAAAAAATAATGATCCTTGCTTCTTTACATCAACCATGACTTCTTTAGACACTTCTTCAATATCTAGGGTTTTCTCGCAATTTAGTGCATTAATAGATTTATCGAATGTAAATTCAATTAATGATTCTATTTTAATAAAAATCAAAACAATTTGAATCAATATTAAAATCTTCCACATCTAAGTGGAAAAATTGTGACTCAATTTCTTTTTGAAAATCCACTAGAAATCCTTCATTTAATCACTCAAGAAGATGTTTAATGGGTTCAAATAACATCATGTATTCCTCATCGGGTGCATAATCATCTTATTCTTCACTTTCCAAGACAATCCATCGACTAGTTGAATCTAAAAAGTTAAAATAGCGGGAGGTGATTCTCAATTTAGTTTCAATAAAACTATAAAGATATAAATTCAAAAAAATATTATCTCCCTGAGTAGGCTCAACTTTAATATCTTCCATATTGGTAATTTTCACTTAGAGTTGAGTTGCATTATATGGAGTTAGGTAGTCAATTTCCTCGAATATCTCTTCAAATTTCACACTTCAGTGGTGTATTTTTGATATATAAGAGGGATAATTTCTTATAACTCGACCACTTCTTGATGAAACTCCAGAAAGAAGTATGATAATTAAATGAGATTCTTGGATAAGGCTTCTAAAATTGGTTGTCTGAGGTCCTCCTTAAAGTCCTTGATGATTTCCTGGAATGACCTCTTTCCATAGTTGGATTTCAAGACTCCCCTCACCCACTTAGTAAATAAAGAAAAAATTTCATCCATAAGCGAGGGTGAATAAAACAATGGTTCATTTTTTTTGAATTTAATTTGAAAGCAGTAAAATATTTACAAAATTAAAATAAATAATGAGTGAAAGATGGGATTGTATCCTCGGAAATGATGTCAAATTTTGACACACTTGTTGTGGGGTGGTACAAAATATTATTTATATTCTTCTAATTTTGAAAAATAGAAAACCATGATTGTCTCTCTTTAAGAGATTTTGTAGTCAATCACTCACTACTAATAAACACTTTATATATATATATGTATATTTTTTATATTTTATGAAAACACTAAAAATATGGGGGGTTTGAATATTGATTTAAACATGAAATATAATGAAAAGTATTAAAAACTAAATGAAGGTTATAAATAAAGGTGGTCGATCCTCAGGGGATTCACTAGGAATTTCCTTCATGGTTCTACTTATATATTTTTACTTAAATATACTCTCTCACTTTAATGGATCACTAAATTTCATTCACCACCCAGCTGCACCTATGCCCCAATTATGATGGATAACACACTGAGATCTCAAATGTGAAGTCACATTTTATTCCCAAGTCTAGTGGTGGTTATCAAACTCTATCAAGATTTTGGTTTTCTAGAAACTTCCCCTAGTATGTCATAACTAGGGGAAGATCCCAACTGCACATGGACAAAAATTTCCAGACCACTATCTACTATACTTCCCACCTCCATTGTATGGTGTAAAATACAATCAAGGGAAGCATTGAAAGAACATGACACGTGAGAAGATAAATAGGGCGTGAGGGAATGAGGAAAATCTTTACATCTAACCAATTTAACCACACTCTACTGAAACTCATAACTAGAAAAGATAAAAGATAAAAAATATATTCTAAACTCAAGAATAATGCACTGGTTTATTTCCCATTGGATCAGAATTTAATCTAGTTCTCCATGAATGGAGTAAAATAATTACAATAGAGAGAAGGGGTGGGGAGAGAGTGAAATGATAGAAAGAAACATAGAACAATTTATTAAGAATATGCAACATGTGACTGTAGAATGAAAGAAAAATACAAAAAATCCTAAGTCTGCTTTGGTAGGATGAAACCTCCAGCCGAACCTCCACCCCTCTAAATCTCCTTAGTAGATATCAACCATTTCTTATTTGTAGGTATAAATCTTCTCAATGTTTGAATTTCCTTCAAAATATCTTTCTAATCCTTATGAAAATCTCACAGTGATTAAACCAACACAAATTTCTCTTGAAATATCAAAGAGATTTTATTTTGACTTTTACTTTTCATCAAACTCTCTACATGGTCAAGACACGTATCTCATTCTCTATGCATGGATCACATTGACAAAAACATCATATAAGGCATTTTCCCCCAGCATGCAACTACAACACTTGCTACATCAACAACCTCAATGTTTTCCTTCTCTTATTCATGTATACTTGGTGTTTTGACCTTTACAACACTTAATAATAGTGAAACTCTAGCTCCATGGGTTTAATGGTGGATCATTGTCTTAACCATGATAGTTTATGGTGTTCCCATACAACACAAAGGCACAAATCAAGCTTGTTTACCAACAATAATAGAAGCTTTAGGCTTCATAGTGATAATGATGGTGATCAGCTTGACCAGACTTGGTCTCCCTTCGGTGAGCATGGTAGTACTCTGATCAATGGGTGTGACATGATAAACTTCAAAAAGGAATGGAAACCAAACTATGGGAAGAATACTAACATGGACTTTTATTGTTAAATGTTTCCCACATACTTTTGGTGTTATTTTGATAATATTTGAATGATTTATTGTCAAATGATCATTGTTTTATTTTATTATATTTTAAGGAAAAACATTTTGATTGAATATGTTGGAGTTTTCATTGATTTATCTTGGGTGATAGATTTTAAGTTATTAAAATTCCAATTTTTGATTTTAAATAATCTTTTAGGGAATTATTATAATCATGTCTGTTATGAATTTAATTGTCGTGGAAACTTATTTTTAGATAATACCACAACTAACTGTGCCTTTTATCTGCATTGATCGCGTGACTAGGAATGATTGTTCATGGATCTCAGATGAAGCAATATCAAAGCTGGCCAAGGCTTACTGAATATAGATCAAACCAAACTCTTGAGTTCCTGTTCATTGAAGAAGGTGACAAACCAATTACACTGTGTTTGGTAAAATTTTAGTAAAAGAAAAGAAATGATTTGATAATTTATAAAAGAAAATAAATGAAAAAAATGATTGTGATTTCTCTTCTTATGTTTGGATCAATAACTTAGTAAAATAAAATAAATGATTTGGATTTCTCTCTCTCATGTTTGGTGACAATTTTTAAAAGAAAAAAAAGAAACTATTTTGGTGCAAACGACACAAATAACCTTTGTTAAAAAATAACACATACACACCAGATTAAAGGTAATCAAACTTATAAATTCAAAATTATTAATTCAAAATAATTATTAATTCAAAATAATTATTAATTCAAGATAATTACTAATTCAAAACATTTATTAATTCAAAATTATTAATTCAAAATATTTATTAATTCAGAATTATTTATAAATTATTTATACAAACAATTAATTCAAGATAATCATAATTATTTATAATCAAAATTATCTAAAATAAAAATTATTTATAAATTATTTATGAATATTTATATAGAAAATTAATTATTAATTCAAAATTAAATATAATTTATGTATATAAATTATATATATAAATTATTAAATCAAGATAATCAAAATTATTCATAATCAAAATTATTTATAATAAAAATTATTTATAATTATTCATACACATAATCAAAATTATTTATAATTATTTGTTATTATTTCTTAAAATTATGTTGAAGTTATGAAAATAATTATTTATAAATTGTGTTTAACAAAATATTTATATACATATGAAAATATGGTTATTATTAATAATCACAAAGATACCATTTATCTAAATATTAATTCAATAAAACATTAAATAAAATAAAATTTTCATAGGAGGATAATATATAGAATTAAAAAAAAAACCGCACACCCTGTTTTGTTTCCTTACAAATCACCTCAATTTTGGGGTGATTTGAAACCAGCATTGAGAGAAATCGATTTCCCTCCAATTCTTGGCGAAGGGTTTCTCCTGCTCCAATCTAACACAGCCAAACAGGTGAAATGAAAATAAATCACTTCATTTCCTTTCATTTCACTCCAAATCCCCTCTACCTAATGGAGTCTTTGGGTTTTGATTGTTGAAGAATCGTCGAGGCTGAAACCGTATGCAAGACTGAACTTGGAAGAAAAATTGAGAATTCTTGCATGAATAAAATCCCATTTCCATTGAAGCTTGGACTAAGGATTCACATAAGGGGGTTCAATGATTCTATTAAGGAAGCTTTATTTCTCTTTAAGCGAGGCCAAATGTGGAGCGGTATAGTCTTGTCTTACCAGAGGAGAAGTGGGACGAGGGATGGAAGGCACAAAATTGTGGAGCTCACCATTAGGCCATAGAGTAGTAGCGCCCTCATACGCTGGTTCGCTAGTTCATGCTGTGGAATCTTGGATGGAGACAACAATTCTTGATTGCAATAAACCTGAACTGTGGCATATCTGGATAACAATGATGATCTTGATGGAGCGTCAGTCTCGGATAGCAGTATCGATCTCAAATAGCAGCGTAAGTTTTGGATAGCGGCACTGAGTTAGGGAAGCATCGCCAAACATGATGCCAAGACAATTCCTTTGAGACAAAGACATCAGATTCATATGATGTTGGATCTGAAAATGATTCTGGAGGATCTAGACTCGATGTATACAACATCCAATGCTTTGAGCATAGAGATTTAGTGGTGAAAAAGGTGATACCGAACCCCAGGTAAGGGGGTTTCGGTCCAGATTTTTTCCTTTATCGATTTTTATTCTTTTACATGTTGTCTTCTTTGTTGTGCACCATCATCCATGTGTTGTCTGACCTAGCTGTTTGTTCTTATACTCTCCTTTGGTTATTTCATAGTGGAAAACCAATATTGATTATGCCCTGTGCATCTGAATCCTCTATATCTAGTTTACTACAACTGTAAATTGTTGATTGATCTTTACATCTTGAATAAATTTGAATTCTGATATTGAATTTTGTAGTTTATATTGAATTTACTGTTGAGTATTTTGTTTATCCTTGATTTATTATTATTGTTTCCACCTTAATTGATTCTTGCTATTTAGTTTCTTTTTTTATAAAAAACACAATTTTCTATTCCAGATATGTGCATATGTACATCTGAAATTTATTTCTCATTCTTTATAGTTTAATTTTATCGAATTAGTGTCTACAAAATAAAGTTTCTGTTTTAGTAATGAGAAATATTGCAAACCTTGAATGTTGTAATTCCCACTGCTATGTGATTTAATCACTGCCATGTGTGACTCTTATTAACCACTGATGATTCATTTGAATATTCCTTATTGATTATAAAGATGCAATGCAAACTTCTATTTTATTCTTATTAGTTTTTATGTATTAAACTGAAAACAAACATTGTTTTCGTATTTTATATTTTGATGAATACCCAATAGATCCTAGGTTATTACATGGGGAACATATCTCGCGTATGAGCATTCCCTGCAACAAAGTGGTATCAGAACCTAATTGGGTTTAAAATTTTCTTTGTTAAAATTTTAAAGCCCTTGTTTTTTTCTTTCAAATGTTTTTTTAGTGGATTTTATCTCCTGTTGCATCATGATTTTTTGTTTTGTTCAACATGATCACATGCTCTATTGGGCTGTAATTTTATTATATTTATGACAGTTTTTTTACTTTTTATTTCCCTGTTATCCCTACCAGAATGAGCCATATTTATGTATTTCGGTAGCTGTTATCTGTGTTTGTATCTAGTTTTGGAGTTAGGAATTATTTCTGTGTGAGGATGACCTATCTTTGAGAGTCGGTTACCAGTATGGTCTTGGCAGGATCTTGTCTTCTATCTCTAGAGTTTGTCTTTTTCCTAGGATATGAACTTATGGTAGATCCTTTGTGTTCCTCCGTGTCCTTTAGGACTTTTTTCTCTGGGTATAGACCTATAGTGAGTTCAGTGTTTGGGATTGGGTAGCTTGTGAAGGTTTCGAGTGCAACAGAAGTGTGGTTGGGCCGACACCTAACTTTGTTTTTTACCATGATCAATGATTATTTCGGGATCAATACGACAATGAACGCTTGTCTCCACAGAATAGAATCAAAGATTTAGATAAAGAAGGAAGAGGCCCGAATCCTTTAAGAGATGATCTTGCACATCATGTTTATAATTAATTTAATTAATCTCAAAAAGAAAATAATACCTGGATCTTCGGTATTTTCTTCATTGATGATGTTGATCATCTAGAATGAACATTCCAGATTATCTTGTTTTGCTTGCAAGGATCCAAAATAGAATCCCTCTAGCGGTTATCCACACGTGCTCTAATGGCCTCTGATCGACACTACTCATTCTTCGAGTGCTAGTACGACGAAACGAGTGTCTTGTGTCGGTCGTTCTTGATCGCTTGTTCTTCGTTCGTGAAGAACATCTCTTGTTCTTGAGAGGGGAGGGAAAAGAATTTGAGAGAGAAATTGTTTATATCAACAATTCTCAATTCACCAAGTGTGTAGTTCGGTACATGGCACAATAGACGTATGTGTCTATTTATTGACATGGGGCTTTAGTTACAATATTTAATTGCATAATAACAATTAAATACATTCATAACTTAGAGAAAACCCATGCTATTAATAATAATAGTGCATCATTTTTTATGGTGTGAAAACTTGTGCAAAACAGAATTATAAATAAAATTCCGCGTCACAAAATAATAACAATGTTATTTTAAATTGTACCAATTAATTAAATAATTATTTATCATCTTGAAAATAATTATTTTACTACCATAACTTCCTTGGTTTTCTGAAACTCTATTTCCATTTATTGAACACCTGAATAAATAAATAATTTATTATCTTAAATAAATATTTTATTTACAAACTAGTAAATACATATTTATTAAATATACAATAAAATAAATAAATATATTTTACCCACAAACCAGTGAATAAATATTTATTTAATTTATGCAATCATTTTAACTTGAATAAAATTATTCTACTATTTTGAGAATAATATTTATTAATTAAATTCAAATTGAATTTAACTGAGACCACCAAAAACACTTAGTGTGTGGCCATCTAGGATTATTTCTCGTTGGCATTAGGCGGGCTTGCCTAAATTCCAAGAGTACTATCTAGAAATGGGTCAAGGCGCCCACGAGAAAGATCTTAAAGTCACAAAAATGACATCCACATACGAACACTCACTGTGTAATATAATTCATTTGTCGCAATATCTTATCAAGCAGGTTTCATGATAGTGTCATCAAATTTTATGCTTGATACGTCGTTCTTTCACTACCTGAAATAAACTCATCATTACACCATTTACATGGAATTTCGCACAATAGTTCTATTTCAATCAAAGGGATGAGATATCAACTTCTATAAATGGAAGGGACAAATCCTTCCTCAACTTATCCATTAATAACATGCCACTCATGATGAACCCAACCTACCCTACTTCCCACCAACTGTTTGCGTGACAATTTTAATGAGTAAATCAAAGTGTGTGTGTCGTGACATGTATTAATAATAATATTAAATTCTAAGGATCATTACACATGTTCGCAGATAGAAATATCTGATGACACCAAAACATGAAAAATTTCTACCGGCGGATCTGTTCTCATAATCTTCTGTCTTAGAGATTACCAAGTGCGAAATTCATAAGAGGAAATATCATATTCTTATGAGTACTCACACCTGACAGTCTACATACTAGGTGTCCCATCATAGTATGTCATCCAACCGTAGAACTATATTTAATAATATTATTATATCATTTCAAGGTTCTCATCATAGTGGGAAACTACCATGACCTTATCAATGCAAAAAATACTCTAGGATATTATTACATCATAGTCATGAAAAATAAGGAAAAATATGTAATAAGATGTTTAATATTTAAATACATTAAATATACATGTAATCAAAGTACAACCAGTTTTTTCTAGGATACCAACTCTTAAAAACTCCCACTTTCACTAGAGCCAACTGCCTACCACTTTTAGTTCCCTAGACCTCACATGGTGATCATGTTTCTACTGAGTCAAGGCTTTAATCAAGGGGTTTTTTATGTTGTATTCATATCCAAACTACTTCTTTAGCTGCCTCATAAGCTGTGATATACTCATACTCTACTGTAGAATCTATGACCACACTATGCTTTGAGCTCTTCTATCTCACTTCACCCCCATTGAAAGTGAAGATTTATCCTGTTTGCGACTTCAGGTCATCTTGATCAGTCTGAAAACTAGCTTCTACATATCCTCTGATGACTAGTTCCTCATCTCCTCCATAAACTAGGAACATATCCTCAGTATGCCTCAGATACTTTAGGATATTCTTGACTGCCATCCAATGACAATCACCTGGTTTAGCTTGATATCTTCATATCAATGCGTAGGTGACATCCAGCCTATTACATAGCATGCCATACATGACTGACCCAATCACTGATGCGTATGGATTCTTTGCCATTATCTTTATTTCTTCATGTGTATGAGGACACATTTTCTTGGAAAGATGAATGTCATGTGCCCCTATTGGATTGTTCCATATTGAATCTCTTCAGTATTTTATCAATTTATGTACTTTGACTTAGGCCCAACAATTTCTAGGATCTATCATGATGGATCTTGATCCCAAGAATATATGCTACCTTTCCCAAGTCCTACATGGAGAATCATTGATTCAACCATGCCTTAATAGACTGTAAGACTGGTATCTAATTTCCAATAAGTAATATGCCATCAACATATACTATTAGAAAAATGGATGCACTCCCACTAAACCATTTATAGACACAATGCTCACATTCATTCTTGATAAAACCAAATTTCATTATGGAATCATAAAAATGAATGTTTCATGACTTAGATGCTTTATTTAATCCATAAATGGATTTTTGAAACTTTCATACATTATTGGAATCCTTTGGAGTTATAAACCCTTCAGGTTGTGTCATATAGACATCTTCCTGAAGTTTCCCATTAAGGAAGTATGTTTTGACATCCACTAGCCAAATCTCACAGTCATGGTAAGCCGCAATGGCAAGTAGAATTTTGATAGATTTTAAAATTGCAACTGGTGAAAAGGTTTCATCATATTCAATTCCTTGACATTGTTTAAACCCTTTTGCAACCAGTTGTGCCTTATAGGTACTAACTTGTCCTTCCATATCTAGTTTCATCTTGAATACCCATTTACAACCAACAGGATTTACATCAATTGAAGGATCTACCAAAATCCAGACTTGGTTTTGGTACATGGAATCCATTTTAAAATTCATGGCTTCTTGCCACTTGATAATGTCTATGCCACTTACTGCTTCCTTATGTCTCTGGAATAGATTCTGCTTCCATGGGGCTTTGTAGAATCTGTTCCTATACCAACTCTTGTGTACCTTGATCCTCGACTTCATCAAAGTCTATCTCACTCCCACTATCTCTTTTGGAGGTGTTATCCCTCTCAAAAAATATGACATGTCTTATCACTATAACCATTTTTCTCTTAGGGGTTGTATAGGTAATATCCCCTTATTTACTTGGGGTATCCTATAAAGGTACAATTTGTGGCTTGGGGTGAAAGTTTGTTACCTGAAGAAGCCTTAACAAATGCTTCGCTACCCCACACGTGTAAATTAGATAACATGACTTTTCTTTCACTCCAGAACTTGTATGGAATACCATTTATCTAATTATTTGGTACTTGGTTTAGTATGTGTGCCACTATTTGTAACGCATACCCCCAAAAGGATAATGGAAGACTTAAATGACTCATCATTGATCTCACCATGTCCAACAAGGTGTAGTTCCTCCTTTCTCTTACACCATTCCATTGATGTGTGTAAGGAGTGAGTTGGGATAGGATCCCAAACTCCTGTAAGTAATCAATGAAGTCCTAATTAAGATATTCCACACCTCAGTCTGAGTAAAGTTTCTTAATATTTTTACCAATCTGGTTCTCAACTTCATTATGGTATTCCTTGAACTTATCAAATGAATCCAACTTATACCTAATTAAGTAGATATATCCATATCTACTAAAATCATCAGTAAAATTTATGAAGTAAGAGAACCCACCCTTTTCTTCAACTAGAAATGGTCCACACACATCACTATGAACCAACTCAAGAAGCTCTTTAGCCCTTTCACCTTTTCTAATAAATGAGGATTTGATCATTTTTTCTTGTAAACATGCATGATATACACCAAATGGTTTTAGTTTAAAAGTATCTAAATATCCATCTTGATGTAACTTTGTTAAGAGTTTCTCGTTTACATGACCTAGTCGATGATGCCAAAGTTGGGTGTGGTATGATTCATATGAAGTATCTTTGTTATTTATTGTCATTACTTGGTTTGTGTAATCCAAAACATAAATACCATTGTATAAATGTGTTATACCAAAAAAAATACTATCTTTATAAGAGAAGCAACATTTATTTTTGAACTTGAAAACAAATCCATCTGTATCTAGTCTGGATACATAAATTATTATTTTTGGTTATAGAAGGCATATAAAAACTACCCTTTAACACCAAGATCATCCCAGTTGGCAACATGAGGTGGTAGTACTCGACAACAACAACATCATGTCTGGATCTATTGGTTTCTCTGAGATCTACCTCCCCTCGATCAATTTTCATGAATCTATTTGGTTCTTGTATTTGGATACATATGTGAGAAACACAAGCTGTATCTCATACCCAATTTTTAGAAAGAGATAGATTGAATTCAATAAAAAAACGCACCTGGAGATTCCCCTTGCTTCATAGGTTGGGTGAAATTCTTCTTCCAGTGGCCTTTCTTTCCAAATGTGAAACAAATAGCCTCCTGTTCCCATGCCTTTTTGGGATTAAAGCTCTTCGCCTTCCCTTTCCTCTTATTCACCATAAGGACAGAAGAATTTTTTCACTTCATATATTTTTCCACTTGGAGAATGAGGATAAGAAGATCAGATATAGACCTCTCAATGTTCTTCATGTTGAAATTGACAACAAAGTTGGATAAGCTCCAAGGGAGTGATGTGAGAATGAGATCGGTGCCCAGTTCTTCGGGGAGTTCAAACCCTAGAACCTCCAGGCTCTCAATGTATCTAATGAGCTTGACTACATGAGGCCCAACTGGGGCACCCTCTCCAGGCTTACTCTGAAAGAGTGCCTTAGAGATCTCAAACCTTTACTATCTTGTTCTCTCCAGGTAAAGACCACAGAGGTGATTGAGCATGCTATAAGCATCCATGTTTTCATGAGACTTCATGAAATCACTAGATATTGATGATAGCATCAAACATTGAACATAGACCGCATCTTTCATATGTTTCTCATTGACCAGAAAATCCTCATCACTCACCTCTTTGGAAGACAGATCAGGTAATGCTGACTCCATCATATAAGACTTCCGTTCTTGGTGTAGGACAACCCGAAGGCATCTAAACAATTCCTGAAAGTTACTTCCAGTGAGGATGTTGGGTTTATCCAGAAATGATCGCAAGGATAGTGTGGTTTATGAGATTTTAATTTTTATTCTATAATTAAAAGAGAAAATCATTATTACTTTATTGATTACATTTTATGAGAAATAATAAATTTTATTAAGTCTCCCACTATTTTATCAAGTCCCAATAGCCCTCACCATTGAACTTGGAATGTCAAGTTTCCATGACATTATAGTGGCAAGGATCCATATTCTCCTTCCCATAACCCCAAAAAGGGTTGTCCAAGCTATTAGAAGGTATTTAGGTAGGCAAGTCTTTGCCAACTGCGGGCTTGTGGCTCCTTGATCTGTTGAGTGGACTCCCCAATCCTGAAATCATGACTTTGGATTTATTCAACTCTTACCTCCAATATTACACCAAGTCTAGCAAGAGATACTACTTTTGATGTAATATGGTTTAGTCAATCTGAAACCTTTCATAAGGGCTTCCTGTATAAAAATAAGTGTCCCAACAAGAGTTGGTCAAACACACAGTTTTATTGAGTTTTTCCCATAATCATGTAACAAAAGGATTGATCTGACTTAATATTTTATTTAAGGGATTTTTATCTCTTATTCACGAAATGATTATTATAATTATCACATAATTTTTAATATTAAGTGGAACTTACTTAAGTTATTAACCATTTATTTAAATATTTACACATAAATCTGTTTTTTTAGTTCCATCTTGTGTGCTTGTTTAATTCATTAATTATGTGATCATGATGACATATCCATAATGATAAAACATGCAACTGACAGAAATAAAATAAAGTAAAGGGTATGATCATGAGCTTTTCTAATGATTATTTTATCTAACAATTGATAAACTAACCCTGACATAGGGTAGAAACACCTTGAACCTTTTGAGTTTGTGTTTACAGCTTTCCACCTATCCACTTATGTATCTCCTGTGATTGGTTTCGTCTCAGCTCTATCTTGAACCGCCTCCACTAGCTTGGGAGTTCCAGTCATTACATATGCCTTTTTTTAACCCACATGTAGGTGAGGGGTAAAAAGGGGTTTTACATAAATGAAACCATGGGTACACATACCCTACATATTAATGTGGAGAAGACTCACAGACTAACAAATTTAATTAAATAAATAAATTAAAAGAAACCATCCACATACAAATCTCTTAGTCTACCTCATCATCATCCATACATGCAATGATATTTACGTATAAATAAAACTGGAATTCAATTATTTAATCGTTCTTGTTTAAGATAAATCACACTTGAATCAATTAATTATCATCTTTAATTAATCAATACTTTTATCTTAAACCATTTTCTAAATTTCCTTGAGATTATCATCCATCATAATTTTAAACAAATAAATTCATTTAAAATTATCTTTGTACATAACTTGTACCTTGGAGGCAATCTAGTGAATTTCTATTCATAACTACTCAATGAGTATAAATGAACATTATGCAGATGTTAAATCAAACACATATATATAAAGCACCTATCACGTGTTGTGCCTCAGCTTTACGCATGCACGATGGTACACGTCTCAAAGGTTTGTATAATATAATAATAAATTTTAATAAATCTGCTTAATTTGGATGAGTACATGGTGAGTAGTTCCAACTACATGGTGTGTACTATTTTTCATCGTCCATCCGAAGTACACGCCTGGGAAAATGGCGTGTGAGTGTACTTCGGAAATCTTCGGAGTACACGGCATGTCTAGTGGGACACACACCGTTTAGTTCCTAGTTACACAGTCTCCAGCCGGGAAAGACGTGTATGAGGTACAAAATCTATCCCTAACCCAAAGGGACTACACATCATGTCCAGTGGGCCATACAATGTGTAATCTAGAAACCACATGCCACCTATTCCTGGTCAACACATGGATTCATTAAGACTTATACAAACTCCAATGACATGACTTGATTTGGGGGACCAAACCCAGTGCATTGAACCTTGGCTACACGGCGTGTACTGTCAAATACACATCGTGTGTTCTGGTGTTGTACGGTCAGGAACCTTTGACACCTTCAAATGATATACCTTATTTTATTTTAATCAAAATTAAAAGAAAAGATCATTTCTGTAGGGTGAACGAGAAATGAAAGAGGAGAAACAGATCTCGAGATTCAGATTTACAGAACAATTAACATGAATTGAAACAACTAAATTATTATATTCATAAATCATAAATGAAATATTTAAATAATTATAAACTATGATGTAACCCTCTAATACCACTTGAAGGTTTCAAGTGAAATGGAAGCATGGTTGGGATGACACCCAACTTTGATTTTTACCATGATCAATGATTATTTCAGGATCAATACAATAATGAACGCCGGTCTCCATAGAATAGAATCAAAGATTAAGATAAATAAGGAAGAGTCCCAAAACCTTTAAGAGAGGATCTCCCACATCATTTTTATAAATAATTTAATTAATTTCACAAAGAAAATAATACCTGGATCTTCAATATTTTCTTCATTGATGATGTTGATCATTTGGAATGACCATTCTATATTATCTTCTTGCGCTTGTAAGGATCCAAACTAGAATCCCTCTAGCAGTTATCCAAACATGCTCCGATGACCTCTGATCGACACCACTCATTCTATGGGTGCTAGCAAGGTGAAGCGAGTGTCTTGTGTTGGTCATTCTTGATCGCTTGTTCTTTGGTCTTGAAGAACGTATTTCATTCTTGAGAGGGGCGGGAAAAGGATTTGAGAGATAAATTGTTTATCTCAAGAATTATCAATTCACTGGGCGTGTAGTTCAGTACATGGAAAAATAGACGTATGTGTCTATTTATTGACATGAGGCTTCAGTTACAATATTTAATTGCATAACAGCAATTAAATAAATTCATAACCTTAAAGAAAACCCATGCTATTAATAATAATACCGTGTGATTATTTATGGTGTGTCAACTTGTGCAAAACTAAATTATAAATAAAATTCCATATCACAAAATAATAGCAGTGTTATTTTAATTTGTGCCAATTAGTTAAATAATTATTTATCATCTTGAAAATAATTATTTTACTACCGGATCACCCTTGGTCCACTCAAAATCCTCTTCCATTTATTAAACACCCGAATAAATAAATAAGTAATTTATTCTCTTAAATAAATATTTTATTTACAAACTAGTAAATAAATATTTATTAAATATTCAATAAAATAAATAAATATATTTTACCCACAATCCGATGAATAAATATTTATTTAATTTATGCAATCATTTTAACTTGAATAAAATTATTCCACTATCTTGAGAATAACATTTATTAATTAAATTCAAATAGAATTTAATCGAGACCACCAAAAACACTTAGTGTGTGAACCTATAGGATTCTTTCTCATTGGAATTAAGTGTACTTTCCTAAACTCCAAGAGTACTGTCTAGCAACGGGTTAGGACACCCAAGAGAAAGAACTTAAAGTCACAACAACGACATCCACATATGAATGCTCACTGTGTAATATAATCCATTTGTCATAATATATCATCAAGAATGTTTCATGATAGTGTCATCAAATTTTATTCTTGATAAGTCGTTCTTTGGTGACCTGAAATAAACTCGTAGTTACATCATGAACATGGAATTTCTCATGACAATTCTATTTCAATCAAACGTCCAAGATATCAAATTCCATAAATGGAAGGGACAAATACTTTTTCGACTTATTCATTAATAACATGCCACTCGTGACTCACCCTACTTCCCGTCAACTATCTGTGTGACAGTTTTCATTAGTAAATCAAATTACATGAATCATGACATGTATTAATGATAATCTTAAAGTCTAAGGATCATTACACATGCTCACAGATAGAAATACCCGATGAAAAAAAACATGTGAAATTAATACCAGTGGGTTTTTACTCATAATATTTTATCTTGGAGATTACCAAGTGCGAACTTCATGAGAGGAAGTCTCATATTCTTACGAGTACTTGAACCTGATGGTCTCCATGCTATGTGTCCCATCATAGTATTTCATCCAACTGTAGAACTATATTTAAGAATATTGTTATATCATTTCAAGGTTCTCATCATAGTGGGGAACTGCTATGACCTTAGCAATTCAAAAAATACTCTAGGACATTATTACATCATAGTCATGCAGGAGAATGAATAATGTGTAACAACATGTTTAATATTTAAATACATTAAATATCCATGTAATCAAAGTACAACCAGTTGGTTCTAGGACACAAACTCTTACAGATTGTGGGTGAAGTGATCTTGTTTGTCTTTTGGGTGATCACCAAGCTTCTTGGATTTTATGTTCGATCGCGTTTAATGGATATTCTTTGGTTTCATAGGAACCATGTTTCATTAGTAAGTCTAGACTAGGATGTGTGACCCTTATATATCTTGTTTTCCTCTAAGTTTCTAGTTGGCTCATAGACTTTTTTCTCGCATCTTAGAGTTGTCCTAGGATGTTCGGACTACTTTCATGTGTTCTTGAAGTTTCATTTTTGTTTGAGGATATCTCCTTTTGGGTTTAATTTAGATAGTCATCTCCTTGGGTGTAGATTCCGAATACATCTTTTAAGGATCTTTTGGCACCTTGCATCGAGAGTCTTCCTCATCATGTTCAATGTGGCATGTCTCGACTTAAAGATAAAGGTAATAGGTGCTTCAATCCTATTATGTTTTTGTGTGTTTAGGTGAAGATCTTTCTATTTTGCTGTTTTCCTTTACTATGATTTCTCTCTTTGCTTCCTCCTTTTCTACTATTTTTCATGATTGCATTGTTTTGTATTGAGTTGCAATTATTTTTGATTTATATGAGTTTTGGTTTTCCATTTATTTTGTTAGAGGATGATATCGCTCTATTTATTTCTGCTATACAGGAATAAATGTGTTATTTCATAGACCTTTTATAACATATGATTTACTAGTCTGACCTCCTCCATGAAATCATCTTAGAGAGCGGCCTAGTTAAGTGTAGGTATAACCTTTATCATGATGTTGTTTAGAATTGGTTAATTTTGAGCATGTTTAGTAGTTTAAAATTTCAATCAATTATGGGAAATGTGTGTCACATTGATGCATGATAAGAGGGGTTGTTTTGGGTCATACTCCCTTAGTTGTTACCTATTTAGGTTTTGATTCCCAAATTGATAATAGTGCAGGTGGGACATAATCATCATAGGGATTGGTTTTAATTTGCAAGGTGGAGAGTGTTGTTGTTGCATATTATTTTTTTGTCTGCATTTTAATTTTCAAGGTGGATATTTTTGAATTTTGATATTCCTTTTTTGTTCATTAAAATTCCATTTTATTTAATATGCCTTTTCGTTAGTTTTTATGAAATTAGAAATTTGGAACCACTAGGGAATTTTCAACCGTCCACACATTTGTCCTAATTTTAGGCTCTATCCCCATTGTGTAATAGATTTTTAGCTATTTGATTTTGGGATTTTATCTTTATCAAGAGGAAGAAATCCTTGCTGGTTCTACTGTAGAAGAGAGTGCTAGAGCGGTCTGATCTTGTCTTGCTAGAGGAGAAGTAGGATGAGGGTTGGTAGGCTCTAGGTCATGGAGCTCGTCATTAGGCCATGAAGTTGTGGTGCCCACATACGCTGGTTCGCTAGTTCGCAGTATGGAATCTTGGATGGAGATGACGATTCTTGACTGCGATGAACTTGAACCGTGGTAAATTTGGATAATAGCGACGATATTGATAGGGCTCCAATATCATACAACAACATTGATCTCAAACAACGACATTGGTTATGGAAAACGACATTGAGTTAGGGAAACACCACCAGACATGAAGCGAGGGAAATTCCTTTGATAAAAATACATCAGATTCATATGATGTTGGATCTAAAAATGAGTCTGGAGGATCCAGATTTGATGCTAACGATGTGCAATGATTTGAGTATGAATATTTAGCTATCATGCATGTGATACTGAACCCCTAGTAAGTGGTGTTTCGGTCTAGTTTTTTTCCTTTGTCAATTTTGATTCTTTTACATGTTTTCTTATTTGTTGTGCACCATCCATTTGTTGTGTGTTCTGATAGTTGTTCTTGTACTCTCTTTTTGTTCTTGCATAATTGAAAACTAGTATTGATTCTATCCTGTGCACACATGCTAAATGGTCGAAGCATGTAAATTCTCTATGCCCTTTTTACTGGTTTTCATTTCTAATTTTATTTGACCTGTAAATTTTTGATCAATCTTTGCATCTTAAATGAATTCAAATTATGTTATTGAATTTTGTAGTTTATATTCAAGTTTCTGTTGAGTATTCAGTTTATGCTCGATTTATCATTACTTCTACTGTTTCCTTAATTAATGCTTGATATTGAGTGTCTTTGTCAAAAAGTCAATTTTCTATTTTACAAATGTGTGTTTTTAGATTTGGAAATTTATTTCTCATTCTTTCTGGTTTTATTTTATTTAATCAGTGTCTACAGAATAATTTTTCTGTTTTAGTAATAAGAAATATTTCAAGCCTTTGATGTTGTAATTACCACTACTATGTGAGTTAGTTATTACCTTGTGCGACTTTTATTCACTATTTATGATTCATTGAATGTTCCGTATTGATTGGAAAGTTGTCATGTAAACTTGTAACACTCAGTTTTTGTTTTCATCCTTTACCCATTTCATTTTTTGATATTTATTTTTCTCTTGAGTTCCAGGTGTGATGGGTTTGAATTTTTGGGTCATTATTTTGTTTAGTTTTGATTTAGCTTTTGTCCCTTTGTTTACCCATGTGTTTTTTGGTGAAAAATGAAAAATTTGATCTTGGTAATAGGTGGCGCAAGGTTTGCAGATGGTCAGGGGAAACAGTGCACCCTACCCAGGTAACCGTGCTGCCAAGTGTTGTTTTTGGGACAATGGATAACACAAGATTAGCGCAGGGTTTGTAAACCATGTAGGATAACCGTGCAACATGTGCCTGTTTTTCAGTGAGAGGTGCATGGTTGCCTCACCATTTGACAAACTATGTAGGAAAACCATGCATGACGTCCAGATCATTAAAAATCTGAAAATGACCTATGTGTTCTCTTGAGATCTAACCCTAAATCCACCCCACTCGTGATTTTCTGCAATGAGAGCCCCCTCTAAGCTCTCCTAGGATTCTTGGGAACCATTTCTTGGATGGTTTTGACCCCAAATCTTCGTGTATTAATCAAGTAAGTTAATTATCTTTCTATTTGTTCCATCTTTCTAGGGTTTCTTCCCTCTTTCTTGGGTTCTGAATTACTAGCGGGGTGTTTGACTTAGGAAGGGTTCGATCTTGTGTCCTTGAGTGAGATCTTGATGTTTGTTGTTAAATATTGCCTTTTCAGGATCTTTTGGCGGTGTGGTGGCGGTTTCACACCAATTTCTGAAGGTTTATACACTTGAGGTAGGTGGTTCCATACTTAAACATTATTTGGTGGTTTCAATATGCTTTAATTATTCCTTGTTCATGTTCTATGTGTTGTTAATGAGGTGTGAAATGTGTTTTTAAAAAGTATTTAAGGTGCACATGTGTTTAAAAAGGGGTTTTCAAAGGAAATGGGTTGTGTTTCATGTGTGAACTCATGATGTGCCTCTTAATTATGTTTTATGAAGGATGCAAGGTGTTTAGTAAAATGTGTAAGTGGTGCGAAGCATGATTTTAAATGGATTTGAGGTGCGTATGGATTGAAAGTTGGTTTTATAAAAGAAAGGGGTTGTATTTTAGTGTGACTCCTTGTTATTCTTCTTGAATGTAATTTATAAATTGTGTATGTAATTTTATAAAATGTGCAAATGGTGTGAAAGGTGTTTCAAAATAGTTTTGGTGTGCGTTTGGACATGGAAAATGGTTTTGGTCATGGAAATGGTAACTGATAATGTATATTTATATTGATTGGAATGTGTTCATGTGAATGTTGTGATCTATGTGATATGTGAGATGAAAATTGAGCATAAGGAAATCCTGGGTATCTAGGTGGGCTGACTAGATCTAGTACACTAGTGATTCCGAAGTGGATAGTCCCGATTTCGCTTAGTTGTATTGACGATTACAACACTAACTAAATATTGATGATGATTGGAGACCACTAGGCTTTTGGGGTGTCCCCTCCTAGTGGTCTGTGCATCAGAAAGATGATGGTTGTATTTATTATACAACCTTTCACCGAGGTACATGGTTCTAGTGTCTCACTCGATCTAAATTACCCATAGATATTTACCCATGTTGCTCTCTATATTGTGACATGATACTTATACAGTTAGGTGTCATCCGTTATTATATGGTGGACCATGTGTGAATTTTTGTGTAGTTCATTTCAAAGAAAGTTGGTTGTGAAATGATTTTTCTTAAAAGTGTTTCCTTGAGAATGGTTCTTCTTAAAATGTTTTCTTTAGAAATGTTTCAAATACTTTTACATGAATGAGCATGTTTGTAACGACCCAAAGTTTTTCAATGGAAATTACATTCTTATAATTATGTCATAAAATAACATGAAAACACAACATAATGAACTACTATGTGATAAGTGACCTTTAAACATAAGTTTGTCACTCCTGTGTTTTGGAATTTTGAAAATCCGACATACACGGTTGTGTTCAAGATGATTTTTGGAGTCTATTGAAACAAAAATAATTTTTGGTGATTAGTAACGTACCCTTATAAATAGTAACATACCCTTATGAATAGTAATATGACCCTTATGAATAGTAAATTATCCAACATAAGAGTAACATTACCTATGAATAATAAAATAAAATTTATATATCTTAGAAAGTGACAATTTGACCTTAGTAAACGTTTTGGTATTTTGTAAGTCATAAATAATTAACTATAATTAATTAATTAATTTAAAAGAATATTATTTCCCTAAAATTTATTCATAAATTATTGAATCAATGTCTTATATTTTTTAGATAATTTTATAAGACCCTACGTAATTTTTGAAAGCACTATAAAATCAGTTTTAATCTTAAAAACTGTTTTTTAAAGCAAATTATGATTTTAATTAAATATTAAATTAATAATATTTAGAAAATTATTTTTAAAAAATGGACTTCATTTTTGGATTCTACATGTCGAAAAAATGGTAGGGGTAAATTTTTGGGATTTTTCCGAGATACTTGAATTTTTTATGAATAGTGAAATACCGTAATTTACAAAATAAGCTAAATAAGTTAATTATAGGGTCATGTGTGATTTTATGCTGATGTAAGAACACTTGGTTCTGGATTACATTATAAAATTACTATTCTTGGTATTTCAAGACTCACTATTCCTTGTCTTAGGGGAAATTAATAAACTAATGAATTTTATATTAAGGAAACCCCTCTCCCCTCCACTATAAAAGCCACCCTTCACACCCTCATTTACTCACACCTCTCAAGCTCCAATACTTCTATAAAATCTTCCCAAACACCTTACCTAGACCCTCCCCCACGTCCAAGAGCTTCTGGTCTCATCAAAATACCAAGCTTAGGCCCTTAAGGAGGTTCTTAAGAGAAGGATTCAAGAGGCAATTTCCCTCCCTCTTCTCCTTTAATTTCCTTTCAAGTTCAAGTTCATTTATTGATCTCTCCCCACATATCTTCATCCAAATTGTATTTTAACTCCAGTATTATACATATAATTTAATTATATGATTCTAATAGGATATTATATCATCCAACCCCCTTTCTCTCTTCCTTTTATTTTATTAAAGAGAACGTTGTTCGTGAGGTGTTAATTTATCACCTTCAAGAACGACATGATATCTTCTTCCATTTCTACCTTCAGATCTGGTCATGAAACCATTTTTATGGTTGAACCATAATATTTTATGTGTATTATGTTCTATTTCAAGTTCTGGAAAAAACCTATGGATATATTACTAAGTGATAAGTTAAAAAAAGTTCGTTGTGATCCAAAAACCGCCCAAATTGACCCAAATAACCATCATTTAATTCTTATCTAATGATTCATCCACATTGATCTAATATAATTCATTATAAGATCATTAAAATTCCTGTAATATCATTAATGACATGTAATATCATTTCTGTATGTTTACTCATGTTCTACCCAAACTTCAATTTAAGAATACAAGTGAACCACCCAAGAATAACCGTAAAAACGAACATCCTCAAACAGTGTTTTTAAACTCTATAAGTCATCCAAAGGAACATAATATGAAATAATGAAACCATAATTAACCCTATTAATGTACACATGGTCCTAGATTTCTAATTAATGAATATAATGTCATTATACAGGACATTAAAGAGAATAAAGCATTCAGGTACAAGGTAAGGGGAAATTCTCAAACCCAACTTTCATCCTTCGGGTTCTCCCTATTTCACTCCATTTTTGATATGGTTACTCCTTAAATATCATTTGTTCATTATTATATTACCTTTTCTGGGATATAAATTTTTTCTACTAAAGTTTATGTCAATCAAAATGTTTTCCAAAATAACTCTTCTTTTAAGAACTCACCTTTTGCCTCTCATTCAAGGTTGATGGTTCTTGTATCAAGTATGTTGTTCCCTCTTTATTTTGCGAACCCAAAGTTTAAGAATGTGTTCTTATGAGATAAAAACCATTCATTTTCATGGGTTAGTTATGTTCATTTATGTTATATGTTCATTGTGGCATGCATAATAAATGATAATGTTATGATGTGATGGGTGCACCCGGAATTATATAGCGCAATATGAATGATTGAATGTGATGGGTGTGCCCGGAATTATAAAGCACTCCAATGCATTGGGTAAAGTGATGAATCTCATGAGTAAATGAGAAATTATGTGTGAACAAGATTCTAGCTTGGTTCACAAGTATGTGTGGTAGTTAACCACTAAGACATGATGTTTCATTTTTATGCATTGCCACATTTCAAGTCTTTTATTTATGCTCCTCTCATGTTCATGATCTTTTGCCTATGTTATGACTATGATCACCCCATGCTATATTTTTCTTATCTACCCTCTTAATGGGCTTCTAGATCACCCCTTTTGATGTATATCCTCAGGTGGCTACATGTACTAAGGAGAGGACAAGTTCGAATAAGAAGCTAGAGAAGAAGAAATTAAATAAATGTTTATGCTAGATGTTGTATTTATTATGTATGGTCCTAGTTTTCCCAAGAAAATAAACATTTGGATACTCTATGTGTAATAGTATTATGTTTTTTATCTTTAAAATGATTTAATAGTAATGTAAGAAAATTCCGGGTCGCTATAGTTGGTATCATAGGGAGGTTTAGTTAATTTGGGAATTAGGATTAGTGAACCCTAGAGGAAACCTATAGCATGAGACTAAGTACAAATATGCACACAATAATATTTACCTAGGGATCCCATATGTTATGTTTTTGGTATAATTTTCTAAATGAATAAGTTTTTCATGACTTTTTTAGATATGTTTTGTTCTATCCTTTTCTATTTTAGAAAATGGTGGGAACCAGGAGGAATTAGGCCAACAACTCATGCAAGGGCCAATGCAACGATTTCCCGAACGACATCCATAATGATTTGGGAGGTGGAGTTCAAAACTTCATGGAGATTCTTACCCAATTATCACAGGTTATGAATAATAATCATAATAATGGGGAATGTCCTCCTTCACTAAAGATAGAGAAATTGGCTATTGAATGTTTTATGAGGCAAGGACCACCGACGTTTTGTGGATCTTCTGATCCACTAGTTGTGGAACAGTGGGTCAACTCCATGGAGAAGATATTTTCTATGCTTCACTATTCTGAGATGGAGAAGTTTACTCTAGACGTTTATCGTCTAGATGGAGAAGCTGATCAATAGTGGGATTTGATTAAGAACACCAAGCCAAGGGAGGAAATTAAAGAGATGGAATGGGAAGACTTTAAGATAATGTTTATTAATAAGTATTTCCCATGAACTCTTCGCACGAATATAGAGAGAGAATTCATAGAGCTCAAGAAAAAATAAGGAGAATCTATCACAAACTATGAAGCGAATTTCACAAGGCTCTCAAGGTATGCTTCGGGTTTTTTTATCAACAGTGATAGAAAAATTGATAGATTCTTTAGTAGATTAAAACCACACATTCGAAAGGCTCTTGCAATTTGAGACTTTGGGAGTTATGAAGAAGTAGTTCGGTGTGCTCTCAAAGTGGCGATGGAGTTTGGATAATGGTCCCATGGCTATCAGGATAAGAAAAAATATATGGAGTTTCAAGCTGGTGGATCTAGTGACAAAGGTGGGAAGAAAAATCAACGACCCACATGCCAAAAATGTGGGAAGTTTCACCATGGGAACTGCCTCAAAGGGATGGGGAAATGCTTCAAGTGTGGGAAAGAAGGACACCATGATCAATAGTGTCTAAAAGAAAAGAAAAGGTAGGATAATGTAGCCGATGAAAGGAGAGAACTACTCATGGTTCAATGCTACAACTATAAGGAGCTAGGGAACTATGTAAACCAGTGCTCCAAACCTCGAGTTCTTGAGGGTAATCAGCGTCAGCAGCCACCAAAGCCAAAGGAACAAGGGAAGGATTATGCCATCACTACTGTGGAGGTGGATCCTGATAATGAAGTCGTACAAGGCACACTTCCTATTCACTCAATAATGGAAAAAGTCTGATTTGATTCTGGTTCTACGCATTCCTTTATTTCTTGCAAGTTTTCTAGAACTATAGAATCGAAGCCCTGAAACCTTGAAGTAGAGATATCTATAAAAACACAAAGTGGTGCAATCATTGCAACCCAAGTGTTTGAATCTTCTCCTGTTGGCGTATGTGGAAATATTCTTCCAGAAAATCTCGTAATACTTCCCTTGGTATAATTCGACGCTATAATGGGAATAGAATGGCTCTCGTTATATAGAGCGCATATCAACTATCGGGAAAAGGAAATATATTTTCATATTCCGAACCATCCCATGATCCTATAAAAATTCAAGGAAGATCATGAATCTCCTTTGAAAAATCCTTCAATGGTGTGGGTGTTGATTCCCTATGTAGAAGCATACCTTGCCCAAATGGTTGAGTCAAAGGAAATTTACAACCTTGAGGAAATTTCCATCATGAGGGAATACGGCGATGTATTTCCTGAAGAGTTACCCGGAATTCCCCTGGTTTGTGAGGTAGAGTTCTCAATTGAACTCATACCTGGAGCTACTCCTATCTCAAAGTGCCCCTATAGGATGGATCCTATAGAAATGGAGGAGTTAAAGAAGCAGCTGCAAGAGCATCTGGACAAAGGGTTCATACACCCTAGTAAATCACCTTGGGGTGCGCTAGTGATCTTTGTGAAGAAGAAGGATGGAACCATGTAGCTGTGTATAGTCTATCAGGAACTCAACAAGATCACTATAAAGAACAAGTATCCTCTCCCAAGGATTGATGACTTGTTCGACCAGTTAAGAGGAGCTCAATACTTCTCAAAGGTGGATCTTCGTTCTGGATATCATCAGGTAAAGGTGAAGAAGGAAGATATTCAGAAGACTGCCTTCCGTACAAGGTATGAGCACTATAAGTTTTTGGTGATGCCCTTTTAACTTACTAATGCCTCTTTAATATTCATGGATTTGATGAATAGAGTCTTTAGACATTACCTCGACAAATTTGTGGTAGGGTTTATCGACGATATTCTCATTTACTCCAAGATAAAGGAGGAACATGAAGAACATCTAAGACTTGTGTTGGGGACATTGAGAAAGGATAATTTGTACACCAAGTTTAGAAAGTGTGACTTTTGGATGAATCAAGTCATGTTCTTGGGACATGTGATCACAAGTGAAGGAATTTCTGTGGATCCTTCAAAGACAAAGGCGATTGAGGAATGACACAGACCCTCTAGTGTCACATAAATCCGTAGTTTTCTTGGATTAGCTAGGTACTACTGATGTTTTGTGAGAAACGTCTCACGATTGTCAAGACCACTAACTAAGTTAACAAGGAAATGGGTAAAGTATGTCTAGACAGAAGAATGTGAGGGATGTTTCAAGGAGCTAAAGAGAAGTCTGATCACCACACCTGTACTCACACTACTGAAAAGCAGAGAAAGTTTTGTGATATACAATGATGCTTCAAAGAAAGGCTTGGGTTGTGTACTAATGAAAAATGATAATGTGATAGCCTACACCTCATGACAGTTGAAGATCCATAAGCAGAACTACCTGATGCATTATCTAGAGCTGGCAGCCATGATTTTTGCCTTGAAAATCTGGAGGCACTACCTTTATGGAGAGAAGTGTGACATATACACCGACCAAAAGAGCCTAAAGTATATATTCACACAAAAGTAGATCAACATGCGTCAAAGGAGATGGTTAGAGATAATAAAGGATTACGATTTCTCTATTTACTATTATCCTGGAAAGGCAAACAAGGTAGCTGATGCTCTAAGTAGAAAATAACCTGCTACTCTATCCATGTTACGGATTGAGAAAGACCCTATCTTCATGGATATGAAAAGAATGGATTTGGAAATCATAATGGCAGAGGATACATCTTACCTTTCCCAAATGATTGCGCAACCATCCATCTAGGAGAAGATTAAGGAAGCACAAAGGGATGATGTGGAGATACAAAAGAGGGTGAATGCAGTAAAATAAGGGAAGCTGCAAGAGTTCCATATCGACGATAATGGTGTGATTCGGTTTGGAATACGACTTTGTGTGCCTTCATCACCCAGGATAAAGAAGAAGCTATTGTATAATGCACATAGCTCAACTTTCTCTATCCATCATGGGAGTACCAAGATGTATTGTGATCTCCAAGAACACTTTTGCTGGGATAACATGAAGAAGGAGATTGTGGAATATAAATCAAGGTGCTTGGTATGTCAGCAAGTTAAGGCTGAGTGACAAAAGTCCAAAGGTATGATGCATCCATTGCCTATACCCATGTGGAAATGGGAAAATGTTACTATGGACTTTGTCACAGGTCTCTTGAAGACGTCAAAGGGAAATAATGTGATATGGGTTGTGGTTGACCGAATCACCAAGACTGCCCATTTTATTGCTATTCGGGAAGCCCTCTCGCTTGGACAACTTGCAAATATATATGTGAAGGAATTAGTGAGACTGCACGGTGTTCCACTCTCAATTGTCTCTGATCGTGATCCAAGGTTCACATCTAAATTCTGGAAGAGCCTTCAACATGCTTTGAGTACTAAATTAAATTTCAGCACGACCTATCACCCCCAAACCAATGGCCAGTCTGAAAGGACTATTCAGATGCTTGAAGATATGCTAAGAACCTACTTTCTTGAATTCAAAGGTGGTTGGGATCAGCATCTCCCATTGGTTGAGTTCTCATACAACAATACCTCCCACTCAAGTATTCAGATGGATCCATATGTAAGCTCTGTATGGAAAGCGATGTAGAACTCCAACTTGTTGGGATGAAGTTGGAGAAACAAAGGTACTTGGACCTGATCTTGTTCAAGAGATGACAGAGAAGGTTTAAGTCATCCAAAAACACATCAAAGATGCTCAAAGTCAGCAAAAGAGCTATTCTGACAACCGTCGAAGGGACTTGGAGTTCGACGTTGGAGATAAAGTCTTCCTTCGAATATCTCCATAGAAAAGAGTCATGCGATTCAGGAAGAAAGGAAAGCTAAGCCCAAGGTATATTGACCCCTTTGAGATCCTTGACCACATAGGAGTCGTGGCCTATCGTCTTTCACTTCCACCGAATATGGCTAATTTTCATGATGTGTTTGATGTATCACTACTGAGGAAGTACATACCAGACCCCTCACATGTACTAAACTCAAAGGTGGTGCATTTGGAAGATGATCTCTCCTATGAGGAGGAGCCAGTAAAGATTCTAGATTGGATAGATAAGGTTCTACGCAACAAGACAACCCATCTTGTCAAAGTGTTGTGGAGGAACCATAAGTTTGAGGAAGCAACTTAGGAACCAGAAGAGGTAATGAAGGAGAAGTACCCTCACCTATTTGTGTAAAGTGAAATTTCGGAGGCGGAATTTCTTAAGGTGGGAAGAATGTAACGACCCAAAGTTTTTCAATGGAAATTACCTTCTTACAATTATGTCATAAAATAACATGAAAACACAACATAATGAACTACTAAGTGATAAGTGACCTTTAAACATAAGTTTGTCACTCCTGTGTTTGGAATTTCAAAAATCCGACATACACGGTTGTGTTCAAGATGATTTTTGGAGTCTAATGAAACAAAAAAAATTTTTGGTGAATAGTAACATACCCTTAGGAATAGTAACATACCCTTATGAATAGTAATATGACCATTATGAATATTAAATCATCCAACATAAGAGTAACATTACCTATGAATAATAAAATAAAATTTAAACATCTTAGAAAGTTACAATTTGACCTTAGTAAACGTTTTTGTATTTTGTAAGTCATAAATAATTAATTATAATTAATTAATTAATTTAAAATAATATTTATTTCCCTAAAATGTATTCATAAATTTTTTAATCAATGTCTTATAGTTTTTAGATAATTTTATAAGACCCTACGTAATTTTTGAAAGCACTATAAAATCAGTTTTAATCTTAAAAACTATTTTTAAGTAAATTATGATTTTAATTAAATATTAAATTAATAATATTTATAAAATTATTTTTGAAAAATGGACTTCATTTTTTGATTCTACACATCGAAAAATGGCAGGGTTAAATTTTTGGGATTTTTCCGAGATGCTTGAATTTTTTATGAATAGTGAAATACCGTAATTTACAAAATAAGCTAAATAAGCTAATTATAGGGTCATGTGTGATGTTCTGCTGATGTAAGACCATTTTGTTCGGGATTAAATTATAAAATTACTATTCTTGGTTGTTCAATACTCACTATTCCTTGTCTTAGGGGAAAATAATAAACTAATGAATTTTATATTAAGGAAACCCCTCTCCCCTCCACTATAAACGCCACCCTTCACACCCTCATCTCCTCACACCTCTCAAGCTCCAATCCTTATCTAAAATCTTCCCAAACACCTTCCCTATACCCCCCCACGTCCAAGAGTTGATGGTCTCATAAAAAGACCAATCTTAGGCCCTTAAGGAGGTTCTCAAGAGAAGGATTCAAGAGGTAATTTCCCTCCCTCTTCTCCTTTAATTTCCTTTCAAGTTCAAGTTCATTTCTTGATCTCCCCCACCTATATTCATCCAAATTGTATTGTAACTCCATTATTATACATATAATGTAATTATATTATTCTAATGGGATATTATATCATCCAACCCCCTTTAACTCTTCCTTTTATTTTATTAAAGAGAACGTTGTTCATGAGGTGTTAATTTGTCACCTTCAAGAACGACATGCTTTCTTCTTCCATTTCTACCTTCATATCTGGTCATGAAACCATTTTTATGGTTGAAACAGAATATTTTATGTGTATTATGTTCTATTTAAAGTTATGTAAATAACCTATGTACATATTACTAAGTGATAAGTTAAAACAAGTTCGTTGTGATCCAAAAACCACCCAAATTGACCCATATAACCATCATTTAATTCTTATCTAATGATTCATCCACATGGATCTAATATAATTCATTATAAGATAATTCAAAATCATTTAATATCATTAATGAAATGTAATATCATTTCTGGTTGTTTACTCATGTTCTATCCAAACTTCAATTTAAGAATACAAGTGAACCACCCAAGAAAAACCATAAAAACAAACATCCCCAAATAGTGTTTTTAAACTCTATAAGTCATCCAAAGGAACATAATATGACATAATGAAACCAGAATTAACCCTATTAATGTACACATGGTTCTTTATTTCTAATTAATGAATATAATGTCATTATACAAGAAATTAAAGAGAAGGAAGCATTCAGGTTCAAGGTAAGGGGAAATTCTCGAACCCAACTTTCATCCTTTAGGTTCTCCCTATTTCACTCCATTTTTGAAATGGTTACTACTTAAATATCATTTGTTCATTATTATATCACCTTTTATGGGATATAAATTTTTTATACTAAATTTTATGTCAATCAAAATGTTTTCGAAAATAACTCTTCTTTTAAGAACTCACCTTTTGCCTCTCATTCAAGGTTGATGGTTCTTGTATCAAGTATGTTGTTCCCTCTTTATTTTGGGAACCCAAAGTTTAAGAATGTGTTATTATGAGATAAAAACCATTCATTTTCATGGGTTAGTTATGTTAATTTATGTTATATGTTCATTGTGGCATGCATAATAAATGATAATGTTATGATGTGACGGGTGCACCCGGAATTATATAGCGCAATATGAATGATTGAATGTGATGGGTGCGCCCGAAATTATAAAGCACTCCAATGAATTGGGTAAAGTTATGAATCTCATGAGTAAATGAGAAATGATGTGTGAACAAGATTATAGCTTGGTTCACAAGTATGTGTGGTAGTTGACCACTAAGACATGATGTTTCATTTTTATGCATTACCACATTTCAAGTCTTTTATTTATGCTCCTCTCATGTTCATGATCTTTTGCCTATGTTATGACTATGATCACCTCATGATATATTGTTCTTATCTACCCTCTTACTGGGCTTCTAGATCACCCCTTTTGATGTATATCCTCAGGTGGCTATATGTACTAAGGAGAGGACAAGTTCTAATAAGAAGCTAGAGAAGAAGAAATTAAATAAATGTTTATTCTAGATGTTGTATTTGTTATGTATAGTCATAGTTTTCCCATGACACTAAACCTTTGTATCCTCTATGTGTAATACTATTATGTTTTTTATCTTTAAAATGATTTAATAGTAATGTAAGAAATGGCCTGGTCGTTATAATGTTAAATTGTCTTTTAATGTCATAACATGAAATATTTTCTTTGGGTGGAATCTTAAGCTTTGTATCACCCTACATACACCTTTGGGTGTATGTATATTTCATTATGTATGACCCAGGTAAAGGAAAGATGTGTAGTAATGAAGATAGCGTATCCAGTCGCTAGCATTTTCCACTTGTTGCAAGTGGTGGTGGTGGCTTGAGGGTGTTGTTCCTCATGTCATATGGAGGTTTTTGGGGTTTCCCTTTCCTTTGTAGAAATTTTGGTTTTTGTTTAAAGTTGTAAACACTTTATTTTGAAAAAATTTTATGCCTTATTTGGGTTTGGTTATTTATTTTCATTTCATTTATTTTTTTGGTTATTTATGCTTACATAAATGGGTGAAATCATTCCCGAGCCTTGTTTCTTGATACCTAGACACTAGTTTCCAACTCGTAGAGATCAGGAACACCCATCGAGCCATGACATAAACCAAGTCGGGTGTTGGGTTGGATGAAACTTCGGCTTGGTTCGTGAAAAAATGGTATCAGAGTAGGTCACGCTCTTTTGGGCCATGTTATCTATGGAAGAGTTTGGGTAGGCTAGAGATAGGATTGTCGGGACTTGAGGTTTTGGTTGTGAGTAGGGTGCCTGGATAGAACACCTCGAAATGGTACTCGATTCGCTATGATAAGTTGAGATTTATTTGGGTTATTTGGTTCTTATGCTTGTTTGGTGTTTGAGAAATGAAATGGGTGTTGGGAAAATGGTCTTAGTGAGCTCGTAGGGCCTCGTAATCCATGTGGAACTAGAGACATGATACTTGAATACTCTTTGTGATGGTAGTACAATTGGCATATGACCTCCAACCATATGACCAAGTCACCAATCGACACTAGTTTCACCTTTTGTGAATTTTTTCGAATATTCTTGGGTCTTGAAATGTGTTTTGAAAATCCTTGTTTTGGAAGTGTGAAAACTGGATCTTAAAGTAGTAATGGTTTGGTTTTGGGAAGGTGGAAAATGGATTTTTAGAATCATTTTGAAGAGAGATTTAGAAAAGTGGATTTTTATGAAATAGTATTTGGGTGAATGAAGATTATTTTTAATGAGATTGGATCTTTCGGATTGAAATTTTGGGGTTATTGAAATGGTTTTTTTGATAAATAGAAGCTTATTTTGAAAATGGTTTTGGAAGTTTGTTTAAAGGATAAATGAGTTTTTAATTAAATGGGATTCAGTGAAATGAGTTTTTTTGTGTCGTTGAAAATATTTTGTGAAGGGATTTATTAAATTTTTGGATGTAATATATGATGTTTTATTTTGAAAAAGAATGAAGTGGGTTGATGCGTGGAGTTTGAAAACAATTTTTGACTTGGTAGTGAGTGTGGTTTTGAAAAAGTTTTATGAATCTTGAAATGGGAAATGAATTGATAAGTTGAAAATGTGAGTTGAACGTTTTGTCTTGAAAAGTAGAAAAGTTTTTTTATGACCTTTGGTGTTTCTATGAGTGACCAAATGCATGGATACGTGTGTATGGTTGAAAAATAATGAAGTGGGTTATGTGATGTGTGCCTCCTTGTGATTTGAGAATCTTGCTTGTAGGATGTTTTTGAGTTCAAGAACTCTTTTTAGAAGTTGACTCTAGTGCAAGTGAGAGTGTTGAAAGTGGGTTCCTTAGACCCAACTTGTGATGTGCTTTGATTACCACTACATGTATACAGTTATATATATATATATAGACACACATTCTTATCTTGCCATAATAGTGTTGATACTTATACATCTACTATATTTATGGTAATTTCCTAAGATTATGTGTCATATCAAAGAGTTATAGTAGATTCCAGACTATAATGAGAACTTAGAGATACTATGAAAGTAATCTTAAAGTAATGTCATATGGTCTAGATACATTATACTAATAAGACACAGTTGATGTGTGGCTATCATGTTTTGGTGGCTCATAAGCATTGAGACTTCTTCTCATGAAGTTCGCGTTTGATGATCTCTAGTAGTTGTGATCATGAGGACAAACCCTCCAATAAGAACACCACATGTTTCAGGTGTCATTAGTTATTTTTATCAACAGACATGTGTATTGGTCTCCTGAATTGAAATCATTATCAATGTGTGCCATTTGATCGCGTACTTTGATGTAAGGAGAAAACCATGACAACAAAGTCATGTTGAAGTATTTTGTGTTGGGTACATCATTGGTAGTATGACATTGATTAAATGATAAAGATATGATTTTTCACTTCATAGTTGAGAAAGATATATCTCGGGCCTAGTTGATCAGGTTGGTAGCACGTTCATAAATCTAGGTCCATGGTAGTCAAAGGTAAGTTTGTCCAGTTAGATCAACAAATAACAAAGTAATAAAAGGATGATGACATAAGTGTACATCCTGCTTTATGAGATATTATATGACAAAGAGATTCTATTACACAGTGCATGTTCGTTGGTTGGTTGTCATTACCATGACTTTTCCTTATCTCTTTAGGGGTCTTGATGGGTTTCTAGACTCTGCTCTTAGTCTATGAATATTATTCACTACTATGGAGATGAGGGAATAGAGGGTCACACACAATAACACATTCTAGAATTTGTCCTATTCAGTTGAATAGAAATATAAGACATGGTGGGACCTACCACATTCCGAGTGTTATCCATTTCTATCGATCATCAATAAATAAATAAATTCATTATTATTCAAGTAATGAACAATTGGGTTAAATTTATTGATTACATGTATTTAAAATTAATTAAATACAAGTATTAATATTATATGAATGAATATTTTTATAATATTCTAGGTTTGTGTAATTTTATCAGGAGTTACGAGTCGAGTTAATGGATCAGGTTTATCACGTAATATATTTAATATATATAACACATATCTAATTAAAAATAAATAATATTTATGACATAGTTTATATTTCATTATAAATAATTATTTGTAATACTTATTTAGTGGATTTTTATTACACGGGGGTTGGGAACCCTAGCCAGGTATTATGAATATCCACTATATAAGTGGAGAGGAGCTCATTCCAATGAACGATTCATTCCATTTGAAATGAAATCTTCCATTTCCTCATGATTCATAGAAAGAGAATCACTCAATCTAAGTAAGCGATCTAAGTTCATCTTCATAGATTGAAGACAGTGGATCATGATAATCATCGATGTGTCAAAGTGATCGTCAGAGCTCTGTGCTAGAACCAAAAATACAATGAATGATTCACACATAGATTCAAGAAGTGTGTGTGTATGATCTAGAGGGATTCGACACTGAATCCTTCAGGCAATATTTGCTGACAACTTGTGATGGATTTGCATGCATCAAATCAAATCGAGGTATTTGTTCATTTTGTTAATTGTCATCCTTAGACTGTAACAGGGTTGGATCGCCGATGTCGATGATATTTCATTGCACCAGTGATAGGAATATTTTAAAATTCATAGCCCACCGACTTCCGCTGAGCATCTCGGTACCTTAAAAAACATGCACAAAATAGCTTCATCAGATATCAACAATCTTCTTCCACCACATTAGAGTTCAACCATAATTATCAAATTACTTCTAGACTAAGTGGGAAAGGGATAAATTACTTGTAATTTGGTTACCTAACAAGGTATTTCATGGATGTTATGATCTTAATAAAAAAGTCAAATGTAATGGAAGGCATTAAAAAGAAGTTTAATGTAAAAATTATATTTCAAAATGGTGTTTCATTCATATTTTATAAAATTCATGCACTTTAAAAAAATTTATTAAGAGAAAAAGATAAATTTCTAGGTCTCATATCATGCCTCAAGACTCAAGAAAAATATAAATGTAAAGAATGTGTAAAAAGTATTTAAAAACCTCTCAGGTTATGAATATTTAAATGTTGTATAGTACTTGTGCACAAGAGTTTCACATTTAATCAAACTTCATTAAATAATCAAATTACAATTCAAGAAAAAAACTATTTCAACAAATTTTTGAAACTTTAGAAATTCAAATCAATCATTTTAGTAAAAAACACCATGATGGTCTTGAATTTTCCTAAAGTATTCAATGAAGATCATAATATCTTGAAAACATCCAAAAAATTAAAAAAGAAATAAAAGCATGAAAACCAAAAAATATTACCATTATCTCCCCCACACTTGGATTGTTACTTCCCCTTTTTGACTCAAAAATGATCGCAACACATTTACTCATGAAATTTAATTGGGTAGAAAAAAAAAGTTAGAAAGGAGTAATATAACCTAAAATATTATTAGTGTAAATTTTGAGTTAATATCTTAAATGACACCCACTTAAAACCTACAAGTAAAATAAAAAAAGAAAAGATGAGAAAAAAATGAAAATAAAAAAAAGGAAAGGGAAAAAAATGAGATAAATCTTGGTTTAACCCCAAAGTGGGTACTAGATTTTTACTACCCTTATCCAAATAGTTCTAGATGTTATCCAAAATTTGATGGTGGGTGAGGTCTGTTTGACATAAACCTACAAAAATTCTTCCTTCCAATTCTTTTTTGCTTTCACTTCTTATAAAAGATCACATGGTTAGAGTATTGCAAATCCATCCCCATGAAAAAAGGTGAGGCTTTAATGGTGTGGGTAGGAAAAAAAATGAGCCTTCTTCCTTTACTTAAACCACAACTTCTTTTCCAATTCTTCAACATCTGGGGTTTTCTCACAATTTAGTGCATTAATATATTTATAAAATGTAAATTCAATTAATGATTCAATTTTATTAAAACTGAAATAATTTGAATCAATATTAAAATCTTCCACATCTAAGTGGAAAACACATGACTCCATTTCTTTTTGAAAAGCCGCTATAAATCCTTCATTTACTCACTCAATAAGATGATTAATGGGTTCAAATAGATTCATATATTCCTCATCGGGTGCATAATCATCTTATTATTCACTCTCAAGGAAAACCCATGGACTAGTTGAATCTAAAAAGTTAAAATATTCAGAGGTATTTCTCAATTCAGTTTCAATAAAATTATAAATAGATAAATTCAATAAAATATATTCTCCTTGAGTAGGCCCGACTTCAATATCCTACCTAATGGTAAGTTCCAATTAGATTTGAGTTTCCTTAGATAGAGGTAGGTAGTCAATTTTCCCAAATATCTCTTCAAAATTTACCACTTCGGTGGTGACTTTTTTATAAGTAGGATGGATAATTTCTTATACCTCGACCACTTCTTAATGAAACTCCAGAAAGTAGTATGATAATTCAATGAGCTTCTTAGATAAGGCTTCTAAAATTGGTTGTTTGAGGTCCCCCTTAAAGTCCTTCATGAACTCCTAGAATGTCCTCTTTCCATAGTTGGATTTCAAGACTCCCCTTACCTTCTTAGTAAATAAAGAAAAAATTTCATCCATAGGTGAGGGTGAATAAAACAATGGTTAATTTTTTTTTGAATTTAATTTGAAAGAAGTAAAATATTTAAAAAATGAAAATAAATAATGAGTAAAAGATAGGATTGTCTCCTCGTCAATGATGCCAAATTTTGAAGCACCAGTTTTGGGGTGGTACAAAATATTATTCATATACTTCTAATGTATAAAAATAGAAAACCATGATCGTCTCTCTTTAAGAGATTTTGTAGTCAATCACTCACTGCTACTAAACAATTTGTTATATATATATGTATATTTTTTATATTTTATGAAAACACTAAGAATATGGGGGTTTTAATATTGACGAAAACATAAAATATAATGAAAAGTAGTATAAACTAAATGAAGTTTATAAAGAATGGTGGTTGATCCTTAGAGGATTCACTAGGAATTCCCTTCATGGTTATAATTATATTTTTTACATAAATATACTCTTTCTTTACTGGGTCACTCATTATCATTCACCAACCAATCGCACCTATGCCCTAATTATGATGGATAACACACTGAGATCTCAAATGTGAAGTAACCTTTTTTTCAAAAGTATAGTGGTGGTTATCAATACTCTATCAAGATTTTGGTTTTCTAAAAACTCCCCCTAGTATATCCTAACTAAGGGAAGATCCCAACTGCACATGGCCAACGATATCTAGACCACTCTCTACTGTAATTTCCACCTACATTGTATGATGGAAAATACAATGAAGGTAAGAATTTAAAGGACATAACAGGTGAGAATATGAATAGGGCATGAGGGAATGAAGAAAATCTTTACTTCTAGCCAATTTAACCACACTCTATTGTAACTCCAAACTAGAAAAGATAAAATATAACAAAGATTTTCCAAACTCAAGAATAATCCACTGATTTATTTCCCTTTATATCAACATTGAAGCTAGTTCTCCATGAATGGAGTAAAATAATTACTATAGAGATAAGGGAAGAGAGAGAGAGAGTGAAATGATAGAAAGAACCATAGAACATTTTATTAAAAATATGAAACATGCTACTGCAGAATTAAAGAAAAATACAAAAAATATAAAGTCTTATTTGGTAGGATGGAAACCATTTCCTATTTATAGGCATAAATCTTCTCAAAGTTTGAATTTCCTTCAAAATATCATTCTAAGACATGTGAAAATCTCACAGTGATTAAACCGGTACAAATTACTCTAGAAATATCAAGGAGATTTTATTTTGAATTTTTCTTTTTTAGAACCTCTTACAACACAAAACTCGCATGTAATCAAACTCTACATATGGTCAATACACGCATCTCATTCTTTATGCATGGAGTATCACATCGAAAGAAATGATATACAAGGTATTTCCCTTGGAATGAAACTACAACACTCATTGCATCAACAACCTTGATGTTTTCCTTCTTTTATTCATGTATTCTTGGTGTTTCGACCTTAAAAACTCTTAATAATAGTACACCTCAAGCTATATGGATTTAATGATGGATCATGGTATTAACAATGACAATTTATGGTGTTACCATACAATAAAGATGCACAAATAGAGCTTTTTTACCAACAATAATGGATGTTTCAGGCTTCATAGTGGTAATGATAGTGATCAGCATGACCAGACTTGATCTCCCTTCGATGAGCATGGAAGTCCTCTGATCAATGGGCATGACATGGTAAACTTTAGCAAGGCATGGAAACTAGACTACGGGAAGAATACTGATGTGGAATTTTATTATTAAATGTTTTCCATACACCTTTGGTGTTATTTTGATAGTATTTGAATGCTTAATTGTCAAACGAACATTATTTTATTTTCTTATATTTTAAGGACACAAATTTTGATTGAATCTGTTAGAGTTTTCATTGATTTATCTTGGGTTCTAGATATTAAATTCTTAAAATTCCAATTTTTGATTTTAATTAATATTTTAGGGAATTTTTATAATCATGTCTATTATGAATTTAATTGTCTTGGAAACTTATTTTTAGAGAACACCATAATTGACTATGCCTTTTATCTACATTGATTGCTTGACCGGGAATGATTGGCCATGGATCTTGAATGAAACAATCTCGAAGCTGTCCAAGGCTTACTGAATGTAGATCAAACCAAACACTTGAGTTCCCATTCATTGAAGAATGTGATGAACCAATTAGGGTTTTTATTTTTGAAGAATCGTCAAGGCTGAAACCGTATGAAAGACTGAACTTGGATGAAAAATTGAGATTTCGTGCATGAATAAAATCCCAATTCCATTGAAACTTAGACCAAGGATTCTCATTAGGGGGTTCAATGATTCGATTGAGGAATCTTGATTTCTCTTTATGTGAGGCCAAATGTTGGTCTGGATTGACATATGACATTAATGCCTTGATCATCTACAAATTGAACTGAGTTTGGGCATGTCCACCCAAACACGGAAGCAAAATCATGGAGCTCACCGTCAGGCCATGGAGTAGTAGTGCCCTTATACACTAGTTCACTGGTTCGTGGTGTGGAATCTTGGATGGAGACAGTGATTCCGGACTATGATGAACCTAAACCATGTAAGATCTGGATAACAACAATGATCTTGATGGAGCATTCATCTCAGATATCAACACCAATCTCAAATAGCAGCGTCAATTTTGGATAGAAACACTGAGTTAGGGAAGCATCACTAAATATGAAGTGAGGTAAAAGGAACTGTCATGGGTGCCCTCAAATGAAGTTTGATTTTTTGGGTACTTGGGTGTAGCAGAGTGGCTAACCAAGATCATCTCTCAAAGGAGGAAGTAAATTAAAACAACTTCTTAAAGGTATTATAAAAATAAAATAAAAGAGAATAAAAACAATACATAAAAATGATGAGGGTTTTTACTATTTATAAAATAAAAAAGAGTATGTTGGAATAAGATTGCATTTTTTTGTTTTTGTTTTTGAAATGAAACTTGATTAATAAAACACAATAAGAAGATGTTTTTTAGAAAATATTTTATAGGGACTAATCGATCTAACAATACATATTCACTCAATTATTTATCATTATCATTTAAATTAACATCCACTTAATTATAATCCCCTAATTTGTTAACCCTCAAACCCTACAAGAGTTAACCTAACCACAAAGATGAAATTACTTAAACCCTAGGCTAGCTTCAGAACATGAAATCGCAGCACCCTACTTCGATTGATTTTTTTAGGTTAGCTTATGATCAGTGGTTAATTAGAGCACATATAAACTCTATAAATGAGGATTAATTGAGTTTAGGGATTATATTTGAACTCTAAAAATTTATCCCTTGTGGTATTGTATTATCGATTAATATCACACTCTCACAATTTACACAAATCTCGACCTCATGTGTTTTTGGGTCAATTCTTTAATTACTTTCTTAGTTTAATTTAAATTGAAAATTCAATTAATAAATTATATTAAGTGAATTAAGATAGCTCATTGATTCAAAATAAATGAATGAAAAAGGTAAGAGGTAGATTTATTACTAAGAAAACTACTCTTCCATGGGCAGTGTATTCATCGTAGAAACGAATTGCATTTACAAAGATTTAGAAATGGTATAACCTAACATCGTTTTCAATCTTGAATTCCAGCCCAAAGAGGAATATTAATGAGTAAGATAATTGAACAAAACATAGGAAAACAGAAGAAATTAAATAATAACAAATGAGTTTATTATGGAAACAAAAGTATTACAACACAAAGAATAAGAAGAAGGCTTCATCGAAGGGATCCTTGTTTCAAGAGATACCCTTGTTGAAATGGTTGGAGAATTGGAGTGGATCCACTTCTTCTCTGCCCTCAACTTCCTAATTCATGTCCCAAACCCTTAAAATGAGAAAAATGCATATTTATATAGTGTAGGGGAGGCTAGGTTACAATTGGTTTCAAGTGTGAATGGGGAAATTCATCCAAGTATTTTAAGCTAACTTGCACCGCTTGTTTGACCACTAAAACATGTGATTCGGCTATCCTTCCAGAAAGATGAAATGTTCGGAATTGAGTCCCCAATCTCCTCTAAAAATTTGGGTCACCAAATTCATGATTTAGCTCCAATTTCTTGAATGAAAGTTGTATCCCATTAAGTCAAGAATATATTTACAAAATGTTATGTTGAAATAATACATATCAAAAGATTTATGTTTGAAATGCTATAGTGAATTTTAAAGGGTAAAACTAGAATTTTCAATAAATTTTAAAATGAATGATCTAATCAAAAAATATTTTATAAATAAACATATTTAACATAATGTGAGAAAATTTTGTCATTTATTATCAATAAAATATTCAACAAAATTATGTTTTATCAACTCTCCCACAGTTACCCTTTTGAACTCTTGGAAAAACCCTCATATCATGTATTTGAAAAAATTGTGACAAGATATGCATATTCAAATTTATCAATCCACATTGCAAATATAAGCAAAGTAAAAATCCCATCAAGAGTCAATATTAATAAATTTTGAAGTCATTGTCTCATAAATTGCGTCAAAACAAAATCCAGTGAGATTCATAACACTAATCATAGAAAAACAATTCATGTGTTTTCCTTGACACTAATTCTCCACGTGTGTGTGTTCCAACCATTATAAGCTCATAAATCCACCCTTTATTCAGTATATTCAGGTCAAGTAAAACAATTCTTCTTACCTAATTTAATTCACCAAATCTGTTCTACATTCCTTTTCAATCGAATTTCAAGATCCACTTGCTTAAGCATTCCCAAAAGTCAAACCTTAATCTCCCGACCTAGATATCCCCATATGTTGTAAATTTCATCACTCCCCTCATTTATATATATATATATATATATATATTAAGTTGCACTTGGAACAAATCTCACACTCAACTCTCAATGACACTAATTGTAATAGTTATAACAAGACCAATAGTTGATGAAGAGTGGTTTTTGACCTATCCAAGACACAACTCATATTTTTTTGAGGGCATACAATAGTCGAAAAATAGGTACACACACATAGGTCAATTCAATAGAGTAATGAAACCGATCATAATATAAATGAACATATGGATCAACCAATGAATTATTTTACCTAACTTGACTATACCTAAAATTGAGTATAAAAAATTCCACAAGTCATGGTTGAGTGAAAATTTTTGTGGAGAAATTAATGACACAATTTACTATAAACAAATATCACAAATAATGATGTGAAAATATAAAATAATTTATAATGACATAATAATTTTTATCATTAATGACTTCAAGTTTTATAAAAATCAACCCTTCATGATGAAATCTTACTCATGATTATAATTATATCAATGAATTTTGAAAACATGCATTTTCCATTTGTTACACATGAGAATGTTACATGATATATTTGTTTTTTTATTGATTTTTATAGATTTGTTTTGAAAATTTTAACAAAAAAAAACACACAAATGAAAATCCTAAATATCAACCCCAAAATGTTATCCCCTCCCCCACACTTAAAATATTATATTGTTCTCAATGTGAACCTATGAGATGATATATGCACATGAAATGTATAATTTTAAATAGGACAAAGAATATAAAAGTTGGAGGGTTAGGAACAACTTGATATGGTTAAGTGATGATGGGGCCATGCAGTGTGATGAAATCTACTGCATTAGTAGGAAGTCCCTCAATGTATTTCTTCAAACAATTCTTGTTATCTGTACAGATCCTTCCAGTGTACTCTTGTGCGATATCCACTTCACCATAAAGAAAAAATTTGATATAATATAAGGACCTAACTGTCTGTAATGTAACTTACCAGGCATCAGCTTTAGTCGTGAACTATATAAAAGGACTTTTTATGCAACATTAAAACTCCCTTTGTTGGATCATTCTATCATGATTTGATTTTGATCTTTACTTTTAGGTCCTTGAGTTCTTATATGAAGACAATTGAATCTATTAAAGATCTTGAATTTGCAGATTCCTTTGAAATCTAGCTTAGGCTAAATTCATATTGCATTTCTTTATAGCCCAATAATCCTGATGCTTAAATTCCACAAGGATATGACATGCTTTCCCAAAAACAATCTGAAATGGGGACATACCAATGAGTGTATTGTATGTTGTCCTATAAGCCCAAAGTGCATTATCCAAGCACTTTCTCCGATCCTTCATATTCAGTTGCACAGTTTTCTCCAAAATTTGTTTCAACTCACGATTTGAAACTTTAGCTTGACCATTTGTTTGGGGGTGGTATGGTGTTGATGTTTTGTGTGTCACCCCATACTTCTGAAGGAGGGAAGTCAAATTCCAATTTCCGAAGTGTGTCCCCTGATCACTGATGATATCCTTTGTAACTCCAAACCTACATAGGATTTGAGTCTTGAAAAAGTCCACCACAACATGAGAATCAAAAATCCGAATAGCCTTGGCCTCCACCCATTTTCTCACATAATCAATGATAAACAAAATGTACAAGAAACCATATGAACTTGGAAAAGGACCCATAAAAACAATTCCACCAACATAAAAAATCTCACAAAATAATATGGGCTGTTGGGGAATCTCGTGTCTCCTAGAAATATTTCCAGTGTATTGACAATGTTAGCCCGGCTTGAAAAACACATGAGCATTATGGAATAAGATAGGACAATATAATCTAGAGTATAAAACTTTCTGAGGTGTCTGTTGGGGTCCTAAGTGTCCACCACAAGAAAGTGTATGAAAAAAATGTAAAAAAGACTCAAACTTATGATCATGAACACACCTCCTAATAACTTGATCACTACACATGCAACAGAGGTAGATGTCATCCCACACATAAAACCTAGACTCACTCTTTAATTTTTGGACTTTATGCTTCTTTAATTTCGTAGTAATTTCAATGGAAACAAAGTAGTTAACTAAATCAATATACCATGGATGCGCACCTAAGAGTGCATAAAGATGCTCATCGAGAAAAGTGTCCCGAAGTGGTACCTGGTCCAAGGTGTCAGCCTCAAGTGTGTGAGTTATCCTACTCATGTGGTCTGACACCATGTTTTCTGACCCCTTCTTGTCCTTTATCTCAATATTTAATTCTTGAAGAAGGAGCATCCATCGGATGAGTTTGGGCTTTGCGTCAGGCTTTTTCAAGAGGTACCTGAGAGCTGCATGGTCAGAAAAAACAACTACTTTAGATCCCAATAAATATGAATGGAATTTATCTAAAGAAAATATGATAGCAAGAAACTCTTTTTTCGTGGTTTTATAGTTTGATTAGCCTAAATCCAATATACTTGATGCATACGCAATCACATGTGAACGTCCCTCCACACTCTGAGACAAGAAAACTCCAACCTCGAAGTTGGAGGCATCACAGATAAGCTCAAAAGGAAGATCCTACCATGGGGGATGTATGATCGGTGGAGTGGTCAGAAACTTATTTATATCATCAAATTAAGTCCTTCAAGAATCATCAAACAAAAAACCATAATCCTTTTGAAGTAATCATGGAATAGGAAGAGAAATGTTACTAAAATCTTTGATAAATTGCTGATAAAATCCTGCATTCCCTAGGAAAGATCTAACATCACGCAAACATGAAGGATATGGTAAGGATGAAATAATATCTACCTTATATTTATCAAAATATGTCCCATGTTTTGACATTACATTCCCTAAGACAATCCCATTCTCTACCATGAAATGACACTTTTCAAAGTTCAAGACCAAATTCTTCTCAATACAACGATTCAACACCTTTCCCAAACTAGAGATACAATCATCAAATGAATTCCCGTACACTGTAAAATCATTCATAAATACCTCGATGTAGGTCTCAATGAAATCTGAAAAAAATACTCACCATATATCTTTAGAAGGTACCTAGGGAATTGCAAAGTCCAAATGACATCCTTCGGTAGGAAAATGTGCCAAATGGACAAGTGAATGTTGTCTTCTTCTGATCATTCGGAGCTACAGAAACCTTAAAATATCCAAAAAATCCATCCAAGAAACAATAATGTGTCTTCCCAGCTAGTCTCTCAAGCATTTGATCAATAAATGGGAGGGGGAAATGGACCTTGTGAGTAGATTTATTTAGTTTCCTATAATCAATACACACACGCCAACAGCATTGTACCCTATTTGGAACTAACCCCTCTCTCTCATTTCTAACAATAGAAACACCACTTTTCTTAGGCACAACATGAATAGGACTCACCCACTGGGAATCTAAAATGGGATAGATTATACCTACCTCGAGAAATTTTTAAACCACTTTTTTAACAACCTCCAAAAGTGTTGGATTCAGTCTCCTTTGTGGCTGCTTAACCAGTTTAGCCCCATCCTCAAAAAGAATCCTATGCATGAAAATGGAGGGGATAATACCTGATATGTCATCCAAGGTTCACCCAATTACCTTAATGTTCTCTCTCAAAATATTCTAAAGTTTTTCTTCATGTTCAAAAGGAATATTATTTGCAATTATAACAGGTAATCTCTCTCCACTTAACAAGTATGAGTATTTGAGATTTGGTGGCAATGGATTGAGCTCCAATGAAGGGGGTTCATCAAATCCATCAGCATACTCAACAACCATGTCATAATCAGAGTGAACATGATCAAAATCAGAATATGAATCCATTTTAAAATTAAATCCAAGAGAGTCTTGTTCATTGGAAACAAGTGTGGAAGTACTATTAGTCATCAAATTAGAACCAATTCTCATAATCTCCCTAAGCACAAGACAATCAAAATCCATGGGGTTTTTACTTGGTGGTTCAAAATTGGAGATAAAAAAAGAAGAATAATCCTCTGAGGGGTACTTCATGGATTCCATAACATTAAATATAACAACTTCATCTCCAAACTCCATGGAAAGTGTACCATCATGGACATTTATGACCATTTTAGATGTTTTGAGGAAGATCATACCTAAGATAATGGGAGCACATGAACTTACCTAATCATCCTCCATTTTAAGCATGTATAAATATACTGAAAAAATCACGTCTCTTACCCAGAAAAGTACATCCTCAAGGTCTCCCACTGGATATGATATAGCTCTATTTGCCAACTACACCACTACTCTCATCAGCTTCAACTCACCAACCTGTAAAGAAGAGAATATATAGTGAGGCATCACATTTATAGAAGCTCCTAAATCACACAAAACATCATAAAAGTGAAACTCCCCTATTGTGCATGTGATAGTGAATGTCCCGAGATCCTTGGACTTTTTTGACATTGCTAGAGTCGGTGTAATGAGTTCTAACACATTCATTCCAATATTGATCCTCTCATTTCTCTTGATCTCTCTTTAATTGGTACAAAGTTATTTTAAGAATTTTGCATACCTTGGGATTTTTTTAATGGCTTCAAGTAGATGGATGTTGATATCCACATGCTTGAATGTGTCCAAAACCTCTTTTTTTCATTGCCTCTTCAGACATATTTTTAGTTTAAATAACTCTATTTGGAAATGGAAGGGGTTTAGGAGGAACATCATTAATCTTTTTCTTACCTTTATTTTTATCCTTGGGTTCCTCATCAGCTGGTTTTGAATGGGGCTTCTCCGGAGTTGAGGTGAATTTCGGTGGAAAGATTGGTGCAGATGTATCAGTTTTTTACTTCCCACTTCTCAATGTAATGGCACTGACATTCCCCTTGGGATTTGGAGTAGTTTGGGAAGGAAGAATTCTAGTGTTCCTACTTACCAGTTTATGGAGGGTGGTGGCAATCTAGCTCATCTGTGTCTTCAACTCCCTCAACTTCAAACCTTGAATCTTCAGATCATTATATTGATTAAGAACAATTTTCTTCAAAAGTTCATTAGTGTTAGAATCTAACTTGGTTTGGGGATTCCATTGTTGTTGACTTGTTGATGCTTGAGCTTCAAATCGCCTTTGAGGTTGTTGGAAACCCTGTTGGTAAGGTGGAGGCTGCTGGAAGTTTTGTTGAAAGGGGGGCCTTTGTTGTTGTCCATAGGTATAACTCATGTCTAATTTATCCTTACACCCTTGGTTATATGCTGATGCAAAGGAATCAAACTTCTTTTGGGGATGTGGCTGTTGCTGCTGCTGATATGGTCTCCTAGGAAATACGGCAGTGCAATCCTATGTCTCTTATAATTAGGGGAAAAAGTCATTTGGGTGGTATTTTTCAGTGAAAATGCCACAAGGCCTCAAAGGAGTGAGTTGAGATGTCTTTTGAGCCAAAGTAATCTGTCTCACCATAGTGGTCAATTCTTCCAACTTGGTATCAATTAAATGAATTTCTAGTATAGAAGGACTTACCTGATGTACTCTCCTAATATGTGGTGTACCTCGATCACCAAATTATTGGGAGTTTTGGGACATTTTGTCAATCAATGCATGTGTATCTACTGGTGGATTTTCCACCAATGCTCCTCCATCCATGACATCCACCATGCTCCTCTCCATAGGTGTGAGTCCTTCATAGAAGTACTGGATGAGGAGTTTCTCACTGATTTGGTGATGCGAATAACTTGTGCACAACTTCTTGAATTTCTCCCAGTACTCCTACATTGAATCCCCTAGTGATTACTTGATCCCTGAGATCTCCTTATGAATAAAAGTGGTCCTTGATTCTAGAAAAAACATCTGCATGAAAAGATGTTTCAAATCATTCCAACATGTTACATCTTCATGTTGTAAATAATACATCCAATCCTTTGCAGCTCCATCAAGTTAAAATGGGAATGCTCTTAGTTTTATTTGATCTTTAGAGAAATTTATTAATTTATGGGTTGAGAAAAACACATTAAATTCTTTTAAATTTTTGTTTGGATCCTCACCAGATAATCCATGAAACTTTGGAAGAAGATTAATTAACCTAGATTTCAATTCAAAGTCCGATTCGAGATTTGGGTATGCAATACAATTTGGTTGATAATTAATATCTGGTGCAACCAACTCTCAAATAGTTATATTAAGTTCATTGTTATTGTTTTCAGCCATTGGTTCTTGTTTTATGTTTGAATTTTAATTGTTTCCATTTTCAATGTTACTTGAATGGAGGAATTATCTAACTGGTTAAATGTTGAAACTTACCATAGACAGAGAATGTATGATTTAATCCCTAAGGCTACTTTCAATCTCAGGGTCAACTTCTAAGAGATCCTCAAGATTAGTTCATGTTATAAATAAAATAAAAATGAAAATAAGGAAAGTGTACCATAATTAAAATAAGAAGTTTGAGTTGATGGTCTAAAAATAATAAGAAGAAAACAACAGAAAAAGAAAAAAAATTATGATTGGGAAAAGAAGGAAGAAAAAATAGAAAAAAAGAATAAAATGTAAAATAAAATAAATACCTCTAATTGGTTGAAATAATTACTTGCCTCCTCAACAGTGACGCCAATTTTAAAGGTTCTATCATGGGCGCTCTCAAATGAAGTGTGATTTTTTGGGTACTTGGGTGCAGTAGAGTGGCTGACTAAAGTCGTCCCTCAAAGGAGGATGTAAATTAAAACAACTTCTTAAAGGTATTATAAAAATAAAATAAAAGAGAATAAAAACACTACTTAAAAATGAGGAGGTTTTTTTATCATTTATAAAAGAAGAATAAGTATGTTAGAATAAGATTGCATTTTTTTGTTTTTGTTTTTAAAATGAAACTTGATTAATAAAACACAATAAGAACATGTTTTTTTAGAAAATATTTTAAAATATGTAATAGATCTAACTCTAAATCTTCACTCAATTATTTATCTTTATCATTTAAATTAACATCCATTCAATTATAATCCCATAATTAGTTAACCCTAAAACCCTATGGGAGTTAACTTAACCACAAAGATGAAATTACTTAAACCCTAGGCTCGATTCAGAACATGAAATCACATCACCCTGCTTTGATTGATGTTCTTAGGTTACCTTGTGGTCAGTGTTTAATTAGTGAACATATCCATTTTGGAAATGAGTATTAATTGATTTTAGGGATTATATTTGAACTCTACAAATTTATCTCTTGTGGTCTTGTATTATTGATTAAGATCACACTCTCACAATTTACACAAATCTCGACCTCACGTGTTTTTGTGTCAATTGTTAAATTTCTTGCTTAGTTTAATTTAAATTGAAAAATAAATTAATATATAAAATTAAGTGAATTACAGTAGCTCATTGATTCAAAATAAATTAATGAATAAGGTAATAGGTAGATTGATTACTAATAAAACTACTCTTCCATGGGTGAAGTAGTCATCGTAGAAACGGATTGCATTTGAAAAGATTTAGAAAGGGTATAACCCAATCTCATTTATACTCTTGAATTACATTCCAAAGAGGAAAATTAATGAGGAATATAAGTGAAAAAACAGAGAAAAATAGAATAAATTAAATAAGAACTAAGGAGTTGATTATCCAAACAAAAGTATTACAACATAAAGAAGAATAAGAAGGCTTCGCCAAAATGATCCTTTCTTTAAGAGAAACCCCTATTGAAATGGTTGGATAATTGGAGTGTATCCACTTATCCTCTACCCTAAACTTCCTAATTCACTTCCCAAACCCTCCAAATGAGAAAAATACATATTTATATGGTGGAGAGGAGGCTAGGTTACAAGTGGTTTCAAGTGTGAATGGGGAAATTCGTCCAAATATTTTAATCCAAATTGAACCACCTTTTTGACCTCTAAAACACATGATTAATATATCCTTGCATAAGTATGAAATGTGAGGAATTGGGTCCCCAATATCCTCTCAAAATTTGGTCCAAATCCAAGATTTTTTGAAGAATATATGGCCAAAATATAGAACTGATGTCCAAACTAGCGGGTCCATCCCATCTTTGACTTCATGAACCTTTTACACCCACAAAATGCACGATTTAGATCCAATGTCCTGAATGAAAGTTGTAGCTCATTAAGTAATGAATATATTTAAAAAAATTTAAGATCAATTAATCCATATCAAAATATTTATGTCTAGAATTCTACATTAAATTTTAAAGGGTAAAACTATAATTCTCCCCAAATTTTAAAATTAATGATCTAATCCAAAATATTTTATAAATTAAAAATATTTAACATAATGTGAGTAAATTTTTTCATTTATTATCAATAAAATATTCAAAAAAATTATGTTTTATCACAAGGACAATTACTTTGAGACAAAGACATCAGATTCATACGATGTTGGATCTAAAAATCAGTCTGGAGGATCTATAATCGATGCTAACAACATCCAACACTTTGAGCATGGAGATTGAGAAGTGAAAAAGGTGATACCAAAAACATAATAAGGGGGTTTCGGTCCAGTTTTTTTCCTTTTTTAGTTTTTATTCTTTTACATTCTATCTATTTTTCTATGCACCATCATCCATGTGTTGTCTATCCTGGCTATTTGTTCTTGTACTCTCTTTTGGTTCTTACATAGTTGAAAAACAGTATTGATTCTGCCCTGAAAACATAGGCCAAATGGCCGATGCACATGAATCCTCTGTGTCTCATTTACTATTTTTCATTTATACTTTTATTCAACCTATAAATTACTGATCGATCTTCTCATCTTGAATAAATTCAAATTCTGATATTAAAATTTGTAATTTATATTTAAGTTACTGTTGAGATTTTTTTTATCCTCGATTTATCATTGTTGTTGTTTCCACCTTAATTTATTCTTTCTATTGCATTTATTTTTTTTATAAACTCAATTTTCTTTTCCGGAAATGTGTTTATGTACATCTGAAAATTTATTTCTCATTATTTCTTGTTTTAGTTTATCGAATAGGTGACTACAAAATAACGTTTCTTAGTAATGAGAAATATTTCAAGTCTTTAATGTTGTAATTTCCACTACTACGTGAGTTAACCACTAACATGTGTGACTATTATTCTCTAGTGGTGATTCATTTGAATATTCCCAATTGATTGGAAAGTTTTAATGAAAACTTAAATTTTATGTTTATCAGTTTTTATATATTAAACTGAAAACAAACATTGTTTTCATATTTCAGATTTTAACAAATCAAAATACCCAATAGATCCTAGGAATTACATGAGGACTGTCTCTCTCGTATGATCATCCCCCACAAAAAAGTGTTATCAGAATCTAATTGGGTTAAATTTTTCTTTGTTAAAATTTGAAATCCCTTGTTTGTTGCTTTCAAATGTTTTTTTAGTGGATTTTATCTCCTGTTGCAGCATGCTTTGTTGTTTCATCCATCTTGATCGTGTGTTATATTGGTTTGTAATTTCATTATATTGCTGATAGTTTGTTTCCTTGTCGCTTCTCTATTTTCCATGTCATACTGAGCCATATAGATGTCTTTTGGTAGCTGTTACAAGTGTGTGTATCTGGTCTCAGATTTAGTAATGAGTTATGTGTGAGGTTGGCCTATCTTTCAGAGTCAGTTACTAGTAAGGTCTTTGAAAGATCTTGTATTGTGTCTCTAAAGTTTTCCTTTTTCCTAGGATATGAACTTATTTTAGATTCATTGTGTTCCTCCACATCCTTTAGGACTATTTTTTTAGGTATAGATGTGTAACAAGTTTAGTGTTTGAGATTTGGTAGCTTGCGGGTGCAGTGCTCTTATTTTTCGTTTGGCTGATCACCAAGATTCTTGTCTTTTCTGCTCAATCGTGTTTAGCGGCTATGTTTTGGTTTCACAGGAACAATTTGTTGTTATTAAGTTTATACTAGGATGTGTGACCCTTATGTATCTTGTTTCCCCTAGGTTTCTAGTTGGCTTCTAGCCTTTGTTATGACATCTTAGAGTTGTCCTAGGATGTTGGGGCTTCTTGCATGTGTCCTTGTAGTTTCGTTTTTGTTTGAGGATATCTTTTTTTGGAGTTTGTTTAGGTGGTCTTATCCTTGGGTGAAGATTTTGAATCCATTTTATAAGGAACTTTTAGCACCTTTGATTGAGAGTCCTCCTGATCGTGTTCAGTGTGGTGTGTCTTGACTTAAAGCTGATGATACTAGGTGATTCGGTCCTCTTTTGTTTTTGTGGGTTCAGTTGAAAAGCTTTCTCTTTGGTTTTTTCCTTTACTATGATTTCTCTATATGCTACTTCATTTTCTACTATTTTTCATGATTGCATGGTTTTGTACTGAGTTTCAATTCTTTGTGATATCTCTGAGTTTTGTTTTTCCATTTATTTTGTTAGAGGATGATACCGATCTATTTATTTGTGTTCCATAAGAATAAATGTGCTTTTTCATAGACCTTTTATAGCATGTAATTTTCTAGTCCAACTTCTTCCATGGAATCATCTCAGAGAGAGACCCAGTTAAGTGCAAATATAACCTTTATCATGATATTGTTTAGAATTATTTAATTTTGACCATGTTTATTAGTTTAAAATTTCATTCAATTATGGGAAATGTGTATCATGTTGTTGCACAATAGGGGAAAAGTTTTGGGACATACCCCTTTATTTGGGCCAACGATGTGAAATGATTTGAGCAGGGAGATTCAGCGGTAAAAAATGTGATACCGAACCCCTGGTAAGTAGGGTTTCAGTCTAGTTTTATTCCTTTTTCAATTTTGATTCTTTTACATGTTTTCTTCTTTGTTGTGTACCATCCATGTGTTGTGTGACCTAAAGAGTTGTTCTTATACGATCTTTTTGTAGATACCCGAAGCTTGACATACATGGACATTACATTACTTTTGCGGAATACTTTATACATAACAAACACAAACACACAAGGACCGTAATAGTTTAGTGTCTTTGGAAACTCGGAATTTAATCTTCTAATCGTGGTGAAAGATCTTCAACTTCTCCCATAAAGATCTTCCCCTTCTGTTTTCTTACCTAAAACCTTTCTTTATATCCTAGGGAAAAGAAAACATAAAAAGGGTGAGCTCAAATGCTCAGTAAGGGTAAGCATAGATAACATAAAACAATCCATAAACATTTGAATGCAAAAAAACTTGAACATAAAATCTAAACATCAAAATCATGAGCAATGACATAAATCTTGGAAGTACATAAGGAATAGATAATAAAGGAACATTAATAATGATAAACTAGAATGGGAATAAAACATGTATTTATGGCATCCATTAAGCACATGTAATGATTTCCATAGTAGCGAAGACATTACTGCCAAGACCATCTTAGTGGAAAAAGTCCCTTACTGAACCAGGTTTACTTGCCGTTACAACCCTGTATTACTGAACCAGATTTACTTTCCGTTTCAGCCATGTCTATCTCATGAGATATAAATCTTTACCCAATGCATTGGAGGGAGATATAGGTCCCACCCATCTTATAATTAAATCATTCTTTCGTGTGCCACAAAATAAATATAAATCATTCATTAAAACCCAATAAATAAAATAGGTTTCATAAACATCATCCCATCATGACATAATCCATATAAAACAATGGATATCATTTCATCATAAACAAAATAAAACCATTTAAATCATATAGACATTATACTTGAAACATACACATATGAAATAATGTCATCTTAGATGGAAAATAGAATTGATAAAACACTTGAAATGAATTATTGAGGAAAATATCCTTTCTTATTCAAAATAATTTTCTTTTCAAAAAATGCCATGAAATTTTAAAAGAAAAATATTTTGTTGAAAATAATCATGAAATATTTTAGAGTAAGCTTCTTGAAAATAAGGCTTTATGAAACCGTAAAAATCCGTTTGTTCCGTATAAGTTTAAAAAACATTCTTCTTGTACTTTTGCCGAAAAAGTAAAAAAGTACCTTGTAAAAAAAATATTCTTTACATACCCTGTAGTAAAAGTAAAAATGGGTAAAAAGGACTTTAAATATACATGAAATCATTTTTAGAAAACAGGTACGCGGATGATAAATATAACCCCAGTAAATACTTACGAATAAACAGTCTCAGATAAAAATGAGATTGGAAAAGTTATCCCTTACCTTAGGTCCGATATGCTTCGTACGTATCCGAACCTCCTGTATAATGATTTAAATAATGAAATTGACATATTATAGAATCATATTCATTGTTATGATATCATATATGGTTCACTTATGACTTTATATTACCCTTTCTTTTGTAAATTCCATGTTAAAGCAACATTTTGGGTAAAATAGTTTTATTTATCGTACGTGTTTGGACTTGTTGTTCTTGATATTATTATTAATTATATATTGATTTACTTAATTACAGAATTTAAATCATGATTAATATATCATATATATATTCAGTACATATATATATATATATATATAAATATAATATATAGATAAATTAAATGAAATACACTGTTCATGGAGACGGTAGGCCGTACATACGCATGAACACTGTTTTTTTGTTTCCTTATTGAATTAAGTAGATGAAATACATATATATATACATAAATCCAGTAGAATTATTATGTCATATATTTCATGATTACTTATTATATATACTTTATAATCATTCATGAATTTTTAACTTGGAAAATGAATCTCATCGCGTCGTGGAGACGGTAATCTGTTCGTACGCACGAGCGATGATATCGTTCCCATATTTATTGAATGGAATTATAGGGGAAGATATAATATATTATAATCAGTATGATGTTATAATAATTATATATAGCTATTATTTACACCATTATACCCATTCAAGTAAGGTGGTGGTGGAAAAACAGATTACACCACAGCGTGGAGACAGTATTCCGTACTTACGCACGCGTGGTGATTTCATTTTCCGTAGGATGGATAGAAGGTGAAATAGGGTTGTTTCATATTTATAATAACATATCAGTATATTATAGATACTTATGTTATTACTTTATAATGAAACAACTAAATAAGAAGAAGTTGAAGAAGAAAGAAACTTGAAAGAATCGTTAGAAGAGATTACCTCTTCTTCGACGCACCTCCTTTAAGCTTTCTCTTAAAGAAGTGGAGTTGGTCTTTTGAGAATACCAGAACCTCCATAATGTTGCTAGGTAATTGGAGAAGATAAATGGACAGGGGTTTTATGAGATTCAATTCTCAAAAGGGTGTGAATAGAAGAGGGAAGGAGTGCCCTTTTTATAAGGGAGGATAGGGGCACCTTTGGAAAAACTTAAAATATTATTTTATAATAAAGTCATGTTCGGTTTTTAATAGCTCCAAATTAATATATTTTGAATATAATGTGGGTATGGGTCTAAATCCTCTCAGAAAATATATTTTAGACAGGTTTGGGTCATTATATTTACCTTATAGTTTAGTTTTAACTCTTAGTTAATTAGATTGACATTTACCATGTCACTTTGTATTTTTATATTATATAGTTAATAAACTTACCATATACATCCAAGAGACCCCTAAGTGGTCCTTTAACTATACCAATATCATGATATAAGTATCTTGTCCGAACCTTATATTTTTAGGAATATAATAACAATTAATAATATAATATTTTTTTTAAAAACTATTTTATGTCAATTTAGACACTATTTGGTAATTGATTTTTGTGAAAATCATAACAGCATGATTAGTTCTAAAAAAGTTAATTAAATCAATTATAACATGTCATATTAACCTATAAAATTATTTTAATTCATAAAAAGTCTCAAATTACATTTATTTGGGTATTTATAACATCAATTATGTTAATATTTCATTAATAAGATAATAACTGCATCATCATTGTGTCATAAATAAATTAAATTATTTAATGTCTAAAAATTATAAATAAATTACCATTATGTAGGAAATATTTTTATCTTTCTAATTAATATTTATAGTCTAATTTATCTTATGTATAACCCTATATTAAAAATTATTTAGTTATTAAACTTTGATTTTAACTATTTTAACCCTTCTTTAAATAAATTAATAATAAATGTCCTAATATAATCCAAGTGGACCTAAATGGTCATATTTTATTCCTAATGTTGGTTTTGGTCGAATTAAACTTATCTAATAGAAATAGGACATGTGTTAGGGTAATAATAATATCATTTTTACCTTTAATTACCCTATTTACTTTTAACCGTGGTAAATAAAAGTAAAAATTTACTATTCACCAAAAATTATTTTCATCTCATTAAAACAAATTTTAGTACTTGATATTAACTGTGCCTCTTAGATTTTCGAAATTCTACTCGTAGAAGCAGTAAAATTAAGTTTTATGTGGATTTCTAAATTCTCCTAGGAGGTGGGTAAAAGACGGTGAAAAGTCCAATAAAATTTATATATATATAAAATTATTATAAAATGACTCCAATGAATTACATTGAACTTATATAGGTATTATATATAAATTTTGACCTAAAATAAATTTAAATAAAATAAATAATTATTTAAATAAAAAGTCGGTTTTTGAATAGTAACCCAGTGTTTTCACTATTCATCAAAAATTGAAAGTTTTCAGAAAAATACAAAAAATTCACCCTAGGATAATTTCGATATTCTGAATCCAAAAATGAAGTCCATTTCGAAAGATAAAATTTATTAAATTTCAAAAAGTGGGTATTACTATTCATAACGACTAGTTTATATAACATATCGTTGTTTAGCGAAACTCGGTATTGCGTACAACACACGCTATCGTGGAAGGTCACGATTGCGTGTAATGCAAGCCAAGTTAGAGATGCGTGTCGTGAAAAATCCTTTTGGTGTATCGTACAACACAAGACATTAATGAAATTAAAAAGAATACTTTTCATAAAATCTCGGGGTGTTACACTTTTTGTTCTTGTATAATGGAAAATTACTGTTGATTCTGTCCCATGTACATAGGCCAAATGGTCAAAGCACATAAATCCTATGTGTCCCTTTTACTGCTTTTCATTTCCACTTTTATTTGACCTAGAAATTGTTGATCAATCATTTGATCTTGAATAAATTCAAATTGTGGTATTGAAATTTGTAGTTTATATTCAAGTTTCTGTTGAGTATTCTATTTATAGTCGATTTATCACTACTGCTACCGCCTCCTTAATTGATGCTTGCTATTGAGTTTCTTTTTCAAAAACTCAAATTTCTATTCTGGATATGTTCGTATGTAGATCTAGAAGTTTATTTCTCATTCTTTCTAGTTCTAGTTTATTGAATCAGTGTCTACAACGTGGTGGTTTACCTAGGAAGGGTTTGATCTTGTGTCGTTGAGTGAGATATTGATGTTTGTTGTTAATTATTGACTTGTTAGGGTCTTGTGATGGTGTGATGATGGTTTCACACCAATTTTTGGAAGTTTCTACACTTTAGGTAGGTGATTCCATGCTTAAACATTATTTGGTGGTTTCAATATGCTTTCATTGTTACTTGTTCATGTTCCATGTGTTGTGCATGAGGTGTGAAATGAGTTTTTAAAAAGGATTAAAGGTGATCAGGTGTGGAAAAAGGGGTTTTCAAAGGAAATGGGTTGTGTTTCATGTGTGAACCCATGACATGCCTCTTAATTGTGTTTTATAAAGGGTGAAAGGTGTTTGATAAAATGTGTAAGTGGTGAGAAGCATGATTTTAAATGGATTTGATCTGCATATGGATTGAAAGTTGGTTTTCTAAAATAAAGGGGTTGGATTATAAGTGTTCCTCCTTGTTATGCTCCTTTAATTTACTTAATAAATCATGTAAGTGATTTTATAAAATGTGCGAATGGTATGGAAGGTGTTTCTGAATAGTTTTTGTGTGCGTTTGGACATAGAAAAAGGTTTTGGTCATGGAAATGGTAATTGATCATGTATATTTATATTGATTGGAATGTGAACATGTGAATGCTGTGATCTATGTGATATGTGAGATGAAAATTGAGCATAAGGGAATCCCGAGTATTTAGGTGGGCTAACTAGATCTAGTATGCTAGGGATTAGGAAGTGGTTAATCCGGATTTCATTTAGATGGGTTTATGATTACAACACTAAATAAATATTGATGATGATTGGAGACCACTAGGCCATTGGGGAATACCCTCCTAGTGGTTCGTGCATGAGAAAGATGATGGTTATGGTTACTATACCACTATTTACTGAGGTATGAGGTTCTAGTGTTTCACTCGAGATAGATTAACCCTAGGTATTTACCCATGGTGCTATCTCTATTGTGACATGATTCTTATATAGCGTGGTTCCATACATCGATATATGGTGGACCTTGTGTGCATTTTTGTGTAGTTCATTTCAAAGAAATTTGCTCTGAAATGTTTTTCCTTAAAAGTGTTTGCTTGAGAATGGTTTTTCTTAAAATGTTTTCTTTAGAAATATTAAAAATAATTTTATATAAATGAGAATGTTAAATTGTCTTTTAATGTTATAGAATGAAATTATTTCTTTGGGTGTCATCCCACTGGGCTTTGGCTCACACCCTATACTCACCTTTGGGTGTATGTAGATTTCATTATGTATGACCTAGGTAAAGGAAAGATGTGTCATGATGAAGATAGTGGATCCAGTTGCTATCATTTTTCCCATGTTTCATGTGGTTGTCGTGGCTTGAGGGTGTTGTTCCTCATGTCATATAGAGGTTTTTGGGACATTTTTGGTTTCCCTTTGTAGATTTTTTGGTTTTTGCTTAAAGTTATAAACCCTTTATTCTGAAAAATTGTTATGCCTTGTTTGGATTTGGTTATTTATTGCCGTGTCATTTATTTTTGTTGGTTATTTATGTTTATGTAAATGGGTGAAATCGTTCTCAAGGATTGTTTGTTGACACTCAAGCACTAGTTGGCAGCCCGTGGGGATTGGAAACGCCCCTTAGGCCATGCCACAGACCGGGTCATGTGTCAGGTTGGATGACACTCCGACTTGGTTCATGAAAAAATGGTATTAGAGCATGTCATGCTCTTTTGGGTCATGTTATTTGGGTAAGAGTCTGGGTAGACCAGATCTAGGATTGCTGGGGCTTGACATTTTGGTTGCGAGTAGGGTGCTTGACCAGCGCACCTTGTGACAGGACTCAATTCTCCATGAGAAGTTGGGATTTATTTTTTTATTTTATTCTTATGGTTTTTCGGTGTTTGATAAATGAAATAGGAGTTGGGAAAATGGTATTAGTGAGATCCCAGGGCCTGGAAATCCATGTGGAGCTAGGGAAATGGTCAAATAATACTATCCATGATGGTGGTGCGATTGGTGTATGGCCGCCAACCATATGGCCAAGTCACCCATCAACACCAGTGTCCCCCTTTGTGAATTGTTTTGAATATTCTTGGGCTTTGAAAAGTGTTTTAAAAATCCTTATTCTGGAAGTGTGAAAACTGTATATTAAAGTGGTAATGATTTAGTTTCTGGAAAGTGGAAAACATATTTTTAGAATTATTTTGAAGAGAGATTTAGAAAAGTGGATTTTTATGAAATGGTCTTTTGGTGAATGAGGATGATTTTTAATGAGATTGGATATTTTTGATAGAAATTTGGGGGTTATTGAAATGGTTTATTTGAGAAACAAAATTTTATTTTGAAAAAGGTTTTGGAATTTTGTGTAAATTAATGATAAATTAGTTTTAAATTAAATGGGATTTTGTGAATGATTTTTTTTTGTGTCACTAAAAATATTTTGGGAAGGGATTTATTAGTTTTTTGGAAAAAATATATGAAGTTTTATTTTGAATGAAGTGGGTTGATGTGAAGAGTTTAAAACTATTTTTGACCTGGTGGTGAGTGAGCTTTTGAAAAAGTTTTATGAATTTTGAAATGGGAAATGAATTGAGATGTTGAAAACGTGGGTTGAACATTTTGTCTTGAAAAGTGGAAAAGTTTTATTATGAACTTTGGTGTTTCCATGAATGACCACATGCATGGATACATGTGGATGGTTGAAGACACTAATGAATTAGTTCCCACATTGGTAAGAGTAGATGAGTGCTTGGTTGGCATGAGAACATGCATATGTGAGGCTCCATGGAACACCATTGGTGAGTGTCCAACCCACCAATATTGTTTTCTTTTCAAAAGTGATTTTAAAAAAATATGTGAAATTTTGATAACCAGTAGTTGTGTGATGTGTGCCTCTTATGATTTTATAATGTTTCTTGAAGAATGTTTTGATTTTGATAACTCTTCTTATTATGTTTCATGTTTGAGTTCTTATCGATGAGTTGGTTTTGAAATAATGGTTAGTGGGTTATTTTGAAAAGTGTTTTGGGAATCCTTTGTATTGGTTCCCCATTCTATTTGGTGTATGGTGTGTTGTATTCTAGTTAATGGATCATCCTTGGTTGAATTCTTCCTCTGCTCGTTGCCAAGTGCACGCCCCCCAAAGTTTTTATGGACATTGAAGTGTGTCCACATGTGGTTCACCATTTACAGACCCTCCAATTTATCTAACCATAGACTTTATTTTTGAGATTTGGAAGTTGGATCTTCCTATCTTTTTTGATCAAGAATATCTTCTCAAATAATATGAGTGGATGCAGGAAGGTTAAAGAAATCCTATTTTTCTTGAGTTTCTTGAGTCGTCAAAGGTGAAGTTTTCTGCCTTTAGGCTTGAAAGTCCAGCCTGGAAATGGTTAAGGGAATTCCAAAAATGGACAGAGGACTAAAGGTGATGGTGATTTCCACTTTATTAAAATGTCCTATGGATCTTTCATCAGTTTCGCTTGGGCATGGGATCATACTATGCTATTGAGTGTGGTAAGTCTGGTAATAAGATGTTGTCTTGTCTATTTTTAGAAATGGTGTGTTGTTTGGGGCTCAGTTTAAAATCCATTTCTCCATAATGCTTCCTTTATTTCAATGTTCATTTATGGTGGTGTTCTTTGGTGTTTTCTTTTTGGCCCGAAATGTGAGATTTAGATTTTGACTCTTTCGAGAACCTCTGTTTTAACAGAAACATGTTTTCTCTTGAGAATTCCAAATTTCTACATTTTAGAAGGAGGTGTCTTATAAGTGTTATTTTTTCCTTTGTTTATCATTCAAAGTGAAAAGGGATAATGCGTGTGCATTTTATAATTCATTTCATTGGTAAAAGTTCCATATTGGATAAAGTGAGCCTCGTGAGGTGATGTGTCATTTTGTTTGTGCTTGGAATGATGTGTGGTCGTTCATGAAACCAAAGAAAGTATTACGACCCAGGATTTTTAGCTTCTAGCTGCGAGGTAGGAGATACTTCAAACATCAGGGATCTAGCCATAGTCCCTAGAGTGAATCTTGCACGTAGTCAGGAACCCCTGGGGTGTGGGGGACCCTAGTCTGGCTTGGTCTCCAGTGTTAGGTGGGGACTATTTAATCCTCTCTTTGAAAATTTTTTAATTTGGGGAGAACCTATTTTGTGGGAAGATGTGTGAAGGCCCCATTATTCATTGAAATCCTTATGGGTGGAATATTCCCTCATTGGTTATAAGGAGTTATAGTTGTCTTGTTTTCTTGAACTTCAGTGGTGGTTCCTTTTTGGAAGAGAATCTCCGTTTGGTTGTCCTTGTGTAGTCAACCTTGTGAACCAGTTTTGGTTTTGGTTTGTATTCATCTGGAAATAGACATATCCCATGGGGATGCTTATTTGCATCATTTTTTCCATTTGGTTGATATTTTATTTCATCAGGCCCCTTGTGGTGGATATCTGGTCAGTACGAGAAGTTCCTAAGTTGGCCCATGTTGGGTTCCTATATTGGTTTGTGCTAGCTGGTTAAACTGGTTGGTTCTAATGGTGGGTTGACCCACCACAAGTCTCTTTGAGATTTCTTTTGGAGTAAATCAATGCTATCTCATTTCAAATGGTGTGTCTATTTGGGCCTCCCTGTGTTGGTAATCCAGTTCAATCATAGGTGTAGTTTGGCATCGAAGAAAAATCTCATTTAGAGATGTTGTCTATGAGTTTCCTTTCCAAGTAAACACGAGGATTTTGGTGTACACCCAATGATTTTATCTTAATTAAGAATTATAAAAGTTTTGGTTCATGTTTTTTGATGCTCTTAGATAAGTGGTATGAGTTTCATTTGATTATGACTGAGATGTTCTTGGATTAAGAGGTTGTATTATTCGGTTGTGTGGATTCCTTTTCTTTTTATCAATCAACTAGAGGTGTTGTGAATTTTTGGGGGTAGAAGGCGTGTAGTGGGAAGTCCATTCTGGCCTCCCATGTTAAATATTGTGAATCTCTGTTTTCATTTGTGGTATTCTTGTTTTCTTCTCATTTTATTTTTGTTGGAAATCTCCTTGAACATTGGAGGAGTATTAGTTTTTGTCTCCAGATCAAGATTTTTTGTGGAATTACGGGGCAGAAAGCATTATGGTGGGAAGAATTGTCACACTTGAATTTTTGTTTCCATCCTTTACCCAAGTTCATTTTTGGATATCCGTTTTTCTCTCGAGTTCTGGGTGTGATGAGGTTGAATATTTCAGGCATTATTTTGTTTAGTTTTGATATTTATTTTTCCCCTTGGGTTCCCCATGCGTTTTTGGTGAAAAAATTGAGAATTTGGACTTTTTATCAGGCGGCTCATGGTTTGTGTATGGTTAGGGGAAACCATGCACCCTATCCAAGTAACCGTGTGACCAAGTGTTGTTTTTGTGACAGTGGATAACACATAGTTAGGGGAAACTGCGTGCCCTGTCCAGGTAACTATGTGGACAAGTGTTGTTTCTGTGAAAATGGATAATGTATGGTTTGTAAACAATGCAGCGTATTCCTCTTGGTTAGTGAGGGGTGCATGGTTTCCACATGATTTGGAAAACCATGCGGGAAAACTGTACATGATGTCCAGATCATTAAAAATCTAAAAACGACCTATGTTTCTTCAAATAATTTAACCCTAAATCCACTCCCATCCACCCCACTTGGGATTTTATTCCATGGGATCCCACTCCAAGCTCTCATAGGCTCCTTAGGCACCATTTCTTGGATGGTTTTGACCCTGACCCTTTGAGAATCCATCAAGTATGTTCCTTGTCTTTTGATTTCTTCCATCTTTCTAGGGTTACCTTCCCTCTTTCTTGGGTTCTCAATTTCTAGTGATGCTTTTTACCTAGAAAGGGTTTGATCTTGTGTCATTGAGTGAGATATTTACATTTTTTGTTAAATCTTTCCTAGTCAGGGTCTTGTAGTGGTGCGGTGGCAGTTTCACACCAATTTCTGGATGTTTTTACACTTGAGGTAGGTGGTTACATGATGAAACATTATTTTATGGTTTCAATATGCTTTCATTATTACTTTTTCATGTTCTATGTGTTTTTCATGAGGTTCAAAATGTGTTTTTAAAAAGGATTTAAGGTGTGGGTGTGTTTAAAAAGGGGTTTTCAAAGGAAATGGAATGTGTTTCATGTGTGAACCCATGATGTGCCTATTAATTGTGTTTTATGAAGGGTGGAAGTTGTTTGATAAAATGTGTAAGTGGTGAAAAGAATTATTTTAAATGGATTTGAGGTTCATATGGCTTTAAATTCGGTTTTCTAAAAGAAAGGGGCTCAATTTTAAATGTGCCTCTTTGTTATTCTCCTTGAATGTACTTTATAAATTGTGTAAGTGATTTTATAAAATGTATAAATGGTGTGAAAGATGTTTATAAATAATTTTGGTGTGAGTTTGGACATGGAAAATGGTTTTGTTCATGGAAATGGTAATCAATCATGTATATTTATATTGATTGGAATGTTTAATGTGAACGTTGTGATCTATGTGGTATGTGAGATGAAAATTGAGCACAAGTGAATCCTCGTTATCTAGGTGGGTTGACTAGATCTAGTACGCTTGTGATTTGGAAGTGGAACATCCTGGGTTCACTTAACTGGATTGACGATTACAATACTAACTAAATATTGATGATGATTGGACACCACTAGTCTATTTGGGTGTCCCCTCCTAGTGACTCATACATGAGAAAGATTATGGTTGTGGTTACTATACCATCTTTCACTGAGGTACGAGGTTCTAATGTCTCACTTGTTACCCCTTGGGATTTGCCCATGGCAATTTTTCTATTATGACATGATGCTTATATAGTGTGGTTACATCCATCAGCATACAATAGAACTTGTGTTCATTTTTTTGTAGTTCATTTCAAAGAAAGTTTTTTTTGTGAAATGGATTTTCTTAAAAGTGTTTCCTTGAAAATGGTTCTTCTTAAAATGTTTTCATTAGAAATGTTGCAGTGGTTTTTATATAAATGAGCATGTTAAATTGTGATTTAATGTTATATTATGAAATCCTTTATTTAGGTGGTATGCTACTCGGCTTTGGATCACACCCTACATAAACCTTTGTGTCTATGTATATTTCATTATGTATTACCCAAGTAAAGGAAAGATGTGTCATGTTGAAGATAGTGGATCCTGTTTCTAGCATTTTCCCCTTGTTTCAAGTGGTGGTGGTGTCGTGAGGGTGTTATTTATCATGTCATATGTAGGTTTTTGGGAAATTTTTGGTTCCCCTTTCCTTTTTATTATTTTTGGTTTTTGTTTAAATTTGTAAACCCTTAATTCTACAAAATTGTTATTCCTTGTTTGGATTTGTTTATTTATTTCCACATCGTTTATTTTTATTTTTTATTTATGCTTTTGTAAATGGGAGAAATAGTTCCCAAAGATTGTTTTTTGATACCCAAGAACTAGTTTCCAGCCCATGGGGATCAGGAACTCCTCTCGGGCCATACCAAAGAAAGTGTCAGGTGTCGGGTTGGATGGAACTCTATCTTGGTTCATGAAAAAACTTCTGTTTTATTCTTATTAGTTTTTATGTATTAAACTGAAAATAAGAATTGTTCTCATATTTTAGATTTTTATGAAAAGATATACCTAATTGATCCAGGTATATTTCATGGGGAACATCTCTCGCATAGGGCAATTCCACGCAACAGATACGTCTAGTTGTACTTTGTTAGCTACTGAAACTAAGTGTGCATGCGTCTAATTAATTCCATCTTAAGGGTTATTCTTAAGTCACATGTAGTGAATAAAATAACATGAAAAATTCCATGTGATAAGTGATTATGAGAAGATTAATCTAAGTCAGTTCATGAGTTATGTGATGAAGATTAAAAGAATGAAAATAATTGAATATCATTATGAAACTTGGGGAAGTGTGTGGTGGTGGTGGGGGGAGGGGTGACACCTTTCGTCTGCAACAATGGGAGATAATGAATAATTTTAAAAGAGGAGAAAAAGCAGATCCCTGATGGTCCAATTTTAGATAAAGATCAGAAGGAGGATTTCTTTTTCCCACCTTTCTTTCATTTATGCTGTAATGGATTTTGAAATTTTTAAATGATTATTGAAATAAAATTATTCTTGACTAAAACCTTTTTAAGAAAAAATATATTGTGTTGGATCATCTCTTTCTCTTCATTTGTTTAACATTTTAAGTTTGGATTGATTCATTTTTATTCAAAATTTTATGTAGTTCACTGAGAATAAATTCTACATTACTTTTAATGAAAATGTGTCACATCAAAATCTATCAAAAAAATTAATTTTTTTTCAACACACTTATCTTTTTCATATGTTGGACTCAGTGGTTGAGGTACTACTAGATTAATCCTTCAACTACTACTTCTCAAGAGAGTTAGTAGGTAATATTTCATTTTAATGTGTGATGGTCCAATTAAATCATCGGATGAATGGAGGAACATCTTTATCCAACCAATTTAGTTTTTCCCCAACTCTAACTTTTGTCTGTTTTATGCTCATCCATTTATATCCTTTATCCTATATTGTTGTTCCGTTATAATCATCACTATTTAGTTGTTTTTTCTTGCATCTTAGTAGTCATATTTATGATATTTTTAGTTTTTCAAATCTTTGGTCTACACAATCATTTACCCTTCCTTGTGGGTTCGACACCCTACTTGTAACTATATAAGTTGTTAATGGGAATAAAAAATAATTAAATTTGATCTGTTCAATGATGAAGCATAAAAATTTCTGGCATCATTTCTAGGGAAGGGATTTTTGCATCCCAGTTTAAAAACATTGAATAAAAATAAAAATAAAAAATCCCTATTAACTCATATAAAAAATAAACATTAAAAAATATGAGTGTTCTATTATGATGTTGTGTCTGTTGAATCTTTTGTTTTCTTCTTGTTATATGTGCACTAGATCAACCTCTAATAGTTCAAAAACTTTGACACCAAAAATAAAGAGACATATTAGTGTACTAAGGAAGTTAAAAATCTATAATGGAAGATAATATGGAGGTTATTTATCACTAAGAAAATTTTGTTCCATGTCCACTTCGAGAGCCTAAAGGTGAGACACAGTCTTAGAGAGTTCCAGTTTCCTGGAGTTTCTAGAAACCTTCCTTTATTTGGTTTTCTCCTCACTCTAATAAGTATGTGATCAACTAGTATTTTTCCATACTACCATCCTTTTCTAGTATGCCTAAATAATACTCATTAGACTTTATTAGGTATTTTTAGAGTGTGGTATATCTACTTCCACTTCGAGGGTTGAGTTAGGAAGAGCTTAAGCTAAGGGTATTTCCATTTTACCTTAATAAAAATGCTAGATCTTGGTTCCAACGGTAATAAGAATAAATTTTTGATACTTGGGATCATGTGTTTAATGATTTCATCATGAAATTTTATCTTAGTATAATGACCACTAATATTTGGCATAAAATAATAAAATTTGTTCAAAAAGGGAATAAATTGTTCAACAAGACTTAGGACAAATTTAAAGGTCATCTTAAACAATTTAATAATCACTAGTTTGCTCCACATTTCTTAATGGAAACTTTTTACAATAGACTTACCCCTTACAACCAAAATCTAGTTGATCGGTCTTTTAGAAGGGATTTCTAAGATAAAACTACCAAATAACTTAAAGAAATATTTAATTCACTGGTAGAAAATTCTCAACATAAATGTTCTATAAGGTGGACCATAGTCAGGAGAGACACAAACTCTATTCAAAATGATGATTTTCATGCTGCTGGAATCTATAATATTAATCATGAAAACTCACACAGGGATAAATTCCAACATTGTGGCATGTATGGGCATTGTATATCTTATTGTCCTAACATTGAATTTCCTTCCCACTTGTTGAAGTAGTAAATATTTCTAGGTATAACCCTAGGTTTAAATAATATGACGATCCCTTTTCAAATAGTTACAACTAGGATTTTAGAAATCACTTAAATATTTCTTGGAAGGAGAAAAGTGGATTTAGAGTTGCTGGTGCCCCATTTTTCCCACAACAACCTAGACCATATTATTAAAATATAAAAGGAGATAAATATTAAAATTATCACGGTATTCTTGAGGGGATAATTAACCAAATGATTTCTAGGTTGGATTTCCAAAATGTTAGGCATTAAGTTGACATTGAATCACACAAATATTCTCTCAAAAATGATATGAATATTTTTCAAGTGAAAATTAGTCAAATGGATAGGGAGTTAGGTGGAAGAGAAAAAGGAAAAATAATAATCACAACTGAAGATTATACATGGGACAATTTCAAGGAATTCACAATGAGAAGTGGTTTAAAAACTCAAGGAGAAGTTGAAAAATAACCCTGGGAAAGTCTAAAATAAACCTTTGGAAGATTCTGTAAGTCAAAAACTAGATAAAAGTCAATATAGAAATGAAGAAAACAACATTGAAAATAAATAAAATCAAACTGTTCCACCCAAAAAAAATCTAAAAAAGATTCTAAAATGAAAAATAATAAAGGGAAGGAGAAACATGTTTAATTTGAGGGAATTCCCACCACTTTAAATAAAATTTCCCCGCACTTCCCATTCTCTCAAAGGATGAAACGAAAAAGATAAATAACCTAAAATTATTAAGTTCCATGGGATTTTAAATAATCTCTAATTCAATATTCCATTCATTCAAGATTTAATTCAGATTCCTTCATATATGAAATCTCTCAAAAATATTATTTAAAAAAAAACTCTCGAATATTTTTCCACTTATAGCATCACTAAAGAGTGTAGTTCTATCATTTGGAAGAAAATCCCTACAAAACATAAAGACATAGAGAGTTTTTTCATTCCATTAAACTTAGAGAATAACAGCCATCCCAATTGTCTTTTTGATCTCAGTGATCATATAAATCTGATATCTTTTTCACTATTTCAATAGTTGAGGATAAGAGATCTGAGAACGACCACTATTATTATAAATTTGGATGACTGATCTCTTACCCATCCCATATGAAGAATTTAAGACCTGTTAGTTAGATTTGGAGAGATATTGTTACCCATTTAATTTCTCATTTTAGATATGGAATGTTACTAGGAAGTCTCTATCATCATGGGTAGGCCTTTCTTAGGCACTGTAGGAGCTATCATAGATGTTTCTAATGGTCAATTGATATTTTAATTTTAAAGAAAAAAAGTTTAATTCAATGTTTTTAAAAATAAAAAAGAAATTTCATATGGTGAGAACTGTTCAAGAGTGAAGTTTTTAGAATATGAGAACTCATTCAATCATTTATAAGAGTTTGAAAAATAATCATTGGATGAAGAAATTATTTGGAAGTTGAAAATAATTTTTTCAACCAAGATGGGAGTGTTTAGGGAGTTAGTATTGATAGTTTTATAGTGGTTGATACTAAGTCTCTTCCCTTTGTGAATATTTTTTAGAATATGAGTTCTATATTGTTGATATTAAAGAATTTTTAGTTGATCTTGATGATCTATTTCATGATTATAATATAATAGTGGAATAATTTTATAAGTTTTAGTGAGAGTTTTTATAATGATATGATGTTTTTTTTCTAATGAGAACATTTTGAAACAAGATTTGGTAATTTAGAACAATGTGCTATGCACTTTGGACATTAGTGAAGAAAAACAAAAAACTAGTTTTGAAATTGAGAATCAGTTCAGTTTTCAAACTCATTTTAATAATCATATTGAATATCATGGTCTACCTCAACCTAATAGTCTTTTTTCTAGTGAACAAGAACCCAATTATCTCTTAAACCACTCCTAAGACACTTGAAATACTCATTTATAGGTTAAAAATCAACATTTATAATTGTTATATATATTGAACATAATGAAAATCCATAGGAAAAATTGCTAGGTGTACTAAAAAATTTCAAAACTGAAATAGATTGGTCTATAGATGACATGAAAGGGTTTATCCCTTCTTTTTTCATGCATAGGATCCCTATAAAACCTAACCAAAAGATAATATTTGGGGGTTAAAGAAGACTAAATCTAAACATGAAAGAGGTTTTAAGATAATAGGTTATAAAGCGGTTAGATGTTGGTATCATTTATCCCATTTTAGATAGTGCTTGGATTAGTCCAGTTCAAGTAGTTCCAAAGAAAGAAGGTTTCACTATTATTACCAATAAAAAGAATGATAAAATTCAGGTTATGAATGAAACCAAATGGAGAGTATATATTGATTATAGAAAGATTAATTTATCTTCTATGAAATATCATTTTCCAATGCCATTCTTTGATCTAATTCTTGAGAGGTTAAATGAGAATGAGTTTTTCTATTTTCTGGAAGAGAATTCTGGTTACAACTAGATTATCATTACTCCAAATGACCAAGAAAACTCTACCTTCACATGTCCATTTGGAATGATTGTCTACGAGTGAATTTATTTTGTCCTGTGTGGTTCCCCAATGACCTTTCAAAGGTTCATACTGACTATATTTTCAGACATTATTTAGAGGAACATTTAGGTGTTTATGGAAAAATTTTCTATTGTTGGGGAGGGAATAATGGAGGATAAAGGACTTCCCAAAAATTCTTTCAAGATAGATTTCATTGGACTAATTTGTTTAAGGATTCTAGGAGTTTAGTTTTTGGTTTTGATAAGTTTAAGATGATAGGAAATATTGGTAGGAAGTAGAAGCGCCCTCATATTGGTATTTAAGAATTTTATATTTTTGATGTTTATGGATTAGATTTTATGGGACCAATTTAATATTCCTATAGAAATGAGTACATTTTTGTGGATTTAGACTATGTTTCTATGTTCCAATAAGTTTTAGAACATCCCAAAAAGTCAATCTAGTAGTTTGATTAAATTCATTTAAAAGAAAATATTTTCAAAATTTGGGGTGCCAAAGGTATTTATAACTGATAATGGAACATTTTTTAAAAAATTTAAATTTGAATTATTGATGGAGGAATATGGTTATACTCATATAATAAGAATTTATTAATCTAAAATCAAGTGGATATGTTGAAATTTTAAATAGGGAGCTAAAAAAGATCTTAGATAAAATTGTAAATAATTCTAGGAAAGATTGGTCTTTGAAGTTAGATAGAGATTTATGGGTTAATAGAACTTATTTTAAATCTCTAATAGGTATGTTTCCATAAAAAATGTTGTTTGGTAAGCCATGTAATTTTTCTATGGAGTTATAACACAAGTCATATTGGTAAGTGAAGGCCCTTAACATTGATTTTAAAATTGATGGAGAAAGAATATGATGCACTCATTTTATCATGATTTTTTAAAACATTTTCTTATGATTTTAAATGTTTTATAATAAATATTACCATTTTCTTATATGGATTTCAATTCCTCTCATTAAGGGCTAGCTAAGTTGGCTAATTTTTTTTAACTTAATTAATCAAAACACTTCATACATTGAGTAATATTTCAACTAGAAATTCATAATTAAAATTCAAACCGATAAGTGCTCACTGAAGATGCCATGGCCAACACATGGGAAGCTTAATCTTGATCAATGAAGCACTTATAAGGCATGATATCACCATCTGTCACCTATAGGATCTTTATAAACATCAGTTTTTCTCACTTTGAAGAAGAATGTTTCCTTGAATAGAATAAAAGATCGATCTGACCACTATGAAGGCCAGACCGCTTTGAGGAGAATCATGCGTTGTTTCCACTAACACTACAACACAGTCTCTCCAAGGAGGATCATCTTTACTATAGAATAAGGACTACATTATAGAGGTCTTGAAATTGGAATAAGAATGGTTTTGAGAAAGGAAGAGGTGTGTCTTGGTATCATTGGTTGCATCGTAGCATTACACAAAGGTTTAATCATTGGAGAGGTTCCACCGTGGGTGTGTGAACTATGACATAGAGATTCCATATATGGGAGAAGTGAATTCTGAAGGATAAAATGACCATAAGAGGCTGCATCGTGGGAGAAAAAATTGCATAGTAGTCATATTAATATTGGCATTAGCTAATATTCGAAAAATTGAGTGAAAAAAATAAATTTTCATTATGGATTCCACATTGCACCACAAGCCATGAAGAGCCATGCACAAGAAGAAGATGGAGCACTACAGTTTTTTTTCTATGCTTCAGGATGAGTCTACACTAAAAATTTAGAAATCCTGATACTTTATGTGATATCTATAGAACAAATATTAAAAAAAGAAACTTCAACTGAGAGTAAGATACATGGATATATGTAACAAGATTAAAGAGGGGATTCCTCCCACTATAAATATGAGGGGTAGCTATTATGCCAAAGGATCAGAGGGAGATCATCTGGGTTCTATGTTACTACTTTTTTTTCTTTTATTTTTCTTGATTCTATAGTTTTTAGTTTCATTATGCAATTCATTAATTATATTTTAGTTAAATTATTTTTATAAGAACACGGGGAAGGGCTGTAGGTGTTAGTTGGGTTTTATATTTTATCCAGGGGCAGTGTTGTAAATACTATAATAGGTTGTTAGTTAGTGGGGAATTTAGTAGACAACAATTAGTTTGCTAGCTGTTAGGAAGGGGGTTAGTCTAGAAGGTTCCAATAGAGCCTTTAAATATGGGGAACTATGGGATGTGTGAGGTTTGGTTGATTTGCATTGGTTTTCAACTACTATTGGGAATTCAGAGGGTTATGCCTTAGCTTCAGGAAGAGTAGTGCCTTCGAGGAGATTATTTTTCCTCCCTCATTTCTTCTATTGCTTTACTTTAATTGGTTTTCAAATACTACTATAAATTCAAAGTGATAGGCCTTAGCTTTGGGAAGAATTCCTTGTGGGAGATTCTTCTTCCCCCCTCATTTATTCTTTTATTCCTTCTTCCTACTATAATTTTATGCTTCTATTTAACAGTAGTTCTTTCTATAATTCTCTCTCACATAAATTGAAACCTATAAATTGGTGATTTCATTGAGACATTTCTAGAGATAGACTAGAAGAAATAGTTTCTTGATTTTTACTAAAGAACTTAAGAAAAATAAAACCAAGTAGACACAACAGTTTCTTTGCACACAACAGAGAAAAAAAACTTGTAACACCACCAATTTCATTACAAAATCTCATGGCCAATAGTATATGTGAATGACACACAATATTAAATAACAATCTATTCACAACAGTAGAGAATACTCGCAACACAATAGTGGAAAAATCAAGTAGAAAGGGGTTGTTCGGTGGTGGAGGAATCACAGAGAGATAACAAAGAAACTAACCACACACACACATATAGGAACAAATAAGAGATCTTTAAATGAATTTATCAAGGATGGAAATTATTCAGAGGGAGTTTCAAGGTCTAGAGAAGATACCGTAATTTTTTTGTTAAGGATACAGAAGATTAGATCACAGTAGCGAAATCATACTTTTCAGACCACCAGATTCTGTAACAAATGAAGGTACCAATGGATGAATTGTGTATGAAAGAAGCATCATGGGTTTGTAATTTCTTATTGAAACCTCATAATATTATAAGTACCTTGATTCAATTCAAAGGAAAGTTGCTTAGGAGATTTAGCAGCATAACATCAAAAGAAGAGGAGGCTGTAACTTCTCAAGCTGTGACTAATTCCTCCCTATTTCAGATGAAAAATAAAATAGTGACATGAGATAAGGAGAAACCGATGAAAACTAGACTAGTGAAATGTATAGAGGATAAACTAGGAGATACCAGTCCTGTACAGCTGTGGCCTGAGGAATTTCAAAATATGACAGCATGAGCATAAGAGGGCTATGTGCTGGAGATGTTAGCAGCTACATGACAACTAGTTAAGGCACAACTGGAGTCCTCTCAGGTAGAGAATTTTGTCCAGGAGGTTATCAAGGGGGGTTGTATATTGATGATTAAGGAGGTGGAAATACAAAAATGGTTACTGGAGGTAGAGATCAGAGTAAAGATACTGAACTAAATGGTCAGGTATTGTCAGGCACAGAACAGACTGAACAGAGAATGCATGTGATAGAATGGGAAGAGGAATGGGTATCCATCTGAAAAGGCTTGAGGAGATGGAGAATTATAAAGAAGCTATAGAATATATGAATTAAAGAATAATACATACTCATTTAGATTATTTTGTGTCCAATGATAGTTATTTACAAGGAATCCCGGTCGTGCCTGAATCGATCATACCTCTGTGCCAACCGGGCCAACTAGAGGCATCATTTGTGGGAGAGGTGAAGGTAGAATGCAAGGATGAGAAATTAGAATTGATGAATGAAATAGAGGAAAAAAAACTACTTAAGGGAGTTATATATATTAAAACTTTCTTGATAGAGTAGGAAAATCTTTATTCGTGGGATGTTGCATTGGAGGTCTAACTTAAGCGGGGGGATGAGTTTAATTGGAAGAAGATGTTAAATCCTCATTTTCCTTCCTTGAATCATCCCAAAACCTATAAAACATACTATATTGATAATGAATCCAAGAAACCCTATGATAAATATAAGAAATGCATGCACGAAAATGATAATGGAAAATTCCCACATAGGATTCGGTGGGTAGTTGTTGAGAAGATAGAGGTAAGGGACCAAAGAGAAGACATATTTAGTAAATAACCTCCACACCAGAAGGAGTTTCATCACATTCCTAGTACCGATGATATGTGAGCAATGAAGGATGTTTCCAAACATGGAAAATGGGATCCCTTATTTGACATTACTAGGTATGGAATTAAAGACAAGGGTATAAGGCAATTCTATTCTAACTACCATGTGTTGAAAACTTACGATGTTGTATAACAAATTCAAAATCCTCTTATAGAGGCAATAACAATTGCATCAATTTATAAAATAGTGTAAATTACCCCGAAAGCTCAGCAATATTTTACACCTTGAGGACAAGGTCGTTTTTCAAGGTGGCGGGAATGATAAGAACGTGGGGAAGGGATATTGGTGTTATATAGGATTTATCTTTTAGCTGGGATTGATCTTTAAGGAAAAGGTGGGTTTTTATAAGGGGTTAGTCTAGAAGGTTCTATTAGAGCCTTTAAATAAGGGGAGCTATGGGGTGTGTGAGGTACGGTTGATTTACATTGGTTTTCAGCTACTACTAGAAATTCAGAGGGTTAAGACTCAGCTTCGGGAAGAGTAGTGCCTTCCAGGATATTCCTTTTCCTCCCTCTTTTCTTCTATTGGATGATTTTCATAGGTTTTTAGTTGATGTTGGAAATTCAAATGGTTAGGCCTAGACTTCGGGAAGTGCAGTGCCTTCCAGAAGATTCTTCTTCCTCCCTCCTTTCTTCTTTTATTAATTATTCCTACTATAATTTAAGATTATTTTTAATAGTAGTTATGTATTTCTCTCTCACATAAATTGAAACCTATCATGTACTATCTATTTTTCTTCCACTATTTTATTTCTCTCCTTCTCTCTCAATCATCTTCTCTCTTTTTCATTCTTTCTCAATGACCTCTTATACTAAAAAATGAGTGATTGAAGGTGAATTATATGGGTGTGTCGATCTTCCACCACAACATGGAACCTGAACTCACTTTTTATCTTGTTTATATCTTTTCCATCCCTTTAATTTAAGGAGATATCTTCACAGATGGGGTTTAAATGTTCAATGGATGAAACGAAATATGGTAGAGTCAGATCCTGAGAGAAGTTATACTCTCAATTGAGGTGTGTCATAAAACTTGATTATATGAGGAGGATGATTTTAGTTTGATAAAGAAAATTTCTAGGCCTTAAATATTTCACAAAAAATAAATAAAATGATAGTAGTTCATGAATGAGATTTCATGATTGAATTACCAGACTATATTTAAACAACCAACATGAATAATGAAGGAACCTAAAACCAAAACTAGGGAAAATTACTTCTATTAATAAAGAAAATTTTCATTGCATATTAGTTTATAATTTTATATGTTTTCGTAAAATAATAAAAACTAAAAAATAAGTATTTTATATGAATATAATTAGTCAGTGAATAACATTGAATCTTCTCAAGTGAGACAACCCTATTCCGCCATTTTGCTGCACTATGAAAAATATAAATAAAATATTTTTCCATACCCTATCAAATGTGTGCATAAAAACATGTCACTGTTTCTAGGGATCCAAATAGTTTATTTTTATTTTCTTTTCACACTTATAATTTTTTTCCAATGTTTTCTAAAAAAACAAAAAAAATTTTTACCATGATGTTTTCAAATGATTACTATTTTGAATGGAATAATTACTCATAAGTGAAATATCTAGAAAAATATGTTTATAATAATTATTTAGAGGATATGTTGTAAATTTTACCATGATGTTTTCAAATGATTACTATTATGCATGGAACAATTAATCATAGGTGAAATATCTAGAACAAGAAGTTAGTAATAGTGATTTAGAGGATCTTTTGTAAATGGTTGATAAAAATATGGATTTTGTGAGGATACAAATAGAGAAAATAGCTCTTGATTATTTTGAGAAACCTAAAATTAAACAAGAGAAATAACCTGATCCAGTAGTGGAAGAAATTTCCCCACTAATTTTTAAAGTTTAAGAACATAGGGAGGTAAAGGAGAAGGTACTTGAATATCCATTCCACCTCACTCAACCATTGCTAGAGGAGAGTTATGATGAAGTAATTCCTAATAATATTCTTATGGGAGATAAACATGATCTAGAAAATTTATAGAATGAATATGAAGTGCAATATGATTTCCCTATCCTTAAAAAAGTTAAAGAATTAGTACCATTGTATTTCAATTCTTCCCTAGAAGAAAAAAACCCACTAAAGTGGTGGAATTTGAATAAATATAGAGGAGACCAACTATCTACCTCTCTATAGTAAGATCAAACTTCAAGAGGCTCTTACCACTAAAGAAGATATTGAATCCAAACCAACCTAGAGAGTTTATCCTTTCTTAAACTCATTCTCATCTACTTTTTTCAATCTAAATTTAGAATTATCTCCCACTACTTTAAATTTTAAGATTTTTATAATCCTTGTTTTTCTTTGGATGAGATGAAGAATAATACCTTAAACCTTCCAAGGAACACATGGAGCTTCCAACACATATTGAGCATGCATTTGAATAATACCATGAGGAAAGATAAGTGGATTTTCTAGAGAAAAACAAGGCAGTAGATGCTTATATTAAAAGGGAGAATTTTCATTTTGATTCTACATGTTCAAATTATTTTCAAGTGAAATTTCATTCTAACTCTCCTTTTGAATATTCAATTTATGCAACCCACATTGAGAAATAACCAGACAAGAAAGAGGAGGTTTCATAAGTGAAAACCAAGGAAGATGATCCATACTTTATCCTACCACATCATGAAAGTTGTACCTTATTATGAAGGGTATGGATTTGGTGTACTCTATCCATGGAATCCTCATCAAAAATAAAGAAGAAATACAAGATGGGAAAAGGATCATGTGGTGGTTCAAATCCAAGAAACTCCACTCACCAACTGACTATGAATGGTAGCTAGTACTGTACTTTTAAAGGAAGTAAAAAATATAGAGTCCGCCTATGGGATTAAATCAAGAATTATCTCTTTAATTTAATTTTATGACATTTAACCTCATTCTTATGAATTAGTTTCGAATTCAATCCAATCCATTCATTATTTTTGAGCTTTAATTACATGGTCATTATGTTTTAAATTATTGATTTTTATAGGTCCATGATGGACCAAGGAAGCCCCAAATAATGAACAATGATAAATAATAAATAATCATGAGAAAAAGGAGTTCACTTTTAAATTTACCTTTTAAAATCCTTAAATTTTTTCTGAAAATTCTATTTGAGATGAAAAATAAAATTTGCATTCCATGCTGAATTTTTCTTTACTCAACTTATTTAATATACATGAGTTTCTTAGGAACCCTATGATTCCACGTTTTAGATTTCAATGGTAATGAGATTGAAAGAGTAAGTTGGAGAATTGAATGATTAGAGTGAAGAATGAATGTTAATTTTATGAATCACAATTTGAAGGAATTAGTTGATTCATGTAGATGAAATTTCCCTACCATTTTTCACACTTTGAATTCTTAAAATTCAGGTAGATTGTGTAATTTCCCGACCTAACTAGCCACTATACCGGTATCCGGACCGGTCACTACATGTACTCAAGTGCATATCCTTGTATGACAGAGGCTACCGACTAGTAACAAGGGTCTTAAGAGGTGATAATGGAGAGACTATACCCTCATATCTGAGTAGCACAATGTTATTATAGAAAGTAAATAGCAGAGAACAACGAAAGTAGTATAATAAATGAAAGATAGATAAAAATAGAAGAATAATATCAAAACTAAAATAAAGTGCCCAATTCCAATTTCATATAGTGATGCATGTAATGTCTGGTGTTACTACAAGGTACAAGCAGCTAAATATAACAAAAGAAAATCAAAACTGAATGGTCAACTCCTTGATCATCTTGATCACGATCCCAGTCCTATGCTCTTTAGCTCCCATGTACATAGAACAGCACAAGAAATGATCCCAAAGGCCTATGAGTAAGAATATCTACTTGGGTTCTAAACGATGTCTGAGGAGGGTGTGAGATATAAATCTCAATAGGCTGGCACCCATGGTGTCTAAACCAATTTATATCATGAAATAAACAAATAAGAAGTGTGATAATATATATATCAATGTAGAGTAGTAAACAAAATAAATGATAACTTGGTTCAGGTTCCCAAATATACACTCTTCCCTTATCACCTTCTTTGGCCTAAGCTGGAAGTCTGAATGGGGTACCTGTGCAATCCATAGTGTGTATACAATTATCAATGTAAATAAGGAAACCAAGAATAGGCACACCCCCAAACTTTTTCTTCATATAGGGGTTTAATCCACATTCCATCACTCATCATTCTAGTAAAACAAGGGAGAAGCGTCACATGTTCATAATAAAGCTCATAATAATAATAAAAAAGGATATTTCTCATGTAAATACACAATCAATCAATCAATACGTCAAATATAGTGGTGGATTCTGGAGCCCATACAAGGAAATCTAAAAGAATCCCATGTGTCGCTGTGGGAACATCCAATATATTCCAATACCACCAAGTCCGTCCAAGGTGATCCATACGAAGTCCCTTATATCAATTGAGGCACGGTGAAATATGAGTCCATCCTAGGTATCTCACATAGGGGACTGAGTATCACCCATGGCATGAAATAACCATCTTGCTAATGGGTACATCCACAGTTTCTCCCATAGGGAATCAGTATCACTCAGGAGTATAATAAACCACCCATACAACCCTTTCCTGGCATGCCAAAGCATCACCACCGACGTATTAGGTTGTAACCCAACACACATGGAGAGTCCATCCATGGATCCTTAATACAGAAACCATGTTCTCTCCCAGCCCATATAAGGTGAACCATATCAAAAAGGCATATAAAAAGGCAAGATATATATATATATATATATATAATTAATCATAAACCTTCAAATAAACATTTCAATTCACAAGCTAAACAAGAAATCCATCAAATCCATTGGTGGAGTCCCGTGCCCATACAAGGTGATCTAAACAAAATCCCAAGTATTTCAATGGGAACATAAAATAACCTAATAACATCACGTCCATCCAAGGTGACCCATACAGTTTCCCTTATATCACTCAAGTCATGGTAAAACCTAAATCTGTCCTAGGTATCTCACATAGGTGACTAAGTATCACACATGGAATGGAATATCCATCATGCTAATGGGTATATCCACAATTTTTCCCCTAGGGGAATTGGTATCACTCATAAGTATAAGAAATCACCCAATAATCCCATTACTAGAAAGATGAAATGAACCACGTTTTGAACCAGGTTAAAATTCTAAGGTTTTTGAACTTTTTCAACTAATGAATGGGTAATTTTTAAATCCGAGCTTCAGAATTGGATTACTAGAGTAGGGTTGCTCCTAAGTGATGTTTTTGGACTTGAGAAGGGGATGATTAAGTTCCCCAGGTGTCTTGATAAGTCTTGGGAGTTCCGGACCTAAAAAACACCATGTTTTGAAAGATAGTAGAGGGTGCGCAGTTTGTGCATGGTCTGGAAAACCATGCGGCCCACTGCAGGTAACTGTACGACCTGGTTTAAAGATGGATAGAGACGTTTAACATAGGATGTGTATGGTTTTTCAGATCATGCACCTAGCCTATGTGGGATGCTTCAGTTGTCCAGTGGGGCATGCAAGGTTAGCACACGGTCTACGAGACAGTGCACAGACCGTGTGCGGAATTTTGTTTATAAAAAAAGTTGTTTTATTTTAAAATTAAATTAAAATAAAAAAATTAAAACCTAAAACTAAACCTCACCCATCCTCTCTCTTAGACCTATGCAACACCAGGCTAAGGGGGCTCTCCCCTTCGACACACGATGCCTCCCTTACCCCCTCTCCATGCTTCGTTTTCGGATGGTTTTCCTTCATTATTTGCATGATCCTCTATGGTAAGATTCTATCTTACTTATCCTCTTGGTTTCCGGCTTCGAATCAGCCTCTTCATCGCCCAGTGGGATTCGGTTGAATGACCTAGGGTTAGGTTTGATTTCATTTTAGGGTTTCTTTGGTTCTAGGGTCATGTGGAAGGTCTCTTGGGACCCTTGGATGTATGTTCTGGCAATCACCACTGAAGGTGAGGCTGTTCGGGTGGTTTTGGTCCACCGATAACATTTTAGGGTACTTTTTATACCTTCTTCTTTGTTTTTCACCTTAATAATTAACATCTTTATGTGTATTTTACTCCCTATTAATTAATCAGTAGGTTTTTGATCTATTCCAAGTGGTTTTGCTTTGATTTGGTTCATCCCCAACACCCGAGGTGAGGGTTTTCCTTTATTTCTTGGTCCCATACCATTGAAATTTTGTTATTTAATTATTTTAAGGTTAGTAGTGTTAAATTTGTAGTGCATTGGGTTGTTATGTGTGGTTTTTAGTTTCCAATTCAAGGTCAACTTGCCTATGGGTGCATAGGTATGTAAATATATATATGTGAGTTCCCCTGTTATGTGTGTAATCAACCATGGAAATTATAAAACATGTATGGGGCTAGGTGTGCCCATGTATATATATAAAATGCATGTGTAGGTGAGTGGATATGGGTATATGCATATAAGTATATCTGTAAGGATCACTTTTCACATGTTCATGGTCTATAAAGAGGTGCGCAGTGGGGATATGTGTCCTTGCATGTATGTAAAGATGCATATGATTAGTGGGGGAGCGATAAATTTTAGTTCGAAAGCTCCAAGATCCAAAGTGGATGGATTGGTTCCACTATGAGGTAGGACCCCTTTCCTTTCCCTTTTAATTTATGAAATCCTTAATTAATTAATTTCATTCTTAATTAATATTTTCCATGTAAGATAATTCATTTTAGAGTGATTTATTTTATAACAAAAATTAAATGCTTAAAAGGGATAAATGATTTGTTTATTAAACAAAGTCATGTTTTTTTTAATAAAACCCCTCAATCGAGGTGGGCTTCCTTCAAGCTAAAAATGTGGAGATATAAGTTTCCGCTTACCTTCCTCTTTTCCATGCTGTTTTCTTTATGCTGAGTTATAATTGATAAATGGAATGTTAGAGTGCATGACACCTTTATGTTTCTTTTGTCCAAGTAGATACATGCCTTGTGTTAAAGGGTTTAAAGGTAACAGATTCCATGAAATGGAATTGAATATGGCTAAAAACATAATTGATAAGGTCTTGCCTCATGTTATGCTTTCAAGGTTACTAATCCATTTTTGTTCATTTAATTTAAATAATTAAGATGGCTTGCCTTAAGTGAAAATGTGAATGAGCCTGGTTTTGTGAAATATAGTATGGCTATTGGAAATTCATGATAGGTACTACCTTATGCATTATATAATGAATTATATACAAGTGAGCACATACTAAGGCCACTTATTGAACAACTATATACACTTATAGGGATGTGTGGCCTATTGAGCATCGTCCCAGCTATATACACTTACAGGGATGTGTGGCCTATTGAGCGCTAACCCAACTATTGATACACTTACAGGGACGTGCGGCCTGTTGATCTCTGTCCCATCTATATACACTTATAATGAAATGTATCCTACTGAGCTCCATCCCATATATATACACTTATGGGGACATTTGGACTATTTAGCACTGTCCCATCTATATACACTTACAGGGACGTGTGGCCTATTGAGTGCCTTACTAACTATATAAACTTATAGGTACGTGTGGCCTATTGAGAAACGTCCCAACTATATAAAATTACAGGGATGAGTGGCCTATTTAGTGTAATACTAGATATTGATACACTTATAGGGATGTGTGGCCTATTAAGTGTCGTCCCAACTATAAATATGTTTACAGGGGCATGAGGTATATTGAACTCTACCCTAGTTATACAGACACACACACACACACACATATGTACCTAGTGACATGGTCAGACTGATACCCCGGTAAGGATCCAAAGTTGGTATACCCATCATGTGTCCCTTAGGAACCTGGACGGGTGTTGATTTATTTATATGGTTCTGTTTATTAAATTTTCCATACCTGCACTATTCAATTTATAGTACACTGTCTGGAAAGGGATAGACATCAGTGGTGCTAGCCTACTAAGATCCATATATCACAACCTACTGAGGCCTCCATTGCACTGGGGTACCTGAGTAGACCTTTCTTGTTCGTAGTACTGAGGACCTTGGACCTTGGTTGATTTCTTGTCGTTGTATGCTTGTACCTAGAGTTAGGAGAGAAGGACTGAGCGGATGCTCATGATGCTCTTGGAGACCACCTTTAGAATTTTAGTTATTTTTATTAGTTTAGTATTGTATTGTAAAGCACACTATTTATTTTACTATTTTCCATCATGTATCTGTACCATGTCATGTATTCATTTGTTTTATAAACTATAATTGGCCTCTTTTAGTAAATTGATATTATCTATCTTATGCAACTTTGTCAACTGTTTATCTACCGCTTTTTCTGTTATTTATTCTCTGAGAATATCACTGTGAAACTCTGATATGAGGGTATAGTATTCCCACTATCACCTCCCGAGACCCTTTTTTCTAGTCTGCTACCTCTGGTGAATAGGGATATGTGCTTGAGTCCATGTGACCCACCGATCTGGCCATCAGTTTGATGGTAATCTAGGTCGGGATGTTACAAAGTGGTATCAAAGGATGTTTTAATTTCATTTTTCTTACTATTTTAGGTTGTTAGTTAGGATATTAGGAATGTGTTGGAACTTGGTTAATAGTCGTGCTTGGGACTGATCACCCCATGTATGGGAAATGACCAAGTGTCTGGGGCTAGGATTGGTTTTCATGTTGTTTGCTGTTACATTTGATATGATTTCACCTTGAGTGACTATTGTATTTCTACTGTTGATGATTTATGGAATTTCTATCCTTTTACCCATGGAATGATATGTAAAGGGAGCTACATTGCATGCATCATTAATAGGCACATATGAATTTGCATTCCATGCATAGTGCCATGCCATGTAGCTGCATATGTAGGATGCTTGCGGATTGGGATTTGTGCATTGATTGTTGTGCCATGTTTCATGTTCATATTCCATGTTAGGTCCTTAAATAATACACTTAGTTGATTATTATGCCACGTTTTTTTCTATTGAGCATTCCTTGGGTGATAATTTTCTATGCTGTTTGTTTAGCCCGATTTACTTATAGGCCATGATATTTGTTTTTGTAGCATGATTTTACTGTTTTGATATAGGTTAACTTGTTGCGATTATGATATGATCTGGTTTTCAGTTATAAGGTGTATGGGTACCTTATTGCTGGGAAAAGGTAACATGTGTATTCGAACCTTTGTAAAAGGCTTCTAAATTTAGATGCTAAAGTGAATTGATTTTAATTGAAGGGAGCTCACTGAAAAACTGTAAAGTGTATGGGCACTTTACAGTTTGGTAGATGGACACCCATATGGATGGTTGTTAATTATTTGAGAATAATATAATCTGAAATGGAGTTTGGTTTCAATTAATGGAAGCAAAATTCCAAACTATAAAGTATATGGGCCCTTTATAGGTTGGTAGATGGTCACTCATATGACTGCACTGCTATATATGTATGTGAACATGTTAAAATTCTAAAGTGATTTTGGTTTTGATAAATGAGATCCAATTTTCAATCCATGAATTGTATGGGTGATTCATGAATTAGAAAATGGAAACCCATGTTAAATGTAATTACTTGATGCTTTCCTAAATGCATGATTATTTATGTGCAAGATTTTTAATTTTTAATTGAAATGGATGGAGAAACTACTATTGGGTTACATGATAATAGACCTCGATTGGCTTATTAGAACCCTTGTATATTGACTTAACTATTAAAAGGAATTTATTATGATAAATTTCCTCCTTATGATGGAATTTCATAGAATTATTAGATGTTTAAAGAGGAAGTTTGATACAACTTTCCTACTTTGTTTTCAATTGAGTAATTGATGTTTGTTTAAATCTTTTAAAGTGAAGAAAGGATTAAATTAGATGTTAAACCTAAAGGTTATACTTAGATCATTTCATAAATAAACATACATCCCAAATAACCTCAATAAACTCATAATTAAATAATTTTTTAACCTCAAAGTTGATCTCATACCTTTCATCACACATCCCTAAAAATTTAATTTCATTCTTCCCAAATAATATTTCAAAGTTAAATTAAATGTTAAACCTAAAGGTTATATATACCACATCCCAATGAAAATTATTTAAAAATATCATTAAATACCATGATAAATCACTATATAATCTTATAATGTAGATAACTTTACCAAAATATCATGAATCAAATTTAGATACTAACCTAAAAGGAAATCCTTAGATTGACTATTAACATCTCTAAAAATATCACATTGCTAATGAATCACTTTTCTAACATCAAGATTATATACATCCCAATGTCTAATAGACCATAATTAACTTAACATCAAATCATATACTAACCCAAAGGGTTATTTAAACATCAACAAATTATTCTTCCTAAAACCAAGTAAAAGTTCCAAAATCACCTCAAAATCCTATCACTCAAAACCTCAAAAGGGGTATCTATGCCTTTGAACTTATGAACAACCTTAAACTTATAAAAGCATGATGGTATCCATAACTCTTAAGTTAACCTCACATAAAAACATTTATATTTTCATAAATTAACACAATACTTATTCCTCAAAATAAAATCATATACTATTGAATATATTCCATAAATAAAAAAATATGATAAATATTATCAAAGGTGATCTAAATATACTTATCATCAAATCACTAACTAATTTCAAGGTTACTAATACTATCCCATTTACTTCATCAGTGTTGATCATATCTTTATATCAACTATACATTATTAAATCAACATAAAAAACATATTAAGGGTTATATTTCACTTAAACACGTTTTCTCGAAAATTTTACCTTACCACTTAATCATTTTTCTTGGTTTTTAGTACCATTCAATATATGTTTTCAAATCCTTAAAGAAAAACTTTTGTTGAAAAATTATTTGATGTTTCAGGATTCTTATATCTATAATATCATTGATATATTAATTCTACAACATAATTCTTGAATCCCAATACAGAAACACTTCAATCCTTATACTTCAATGATTGGCATATCATAGTTCCTTCCTTGGTATAGTAGTTGACCATTAGATTAGTTCATTGTCTTAGATAATGTCCATATTCCCCACCCATAATACATTGAACTATAAATGGTACCTTAGGATGAACTTTATTTCACTCCATCAAACTTTTTATTTTTCCTCATAAATTACTTTCTATATTTACTTTTATTATAGACATAAAATATCTTCACATTACTCTGATAAATTCCCCAAGTGTTTCTTCCCACACACCTAACATATAGGAAACTGAATCTTCTTCCCTCCATGGTCTTCTTGAAACTACATTTTTCTCTTATTAGGTGTTCTAGAAAGCTCACACAAGTAGAGATTTTTAATCATGCAACAAGATAGATTATTAGGAATAATAAAAATATTTTATATTCCATCTCCCATTTCACTTGGATTATCATGAAAACAATCATTCCATTTTCCTCCACATTCTGTATTAACACAATTCCTCCCAATTTCAACCATTTACTAAAACCAAACAACATAGTGTGAGAAACAATAATCATATAGGGAAACCAAATTATGATTAAAAATTATTTTTATGATGTCTAAATCATAACACCTTATTTTCAATCTATGGTACCTTAGGTTTGACCTAGTTTATTTGGTATCATCATCTATTCAAATATTTCATAATGGTTCATAAAAAAAGTGAATTGACCTAAGAATATCCCCAAGGAGTATCAAACTAGGTGTGAAATAAGGGAACACTCACCCTGAAATAAAATCATGGTTGATATATAATTTGGAAAACTCTTTTCATAGTTATTATTCCAAGATACAACTGTTCCAAAATCATGTCCCCTTATAGTTTCTAGATATGGGTGTATTTCGAGGAAAACCAAATAATACCTATCTTACAAAATCTATATGATGTTTTCCTATACATAGACTTATCCCAAGGGTTTTAACCACATATATCTAATATTAATCTCCAATGATTTACTAAACCCTTATCTGATACCAACTATAGTGACCCAAAACATTTTATATAAATAAAATTTAGTTTTATATGAATATTTATAATATAACATTATAATCAATGCCATAACCATATAAGTTTAGTGTCTTTGGAGACTAGATACACAATATTCTTATTTCAGGAAACATAT